>CAWUFW010005453.1:0-1329490 GCA_963921515.1 Calotriton arnoldi
GGGGTCGATTCCGATTCGGGCCGGAAAAAGCACCGACCGACTCGGATCCGGAAAAATACCGACCGACACGTACCAGTGGCGCCCGACACGCCAAGTACGATGCAAGCCGCGATAAATCCGACCGACACGTCAGGAAACCAAGCCGACCGACCGAGCCGCTCGGAAAATAGCAATCCGGCCGGAAAAACACGCGAATCCAACCGACCGACACGCACCCGGAACAAATCCGACCGAATCGTACCCGCCAACTCCAACCTGCAAAGTACGATGCAAGGCGCGAAAAACACGACCGAGTCGGACGGAGGACAAGCCGTACGACCGACACGCATACAAAACCGAGCCGAAGCAACACAATACACCGCGACCGACGCGTACGCAGCATACAAAACTGCACAAACACAGCGTGAACGAAACGGAAAACACCGTACGAGACCAATGCAGGGTCCGACTCGGTCACAAGAACGTTTCCAACATACACAAACAGCACAAAGGAAAAATCAACCAAAAAAAGGCCAAACAAGCAATTACCAAGCCAATAAATACTGGGGGGTGGGGACAGAGAACAAAGACACACCAACAACTCCACCTATATAAAGGACACAAATCACTACCATGAGCCTTTGCAAATGCCATTCCACTGCCAGCACCCAAGAGAAAGCAACCACACACCCACAGCTCATCCCTCACACAAGCCACACACCAGCAGCACACCAACAAATACCTACCTCACATACACCCAGCACAACACACACCCACACACCCTCACCTGCACACCAACACACACATCACCCACTATCACCACCCATCACCATGCCCCCCAAGAAGAATCCCAAGTTCCTAGATAGTGAATTGGAAGTCATGGTAGACGAGATCCTCAGGGTGGAGCCACAGCTGTTTGGCACTCTGGTCCAACAGACCCCCATGTCGCAGAAAACCAAGATGTGGGAGAGGATCATCAACAGGGTGAACGCCCAATCACCATGTCGGCGCACAAAGACCGACATCCAGAACAGGTGGTATGACGTGCGCAGGAGGGTCCGGGAGCTGCTCAAGAAAGACTACCACCTGAGCCAATACACCGGCAGTGGCCCTCCTGCCAAGCCAGTATACCTCAGGCCCTGGGAGGAGAAGGTGCGGGCCATCCTTCCGCCAGTGAGCGTATATGGACTAGAGGACATCCCAGAGCCTGGTGAGTACACAACAAATGTACACAATAAACTGCCACAAAACACACACATCACTGTCAAGGGGAGAGTCAAACCATGCACTCATAGCAATTACACAGCAACTAGAACAGAATCATCCCAAAATGTGTATGTCAGTCAGATAAACACAACACATGCCATCAAAAAAGTCACATCCAACTGTGCCAACACATGTACAAACACAACCACAACTACAGCTAGGCAGTGGCACAAATAGAACTAACACACACATCCACACATGTAGCCACCACAACAACACCAACACACAGTGAAGACCACTCAAAGGAAGGAATTCTGTGTATGCTGGCCAAGTCAGTGTAGCCAATAGCATCATGGGAGTCGCAGTCACACATATTGCCCCCCCACAACTGTCCCATCAACACCACCCTGAACCATGCTCACATCACAGGGAGTGGAGAAGGACTCACAAGATGGCTGACACTGGCTACTGCTGTGGGGAGCACAAGGCCCTGCTGCCAACTGTGCACCAACAAACAGCAGGACACCACTGACTGACATCCTGAGAGACAACTTACACTCCCTGCAATGCAAGCACGTTCCATGGTGGGATATCTGGCTGGCTGGCTGGGTGGGAAGGGGGACTTGCAGCACTGACCATAGTCACCAGCACCTCCCCTCACACCCCCCCCAACACAAACTCCACAGTACCCACCTGGTAGAATGCAATGCCCTCCATCCTAACACAAGATCCCACAAAGCACCACCACCCTGGGTTATGTTGTGTGAAGCACAGGGACACTCTTGGGACTCTTAGCCAAACAACTGCCAGGACAACACTCCCAGCCATCCTGTCAGCACAGCCAGCCCACCCCACAGGGAAGCAGAGTCAAAAGGAAGGAAGCATGGGCATGCTGGGAAGGGGGTGGAGGCAATAGCATGATGGGAGTCGTAGTCACAGACATTGCTCAGCCTCACAACTGGCCCATCAACACCACCCTGAACCATGCTCACATCACAGGGAGTGGAGAAGGACTCACAAGATGGCTGACACTGGCTACTGCTGTGGGGAGCACAAGGCCCTGCTGCCAACTGTGCACCAACAAACAGCAGGACACCACTGACTGACATCCTGAGAGACAACTTACACTCCCTGCAATGCAAGCACGTTCCATGGTGGGATATCCGGCTGGCTGGGTGGGAAGGGGGACTTGCAGCACTGACCATAGTCACCAGCACCTCCCCTCACACCCCCCCCCCCAACACAAACTCCACAGTACCCACCTGGTAGAATGCAATGCCCTCCATCCTAACACAAGATCCCACAAAGCACCACCACCCTGGGTTATGTTGTGTGAAGCACAGGGACACTCTTGGGACTCTTAGCCAAACAACTGCCAGGACAACACTCCCAGCCATCCTGTCAGCACAGCCAGCCCACCCCACAGGGAAGCAGAGTCAAAAGGAAGGAAGCATGGGCATGCTGGGAAGGGGGTGGAGGCAATAGCATGATGGGAGTGGTAGTCACAGACATTGCTCAGCCTCACAACTGGCCCATCAACACCACCCTGAACCATGCTCACATCACAGGGAGTGGAGAAGGACTCACAAAATGGCTGACACTGGCTACTGCTGCGGGGAGCACAAGGCCCTGCTGGGAACTGTGCACCAACAAACAGCAGGACACCACTGACTGACATCCTGAGAGACAACTTACACTCCCTGCAATGCAAGCACGTTCCATGGTGGGATATCCGGCTGGCTGGGTGGGAAGGGGGACTTGCAGCACTGACCATAGTCACCAGCACCTCCCCTCACACCCCCCCCCCAACACAAACTCCACAGTACCCACCTGGTAGAATGCAATGCCCTCCATCCTAACACAAGATCCCACAAAGCACCACCACCCTGGGTTATGTTGTGTGAAGCACAGGGACACTCTTGGGACTCTTAGCCAAACAACTGCCAGGACAACACTCCCAGCCATCCTGTCAGCACAGCCAGCCCACCCCACAGGGAAGCAGAGTCAAAAGGAAGGAAGCATGGGCATGCTGGGAAGGGGGTGGAGGCAATAGCATGATGGGAGTGGTAGTCACAGACATTGCTCAGCCTCACAACTGTCCCATCAACACCACCCTGAACCATGCTCACATCACAGGGAGTGGAGAAGGACTCACAAGATGGCTGACACTGGCTACTGCTGTGGGGAGCACAAGGCCCTGCTGCCAACTGTGCACCAACAAACAGCAGGACACCTCTGACTGACATCCTGAGAGACAACTTACACTCCCTGCAATGCAAGCACGTTCCATGGTGGGATAACTGACTGGGTGGGTGGGTGGGTGGGAAGGAGGTCTGGCTGTCAACCAAACACAATCAATGCAGACCATGTTCACACCCCAGAGAATACATAGAAATGCCCAAATAATGCAGGACAATGTGCCACACCAATATCAACCCCTGACTGTGACGACTTAGGACAATACAATGTACAGGCCCGCACCCCGAGGCACAGTCACAACTGTCAGGTGTGTCAACCACTGATGCCTGCAGAAACATGACATACATTGTTTGTGTCTCCCAAAAACAGGTGATGATAGGGACACAGCAGCAGACGCTGAGGAGTCCCAGTCCCAGGCTCAAGAGGATGCCGAGCTCACTGGCGTCGTACAGCCTCTGTCCTCCTCGGACGATGAAGAACAACCTGGCACATCCGGTGCAAGTCAACATGCTGCACCAGCAGGACCACCAGCTGCAGCACCAGCAGGTCCACCAGCTGCACCCCCTGCACCCACCCCTCCAACGACTGTCACCACGAATACCATCCCTGCCGACATGGACAGAATAAGGAACAACACCAGCGCAGTGACCCTGGACCAACCTGGGGCCATGGACACCACCACCACCACCAACCCCCGAGGTGGACCAGGGTTATCTGTGCGTGCAACTGCACACACTGCACATGTCAGCAGGGGTGGTGGGAGGGGTGGGAGACAGAGGTCGCTGCTTGCAGACGTTGCTGGTGTGCATGAAGACCCACAACTGGTACGCATAGCTGATGCGTACCAGTCCAGCACCGGAGAGCTCAGCCAGGTAGTGGGGCTCCTCAGAGACATCAAACAGCAGCAGGCTGCCCATCATGCCCGCTTGGACTCCCACATGTCCCATGTGGAGTCACACATGTCACGTGTGGACTCCCACATGTCACGTGTGGACTCCCACATGACCCGCGTGGAGTCCAAGTGGGATGTACTACATGAGATGACGGCGGTGCACAGGGACATTTTACAATGCCTCCGCCAGATGAACAGCAACCAGTCCACACCTCCCTGTGTGCCAACAACATCTGGTACCGAACAAACTGCAACTGCCACAGGGAGGGAGGAGGACTCTGGCGGAGAGTCCCCTGCACCGCAGCAGCCTGCACTTGAGGGCCCCCCCCCCAAGAAGAGGGGTCGTCCGAGGAGGGGAAAGTGAGAGGCTGATGGCCAAGCGCAACTCCCAGGAAGCCTGAACCTGTTCTGGATTTTCGCCTTTGTGCACAGACTGTTCACCCTGTTGATGGCAACACTACTCCCACACATTGCATGGGGAGTACAAGTTGGAACAATGTGTCAGACAACTGTGGCCCCGATACTGGGGATCCTGTCTACCTGGACTTTCTATTCATCTAGGAACTTGGGATTGCAAGATTCATGTACAGCACAATCCATCCTATGCACTATTATCACAGATGTATCACAATAAACACAATAATACACCATACTTGCCTCTGTCGTGATTCCAACGTGGGTGCTGTTATGGGGATGATGAACAACAAAATTACACTGTGTATGCGAACTGCAACAGCAAGGACAACACAGGCATGTGAGTACAGGCAACGTGACACATATGAGGGAGACACACCACCAGGGCTACACAACACATACACACCTAGGCCATCTGACTCATTGCCTACACTGATGTTGCCAGGGAAGACGGTGCAATGCACAGACACCACACCCATTCCCAGTTGTAGTCAAGTAGCCCACAGGTGCAGTAAGCAAATGGCAGTCAAATGTGTGACCACAGACAACGCACATCACTAAGTGAAGCACAGGTTTATTACACAGTAGCAACATGCCGTAACCACTACAGATGCAAGGTAACCCCACCTGGTAGCGGGCACACAGTCAACAACTGTAGACAGAAGGAAGTCCATGGGTGTGGCGCACATCACCTGTAGGGACACAACAGCTACCAGCCTGGATGTGCAATCACGTTGTCGGTGGACACAGTTGACCAAACGAATCTGAAAGTACCCTGTGAAGGACAGAAATGACACACAGTCAAAAGCAATGGAGTACAGGACAGAACAGCAAAACTCATGCACAATACATGTTACAAGATACCCACCCAGAACCAAGTTAGCATGTGAACACTGTTGGGGAGTACAGCCCACCTGTAAGCACACATCGCAACACACATCCAGTCAAGTAGCCCATGGACACACTCCAACAGCACCAGAGCACCACCCACACATCATGCCAACTCACATCATTGACATGACACCTCAGGATACTCACATTCAGCTAAAGAAGTTGGTGATGAGCTGTGTGCGGACATCACCATCACCATCATCATCATCATCGTCACTGGCATCGTGTTCCAGGCCAGGATCCTCCACAGGTGGCGGATGTTGGTCATCGTCATCCTGGATGAGAGGCAACTCCTTCCGCACTGCCAGGTTGTGGAGCATGCAGCAGACGATGATAATCTTGCACACTTTCGCAGGGGCATATGGGAGGGACCCTCCGGTCTTGTCCAGGCAGCGGAAGCGGCTCTTCAGGAGACCAAAGGTCCGCTCAATCACTCTCCTGGTCCGACCATGTGCCTCATTGTAGCGCATCTGGGCAGGTGTCACAGGGTTCCTGAGGGGTGTCAGCAACCACGGCATGTTGGGGTATCCCGAGTCACCTACGGACAGACAAGTGCACATCAGCTGACTTGGAAAAGTGGGCGGAATACTACAGATCAGATCACACACAATGGCACAAAGTCAGTACACACCGACAAGCCAGGCACGCTGGTTCTGCATCTGTGCCATCAACCTGGGGATGCGACTACTCCTCATCACAAAGGCATCGTGTGCTGAACCAGGGAAACGGGCACACACGTGTGTGATGGTCATGTCTGCAAGACACACCACCAGTGCATTGACCGAGTGGTAGTGCTTGCGGTTCCTGTAGGCCTGCTCCTGGGCCTGTGGTGGTACCAAAGCCACATGTGTCCCATCAATGGAGCCAATGACATGCGGCATCCTCCCCAGGGCATAAAAGTCACTCTTCACGTCAGTGAGTCGTCGCAGTCTAGGGAAATAGATGTACCGGTTCAGGAAGAGCAACATTGCCGCCAAGAAATCGCGGAGCACACGGCTGAACATGGTCTGTGACATCCCACCAGCAGACGCCACAGTATGTTGGAAGGTACCGGTGGCAAAGAAGTGTAGGGCTGCCATCACCTTCACCTTGGGGGTCAGCGCTGTAGGATACGGCCGGCCAGGCTGCAAATGTGGGGACAACTGCACTGCCAAATCCTCAATCAGCTGCCTGGTGAAGCGGTACCGTCGGATGCTGTCCCGTTCCACCATCGTTGCCAGGTCTGGGAATGGCCGATGGACAGCAGGAGCCCTGCAGTGCAGAGGAGAAGTAAGCAAGATCGTCAGTCACCCCACATATGCGGCATTGAACACACTCAAGATCCCAACATACATCATCATGAGGCACAACTACATGAAGTGTGCAGTACCGGAACGACATGTATGGTACATACATGGCCAACATCTGTCAACACGGTCCTACAGGTGGCATCAATTTGTCCCAGGTTGGCCCATTGGATATCATGATGCTGTGTCACAGTCACCCCCCAGTGACATGTGAGGACAGATGTGCCCCAGGCACCACAGCTCAACGACAGGCACATTCCCAGGGACCCTGTAATGCCACATGGACACTGGCATCACCTGGAGTATCATGTGTACACCACAACAAAACAAACATGACCCCCACAGGTAGTGGCCACACTTGCCATGGCAGGAGAGCCATGGACGTCTGTGACACACACGCACAACATCAGAGTCCATGCACACACAACGTGGATGTGGAGACTGTCTCCCATTGTGCACATGAAATCAGAGACATTGTAAACACTACATGCACAAAGACTGTGGAGGGCCATCACTATTGTGCCACTGGGACACCCTGGCTCAAACATACCGTCCCACATGGGACTCACGGGGTATGTGACATGACATACACAAACACCACTGTGAAATGTGACCATGGCACATGCACAGATATGAACAGTTGCACATCACAGTGGTCACGTACACGTAACACCCAGGATCCTGTCCCCATTAACACGTGCACAGCCTGGGGGTGGCTGCCCACAGGTGACACCCACAGGACAAAATGTACACCAACATACACACAATAGGAAATGCAGCCTTACATGCCTTATGATAAGGTTTGGACAGGCTGTCGTGATGTAGGTGTGCCCCTCACTCCCTGGGAGCTATCTGTGGCTGGCATATGTCCATCTGAGACAGGCATGCTGACATATGCCAGTCACATGTACAGTGATGCGTTGAACAGCAATGGACCGATCGGTGCCTCCGGCCGGCCCATTGCTTTCAATGTGTGCGGGTACGCGTTGTACCCCTGTGCGCGTTGTACTGCAATGGACCGATCGGTGCCTCCGGCCGGCCCATTGCATTCAATGTGTGCGGGTACGCGTTGTACCCCTGTGCGCGTTGTACTGCAATGGACCGATCGGTGCCTCCGGCCGGCCCATTGCATTCAATGTGTGCGGGTACGCGTTGTACCCCTGTGCGCGTTGAACAGCAATGGACCGATCGGTGCCTCCGGCCGGCCCATTGCATTCAATGTGTGCGGGTACGCGTTGTACCCCTGTGCGCGTTGTACTGCAATGGACCGATCGGTGCCTCCGGCCGGCCCATTGCATTCAATGTGTGCGGGTACGCGTTGTACCCCTGTGCGCGTTGTACTGCAATGGACCGATCGGTGCCTCCGGCCGGCCCATTGCATTCAATGTGTGCGGGTACGCGTTGTACCCCTGTGCGCGTTGTACTGCAATGGACCGATCGGTGCCTCCGGCCGGCCCATTGCATTCAATGTGTGCGGGTACGCGTTGTACCCCTGTGCGCGTTGTACCTCAATGGACCGATCGGTGCGCACCCATTGACAATGGGCTTGCCTGGCAACGGACGCGTTTTCGAATATTCGAACGAGTCGGTTGCTGGAAAATCAGTTGGTCACCCACAACAATGTTGCAAAATCATGTATGTCATGAAGTTGAAATTTTGAAGGATGCTGTGGGCGTGTTTTGGTGCTGCTATTCCATGGATTGGCCAGATTCAGAAGATGCAAACGACTTGGACCTATCACTTTGGACACAAGGGACAGTATCTGCCTCTCCAGCACATATATATTGCTGCATGTTCCCCTGAGAGCCCACTTGCCTGCACTACATGCTCCAGGACGACATCTGCCACTGCACTGCTGCTGTCTCTGCCCCTCTGGACCCTGCAATGGCACGTACTGTGGAGAGAGCCCCAGCCTTCAGCCTTGAAGAGAACCAGGCCCTGCTGGACAGCCTACTTCCACAGTACAGCAAGCTGTATGGGACACCAGGGGAGCAGGTGAGTGTTCTGTGCACTGCCTTTCTGAATGTGCATTTTGTCTGACTAGCAAGGCTGAGAGTCAGCACACCACTGGCTAGCAGGCTCACTGAGTAGTTGTCACCCCCCATAGTGTGTAGTGACTTGCACTGGACAGGTATGGTGCAGTGACAGTGCTTCTGAACAGGGTTTTACTCCCCATGCTATGATACCATGTAGTGACTTCTGGAAAACTGTCCATGGGCAGCCGTGCACTGCCTGGGTACACCATGTGCCCCTGTGATTGCGACATGTATATGCAACTGTGTCATGCACGGATATGTTGCATGTGTAGTAATGGCCTTATCACTTTGTCATCCTGACAGGCTTCTGCCCATCGGAAGCATGAGATCTGGAAGGACATCGTCCGGGCTGTCCGGTCCGTGGGGGTCTACAAGCGCCGGATCCGCAACTGCCAAAAGAGGTGGCAGGACCTTCGGGGCTGGACCCGGAGGATTGCACGGGTCCAGCTGAAGCTGTCGCCTCCTCGCAGGAGGGGCGGAACACGGACCCTGACCCCCCACATGCTCAGGATCCTGGCGGTGGTCTTTCCAGACCTGGATGGGCAGCTGAAGGCCAGAGAGCAGCAAGGAGGGGGTGAGTCAAAGACTGCACTGTGTACTCTGTCTAACATGTTATGTGCCCTCCTCGGGCCAGGTTGAACTGCCACAGTACAGCAGTCATGTTGTCCAGGAGCCATGTCCCTCTATTGTGCACTGCCCACTCCTCATCTGATACCCAGGTGTGGCCCTTACATGCAGGGAATTCTGTCACTTAGGACTGTGTCCTTGCAGTTTGCTTGACTCAAGGTGGGAGACAGCATCTGTTTCCCTGACTCTGTGGTGGGCATCATGGGTGGGTCCATTGCTTACACAATGCCTGTATTCTGACATGTATTCAGCGTGTTACTTTGATCTGTGGTCCAATTGCTGAGCTGATCCACCACATGTGGCTGGGGTACCTGGCACACACCCATGCTGCGGGTGGGAACAATGTTTGGGCCCCAGGAGTATGTATATGACGTGTGTCACACATACTTAGCCAGCTGCCTACAGTCCAGGGCTCATCCCTCATTCATGTGGGGCTGGACAGTCATGCCTACTCCAGGCCATACAATACACTCTGTACTCCCACTCCCGTGTATCAGAGGACACATTGTGCACAGTGATTTGACCCCTCAGGTGTCTGCCTCTGTGTCAGTGTGCTGTGGATTAGTCGCCAGGACTGCTGTGGAGTTTCTTGGTAGGGGCTCAGCATGCCACTGGAGATGTGACCATAGGAGACGATACTTGTGTGACACATAGGTGTCTGATCAGCTGCCCATGCAGACTGGGGCATGTAAATGTGAAGTTCAGGCAGCTGTTCCCCATGCACAGCAGAGTGTGAGGGGCTCAGGTTCAGAGGGTAGTGTCACAGGTCTCCCATATGTCCAATAGGTATGACCTGGACAGATGAGGGTTAAGAGGATGTGTTGTGGGGGATGTACATGTGCACTTGTGCAGCTCCAGGACTTGCATTCCCCATGACCTACTATTGTGACACAGTGCAGAGTGTTGTTGTCTGGCTGCAAAGTCATACATCACTGAGACAGTGATGTATGACTTTGCAGTCATGCCTCCGCCATGGCATGTGTCTACTGATTGGTGATCCTGCAGGGGAGTGACATGTGCTACATGCACACCATAGTGGCGCTGGCTATCAGGACATGGGTGCATCATGGTGTCTGTCGCTGGTATGCATCACATGCATTTCCTATTTGACTCTGGGCATCCCTTACATCCGTAAACCTGTACTGACTCAGTGGCAAGAGCTGTGATGTGTCCACACCGTGTCCTCTGCACTGTCCAACTACTGTGTACTTGGTGCATGTGTCAACACTGGGGTGTTGCAATCCAACAGACACCAGACAGATGGGTGCAAGGCCATGTGGGATGTGAGTGCCATGCTTGGCATCAGACTGACAATTGACTTCTCCTGTTCAATTAGGGCACTTTTAGCAATGTACAACTAATGATGCCAGGGCTTGCTCTGTAATGTGCTGTGCTCACAGTGGTGTGTGCGTTTGGTGCAGGTGACTGATGTCTGTCTGTTTCCCCATTGTTTGCAGATACATCCACGGCCACGGAAGGGGACAGCTCCACGGACCAGGAGGAGCCGGAGAGCCAGACTGGGTCAGCAGCCGAGGAGTGGTCGGAGGGACCCAGTGGCACGGAGGGCGAGGGGAGCCACACCGAGGAGTCCTCAGCAGCATCCACCTCAGCTGAGGACCAGAGCAACTCGGAGGATGACTCCCTTGTGGAGGCGGGTGTCAGCAGCCACCACACCCCAGCTAGTGTTGCTGTCCCCGCCACCACCAGCACCACCACCGCCCTCCCATCGGCTCCCATTCCCCAGGTCCGTGGAGGCTCCCATGTCCGGGAGCGTGTCTCCTTTGGGCCAGGCACCGCACCCCCTGCCCCTGTGTCCCCTGCTGCCCTGAGTGAGGAGTCTGTGTACCTCCTTCGCCAGCTCCATGTAGGGCAGACAGCCATGCTGAGTGTCCTCCATGCGCACACCGCGCTGTTGACTCAGCTGGTGTCGTTCATGGAGGGCATCTCATCGGGCATGTCTGACCTACAGAGGGGCAATAGGTCCATGGACTCCTCCCTGACGGCAGCAGTGTCCCTCCTCAAACGGTCCCTCACCCCTCCTGCCTCTGCTCCATCCACACTCCCCAGCACCTTACCCATCCCAGGCACACACACACTGGCACAGGCACACACCAGCACACACACATCCAGCACACTGACACACACGCCAATGACAAAACGCACACGCACGCACATTCAGGGGACTGAAGCCAGACTCACAGGGGATGGGGCCCTGGAACACACACACGCATCCACATGCACTGCGCAGTCCTCAGTTCCCTCTCCCTCCAAAGCACCCTCCCTTGCCTCACCTGCAACCCCAAAGTCACAGCAGCTCTTCCTCTGTGACCTCGGCCTCTTCCCCACCGATGAAGCTGCTCCAGCATCCCGGGGGAAGAGGAAGCCCACCCACACGGAGCAGAGTGCCCCTCGCCCCCGGACACCCTCCCCCAGGCGCAGACGGACTGAGGCCCCCACCCGCAAGTCCCCCCGGAGTGCTAAGAGCAAGACCCCGCCACCACCCTGCAGCTCAGGCACAAGGTCTCCGTCCTCCATCCCTCAGGCCCCCACTGCACAGGTGCCCCCACCACACCCTGCCCCAGGTTCCCCCACCCACAGATATACCATCCCCAAGATGCTCCGGCCTTCTCCCCTGCCACTTGCTCTCCCAGCACCACACCCCCGCTGCGCTTGTCTGTGCCACTGATGTGGTGAGGGTGTCCCCCCCTCTGTCCAACCCACCTTGCCTGTTCCCCATTCTCCTCCCCTGGAGGTAGGCACTGCAGTGGAGTCCACTACCGCCCTGTCTGACTTGGGCACTGCAGTGGCGGACCTGTCCACCCCATCTGCAGGGTCCACTGCAGTTGTGCCGGCACCCACGACATCTGTGTCATGCCCCCCAGTTGTGCCGGCACACACCATGTCAGACACCTCCACTGCAGTTGTCAGTGGCTCTCCTGCACCCACCACCCCTTCCCTGACTCCCCCTGGTGAGCCCTGATCCTGTCCCTGCGGTGCCTGGCCTGCCCCCCGGTTGCCCCTCCTAGTGGATTGTCCCTGGTATTGTGCAGGCATGCGTAGGGTGACATCTGCCAGTGTCACCCTGTTTGAACTTTGACAATGGACTGGCCATTGGCCTTTGCTCTTTTTTCAGGACTTCGTTTGGCCTCAACACATATGCTGAATAAAGCAACTTTCTTTTCTCTAGTGCTCATGCTTCAGATGTACATGTTGTTGGTGCAGCTAACCATGCCCTTGCTGCAGTGATGGTGATATCTGGTCTCATGATTATGAAGTGTTACTGTGCAGGAACCCATGTGGTCCAGGGGGAATGTGTCCTATCATGTGGTGTATCCATGTCATCAATAGCAGCATCTGAGGGTGTCATGTGTTCAGTATTTGGCAATGGGTTTCCTACTTACATTGGCAATTTCATATCTGTGGCTTCCACCCCTGCACATCTGTTGTGCCTGCCATCGTTGCATTTGTCTACTTCCCTGACCGTGTTGCCATCTCCAGTGGACATGCAGGTTTGGGCATCAATGGGGAGGGACTCATCCGTGTAGTCAGTGCAACATTGCTATACAAGTGTGTTGGATCTGTGCTGATGATTCCGTTGGCACATCCATGACCAGGCTGATGTGATGGGAGCCCTCATTTGGTGCTAATTGTTGATTGTGTGACCAAGTGCTCAGCTGACATGATGGGGCCCTACTGAGGCAACATATGGCACAGCTTTCCTCACACAGGAGTGGAGTCCCCTCATGGCAGTGTGTACACGTGTGACATTGCCTGCGCCCAAGGTGTGTGTTGTATGTGCATGTCTGTGTGTTCACTTCCATTCATCTGCGCATGCTGTGATCCCTAGTGTTGTACCTGTTTGTGATGCTTGCTGACTTGAGCTATGTTCCCCCAAAGTCTTCTCCCTGTGTTCTCTGTGATGTGGGTGCATGGCACATTACTGGTCATCAGGGTGTCACCCATAGGTGTGTTTGCTGTCAGGGCAGAGTTTGTGTGCTGACGCAGATGGGTCACAGTCAGGTTTCCCTTTGGCACTTGTTGTTTGCCCCTGTCATGTGATTTCCAGTTTGTGTTATCTTTCAGTGATTGTGACACGTTGTGTGTGTGACTGCTGGCACTCCTTAGGGTCCGGGCTGCAATGTTGGTTGTTGTCTATGTGTGTTCTTTGTGGGTGACCTTGGCTTCTTCATTGGTGTGTGACTGTGGCTGGGATCCCATTGGTCGGTGTGGTATTGCCGTCATGTCCATGTACAGAGTAGTGTGCAGTGTGTCAGACATTCAGGAGTCTTGTTGAGTGTCCATGTGTGATGTGTTTCTACACCTTGGTTCCCACCCACCACCCTGGAATAGTCATGGGTGCATGTGCAATGTCACCAGTGCATGTGTACTTCACTGCTGCACATTGTTGGAGGTCGAGGGGTGTGGTGTTGAGTGTGTGCAGATGAGAGTTGTTGCCCGGCTAGTCCCCTGCCTCCATGTTGGCCTTGGCTTACTGGCCATGCTGATTGATTTGTGCTTGTGTAGGTGTGATGGTAGTTAGTTGCTCAGGACACCTGACTGTGGTTCACAGTGTGAACGACATTTAGCTTTGTCATCACAGTGGTATTTTTCTTCAGCCCAGGGTCACCACATTGTGGGGGCCCTGGGGGTGGTGCTGTGGTGTGTCTGTGACTTGCTGTGTCAGTTGTTGTTCCTACGTGCCTGTGTGACATGTGTGTTTTGTGCTCCCTCTCACCTGTCAATGCCTGCTTGCCCACATAGGGGATTTGGATCCATGAGTTAGCTTAGTGTGGCAGTGTATGCACATCTGTATGATTGGTATTCAGCTCTCCTCATGTGTTGTGTTGTTGCCTGGGGACACTGGCACCCCCACCCCTCACCTGCTGTGTATGATGACAGTGTTGGTCTGCCTGTTTGTGTTTGTGCATCTGCACCACTGCATTGGCATATCTTGGGTGTGCCATTGGCTGTATGTTGTTTGGTGTGTTTCCCCTGCTGTCCCTGGGACTCCTAGGTCATCGGTCAGCACAGTGATCATGGTTTGTGTGTCCCATTGCTGCCATGGTATGGTATCTGTTCACCTCACATCTGCTGTCTCCACAGGGTATCTGCATTTGTGTGCCCATTGGTGCAAATATGTGGTTCTGCATTCTGATGGTCACTTCTGTCATTGTGTCATTGATGACTGTTGACGGTCTCAGCCCCCATGGGTGTTGTTTGTCTGCACATGGCCAAAGGAATGTTTCATTTGCACTGCAGTATTTGGCTCCCCCAATTTATGTTGCAATGGGACACATACACTACTTTGCCACAGATGAGTTTTTGGTTCTGTGACCAGGAATGATCCATGCAGTTTGGCAGTTGCAGCTCTTTCTTTGTTAACAATTACCTTTTGGTCACTGTGATGATGAGGGTGTAGACCCCATTGCCACAATGGTCAAAATGTGCTTCAGCTATGGACCCCACACTTACCTTTTGGTCACTGTGATGATGGGGGTTTAGACCCCATTGCCACAATGGTCAAAATGTGCTTCAGCTATGGACCCCACACTTACCTTTTGGTCACTGTGATGATGGGGGTTTAGACCCCATTGCCACAATGGTCAAAATGTGCTTCAGCTATGGACCCCACACTTGCCTTTTGGTCACTGTGATGATGGGGGTTTAGACCCCATTGCCACAATGGTCAAAATGTGCTTCAGCTATGGACCCCACACTTGCCTTTTGGTCACTGTGATGATGGGGGTTTAGACCCCATTGCCACAATGGTCAAAATGTGCTTCAGCTATGGACCCCACACTTGCCTTTTGGTCACTGTGATGATGGGGGTTTAGGCCCCATTGCCACAATGGTCATGGGCTGCTTGCATTGTGGGTGCCACACACATATATGTGTGGCACATGTGCTAGGGGGTCACATTGTATGTTCAATGTCATGTTCGGTGTTGTAGGCATTTGACACAGCCTGCTCACACGCTTGTCATGGTGGTGGGGGGATGTCTTAATCTTGCATTCCCTAGGTTGTGGTGTGCTTGTTGTGTCATGCATTGTCCATCCTATGAGTGGGGGTGGTAGTAGTGGTAGGCATCCAGCCCCCTGGCTAAGGGTGGTAGTAGTGGTAGGCTTCCTGCCCCCTGGCTAAGGGTGGTAGTAGTGGTGGGCATCCTGCCCCCCTGGGTGAGGGTGGTAGTAGTGGTAGGCATCCTGCCCCCTGGCTAAGGGTGGTAGTAGTGGTAGGCATCCAGCCCCCCTGGCTAAGGGTGGTAGTAGTGGTGGGCATCCTGCCCCCTGGCTAAGGGTGGTAGTAGTGGTGGGCATCCTGCCCCCCTGGGTGAGGGTGGTAGTAGTGGTGGGCATCCTGCCCCCTGGCTAAGGGTGGTAGTAGTGGTAGGCATCCAGCCCCCTGGCTAAGGGTGGTAGTAGTGGTGGGCATCCTGCCCCCCTGGGTGAGGGTGGTAGTAGTGGTGGGCATCCTGCCCCCTGGCTAAGGGTGGTAGTAGTGGTGGGCATCCTGCCCCCCTGGGTGAGGGTGGTAGTAGTGGTGGGCATCCTGCCCCCCTGGGTGAGGGTGGTAGTAGTGGTGGGCATCCTGCCCCCTGGCTAAGGGTGGTAGTAGTGGTGGGCATCCTGCCCCCCTGGGTGAGGGTGGTAGTAGTGGTGGGCATCCTGCCCCCCTGGGTGAGGGTGGTAGTAGTGGTGGGCATCCTGCCCCCTGGCTAAGGGTGGTAGTAGTGGTAGGCATCCTGCCCCCTGGCTAAGGGTGGTAGTAGTGGTGGGCATCCTGCCCCCCTGGGTGAGGGTGGTAGTAGTGGTGGGCATCCTGCCCCCTGGCTAAGGGTGGTAGTAGTGGTGGGCATCCTGCCCCCCTGGGTGAGGGTGGTAGTAGTGGTGGGCATCCTGCCCCCCTGGGTGAGGGTGGTAGTAGTGGTGGGCATCCTGCCCCCTGGCTAAGGGTGGTAGTAGTGGTGGGCATCCTGCCCCCCTGGGTGAGGGTGGTAGTAGTGGTGGGCATCCTGCCCCCCTGGGTGAGGGTGGTAGTAGTGGTAGGCATCCTGCCCCCTGGCTAAGGGTGGTAGTAGTGGTAGGCATCCAGCCCCCTGGCTAAGGGTGGTAGTAGTGGTGGGCATCCTGCCCCCCTGGGTGAGGGTGGTAGTAGTGGTGGGCATCCTGCCCCCTGGCTAAGGGTGGTAGTGGTGGTGGGCATTTGGCACCCCCTGGCTAAGGGTGGTTGTGGTGGTTGGCATCCAGCCCCCCTGGGTTGGGGTGGTGGCGCGCATTCAGGCCCCTGTGTGCATATGTGGCATTGGTGATGGGCATCCCGCCCCTATGGTGCTGCTGTTGCAAGTATATTCAGATTCCCCGTGTATGTGTGTGATGTGTCGTGTACGTGTTGTATGTGTTTTGTGGTTGGTGTCTGACTTACCTTCTGCGCCGTACGCGTCCGTGCCTGTTCCGGTAGTAGATGTAGAATATTGGTATGATCGGGACGAAGGGATTCATGGTTGGTTCGTGTCGTTCGTCCTTCTCGTTGCTTCGCGTCGTCCTCGTCGCTTGGCTTCGTCCTCGTCGCTTCGCTTCGTCCTCGCCGCTCCGCGTCGTCCTCGTCTGTGCTGTGTTCGTCTCGTAGCCGTGGATCGTGTTGTGGCGCGATTCGGAGCTTATGTGCGCCTCTCCCGGATGCTTTGACGTGCCGTGCGTAGCGACGGGTTCGGCGCGTACGGAAAGCGCATCGTACTTGTCCGGCCGGACGGGGCTGCATTTTCCCTTCCGTGCGACTCGATTCGGCGTTTCCGGATTCGCCTCGGTCGGAGAACAGGACCTGGTTTGGGTGAGTACGGCTCGGCCGGAATTTTTGCTGTTGTGCGCATCGTACTTGCTCGTTCGGTGTGCTGTACGGATCGGTCGGGAAACTGGCTTTCGCATGGCTTTTTTCCCGACCGAATAGTATTGGGTGCGCCTCCGACCGAGATCGGAATCGGCCCCACAGTATTCCCAGTTTCTTTAGCTCTTAAACGCTCTCTTTTATGGCATCCAGTTACAAATTTTATTGATTGTCAAGCTAAACTTTCTTATGTACGTAAAGTTTCTGAACAAGAAGTATCGAAACCTCCTTGACATTCTGTTTTGTTCTTATTTATATTACTATTTATACTGACATTTTCACTGTATTTTTTGCATTTTTAGATTTTTGACCAGATTTGTATTCTATACTTATGTATCTTTTTTATATTGTTATAAGTTTTCTTAGTCATGTATTTTTAAGCTTTCAAAGATGTAATGTGTATGCATTTTTGCTACATCTTCCCCTTTCTTCACCCCCTCTGCTTTTTGTTTTTCAATAAAATTTCTATTTTCAAAACTTAAAAAAAAGAGATGACACAGAAGAATTAAGCCTTCTAAGTCTACCCATATGCTACCCGAGAACAAGGTTTGAAGAGATTCAGGAACCTTGTTAAGGGAGAGGCAGCCACAATAAACCAGAGAACATCGAAGCACCGACTAGGGTCTGATAACGTGCTGACTGTTTATCCAGAACATAGGTCCTTTGGTGACAGGGTCCAAAGAAGCTGAAGCCAAGGACATGCGTATTAGGTTGTTGAGTATTAATACCCTCTCTCTTTCCCTTCATTAAAATACAGGAGCGTCAAAAAGGGGAAAAAGGGAAGAGATACTCAAATTCTATAAAAATATAAAGTCCTTGATAAGGCAAACCTCAGTGTGAACAGTGAGTGAAAGTTCAAATTTCAATAAGAGGCAGAATTATATAAGGCCTGTATTTGTAGGCAAACAGAGCAGATGGCCAAATACAAGGAACAAAGAGAATAAACTTCTTGATGACTGTTCAGGTTGTCATTGTTCATAAGAGGTGCGCCAAGAACGATTAATACAGAGAAAAAGGAAAAAAGGGGGGGAAAAAAATGCTCAAAAAGAAAAAAAAGCATGCATATCAAAACATGCGTTTAAACAAGCACTTATCTCTGCAGAGAGAAACAGCAGGGAAGTTGAAGCGCGACATCACTGCGCCGCAGTAATTATAAGCGTAGCGGGCGCCTCACGAAATGGCGGCCGTTTCTGAGGCAATATCGGCGGAGGCAGTTAACGTGCTTTCCTCAACTGCGGCAGGTGCCGAAATCTGTCAGGAGGTCGTCTGGTGGCTCTACATGATAGACCCACACTTTAGGGAGACACTGGGTCGCGGGACCCGTAGAAAACCGCCGTCAGTCTGTGCCGTCGCTCTGGAGCTCACGTCGCTACCGCCATCTTCCTTGGGCGTCAAGCTACGCCCCCCCTTGCACCCACATCCCTAATGCACCTAAATCTAGGATTTAAGTGCTACCCCTGATACCAGAACCTCAGTTCTGACTGACCTGCATCAAAGAGGACAAAGAGGAGACCTGCATATATGACAATAGGACTTTGCCCAAAGCAAAAGAGATATATCCTGTGCCTGTGACAACACTCCTGTAAAATTGCCTGATCGAGACTTGTCCTAGGCAAACTCTTGGCTTCCCCAGACAGAGGGATCCCTGTGAGAGCCTGAAGCACCCTCAGGATCCCCTGGACTAGTGGCACTAGTCCCCTGCAAAAAGTAGGTAAAATAACGCTCCGGATCCAAAGATACACTGGCCATTGGGCCCTCCAAGGGATCATCCAAATCCAGATGGTCTTGGGCATTGTGGGAACTGTAGTCCTGCCTTCCATAAAGTTACACGCAGCTACCGTGTTCCCCAGGACCACCGAACATCGAAGAAACCATCTGCTGAACTGACTGCTGCCAAGGCTTGTTGGTCGCCAGTCCCATAACCAACCCCTGCACTCAACGCTGCACCTCGAGGGAACTCCATCCGACCTTCGACCGACATCGGCAATGACCCATTGTTTTGTTTTTCCATCTTGTTCCACGCAGCACAATGTAAGCAGTAAGCACAGCTCTCCCATGGCTCCTGTTCAGCAACAGGGACAGCCAGGACAACTCTGCACCCGGGCTCCATGGGCCAGGTAAAATTGAACTGACTGTCATGGCCTAGTCCAGGGACCCGCACCACCTTCACCCTGCAACAGTATAATGCAACTCAACCTGCAAGTGACTGATTGTCACTAGTGGTTTTCTCCATTGACCGCAATGACAAAGTTGAACTGTATTTTTCTGCACTGATTTTATATTGCTTCTAAAATCTATAACTCCGGTTATATATATGCTATTCCATTTGTTTTGGTGTCTAAATTAAGATAAAAATACACTCTATTTCTATTGAGTCCTGCCAATTACTTATCGTTCATGTTCGTACACTGAAATGCTTAACACATGTTCCTGTAGTAAAGCCTGACTGCTCTTTGCCACTCTATCAGGACTGAGCTAAGGATTTATCAGTGTGAATCCAATGACTATCTTTGGGGTATTGTGATAATATTACGTGGTGAAGCCTAACCAGCCTCACCACATAATATTTCACTTTCCTACAACAATCAATAATAGATGGCTGAGAACTTTCCAAAACTCAAAAGATCTCAAGTAAGTGTATTTTGTTTGTCAGTTATTTGTTATGCATAAACAAAACTGAAGCGATACCAAAGGGGACAAGCACTCTGTTTGGAAGACTGGCTCAGGCACAGGGCAGGTCTGGGAACCAAAGCAGCCCTGGCAACTTTTGCTAGACCAGCCCTCTTACTGCAGTCAGCATAGCCAGTGCATCTGACCACTGCAAGAGGGGATGGGGCGGGTGCTCCCCAAGAAAGTTTTGAAAAAAATTGCAACTATGGTGCTTTTGACAACACATTTTTCTTTAAAGAACCTTGTTTAATCATTAAATGGATGGATGGAGATCGGAGACATGGATTCATGCACAAAGAATGAATGAGTAGTTGGATGGGTGAGGAGTGGGTGGATGAATACATTCAAGAATGGATGACAATGAATAAAACTCCACAAGTATGGGAGAGATACCCTTCTGACAAAAGGGACAGGGTTCAATATTAATGGAAACAACGAAAGGACCCTCTTGTTGGACACGCTCGTTTTCTGCCCTCTATACACTCATCTTTTTTCAGGGAAACCCTCATGCATTTCCCATTTATACAACTATCTATACACTGAACCCTGTTTACAAAAATGGCTCCTTAATTATATTAAATAAAACCTCAGCACATAAAAATATTTTATGTACAGTGATGTATACAGGTCATATACTAGAATATCTTTGAAGCAAATTTTATAAAAACATTCACGATTTATGCAATATCTCATCACTTTAACATCTCTTTAAAAACAGTCCTCTATAATGTTATAAAAACAGTGTTAATTCATCTCAATATTCATACATTTACACAATACCATAATTCAATTATGTCTTTTGAAAGGATGATATTTGTATTTAATAATATTTTACATTGATCACCAAATTGATCTTAGTGGTGAATCCTTTTTTGTTCTTTATCTGCCCACTTAACATCAGACAAATCTCAAGTATCTTTGAGGGTTTCCCTGAAAAAAGATGAGTGTATAGAGGGAAGAATACGAGTGTGAACAACAAGATGTACCTTTCGTTGTTTCCATTGACAATGAAGAAAGACTCTTAGCTACTGGCCAAGAGTGAGTGCTCTGGTTTTCGTTTTATCTTCTGCATTAAAACATCACACTCCCTAGACACTACCACACCAATCTTTGTTAACTGTGCAGAGCCCGGATGCATTTAACACAGTGTGCTGATTTAGCACCTCAAAGAATTATACACAAAACATTAAG
This sequence comes from Calotriton arnoldi, assembly GCA_963921515.1. NCBI lineage: Eukaryota > Metazoa > Chordata > Amphibia > Caudata > Salamandridae > Calotriton > Calotriton arnoldi. The sequence continues at coordinate 21,273 of CAWUFW010005453.1, forward strand.
CTTTGATCTACAATGGGAGAGAGAGAGATAACCATTTAGTATCCAAATTGCACAATGTGAAATCAAGAAACCTTGCTGATCCTGACTTTCACTTGACCATAGCATGATCCTAGGCTATTTCTTTTTTCACATTACATCCCTGTACCTTATAATCACTTGAGAGCACTTTCAAATACATACGTTTAGGGTGTGCGCTGCACAAAAGCAGAAGACTGCAATGTTATTTCAACTATAGTAACACCCTAGGCCACATAGAGCGGCAAAAGACAACTGACTTCCTTCTTGGTTCCCTAATAGTATTGACATCAGGGTAGTGGCGAGGGGCATGACTCTTTTTACGTTCATTATTAGAATCACTTCCAACAATTGTCACTCAATGCAATGGTATAATTTGATATACTAAACTGAAATGCACTACAATGATCACATTATTAAGAAATGTACTGTTTTGAATTTTAAAGAGTTATTATCATATATCTACTGCAGTCTCTAAGCCACGCATCAACAGACTCCTCACCACGTTCTCACTAAAGCCCCGAAGGTCAGTGCTGCTTGTGATGACTCTGCAGGAGACACAGGAACCAACCAAATGCAAAAACAAATGGTTTTTAAGCTAGCATGGCCTTACCAGAACACTTTGAAAGCCTTTGTCTTCCATTGTTTCTTTGTAAATCCCGGAAGTGCTGCAGTCAGGAAACATGGCTGACCTGGCCCACAGCAACAAAACCAGCCCCCACTAGGAGCAAAACCGCCACCCGCCCCTCACAGGCCTACAAGGGAAATACCCAATGCCAAGTATGGACAGTTCGTGCCTACTCAGTTTCAGGTTTCTGGTAGTAAATACTATTGTTTACTTGCATTCTCAGCTGAATGAAAGTTTCAAGTGTGGGCGTGAAGGGAAACAGAAGGGCACATGGTTTGGCTCTCAGCATGTAGTGGGGGAGTTTGGGGATGTATGTGTGTAGAAGGAGATTGTAATGTTATGTATGGCTTCTTTTGGAAACCATTAGCATGAATAACTTCATCAACATCTGATAATTTACTGCTAGGAGACTGTCAGGCATGACTCACTGGAAGTAAGCATGTCTCACCCTCTGATACTATCCTGGCACCGGGGTAAGGTTGGTGCTTGGCGGCTGGGACGGAAAAGCTAGTGTTAGATGCACAACGGGTTGGTGCAAGTGGTCCTGCTTAAGATATTATAACATTGGTAACTTACCCCTCTATGTCCACTACTTAGATACGTTTACTGGGGATCATAACATGTTTAAGACTATTATGACTCAATACCAGTTACATTTTATATATAGACGAGGCGAAGAACGCATTTGTGTTGTCCTATCTCACCAAGAAGGAACTTCAGTTGGCTATGCTGTTGATAAATGATAACCATTTGTTTGACAATATGATAATTTCTAGGCTAGATTTTCAGCTGTGTTTGAGAGATGCTTTGTGACTCACTCGGCACATATTGTGCTTTTGACTTTAAAACAAGGATCAAGACATTTAGTGACTTATATTAGTCATTTTTAGAGTTAAATGCTAAAGCAACTTTGGCTGCTGAAGCTGCTGTAGTGTTTTTTTTACATGGTCTGAGGGAAGAAGTAAAAGAGGCATTGGCCATGGAAGTAAATAGACCCACCATTACTTTAGCGCTTATCCACTTAACTCCGCATATTGATGCTCAGTTGCATATCTGTTGAGCAGAGAAACAGTGGTGTGCCCTGAAGGTACGGATCACTGACAGAATATCGATTCAAACAATATTGAGGGACATAAATATCGTTTTCCTATACCTATAATGTTAAGTACAAAAAATGTGAAAAAAATATTGTTTTACAATACTATCATATAAATACATACAAAAATATTGTTTATATATATATAAATATATATATATATATATATTAATATATATATATATGTTGTTAAAATAGTAAATGTTAAATATTTTAATATATAACATTATTATAATGTAAATTAAATAATTTAAGTAACATTTAATACTATATATAAAATATGCTTATATAACACAAACATACATATAAATGTGTGTGTATATTTATATACGCATATATAATATAACACTATTATTAAAAACATTTTGCACGCTGCAACCACACTTACATCCCTTAGAACACAATGGTCCGAGGATTCTACTACGGAAATCACTGACAAGGCTTGGAAGAGCATGCTAGAACATCCAAAAAGAGTGTCCCGTAATGCCAAACTAAAGTTCATTCAGACGATGGTCCTTCATAGGTCGTATCTCACCCCCAAGAGGATTCATCGCATGTTCCCGGATGCCTCACATTGCTGCCCCCGTTGTAAAGGGGACGAGGCGGACTTCCTCCACATGCTGTGGTCCTGCCCCCGCCTTCGGGACTACTGGGAGGGAGTTCGTCAATCTCTGAGCGAAGTCACACAAATCCCTGTCTCGAACGACGCCCTGAACTGCCTTATAGGTCTTCGTGGACGTACAAAGGTGCAGAAGGTACGACTGAGATTCTTAGACTTGGCCCTCATATTGGCAGTACGAGCCCTCACCATGAGGTGGAAGTCCCCCAGGTGTCCAGCGGTATCTAGCTGGCAGGACGACATGATTCAGTGGGGAGGAGCTGGGGGTGCAGCCCTTCGGAGGGAAGAAGAGAGGGGGCTACGAAAGCAACCCATTTCGATGGAATGGGAGATCATGCTACATGAGTTCAAATCACTTGACTTACTACCCCCACAGGGTACCCCACCCCCATAACACACAGTTCCACCCAGTGACTCTTTAATATTAGGTTCCTGAGACTCAGGCCCATAAATTATAACCCGCGGGCGCTGCAGACTCCTCAGAGCTACACTACACTATTAACATCCCCCTTCGGTTGCTATGGAAGCTACACATCGACTGACCAGGAGTACGGGTTGGGAGGGTTAGGGAGGGAGGGGACATGGTTGAATTTGTTTTTCTCGTTAATTGGAACTGTAAATGCTTTATGCGGTAACTTTATCTGCCATAGCTGCAATGACCTGGTACTCACGCTGTCATCAGGAATCATTTGTCCTTCATTTTCCGTCGAATAGTATGTAAAACGGTAGGTAGATTTATGCAACGTTTATGTTATACCTATTACAAGTACACCAAAAAAGACTGTCTCTTTATAAGATACATTGCAATGTATGTGATGTTACAGTCATCAATAAAGTATGTTAAAAAAAAAAAATTATTAAAAACATTTTGCATTATATTATTTAATACTAGATATATATACTATATATATATATATACATATATATACACATACATAAAACATAAAAAACTTAAATCAAATGCAAAATATTAAATGAATTACAAAAATAAATAAATATAAAAAACATTTACTCAAAATATTAAAAAACAAAATCATACAAACAATATACATGTATATACAAATATAATAAAATTAAACAAATAATAATATTAGATATATTTAAACAACATTAAAATATATTAAAATCTGTGAATAATACATATAGTATACCCACTTCAGTCTGTGCAACAGTAAGTAAAGTGTTGGATGTCAGAGGGGTAACATTTACTATTTTCACTCCCGTCTTGGCAAAAGTAAGGAAAGCTTTGGACTCCAGAGGGGTAAAATATACTATTCCCACTTCAGTCTGTGCAACAGTAAGGAAAGCGTTTGATCTGGAGGGGTAAAATTAACTATTCCCTCTCCTGTCTGTGTAACAGAAGGTAAATCGATGGAGTACGTAGGAGTAAAATTTACTATTCCCACTCCAGTCTGTGCAACAGTAGGGAAAGCACTGGACTTCAGAGGGGTTACATTTACTATTCCCACTCCAGTCTGTACAACAGTAGAGAAAGCGTTGGACTCCAGAGTGGTAACATTTACTTTTCCCACTCCAGTTGTTACAACAGTAGGTAAAGTGTTGGACTCCACAGGGGTAAAATTTACTATTCCCAGTCCAAGTCTGTGCTGTGCAATAGTAGGGAAAGTATTGGACTCCGAAGGGGGTAACAATTACTATTCCCACTCCAGTCTGTGTAACAGTAGGGAAAGTACTTAACTTCAAATACATAACATCTACGTTTGATAAGTGATATGCCAAGATGTCCTTCGTGTGCCATTTCTATAATATTACTTCTCAATTTTGTTGGTAGTATCAATTTATCTTCTTTAAATAGTATACCATCTATTATGGATAATTCTGGGGAAACTTTCCAATATGGTCCCAAAGTTACGTGTAATTTATTTTCTTTCAGCCATCCCTCTTCGCTAAATCTTACCACATCTTTCAAAATAGGATCACAATCCATAGCCTTTACCCACTCATCTAAAGTGATGACAAACTTAAATCGAGGGCTCCCTTCCAGTTTGTGAGTGCTTTACCACCCTTCTGAGAAGGGTGGTAAACTGCGACTGTTTTGCAACCGCAATTGCGGTTGCAAAACAGTCTTACATAGGGTTCAGACTCGCTATTAGGAAGGGACGCCCTTGGAACGCCCCTTCCTAATAGCGAGTCGCTAATCCTATTTAGCGAGTCGGAAATCATTTGCGACTCGCTAGATAGGGTTAGCACATGGGCCATTTGTTTTTTGCATGCGCAAACGGGCCACAAACCCGTTTGCGCATGCAAAAAACGGTCGTAAATCTGGCCCATGGTTTTATAGACCTGAAGAGCTTGCTTATATGTCTCTTTGTCATCCTCATTATAATGCAGTCTCCATTTGCACTCCAGGTTGCGGCAAACCCTTTTTTGTTCCTTCAGTCTTGGTGAATGACCATGTTCTGATGGTGACTTCCAGCTGTTGGTGGAGGTCATTGTTAAGGCTAAATGTTTGGTGGCGTTAAGTAGCCAGGCGTGGTAGTTAGCCGCCAATTTATCAGGGTCTTTTGCCAGAATAGGTTTGGAAGCTAACAGAGTTAGTGAGGTTGGTGGAGTCTATTTTGTGCCATGGGCGAATGGTTATGGCTAAAGGAGATGATATAGAGGGGGAAGCTTTGCCAATAGGCAAGACGTCAAATAGTAGTGCAGAGTGGAGGTGCTATGTGCATTTTCTTTGTGTTCAAGTATAACTAGATAACTAGGACCTGTACTTTTGCACCAGGTTTGAGAGTGAGATTCAATTTTCCTTGGTGCAACCAATCCAAAATGTCTTCACCCTTCAATGCAAAATATATTTTATCATCTATGACTTTTCCTTTATGCTTCATCATGGGGACAAAGGGCCTGATGTAGATCTTGGCAGAATCGATCCCGCCGTTGCTTTTTCGGCAGTCTTCCCGCCCGTCAACTTGGCTATCTGCCTGCCCTATTAAGATGTTTGCGATTGCATAGACGAAAGACTGCCGCGATCCCGCCATCACCGCCAGGAAATCTCAACCCTCCTTAACAACAGGATAGGCAAAAGCGGTTGGCGGAGGGAGGACCGCCTGTTTCTCTGCTCGGCCAATCACAATGAGCCTTCCCGACGACTGTTACCACCCGGGCAGTGTGCCCTGTATGTTCTCGAGTTAGACCCATGCATCAATAACCCGACTCCCCTTCCCTTCAGAAGTAGACTCGCTGAGCCCATAGTGTGCATCTCCATTATCGGAATGAATGCGGGAATGATAGGTATGCGTAGCGTGTTGTTTCCTTTTTAAATTTCTCTTACCTTTTTCTGTTGTCGCCGGATTACAGACTGAGTCCTCCTTTCCGTTTCCTGCATTTCCGCTATGCCTGTGAACTCGCGAGATCCTGGCATAGCATTTCCTGACGCCTATCGCATGACACGGGGGAGCGGTGTTTAAATGGCACGTCCTCAGTTAGCTCAGCGCCTGGCTTTATGTTTGGTTTTCCCTTTTGGGAGAAGGATTCTTACTTGGCCGACACATATCCTGGTGTGCCTTAGTGTTCAGCGTCCTTGCCGTATTTTCCTCGCCCTTCCTTTCTGGCGCTCAGGCTCCGCTCTGGAATTTCCTGGTCATCTGGTTGCTGTCGTCTGGATCAATAGATATTTTCTTTTCACACTGTTTTCACAACTAACTTTGCTCTACTGGATACCTCCTGGCTGGAGAGGCCAGCAACGTTTGTATGACCCATAGGTTTTCAACTCTTCAAGCATTTTGGTCAGTGCACTGTCCTATAGGTATATAGGTTTAGATTTTGTTAGGTGTTGTTTTATCATGAACATACTTCCCATGACATGTAATAAGAATCTTTGAACTCCATTTTTCCTATCCTGAACTTTCGTTGGGGGTTATGCCTTACGTTCTTTTGAAACTGGCAAGTGTCTTCCTAAAGGGGAGTGATCTTCTGGTTTGCATTGAAGTATGAAAGAATTTTCTTTTATGTTAGGATTATCCCTTTACTTATCTAGTTTTCTTGTGATTGTGTTTTTTATAAAGAGTGGTGTTTCCCGAAGTCCAATTTAGACGAGGGTATTCCAAAAACAGAACAGAGAGACCCCTGCTGTCTAAAAGAAGTAAAAGACCTTCTTCCTACATTGTGTTATTCTCTTTTCCCCTAGAGACAAACCGCTCATTCTGCTTATTCGGTGTGAGGGGTTGGTCTGGAGGTGAGAAGTAGGACTATCTCCGTTTCCGCAGCTCCTGGACTACAGGTGAGTGGGATCGCGACAGCGACTTAACTGTGGTGGAGAACCCTCCACACCCGAGTTGGCGGAATGGAACGCATATAAGGCACAAACTCACTTTTACTCACCTTCCAGTTCCTGTACCACCATGGACCTGATTCTACACGTGCTGCAGCTGCTGGTTGATCACGACACAAATCAACACCGTCATCGCTGGAACCCAAGGTAACCTCCCCCACTACCTGTTACCTGTTTCCACGTAGCTCAGGACGCGTGCATTATGAACTTACTCACACAGGCTATAGCATACCAATGTGTAATGCATATACCTCTAATGTTGACGTTTAAGTATTTTAAAGTAACACATCTCTATAACCACATTGTGTACATAAATCAGGTGCCAGCTGCCTTACAAAAAAAGGACACTTGCAGAAAAAAGCTTATCAAATCAAAAACCAGAAACTCACCATTTATGTGTGTGGAAATAAAGTATGAAAATTGTCACATGAAAAACATATACATCACACATCACTGCAACCTCATGTAGAAATTGCACTAGACAAGCTGTAACCCTCACCTCACAGAGTACCTGGAAAATTAATAGCAGTCCCAAATCTGAAGCACTCTACATATTCATCCACTTAACATTTCCCCTTGTCTAGTGCAAGTCCTGTATTGTATACAATTTCATTTTGCACATCATTTTATAAGGTGAAATGCATATGTGTACATAGTTATCAGTAATCAAGGTGCAACTAACACACCTGTAGTAAAATATCATTAAATAAAGTCTCAACATCTATTTGTTAGTGCAAGTGTCCACTACTGTGTTGAATGGCTGCACCTAATTTCAAATAACCATCACATACCATGTGAATCAGGGCATGCACTTTACATAGTAGAAATTTACAAAGTATGTAGTATTTCCTGCTATCATGCTAAAGAAGAGTAGGCACTACACACTTTACACTGAAACATTTCTAGGAATCTAACATTTGCAAAGGAAAAATAGGACAAACTTATTATTTATTCACTATAAGATAAGTCTGTCAACTACTGAACCAAGGCAAATGCCAGTCCAAATAGTGTCCTTATCCAGGGCTGGGCTGGATGTAGCGTGCACCAGGCGTACCCCCCACCCCCCGGGCCAGTTAAGCAGAATTGCCAGGGCTGGTTTATGCTCTTTTATCACAGGTGTGCCTCAACTTACCTCTGATTGCACTGCCAGGGGAACCTCCCTGGGAAGGGGCATCTAGTAGGCAGAGCAGGCACCTCAAAGATGTTACTTGGGACAGGGATGGTTGGGTTTGGGAGGGGTGTCCTTGGGTTTGGTGGGGGGGCATTTTGGGAGGGGTGTCCTTAGGTTTGGGAGGGGGGTTGTTTTGGGAAGGGTGTCCTTGGGATTGGAAGAGGGGTTGTTTTGGGAGGGGTGGTCTTTGGTTTGGGAGGGATGCTTGGGAGGGAGTTGGGGATGGGAGGTAGAGAGAGTGGACATTTGTGTTGTGCATGTGTCTGTGGTTCTGGTGTATGTTGTGAATGTTTGGGTGTGTCTTGCTTTGTTGGTGTGTGTTATATGGGTGAGTGTGGGTGTTCCTGTTTCTTGCGTGCGTGTGCTGTGGAGGTGCTGGATGTGGTCATGGTGAATGTGGCTGTGGTGGTTTGTGCGGTATATGTGGGTGTGATGGTGATGATGGATATGTCTGTTGTGGTGCGTGCAGTGTATGTGGATGTGCTGGGTGTGGTGGAAGTGTCTTTGATGGTGTGTGCAGTGTATGTGTCTGTGCTGGGGTGGGGTGGTGGATGTGTCTGTGGTGGTGGGTGCAGTGTATGTGGGTGTGGATATGTCTGTTGTGATGGGGCAGTGTCTCTGGTTGTGCTGGGGGTGTCTGTATGTTTGGAACCGTGCCCCTTTTTTGTTTGTGTTTGTATGTTGGTGTGCTGCGTGGGTGCGTGCAAAGGTGTGAGTGTGCTTGGGACAGGTCTGGGAGTAAGGAATTTGGATGGGGTGCCTCGTTAGGCCAAACATAGCACTGTGAACGCCTTCCAAGTAGGCAACCATTTGTCTCATTTGGCTGCCAAGCCCCTGGATGGCATTCCGTAGTGCAGTCTGGCCTACTGAGATATTCCTGAGGAGGTCAATAGCCTCCTCACTCAGTGCAGCTGGGGGACAGGGGGCAGGAGGTGGGGTGCCTGGAGTGGAGTTCCCAGGCCTTTGAGTGTGCCTGGGTAGGTCAACTTGTGGGAGGGAGCTAGAAGGAGGGTGGAGATGTGACACTGGGTGGTGGACAAGGATGCAGGTAGAACTGGACCAGTATGGTCCGCCAACCTCATTGCTAGCTGGAGGAGGACTCAGAAGAAGATGTAGAGTCACTGGTGTCCTCCGTTGCATTCCCCTCATCCTCCAGACCACTGTGTCGGTATCGGAACCACTGAGGTCAGATGCTCCCCTGCCTACGTGGGCAAGTTCTCCTTCGCCTGTCCCGGTTGATGCTGAAATGACATGTACAATAGAGTTATTGTATCTGTGTAAACAGAACAGATCATTAACTTTGACCACAAAACAGTTACCAAGTTGTCAGATTTCATCTGCTTCAAGCCTCTCAAACGTTGGTTTTATGTTAGCATAAGCACATGCATGTAGGTAACATTTTCAGAAGACACTTGGTCACAGTTATGTCATTCCCCACAATAGCTCCTATATCATGTATGATGTTGTTTCTTATCCATTATCATGTCTCTTCGGGAACTGATTCACACTTAGAATGGTTGGCCTTTGATGTACAGAATAGTGAACTGATGTCACAAAAAAGTATATACACCAACAATACCTTTGTATTGTGTGTTCACTAGGCCCTAAAATCTGCATACTTATCAATATAAATAAGTAAAATATGAATCAATGTCTGTCAACATATACTGCAATGTTGTACCAATATTAGCATACACTGCAAGCAGGTTACCTTTGTTTGGACATTTCACAATGGTAACTCTCAATTCAAGTCAATAAAGTACATGTCAAATGCCAAAATACATAAATTCTGAACTGAAGTAGCTTAGTAATGTATCACATACTATCTACATACCTATGCTGCTGAAAACAGTGTGAAACTGTGGTTCTGGTGTATGGTGTGTCTTGCTTTGTTGGTGTGTGTTATATGGGTGAGTGTGGGTGTTCCTGTTTCTTGCGTGCCTGTGCTGTGGAGGTGCTGGATGTGGTCATGGTGAATGTGGCTGTGGTGGTTTGTGCGGTATATGTGGGTGTGATGGTGATGATGGATATGTCTGTTGTGGTGCGTGCAGTGTATGTGGCTGTGCTGGGTGTGGTGGAAGTGTCTTTGATGGTGTGTGCAGTATATGTGTCTGTGCTGGGGTGGGGTGGTGGATGTGTCTGTGGTGGTGGGTGCAGTGTATGTGAGTGTGGATATGTCTGTTGTGATGGGGCAGTGTCTCTGGTTGTGCTGGGGGTTGGGGTGGTGTCTGTATGTTTGGTACCGTGCCCCTTTTTTGTTTGTTTGTGTTTGTATGTTGGTGTGCTGCGTGGGTGCGTGCAAAGGTGTGAGTGTGCTTGGGACAGGTCTGGGAGTAAGTAATTTGGATGGGGTGCCTCGTTAGGCCAAACATAGCACTGTGAATGCCTTCCAAGTAGGCAACCATTTGTCCCATTTGGCTGCCAAGCCCCTGGATGGCATTCAGTAGTGCAGTCTGGCCTACTGAGATATTCCTGAGGAGGTCAATAGCCTCCTCACTCAGTGCAGCTGGGGGACAGGGGGCAGGAGGTGGGGTGCCTGGAGTGGAGTTCCCAGGCCTTTGAGTGTGCCTGGGTAGGTCAACTTGTGGGAGGGAGCTAGAAGGAGGGTGGAGATGTGACACTGGGTGGTGGACAAGGATGCAGGTAGAACTGGACCAGTATGGTCCGCCACCCTCAGGGATTGCTAGCTGGAGGAGGACTCAGAAGAAGATGTAGAGTCACTGGTGTCCTCTGTTGCATTCCCCTCATCCTCCAGACCACTGTGTCGGTATCGGAACCACTGAGGTCAGATGCTCCCCTGCCTACGTGGGCAAGTTCTCCTTCGCCTGTCCCGGTTGATGCTGCAATGACATATACAATAGAGTTATTGTATCTGTGTAAACAGAACAGATCATTAACTTTGACCACAAAACAGTTACCAAGTTGTCAGATTTCACCTGCTTCAAGCCTCTCAAACGTTGGTTTTATGTTAGCATAAGCACATGCATGTAGGTAACATTTTCAGAAGACACTTGGTCACAGTTATGTCATTCCCCACAATAGCTCCTATATCATGTATGATGTTGTTTCTTATCCATTATCATGTCTCTTCGGGAACTGATTCACACTTAGAATGGTTTGCCTTTGATGTACAGAATAGTGAACTGATGTCACAAAAAAGTGTATACACCAACAATACCTTTGTATTGTGTGTTCACTAGGCCCTAAAATCTGCATACTTATCAATATAAATAAGTAAAATATGAATCAATGTCTGTCAACATATACTGCAATGTTGTACCAATATTAGCATACACTGCAAGCAGGTTACCTTTGTTTGGACATTTCACAATGGTAACTCTCAATTCAAGTCAATAAAGTACATGTCAAATGCCAAAATACATAAATTCTGAACTGAAGTAGCTTAGTAATGTATCACATACTATCTACATACCTATGCTGCTGAAAACAGTGTGAAACTAATATATGTGGAGATTGACAAATGACTACTACAACATAATGCAATTCATAGCACTTGAAACATTTCTAATACACTTCAGTACAGAGCAAATCCATCTTCAAATTAGACTCCTAAATATCTACAGTTATTTGAACTTTGTTGTATCTTTGTAAAATGGTTTCACTAAATGTGGCGGCTTTCACTGTAGTCAAAAAGCTGTAGGACATCCCGCTAATCATTACATTAATTCATATATTATATTTACTTCAAAGATTGAAATGAGAATTACAATATGCAACATGTTACACCTTTATCCATTTCAACATTTGCCTAATGAGTTATGAGTTTGGACTGAGTCTGAGTTTTCCTGATGGGATAGTCATATGTGATGGAACATTTCATCTTCCAAAATACCTTCAAGTTTCCCATGTTACTCCATCATTGATAGTTCATCTGGACATGACAAAGGACATTGGGGAATGGTTTGGGGTATTTGGTACTCTGTCACCATTGTGTACACATTCCGGTCTGTGTTTCATCAAAACATTCTATGCCTATCTCAATTATTTGGACTAAAGCAGACTGCTTTACACTCACATATGTGAAGCAGTAAGACATCATGCAAATCTGTCACTGCTTTACATTTAGGAAACAGTATTGCAGATGCTGAACACATTTTGGATATGTCTTGATACCAATATGCAGCCATCAATTCTGCAGTCACTAGTCATGTAGTATCACATGCTCACTCTGGTTTGTGTAGAATCCCAACTTACCAATGTGACGATTGGTACATCCACTGTATCATAAGTGACTAGTATGCTATGTCACCTGTAATAGGGCTAAGATGACATCATCCACATCAGTGAAGGAGCATCACACCTGACACAATAAAGACGAGTTGCCTTTTTGTTACAACTGTCCCTCATTACATCAAACAGCATGATGTATACGTGGAGTTTTTGGCAGCCATGTGTCTGCTCAGAACAAAGCAAACACAAGGAGATGATGGACGGAACGCTGAAACTTTTCAGACACTCACCCCCATCTTTCTTTAGCTCACTTCGCCACCCCAGTTCAGACCCAACCATATGCAAATCAGTCTGGACCCTGTTCCTCATGAGAATAGTCCAGTCTGAAATGCCAGGCCAGGTTTTCCCTAGACCGGAAACAAGCATCCTGGGACCGGTTTCGGGGGAACACCCCTCATCAGCCAGGCCTGCTTGAATCCTGTGGCAAAGTGAGCAAGGGACCCATGTCTGGGCATACCCTGCCAACTTAGGGCAAACAAAGCAAACACAAGGAGATGATAGACAGAGCACTGAAACATTTAAGACACTCATCCAAACGGAAACAGGACTTGACTACTTCTTGAACGCATTTACAGTCTTTGAAGTATGACTGAATTGAAAGCATAGGAGGACAATTGGATCTGTGCCAGGAGTATGGCGTGTTCTACTATGAACAACTCTTATTGAATACTACTTAGAGTGCCCTGAAGAAGCCCTTGTTGTTGGGCGAAACGCATTGGCTGCGCCTGTATGCCTAATTAAGAAGAATTTGTATAAAGAATTTTCCTGCTTACACTGGAAGCTGTGGATGAAAATTGTTGGAACTCAAACTCTTTAATTTATGTGATTATTGTCTCTCATTCTGTTGTTGTAAATGTACCTGTTCCTCTAGTGAGCCCTAGAGTTGGCCATACAGGGAAAGGACCTCCTTTGCCAGTAACTCCAGCTTCTCTGGAATAAAGGCAGGGGCCCTCTCACCTGTTGGACCTGGCATGGTTGCTCCCAAAGGTGAGAAACAGCAGCAAAAGAGGAGGAGGTCTTCATAGCAGCAGTGTTAGGAGGCAAGTGAGCTTTTTTTCCAACCGCCACGTACATGTATGTGGCGTACATGATCCTCAGTGGAGACGGACACAGCCATTGGCCTTCTGTCACCAATGTTAGCCTATGGCTGTGTCCATCGTGGAGTATACCGCCCACTATGCAGTCTACTTCCGCTGTGGTCACCTGCTTCCAAGTGTCCTATCGGCGATGTCAGGCAGCCGCCATTTTACATGTTCAATAGTTTGTGACTGTCTAATGCGTCACCACCACTCATAATGGGGGCTAGTTTGTTTACACATTTAGACTTCGATGGGCTCTCATTTACTTAAAAATTACATTTACATGTAGTGCGTTACAGTGCTGAAAATCGATATTTGCACTGTGTTGTTTACACTTCCCTCGATGGTATATTTTGGCAGAAAACAATATCAAGTAGAAATATGTGTAAATGATATAATTGAAATGTGTTATTTACACATCTCAATATATTGATATTTATTTTAGGCTATAAATGAAATTTGTAAGAATAAATGACAACAAGCAAATGTTTCATTTAATTTTGTTGCAACAACATATCTATTTTGGAGAACTATATGACTTCAGTGTTAATTATCTCATATGTTGCTGTGGAAAATGTGACAAATTAGAAATGTTCTTTCCAATACAGGTATAGGAACCCTGGGAGAATGAGGAGACGACAACCTCAGGTGTTCCACCCATTTCCTGCCCTTGCCACCATGGAGGAATGCATATAATAAAGGAGTTCACATTGAATAGACAAACAATAGTGGATTTATCTTATCAGCTGGAGCCAGATTTTCAGCCTCACAACAGAAATCCCACAACTATTACACCAATTGTCAAACTCATGGCAGTACTTCATTTTGTGGCCACAGGATCCTTAACAATACACAGTGACAGTATCTTGTGGAATGTCACAACTGCCTTTCAGTGGTGTGCTACACGTACTTTCTTCAATGATGAGACACGATGACAGCTTCATTCAGTTCCCACGGCAGCAGGATTTAGCCAATGTGAATGGGGACTTCTACGGTTTGGGTCGCCTACCACATGTGGTTGGAGCAATTGATGGTACACATATTGCTTTAGTGCCACCACACGCCAGGGAACAGGTCTACTGGCATTAGAAACACTTCCCTTCAATCAACGTGCAAGTTGTCTGCTTACCGGATTTGTACATCACAACCGTCTGTGCTCGTTCCCCCGGCTCTGTCCATGATAGCTTTGTACTACGGAACAGCACCATACCCCTGCAAATGTCACAACTTGGACCTCAGAGGGCCTGGCTAGTTGGTCAGTACAGTCTTTCATAACATAGTTTGTAAAATTTCAAGTAGGACTATCTGAAATTGTGTTACATTTTTCTGTACTTTTTTTGTCTTCCATCTAGGAGACCCAGCTTATCCCAACCGACCATGGTTGTTGGCACCGCTGAGGAATCCAACAGTGCCAGTGGAAGTCTGCTTCAATGTGGCTCATTGAAGCACACGCTGCCAATGGAGGGGGTATTCGGGCACCTAAAGGCCAGATTTTGTTTTTTAGACAAAACTGGTGGAGCCCTCCTCTACTTACCTGCTAAGGTATCCTGAATCACTGTAGCATGCTGCATGCTCCACAACATCGCCCTGCGATGGAACATCCCTTACATTGCAGAGGATGGAGACCATGAAGAGCAACCGGGTGAGAATCATGAAGTGCCAAATGAAGATGATAGTGGTGAAGAGGAAGGAGTTGACTTACATCAAGATGTCATAGACAACTTCTTCTCATCAGTGTAAGTACATCTGTACATGCTATCACATTCACCATTCAGCCAACTATCTATGTGATAATGAGAGAAGGTTGTAGTGGTAATTTCTTAGGAAGGGCAAGTTCAGGGAAATTCAGGTCAAAGCTGTTTGTTGTTCAAAGTTTAAACACAATGTGAGAGTGTCTCTCACATTGTTTTGAGGAACTGTGTCCTACAAACATTGACTTTGTTATGTGTCTATTATGCAATGTGTGATTAGTAATCTTTTGGTTTTGATCTTTTTCAGGTTCTTTTACCATGTCATCTTAATTTGGACATTTCAATTGCAGGTATGTGGTGCTGTTTTGAAGTACAAAGGGAAACTGGGTTGATCCAGGGAAAGACAGATACAGACTTTGGGTATACAAATATGGTACCAAGGCAGCTTGCACTGTGATTGAAAGAAGGAATCGAAGATTACATTGGACCTGTTCACTGTCGCGTGTTAGGCACTAAGGCAATATGTGTGCCATCATTAGCTCAAAGAACATGTGGTTCCAAATCATGACAATCTCCCTTCACATTGGCAAAATCCTCATTGTGTGTAATGTGTATGTAGCTGTTGATGTGTCTCTTCATTGTAGGATATACGTTTTGTGGCACACCACTGTAACTTACTTGTGAAATTCTACCAGATTTTGGATCGGTGGATTGGACTGATCCTGTCTATACAAAAAGGTGTACTGCCATGTTTTTGTCTATTGGTGTTATTGATGTGGAATTCCATATGTGAGCCAGAAGGTCTGGCTCCAGCTGATGGCTTGAGTCAATTATAATTTGCCTATTCAATCTGATTGTTTTGGATATCTCCCCTTCTTCCATGTTGGCAAGGTCTGGAACTGGAAATGTGAAAACTGGCACTGAGTTTTAGTGTCAAGCATAGATTGTTCTGTTAGTGAAATTAAATGTTGCCAGACAAATATGTGCCAAATTGAATAAACATAGTAGTTGATGATTAAATGGTATGACGTTTTTGGGAGTCATGAATGGGAACTTGAAATAAACATTACCTACTTGCAAATCATCTGTGTTAACACAATGTTTTGATTTTTGTCATTGTCAAGTTATGATGGAAGAAAACAAATGCATTGATAGAGTTGAGATATACAACACCAGCCTATGACTTTGTAACTTGTAAATATATTGTACTATATGTAATCTAATTAAAGAAGGTGAACATAACATAAAAGCAAAGCAAAAAGTGAAGAAGTCAATCATGGTGAATGAAACCATATTCGGAGAGCCAAAATTATTTGAAGTCCAATGTCCAAAATACTACTGGCATCAGAAAGGCAAGTGTGTCCAGAAATAGTCCACAGGATGGACGTCCCCTGGGCAGTGGGGGGGCGGGGTGGATCCACAATTACAGGGGCTGGGGGGAAGCTGCTGGTAGTTCTTCAGGTGGCAGGGCTGTGGCCAATGTAAATGGCTCAGATGTTTTAGGACTACAGAGCTGGTGCTGGGAAAGCATGTGGGTGTAAATGTCCTGCAGCACCCCGATCAGGGAGCCCATATTAGAATAATGGGGCTCCATCTGCTGGTTGTGCTCCCTCTGCAGCTGCTTCATCCCCAGAGCTTGGTGAGTGCCTGGCCCATCATGTCTTTGGACTGATGGTAGGCTCTCAAGACTTGGTGGATGGTGGTCTGGGTTTCAGTGACCACAGTGGACTCAGTATGCTGGCCCACATATACCCTCTCATGACCCCTAACCCCACTACCCTCTCCCCTTGGCCCAGGGTGCCCCATCTAACTGGTTCCTTGGTGAGCTGAAGCTGGTGTGGTCTCAACATCACCTAGGACTGGGGGGCACACAAACAGTGTCACAGTGGGAGCAACACTGGATGTGTAGTCTTCGGGTTGCTGAGGTGTTACAGCTGGGGTGGTAGGTGTTGGTGTGGGCTCAAGGAGTGTTACTGGAGTCATCTGCCCAGACTGACTAGATGTACCAGGCTCCCCAAGCTCATTCATATCACTAGGAGTGCTGTCCTCACTGACGCTTGATGCTGGGCTGGAGTGGAGGTGTGTTCAGTGGTAGGAACCTGCCCATGTGGTCGGCCAGTATGACATATTGAGAAAGAGATAACATTTTTTTTAGTAATAGTGTATATTGTACATTCAAATCTTTAGTGACACACAATGTCTACCTAGAAGACAAAATAGGTAGAGATTATTATGATGATAGCTTCCAGTGGTATTGCACATATTACCCTACCTTTTAACAATTTCAAACAGTACATCTTCAAATCAGCAGGTAATAAGATGCCCTGAAATGTTCATGAAGTGAATAGGGAGTATACCTACCAACTCCCAACCATTCATCCCAACATAGTGGAAAGGTAAAATGTGTATTTGACAATTCCAAGGCCTAGCTGACTTCACAGCACACATTTCCACTACTTGGATGGATGTTTGATATTAGCCATCATGTGAACCAGTGCAGTGTACATTTCAGCAATTCCCACTTATATTCAGCATAGTAATTTACATTCCTGACAGTTTTTGTGTCAACACTATTTGATTTGTGAAACTCATGACATCAATTCAATTGTTTGAGAAGAACAGGGCAACATTCAGCAAAAAACACAAATCATTGTCAGAAGAGAGCACTGAATAGGGATTGACCACTACATGAAACTTTACCATATGCTGAAATCTGTTAGACAAGAGAGAATGAGTAATATGACATAGTAATATTCGTTTGGGAAAGAGAAACCGTGCATCATGGTAGTTGTAGTCATTTCAAGGACACCATCCCAACACTTGCATAATGGTTAGTGGAACATACCTGTGGAAAATATGTAGAAATGGGCCATACACTTACAATATGACACACATATGGGTAAACAGTTATTTGGTGTTGTATCATTACAGGCACCATACCATGATGTGACATGTAGTGGAGAATGACACCTGTTATTTAGGATGCAACACAATACATTCCCCCAAACGATATGATGCATCTGATACTGATAGTTTGAGGTTTCTATGTTATGAAATTATATACATAACAGATTAGCAACAGCTAACTTCAAAGCAAACAGGACATTGAGGTTTAGTGAGAGTATGTAAAGTGTAACTTACTAGACTCCACTCCACCAGGTATTCCTGTCACGCCTTCAGTATGTAGGATCTGCAAGACCTTCTCCCCCCAGGGTATGAATGGTATTGGGGGCGTGGGAGAATCACCACCAGTCTGTTTGTCATCCATGTGACGCTTGGAGGCCAGGGAGCGCACCCTCCCCCACAAGTTGTTCCACCTCTTCCTAATTTCCTCCTGTGCGCGCAGGTTGTTTGTTACAGCATTCACTCTGTTGACTATTCTGTACCACATTAGCCTTTTCTGTGATAGGGGTGTATTTTGGACTTGGGCTCCAAACAATTGTGACTCTACTCTTAAGATTTCATTCACCATGACTGACAATTCTCCCTCAGTAAAACGGGGATTTTTGGGGCGTGGCATTCTGGAAAATAATTTAATGAACTCAAATTAATTAAACACATGGCAAAAAATGAGAGAAGATGAAGGGACAAATACAGGGAAAAACAACAATATCACCTCTCTTGACAGCAAAAAAGTTCTGGTAATAAATGCTGTGGTGGAGCTGAATTGGCAAAGGATCATGGTCTGAAATGGGGTGTGGTTTATGGTATGCATGTATTTCCATTTGGCCAATAGACATCAGGAGCGTTTTCTTAGCCAATGGCCACAGTGATGGTGCATTGTTGAGCACATACAGCGATGTACTCCCTCCGTCGGGGACCCGCCGCTAGGAGACCACCAGCACAACTATGAAATCTTAATCAGCTCGGTGGGAACCGACCTGATGCCGCAAGCATCTAAATATGGCTGGTAAAAGACTGACGACTCGGCAGAGTACATAGACCGCCTCGGCAGTGGGATCCCGGTAAGACCGCCAAGATCTAAATCAGGCCCAATGTAGCCTAGTATATTCAGTTTCCGTTTCTGACCTCCATAAGCATTTGGATGTACAGCACTATTTAAAATGTGTAATAGCCTTTGGCTATTTGTGATCAAATATAAAATCTGATACAAAGCAATTTTTGAACCTGGATCCAGAAGTAGTGTAAATTATGTGCCATTATGCCATCTATGTGCACTTCAATATAAAGATCACTGTATAGAATTTCATCATCCTCTAAGTGTGAAATATTTAAATTAGAACTCACAAAATCATTATCAATACCTTTTTCTCTGTGAGATTTACTTTTGTATCCGTGACTGCAAGTCCTACGTTACTAACATGTTCATTTCAATCTTTTTAAAAATTTTAGATTTTTATTTGTAGTCACAGTGAGTCTGCAATAAATCATAATTACAGAGGTAATGTAGTTCTTAAAACTTCTAATGATCAATAAAGTATATGTATGAGGTCCATCTCTATTCTCCATTCCTCCATGGTAAGCGATTCGGATGCTCACCAGTGTTTGGCCAGATCTCCCTTTGCCACAGCTAAACTCAAATTGCAAAAAAAAAGCTGGGCTCTTGGAAGATCCACCTCCATGGGAATGTTAAGGAGGACGTACCTATGATCAATCTGGAAGGGCGCTGAGAGGAGCTTAGCCAGCTCGTCTATTATGATTTTCCAAAATATTTTAATGACGGGGCATTCCCATAGTGTGTGGTAGAATGTGCCATCATGTTCCCTTCATCGCAAACAATGTGGTGACTCAGCCCTTCCCATTTTGTGTAACCAGGCCCAGTCATAGTAAACCCTGTGGAGAATCTTGTACTGCACTAATGTCAGCCTCAATCGAATCACCACCATCCTTGGGTGCATCTTAGCTTCTTCCCTGTTCTTGCTGTCTTATTCACCCAGGTCTCTTTCCCATTTCTCTCCCAGTTTCTTTAATGTACTGGGCATATTATTATTGATGGTCTTGTAGATGCAGGAAGCAGCCTTCCCTGGAATTTCCCCCTGTAGCAACCTCCCTTCCATAGGGACATATTCAGGGATACCAGTCATGTCTATTCCCTCTGCATCCCATGCATGTTTCATTTCATTTCATATATTTATAGTATTGTGTGTCATGAAGTTGGTAATCTTGTTGAAGGGAACTAAAAGGAATCAGCTTTCCACCTTTCCAACTTAGAAATCCCTATTGTGCCCCAGGAGCCAAAACCTCTCAATTTACTCAGTTCTGTAAACCTTTTAGCCACCCACAGCCACAGCCACAATGGAGTCTCTCGGGTGTATCGTGAGTCCCACCCCAAGTACCTCTGTGTCTTATTCCAGGCAGCAATGGTTACCTGAGTCGCCGGTAAGAGTTTCCCAACCCCACCTCCCCGTACAAATAATATATGTATGATTTTGATTGAAACTGGGTGCACTTAAGTGAATAAGTGGGATGGTTTCCCAGCATATGTTACCAGTTGTTGATAACCATGGACTGGGCAGCCCAGTAATACTCCCAGACATCTGGGAGAGAGATCTCTCCATCATATTGATTTCTCTGCTGGGTTGCTAGCTCATAATAGTTTGCCGAGCTCTCCTTTGATTTTAGTGAAATATTCATCTGGGATCGGGATAGTAATTATTTTGGAGTACATACAAGAGCTTCGGAAGTTTAATCATCTTGAACATGGCAGCATGGCCAAGTAGAGTCAGGGGCAGTTATCTACATCTGCCTGGAATTTCACTACAATTCTATGAAGATTGCAGTACAGGTCCCTTTTCCAATCTAAGGTGACAAAAATGCCTAGATATTTAAAGCCCTCTCTTTCCACCCTCAGTCTCTGAGGCAGGGTGTTTAAATCGTGCATGGTCCCGTGTAGTAGAGGATAGATTTATTCCAATTTAGAGAGTATCCAGAGTGGGCTCCATATTCATCGAAGACTTGTAGTATTATGAGACGGTCTCTCTGTGTTGAGTAATATAAAGAAGGATATCGTATGCATAGAGCGAGATCTTCTCGCTCCCACTTGTCTCTTCCCTCGCTTGAAACACGCAAACACCAGAGTGTGTCTGAATCAGGCAAGCCAAGGGTTTAAGGACTAGTGCAAACAAAAAGGAGGACAAGGGGCACCCTTGTCTGGTCCCTCGCCTGATAGTGAATTCCTCCAACAGAATGCCATCGCTTTTGGGTCTTTATATAGTAAGCTTATCCAGGACTGGAATTTGGGACCAAAACCAAATCTAGTGAGGACCTGCATTAAGAAAGGCCAGTGAACCGCATCAAATGCTTTCTCAGCATCTAGCGTGCGTATAACATGAGGCTCTTTTCTATGTCAGACAGTGTCCAGCCAATTGTACAGTCTGTGGAGATTAAGTCTGGTCGATTGTCCAGGTATGAAGCCGGACTGATCATTCTGGATTAAGGGTGAGATAACTTTTACCAGTCTGGTTGCCAATATTGACATTAGGATTTTTGTCTCCATGTTCAGCAAAGAGATTGGGAGTTAAGAGCTGCAGTGCATAAGCGGTTTCTCCAGTTTGTGGATCACCACTATTGTGGCTTTCTGCAGATCCAACTGTAACTTTGCTTCTTGTTTGGTCATTTGATAGAGCTGCAGCAAGTGTGGGCCCAGAAGTTGAGCAGTACCCTTAAAGAACTCAGCCGGTATCCCATGAGGTCCGGGGACTTTGCCTGATTTGAGTTGGGAAATAGCCTTGCGTACCTCTGAGAGCATGATGTTCTCCTCCAAAGCCTTTTCGGTCATCCAAGGGAGGGTCGGCATCTGGATCTCTGCCAAGTTAGTGTCTAGTTGCGTTGCAGTGGCGAGTGGACGGGCTTCATAGAAAGCCACATAGTATGCCTGAGCGACCTCCATGCTGGTATTATATACTTTACCCGCGTCATCCATGATGATGTTTACCTAGCATGCCTCTAGCTCTCTGCGCCAGAACCCGGCCAATAATCTAATAGCCTTGTTATCTGCATCGTATAGCCTATGTTGCATTACCAGTATCTGGTTTCTTACTTCATTGTTAGCTAGGATACGGTATTCTTCCCGAAGGAGTGTCAAAGTACGAAGAGCCAAGGGATCCGCCTCAGATCCCACTTGTTCCTCAAGTATCTGCAAGCGTTTTTCTATTTTGTCCATGTCCTGTGTTTCTTTCTTATGTTTATGTGCTAGGACGTTTTGTGCCCCATCTCAGAGTACGGTTTTGTATGCCTCCCATAATATAACGGCTGAATCTACGGACTTCGCCTTTTCCTTAAAATAGAACTCCGTATCAACTGTTAGTTCTCTTGAAACTTGGGAACCTCAAAGCTCCAAAGTGTTTAGGCGCCATCCCGTTCCAGGTGGACGGGATTGAAACCCAGGGTTAGCCAAAGTGGTGAGTGGTCAGAAAATTCCCCTAGCCCTATATTCAGCATTAGCCACTATGGCTGCTTCCCCCGCTGGGGCAAATATGTAGTCATGTCATGGGAAAACTTTGTGGGTGCCAGAGAAGTAGGAGTATTTACAACAGTCCGGGTGTTGCCAATGGTGTCTCCCTGGAAGGGCTTGGGGATGCCCCGACTATCTAGTTTAGGGCACATAACATCATTGAAATCGCCCGCCACTATGTGCAAGGAAGAGTCAGTGTTGAGTAGTATCTCTGTGCCCTTCGCTAGGTGCTTTGCTGTAGTCGTTGGGGGGCATATACACTGAATGTGACATCCCGCCTACCCCACATACCCTGCACTGACATATATTTCCCATCAGGGTCCACCCATTGCCTTTGTATTCTGAAGGGTGGCGTTTTTTCGGATCAGGATCGTTACTCCCCGAGAGCTAGAGGTAAAGTTGTCCTGCGCCAGTGTGCTATAAGCCCCTCTACTCAGGAAGCAACTTCGGGATCCCATCAGATGTGTCTCCTGCAGCAAGATTACATCTGGTTTCAGCCTACTTATATAGGTGGTTTCCAATCCTCTCTTCACTTTATTACCTAATCCTTCTATGTTCCATGACAGAATGGAGCTCGTTCCCTGATCTAGTCTCCCACTATGTGCCATCTCTGCATATTAATTATGTCTGACCACCTTTCTGGCCACCGCCAGGCTGTACTGACATTAAACATGGCTTGGCTCTTGTGACTGAAAAGTAAACAACTCTGAAAACCAATGATGGCTGGTAGGGAATGGTGGCAGGGGGTGGGGGGAGGTGCGGGGGGTAGAGAATAAAAAAAATTAAAGAAAAATAAAACCTGCTGGTCGCGTTGAGCAGCCGCCGCCTCACCCGCCGCAGGAAGCACCTGGACTCCCAGGCACCCTAAGCCAACGACAACACTGCAATGCAGCGTTGTGATTGGTTCCTCTAAGCCAATGACAACGGTGCAATACAGAGTTGTGATTGGTCTGAGCGCTGTGGTTTGGCGCTGAGACGGGGACAGGGAACCTGTGCATGTGACCCCCCAGGCTGTGTAATGCAGCCTGGTGGGGAACATGCAATGTGCGCATGACTGTTTGGCTGGCCCAAGACGGCCGGCCGGCCAAACAGTCACAGGCAATTTGAGTGCGCTCACCACGCCTCCCCTTGGCACCTGCTCTGGCCAGTCCCTCCCCTCCCCGCACCTAGGAACGGAAAAATAAAATGATAATAACGGAACGTTATTACCATTTTATTTTTCCTCTGCACTACTCTTAAAGCAGTGGGGCTTTAGCGGAGGAGCCGCCACTGCTGAAAACAACATAGTAAACATCTAACACTTCCCCTACCCCCAATAACACTTCCTCCCTTATCCCCCACCTCACCTCCCCCACCCCCAAAGTGCAAACAACCACATGACTATTAAGACAACAAAACCACAGGGATAACCCGAGAGGTCTGTAGCCCTCCCACTTAAACAGTTCAACAAAAAATATCTAGAACTATACATAACCCAAAAACCATGCACTCGATTTACTCACTCATCTCGCGTTCACAGCAGTCCCTCACGCACTCTTCTGAAAGAGTAGGAACTATGTTGTGGTTCCCAGACGTTTCCACCACTCTCCCACTCAATTGTCCACAGTTGTAGTCAGTCACTCGGGGGCTCACTGTTATACACTCTCACACCTCTCCTTGTGTTAACCTAGAGCTAAAGGGAAAAGGAAAGACGCCCGTAATCACCGCCGCTGCTACCGCTGCACTGCCTGAGGGAGGGGGAGCGGAGCTGGGACTACAAGCTCCAGGCTCCCTTGTGGTCTCTGATGTCACCACCGACGCCGGCATTTCGCGCCAGGAGGCGCGCATAAAATCACCACCGGGCTCCCGCAGCGCGGGAAGCCCTTAATGACCGCCGCTGCTACCGCTGCACTGCCTGAGAGAGGGGGAGCGGAGCTGGGACTACAAGCTCCAGGCTCCCTTGTGGCCTCTGACGCCACCACCGACGCTGGCATTTCGCGCCAGGAGGCGCGCATAAAATCACCACCGGGCTCCCGCACCGTGGGAAGCCCATAATTACCGCCGCTGCTACCGCTGCACTGCCTGAGGGAAGGGGAGCGGAGCTGGGACTACAAGCTCCAGGCTCCCTTGTGGCTTCTGACGCCACCACCGACGCCGGCATTTCGCACCAGGAGGCGCGCATAAAATCACCACCGGGCTCCCGCAGCACGGGACGCGCGCGGGCGTGCCCGGGCAAAGCCCGGGCCAAGGGTGGGCCTGTCTGCGCCCGTCAGTGACAGGAGTGGCAGGGCAGGGCCACTCCCCCTGGCTTTCCGTCAGAAAACTATTCTGAAACTACGGAGATATGCTGGAAGCAGGTTTCTAAGGTGGGTGCCTCTGCAGTTCAATTGGCCTGCTGTCTGAACAAAACGGACCATTTGCCTCTTTAATTTGGGCGCATCCCCTCGTGCTTGGGAGCCCTGTGCTTTGCACAGCAGCCTCTGGCTGATCTCTATCCACCCCCTGTTTAGTACTGCCATTTGCTATAAAGGCTATTGATAAGAAAGAATACATCCTTGTCAGACAGCTAAAATGGGGAAACGCACTTGTATAGGGGAAAAAACATTATTAACTGTGCAATCGCCAACAAGCCATCAGCCAACCTCGATTGACAAGATGCTTCAAAGGGCTATAGGGGTAGTCACAAATGAAATTGAACAAACTGAAAGACGGTTATCAATAACACCGGACCTAGTCCCTCCCCTGATTAGCCCAGAAATTTCACTGGTCCAACAATCTACAGAATCTGCGTCTTTAAGTGCCCATTCTAGGACTCGGGCCCTGGTACATGAAGCACCGCCCTTGAACTTGCATATTGAGGATCCTCCTCCTGGATCACGGAAGAGAGGGAATATTAAATCTGCTATGAAAACTGGGAGGGCACAGAAGAGGGGCACTAAAGATCCTGTAAAAAATTGGGGTTTAGAGAGGGAAGTGTCGGGCGGGGATGTGAACGAAGGCACAGAAAAACCATTGTGGGTGTCTAATTTGATAAGGGATCTACACTCGGAAATTAGAAATATAATTAAGGAGGAGTTGACTACTCTGACTTCCCGGGTTGACAAACTTACATCCCTATTAGATGTTTACATGGGAAAAGTAGACTCTAGGGTGGATGTCCCACATTGTCAATGTATGTCTCGTGTCTGCCCTGAAAAAGACCATGCCCCGGGATCTATCCTGAGCCTGCCTCAGCAAATACAGAATAATAGGGAGGATGGGGTCGCCCACATGAACAAATCGAGTAAGTCAAGTGAGGCTACTAGCCTACAAGGCCAAGAGCCTGGAAAGGGTAAGCAGGATGGTAGGAAACAAAGATCCACTGTAGAATTGGCCCAAGTTGAACCTAACATACAGAACCCGGGCTTAGAGCATAGACCAACTGGGGGGCAGGACCCAAGAATAGAGGCGCCAGAGGGCAGCCCAGTTTTACCATGCATTAACCTCCCCCCAGATTCCACACCATATGTTCTGATCTTAGCTAAAGTCCCAGAACTTAAAAAAGGACAAAGGGAATCATATTATGATTTAAAAAATAAATGTATTTTCTGGCTGTCAAACCAACTTCAATTTTCCTACAGAGATGCAAACGAGATTTTGCTTACGCGCAGGGTAGGATGGGTGGGCCAAAAAATAAAAGACATACCTGGTGATATTATTGTAATTAATTTCAGAAATCCCCAGGTTGTAAGGACCCTCCTGATGCGAATCCATCAAAGGCAAGAAGGGGGCATAAGACCCCTTTCATTGGGATATTTTTACCCCCCGAGACTTATCCCAGAAAGCAGCCTTGGATAGTCTGTGGGGCAGGGCCCAGACACCGGCGCGGGCAAAACCTCATTGTGGGGCAAGACCAACCGAACTCGTTGTTTTCTAATTTCCCACTCGCAAACAGATTTACACCCTTAGAACTAGTTGACTGACTAAAACCACCTCAGCCATTGAAACCAGAGCCAAGTTTGCAGAGGGATTATCGGGGACACCACCTGAATGGGAGGAAATTGTACAAGACTTCCGTTAGCACTAGACAGAAAGTAATACAGGGAGCAAGGAGGGTTGCCGGGGAGAAAAGCGTCCAAAATGAGGGGATGGAGGGGTCTCTCCGTAATCACACCACACCAGCCACATTACTGAACTCTGTGCAAACATCTATAGCCCAGTGGCAGTCAACCACAGCAACTATACCCACTAAGTCTGATGGGAATGGGGATAGCCTTAAGGTCTTATTGTGGAATATTGCGGGCCTTACCTCTAATTTAGAAAATCCAGAGTGGGGAGCCCTCATTCATGCAAATGACATCTGCATGTTCCAAGAAACCTGGGCCAGGGAGGACACCCATAGACTAGGCTAAGCGACCTTTTGCCTAGCAGCCACCAGTTGGGGAAGGGGCAGACCTGCGGGAGGACTTTGTACATGGATTGCCGTGCATTTGGGTTGCACTGCTAAACAGGTTGAGACATCCTCAAGGGATATACTTTGTGTCATTCTGACCTTTCCCACTAAGATCAGAGTGGCTATAATCAATGTCTACTCCCGCCCAGTTAGCTATGGCCAAGGAATCGACAACTCTGGAACAATTGTCAAGTTTTTTGCACACTATCCCAGATAATACCCTGGTGGTTCTTGCTGGTGATTTCAACTGCCAGTATGAACCCCTGAAAGACTTAATTGCTGGCGACGCCAATGAGGAAGACCAGCATTGGGCTATACCAGAAGCGAATGCACCGGCCGCTCGGGCTTGGACCCCACTAGTACTCCAAATGTATACCCTCACATTAACTCATTCTGTTAGGGCTTGTAATGGGCGCACCAAATCTGACTCCCGGGCTAACCATACCTACAATAGACCGGTTTGCTCCTCCATCTTGGATTATATCCTGATGACACTAAATCCTGGTATCGGGTGATTGATTTCAAGGTCATTCCCCGGTATGATAGTGACCATAATGCCTTGATTTTAGAGATGGTATCGTTTTGTCCCATTGATACCCATGTAAATCAATACCCAATTGGACCTAGGCCACTCTTAACCAACTGCAGGAGGAGAGTTAAATGGGGGGCTCTCTGCAATTCCCAGGAAAAGGTATCATCCCTTTACCAAACTGTCATCCCTTACCTCGAGGCCGCTGATCAATTTAGTTATATTGTTGCCTCTGATACTGCCCGAGTAGAAATTGGAAAAAACCACCAAGGCTTAGTGTGCGATTTGGAAAACTTCTTTTTCCCTCTAGCAAAACCCCCCCAAAAAAAGACCACGGGCCACCCCTGGTATAATGGTGATTGCCGGAGGGCTAAGAAAGAGTTAGTCTTAGCTATCAAAACTAAAGATCGCCCCATGATAAAAGACAAGCGGATAGCCCATAAAAACATAATTAATATGGCAAAAAAACGGTGGGAGGGAGACAAATGGGCTGAAATCTGCCTTATGTTCTAGGGACATGCAGTCCTTTTGGAATTTAGTCAATACTGGCTCCACAGAGGGTAAATCGGCAACAGAATCAAATTTGGGGGCAGCAGTCTGGAAGATCCATTTTGAAGCCCTCTATGCAAGGGAAGAGGAAGAAGCGGGACAAGCTACTAATCAGTGTACTTACCTGCAGTCACATAATTCTGCTGCCATAGAAATTTCCCTGAAAGAGATAATGGGTGCATTGAGAAGGGTATCCCCCTCTAAGGCGCCGGGACTAGATAAGATCCCAGGTGACCTTTTTCGCAACAAACCTAATATCTGGGCCCCTTACCTATGGACCCTCTTTCATGCCATCTTATATGGAATGCCGATTCCCCCGTCGTGGCTGGGGGCGGAGATTATCCCAATTCATAAAAAGGGCTCAAGCAGGCAGTGATTGCTTTGATACTGTCCAGACTTGATTATTGTAATGCCCTTTATCTGGGCATTAACAAGGGTTTGGTGAGACGGTTACAGATGGTACAGAATGCTGCAGCAAGGTTGGTGTTGGAGTTGCCAAAGTATCACTCTGTTTCGGCCTCCCTCATTTCGTTGCATTGGCTACCTCTGGATCGTAGAATCCTTTTCAAGTCTTTGTGCTTGACTCACAATGCCTACTATGGATCTGGCCCTGATGCCATTAAAGCAATGTTTCAACGCTATATCCCGACTAAGCAGCTTAGGTCTGCCAGCAAGAACTTGCTGGTGGTCCCTAGGTTTAAGAAGGTTAGATGGGGAGGCAGAGCCTTCTCCACTGCTGCTGCTAGGCTGTGGAACTCTCTTCCGGATGGTTTATCGGGTCTTGTGTCATACTCTCTTTTTCGCAAGGCCCTGAAAACCTGGCTTTTTACACAGACTTTAGCTTGAGCATCTTATCCGGTTGAACGTTAGTCCTCTGTAGCGCCTTGATGCCCTTGGGCTAAGTTAGCGCTTTATAAATCTAATATTCATTCATTCATTCGCCACTCCTCCCCGCTAACTACCGTCCAATAAGCCTCATAGATGTTACCCAAAAAATATATGCACAAGTGCTATTGGATCGATTGGAAAGCTGGATGGAGGAGCATTCCATACTTAGCCCTTACCAGGTAGGTTTTAGAGCTAAGATGTCCACAATAGATCAGATACTCAGGCTGCAACTTCTGTACTGGAAGACAGTGCTATTGGAGGGAGGCAGCCTCTATCTGATCTTTGTGGACTTAAAATCGGCCTTTGACCTGGTCCCTAGGGATAAATTGTGGTCCATCTTATTGGATTTGGGGGCCCCCCTTACCTCTGTTACCAGATGAAGCGGCTCCATGAGCATAACTACGCCCAAGTTAGGTACGGTAAAAACGGTGAGCTTACTGATCCCATTCCTATAGGCAGAGGGGTAAGACAAGGGTGCGTGCTGGCCCCGACCCTCTTTTGCCTATTCATCAATGGTCTGGTGGAGGTTTTGACTGCTGGGAGGGACATAGATGCCCCTAGGCTGGCGAACAACAAGGTTCCGGCCCTGATGTTTGCCGATGATACCCTCTTATTATCCAGGTCCCCAATGGGAATACAGAGGGCCTTGGATATTTTCCATCTATTTTGTAAAAATAGGGGTTTGGAGATAAACTCATTAAAAACAAAATTTATGGTTTTTAATGCAGGAAACACCACGCGACCAAACCCCATTTTAGATGGGAAACCATTAGAGAAAGTAACTGTCTTTGACTACTTAGGCTTAACACTCACAGATAAAATGGAGTGGAACGCACAAATTAAGAAGGCTAGCCTAAAGTTGGCTCAGACAGCCGGGGGGATAGCAAAGATGTCTAGGAAGTGCACCCATAAAATGGTAGGTCCAGCAATGGAAATTTACAAGGCCCAGGGTAGGGGAGCGGCCTTGTATGGGGCAGAAATCTGGGGCCATCGACCATCTGATCCCCTGTCCAAGAATGAGAACTCTTTTATCAGGCAGCTACTAGGTCTCCCTAAAAGTACACCACTGACGCCACTCCGTATGGACTTTGGGGTCAGCCCAATTGCAGAGGAAGTTGCCCTTAGGCCCCTCCTTTATTGGAGACGTCTCTGGAGTACTCCAGAGCTTGAGTTTTTTAGAGAAGAGCTAAAGGAGGTGCTAAATCTACAGAGAGTTGGCAAAATCCCATGGCTGTCCTATATTAAAAACACCCTGGCTGCTATGAGGATGGGGGACCTATGGGCTAATGCTGAAGCAATTTGCACGATAACTCCCAAGAAGGCCCTGTCAAAGATCTTTAGAGAATTTAAACTTAACCATATAAAGGCTAATCCCACCACTGGCATACTGACCGTATCTTTTTTAGAGGCCAAAGACCAATACAAGCTAGAACCTGTTCTTGATGTCATACAGCCCCCCCTTGCTAAAAAACTCTATTTACAATTTAGGCACGGTGTATTACCACTCCGTGCTTTTACAAATAAAAGGGGAGGCATCTTGACCCAGGATTGCCCGGCTTGTGCAGATAATCCGGAGACGGACCAACATGTACTATTTGTCTGCCCGCCATACAAGAAGGTTAGATACCGATGGCTACAACAGGTATGCCGGAACCTTGGGACAAAGCATTGTGTGGAGGCCTACAGGCTCCTAAAATATGACACTAGCCTGCCCATTGTGTATTCAGTCTCCCGATATTTATTCTCTATGTGGTGTGTACGTCTATCCATATTGAAATCTGGGCCAATTGGATCATTTTAGTTTATTACTGTAAACAAAACTTATTAATAATTTTATCTCTCTTTTTAAACGTTATAAAATGTATATTTTTAAGTAGTACTTTTTAATATTCATATCTAGAATTCTTTGTAAATTGTAATGCACACGCACTTTATCTCTGTAAGATTCATATGTATAAACTGTGCTGTATTTTTTTCTTTGTGCTTTTAGGGCCATAAAGGCCGAAATAAATAATTTTTAAATTGAATTGAATTGAAAACAATAACAATAAGTTTAACACCAACAGCTCGCAGATGACTCTGAGAACCCAGGAGGGGAGGGATAGAGGCTCCTCCAGTCACCCCCATTAGCTATGATATTAACTCCATACCACCACTCAGCTGCCAAGCCTTCTCCGTTCATTGTGTCATTTCCCCTGGGGGGCATTGATCGTCTATCCCTGCTCCAGAAGTGCAATCTGTTTAGCCAGTGGATGTGGGTCATCTGTGTCCGAGGATTGGTCTGCGCCCAAGGCATTTGGAGTCTGACCGCTTTGCTCACAAGCAGATTTCGACTTTTTGCGAAGTGAGGTTGTGTCAACCTCGGTGTCAGAGATATCCCCAGTCTCTGCTCCGCCTGTGCACTGCCAGCAGAGTCCCCTTGCGCCAAGGCCCATCTGTCCGGTTCTGTCTCCTTCTGCCATGCCGGCACGGCTTAGGACGCCCCCTCTGGATAGGGAACACCTCCTCTCTTTCTTCGATCCCTAGTATCTTGCAGGGGCAGGCGTTCCTCTAGCCAGCTCCAAGCCTCCTGCGGGGAGTCAAAGAAAAACATGTCGCCCTCAAATATAACCTTGAGCTTTGCAGGAAACACCAACATGTAGCTCAGTTGGAGGGCTCTCCTCCGTTCAACTTTGACAGAGTCAAAAGTGCACCTCTGTTTGCATCACTAGTGCGTCAAATCTGTCTCTCAGGAGAGCTTTACCACGATCACCATCAGGCGCCTATTGTGCCATTCGTGGGGCAGTAAGAAACATTAATTTCCAGAGTGTCGCTCCCCTCAAGGGTTAGAAGGCAGGAGCGTCAGTGTGAAGCAGAAGGACAGACGGTGGTGGATTACACCCACTGACAGAAGAAAAGGGGCTCCAGGGGCCCGCAGCCCGCGTGCGCACTGGAGGCCACACAGTACGAGCAGCCCCAGATGAGCCGATGGTCACGGAGGCTGACACTATCCCTCGCTCCCCTCTCAGAGGAAGCAATCCGGCAGGCGAGTGATATTACAAACAAGCAAGGGGTTGAAGTCCAGCGGAGTGTATGTGGTATTCTCAGTGTGTTTGGGCCTTGGGGGCAGCTAACGCATGTCATGGGAACAGGACACCCGGTGTCGACAATTCGATAAGTCAATAATAAGAGCCCAATCAGGAAACTGAAATAATGTTTTGTAGGCCATCAGTGAGGTGTAGGCAGTGGAGGAGTCAATGGCAGGCAGGGCCCGCTTGCACTCACAGGCGTCCCCCAGTGTGCAGTGCAGCACGAACCGCCACCGGTGGCAAAGGTGCAGCAATATTGCACTCCTGTCCAGTCAATCAATCAATCAATCAATCAATAAACTTTATTCGGTTTTACAAAGAAACCATAAAAGTTACACAGATACAAAACATGACATCAAATAGATCATTTAAAACCAGATCAAACAGTTAAACAGTCAAGGCCTCCTAGTAATAAAATTTATAAATAAACCACATTCACCCCAATCACGATTATATGAATCAAAAAGTGCATTGTGCGCGAATACATAGATTCATGATGACCCTTCTTTTTATTCCAAAGACCTAAACAAGACATCAGATAAATCATTTAAAAATCAGATCAAACGATCAAACAGTCTGGCTCCTAATGATAACATTTATAAATAAACCACGCATTCACCCCAATCACGATTATATAAATCATAAAGTGCTTTGTGCACGAATAAGTAGATTCATGATGACCTTTCTTTTTGTTCCAAAAGGCCTAAACACTCAGTCCTGGAGATACAACTTAGTTAATAAATGACTAGATATCCATACAGGTAGGTGATTTCACACAAGCTTTTAGGAACCCTACTATAAAAAGGATGCAATCCTCTGTCAACAGTTGTAGATACATAAGGGCAGGGCGGGCCTGTTTAAAATTCATCCTTTTTAGGTCTCGCCTAGCGACGCAGCACGAAAGCGCTGTCGCTAGCAAGATGTATTGTTACTGACTTGCTTCGGAAGGGAGACAGGAGATGTGCACGCGCAGGACGGACTGCAATTATGAACGCGCCCGTGAACACGCACGTACAGACACGCGATGTGCACATCTCCTGTCCCCCTTCCGTCCTCGCCAGCCGCAAAACATGAGGCTGCCCTGCTCCTTCTCCGTGCAGCTTCACCAGGAGCCTAGTGTCCCGAAGACCGGAGGAGCCCCAGGCCGGTGCCAGCCTTGCCTCTTGAACCCCAGGTAACGCTCGCGGCTGTGTATGCGCTGGTTCCTCTTGTAACGTATCGTTTGCTACCTCTTCTTGTATCTTGTTTGCTTTTGTTACTTGCACAATTGTCACTTTTTCCTCATGCAACGTAACGTTTGCTTTTGTAACATGCCCACTTGTAATTTTCTCCTCATGTAACGTTACTGTTCCTATTGTGAAGCGCTCTGACACCTTCGGGTAAAGTCTGTGCTATATAGAAACGCATAAATAATAAATAATAATAATAAATAATCAATCAGGGCGGGCACTGAGACAAACACCGCTGACGTCACTTCCCCGCCCCTCGCCTTCATGGAGCGCATCTCTGCGGCTGCGTGGGAGGACACTTTCAGTACTACTAGCATGAACGGAGAGAAAGCTGCCAGTCCTGCTTGGCTACGGACTCTTTTGAAATACCTTGGCCTGCAGCCCTTGCTGGGGCCGGGGGCAGTGGGGCATAGATGCGCCTGTGTCTGTGTGGATGAGTCTGCGGCAGGGATGTTTGTCTAGGGTTTAAACGCTTAAAATAAAGCCGGGGAGTGCCGTGTCTAATAGCACAACCCGTGCCACAACAAAGCGTGTTTTGATGTCCAGAACAGCGAGCAGGCACAGTGTGTTCTGCCCCTTCCGCGGCCGCCTCGCAGAACGGAATTCGCTGAATTCCGGGGGTTGACGGAACCGCATTGGGAGACGTCAAGCCAACATTAGATAAGAGCTGCCCGCTGTCTGCCCCTCTGTCTTCAGCCACAGTGCCCTCCCGTGCCCCAAGCGGAGAGCTGCGAGCCGACATGCATTCTCAAAGCGAGCACTGCCAAAGGCAATAGGTCTGCCCATAGCACTACAGTGTATTACTTTTTTTTTTTTAAAGCATATGCCGTAGAAATCAAACGCTTACAAATTCAAAAAGAAAAAAACACAAAAAGACTCAAAAGTGAGATCAGCCCACCGCCCTGGTACTTAAGTGAACCACTTTTTTAGTGGATGCGCACATTACAGGGTACCTGCTGTCAATGAAAGATCAGAGTCAATGATTCAAGTGGGCTGACACATGGCCCTGTACTATATGCAGTGGTACAACACTTGAACAGACCAGTGGATGAAGAGGGCTGACCCAAAGACCGCTGGTATGTATGTTATATATATTTATTTATGAAGTGTTATAAATACAGGAGTCTGGCAAGAAAAAGCTGCATTTTGATCACACCCAAAAAGCTCATTTCCCTGAGTATGTATCCTACATCGGCAGGTTTTCTTGGTAGGTGTACCGTGCACAGGGACTGGCATGGTTAGGCGCCTCTACGTCTCATGCCTGCTTTATCCCCTAATGCATAAGGGAGTTAACTGTCTGCATGTGAAATCTGTGTGTGACCTGCAAGTCGTGAGATTGAATCCTGGCCAACTCAGCTTTTCATCCTTCCAAGATTGACAATTTAAAATGGTTAATAGTAACACAGGATATATACAGAGATTAGAAATGATAAACCAAACTGTGGTATTAAGCACAGTATAAAACAAGTTATTACTATCGTCTTCTATTGATTTTTAACAATCGTTTCTGGCATGCAGAAACCTGCTCTGTATCTTTGCTTTAACTTGCATCTGTCCATGGCCTGTGACATGTTTCCAGGCTTCTTACTCTCACAGGCTGTGGGATGGTTCATGCATCCATTAAACATTTTGCTTCCTTTCTACCTTCCTGTTGAGATTAGCCTGTTCCACATTTTTGGCCTCCCAGAGATTCATAGTTTGTGGGGGATCCCCCACATACCAGAACATCCCTCACCCTGCATCATCTTCTTGGGCACACAGCACCAGGTAATTCCCTTCCTATTTTGGACTAGCCGGCCCTTTGCCATTGGGTCAGTGTTTGCAGATGCAGAAACAATACCCAACTCCAGAAAGAACAGTGCGCTCACAATGGGTTACAGTGACTCAGAGGCATGATCGGCCAGGCCTATTACTACTAAGAACAAGGTACCATCTTCTCCTGACTGCTCAGGGCAACCTTACTGGTGTGTGCACAGTAAACAAACCTTTTCAGGTCATTTACATTACAAAATACATGCTCTGGAAATAAATAATATTTCTACTCCAGACCGTGTGTGTTTTCTTAGTCATGGAAAAGGTACCAGTAAGCATAACGCAGCATGAATCCATGAAACATTGGTTAAACTCTCTACTAAGGTTGATCACATTCTGCCCAAGTCTCATTTTTGTAGATGAGTAGCCTTGATCCAGTAAGGGTCTAGTTAACCATCCTCTCCCCATACAAGGATACTGCTAGTGGGTGCTGAAGTATAGCCTGCTCCTCTGGTACGAGACAACTGAGTTGTCATGAACAAATCTCATGTCTTCTTGTGTTGACTGGAAACACTAGGAGTTGGAAGCTAGCCTGCTTCGCCTCTTCTTTATGGCCTTCTTGCCTTACATATTATTACAGCCAAAATATTTAACCTAGGTATTCATATAGCCCGGCCCTGGCTGCAATGGTAGCAAAGCGATTTACAGAGAACATCTTGGAGATACAAATCACATGAGAGAAGTTAGTTAGCAAAAGATTAGGGAAAGGGAACATATAAGTAAAACAGAGCATTGGAGACAGTTGATCTGAAGAGATTGAAGTTTAGACCGGACAATGCTCTTTGACTAGATGAGTCTCGAGTTATTTCTCAAATGAAAGGTCTTGCATTTGCGAGAGTTTAAGCTATTAGCATTGTAAATGACAATGCCTTTTATTTGTTTTAAAAACCAAAACATAAATAAAAGACATTGGCATTTACAATGCCAATAGCTCAAACTCGTGTAAATGCGAGACCTATTGCATTGCAAATGCTTGTTAAAATTGGAATCAGGAAGTGCCTTCGAGGAAATTCATATAGCTTACATAAAAAACATAAAATGCAACAAGTCCTGCGGAGACTGGCTGTCGCAGCCGCAGGGTGTTAGCACTTGACCTCTCATGTATCCTTTAGGCCTGGCTAGCAGGAAATGGAACAGGTTCATCCAAAACCTAGTTAATAAAAACTTCTCATGTGATGAAAAGAGCCCCATAAGATACGGTTCTGCTAACGGGGTTGTTTTTAAGGATAAATACATGCGGACACTAGGTTTCGACAGCTCCTGCACCTCCCTGTCCATTTTCCTTGCCGTCAAGAAGGCTATCCTGAATAAATCTACATCCTTCTTAACTATAGATTCAGGTTTATAAAATAAATCACCACGCCCTACCCCAACAAAACTATTTTTAACATATTTGAGCCAGGGGATTCTGGAAGCATTATCTAGAGCCATACACTCTCTCAAAATTGAGTGGTTAAGAGATAAATCTTTATTCAACCAGCACTTTAACCAGAAGATCAGTGGGCGTAATCAGTGGGCGTAATGCGAGGGTGTCACTTATATGTCCAGTCATTAGTAATGGCCACTGGTTGTAACATATCTCCTGATGACGATTGCGCTACAGATTGATGCCTCAAACCGCAACAGCAACCAGGTATGTATCTGCGGTGCCAGAGAGTAGGGAGTGCAGGCAGTATGTGCCCTTATGTTCAAAGGGCTCATCAGCAGTGGAGGAGGGGAAGAGAAGAAGGCAGGCACGCAGGGCCACACCATCAGGACTGGCTGCCAGACGATGTCTACAGCTGCTCACCGAAGCGGTCCCTACCTCCCTAGTTCCCCGCGGTAGGCCCGGTCCGGGGCAGGAAAATCCTCAGTTGGAGACTGGGTGCATACAGTGAGTGGCTCGCTCCACTCTCCCACCACAGCCCCAAGGTCAGCAGTAGCGCCACAGGTGCGGGGCCCCATCAGGTAAAGAGAGACGTAGGGGTCTTGTAAGGTTCTAGCACTCAGCAGCTTCGTTGTCCATGGCCCCCCCTCCGAGGAGCTGTCCAGGTGGAGCCACAACAATAAGAGAGGCATGGGGGGGTCTTTCTAGTATCAGGGCTGAGTTGCCAGCAATATATCGGCAAGGGGGGTACCTGCATCTTATAGCTCCAACAGTCAGCGGTGGCGCGGGTGGCCAAAACGTCCCTCCTCCCCACCCCCCCCAGCAGAACCTCTATGCTGGAGATCGGGGAGGGAGAAAATAGCACCTGAAGCGCCCCCACCGTCTTTTAGAGAGCCAAAGTCTCTCAGACAAAGGCATCAGTTGAGGAGCGGAGTCCCTCCCTGGTCAGCGTGGCCTCGTAGCGTTGTGGCCCGCCAGCAGGTCTCCAAAACGTTTCAGCAGGGCTGGTGCAGGGTGCGATCTGGTCTCACCGCATGTTGAACAGGGACTTCAATTTCCAGCGGCCGATGGCAGGTGTTGAACATGATAAGTGTTGGATTTGAGGTGTTTGTTCAACGTGGAGCTCTGTTAGAGACCGTTCGCCATGTTGGCCTCTCAAGCCACACCCTGTTATTTTAAATTTTCATCCTCTCCTTCATTTGCAAGAGCTTTAACAATATTTTTTTGTGGGACATTGTTTTAAATTTGCGAGATGAGAAATATTTCCACAGCTGTAACAAGTAGGTTCTTTTGTATTTGTATTTTTGGAATTGTTACTTGAAGTAGATGGCTTTTTTATCTTAATTTTTTTAAATTGGAATTGTATATAAAATTACATGTTCCGTACAGAACGCAGCAAGAGAATAATAATACAGATCAACAAAGGAAAAACAAACAGGCAGAGCTTGGAAGGAAAAAGAAATAGGCAACAATGCAATAGAGCTATCAGCAGGTATACATTTTAGTGCAGCGGTTCCACAATACAATGATATGCATTTAGAATAAACCACTAGTTCCAGATGATCATGCATTTCTGTGGTCGGCAGGACACATGGCAGCTGGGGCATCCCCGTGGCTGGGAAGAGGGCGGCTGAGTATGTACGTGCCATGTTGCTATAGGGAGGGACTCCTCACCTGTGGGGAGCTGGGGGTGTCTTGGGTTATGGTGGGTTCCCTAAGTGAGGAGAGATAAATGGTGAAGGAAGGCCAAATGTCTATTGGGCGAGAGCCCTGGGGCACCAACTCCTAATATGCATTGATTTGTTCTTGACAATACATTACATATTGTAGCCAGCTATCTAGTCATGATGCAGGTGGCGGTCCTAATGCATAGTGACTCTGCACTTTGCTAAAGCATTATAGCAGCTAGGCATCTTGACATAGCCCAGAAGGACTATCATCAGGATCTTTGGAGGGCAATAGTCAGTAATCGAGGCAACGGCATCACAGACATTTGTCCAGAAACGGGCTACCACAGGGAAGTCCCAAGCCCGCTAGAAAATGAGGCATTGTCAGCTCTCCATCTGCAGCACTGTGCATTTTCACTCTTCAGTGAACCCCATACAATGCATCTGTGCAGGAGTGTGGTATATTTTGTGGAGGAATTTAATATGTAGCAGGTGCAGTCTATAATTGGGGGAGAGTACTTTGGTCAGTCTGCAGCATTTCCGCCATTGTGCCGTGGTGAGAGGGGGATCAAGTTCGGCTTCCCAGCTCAGAAAGACTCTGGGAGTGCATATGGGTGATTTCTCTTGCATGATCGCTTAGAGGCATGTAATCAGTTTACGAGGGGATGGGTTGGTTAGCATCATGTCTAGTGCAAGAAATGTAGGAGGGGCTGTGGGGAACGTATCATGACTAGCGCGGAGAGCTGCTTGGAACCTGAAGTATGTGAAGACATCAGGTGGGGTGTGCTGCGGAACAATTCTTTTCAGTACACGTACTTGCTCTTCAAGTATATGTGTACTGAAAAGAATTGTTCTCCCTGGTAGAAGTCGCTTAGAGAATGTAAACTCAGCTGAGTTAATTGACGGCATATTCTGTCATCTTCTGCCACCAGGAGTCGTGGGTGGCTGTTCAGAGGAACATTAGGCGAGTACAGGCTGTTTAGGTGGGCATGTAGGTGCAATCTGTCCCATGCCCAGGTCGTGCCGGCTGCAGTATCAATTGCCATGAAAGGGCAGTGGACAGGTAAGCAGATTGTGGTGGGTAGTGATGGAGCTTCGGCCAACTCAAACAATTTATCTCCAGATCGATGGTCGTGATACCAGCATGAGAGGTAAAGGGAGAAAACTATCACCTATTAACATCTCAATACAGTGTAACCAATGTGGTCCCACAATGATCCATTCGACAACTTAATCTGAGTTTAGTAGGGTTTAATTATAAATTTAGAAATGAATCGATATAGACCAATCTCAACATTATCGTATAGAAATACAGGATGAACATAATGAGTCCAAATCTCCTGAAGAAATTTACCTTTTATAATACAAAGCAGACAACTAACTCTATGATGGGGTTGCAAATAATCAGGAAAAATAATTGAGCATTAAACTGCATCAAATGGTTCTCCAAAGTAAGCATGAGCAAGCAAACTCTCCCTACACTACCTCAAAAGGATTACCCTAAACTAAGAGGCATTCAGTAAAGGTGAAATCAGAAAGGTGTCAGCTGCCAGAGTCTTCAGTAGAAGGCACTCCAACCATGGGTCAAGTAGCATAAA
Organism: Calotriton arnoldi; assembly: GCA_963921515.1. Classification (NCBI taxonomy): domain Eukaryota; kingdom Metazoa; phylum Chordata; class Amphibia; order Caudata; family Salamandridae; genus Calotriton; species Calotriton arnoldi. Next base: position 60,642 of record CAWUFW010005453.1, read on the forward strand.
GCACATTAGCAGACGCATAAATCTGCTCCCAGTCAAGTCCTAAGCTGTCTCTCCCCTGTTCCTCACTACGTCTCAACATAAAATATCAATTGTATTCAGGGTAGATGATCCCATGTGACTCTTACCAGTACATTTCCATGGCTCTGGCACAACTGGATACTTGCACCACGTTTCCCACATCAATAAGTTGCAACTTTGTTCGTCCTTGGTCATTCCTCTCCTTTCCCATGAGAATGTGCCTCCTTGCTCGTTACCGCGCTTCTCCTTTCCAACTTTGCCTTCTCATACCCTGCTATCTAATGAAAACAAAACCCTTCTATGCTAACTAATGAGGTTTTGTCCATACCTGCAGTGGAAACAAAATACAAGCAAATGCTTTCTGCGTTGAAGGTTAAGTATGAATTACATGTTGACATGCTGGGACAGATGAACGGCGCGCTCCAAAGGAACGCTGCTCTACGCACCCGATATCCCACTTGTAGGGATCCCTCAGGCGGGAATGGGCCCTCCCCTGACACAGAGGCAGCTGTTGGGTTGGGCAGATGCGGGAGTACGGACGATAGGTGATTATTATAGAGATGGCGAATTGCTGCCACTAGACAAATTTCTGGAATACCATGAACTACCCGCGGGGCAGATTTTAAATTTTCATAAGATACGAGGGGCATCGGTAGAACTCTGGGGGTTAGACGTAAAAGAACCAGGTACACATGCGGTCCTACAGGCAATGGTGACTTTGGGCTCAGCGGGACACCTGGTGAAATGGCTTTATGTCGCAATAATGGAATTGACACCACGACCACTGCCTCGCCTTCTGGAAAGATGGGAGGGTACGTTAGGCAGGCAGCTGACTGAGAAGGAGTGGAAGAAGGTTCTAGGTGGCCCAAAAAAGGTATCCAGGAACACGGCTTTCAAGCTTATACAATTTAATGTCCTCCATAGAATTTACCTTACCCCTCATCGGCTGAATGTAGTATATGGCCGTGATGATCAACCATGTGCCAGGTGCACACAGAGCGATGCTGATTTCGACCACATGGTTTGGTCTTGCCCAAGGCTCGCAGACTTTTGGACTAAGATTGTAGACATGATTAAGAGGGTGCTATCTCGAAACCTAACATGCTCCCCAGAGGTTTGTCTCCTGGGTCTCTTCCCGAGACCCAAATCCCAAAGACTGGGTCACAGGTTTGTAGACCTGGCTTTTCTCCTGGCTAAAAGGAGGATAGCTCTTGGGTGGAAGAAGAAACAGGCCCCGCTGGTGCTCACCTGGGAGGAGGACGTCTCTTGCTGGACTAGGGCAGATGAAAAAGCATTGCTTCGGGAAGATAGAATCACAAAACGGCGTAAGCCACTAGCAGACCAATGGGCAGACTTAGCGAGAGCGTGGGACACACGACATGCACCTGACCAGTCTTCACGGTCTGCCTTGACTGACTCCGACGAATAGGGACTGATGCTTGCGCACGCACTTCCGAACCGAGCGCATTGTGGTAGACTGGAGGGAAACGCTGAGGCTGATGGTATTGTTCCCTCCCCCCCTCTTTTTCTCGTCCTTTTTCTCTCCCCCCCCAGTGCCCCCCCTACCTCAAAATGGCATTGATTTATACCTCATAGAAGTTCACAAGGATTGAAGGCCTATGGTTGTTTTGATTTTAGTTGTATGTTTATTCATATTGCAATGAAACACATTTATTTGTGTTCTTTTTTCTTTCATTATTTTTCTCTTTTTTCATTCTTTCTTTTCCAATTTGCTTTATATTTGTGATATATGGCTCACATCATCCTTTATGCAATTGTTGAACACTTTGAAATACATCGAAACTGAGCATTTTGGGCACATCCACAACTACGAAGGATAATGACATGTGTCAGCCCGAACACTCCTCAATGTTTCCAGCACCATAGTAAAGGAGGCTATGATGTTATCGCAGAATACACAATTTTGGTTCAATGTATTCAGATTTATGATACTTTTGCGGTGGAACTGTATATGTGTTAAGTATATTTTTGTCTTAAATATAAATGCCAATAAAACGATATTAAAAAAAAAAGTATGAATTACATGTTAGACTTTAAATGTGAGCTTGAACTGAATATGACTCGTTACTACGCGAGTCATTACATCGCGTGGCATTACAACGCGGTCGTTACAACGACCGCATTGTTACCACGCAATGCCATTACTACGCAAGTCATTACATTGACTTGCAGTAGATGGCGCGCTGACATTAGACATCTATAATTTACTATTCCAACTCCAGCCTACGCAACAGTAGGGAAGGTGTTGGAATAGTAAACTATACTATTCCTAATGTTAGCGGCGCCATCTACTGCAAGTCGATGTAATGACTTGCGTAGTAATGGCATTGCGTGGTAACTAACGCGATCGTTAACGACCGCATTGTAATGGCATCGCGGTGTAATGACCGCGATGTAAAGGTCGTTTCCCCTTGAACTGAACTGGTTTCTTGAGGCCCACTGTAGTGAACTTTAGCAGCGCACAGGGTTAAAGATTACGTGCACATTTCTTCACACACAATAAATGCAGCTTTCTAAGACATGTTTAAATTGTAAAGAATTATGATGTCACTCTAAATGCACCTGCATAGAAATAATGTTTGTTACACGTATAAATATTTAGGCGTTAGTTTGCACATACACATTCTATTTTCTTAACCTCACAATGATACACATTCTATGTTAACTTCTCCTGTCACATTAATATATAAATGTTACATAGACCTTTATTGGTCACATTCTATACAAAAATTCTTCCCGTGGAGTACTTTATATGTGCAATACTCCATTTTCCTTAGTAACATTAATCACCCAGAATATATTTGAGTGCTCACTACTCATGATTATGAAGCACTCCTTCAGTATCTCAGATGGGATCAAAATTACACTTCTCCTATCCCCCCCTCTCATCTCTTAATCTTAGCTCTTGATTTTATCATATTAACCAAGTTAAACCTTTGTTGTGGCAATTGTTGTTCTCTTGAACGCCTCTAAATGCTTCATCTCATTGTAATATTCATTCAGTTTTCTTTTCTAACCTCAAGTCTTCCCTTTTTCAAAAGACTCCTTTCTTCGCCTTGTATCTCCTGTACGCCTTCACATCCACAATCAAGATTACTGCACAAAGGGCAATGATGAACAATGGTGTCAAAATGAAACCAACTATACCACTTCCTAAATCCGCTTCTACCTACAGCTCTAAATCCATGTCCAACTGAATTCCAAACACCTTCCGCTGCCAACCCACTCACTTCATTATGTAGGACAGTAATATTCTTTATGAACTTCTGTAGGTCCTTACTTTTCTCTGGGACGTAAATGCAACACTGTTGGACCTTTAACATTTGGCAGACTTCGCCCTCTTTTGCAAGCAGAATTTCTAACACAAGACGATTCTGCAAAACCATAGTCCTAAAAGCAACCATTTTAGTATTTACAAGCAATAAAGCTCCAGCTGTATTAGTAGACAACTTATCAACTACAGTGGAAAGATTCCTAATCTTAATGTCATTCAATATCACTCCTACATTTGGAAGTATCGCACCTAAACTATCTCCCACAATTTCTCCAGCGTGGCACCTCGTTTGGACCTAGATTTCTCCTCCCAAACAGGATTATCAAAATTCTCCACATGATAAATCTTCAGAAACACTACTCCTTCATAACAAGTGCCATACCATTTGTTTGGCAACTTAAAATAAGCATTCTTGCCACAAATAAAATAGACTCCAGGAATCACAGGGTCTGTTCCATCCAGAAACATCTTCCAAGATCCTTGAACCTCAAAGGTATGATCACACTCACTTTCCCCTACAGGAATAGTATCTTATTCATTTTTATCATTGTGCATGCACAATTTCCCTTGGTGTAGCATAGGAATGTCGGTTAAAATGTTTAAACAGCAGAACGTCTGAAAAGACCAAATCATAATTAGAATAGTATTACTGAAAATGACTCTGGCCATAGAAAATACTCAACAAAAAGCTACTTGTAATGCCATATGACAATGATATGTGATGGTATGTAACGCCCACAGTCACTGAAGAAGGTAACTGCATGCAAACATAACAGTCCCTTGCTTCCATTGTCTTGAAGTACTCATAAAGCAAATTTATGTAAGCATTTATCGTGTAATCTCCTCTAGATAAACCAGTATTGAGATTCTGCCCTTCTGATGAATATAACGCTTCACCTACTTTGTGTGATAGTTTCTGAGCAGATGTATGTTGCTCTTCTTTGACCTTTGTCGAACTCAAACTTAATCCTACAATTAGCGCTATCAAGCCTAACACTAAAATTATTAATATTGTGCCTATTATGTACCTACGTCTACGACTAGTATTGTTCGTTTCCATACTATCTAGATTCACGCCAAGTGGGTAAAGAAATAGCAGCAACAGAATCTACTCTGTCGGTCTCCACTTGTGCAAATAGCAAAACAGTCTTTATTTGTGCTCAACTTTATTTACAAAATATGTACAATCTTCGTGAGGCTTCCCTAACCCTAATCCATGTTCTCCTAAGTGTCAACCCTGATTTTATTCTTCTTCCACTCAGACCTAGGTATTCTTCCTTAAGTAACTCAACAAAGTTCATTCATCATCTCTAATAATGTGTCGACCAAGTTCATTAATAAGCATCTACAAGGTCATTATTCTCAGTCCTTCACAGGCACAGGAGACTCTTCTGGATTCAGATAGGGAAATTCAGTCTCATTCACCACCAAGTTCATCAGAGCACTCAGTCTTGTTGGATAAGGAAGTGGAAATGTAAAGAGATGTGCAATGGAGTATGTGAAATACTCCATTCTCCTTAGTAACATTAATCACACAGAATATATTTGAGTGCTACCTACTCATGATTATGATGCACTCCTACAGTTTCTCAGATGGGATCAAAATTACACTTCTCCAGTAGCGGGCAAGGACCTCTGTTGTCTGTCTCAACTCAATGGCTGAGTGTGGCTGGAATGGAGTCGGGTATGCCCAAAAGTGCATTAATTGCGCTTGCGCACAGTTGTAGTAAAGTTCCATATCAGGGGTGCATAAGCCATCATGCTCAAAGGGAAGAGTCAGTGTTTCCCAGGTGACCCTTGGTTGCCTACCGGCCCAAACCAGCATGAGAAGATGCCTGCAGAGTGTCTTGGAAAAGTGTTGAGAAGGTATGGGAGCATTGATGAATAAATATAGAAATATGGGGAGTATTAGCATCTTGGAGATAGCTATTCTCACTGCCATGGATAATGGCAGGCAGCTCCAAATCCTCACACGGTCCTCAAACCATTTCATCAATGCCCCATGGTTGGCTCTCCATAGTTCGTCTATGTTTCTAATAATCCATATACCCAAATAGCAGACCGTTCCATCTGCCCACTGTAGTGGACAGTCGTGGCAAAACGGTCAGCCACAGTGGTAAGGGGAAATAGTACCGATTTGGACCAATTTATATTGATGCTGAGGAGGCCGCCAAAGAGGATGACTTTGTGGATCACTCGATGTATGTTAGTTTGAGGGTCATGCAGATATAGGGTGATATCATCCATGTACATAGAAACTAGGATGTATCCGGTATGGAAGGCGAGACCCATTTATGACTTATGTTCTCACAAATGAGTAGCCAGGGGCTCCACTGTGATGGCAAAAAAGACGGGTGATACCTTGTCTGGTTCCCCTGGATACAGGGAAGGGGGCTGTAACTTCACCATTGATGCACAATCTAGGACACAACAATGTATAGAGAAGCTTGATCCAGCCAACTAAGCGAGGGTTAAGGCCCAAGCCCTGCAGCAGCTGGAACAGGAAGGGCCACTCTTGGGAGTCAAACGCCTTAGTGGCGTCAAGTAGAATTGCCACTGCTTTAAGCTCGGTATTGTTGGAGTGCAGGAGCACAAACATTGTGAGTAAGTTATGGCACGTGTTGCACCCGGGTACAAACCCCAATTGCTCTGGGCGGAGGATGTCTGGCAGCAATGGCGTCAATAAGGTCACAAGCAGCTTAGCAAGGATTTTGTTGTCCACATTAATCATTTGCAGCGGGCTGTAGGAATTGCACTGACTGGTCGGCTTCCTGGGTTTGAGGATGGCAACAATCACTGCAGCACACATTGTTGGGGGCAAATTTCTCATTTAAAGAGTTTCATCATAGACAGCTAGTAAGTGAGGGGCAAGGATCCGTGCATACTCGTTGTAGAAGGGCATGGTAATCCTTCCAACCCCACCCTATCTCCCTCACCATAGTTCCAAACCACCACCTCTTTGCTGAGGTAATGTGTCTCCCGAGCTGCCTCTTTGGCATATTCGCTGAGTTTTTGCCTGATTGAGGCAAGAATGCATACATCTCCTGAGGAAAAAAAAACAGCTCAAGCATAAGGATATCTTATTTTAGTCGAGTGAGTTGCATTTGTATGGCTTGCAATACCCTAGCCTTCTTGGCAATGCATGCACCTATTATAACAACCTTGAATTCCTCCTATTGGGTAGAGGCTGAGGTTATTGCATTATAAGAGAAATATTTCATGAGGCCTGATCGGATTATCAGGTCATGAGGGCTTTCAGTCTACAGGAGTGTGCTCGGTCACGAGTTTCAGGGAGGGCAAGGTCAAGGAGGACTGGTGGATGGTCAAAAAGTGATCTACCAAAGTGCTCAACTGCCACAGCCCAGGGGACCGCGTACCTTGTCACCTGCCAATAGTCAATCTTGGACCAGGTATTGTATGTGGCACCCACGCAAGTGCTCTCACTATCTTGGGGATGCTTAATTCTCCATATATCTACAAGCATGTGGTCTTCCATTATGAGGTGTAATTGAGCTGCGGCCCCTGGGTGTGGCCACCTCACATTGCTGGATAAGTTAAGGTGGTGATCCTATACAACATTGAAGTCACCAGCCCACACAACAGTTGTGAGTCCTACGCTATGGATTTGGTGCCATAGCTCTGTGAAAAAGTTGAGGCTGTCAACATTAGGTCCATACACAGAAGCCAGCGCAAGGGGTCGGCCCTGAAGCGTGCCATGCAGAACAACATATCTGCCCTGTTTATCACAGATGGATGTGTACGTGTGGCACTGAAGACCTCTGCGAATGAAATAGCCACGCTGCATGCATAGTTAGATTATACCACTGTTTGCGCTTCAGTGAGCCGGTCAGCCCGCAGTCGAGGATGTGAGGTGTCAGTTAGATGGAGTTCTTGTAGGCAGAAAATGTTAATATGGTGGCGACGGAGACAAGCAAATACTATACAAGCCTTTTGATCATTTAGCCCGCAAATGTTCCAGGTGAAGCATCTAAAGGTAGTCATCTCGATGCAAGGGATTGGGCCTCGTCAAGCAGAGATTGGAGCATGATCCCAACATAAGTGTCCTTTCTTTCTATGGCAGTCGACTCTAGTATCTCCAGTATTTGTAAGTTGTTCTGCCTGGCCCAGGCATCAACACCTTAATTTTTGTTTCTAATTATCTCAAAAACTTTCTCCATCCACAGGAGGGGCTCATTTGTGACTGTGCAGGTGTCCTCAATTTCCGAAACTCGCGTCTCAAGTTGGTCAATATGTCTGCCATGCTTGTCCAGTCGCTCTTTCATATAAACCAGCCTAGTGGTAAGGAGATCAAGCTTCACGTCTATTGCACAGAGGCTATGCTTCAAGTCAGTGAACATGCCTTTAATATCCTGGTCAAGGAGGGAAAGGGCCTCTTCAGGGGCATCTCGCTGGAGGACCTCAGGGGGTGTGACAGCAGCACCCATGACCCGTCTAGCTTCAAAGGAGAGCTTTGGCTGCTTGGAGTTGTGTTCGTCCATCTTGAATGGGGGGCCAGGCATTCTGCAGATGAAGAGCACAAGTGGTGAAGTTAGCTTAGTGGTTTATTAGCTTGTAGGCTAGGTTCCGCCTCACCCCTTGAGATATGAGGGGGGCACGAGCCAACCCAAGGCCTCGCTAGCTCACCAGAGCACTGTCTGTTGTGTTTCCAGGCACCTTGGTCCTGGTCCGAAGTCCCTCAGGGCCATACGCAGCCCAAACAGCAATAGCAGTGGGAGCGTGTTACAGCTGGCGAAAGCAAACTGCCGCTCCCTGGGTCGGGTGTGGTGGGGCCCCCGGCTGGTCTGGCCAGCAACAAAGGCAGGGCAGTGTTGATACAGTTTGTGGGAGTGGGCCATCCCTCTGCCCACTGCAGCAGGTGTCCTGCAGCCAGTCTGCCCATCTCCAATTTGCCCTGAGGCTGTGGTTGCTGTCTTACCCAACTAGTCTCCGCTCGATGACCCAGGGCGAGTCCAGTTTCTGGCGGGTATCCCAAAGCAAAGAACAGGGCCTGGCACAGGAATGCGGCCCTCCAGAGCTACCCTAGGCCCAGGTAGGCTGCAGAGCCACGGGGAAGGAGCCGCCCATCAATCCACACTCCCCTCCTCCATGGCAGCCAGCAAGTTGGGGGTCACGAGCCCTCCTACGCAGCAGCCATCTTGTTACGTGGCTCTCTGGCACCCCCGAAGTAGATGGTTTAATCACATTGACAAGGCTGTTATTAGAGCTGTCACCTGATGGGCGAAGTGCTTCAACAGATGAATTTGTGAATTCTACCTGATTCATATGAGTTCATCTCTAAAGTTGTCAAATTCACAGGGAGCAGCTAGGATCCGCAAGGCTGAATGTATGAATCTATGGATTCATTGACTTGTGGCTCATATGAAATTTCTAAACTTTTGATTGCTCCTTGAAATACATCCAAAGTATTATCTTCAGATGTTGCTTCGGATCCTTGTGTCAAACAAAAGACGGACGGAATCAATAGCTCCCAAAAAGTTGTTAAATGCGCGCACCCAGACACTCCATGTTAATGGTGGCTCGCCTGGCCCGGCCAAAAAAGGGTGGACTTGGATTTACATTTCCTTTCATTTTGCTCATTTTATTTGCTGCAGACAAATGTGTTTTAAATGAGTGAAAATAGCACAACTTAAAGGAATTGTCTGTGGGGCTGTTTGAAGGCCAAATGATGACTAATGAATTGTTTGATTACTGCTCTACAATAAAAAGCTAAGGTTGTTCGAATCAATTGCTGAACATATGTAGAATTAAATTACCGCACACATACATGTCGTTCATAATAAAGAGTTAGCCAGATATAACTATATATTCTGCAAATATTTTCTATAGAAAATCTTTTTAAGAATAGTGTGAAGTGATAGCTTAGTGCTTGTATAACAAGCATTGGCATAGCCAATAGGTCTCGCTTTTGGGACCTTATAAGTATTTAGTTATGCAGCACAATATCCTTGGTGCAACAACATCAACCGTTGCATGGCTAAACACTTATAAGGTCCCAAAGGCGAGACCTATTGGCTATGCCAATGCTTGTTCTTCTTGTTTTGGGTGGCGGGAGGGAGGATCAATACCATGCGCAGAATACTTCATATGATTGCGAATTTCATGATTGTAACATTGCTCACCCTTTTGTTATGTATCTTAATACGAAACCTTACATAGTATGTGTTTGTACAGGCCTGTAAACCTCAATAAACTTTGTTAAAAAAAAACAACAATATATATGACAAGCCTATTGGCTCTGCCAAGGGGTCACAAGATTAAAGACCAATAACCACATGTTAAAAATCACTATTATAGCATCGGAATCAGTCACATTGTTTAAATGCAATCATTACTGTCATTAGAGGTTGAGGAGGAAAAGAAGATGAGGAAAGGAAGAGGGAGGAGGAAAAGAAGATGAGGAAAGGAAGAGGAGGTAAAGAAGAGAAAAGGAAGAGTAAGAGGAAAAAAGGAAGAGGTGGAAAGGAAGAAGAGAAGTGGAGGAAATGAAGATATGCGATACAAAAAGAGGATGCAGAGTATGGAAAAATAGAGGAGTGGAAAGAGGGAAGGCAGAGGTTAAATGGGGGTGTGGGAGATATTGAGGAAGAGGTAGAAGAGATAGGGGGGCGGTGGTGGATAGGGAGCAGAGATATGGAAGAGAGGGGAAGTGAGCAAGAGGAAAGATAGGAGAGGGGTGGAAGAGAAGGAGAAAGGTAGAAGAGGGATGTGGACGAGAGTGGAGTGATAGGAAAGAGGAGGCTCGAGAGGAAGAGGAGGGGTATAGCGCCAAAGCTGCCCGAGTCACGTCTGCTGAAGAGCCGAACAGCTTCCCTCTGCTGACCAATGCCCAGAGTGTGAGAGCTTGCTCGGGGCAGGGAGGCCCAGGGGCTCAGACCCCCTGCACACGAGTCATGTGAATCTCGCGCCGCCGCGGGCACACTCCATGTGTGAACGTAGCGGGAATTTCCCGGTGTCTCCAGGCAACAATATTTTACCGGCGTGGATTGCCCCTTCATTTTTAAAAGACACGGTTGCCATTTTACACTAATTCACAAAAACAGCACTATGTGCCGCCACTCCTATTTTGCGCCTTACGGAAATAAAAGCCAGTGGTGGAATTATCCAGGCACAGAACAAGCAAAGTGAATTTTTGTGCTAAGGAAGGTGCTTAGGCGTGAATGAAATCGAGCAATTCCTTGCGGCAAGTAAATGAAACAGTTGCTGAAATACACCGATAGCCAGCAGAGAGGGGCCTTCAGCCTACACAGGTAAAAGCATAATCAAACTGGAACAAGCTCGTATTGTAAATGCGCGTGACATATCAGTATTTATTTACTGGGCAACAAGAGAAGGGAACAAGCGGCAGTGAAAGCGATCGCGAAAGTGAAAGCGATCGCTATTGGAAAACAAACAAGCCCGCGAGTGGTGGGCGCGCGCGCGCCACAGCGAGACATGTGGTTTCAATTATCGCGCCCGTGTCTGGGCACGATAATTGGAAACAGATGCCGGCCGTGCGGGTAACCGAACAGAAAAGGCCATGACGCACGAGCGTCTGGTCAGCTTTTTGAAACCCCTACATAAAGTCTTCGCCAGAGCAGCGCTTGCACGCTACTCTAGGCTCGACCTAAAAAGGAGATTCAAAATTCCTCCTGAATCTTTAAAACTTTGCCATTAGGTGGCGCTGTTGAATTGTTTAACAATTGCTTGAGAAACAACCAAGGGCCAGATGTATCAAGATAGTTATTTGCGATTCCCTAATTGCGAATCACAAGGATTCGCAATTAGGGAATCGCAAAATGCCATGTATGAAGGTGTATAGGGCCAGATGCATCAAGCATTTATCTGCTCGCAAACGGGCCGATTCGCAGAATCGGCCCGTTTTCGATTGCAAAAAATGCTTTTGCGATGCATCAAACCCAATTTTGCGATTCGGTAACCTGTTACCGAATCGCAAAATGGGTTTGCGATTTGCTATTAGGAAGGGGCGTGTCTAGGGCGTCCCTTCCTAATACCGAATCGCATCGGTATGCATGAATGTTTTGCGACCGAAATGCGGTCGCAAAACATTCGCATTTTACCACCTACTTCAAGTAGGTGGTAACCAATTCGCAAATGGGAAGGGGTCCCTTGGGGACCCCTTCCCCTTTGTGAATGTCAGCAAAAGCATTTTCTCAGAGCAGGCAGTGGTCCCTGAGACCACTGCCTGCTCTTAGAAAATGAAAGGAAAAGTTTTCATTTTCTCTTTTGTAAAGCATCCCGATTTCCATTTAAGGAAAACGGGCTGCTTTACAAAAAAAAGATTGCTTTATTAAAAGCAATCACGGACATGGTGGTCTGCTGACCCCAGCAGGCCACCATCCCCGTGATTTTTGCGATTCCTAGGGGGTCGCAAATTGCGACCTACCTCATTAATATTCATGAGGTAGGTCATTTGCGACCAATTATGAATCGCAGAAAGTGTTAAACACACTTTCATGCATTCCGTTTTGCGATTCCCTAATTGCGAATCGCAAAGATTCGCAATTAGGGAATTGCAAAATATTTTTTTGATGCATCTGGCTAAAAGTACACCTTTTGCGATTCCTAGAGGTCAGCAAATGACCTACCTCATGAATATTAATGAGGTAGGTCGAAATTTGCGACTCCCTAGGAATCGCAAAATCACGGGGATGGTGGCCTGCTGAGATCAGCAGACCACCATGTCCGTGATTGCTTTTAAATAAAGCAATCTTTTTTTTGTAAAGCAGCCCGTTTTCCTTAAAGGAAAACGAGATGCTTTACAAAACAAAAAATGAAAAGTTTTCTTTTCATTTTTAAAGAGCAGGCAGTGGTCCGTGGGACCACTGCCTGCTCTTAAAAATGGTTTTACAAACATTCACAAAGGGAAGGGGTCCCTTGGGGACCCCTTCCCATTACGAATGGGTTACCACCTACTTGAAGTAGGTGGTAACATGCAAATGTTTTGCGATCGCAAATGCGGTCACAAAACATTCATACATACCGATGCGATTCGGTATTAGGAAGGGACGCCCTAAACACGTCCCTTCCAGGTTACCGAATCGCAAAATTAGGTTTGCTGCATCGGAAAAGCAATTTTTGCGTTAGCAAACGGGCAGATTCTGAGAATCTGCCCGTTTGCGAATGCAAAAATGCTTGATACGTCTGCCCCTAAGATTATCAGGAAAGCTCGCTAGCTAGTTCGTTAAAAACACGGCACAAATTGCTAGTAGGTGTGCTGTGAGTGCTTCTCGATGCTAAAACTTGCAATGCTTTTATGAGGCTGGAAACGATAGCTCAAAACGCTCTAATAATGCCAGGAAAGAGACAGTGGGCGTGTAATATGTGAGGTTCACTTTACCGGTTTTCTACAGGCGACACCGGTATGTCCCGTCCGGTAAAGCAAGATCACCTAAAGCTGATATTTTTAGCCCCTATCTTTCATCGCACAGTATATATAAATAGAAAGCAGTTTTCAATGTATTCTACAGCTGTGTAATAATTCGAGAATAATAATGGACAGGGCTTTAAGTGGGATGAAAAAACTGGGGGGTCTCTCAAAGGGGAGTGACCAATGCAATTAAGGGCGTGGCTTAAAAACACGTAAGCTAAAAATCTGTGTTTAGCATAGTGTGCCACCTGACTTGTATTTTGCTGTTTCTGTCATTGCATCCAGATATATGATACAACAAGTAACATCGTACCTACAAGAAGTCAGGACTATTGGCTTTGTCAATGGTTGTTAGTTGCATAAGATAAATAAGCAGTAACTATGGCTTGTATATAATATTGAAAAAACTTCCACTTAAAGCCCTTGTGACACCACAACAATGTTGCTGCTCCTGAGTTTCAAAAAGAGAAGGGAAATCCACAGAGAAAATGACTCTCTTTAAAGGATTTCCCTCCCCCTACAATGCTCACCTGGCATGACGTCATGCCGTAACCTCCACTAGTAAGAAGTGAGCAGTGTGAGCACGCGCACACTAGTGAGAAGTGAGCAGTGTGAGCGCACCCACAGCATATGCCTGCTGTCACTGCAGTCCGGAAAAAAACGGACCGCCTGTGCCAGGGCACAAAACAGAGCCCGATAGAGACCAGTTTCGAGGCCCCCTTTAAAAAACTCCCGGCCCACTTAAAGCCCTGATAATGGAGATGTTTCTGGGCGCCCTGTACGTCAGTGGGAGAGAGGAGCAGTCAAGAGGTTTAGTAAAAGAAAGTAGGTAAACACTTGACCCACCTTGAAGTGTTCAGCTTCAAAATGCGTTGCCCGCATGAACAGTTAGTTAATCTCCTGACCCAATGCCCCGCAACACGCTCCTGACAGGATTCTTCTGCCCGAAACCCGGTTCGGCGAACCGCCAAACTCTGAGCGCGAAGCAGTAATCATCAAAAGAGAGCAATGAAGCGAGAAGCCCTCGTGCTGGGGAACAGACCAAAGGGCGAGGGAGATAGATTATAACAGAGACCATAGCTTTCTATACTCTGAAGAATCAAAAACTGGAAGAAGTCAAGACGTTTACGTACATGTGCCTCATATTCTCAAAGAACCTTCTGCGGGATTAACATTACAAGACGGCAATAGAGAAATCGGAACCTTCTTACATTGCAAACCTAACCCTGGCCAAGGCATCCGGTCATTGCTTCGCCATAAACACAGACAAAAGGTAGTCATGGCAAAGGCGGGAAGTCCAATTGCATATGGACTCTGAGGCCTGGACAAGAGAGTTTCCAAAATAGGGTGCCAGTAAAAAGGATTCTTGAAAAAAGCCTCTTTTTCTACCAGTTGCATACCTAAGCACTGCCTGTAGTGACCTGCTGGTCACTGGTCTATCGCGCAATAACTACACTCCACGCTGTTACTTGAAGCGTAAAAGGCCATTTTATTAGGTCAAGGTTGCAACATTTAAACTTTATTAACGGTACATAATTGCAAGAATATACTTTTTCCATCCCATGCCGACTCATTCTCCCTTCACCACTCTCAAAACCATCTCACCTGTTTGACTCTTCCCCTTGCACTCGGTGACCTCCTTCATCTCCCCATTCTCACCTTCACTTGCCCTCCAAGCATCCTCTGTTGAATTTCATTTGTTGCTCATTGCCTCCCGTGCCCCGCTATCAGTCACCTGTGTACCCTTCCCCCCCCCCCGAGGGGTGGATCCGCCCGTATGTGACTCACCACCCCTCCAAAGTACCGTAACGCCACTGCTCTGCAACCTGCCCTAAACTGGCACACCAAGATCAACCAAACCCAAGCCCCCTGCCTACAACTTGTAGGGTGGGTGGGTGGACTAACTTTTCCTCTGCCCTCCCGGTGGTGCCAGGTGTCAGGAAGGGGTTGGATCCTCCTCCCCTGACACCTTTATACCCTCCCAACTCCCGCCCCTTCCCCAATTCTCTTTTAATCCCTCCCCACCTTGTCCTTCCGGCCATCGTGCGAAGTGCCCCGGGGTAAGACTCGTCTGCGGCCTTCACTTCCCCCGGGGGCCGTCATCGCGCAATAACTACACTCCACGCAGTTACTTGAAGCGTAAAAGGCCATTTTATTAGGTCAAGGTTGCAACATTTAAACTTTATTAACGGTACATAATTGCAAGAATATACTTTTTCCATCCCATACCGACTCATTCTCCCTTCATCACTCTCAAAATCATCTCACCTGTTTGACTCTTCCCCTTTCACTCGGTGACCTCCTTCATCTCCCCATTCTCACCTTCACTTGCCCTCCAAGCATCCTCTGTTGAATTTCCTTCGTTGCTCATTGCCTCCCGCGCCCCGCTATCAGTCACCTGTGTACCCTTCCCCCCCGAGGGGTGGATCCGCCCATATGTGACTCACCACCCCTCCAAAGTACCACCAACCAGGGAACCCCTGTAGGGCGGTTACCTGCCCCACCCCGCCCCAGTACCTGTGCAACTTTCGCCTCCCTTCAGCCGACCCTGCGGCCCCATGTGGATTTCCTTCCACCACTTACTAACTGTATCCCACGGTCCAATCATATCTTGTGCCGTTCCGCGACCGCGAAAGGTGCACACCATCGTTTTTGAAACAACCACTTGTTCTTCCTTCAATCCCCCTGTGCAAGAAACCTTCATGTCTCTTGTCTGGCAAAAAAACCCCACCATGATCCTATCCCATTACCTGCGGGCCTTACCCTTCGCTGCATGCTCGGCAGCCCCCCCACATTCCATCCTCTGCGAGGCACAATTCGTTAAAAGTAACCACATTTCAGCAATTCCTCCTATTGCACCAGAGCCAGGCAAAACAGTCCCCAATTCGCTGTGCCTTACGGCTAATATCCATGAGTTTCCGCAGGGCGCTTCCCTGCCCCCAAGCCACACACCGCAAAAATGCTGACATAACTCCGGAAAGCAGATTTCCATTTCCGTGTTAAGCGGGCACCCTCGGCCCCTTTGTCACTCCCTTTCCGCGCTTGGCAATTTGTGATGCTTAACCCCCATTTTTTGTCCTCTTTCCCCTCGGCTTTCCAACCTTGTCCGTCTGGACCCCAGCCCCCACCAAGCTCTTTGCACCAGTTTTTCCTTTTTCCACACAGGCGCCGTAGCTGCACCTGTTTTTAGTTGACAAATCTCTCCCAGCCCCCCACACACACCCACCGATCGGCAGGATTTTCCTTTAACCTCTTGGTCCCCTCGTCCATTGTCATCGTCCCTTTCAATTCCAAGCGCTTGGCGCCAGCTTTCCCTTTTGCCCATGCAGGCACTGCAGCTGCCATTACCTGAGTGTCCGCCTAAGACCTCCTCGTCCTTGCCCGGCGCTGCTGTTCCTCTTTGCTCCTCGCCCTCCACTTCGTCTTTGGCCGCACTTGCCTCCTGCAACACACCAATCTTTCTGGTTGCCTTTCCTCCCCCCGAGAACCTCCCTCCAGCCTCCTCCCTTCATCCCTCAGCCTTTTATCTCGCAAACCACGACTCTTGAAACACCAGAGTTTGCAACCCGTAACCTTTGGAGTAGGAGTCAGAGCCCTTAACCACTAGGACACAGTGACTCCTCGCACTTCCCTTCCATTCACACTCTCATCCCCCATCACCCGGCACCATCTCCTCCTCGCCCTCCATTGTGCCCCACACATTGTCGCACACACCTCTTCATACACTTAGTATCCACGCCATTCTTTCCAATCGCACTCATATGTAGTAGGATTCTCTGCGCGATCCCTCGTTGGAGGGTATGCCGCCGTGGACCCCCCTACTGCTTCTGGCCAGCGTCCCGGGGCCGTCGTGCACCCCGCTGGCTGCATCCCTTTACTACCGGCCTGATTCGCCGGTCCTGATCCCCCCCCCCACCAGGCTGCTCCAACCTGGTGGGTCCTGAGCACCACCGGGCCTCAATGCCATGCTGGCAGTCCATCTCTCCTTCTCCGGGGCCCGGCTATCTGCAAACCCAGGCCCCCTGCTGACCCCCCCACCTACCTCAGTCCCCCTTTACTGCCGCGCTGGCTGAGGGGTCCCCCACCCCCCCACCCAGGACAGCTGCCGCCTGACGCTCCACACCTCATGGCCCCCCGTGCTCCTGTGCTGAACCCTCACCGCTCATGGTTCGCACCTCGCACTCCCTTGCCCTACTTCCCATTCCTGGGCCCCCCAGTCCCTCTGGGCATCTTACGTGCGGGAGCCAGTCTGCTTGATATCTACCCAAACCTGTTCCCTGGGGAACTTCTTCCGAGGAGGGGCCGTAGGCCCGCCCTCCTCAGAAGGCTCATATATTGTTGAGACACGCCGGCCCCATTACGTGGTGCTGGCTCTTATCGACGCCTGCTCCCCCCGCTCAACATCCCGTCTGCCAGATACATAAAGGAGCCACGCGGGCAGGTTCTCCCCCTACCTCCGCACGTTGCTCAGGATGCGTTGCTTCTGGCCCCGGCCTCCGGACACCATAACAGCGCGTGGCGGCTCCCCTTCACATGCCGCTGCCGCGGCCCCTTGGGTGCACGGTGTGGGATGGATCCTGCCAACCCCATACCTGGTCTAATACCAGGCCTCGGGAGATCCGCCCGGCCCGCCCTGTAGGACTCGAGTGGCGCGGCACCCAGCCGCACTCGCAGGAACAACCCAGCTCGGAGAGGTAGGCTCCACATTAGCTTGCTATCGGGGGAAACCTATTCTGAATGCTAAACCCCGCGACTCCTGGGCCCACGTAAACCCCACTAACCTTCGCTAACTTTTCTTCTCACTAACTTTTCCTCTGCCCTCCCGGTGGTGCCAGGTGTCAGGAAGAGGCCGGATCCTCCTCCCCTGACACCTTTATACCCTCCCAACTCCCGCCCCTTCCCCAATTCTCTTTTAATCCCTCCCCACCTTGTCCTTCCAGCCATCGCGCGAAGTGCCCCGGGGGAAGACTGGTCTGCGACCTTCACTTCCCCCGGGGGCCGTCAGTGTTTCTGTGTACCAGCCACTCCCAGAGGGCTAGCTTACACCCCACCCCAGCCCACACCCATCCAACACAGGCGTCACAGGACATGTGACCCTGATAATGAAAGGGGCCTGGCGCACGTGCCCTGGGCCAGTTCTACCCACCAGCTGCTAGTGTGTGTGTGTTCCTTATCTATGCATGGGAGCCTAGGGCCCCGCACCATTACACTGCCGTTGAGGCTGATGTCTGCTGCACCTCAATTCATAGCAGATGCCATTACGTACTGAAGAGACCAGGATCTCAAGATACAAACCTGATTAACAAAGCATCGAAAGAGTACTTCTTGCTCAGTAAGAAATCTCCATTTGCAGCAGGCTACAAAAAGAAGTAACCCGCCTTAGAATAGCTCTGTCACAGAAAAATCTTGCTCTGAAGCTTACTTCTATTCAGAGAAGTAACCAGATCACTCAAAAACAATCCACCAATGTAAGAACAAAAGGAATAACTAGCTGCTCAAGAACCTGGTGAAATGTTGACATTCTGCCATTCTCAAATTACAGTGTGTTTTGCACAACTTTCATAACTACAGGGAAGCACTCGCCACTTAAAAAACAAGCATTGTCAACGCCAATCGATCTGGTTGTAAAGCGATAATACATGCAGTCAGTCATCTCAATCTTGCTGATTTCTGTGCCGTAGGACATGAATAGCTTTAAAATAATATGCCAATGTATAGTTGTATTTATATAATGGCATAAAAATAAAACCTTATTAAAATGTGGTCTGCCATATGACATATTAAGAAAAACAAAGAAGGAGACACCACTTTACTGAAGTAAAATTGTATTTCCTGTTATGTATCGCACGTGTTTATTTCACTGTGCACAGCGTGGATCACGAGCCTGTTTTCCAGGCATTGCTTAAATGTAAAACTGCCTATACTAATTACAATGCATCTGCTGCACTCTAGTGATATTTATTAGTAATGCTACTACTTGGTGGTTAGTGGCTAAACCCGAGGGTTATTAATTAGGTCTACCTAGAGACAGCTTTAGCTAGTTTTGCCAGCCTCATATCTTCCAAAACATATCACTCACACACACACACACACACACACACACTCGAACGCACACACGCGCGCGCGCACAAACACACACAATAATCCAAAGCTGGCTGATAGTGATGAGTCAACATTGCAACTTTACAATAAATGTTTTGCGTGTTATGGAAATAGTTGAGACATTCTACTATGCTTAGGGACTAGCAGTCACTGGGAAGTAAAGAAATACAAGTGTCTAAAAGGTTATTTTGTGGGGGAATTATTTTTTTAGGTGTATGTGCACATGTTCAAGAGTAAAATGCAGTTACTGAAAGTGAATGCATCCAATGGCTGAAATGGGCTAGTCCATTGACCCATATTGTGTGCTGTGGTGGAAGGGAGAATTATTTGGGTGAAATATATATATATATATATATATATATATATATATATATATTCAATAAACACCATTGGTCTGTTCAAATTTCACCCAAATAATGCTCCCTCTGAGTGAGAAGATCCTCCAATAACTACTACAGGAACTGCAGAAGCATTAAGATTGTATGTGCATATAAACATATATGAATAAAATAACCTCTTATCAAATATATTTTACTATTGCATTGCTCCACTGATATTGACATTTTGCTTCTTCGTAGCAGAGCTTACAGCATAGAACAATGGGCTTTAAAATGAATTCTAGTTCCTACACAGAGTAGGATGTAGTCACTTACTTCCCCCCAAAAAATAATCAAGAAATGTATCAAAATCGGTAGTCGTAACTCTTTATTACAAACCAGGGGTGGCAAATGTATTTATCCTATGGAAAACACGCACACATCATTTAAGAGGCAAAATTGTGTACACAAATATAGTGTTACAGCTGCACCCCCTCAATTTCATGAAATTCATTTGAAGCAGTTGCCTCTTTCTTCAGAGGGACCCCTAGTAACAAATTGTGGGACTAAACTGTGGTTTCATCTAATAATTTAAATATTTTTGCTTCTGATGTGAGAGGGACCTCTAATAATACCCTGAGGAACTGCAGCTCTGTGACAGAATTTTGAAGATTTTGCATGTGACTCGAGAAGTACCTCTGGTAACGACATTAGGAACTATAGCTTCATGAAAGAAATTCAGTGCTTTTGCATCTGACTCAAGTGGGGCCTCTAGTAATGCCTTGAGGAACTTCAGAAAATATGTGAATATAATATAAAATAACCTTTCATCAAATATATTTATGTATTATGTTGCTCCACTGACATTTGCTTCTTCCTACCGCAGCATATAGCATAGGGCGGTGTGCTTCAATATGAGCAACTGGATTAGTGCCACTCAAAAGCCAGTTTGCTAAAAATAAGTTTGAAGGCAATTAAATTTAATAGTGACTGCTAGTACTTTAAAATTGAAAATCAGTAGCTTTATGTTTTCCCAAAACATTATTAATAAAAATATAAAAGGACTTTTTGTGCTTTTGTGTTCAAATAATGCCCACTTTCTCCACAGCACACATGCTATATCAATGGGTAAGTCTACCTCTTCCATTGAGTGCATTTACTTTAGAAAGCTTTAGTACACATGCTTTCACATCCACCTACATAGATACAACCAAGAATACTTATTTGAAGGCACTTGTATTTACCAATGAATGCTAATTCCTACACATACTAACGTGTCATCACTTACTTCTATAAAAAAATCAATTAAAGGGAGGATTGTTTCCTTGACCAATCCCTGTCAATTCTGATGGAACCAGGTTGGAGAGCAGGGGCTGCTAGGATATTGAATAGTAAATAAGAAGCCCAGAGTTTAGGCTTGCTCATTTACTATTGAATATCCCAGCAGCCCTTGCACTTCTTTCCAATACACTAATAATGCAGTTAGATGTATTGATTGTGTACAAAAATCCAGGATGCTAAAGTCATCCTGGAATAGTTGTGCACTTGTCATCCTCCATGAGGTGCACATCCTAATTCCTAAAAGGAAAAGAAAAGTGTAATAGTGGAAGTCAGTCCATGGCAAATGCAGAAGTTAATATGTTTTATTGCACTTTTTTGAAGAAAACTCGGACCTAGGTGAAAAGCAGTGCTATAACTTGCTCTTCCAAAGTGTAATTATACACCCCGGAAGGGTTATGGTACCATTGTATTCTTTTGTGAGGACCTCTTCTAGCAGTATAGTGCAACTGCAGCTTTCCTTTTCCTTCCAATCTTCTGTGATGATTTCGGCTGATAGTAAAGCCCAAGTGCAGCTTTCATCTCTATAGTACTCTTGTTAGAACTGGGGGTCTCTTGTTGGCAGAGGTAGGTACCTTTGACCAAATAGGGACCCTTGCTTCTAGTCAGGGTAAGGGGGTACACTCCTAAAATAACCCCTGCTCACCCCCTTGGTAGCTTGCCACGAGCAGGCAGGCTTATCTCAGAGGCAGTGTGTAAAGCATTTGTGAACACATACAGTAATATAGTGACAACACTACAGATGGACACCACACAAGTTGTAGTATAAAAATAAGTATTTTTATATAGACTTAACACAAGACCACAAACGACAAAAATCCACAATACTGTACTTCAAAAATGGTAGAAATAGCTTAGTTCTCTTTAGATGGTAAGTGCAACACTTATTGTTCAATGTACCTTTGGATGCGTAACGCTATACAACGAAAGTGTTGCAGGGAAGGTGATGCATCAGTTCCTTACACGCAAGAACGGGGATGCGTCGGTTCCCTACTGCTGCGCAGGGGACGGTGATGCGTCGGTTCTTCTCGGCGTGGGGAGGTGATGCGTCGGTTTCTTACTGCGCTTCCGTGGTGATGCGGCCAGCAGCGCCGTGATGCGATGAAGATCCGGTGCAATGAAACAAAAGGGTGTCTTTTTCTTGATGCGACAACGATGCGGGCACGCCCGACGGCCGTGCGGCGACTCAACCAATATTCTGAGCCGCGACAGGCCCTGCGACACACTTCTCTGGTGATGCGACGGCGTCTGCTGTGACGGCGACACTCTTCTCCAGGGATGCGGGGTGCCTCAGTGATGCGATGCGACTGCGGCGGCACGCTTTCTCAGTGATGCGGCGGCTGTGGCAGCAACACTCTTCTCCGGTGATGCGACGGTGTCTGCTGCGACGGCGACACTCTTCTCCAGTGATGCGAGGCGCTTCGGGTGATGCGATGGTGACAGCGGCAGCGGCGGCACACTTCTCCGGTGATGCGACGGTGTCTGCTGCGACGGCGACACTCTTCTCCGGTGAGGCGATGACAACGGCTGCGGCGGCGACACGCTTCTTCGTCTTGAGTCGCGCTTCCAGCTCCCAGCGACACACAGTCTCTCAGAAGGCCCAGCTCAACAGCAGGCACTTCAATTCCAAGCAAGGGAAGGCAGGGGAGCTGGTTGGTGAAGTCTGTTGTCCCTGAGACTTCAGCAGGAGGCAAGCTCTATCTCAAGTCCTTGGAGATCCTTTACAAGTTGATTTGAAAAGCACAAAGTTCCTTTCTCCTTTCTTTGGCAGTCAGGCAACCACTGCAGTCCAATCCCCCAAACAGCACTCCGCTAGGGATAGTCTCCTCCTCAGTTTCTCTGGTTCCTCTCCTCAGCAAAGGTTCTTCTTGTTTCCCAAAAGTGATCTAAAGTTCTGGGGTCTGGGTCCCCCTTTTATACTCATATTCTCTTTGTTCTCTGAAGGCAGAGAGGCCTTTGCCTAGTCCAAACCAGTTCTGGTCAGTCCTGGAGCACTTTGTTTACAGGACTCCTTCTTTCCTTTGACAGTGTAGGCCAGGGACATCAGACGCACCACAGGAGGTGGAGCCAGCCTTGTGGAGGGAAGGCACAGCCCTATTCAGACCCCAGGTGCAACTCCTCCCACCACTCTACATGGAGATCTCTCTATTCAGCCCTGTGCTGACTCACCCTGCCTCCTGGAATCCCCCAGCCCCTGTCACTCAAACTCCAGACAAGGAATACACAACCTAGCAGAGGCAGGCTTGGATAGTTAGGCAAGAAAATACCTACTTTCTAAAAGTGGTATTTTCAAACACAGAATGTTAAAACCAACTTCACTAAAATATGTATTTTATCATTCTGAGTTCAGGCATACTAAATTCGTTTTTCTACCATGTTCCCTGGGTCAGTTAGGATTATAAGATGTTATAATCAAACTGCCCATTCTGGCCTATGGGGAACAGGTAGCCTTGCAATAGTGAAAAACGAAAATGGCTGTAATTCACTATTAGGACATGCCACACACACCAGGGCATGTCCTACCTTATACTTACAATGCACCCTGTCCTTGGGCCTACCATAGGGGTGCCTGATATGAAGAAAAGGGAAGGTTTAGGGACTGGCAAGTGGGTGCACTTGCCCAGTCAACATGGCAGTACCAGACTGCACACAGGCTCTGCAATGGCAGGCCTGAGACACACTTTACAGGCTGCTTCTGTGGGTGGCACAACCAGTGCTGCAAGCCCACCAGCAGCATTTGATTTACAAGCCCTGGGCACACACAGTGCACTGTACCAGGGTCTGACAAGTAAACCAAACCAGCCAATCATGGAGTCACTAATCCATACATCAATTTACCATAGGGAGCACGTGCACTGTGGCACTGAATAGCAGTGGCACAGTGCCCAAAGCATCTATAACCAGCAAAAACACATGAGGCAACAGCAAAAAATGGAAGGGAGACCCACGCCAATGGTGCCAGGTCTAACACGTGTCCCCTCCAGCTGAAATGTGGGGAGAACTACCCTACCTCCTGGGAGTTCTCATCACTAAGGCGGAAAAATCTGGACAGCCCATCAGCATTGGCGTGTTCTGTACCAGGGCGGTGTTCCACCGTGAAATCCATCCCCAGTAGGGAAATGGACCACCTCAACAGCTTTGGATTCTCACCCCTCATCTGCATCAACCATCTGAGGGGCCTGTGGTCTGTCTGAACCCAGAAGTGAGTCCCAAACAGGTATGGTCTCAACTTCTTCAGTGCCCAGACCACAGCAAATGCCTCACGCTCAATCGCACTCCACCTCTGTTCCCGTGGAAGTAACCTCCTACTGATGAAGGCTACAGGTTGGTCTAGGCCCTCTTCATTTATCTGTGACAAAACAGCCCCCACACCATGCTCTGAAGCGTCTGTTTGAACGATAAATTCTCTGGAGAAGTTGGGTGCCAGGAGCACGGGCGCCATGCAAATGGCAGTTTTCAGGGCCTCAAAAACTTTCTGATAGGTGTCAGTCCAAATCACTTTCTTGGGCTGCTTCCTGGAAGTCAGCTCTGTCAAGGGGGCAACGATGCTGCCATACCCCTTGACAAACCTCCTGTAATACCCGGTGAGTCCTAAAAAGGCTCTCACCTCTGTCTGGGTCTTGGGGGGTCCCCAAGCCAGGATGGTCTCAATCTTGGGCTGTAGGGGCGCCACCTGGTCGCTCCCAACTTGGTGTCCCAAGTACACCACGGAACCCTGCCCGATCTGGCACTTACTCGCCTTGATCGTGAGGCCTGCCCTCCGCAGCGCCATCAACACTTCCCAGAGGTGGCGCAGATGTTCTTCCCAACTGGCGCTGAACACTGCAATGTCATCCAGGTAGGCGGCACTGAACTCTTCCAGTCCAGCCAACACCTGGTTGACCAACCGCTGAAAGGTGGCAGGGGCATTCTTCATCCCAAAGGGCATAACCCTGAACTGGTAGTGCCGATCTGGTGTGGAGAATGCTGACCTCTCTCTTGCCCCATCAGTCAAGGCGATCTGCCAGTACCCAGATGTTAAGTCAAACATGCTGAGGTACCGAGCAGCCCCTAACCGATCGATGAGCTCATCAGCTCTGGGGAAGTGGTGCGCGTCAGTCCTCGTGACTGAATTGAGCCCTCAGTAGTCCACACAGAACCGGAGTTCTGGCCTGGCACCCGGTGCGGCAGCCTTTGGGACCAAGACCACTGGGCTGGCCCAAGGACTGTTAGAGGACTCAATCACCCCTAATGCAAGCATCTTGGAGACCTCCTCCTTGATGCAAGCTCTCACCCTGTCAGTTACCCTGTAAGTTTTGTGCTTAACAGGAGGACTGTCTCCAGTGTCCACATCATGGACGCACCAATCAGTGACACTGGGAATCAGGGAGAAGTGATCAGAAAACTGCCCCAGCAACTGGTGATAGTCATTCTGTTGCTCAGGGGTCAGGGTGGAAGAGAGGTTCACACCATCCACTGACCCGTCTCGCTCTGTCGCTGACAGGAGGTCAGGAAGAGGCTCAGTCTCCTCCTCCATTCCAGCATCTGTCGCTAAGAGCATGCCCACTTCGGACCTCTCCAAGTGGGGCTTCAGGCGGTTGACATGCAGGACCCGCAAGGGGTTCCTGGGAGACCGCAAGTCCACCAAGTAGGTAACAGGACTTTTGCGCTCCACCACCTCAAATGGTCCAGTCCACTTATCCTGGAGCGCGCAGGGCTCCACTGGGGCCATGACCCACACTTTCTGACCAGGCTGAAGCTCAACCACAGTGGCATTCTGGTCGTACCACCGCTTCATCTCCTCCTGGCTGGCTTCCAGATTCGCCTCAGCGAGTTGTCTGAAACGCCTAGTCTGGTTCTTGAAGGCCAGCATGTAGCTATATACATCCTGGGGAGGTTTCCTGGGAGATTGCTCCCAGCCTTCCTTGACCAAACTCATAGGTCCTCTCACTGGGTGACCATAGAGAAGCTCAAAGGGGCTGAACCCTAGAGACTTCTGTGGCACCTCACAGTAAGCAAAGAGAAGGCATGGTAAGAAGACGTCCCACTTACGCCTCATGGGTTCCTCAAGACCCATAATCATGCCTTTGAGGGTCCGGTTGAACCTTTCAACCAGCCCATTACCTTGGTGGTGGTAAGGAGTGGTGAACTTGTACGTTACACCGCACTCCTGCCACAGGGACTTCATATACTCGGAAATGAAGTTTGTACCTCGGTCAGACACCACCTCACGAGGGAACCCCACACGGGAGAAAATTCCCATCAGTGCCCGTCCCACCACGGGAGCCGTCACTGTCCTGAGAGGGATGGCTTACGGGTACCGGGTGGCATGGTCCACCAAGACCGGGATGAACCTGTTGCCCATGGCTGTCTTGGGGTCCAGTGGCCCCACAATGTCAATACCCACCCGTTCAAAGGGGGTGCTGACCACAGGGAATGGCTGGAGAGGAGCCTTCTGCTTCCTCCCACTCTTTCCACTTGCCTGGCAAGTCTGACAGGTCCTGCAATGAGTGTCTGAACTCTTGCGCATTTGGGGCCAATAAAAGTGGGTGACAAGCCTCTCAAAGGTCTTGTCCTGCCCCAAATGTCCTGCTAGCGGCACATCATGAGCCAGCCCCAGTAGGAAGGCTCTGATGCGATGGGGTACCACCAGCACACGGGCTGACCCAGGCTCAGCAACCTTAGGCTCACTATACAGGAGACCATTCTCCCAGTAGATCCAATGTGATCCAGACTGATCACCTGCTGCCTGGTTGGCAGCCTGCTGCCGCAAACCCACAAGAGAAGGGCACTTCTTCTGCTCCTCGCAGAACTCTTCCCTGGAGGGTCCTCCTTCCTGCTGCCAATGGGTCAGCTCAGGCAGGTCCCCCAGTTCAGCTACCTGTTCCCCTGTAGGCTCCAGGGCATCCCCCTCAAGGTCTGCCTCCTCCTGGACCGTGGGAACTTCGGGGGCCGGTTTCCCGCGCCCACTGCCTCTTCTCTTTAAGGCAGGCACCTGGGCCACTCTTTCAGGCTCCAGTCCTCTTGAACACCCTTACTGGCTGCCATGGACCGTGTGGTCACACACGCCCAGTCAGGCAAACCCAACATCTCCAAATGGGCACTTCGCTCCACCTTGGCCCAAGGGGAGCTCTCCAAATCGTTACCCAACAGACAATCAACAGGCATGGCTGGCCTCACAGCTACTTGAAGAGTACCAGAGACCCCCCCACTCAAAGGGAACCTGGAGCTACCTTGCAGTGGCTCTCTGTGTTGTCAGCGGCAACAACTGGGTAAAATGCATTGGGGACCACCTGCTCTTCAGACACCAGGTGACACTTGACAGCTGTCACACTGGCTCCTGTGTCTCTCAGAGCCTCCACTCTATGGCCATTGATGGTCACCCACTGCCTGTACTTCTTAGTGTTATCAGGCAGCTGGGTCCTGGGGACCATCTCACAGTCTCTTAAAGAGACAAGGGACATCTCTGCCGGACCCCACCCACCTTGGACACCCATCTCCTCCCCCAGGGCTACACTCGCCATCTGCCGGGGTGGTGCACCAGGGGGTGCTGTCTTCCCATACTGTGGGCACTGGGGATCAATAGACTTATGGCCCACTTCAATACACTTGAAGCACCTCAGGGGTCCCCTAGGAACAGGCCTACCTGTCGGGCCCCGGGCTTCTTCTCAGGGGGAGGCTGGGAACCTTTCCCTTGGTTCCCTTGGGGATTACTTTGGGGCCCTTTCTGGAACTCCCTCTGTTTACCCTTGTCCCCCCCACTCTTCTGCTGGGGACCCTGCCCACTCTTGGCGGAGTCTCCCACGTGACCCTTGAGGACCCGGGTGGTCACCCAGCGGTCCGCCTCCTCAGCAAGCTTCCTAGGGATAGTCAGCCTACTATCAATCAGGTGCTGGCGTAGCTCTGGAAAACAATTACTTGACAAGTGCTCCCATGCAATTAAATCAAAGAGCGCCTCAAAATCATTCACTTTGCTACCCTTCACCCAACCATCCAATGCTCTGCAAAAAAAAGTTACATACTCTACCCAGGTGCCTGACTCCAACTTTTTGCAATTCCTAAATCTCTGCCTATACAGTTCAGGAGTCAACCCATACCTGGACATCAATGCATCTTTCATGTGGCTATAAGAATTGTGGACCTGAGAAGGCAAGTCTAACAAAGTATCCCGCCCCTCACTAAGGAACCGCCCCCACAACCCCGCTCCCCAATCCTTCTCAGGGACCCGGTGGGAGGACATGGCTACCTCATAGGCCTTGAACCACTGCCCAATATCATCATTCTTATAAAATTCTTTAACCACATCCTTAGGTATATACACCCTTGCTTCAACAGGCATGGACGGTGTGCTGCCACCAGAGGGAGTAATCTCTAAGCTCCTTGCTCTCAATTCTAACTCCCTCAAACTTCTCTCATGCTCCAATTGCATCCTCTTTTCCTCTAGGGCCAATTTCTTATTCTCTAACTGCCCACTCAACTTGAGCTTGGTCAGCTCCATCTCATGCATCCTACTCTTCTCCCTGTCCTCCAGCTCTTCTGGGGACAGGCCCTTGGCAGAAACACTGCTACCTGCTGGGGAAGCTACTCTCCTCTCCCCTGGACCCAATGGCCCTTCCAGCTGCTCATCTGCATTTTCAGCCCCCTCCACTTGCTCAGGGGTGCTCCTTGCTTCCACCCAGGCCCTCAGCGCCTTTTGGAACTCCTCCTTCTTGGAGAGACCGGTGATAGCAACTTTAAATCTCCTGCAGAAGTGCTTTAGCTGTTTTACATTGTAGCTTTCTAGTTTCTCCTCTTCAAAATCATAATCCACAGATGCGATGGATGCTGCTTTACTCATGGTGACTAAACTTGGCAGTTCTTGGCAAAAATAGAAATCCCAGGAAAAAGAATCTACCAAAATGTATGTGGTTGCGTTTTGGTCTGCACTCACTAGTAGTGTTCACCAATCACTGTATATGAGTCACAAATGCAAGTCCAGAATCCTCACCGCTGAACACCAATGTTAGAACTGGGGGTCTCTAGTTGGCAGAGGTACGTACCTTTGACCAAATAGGGACCCTTGCTTCTAGTCAGGGTAAGGGGGTACACTCCTAAAATAACCCCTGCTCACCCCCTTGGTAGCTTGGCACGAGCAGGCAGGCTTATCTCAGAGGCAGTGTGTAAAGCATTTGTAAACACATACAGTAATATAGTGACAACACTACAGATGGACACCACACAAGTTGTAGTATAAAAATAAGTATTTTTATATAGACTTAACACAAGACCACAAACGACAAAAATCCACAATACTGTACTTCAAAAATGGTAGAAATAGCTTAGTTCTCTTTAGATGGTAAGTGCAACACTTATTGTTCAATGTACCTTTGGATGCGTAACGCTATACAACGAAAGTGTTGCAGGGAAGGTGATGCGTCGGTTCCTTACACGCAAGAACGGGGATGCGTCGGTTCCCTACTGCTGCGCAGGGGACGGTGATGCGTCGCTTCTTCTCGGCGTGGGGAGGTGATGCGTCGGTCTCTTACTGCGCTTCCGTGACGATGCGGCCAGCAGCGCCGTGATGCGATGAAGATCCGGTGCAATGAAACAAAAGGGCGTCTTCTTCTTGATGCGACAACGATGCGGGCACGCCCGAAGGCCGTGCGGCGACTCAACGAATGTTCTGAGCCGTGACAGGCCCTGCGACACGCTTCTCTGGTGATGCGACGGCATCTGCTGTGACGGCGACACTCTTCTCCAGGGATGCGGGGCGCCTCGGTGATGCGATGCAGCAGCGGCGGCACGCTTTCTCAGCGATGCGACGGCTGCGGCAGCGACACTCTTCTCCGGTGATGCAACGGCGTCTGCTGGGACGGCGACACTCTTCTCCGGTGATGCGAGGCGCTTTGGGTGATGCGATGGTGACAGCGGCAGCGGCGGCACGCTTCTCCGGTGATGCGACGGCGTCTGCTGCGACGGCGACACTCTTCTCCGGTGAGGCGATGACAACGGCTGCGGCGGCGACATGCTTCTTCGTCTTGAGTCGCGCTTCCAGCTCCCAGCGACAGGCAGTCTCTCAGAAGGCCCAGCTCAACAGCAGGCACTTCAATTCCCAGCAAGGGAAGGCAGGGGAGCTGGTTGGTGAAGTCTGTTGTCCCTGAGACTTCAGCAGGAGGCAAGCTCTATCTCAACCCCTTGGAGATCCTTTACAAGTTGATTTGAATAGCACAAAGTTCCTTTCCCTTTCTTTGGCAGTCAGGCAACCACTACAAACAGCACTCAGCTAGGGATAGTCTCCTCCTCAGTTTCTCTGGTTCCTCTCCTCAGCAAAGGTTCTTCTTGTTTCCCAAAAGTGATCTAAAGTTCTGGGGTCTGGGTCCCCCTTTTATACTCATATTCTCTTTGTTCTCTGAAGGCAGAGAGGCCTTTGCCTAGTCCAAACCAGTTCTGGTCAGTCCTGGAGCACTTTGTTTACAGGACTCCTTCTTTCCTTTGACAGTGTAGGCCAGGGACATCAGACGCACCACAGGAGGTGGAGCCAGCATTGTGGAGGGAAGGCACAGCCCTATTCAGACCCCAGGTGCAACTCCTCCCACCACTCTACATAGAGATCTCTCTATTCAGCCCTGTGCTGACTCACCCTGCCTCCTGGAATCCCCCAGCCCCTGTCACTCAAACTCCAGACAAGGAATACACAACATAGCAGAGGCAGGCTTGGATAGTTAGGCAAGAAAATATCTACTTTCTAATTGTGGTATTTTTAAACACAGAATGTTAAAACCAACTTCACTAAAAGATGTATTTTATCATTCTGAGTTCAGGCATACTAAATTCGTTTTTCTACCATGTTCCCTGGGTCAGTTAGGATTATAAGATGTTATAATCAAACTGCCCATTCTGTCCTATGGGGAACAGGTAGCCTTGCAGTAGTGAAAAACTAAAATGGCTGTAATTCACTATTAGGACATGCCACACACACCAGGGCATGTCCTACCTTATACTTACAATGCACCCTGCCCTTGGGCCTACCATAGGGGTGTCTGATATGAAGAAAAGGGAAGGTTTAGGGACTGGCAAGTGGGTGCACTTGCCCAGTCAACATGGCAGTACCAGACTGCACACAGGCTCTGCAATGGCAGGCCTGAGACACACCTTACAGGCTGCTTCTGTGGGTGGCGCAACCAGTGCTGCAAGCCCACCAGCAGCATTTGATTTACAAGCCCTGGGCACACACAGTGCACTTTACCAGGGTCTGACAAGTAAACCAAACCAGCCAATCATGGAGACACTAATCCATACATCAATTTACCATAGGGAGCACTTGCACTGTGGCACTGAATAGCAGTGGCACAGTGCCCAAAGCATCTATAACCAGCAAAAACACATGAGGCAACAGCAAAAAATGGAAGGGAGACCCACGCCAATGGTGCCAGGTCTAACAACTCTCCTTTAATTATCTCTGGTGGTAGTAGAGTGCAACACATCTTCCATTGAGATTGTGATCTTCTGTGAGGACCCCTGTTGGTAGTATATCACAACCCCACCTTTCCTTCTGCATTGTACTCTCTTGTCAGTACCTCTGCTGGTAATATAGCACAAATGCAGCTTTCCATCTCCATCACCAGTGTACTCTTCTGTGAGGACCTCTGTTGTTAGTAGAGTGCAACAAGATTTCCATTTCCATTGCACTCTTCTGCGAGGTCCTCTGTTAGTAGTATTGTGCCATTGCAGACTTCCACTTGTAGTGTACTCTTCTGTGAGGTCCTCTGTTAGGAATATAGTGCAACTACAGTTTCAATCTTCATCGCCATTGTACTCTTTGTTGAGGACCTCTATTGGTATCAGAGAGCAACACGTTTTCCATCTCCGCTGCACTCTTCTGTAAGGACTTCTGTTTGTGGTATGGCACTACTTCAGTTTTCAATCTCATCTGCATTGTTCTCTTCTGTTAGGACCTCTGTTGATTGTATGGCAAAACTGCAGCTTTCCATCTCCATTGGACTGTTCTGTGCATTCCTCTGTTGGTAGTATAGAGCAAATGCAGCTTTCCTTCTCCATCACCATTGCATTTTTCTATGAGGACCTCTCCTGGCAGTAGAATGCAATAACTGCAGCTTTCTCTCTTCATTGCACTTGTCAGTGAGAACTTATTTTGGTAGTTTAGTGCATCTTCAGCTTTCAAGCACCCTTGTATACTCCTCTGAGGAAAACTGTTTGCAGTACAGTGCAACAAGCTTTCCGTCTCCATTGTACTCTCTTGTGAGGACATCTGTAGGTTGTAGGCTGCAAAGTAATGCTTCAGCTTTTCAGCACTTGTCTGAGGCTGTGGAAAACTTTGACTTAGATGCTTTATGCATTTTCTTAAGAGGGCAACTTTGCGAGTGCGCGCTCATGCCTTTGTTTTGTATGGTGCAAGTATGGTTTCGCATTTACATAGAATAAATACGGATGTTTCATAATGTACTCTTCTGCAGCCTTTGTATGAATAGTATAATGTTCTGGTATATTCCTGCATATGTTCTGTCCCATAAGATATCAGAGTATCTATAAGGACAACCAATTTTGTGGTGGCTGTACCCATCTTTATAGCGCCAAGACGCCCTTAGGCAGGAGTTTGCGCTTTATAAATCTCTCATTCATTCAAATAACAGAATGTAGGATAAAGATGAACTGGACGAACTTTAATGTGCTGATACACTCAGAAAGTACTACCATCAACTGTTTAGCGCTAATCTAGTTGTCTGTCCCCACATAAAATTTGTTTTTGAGCATAACTGTCTTCCTTTTTTTACAACTGCAGCCCTCCAATTTATTTGAGGACTTCTGTTGGTAGTATAGTGCAACTGCAACTTTCCATCTCCATTATATTCTTCTGTAGGGACATCTTAAAGCTATATAGTGCAACTTCAGCTTTCAAGCAATTGTAGTCTCTGCTGAGGACATCTGTTGACTCTATAATGAAACTGCAGTTTTTCTGGTCCTAACTTGGTTACCAATAGCAAACTCATGGCACTCAGGGTAAAAGGATGATCAGCTTTTTACATCTCTAGGTTGTGCAGAGACTCATATCTCCTAGTCTGCAGATGACAAAATCAAATAAGAAAAATCCTGCTGCAGTGCAAAACAAAAGCATTGCTTTGCATATACAATCCATGAATGAGATAAATAATTAAATGTGTGATGACAGAGGCTGCTTTGAGATATTAAATTGTTCTTTATGCAGTCCACAAAAAGCAAAAGGACACAGCTAAACTCATTGAAAGACATGAGGATAAAATATGACTGTGGGGCGATCTAAGATGTGTTTAACAATGTTTTAAGTCAATAGTGGAAGCTGGCTGAATTGAAGCTCCCTTCTATATGTTTGGAGTATGTATTGAATAAAATATGTTTGCCAAAATGGTCCAAGCAAATTTACATGCCAAACCTAATACTGATGCAAGCACCATACATGCATACATTCTCATTCTTCATTAAATTTATAATGCATTCAATATTGCCACATAAAAGACACAGTTGAGGCCAGACCTATTGGTTTTACCTATGTTTGTTTTTCTTTGTTCAGCTCTCACTAGGTTTGGCCAGGATGTCCCTTCAATCCTGACACAATGATTAAAACACAATAAAAAAGCGCAAAAAACCCACAAACACCAGAAGAATTATAAAAAACATATTTATGTTTCCAACAATATAGATTGCATTTGCAAAATATGTAAACGCAAAGAACTACATGAAAAGTGTAACCAACAGCAAAATGCCATTGAATACCTTTCTTTTCTTTTGTGCGGTGTACAGAATGATGCACAATGTTTGTAGTGGTGACATCAAGGTCTTGCCAAACAGCTAAAAAGCTGATTCAACATTTGTGGTTTCCAGCTACTTTGCCAATGACTTTGTGTAAGAAATTGGATTATTTGTTGAAGGGGATGAGAGTTGACTTCAAAGAATAATCACAATTCTTTTGCAGGGTCAACCATGGGTATCTGGTCACGCTGTACCGGGACAAAGTCACAAGTTCAGGCTGACCATGATGTAGAGCGGGCCAATTACAGGACCAGGTTCTTCCCATTAGAAGTTTTGCCTTCTGATTTCGATGCAAGAGCTGTATGGTGCGACTCTGCGGGGCTCTGCTTTGCTTTTCATTGCTTTTTCTGAAGAAGGGAATGTCTGGGTGCAACCCCAAACCTACTTTCTGAAGCGCAATCAGAGCAGGGTCACAGCTCCTCCCCAGTCATCTTGTCAGGAAGCCCCTCGACTCCCCACACGTAGGCCCTTTGTCCACTGTCTGGGACGAATACCCATCTCAACACAGCAGAGCCATTAATA
Source organism: Calotriton arnoldi (assembly GCA_963921515.1). Taxonomy (NCBI): domain Eukaryota; kingdom Metazoa; phylum Chordata; class Amphibia; order Caudata; family Salamandridae; genus Calotriton; species Calotriton arnoldi. The sequence continues at coordinate 94,384 of CAWUFW010005453.1, forward strand.
GTCAGTTGACCCTAGACACTACCAGAAAGGCACATTTAGCTTAGGCAGGAGATTTCAACTTTTTAAAAGTGGCATTTTCGAAATAGTAATTCACAATCTGACTTGACCTTTGGGTTGGATTTACCATAAAATTGAGTCCTTGAATCATTTTTCTAGCTAATGCCACCCTAAAGTTATGTATTATAAGTTGTCATAATCTAACCCAGTGTTGTTCTATTGGAGAGCCAGCCTTCCTATAGTGAAAAACGGCTTTGGAGGGTTTTCACTTCCAGGACCTGTAAAACTTAAGTACACACATCCTACATTTGAAATACCGTGCACCTTGCCTAATAGGCATTTAGAGACTAGCCAAGGGCTGTTGTATAAGTATTAAAAAGAAAGGGTTACACCTGGCAAAAGGTTTAGCTTGCCAGGTTGAAATTGCAGTTTAAAGCAACACTACATGCTGCAATTGCAGGCCTGAGACATGCTGTTCAGTTTTACTTTAGTGGGTGGCACAATGAGTGCTGCATTTGTAACATTTAATTTACAGGCCCTGGATAAACATACTAATAAATGCTAGGAACCTATAAGTAAATTAATGTGCCAATTAGGTGTATGCCAATTTTATCATGTTTAAAGGGGAGAGCACAAGCACTTTACCACTGATTAGCAGGAGTATAGTGCACATAGTCCCATGGCCAACAAAAATGGGCTCATCAAAAATAGGGTAGTGAAAGCAAAACTTCTGGGGGAATACCACACAAGAGATAGTAATTTCCAACACTTTGGGTTATTATTAGTTTGTCTTTCGGGAGGATATAGTCCAGTGGCTATGATGCAGACAACAGAACTAAAGGTTTAAATGGTAAATTGGTCAAATTGTGTCTGCCTGTGTAAATCACCCTGTGCTCATATGTCTCATGTCACTTTCCTGTGTATCATATGCAGTAAAAAACCTTAAAGTATAGTAAGGGTACACACTACCTGAATGTGTCTTGCTCTCTCAAAATAGCACTCTGGACTCTCAACTGCCTAACTTAAACCATTCATCAAAAGGTACTAATGTAGCGTGGAATGAGGATTAGTGAACAGTGAGCCACAGACCTCAATTCAATTCACATGGCTTAGTTTCTTAATGGAACATCTTCATAAACACAATATCTCTGCTCTGTGAATTCATTAGTGGGTGTTTAAGAAAGCAGCTCTCTATGCCACCCACTGTATTGGGCTTTTAGAAAGAACAAAAGTTGCCAATACCTGCAAATCTCCTTTTTGCCTCGGGGGGGAAAAAAGTAAAGGATGGGGAGAGATGGAGGTGTTATAGAAAGGGAGGTGAAAGGGCAAGCGAGAGCACAGAGTAAGAGATGTGGAAGGAAAGAGAATGATAAGATAATGTTGGAGGAGAGAAGGAAGAATAACAGAGTGGACAGCGATATGGGTAATATTCAAGAAGAGGCTTAAAGAAGATGAAGGGATGGATAGTTGAAGAAGGGCGGGGATGAGAAAAATGGTGAAAGATTGGGGGAGGATGAAGAGGCCAAAAGGAGGAAAGATGGAGCAGGAAACAGACAGCAAGAGAGTACATTGGATCAGACGTCAATTTTCGAATGAGGACAAAGTTTAGAAGAAAGTAGTTGTTTAACACAAGAGGAGTCTGGAGTATGCATGTAGCACTTGTTATTCCTTTGTGGCATTTCAGGCATGTGGCATTTATCCCAGTTACCTGTGCATGGTCTCAATGACCTGGCTACTTACATGATCTATACCCCACCAGAAGTTGTTATGTGAACATGACTCCAAAGAACAGACCACCATTATGGGGGACAGGATGGATGTCTATGAGGGACAAAACACTCTGACAAGAGCAAGGCAGATTGAGTGAAAACATGGTCCATGGTGGAAGATGGCAATGTGGAATTCAAGGGTCACTAGCCTCTATCAAGTCTGGTGTGGTTTCTCTGACAAAGATAGAAGCCATGTCATTGTTGGACCTAAGGCATTTAGGGTCAAATGAACAAACATTAGGAATTTCGATTTCCTAATTGGATTTTAGGACTGTGACAAAACTTCCCAATTTATAGACTGATTCTACTCATATCACCAGTAAATGTTGATTTGGCTAGCTCACAGTACCGCATCTAAACCCCTAAACATTCCGAGTCATAGATGTTGTTTGTAACCTCGAGCATGACTTCTCCAATGCTCAAGGAATTCGTGAAAACAGATCTAACTCTTTCAAATGTCGATCAATCAATCAATCAAATCAACTTTATTCTGTTTTAAAGACCATAAAAGTTTAACAAACAAAACATCACAATTTTAAGATTTCATAGCATATTTGCAAAATAGTGTAGTTAAAATCAATAAAAGAGAAGTTCATAAGAATCTGGCAGGTAAAAACATATAATCCATAATACAAATGATCAAGCACGGCAAGATATATCACTGATCATAAAATTCCAAAGGTATAAAAGTTGTACATTAAAAAATTGCAGCATTCCTAGTCAACTTCCATAGCTCATAACACTTTCTAATGGCCATTGCAACTTTTATATAATTAGAGACCGCAATGCAAATAGCAGGAGTGGCTAATGAATACAACAGATTAAAACCATCAATGTATGTGCAAGGCCGAATTTCCCTTAAAAGCGGAGCTAAAAAAAATTCCCTTGGCTCTTTATAAAGGGGGCAAAATAAGATAAAGTGCAAAGTGCTCTGAGCTGCCAAATTGTCACACGGACAGGGCATAAGTTTGTCGGCCCACCCTGATTGTCTTGGGAATGCCACTAAAAAGTGCAGAGTGCATAGACAAAATCTAGTTAAAAGAAATCATATCTGTACATTGGTGGTAAAGCTTAAGTAAAATTGCTGTTGGGCAGAGAGCAAGCATAAGAAACCAGTCACCTCTGAATGTGTGTGGCGCATATTTGCCCTAGAATAATACGCCTCTTTGATAATGGCTTTCGCATTTGTGAGGATACTATCAGGATTCTCGTAAATGTGCCCCAAGCCTATCTCAGGAAATGTATCTCTCACAAATCGAAGCCAAGGGATCGATAGGGCACTATCTAGTTTAGTGCAGTCTTTAATCACATCACTAGAGAATGTTAATTCATCAGACAACCACATTTTTGCCCATAAGAGCAAAGGGGCAATGCCTATATAGTCCTCTAATAATTCCAACCCCAACTCTCGATGACAAAGGAGTGTGGGGGCGCTGATCGGGGTCATCAGTAGCCTTTTATGAATTTATTTTCCAAGACCTGTAATTGGCGGCTCTTGTGGTGACCCCACACACCTGCCCCATAGGTTGCCACAGACAAACATTTAGCTTTATAGAGAGTGACTAGCTCTGTCACCTGCTTGTGTCCTAGCTTACATGCAAAACGGAATAACCCCTCCACAACCCTACTTGTATGTTGCACCCTTGCTGTTATAAGTGGTTCCCAATTCATTGTATTATTAAATAAATGTCCTAAGTATGTAAAATTATTCAGTTTGTCAATACTTTTACCCCTTACAGCAAAGTTTCTCGTTTTGGTCAGTTTGGGACCACACACCATAATATATGATTTAATAAAGTTAACTTTCAAATCAAGCGCCGACATAAAATCCGTAAAAGCGTTAAGCGATTTTTGAAGGCCATTTGCTGTCAAAGCCATTAGCACTGTGTCACCCGCATACAATAGTAGTGGGACAGGATTGCCACCAATTCGGGGAAAATCAATTTCCTTATCTAATAAAAATGCCTCTAGGCCATTAGCAAAGATTAAAAAGAGAAAAGGAGCTAGAATACACCCTTGCCGGACACCTTAGGTAGAAACAATCTGCTTAGTCTTTTCCCCTTGGGGGCTGTATCTTATGGCAACAGTGGTGTTCGTATGTAACCTACGCAAAAGGGAGATGAGTGCTTCCTGAAAACCCATTTTCCCCATTAGTGCCCACAATTTCTCCCGATTAACGGTATCGAAATTACTAGACAAATCCATGAAGGCCAGGTGGATAGAACCCTTCCTGGCCCCATGTACTTGCTAATAATCAAGGACAAATTGAGGCACTGCTCTGTAGTACCCAACCCCCTCCTAAAACCGTATTGGGTTTTGGACATGACCCCTGTAGGAGTCGCCCAAGCTTCCAGTCGGGCAAGAACGACCCTCCTCAATACCTTTGCTGTGGCGTCGATAAGGGAAATAGGCCTATAACAAGCCAGGTCATTCCTATCGCCCTTTTTGAAAACAGGAACCACAATGGCCTCCTTCCAGGCTGCTGGAAAAGGGCCAATCACCACTGCTTTAAAGACATTAGTCAGTAGGGGTGCCCAAAGGTTGGGATTCCTTTTGAACAAATCAAGTGGCACCCCATCAGGGCCTGGGGCTTTCATACATATTCCCTTCGCTAGGGCCTCCTCAACCTCCGACACTGAGATAGATAAACTTAATTGGGAGGCCACGCTTAAATCAAGAGGCAGGTCCCCACTATTCTCCTCTAACTGCTGGCAGTTTGGGTTAAATATAGCCGAGAAATGCAATTCCCAGACATCCCCCAGAATCAGTGAGTCCATCTGCCTCACGTTGTCTGTGAATAAAGGGCGATTAATAATATCCCAGAAGCCTTTGGTATCTTTAAGGGAACTAGCTCTCTCCAGGTCTTCCCATGCCAATCTCCTCAATTCATCTTTCCTTTGGCTGATAGTAGGTTTATATATCTTCCTTGCGCTTTTCATTTGAATTCTATCACAAGGGCTAGCGTGAAGGGCCATTTTAAGGTTCTTTTGAGCCCTTGTGCATTCGGTGTTAAACCACCAAACCTTCTGGGGTTCCCATTCGCTGTGCCGGCATAGTTAGTCTCTTAGCCACATTTATACAAATCAGCTCAAACTGCCGAATAACATCCTCACTCAATCAATCAATCAGGGTTTATAAAGCGCGCTACTCACCCGTGAGGGTCTCAAGGTGCTGTGTGGATGGGGGGGGGGGGGCGGCTGCTCCGGGTCAGTAGAAGAGCCAGGTCTTGAGGTCTCTCCTGAACGTGTGCAGGGTCGGTGATTGTCTGATGTTCACAGGGAGCTCGTTCCAGGTTTCCGCTGCGATGTAGGAGAAAGATCTTCCACCTGTTTTGTTTCTGCGGATGCTGGGGACATCTGCCAGGGTGAGGTCGGCGGAGCGGAGGTTCCTCTTGGGTACGTGGAAGGATAGTCTCTCGTAGAGGTATATGGGTCTGATGTTGTTGAGGGATTTGTAGGCGTGGGTGAGGAGTTTGAAGGTGATCCTCTTTTCGACGGGGAGCCAGTGGAGGCCTCGTAGGTGTTGGGTCATGTGCTCGTGGCGCGGTGTCCCGAGGACGAGTCTGGCTGTGGCGTTCTGGATGGTTTGGAGCTTGTGTAGAAGAGCCTTGTTGATTCTGGCGTAGAGGGCATTTCCGTAGTCCAGTCTGCTGGTTATGAGTGCGTGGGTGACGGTCCTTCTGCAGTCGGGGGGATCCATTTGAAGGTCTTACGGAGGATGCAAAGGCAGTGGAAGCTGGTGGAGGCGACGGCGTTGATATGGCGGTTCATGGAGAGGGAGGAGTCAAGGATGATGCCGAGGTTTCGAGCGTGGTCTGTAGGGGTGGGTGGGCTCCCGAGGGCGGAGGGCCACCAGGTGTTGTCCCAGGCGGAGGTGCAGGGTCCGAGGATGAGGACCTCGGTTTTCTCTGAGTTTAGCTTCAGGCAGCTGTCCTTCATCCAGGCTGCCACGTTCTTCATTCCTTCCTGGAAGCAGAGTCTGGTGTCTTCGGGATTCTTTGTGAGCGAGAGGATGAGCTGAGTGTCGTCCGCGTAGGATACGATGCTGAACCCATGCTGTCTGACGATGGCGGCGAGGGGGGCCATGTAGATGTTGAAGAGCGTGGGGCTGAGTGATGATCCCTGGGGGACTCCGCAGCTGATTTCCGTGGGTTTGGAGAGGAAGGGAGGAAGTCGGATCCTCTGGGTTCTGCCGGAGAGGAAGGATTGGATCCAGTCGAGGGCGACTCTGGGGGAGAATCTTACTGTAGACAATTCATAATCGGTTGATAATTAGCTATAACAGTTTCTACCTCAAATTGGGGAGCATTTATTTTACCCCAATTTAATCTTACCCCTTTATTAGGGTTATAATGAATCAGGCGGCCTTCACCTTTCCCTACCTGAGCTGTTATACTAAGCAGAACTGTGAGGGGGTTATAATCACTAGCATTATTGGGTTCCACCTCAAAGTCATTGACAAGCGACAAAAACTTCCTTGAAATAAGCATAACATCAATAAAACTTTCCCTGCCACCTCCAACGTATGTGGGGCACTGGGGTGAGGAGCTAGAAACCAAGTTATTTATAAGGCCTAGGTCATTCTCAATAATGATGGAATTTAAGTCCTCGACCTGCGGTGTATGGGTAAAGTGCGGCTGGGGCTGACCCTCTGTATCCAGCAGCCCACAGACTCGTTGGGCACTATACCTGCAGGTAGTACAATTAAAATCCCCCACCCATAAGATACATAAAGGCTGCCGCTTCCCAGAGATTTTAGAAATTTCAGCCTGTAGGGTTTCAATAACATGACGGGAATTTTGGTCAAAGATGCTATAATACCAATTCACCACTAGTATCTTAACCTGCATCAAATTGGAAATCATAATTAATTGATACCAAGGTGAGGAACTGTTATGCTCTCAATGGTGTGCAATGGTGTGGTGCATTCCAGGCTATGACAGGTGGAATGTTGGTGGTTGCCTGGATGCATTGTCACTGGGTTCTGGGTGTTTGGACGAGTTCAAGAGGGCAGTTGGACCCAGCTGTTGGAGATCTTCTTTGCTGTCTCTGCTGCGTAGCTGTCTTGTAATAAACCCAGCTCAAGCTACTCACCGCCTCCTGGAGTTTATTACTACAACATTTGTGGCGACGATTCCTGCTACACAGCCCTGCCAAGAACTCAGCGTGCACCTCTACCGCTAACTCTTCGTCTTCTCGCTGACCTGACCACGCTTCACTTGGGGTAAGACTGTTCCTCAAAGCCCCACTGCCTATAAATTACGCTCGCCTACTCTGGCCTTCGCTCAACGTTAGGCACCGCTTCCGAAGCATACTAAAAGTCGGATCTCTCTTTCCTTACCTGGGTTTGAGGCGCATTCCCTTCAGTTTGGCTGCGCATGACTTGCGACTTTGTTCCATGAGGGATCGAAGCCAGTAGGAGCTGCAGGGACCGCGCAAGCTGTCTGGCGGGGTTTCCGTGTTTATCGAGGCCTTACTCCGCCGACGCATTCTTGCATACTCACACACTTGTTGCAAAACTTCATCATTAGACAGTGCATCTAACCAACTATGCTTCTATGGTACGCCCCATTAGCACATTGCTAAGGAAAGGTGCTGTTTTTTGTTGGTCAGAACAGTGTGTTTCAGCTCTGAGTCTGGTTAAAGAGTGCCTTAGAAATAGTGGTGCCCTTAAGCCTTACGATCCTTCGTTACCAACCTGTATTACGGTTGACGCGAGTCAAGTGGGTCTGGGGGGAGTTTTGACCCAAGATTCACTGGGTGGTGAAATTACGATTGCCTTTGCTTCTAGAGTTTTAAGGAATGGTGAAAGTCAATACTCTGTAATTGAAAAAGAGTTATTGGCTTGTCTTTGGGCAATTGAAAAGTTTCGTTCCTATGTCTGGGGAAGACGTTTTCTGTTAAGGACGGATCACAAACCCCTGGTAAATATACTTGGTTCGGGCACCAGTAAGAGCTGTTCTCCGAGGATTCTCAGGATGGTTTCCCGCTTGATGCAGTACCAATTTGACGTCGTCCATGTGTCTGGGGGCAGGAATGTCAGAGCTGATTTTTTATCTAGGTTCCCCATGGGTGATATAGGGAAGGAGTCTTGTGTTGCGGATTACAGTAATGAGGATTCAGACGACTGTTTCATTGCTGCAATTGACTTACCTGAACATAGCCTAGGTACCGAGGAAAGTTGGTTAGATGCACTGTCTAATGATGAAGTTTTGCAACAAGTGTGTGAGTATGCAAGAACCGGTTGGCCTAGGGAACGTGTTCTTCCCCAATATTTGCAACCTTTTTGGAAAGTTGAATCTGAAATTTCAATGGAGGGCGGTGTTTTGATACGTGCAGACAAACTTATTCCTCCACATAGCCTTAGAAGAAGTATTATTGTTAAAGCACATGAGGGTCATTTGGGTTCGACACTTACTAAGCGTAGAGTTCGAGATTGTTTTTGGTGGCCCTCCATGGACAGTGATGTGCATGACGTGGTGGATGTGTGCACTATATGCAGGTCTGCTGACAAGGGTTTAAAAGTAGTAACACCACCGCTTCGTCCCATTGAATGTCCATCCGCTCCTTGGTCCAAGTTGGGGCTGGACATTGTAGGTCCTTTAGAAAACCTACAAGGAGGTTCTCGTTTCATAGTGGTGTTAATAGATTATGCATCTAAATGGCCCGAATTGAAATTTGTCAAAGAGATTTCCTCGCCTAGTGTCATTGTTTTTTTAAAGGATGTGTTTATGAGGGAAGGTTTTCCAGAAACGGTGGTGACAGATAACGGGACACAGTTCACTAGTACTGCGTTTGAGTCTTTCTTGCAGTCATGCAACATAAAGCATGTCAAAAGCTCCTTGTACCATCCCCAATCGAATGGTCTTGTAGAACGCATGAATAGGGTTGTGGGAGACTGCATCAGATGGGCAAAACATTCCAACTGTGATGTGGTGAACTCTGTGAACAGCATGCTTTGGTTCTACAGGACCACTCCACACTCCACGACTAAAATTTCGCCTTTTGAACTATTGAGAGGGCGAAAAGCTAATACTAGTTTTAGACCAGGATGGATGAACAAGTGGGTTAAATCCGTACACAATGTTGACAGTCTTATGGAAGTGGTGAAAGAGAATGTTTTAGAATCCCAAAGCAAACAAAAATCGTGGTTTGACAAAAAAAGTCTGCAAAAATTGTACCTGTTTTCATTGGGGATTTGGTCCGCGTTAAATCTTCCATTCATGTCAAGAAGGGAGAGAGTAAGTTTGGTCCACCTGTGTTAGTCACGCGGGTGGGGAAAAATGCTGTACAAGTTGAGGAGGCAACTGGTGGAATGTAGGAAAGATTGTAAAAGTGAAAAATGTCGTTCCATGTCCCTCAAATGTACCTTCGTCTTCCGAAACTGTGGGTTTCCAAGTTCCTCTTAGAAGGAGCACAAGACCTAAGGTGATCCCAAAAAAATACCAATTGTGATGTAACAAGCTTTTATGCCAAAATCTAAGGTGTTCTTCAAGAGATACCAATTGTGATGTAATAAGTTTTTATTGTGCAAGCATGTACTATCTTTATGCTTTTAAGTTCTGAGTGTTGTTATTGTTTTTTTTATTTTATTGAGAAGAGAGGATATGTTATGCTCTCAATGGTGTGCAATGGTGTGGTGCATTCCAGGCTATGACAGGTGGAATGTTGGTGGTTGCCTGGATGCATTGTCACTGGGTTCTGGGTGTTTGGACGAGTTCAAGAGGGCAGTTGGACCCAGCTGTTGGAGATCTTCTTTGCTGTCTCTGCTGCGTAGCTGTCTTGTAATAAACCCAGCTCAAGCTACTCACCGCCTCCTGGAGTTTATTACTACAACAGGAACCTAAGTCAAGGGCTTTTGTTTGTCACTTTTGCATGCCAAAGGTGTCAGAAGGAAAAGATACCGGAATACATATTCAAATATTTATTGAAAAGATCTAATGAAACATGAGATGCGATTATCAAGCTGATGAAATACATCTTTGTTATAAGCATTATTAGAATGGTGAAAAACACAAACAATTCAACCAAGTTAATTGTTCCGAATATTACTCACTCCTATCTCTCACTAATACCTCTACACTAGTGAGAGCATATCAGGAGTACCCTCCTGCCAGACCTGTTGGAATGAGCTAACCCAATACCTTGGTATAATGTCTCAGGAAGCCGGCCTAAGTGTCTTAACCAGTGCACCCTGTCTGAGTGTGCAGGCCTGCACCCTTCTCTTGCTTGGCTATCATCCTTCTCAGGAGGAAGGTCTGGGCCTGCAGAGCTGCATCTTAGTCACAGCTCACTGAAGCTTCCATGATAACTTTGGTATGAAGTGCCTCTCGCCAAATTCAGCATGGGTGCTTTTTAAATAATAAAACACTAACATTATAGTACTGTGCCATAGTCATAGATGAACGTCTTTAGTTAGTCTGGAGAGAAAGGGTCGTCTCCTACGAGCACAAAAATAAAACAACGGCATTGCGTTCTAATATTTGTGACCCGGAACTAATTGTGCAGACTACAAAGCAACAATGTCTACCAGGAATAAATATGTGTGGGGCACTTCCTCGTATTAGAGAAAAACGTGTTCAAATCACCATCAGAAAAAATGCTAAGCTAAAAAGAAAAGCTAAAATGTAGACTAAATGAAGTCCCTACAATACCCTCTCCTTGGTCGGATGAGACAACTGTATAATAATAAGCAATAGCAATGAATATATGTAAAAAGTCTTGCGTTTCATATAAAGACTTTAACAGCATAAGACAACGCAAAAAAGCCATAAAAAATGCCAATTTAAAAAAAACACACAAATTAATAAAAAATGAAGAAAACAATTAAAAAATAAACAATAAGCTGATTAAACGGTGAAGGAGGCATCAGAATCGAAGGACGGCATCTCCAAAATGTCCACCACATCCATTTCCAGAGTGTCGTCGGGGCCCAGGAAGAAACCCGAAAACACATCAATCGAGGCCTGAAGAGCAATATCCAAGTGACGAAGAGAGTCATCGCCGGCCTATTCAGCAGAAGCCAAAGGCAACAGTGCCAGGAGTGCAGACTCAGAAGAGGACTCAGATGCCATGAGACCTGAAGTCAAAGGAGCATCTGGCATAGGTGAAACATGGTTCATATTTGGCATTTTGTAGCAAAAGGAGCAGCATCACAGGACAACACATCCAGGGTGACCACAATGGGCACACAAGCAGATAAATATCGAGAGACTGTGACAACTGCGTAGCAAGGCACAAGTCAAGTTCACACTTAAAGGGCACCACAGGCAGTGAAACACAGGCTGCACTCTCTGAAACCACATGGGCCGGAAGGACAGAGACCATGTCTCGTTCAGTTCTGATAACAAAGACTCTCCAAAATACTGTATCATGAGTTTATGACACAGAAGGACGTGTGGCAGTTCCCTTACCATTAGGCCTCGTTGTGGGACATCCATTGCGGTGCAACAAAAATAGAACCAATATAGCAACAAGAAGGAATAACACAATCGGAATGCCTCCAAAAACGCTTGAAAATAACGAATGCAAAAAAGACAGGATGACTCCAAGCACAGTCTGAAATGTAGAAACAAATCCAGACCCAATCACTTTAAAAAAGTGTGCCACTACAGCTGTGTTAGAAGCATTGAAAATAAGGTGTACAGGCTCTCCAAAATGCTGTGAAATTTGAGTTTATAAAAGTGATTGCACCTCAGGCGAGGAAAATGCTACTTGGAGATCAAAAGTTTCTCAGGCAGATGTAAGAGCAACATCTTTTTGAAATTATAAGGTTTTCAGTCTGCTTAATCGGTCAAAGTTAATTTGAGCAACATGGACCTTTGGCCACAAAGCAACTTCCCCGGTAGAATGTGTGGGAGGATAAAAGATATTCATGCAGCAAGTTACAACCTTGGAAAAAGTGAGTACATTAGGGACACCTGGTTTCAATCTGCAGCAACTCTGATCAGTCAAAATCAAGTAACCCCCATTAGAAAGTAATACAAATTCATACTTTATCAATGGTAAAGAAAAACCCTTCAAATAAAACACAAGGTTAGCCAAGGACACATAACAAACTCCATTAAGGGTTATTTCTTTACAGACAAAGGAGTGACCCACAGACGTTCCTCACGAAGACTAACAAAATCCTCTTTGTTCTCGTGCACGCATCTGCATTGTGTAAAAATGTGCACCTATCTCCTCATATCTGCCTATTTGGAATTGCCTAAGATATTATGTGAACTGAAACGTTGAGATGGGAAGCAAAATGAAACCGTGAATGAGCCAGATGGCAGATGGGGTCTCAGCAACCGAAAAAGGCAACTGTTCTAAATGTTCAATATTAAGCATAGTCTAGGTTGCTTCTTTTTTAGCCATTATATTTTGCATGCGTATCAAATTAAAAGGCAGAAATAATTCAGGTGCATTCAAATAATTCCATGGACTCGATTTGATTTTAAAACCTGCAATGTCCAACTTAATTGCAAAATCTATCTTAACCGACTCTGTCCATGTTGAAGCATAGACATGTCATTCTGTAAGATTTCAAATACAGATGAAACAACATTATTCAATTAAAAAATACTTGTTGACAATGTGGTCCTACCATTATCGACAACTGCCAAAGCTTTTTCCAAATTTTTCTTATCAATTTGTCTTAACCGTTCAGCAGCTTCTTGTTGAGAAATCTTTCAAATCTCATTATAAGTGGCATATATAAAACTTTTAGAACGACAAGATATAGGACCCCCCCAAAAAAACTCCTGTGAATCCATATTATCTGAAAGGAGGGATAAGTGGTCTTTAACTACTGACAAGGTGGAATGTTCTAACCATTGCTGACACAACCTTCCTACGCTATTGGTAGGAAATACCCACGAGTGTTGTGTCTGAATATACCTGGTGTCTGGCCTGCTTGGCTTAAAACCTGTGGAAGAGTTTAAAAAATGTGCATTACATCCATTAGTATCAACAGGCCATAGTAACCACCCATTTGAACCAGAAAGAGAAGAATTTTATGTTCCATTCTGCGTCATTTCAGTAAGGTGTTGTTCCATGAAATTAAAGAATTGTTGCAAGTTATAACATTTCGCTATAGAGGGAATGCTTGGTGTATTTAAATGCTTGGTGTTGCCCAAGCCAAAACATGTAGTCTGTTGTACTGTTTTGTTTAAAAAACTCCTTTTGCGAGGGATCAGACATGCCCTAAATAAAGCATCAGTGCCCTAGAACTGCCAGTGTTGTGTCCCCTATGTAGTTTTAAGCTCAATATTGTCAGTCCAATACTCATAACCCTTTAGGGCTATTTGTGAAATGAACAAATCAGAATAAATCAATTTAGTTTGTGTGAGCATATTTTTCTTTGGTGTGGAAGGCATAATCTTATAATAATATGAAACCGAGTCTATAGGAACATGACCAGAGAAATAAGGGAACTTCTTTAAATATGTTTTAGAACAGGTGGTACCAGGCAGTGCTTCTACTGTATAAAATTTAAAACCGCACGCAGAGTACAAGCTCTGTGTAAAAATTGATGAGCATAATGATGGTAGCAAACATGCTCAATACTGTGTAGAATTCTAATTCACATCGCATATTAGTAACAGTCATAACATCCCATTCATCAGAATTGGAACCCGGGGTAACATCATCCATAGCAACTTTAAACACATACAGAATTTGCAATGTTTCTGTAGGACCCAAAATGTCATAGGGGACTTTATCCCAAACGATACCATCATGGACAGGGAATGCAGTAATGTTCATAAGGGACAAGTCTCTTCGGACCTTATGTGAAGAAGAATGGAGTACAAGCACCTCAGCTACCAGTTCTGGAGCAGAGCAATCTGGGAGATAGTGTACATTCAAAAGCAGAAAGAAAACTGTAACAAATCCAATCCAGAGGAAGAGAAAAAATAATGAAAGAAAAAGCTGACAGCAGGACCAAGGAGGAATCAGGTAAGTCTGTTTCAGCCACAGGGATAGTGCACATGCACCATGCAAGTAGGTATGCGAAGAGTTTGAAGAAAAATCATCAATGTTGACAAAATAACCAGAAGCAGTCTGAGTAAAAACAGGGACCTCATCAGGGAAAGGAGAGCAGGTAGGCACCTCCAAAGGCAGTGGATAGTATATAATTTCTTTGAAGGAGTAGCAGTGGAAAACGGCAAACTCACATTTGAAACACATCTTGTGTTTTCATCATGACTGGTACGAGTGAAAGTGCAGCATCTAGAGACCCCAGCCGGGGAGTAGAAAGATCAGGACTACTCATTGCATGAAGAGGGATTTCATTTCATTCAGGATAGGGAGAGGTGACAAGGAAGTACTCAGAAACCCCTGTGGCCCACTACCCCAGCATTATCAAGATTGTACCAGAGCTATCAAGATTGGGAACAAACATATGAACCCTGAAAAATACCTCGTAGGGAGTCTGACCACCCAACGACTTTCTAGACAGATTTTTAAGGCTCTCTGAACACCATACAGGCGATGAATCTAACTTCGACCTGAACCCAATACTCTAGCTGTGAAGGACTGATTTAAGTCACTGTTCGTCTGTTCTACTATCAAATTCCCCTCAGGATGATAAGGGAGGAATAATGCACAGCAATGCCCAGGGTGCCATAGTATCCCGGTATGCCTTAGAGGCGAAAGCTGGTCCCTGATCCGAGTGGAATGTTGCCACTACATATGTACCAATAAAGACATGCAAATCTTTAATAACAGTTTGAGCGTCAGTCGATCTCTGTGGCCACACCGATAACAATCGAGAACAAGAATCAACAGCCACTAATATATATTTAAAGGCACCATTCATATGGAGTGGTCTGCAATGATCTAAATAGACACATTGTAATGGCTTATTTGAAACTAAATGTGGTATCTGCGGTGGGTGTGCAACGGTGGCACTTTTAATTTGTTGACAAATGTTGCAGCAAAGAACAAATGTCTTTGTATGTTTATAAAGACCCTACCACCAGTAGCGTTTCTGTAATAAAGAAACTGTGGCCGCCACACCTGCATGGGTAGACGCCAATCCCTCATGAGCAGCTATCATTAGCTCTAACCTGCAGCCCCGGTTGGGTATCACTCGATCTTCCACCTGGCAAAGGGAATATTTTCAGGACTCAATCGATAGGCGTTTTTTGCTGAATAGCCTTTAGGTAAGGGCTAGCTACTGGCCGAAGCAGTGACTGCAGCCATGATGTCATCATCTATCCTTGTATGTGAATGAGTAATCACAGCTACAAATACAGTCTTAACAGCCGCCTTGGCAGCTTCATCAGCCAACGAATTCCCTGCAAACCAACCAACATGTTGATGACTCAATGTAAGTATCACATGAACCTGTGGGAAAGCATCTTTCAGTGCCGCCACCTTCCCCCAAAAATACTTATGCTTGCTAGTGTTACCTTTAGAATCTCTGAATCCATTTAAGCACCAATAAGGTAAATTATCATTAAAGGAATAGATGCCGTAATAGAAATCACACACTATAAGGGTGGGGAATTCTGAATCTGTATTCTGCAAATCCAGAACCAAAGCTGAGCGGTACAGTCACCCAAAGTTTCTGTATATGTTTTTGCGCCTGAAATACACCATCCTTCATGACAGCATTAACTGCATCACATGCACCTGAGTATTTGTACTTTGTACCAACCACAGGCTGACAGAGCCATCAGGATAGATTATGAAAGCATACTCATCTAGAGGCACAATTTCACAAGACATGGGGTATTCCTGTTCATACTGGAGATATCCCTGTGTCCTCAACATAGGGTCAAAAACAAAATCTACATCAGTAGCTGTTAAGGAAGTGGCCCGCTGGATCCATCTTGGATGTAAGGCTTTCATATTTGGAACGGTGGCCTTGCTGATGACCACTAATGTTGGAACAGGAGACACCACAATAATGCATTTCCCCAGAGCCAATGGACGTTCCTTCAGTACAGCAGTCTGAACAGCAGTCAAAATTTGTTTAGTGGAAGCGCAATGCATTTCCGCATTGTAGTATAAATGTGATTTATAATCAATCAGCATGGTTTCTCCTTCATTGAATAAAATGTATGTGTAACCAGTTGAACATGCAATTATGCAGATCATTAAATTATTAGTGTTAACACTAATATGTAAGTGTTTAGACGCAAGGATGTCTGTCTGTAAATTTCTGAGAATACATGTGTGTGTTCAGTAGTTCAGTGTTTATTAGAAAAATCAGGGCTTAACCCATTGTGCATAATCTGGAATGTATGTTCTACCAAAATGATGAAAGTCCAAAAGCGATTGCAGCTTTTTAAGGTATTTGGTGGTTGTAAAGAGCACATTTCTTTAAGAAATGTGGTGCTAGGCTTTGCCTTCATTTGATAATTCATATCCTAAAAACAAGACACTGAGAAAGGCAATTTTAGATTTTGGAAAATTGAATTTGTAGCCGTGATCAGCAGATCCTAGAATAATACGATCCACTCTGACCAAATGTGCGTTTAAATCATCATCTGTGATGTAATGTCATCAACAGAGGACAATGCTTCTGAGTTAATTTCTTGTAAAATTGACGTCACTAGGGCAGCAAACAGAACTGGACTGCTCTTATACCCCTGTGGCAGGTGACAGAACCGCCAATGGGCACCTAACTCTGAGAACACTGTTAAATTGTGGCTTTCAGGCACTATATTTTGACAGAAAATGCCACTGGAAATGTCCAATGTAGTTTTGTATTTTTTACGAACTATATTATTTATCAAGTCAGTGCTGTGGGAGTTCTGTACAGCAAAAATGAGTGTGTGACTGTTTAAATGTTGATAGTCTAAGACTATACGGTAAGAATGATCAGGTCTAAGCATAGGAAATAATGGGTTATTTATAGGGGAGACACAAGGCTCAATCACATCTGGATATTCTTATTGTGATAGAATCTCCTGAACCAACCGTTTAGCTTCATGTTTAATAGGGTATTGTGCTTGTACCTGTGGGCTGGACCTTATATGTATACCATAATAAGGTGAGTCCTTATTCCAACCTGCTTGATTGCGATACAATGCTGGGGTCTGTGCAAGAGCCCATTCTGCAGCATATGCTGCTTGAACCTACTCAGGAACAAGAGCAGAAAAGGTAGTCATTATTACACCCTCCCCTTGTGGAACTTTTCTGACAAACTCTGGTGGGCAATCAACGTCAGCCAAGAGAAGGTCATATTCATTAGTTAAAATCTGCCAAAATATTACTTTAACAGTACGCAATATGTCTCCCTCAATTTGTATGTCCAAATCATAAAGTCTATCAGGAAGGCTTAGCCTCTAAACTGGAGTTTCAACTTGTACATAGTCATTAGTCGGTCTCACAATGAGAAACATTTGAAGAGTCTGGTGAATTATTGTGACCTCTTTTGCGCTGTCGAGAATAGTTCTCGCCCACGTCTTGGCATATTTCGTCAAAATCGCTGCCACTTTCTCCATTTTAAATTGTGCTTTTTGTAGTGGAAGTTTCTCTTCCCTTTTTATGATGACATCAGAGGAGCGCTGTGAGTCCATTTTAGGTTTAATATACTCCTCCTGTCTATGATCGCCTCGTCGCCCTCTCTCTGACCGATGTTGTCTCTAAAGTCCTGCAAGGAACAAGAAGGACGCATATCAGAATACTGATACCTATCAGGCTGTTTAATTGTATCACGGCAACGTAAATTGTAACATTTTTCGGAAGACTCCGGTTGCAGAGATCCAGTCTGTGTTTTAGTTAGAGCTCTGTCTTTATTTTTATCCCAACACTTTTTTAGAAGACTCAGGTGTCTGTTTGGCAGTATCGGCATCAGCCTTTAAGTTGCAGCTTATTGGGCCTGGTTCCCAAGCTATCATGACTTATTGATGTATAGGTTACAGAAATTATTTTTGGCAACTCGCGTTCCTGATCTACAGCGGGAACTAAAGCGAGCCTTTGGCATATCACCAAAGATTCTGCTTCCCTTTTGATATTACTTAAAATAATTGAGAACACAGTGGCAACATTGCCAATGATTTTTATCCCCAAATCCAGGGCAGGGGTCGCTCCATGTTCAGCCTGAGTCTGTTTAAGGACTTCAGGTAAGACTGCAATTAAAGGAGTAACATGAGTAGTGGTTTAAATGGCAGCTAATACAGTACCCCATGTATTATACTCCTTAACAAGGGGAACCATACCTAGTGGAAGACACATAGTGAGGAGTCTAATTGTAAATTTATCCTGGGGTCCAGTATGGGGAAACAGTGCTTCAAGCTGATTTGTTTTTTGTGCAATCCAAATTTCATCATGTTTGATAGGGATTTTACCCATTATGGCACTAATGGTAACTTGTCTAATTGCAGGCACAGCTAGCGGAACATGACCAGCTTGAAGAGCCCTTGCTGGGGCAGGAGTTATTGTACACATAATATACTGCACCAGACATCAATACAGCCTGACCAAATGGTTCAAGAGAGCAAGCATCTCTTGCTGATTTAATGCATTTATATGTGGATAAGGCATGTAGGCTGTTAAGACTGGCCAGGTTGCCCCATCATTAGTGAGAGGGCCCAGTCTTACATTATAATGTATATGTGGGATAGAGCCTTGGAACAAATCAGAGACCTACAAGAGAGTCTAGGGTTCCCTTCTGACACATCTCTCTGGGTGAGATCTGACCAGACTGTCTCGAACACTGCTTCCTCCTCCTCTCCAAGGCAAGGGATTGCTTGCCTCTCCCCTGAACCTCACTGCCATGTCAAGGGCGAGCTCCTGAGATAACAGCTTCCTAACACAGAGAGAAACAGACACACTGCTTCTCCCGTTAGGTCCCCTTGCCCCAAGACTGCTGGACCTCGACCTATATTGACCCAATCGACCACCCTCCCTATCTGCGAATTACTGTGGGTCACCTCCATGTTGGTTATAGTCTCCCTGTGTTGCAGGGATTCTGCCCAAAAACAGAACTATGCTTAGGATTATTGGACCTTAGTGCATAGGGACTGTCATTCTACCACCTTAGTACCCTTGAGCCCAGGACAGACTAGCTATAGTGTCTCACTTGCTCTCCTACTCACTCACAGAGTAACAAATGATTGGACACCCCAGAACACAACACTCCCGAATCTCTCAGGAATCGCGGTTGCAAGACACACCCTTTCACTCGCACTCTTGTACTTGTCCACAATAAGATCTGACAGAGACATGAACAAGTTTAAAATGTTTATTTTAACTAACGTGCTCTAATATGCAGTATACGTGCCACAACAAGCAGAGAAATGCATAATACAAATATGGTTAGCATAGCAGTTAGTTCATAAATCATGAAAGGAGATTTCATTCTGAAAAGATAATATAGCCTATCCTCCCTCCCCTTGCATAGAAGAAGTATTATTATATATTAGAAGATCTCTGGGCTTTGTCTGCAGAACCCATACCTTAGCCTATAGATGGTAAATCAACATCATAGGTGCTGTCTCCCTCTTCTCCCTGAAAGGTCCCTCTCCAAGTGTGTGCTACCTATTCGTGTATTCCAATAAGAGCAAAGTACGTTGTCCCAAACAACAGCTGCATCAGTATATTTTGTCTAGTTGCTAAGGCCTGGCCAGAACAAAATAACAAGGGGCATTGTTGTTCAACCTTGCTCACAATGTTCAGACAAAATCCCAGGAACTGGCAGAGTGTGAACACAGTGATGGGTTCTCATGTGAAAATGGCAATAGAGACAGTTGCAAAAAATAAAGTCTTGTAGTAACGTGCTCAAAGCTGTGGGCAATCTGCAGCGTGCTCATGCTAACTCAGAGAAGACGACAATGTCCCCATGGGCCATGTGACACCCTCCCCTTGGTCAGGCCGGTAGCTCTGGGCTAAACAGAAGTCAGGTAAGCAGAGGCAAAGCGTCTTAGTGGTAGGCCAAAAAGCCTTTCAAATCCAAAGTAAAATCTTTGAGGACTACAAAATGAAGGTAAAACGGTACCCAAAAAGATATTCAATCACATCGCATCTTCTGGACCAAAGAATTCGCAGGAAAAGTGGAGCGCCATAAGCTCTAACAGGCTGTCAGAACCTTCAATATAAAAAAGGTATGCCATCTAGTTACGCAATTCGAACGAGCACACATGCTCCTCATATCCAGTGGCCTTCAGGAGCATGTCAGGGCAACCTGCATTAACTTTGATGAAACTCTGATCCAAGTGGCGCTGTGCACGAGCACAGGTACTCAAGCCTGCCGATGGTCCAAGTGTAGGATCGTACACAAAGTGCCTACCCACGGAGCAGTCCTGGTCATGGGCCATCAAAGGACCCATCAACAGTTCATAATCCAGGGCAGCGTCTGACATATTGGAGAGGCAGACACCCAGGGCCCATTGAAAAGGGCACCAGAGGCAGTAGAACACAGGTTGCACGCAGGTGAAGTACGCGTAACAGAAGGTCAGCCAATAGTCAATGGTAAGAGCTTCTAATGGCATCAAACCAAAAAGCTGCCGAATCCGATCACGGTACAGCTGCAACTGGACCCGACTTGGCAGCTCCACAGGTCGAGCATCCATTACGGAGGAGCAGTACAAGTACAAGTATGCCGCAAACCAAAAGGAACAGCAGCGGAAACCCTCTTAAGGCGCTGGAAAAAATAGAATGGATAAAACCTGGGATTATTCCAAAAATAGTCAGAAAGGAGGTGACAAGGCTGGATCCCACAAGTTTAAAAAAGTGGGCTAGGCCCTCTGTATCAGACGCATTAAATATTTGGTGAATTAATTCTCCAAAATGTAAGGGGAGATTTGTGTTTAGCAGTGACTGAATCTCACTCGAGGTTCTCGCCACCTGCAATTCGAAGGTCTCATGAGCTGATGTGAGAGCCACTTCTTGTTGAAACAATAGCACTTTGAGTCTGCTTAGCTTATTGAAATCTGTTTTCAAAGTTGGAATTGAAGGCCACAGCGAACTATCCACAATCCTGTGTGTGGGTGGAAAGAGTACATTGCTGCAACATGTAACACATTGTGAAACTGTTACTATATACGGGATGCCTGCCCATAAGCCGCAGCAGTTGTGGTTATTTAGGATAAGATAACTGCAGTTAGAAAGCAAAGTCAGTGTGGGAATAATAGCTGGGACCGGGGTCCCTTTTAAAAAACAAGCAAATTTAGTGGCCGAAACGTTGCAGGCACAGTGAAGTTTCACTTGTGTACAGACCAGGGAGTATCCTACCGTAGAATCACAATTCTCCCCTGTAAGGAAGACCTCCTTATCTGCTCGTTGACAACGAAACGTGAAAGGCAAGGACCATAATTCATGAATATAGCTACTCCCAAGGGGTTCATATCTACCAACTGGATAGTGTTTTATGCAGGCCATAAACTGGAACAGTGACATAGGCAGTGAAATAACCCCATGTATTAACCACACAGCTGAATCAGTTTCCGCCACAGACAATGGTAACTGTTCTAGTCTTTCAATATGTAACATTGTATATGTTGCGTCTTTCATTGACATCAGTTTTTGTTTATCTGTCAAATTAAATGGTAAAAATAGTGCGGAAGCATTCAGGTAGTCCCATGGGACTTTCCCACTTTTAAGTGTTTGCAAAGTCCAACCAAATTGCATAACTGTACGCAGCTGATTTTGACCATGATACAAAACAGACACCTCATTTTGAACAATGTCAATTACAGATGATACAATATTATCCAAAGTATATATACGAGAAGACAGAGTGTTAATGCTGTTATCAACTACGGCAAGAACTTTCTCTAAATTATCTTGATCTATTTGACGTAGGCGCACCACAGCTTCCATCTGTGACAGCTTCCAAAATTCATTATATGCTGCATAAACAAAATGTCTAGTGCAAGGGGATTTTGGACCCAAAAGAAAGTCAGCAAGATCGATGTCACCTGATAAAAGGGAAAGATGTTGTTTCACAGATGACAGTGTGGAATGTTCCAACCATTGTTGACACAATTTACCAACAGAATATGTGGTAACTGTATGAGACTGTGGAAAACGAGGATCAGGTCTACTTTGTGTAAACCCTTTTGTGGCATTAACAAAGCGTAATTGACAAGCATTGGAGCTTGTTGGCCACAATAACCAACATTAAGGATCCACATTGGAAAAGTTAAGAGTACCTTCTGAAACATGACAGGTAAGTCCTTAATTGTATAGTTGGTATGTGTATGCCATGTGTCATAGGCAGCCAAAGATGGAATGGAGGGAGCATTCAAGTTTTTAGCAGTGACTAAAATGACACAAGTAGTTTGCTGACATGTCTGATTTAAAAATATTAGCTGCGACGGTATTAAACATGCACAATGCAAAGATTCAGTGCCCTGCACTTGCCAATCTTTGGTACCACAAATAGATTTTAAATCAACCGTGTCCTTCCAGTAATCATAACCTTTCAGAGACAAATCAGTTATGAAGGAAGATGAATAGACCAATTTAGTATGGGTCAGCATAAATTTGGTGCGGGTAGGCATATTCAATTTGTAAAAATAGGACACCGGATCGGATAGATTGTAACCAGTAAGTATATACATTTTCTCTTCTGGGTCACCGAGCTCCCCTGTAATGGTGTTGGGCAATGCTCCCATTGTGTATAATTAAAATGTGGTCTCTGGGTATTGGTTTCGTGTAAAAAATGGTGGCATATTGTTGATAACAGAATAAATCAGCATAATTTGCAGAATTAAAATACAAATCTTCAGTATCAAAAGCAGTATAATTTCTCTAGGACCATGGCTATCGAATGGTACCTTATCTCAAACGATACCTTCAACAACTGGGAATGCTTAAATATTTACTAGGGCTTGATCTTTTTTCATTTTGTGAGATGAAGTGTGAGGGGCCAGAACTCCGTCAACCAAGTCTACAGCAGAGCGTTCAGGTAAGTAATGGCCATCAATCAGTAGAAAAAACACAGTAATGAATCCAATGCACATGAATAGGAACACCATCGTCAGCACAATCCAGACGTACGTCCATGGCGGGACCAGGTAAGTTCTTTTAACCAGGAGTTTTAAACACAAATCCATGTATGGGGCTCTGCCACAGACGAAGACGTATCTGAAGAAAAGTTTTCTTGGTCCATATAGTAACCACTGTGACCTAGCTGAAACAACAGGGGCTGTTCTTCATTGGACGGTGAATGAATTGTATTTTCAGGAATGTCAATTATAATTTCGACTGGTGGGGAAGCAAACTCATTCTCCACAGTTGTAGATGTAGAAGGCAAAACAGGCAACAAATCAATTGAAGACTCCATCTCCCCCTCCATTTGTTGGGGAGTTATCAGGGAAACAGAAGCCATTGGATGAAGTGAAACATCCCGACACAGAATGCTTGTAGGCATACTATTCAGTATCGGCCATATGGTGTAGCTTGACATGTTCAATTGACATAGATCGATTCTCGTTACGACCAGGTAGTGGAGGCAGAATCACAGTACGGGTGCCCTTCAAGCCAAGGACTGGGACCGGTGCACGGTACGAAGGACCAAATTCTTTTTTGTTCTCCACCTTCTCTCGGACCAGATCTCCAACTTTAGGAAGCCAGCCAGAAACTGAAATCAGCACCGCTGCATCCGTGGAATGAGCTTTCGCCAGTGAGTCTCGAGCCTTTTGTAGATCCTGTAACATAGCACATTGGTTATCTACATCAAACGTTGCGGCAGCCGCCACAACGTCTAGACCATCAAGGTCTGGCACAAACATTTTATTGCCAAAGAGCAATTCGTATGGGGACCGCCCACCCAGAGATCTTCTAGGGAGATTTTTAAGTGCACGTT
Organism: Calotriton arnoldi; assembly: GCA_963921515.1. Lineage (NCBI taxonomy): Eukaryota > Metazoa > Chordata > Amphibia > Caudata > Salamandridae > Calotriton > Calotriton arnoldi. Next base: position 117,897 of record CAWUFW010005453.1, read on the forward strand.
GGACTCCATAAAGATGAGTCAGCCAGCCCCTACCAGTACCTAACACCCTACTTGTCAAAGATTGCTTTAAGTCACGGTTCATCCGCTACACAACAGAATTGCCCTTAGGCCGATATGGAGACGAGAATTGCACCTGCACCCCCAGAGACTTCATCGCATCCAGGTAAGCCTTAAAGGCAAAAGCCGGACCTTGGTCTGAATGGAAGGTGCCACAGGCAAATGTCCCTACAAAGACACACAAATCTTTTATAACAGTTCGAGCGTCAGCACTACGTTGCAGCCAAACCCAAAGGAATCAGTGCATGAATCCACTGCAACCAGGATATATTTAAAAGCATTATCAGATGTTAAAGGACCGCAGTGATCAAGATAAATACAACCAAAGGGTTGATTTGAAATGTAGAGTTGAGTATGTGGTGGACGTGAAACAGTAGAAGGGTTAATCTGTTGACAAATGTCACAGGAAAGAACATATTTACGCGTATGCTGGTATAAGCCACGCCACCAAAAACGTTGCTGCAAAAGCGAAATAGTTGCTGTCACGCCGGCATGGGCAGAAGCCACGCCTTCATGTGCAGCCATGACCAAAGAAAGTCTACGGTCCTCGTTGGGAATCAGCCGATCACCAATTGGTGTAATAGTCACAAATGGAATTTGATCGGATGTTAAATGATAGGTGTAACAAGAAGGGAACTCTTGGGGAAACTGTGTTCCCTCCTTCGTAGCGGCAATAGCTGCCAGAATATCATCAGCAATTTTAGTCATAGTCCTAGTAACTGCTGCTACTGAGCATGTGGCTACTGCAGATTTGGCAGATTTGGAATTACCAACAGCGTGTGCTCTCACACGCTGATGGCCCAATGTATGGATAACATGTGTGTGTGGCAAATGTTCCTTAAGAGCGGCCACATGGACCTAAAGCATTTTATGCTTTATTGCGCTACCTTTAGAATCACGAAAATCATTTTGTTTCCAGAAAAACAAGTTGTCATTGAAGGATTGTACACAGTAAAACGAATCGCACACTACTAGTGAAGGGACTCCTGGATCAGCAAACTCAAGAGCCAAAACCAAAGCCCGTAAATCGACCAATTGTGCGTGCACCAAGGAGGATTTAAAATTGCCATTTACTATCATGCCAGACACAATCGCGCAAGCCGCGGAATAGGCATGCTTAGAAGCAATGGCTGGCTGTGCAGACCCATCAGTGTAAATAATGCATTTGTATTGATCAAGAGGGAGCAATGATAAAGGAGGCGGATGAACATGTTCATATTGTAAAAACTCCTGCATTTGTAAAGAAGGGTCAATAATAAAATTGACATCAGCCGGCGTCAAAGAACTAGCCCATTGTATCCAACGTGGATGCAAGGCTTTAGAATTCGGTACACTAGCCTTCGTGACTGCTTCCAAAGCAGGCACTGGCAAAACCATGAAAATGCGTTTACCCTGAGCCAGAGAGTGTTCTTTCAGAATCGCCATCTGAACTGCTGTTAAAATCTTTTCTGTTGAAGAAAAACGCATCTTAGCTTGAGTATACTAATGAGATTTATAAGCATTGGGAACTGTGTCCCCTTCATTAAAGTCACGTAAGTAAATCCCAACGCTCCTGGTACAATGCGTATGACCAAATTAGTTGTATTGTCTCTTGTTAACAAGAATTTAGTCTCGAGCAGATCAGACTGCAAAGACCTAAGTTCTGCGGTATGTTCCGGAAGCCAACTGGAAGATGAAAAAGAGGGTTGTATCAATGCATAAAGCGGTTTGATATGCTGGGCATAATCAGGAATGTAAGTCCTGCCAAAATAAAAATAAAACAGCAAAGATTGCAATTTTTTAAGGGTTGAAGGAGGTTGCATTTAGCACATTTATCCAACCCCCTACCTTCATTATTCAGTTCATAACCGAGGAAAATGACTGCCAAAAAGGCAATATGTGATTTGGTAAAATTGAATTTGTAACCTAACATCACAAAATGTTTGATAATGCGATCCACACGCACAAGATGCAGATCCATTTCATCATCTGTCAAGTATATATCATTGACGTAGGAAAAAGCATCAGGTCAATTTCATGTAAGATCGACACAATGCGTGCCGCAAACATGCCTGGGCTATTCTTATATCCCATAGGCAATCTCGCATATCGTCTCTGATTGCCTAGAGCGCTGAATGTGGTCAAATCACGGCTTTCAGGAGCCAAAGTGTAGCTGAAAAATCCATTGGAAATATCCAAAGTAGTTTTATACTTCTTTCGAACAATGTTGTTTACTAACGCAGAGCTATGTGTGTTCTGAACCGCAAAGGTACGAACATGACTGTTCAAATGTCTATAGTCCAAAACTATACAATATGAACCGTCCGGTTTCAATATCGGAAAAAGAGGATTATTCATCGACGAAACACAGGGTTCAATCACACCCTGATATTCCAATTGAGTCAAAATGTCACCTACGGACGCTTTAGCGTCATGTTTAACTGTATATTGCGGTTGGGGCTCTGGTGCAGAACGCAAAGGATAACATGCACAGGCGAATCCATGTCCCAACCCACCTGCTTACAATATAATGCAGGAGCCAGGGCTAAGGCCCACTCCGAAGCTTAAGCATTTTTAGTCTCCTCTGGGACATATTGCGAAAAACATGGGAGAATCACATCCTCCCCTCTAGAGGAAGCGAGGACAAAGGGGGGAGGACAATTAACCTCTGCGAACAAAATATCATAAGAAGATGTGACATTGTCCCAAAAGACTGCCTTAACAGTGCGTTTAATATCCCCTTCGATTTGGGTGCTCACTACATAAAGCCTATCAGGAGGAGCAACACTGTTGTATTCCTCTTAGGGTGTCCATAAACGGGCTATCCAGTATCATGTCCTTATATAGGCACAATTCGCCCTGCCCTTATATAGGCATAAAATACCAGCCCTTATTTAGGCATTAAACCGTGCACTCCAAATACAGGCATGGTCTCTGACATCAGTCCACCCTAACGTCACAACGAGTTCATGAAGAACAGACCCTTAGGCTGCGGGAGTTTCCCTAGCCCAGGACTATTGATTTCTTCAAGGACTCATATATTATGCATGAACCATTATTCCTTAGGGGTTCATTCATGACGTCTTCCGCTGTCCGATCCACGTCAATGCTAACATTCTGAGGTACCTCTCAGGTATAAATATACCTTCCCTAGCCCTTGTAAACCAGAGGAGACCTCGACTTCAGAGGAGCCCGTTTCCTGGCCTGACGCACTGAGAAGACGCTGTCATCCCTGCACGCAGAGAGTCCAGCTTCCAGTGATCTGACTTCCCTTGAGGGGTGTTGGAGTTCGAGTCTGGCAAAGAGATTCCTACCTCTCTCATTCTTCAGGTATGGAGCTGATAAGAACCTAGAGGGACTCTTGGCATACTAGGCATACTAGGCTTAACATACTCTTAGTATACCATAGTAAGGAATACTTCACCTACTTCATACCTCTCCCTACACCTAGGTTAGGTTAGGTACTTTGGGGTAGAAATAGATTAGAAACGCATCGTATGAGTACTCGCATTTTTAGACTGTGTTATTTATGTAAAGGCATATGTACTAAAAGATAATGCTATCGCAGTATTATTTATTTCTACTGCTCACACTGTACATTATTTATCTCGCATACTGTCTTGTGATCGTAACAGCACATTTTACTTACACCAGAAACAAGACTGTTTAATAAATCTTTTATTGAAACGCCCGTCTGTTCTTTCTGTGTAACTTGGAGAAAACTAAGCATGCACGATTGAGCTGAGTGAAATAGTTATCTATTGTTTCCACGACTCTGGGACACGTTCTGATTCTAAAGGGAAACAAAGTGGTCATGTTTTGCAGCTGCCAGAAACTACTCCTTCTTGTTATCCAAGGAGTTTCTAGTGGCCTCTGAGCTAGCTGGCACAAGTAATTAAGTTTAATATACTCGATAGGGACATACTGACCTTAGTCCTATGTCAAACCTATAGGATATATTATTCCAATGCGCAGAGCCTATTAGGGAAATAGGAGCTACACTACATGGCGCCCAACGTTTGGTAAGGCGGTAATTCAACGTTAGATACTGAGTAACTCAGCCGTGCTTTTTCTCTCAGAGACCCCTACCCATATAATCCAAAAGACGTCTGGAGTGGGCAGGGTTAAGTATCCACCACGGCTATATAGGGCAGTACCCTATATATTAGCTGTTTGGTTAGCTCAACGTTGAAGGATACAGTGTTCCAAAATATTGTGCACCTTATCTTTGTTTCCTTGAAACTTGTTCTACATTTTTCAAAAAACAAAATGAATGACGCCGGAAACGGTGAAGCTGCGGCTGATCCAGCCCAAGCAGCAGTTTTTAACATTACAGGTTTAAATGAAACCGAGGAGGGTGTTATAGACATCCATCCAAACTTAAGAAGAGCCATCACTCTAAAACTTATAAAACATGGCCTACCACCAAGAGGAGGTAGAGCAGTTTTCGTGATAGAGGCACATGAATCCTTTCAGACAGAGGTATTCTATTCATGGGTAATATTTCCTGAATCCAATTCAGTAACACACATGTTTCACTTCTACAAAGAAGATGATCCACCAGAGGAATACATTCCTTTCGAGGATATTGAAATTCCATTAACATACCAGGAGCATCAGCTCTGGTTTAAAGGCACCCTAAAACATCACAAAAACATTACCATGCTCGGTCCACTAGGTAGACCAGGAGCAACATGGCCGATTCTAGCCGGCTACACACCTCATCCTGACATTGAAGAAATGTCAAACGAGGAACTACTTACTCAAATCACAGAGTTAATAAAAATTTACAGACAATTGGTCCAATATGTCATGCGGACTTTCACAGTCCAGCAACCATTAACAATTCCAAATCCAACTCCCCAACAGGGGAATACACAAAAAATTACACCACAGACTCTATACGCAGTCATGGGTAAAATGCCCACAAAACGTGAGCAAATTCCATTCTGGATAGCTCAAAAAATTACTCAAATCGAAGCAGTATTTCCAAATACTAGCCCGTATGAGAAACACAGAATACTGACAATCAGTTTACCAATGGGGATCACACCATAACTGGAAGACTGCACCACTTGGGGCTCAGTCTTTGCTGCCATCTATACTAAAACACATGGCATTCCGTCAATTGCGGTAATACCTGATGTCCTGAAACAAATTCAAAATGAATACGGGGCAGAGCCTGCTCTAAATTTAGGTATGAAATTACTGAAAAATTTCGACCAGGTCTCAACAATAATATTATCTAATATTAAAGGGGAGGCAGCAGCAGTGGCGATCCGCCAAAAATTAAGGGAATTTGATGTTACAGAACATCAAACTGAGCTACCCAGAATAATTGAACAATCTTATGCAGAATTAGGCAGAGATAGTTTGGGTGGAAGACCAGTGAAACCGAAGCTATCTGAAAGTCCTGAGAAGGACTTAATTAAACAAACTCCTACATCTTCTAAAAAGAAGTGGGAAACTACTAAACAAAATTCAAATGAGAAACGTTCTCAATACCGAGGTAGGTCTCCTCAAAAGGAGCCCTCTGAAAGGAGGTATAACCTCAGGAATAGGGATAATTTGAGAAAGCCTGACAGGTATCAAGATACTGATACACGTTCCTCTCGTCCCTTTCAGATCTCATCACAGACTTCGGAAAGAAGAGGACGATCGGAACATAGAGAAGAACGTGTGAAATCGAAAGACGACAAACACGCTCCAAAAACTAAAGCAAAACCTCAATTCTCCAAAAAGAAAGTAGCAGGTCTAAAGATCAGACATGCCGAGAATACTGAGAACACAACTCAAGAACGGAGAATGGGCTCAGAGAATGCTGGACAGTGCAGCAAAAGTCACAATAGTTCGACAGAACCTGAAGGAACTTCTGGAGATAGTGGACTTGAATGAGTACATTAAAGTAGAGACTGTAGACACCAGGGTTAGTACTCCACAAACGTTATATGAAATAACTCTCCGGATGGAAGGAGACAAACCTAGACAGGTGAAAGCACTTTTTTGGGAAAGACTATCAAAGGGCTATGACATACTTCTAGCAGAAAAGGACTGGCCACCAATATTTGTCAGGGAGTGCCCACATGGCGAGGACATTATTATGCCTGCCTCCTCCAACCATATTCCAATTCACCTAAAATATACATATGCCAGGAAATGGGCAGTGGCCCAGGCCCCAGCATTATATAAAAATCATGTAGGATGGGATGAGGACTCACCTCACCATAAAATACATCTGAAACATGAACCAACTGCACAACGGCAGTACCCAATAAAGCAAGAAGCTAAAAAACAGGTCAGGGAGATCTTAGATCAACTTGAATATCAAGGGGTGATTGAAACATGCACCTCCTCAATGAACAATCCTTTGTTTCCTGTCTCCAAACCAGACAATACATATCGTCTAGTTTTGGACTACAGACACCTAAACACTTGTTCTAAAACTTTTGCAGTGCAAAATGCACATAGCACAGCATTAATGAATAACATTGTGCGTAAAAAATATAAAACAACATTAGACATCTCAAATGGTTTCTTTTGTCAAAACATAGCACCTGAAAGCAGGTACTTAACAGCATTCTCCATAATGGGGACCCAGCATCACTTTTGTCGACTCCCACAAGGGTTCAAGAACAGCCCAGGTTTATTCTCAGCGAGGGTAACAGAGTTTCTACAAATTTATGACAATGAGGCATTGTCCTATGTCGATGACATCTATCTGACAGACGATGACCTGGAAAAACACTTGAACAGGGTGAGCACCATTATACTGGGCTTCGCCTCTGAGGGCTACAAGTTCAACTTTAAAAAGTCCCGAATTGCCCATCTCAATGTCCTATTTCTAGGATATGAGCTTTCAAGTGAAGGCAAGAGCTTGGCAGCTAACTTTTTAGAAAAGTGTGCGCTGCTCCAACCTTCAAAAACGCTAAAAAACTTACAATCCATCCTGGGTTTCCTAAACTTTGGAAGAACATACATTCTAAATTACGCAGAAAGGGTTAAACCTCTCTATGCATTAATCAAACCTGATTTTTCAATCAGAAACTGGACACAGGGACACACAGAAATCTTGCGTTCACTCCAGGCTAACATGTTAGCAACAAATCACTTACAAACACGCGTAAGTCAACGCAATTTGGTGATCCGAATAATTTCGGGTCAATGCGGATTCACCTACTTAACCTTCAATGAGGGAGAGAAAATACCAATCGCATACAAATCTCATTTGTACACACAAGCGGAAATGCGCTTCAGTTCAACTGAAAAAATTCTGACAGCAGTTCAAACCGCTGTAGCAAAAGAAAGAGCCTTAGCCCAAGGGAAACGCATTATTGTCGTAACCCCGGTACCAGCTTTAGAAGCGGTCACAAAAGCAAGCATTCCAAATGCTAAAGCATTACATCCAAGATGGATACAATGGGTTAATTCTCTTGCTGCAACAGATGTTGAATATGTTTTTGATCCAGATTTAAAAATACAAGCATTCCTGCAATATGAACAAGAATGTCCTCTGCCTACTGAAATTCTGCCTCTCGATCAGTACGAATTTATAATTTACACTGACGGATCCGCACAACCCGCAATAGGGAGTAAGCAAGCTTACAGTGCAGCGTGTGCAATCGTTAAAGGTCGCATGCGAAATGGCATCTTCAGACCTATGGTCACAAAAACTCAATCTCTAGGAGATTGTACAGCTCAGCGAGCTGAACTACAAGCATTCAAACTGGCACTTGAAAGTACAGATTGAGAATTCCCCACACTGATAGTGTGCGATTCCTTTTACTGTGTTCAGTCGTATAATGAATATATACAAAACTGGCTTGAAAATGGTTTCAAAGATGCGAAAGGTGGCACAATAAAGCACAAAATACTTTGGGAACAAGTAGTTCAGTTGAAAAACGAACTACCAAAGGCTCACGTGATCCACACACTGAGTCATCAACGTGATGGCGTTCACGTTGCAGGGAATTCATTGGCTGATGAAGCCGCAAAGGGGGCTGTGCAGACGGCTTCCGTAGCTGTGATCACTCGTTCAAAAACAAAAATAGACGGTGAGATAATGTTGGCTGTCAATGCTTCAAGGAAAGGCAGCAGTGCAGCGTTACCAAAAAAGTTTCCACTCAAGTACTCTTATGTAATTGATGCGAACAACGTTCCTTTTGCTCGAATCCCTAGAGTGGGAGATAGGGTAATTCCAAACATGGAACGTAGAGCAGCCTTGATTTATGAAACACATTTGGGGGAGGGTCTGTCACATCAAGGGATCTCTAAAACAATTTTGACGTTAAAAGAGATGTACTGGTGGCCTGGAATGAATACAGAAATTCACATATTCATCAACAACTGCTTAGACTGTAAATTACAGCGGGAGAGCCACCAGACACCATGCTGCGAATGCGGTAACCCAGTACAGACACCATTGTTAGACAGCATTAGACTATCTACGCGCCTGCGTCCTACTGGACAAAGGCATTCCCACAAATGAATCTAGGTTCCTATGGTTATGGCTTCAGCGCTCAGTTGACGCTCGAACTGTTATAAAAGATTTGCGAGTCTTTATCGGCACATACGCAATAGGCACGCTACATTCTGACCAGGGTCCTGCGTTTAGCTCTTGGGCTTACAAAGAAGCCATGGCCAGTCTGGGCGTTGCATTGCGGTACTCCTCTCCATTCCATCCTGAGGGAAATTCGGTTGTGGAAAGGAAAAACCGGGACATAAAGGAGTCTATAACAGCTAGGGTATTAGGTTCGGGTGATGGGTGGGTCAAACACCTTAGTGGGGTCCAACGCTCATTGAATAATCTGCCAAGAAGTTCTCTAGGGGGGGTCACTCCATATGAGGTCCTATTTGGGACAAGAATGTGGGTACCAGACCTTGAACACGTAGGCACAGTGGTGGAAAATAAACCGTTTGATATCAAAGATCGTTTGGCTGTTTTACAGGAACTCAATGAGTTAAGAACGAAACAAAGCAACGTATTCCTACAGCCAACCACCACTGGGGAAAAATCGGCGGTCCCAGCAAGGCCTGTCTGGATTCCAAAAGTTGGGGATCTAGTCAGAGAAAAAATTGCGGACAAGAAGGAATTTGGACCTTTTTACAGACAACCAGTACCTGTCCTAGCAGTTCAAGGAACAAGAACAGTACTTCTGCCGCCCCTTGCTGGAAGAAAGGAGAAAAGATTTGTGTCCATCGACCTGATAAAACCACAGTATGTGGCCAATACTAAATAGTAGGCCTCGTGGACTCCGACCTAGTAGCAGACGCACACCTCTCGCTACTATCCAAGAGGTTCAGACTGAAAGACTGATAACAATCGAGAATTCAGCTGTAACAGATGGAGGACTAAGCAACAACGCTATGGAACTCATCCCTCTTGAACACCAAGTATCAGTTCGTCCAAATACACCTATCTACACCAATGTAGCAAGTGATGAACTGGTTCCAGTGATTTCTACAAATCCTGATGCAATTCCAACAATTGACAGAACTGCTTCTGGCTATTTCATTAACTTTGATACGTTCTCAGAAGATCCGAGTGAACCTGAAACGACGCCAGCATCATTGAAATTCAAGCAGCAAGTACAAGACTTTCTTCACTTTCTGAAAAAGACTTATTTGGTTTCTCCATGGATTGAACTCTGGATTACATCTGGACTTGTTGTTTTCCTGCTCTGGCTAGCTTTGGTTACAACTGTGAGCGTGCTTATAAGTGGCAGATACATCCATGTGAATACTGAAGGAAAAGGCGTGAACGTACTTTTGAAACCTCATAAATCTTCCCATCGTGAAGCAAGAGACTTGTCATCAGTGAACATCACAGCTGTTCCTATACAGGATGGTATAGTGTGGGACAAAACAGATTTTGACATCTTCGGTCCGACGGAACAATTGAACATTCCACATTTGTTTAAAATTTCACTAAGTGATCTAATTTCGTCCAGTACCTATTCTGATGATTGGGACTTTGAGACTGTTAACGACATAATGTATGACCTAGAAAAATCTGCTGCATTTTCTAAAAATGAATATTTAGAGGGTTCATCAGACTATGATCAACTGTATTGTTATAACCACTATGGTCATCATTATTTGCATAAATCTGCATATCCAAGAAATGTGTTTATGTTTAACCAATGGGAACATTGTCCTACACCACCTAAAGGTAGTTCAAAAACATTTGCTAACAAGTTTCCATATTTTTCAGGATACAATACATCTAATCCAGAAATGTTTTACTATAAAAATGTAAACAAAACAGGACTGAAAATTATGTTAACATATACAAAACAGATTTATTCTGCATTATTTAATGCCCAACTGTCTAGACAGGGTTTCGACTTTTGGAAAGACACAATAGACACAAAAACTGTCTGGGGTACTAAAGATTGGCAAGTGCAGGGGATAGAAGCTTTATTTAGAGCCTGTATCATCCCTGAACAAATAATGTTTTTGAATGAAACCATCCAACAAACATCTTGTCTTGGATTAGCCAAGATCAAGGAGATGAACACACCTTCTGTACCAACACCTGCAAGTGATAACGATACACAGGCAGTGGTGACAGTTGACAATATACTACAACTCAACAGATCTAATCCTGATTGGAAAAAATGGTTGATCTGGCCCACAGACACGAATAACTGTCAGGAAAGATTCCTGAATAAAACTCAGGGCTTTACTGTTAATAGGCCAGACCCAAGATACGTCCAAAGACAACATCCGGGGGTAGTAACAACATACAGTGTAGGAAAATTATGCCTCGATTGGCTGCATAAGTCTACACTACAGGATGTGAAACAACACTTAACCTTACTTAAAAAGAACGCAGACCTTAGGGAATTCTTGCTTGGACCAAGAAAACCGCGTCAAAAACGTTTCATATATGCCGGCATTTATGCTGCCTATAATGAAGCATGGAAAGTATCACACATGGAGGCCGCAGAACGAATACGTGAACTTGATCGTATTAATTTAGAGAAAACACTCTCTGTGGTCGACAATGGGTTAACAACTTTGTCCTCCAGAATATATTCATTGGATGGCATTGTATCCTCTGCTATCGACATACTAGAACAAGATTTGGCGATGTTACAACAAGGCCAGTCTCAATTACGTTCTATTGTGTTATTAAGCTGGACGCTGCAATCTTTGCGAGCGGGCTATGTGCCTTGGCGTTTTATCAACACAACGGCTCTGTTTGCAGAATACAATCTAACTGATAAACAGATCGAACTGGCACAAAGAGGAGCAAAGTATACAGTGCTGAGCATTGAAAAACTGGAAAAGTTACCATTCACAGTGGCAGAAAAACCAGCTACAGAATGGCTTATTCATGGCAAAATAACATTACCTGTGACTACTTTTCAGTTTCAGTTTTGCCTCAGACAAATGCAAGCAGGCAAATATGAAAGGTTGGGTAAGGAATACATTAAGACATCTTGGGATTTACGTATACATATAGATGTTGGAGTGGGGATCGTGAAGTGGTTTTGAGCGGTACACACTGTAAACGTGCACTGAGCGGTTCGCTTATATGTCAGGACATTTCTTTACACGGGGCTTGTAATGGTTCTGTGGCAAATTTGTCTTGCCATCAGCAGGGTACACCAGCTGCTGTGATTAATCCAACGTTTGGACAACTTTATAATGGGAGTTACCTCATGTTGAATGATCAGAGTTGCTGCGGCATGCTGCCAGGCATCCCATATCTAGTAACGGTCAACTCCAGGGTCACTTGCTGTATGCAAGTATTGTTTGCCCCAATAGACACAGTCAGGGAGTCGCCTCTATGGCCTTCGCTGAACGTCTCTTTTATAAGATTTGATACTTTGAGCAGAATGAAAGCCATGCTTTTACAGCAAACAGTGCCTTTGACCTCGGCCAAAGAAACCTATGATCTACAAGTAGCAAGGACTTCGGCTGAGATACAGACTTTAATACGTACAAACTGCCCTATACATTTTGTAGAAATGATAGGACGTATCTTCAATATGTCTGATACAACCGGAATTGTACATGTATTTAAGAGCATCTGCTCTGGTCTGTTAGCACCTTTCCAGGCAATACTCGGAATCATCCCGAACTTTGCACATTCGGTGTTTGGTGGCATACCATTAATTCTAGCACTTGTTGCCGGAATTCTATTTCTCTTCCTGCTGTTGCGCTATGGCCAGCCTATTCGCAGACATCACTCCGAGCGAAATGGAGAAAGCTCTCCTTGAACGAAAGTGCAGTGAGCGAATAGTACAACTTTTGGGCATGACTCGTCTACGGGAACTTAATACCACGTGGTTCCTGTCATTCAGACCAATCTGGCAAGATTGCATCTTACCTGTTCTACGCTGCCTGCTATGCGGTGAAGAATGCGTGTTGGACACCTGTCTAACATTTCCATCAGCAACGCCAACGGATGTCGATACTCTGCTGGTCCCGATAACGGCCCATGCTCTGTGTTGTCCCCAGAGGCTACCAATCCTGATGTCAGCATTCATTGAGATCTCACAGATGCTTCCGGCTCCTGCTGAGGTACGAGAAAGATCTACAGGCACACAGGTAACAACGGACGCGAACATTGCGGCGGCAACCTATGCTGAAAGCGATGCTTCACATCTCTGTGCAATTAATCTACTACACGAGGTGTTCCAACTGACACCAACTTCAGTGGATGATGTTTTGTCTATAGAAATAGATGATCTCATGTTTACACCAGACCCGTGAACTGACTCTGATTCAGCATACAGTGTTCCAGAGATGCAGTAACAATTTGGCCTTCATTTTCAAAAAAACTTGGAACTCTACCAAAATTGAACTTTTCCCCATTTTTCGAACAAAAATGGCACAACAATCTGCTTAAAGTAGAACTAGCCTTATAATACAGACTTCACGGTACTTCCACGGACACTTAGTCATCTTGTGTGTCTAAAACAGTTCATTAATTTTCATGACATGAAATGACTTTGATTTTGGAACAACTTATCGATCATTTTCTGTCACATGTAAATATTACTGCTTATTTCATTTCAATTGCATTTATTTTCAAACTTTATGCCTGAAATGAAAAGCATTTGCTTCAAATGTACAGTACCTTTTGCATTTTTTACTATGTTTTTTAATGCTTTTAAGAAATATTTTTAAATATGCGGTACTCCATTTTATGTTTAGCATTTTAAATGTCTAGCATTTTAGTATTATCGTACACACGAAAGTGGAGTGGGTGTTGTATTCCTCTTAGGGTGTCCATAAACGGGCTTTCCAGTATCATGTCCTTATATAGGCACAATTCGCCCTGCCCTTATATAGGCATAGAATCCCAGCCCTTATTTAGGCATTAAACCGTGCACTCCAAATACAGGCATGGTCTCTGACATCCGTCCACCCTAACGTCACAACGAGTTCATGAAGAACAGACCCTTAGGCTGCGGGAGTTTCCCTAGCCCAGGACTATTGGTTTCTTCAAGGACTCATATATTATGCATGAACCATTATTCCTTAGGGGTTCATTCATGACGTCTTCCGCTGTCCGGTCCACGTCAATGCTAACATTCTGAGGTACCTCTCAGGTATAAATATACCTTCCCTAGCCCTTGTAAACCAGAGGAGACCTCGACTTCAGAGGAGCCCGTTTCCCGGCCTGACGCACTGAGAAGACGCTGTCATCCCTGCACGCAGAGAGTCCAGCTTCCAGTGATCTGACTTCCCTTGCGGGGTGTTAGAGTTCGAGTCTGGCAAAGAGATTCCTACCTCTCTCAATCTTCAGGTACGGAGCTGATAAGAACCTAGAGGGACTCTTGGCATACTAGGCATAATAGGCTTAACATACTCTTAGTATACCATAGTAAGGAATACTTCACCTACTTCATACCTCTCCCTACACCTAGGTTAGGTTAGGTACATTGGGGTAGAACTAGATTAGAAACGCATCGTATGAGTACTCGCATTTTTAGCCTGTGTTATTTATGTAAAGGCATATGTACTAAAAGATAATGCTATCGCAGTATTATTTATTTCTACTGCTCACACTGTACATTATTTATCTCACATACTGTCTTGTGATCGTAACAGCACATTTTACTTACACCAGAAACAAGACTGTTCAATAAATCTTTTATTGAAACGCCCGTCTGTTCTTTCTGTGTAACTTGGAGAAAACTAAGCATGCACGATTGAGCTGAGTGAAATAGTTATCTATTGTTTCCACGACTCTGGGACACATTCTGATTCTAAAGGGAAACAAAGTGGTCATGTTTGTGGCTGCCAGAAACTACTCCCTTCTTGTTATCCAAGGAGTTTCTAGTGGCCTCTGAGCTAGCTGGCACAAGTAATTAAGTTTAATATACTCGATAGGGACATACTGACCTTAGTCCTATGTCAAACCTATAGGATATATTATTCCAATGCGCAGAGCCTATTAGGGAAATAGGAGCTACACTACAACACGAGTGTCAGCTGTTTCAACTGTAATGAAAGTGTCAGTTGCTTTCGCCTCCAGACGCTGGTGGAGTGTCTGTCGCACTATGGTAACCTCCGCCGTGCTGTCGAGGAGGGTTACCGCCCAACTCCTGTCGAGGCGGAGGGTTCTCCACGTCTGAGGCATACTTTTCAGTCAAAGCAGCAACTTTTTTCTTCTGAAATGGGGCACGATATTGAGGTGGTTCCTCTTGCTTGACTTTTACGTCAAACTGGCGCTGAGGGTCCCGTCTTGCCTGCGTAGACTTGCCTTGTCTGCGATCCTGTCGCCCTCCTCTGCTGAATTTTTGATCCAATGATTCCTGAAAGGAACGAGGAGAATGAGGATCAGGAACCTGGAACTTCTCGGGTGTCTTAATTTTAGCGCAGTCACGCAAATCATATCTACACTCAGAAGCATCTGGTGGAGGCGAACCTGCACGTGAACAAGGCTTCTGTTGTTGCTGCTGCACATTTTTGTTCCAAGCCTTTTTAGGAAAGACTGGACAACCCTCCTTTTCAGGAGGGGGTTTACCTTGTGGCTGAGTAAATGGTCGAATCCCTAAGCTATTGCGACCTAAGGATGTATACCCATTCGCAATAATAATCGGTAACTGTCGCTCCGGATCCACGTCCGCCACCGCCGCTAGGCGTTGCCGCACTTATAAGCAAACTGCTTCATCTTTAATGACATTATGAAAGAAAATCCAATAATGTACAGGACATAATGGGTAATCCACGAGACTTTTGTAGAAAACGTTCCTTTTATTGATTTTCAGAATAATTTCCAGCGTATAGAACAGCCAACACGTGTTTCGTCTGTACTCATCAGTATTCAGACTTTCTCAAGGCTGGAAAAACAAACGTGTATACAGTCAATAAAATCCATGTGTATTGTCGACATCTCTTAAATAATTGTACATGGAAGACATTATACAAATGAAAAACCCAAGATCTCATAGCTTGGATTAATCACCAGAGACGTGATACAGCACAATCCAATATTTAAAAAGAAGTGAGTAAGCAGAAAATAGAAGAGAATACCAACTGAAACGGAAAAAAAAAGGATGTCAGGTGAAAAAAGTCCCATACCCTAAATCTACCAAAACGTGAATCGAATAGTAAAAGAAAAAACGCCAAAAAGAACGCCAAAAAGAACCATGACCGCAAGTGTGAAAACCTAAAGAAACATAAATGGTGCCAATAAGCCATACTAGACTCAATAATATAAAAGAAAAAGAAAAAGAAACAAGCAGTAGACACAAGGGGTTATGAAACCCAATGTTTATCAAGGTAGACACGAGAAACCCACCTACTGATTGATTCTTAATAAATTCGTCGTTAGACCCAGGTTGGTTGAAGATCCACACATAGTCATGCGACTAATAATAAAGAACAGTCTATTTAAAAACATGAAAAGGTGAGTTAATGTATATCCTTAAAAAGAATTAATGTATATCCTTAAAAAGAATAGCAAGGCTGTTCCAGGTTCCTAATAGAAAATATATACGGGGCGTTGTTAATCTACAGGCCTAAAAAATGCATATGAGAAACAATCACACTGGAGCACTAATAGGGAACCAAGTTAGTTCAAGATGCACTTGCCCAATAATTAGCAATGTGCATTAATTCATGTCTCACTCGTGGATAAGCCCTAAACCTTACGTCTATATCCAGGCAGCACAATGGTTGGATATGATACACACTAGACACTCACCACAAAAAGTAGAAGACTGTGGTGAGCTTGAAATGCAGCCTGAGGATAAATCTAAAATAGTGGCTAATTGAGCATGAGTCCTAAATGGAGAAAGAATAGGAATAATGATGGACAGAACAAGGGTAAGTTAACAGCCACCTCCATAAGCAAAAACGGGGAATGGGCACACACTCACCAAAGAATGGAGTTCCTAATAATAAAAGGAATAGGTCATTCAAAAACAATGTACGTTGCTATGAGAATGACGTTCTTCAGCCATGTCGCGTTGAAAGAAATGTAAAACCGCAGAGGAATCAAGGCTGTAATGCGTGAGTAGCCTGTATAGAAAAAAACAGCCCTTAATAAATAATATCAAAATAAGAAATTATTATCACCGAAACCAACCCGACTCCCCTAATAAGGTAATGCGGTTCCACTAAGCTGCACAACAAGTGCGGTGGACCAACAACAGAAGGGGTGGCCAGACAAAATTGCAACAAAGGCCAAAAGAAACCCTGTATAAAGACGAACCCACACGTCACCACCGTAGCTGTGCTTCTAGTGAATGCAGCAAATCACACCTACCAGCCCCTTCAACTCACCTATTGAAGTGGTGAAATTCCATATAGCTACGAGTTAAAGGTGTAGACAAATGGCCCGACCATGATACGTCAAGTCCTGTAATATACATGAACTTCATCAGTATACGGGCTGGCCCCCTTGTTCTATTAATTATTACAATCTCAAAAGTTGCAAAAAGACTCACCTCGCCTATCCACAAGTCACCGCCGAACACGCCACGCGTGATACCGCTCGTGAAACGACACAAGTGCAGTTCCCTCGGCCATCTTGAAATTAAAAGCTGGCGCTCAAAAGTCATGTTATTAGAAAGAGCACGTGACTGTTAAGGTCCCTCCCATGAGCAATGTAAATACTGGGTGATATGGGCCGCCATCATAGAAGGTGAAAGTATTGCGAAAAACGTACTCATCCACTGAGTAATCGTAGATTACCTACTAATAATGCCCACAGCGAATAGCAAAAAAGACACCATAACAATGTATTATGGAGTCCCACGAAACCGAGAGTAAATAAAAAGTTGTTGGATCAGCCTAAACCGGTGGGGGGTGAATCTTCGATATAAACAGATATAGAGAAAGGAAACGAAAAGATGATAGAATTGAGATGAAACTGCTGAGGAAATAACAACAACAGTGTCAAAGAGTCATGCAGGATAGTGATTGCCATCAAATGCCCAAAATGCTGAAGAGGACACTCCACATAAAAAAGTAATAATGGAGAAAACAGACATACAGAATATTTCAATAAAGTCAAACTTCCACAGAAATTGTAAACAAAAGCTATAGCATATTTGAATGGAGTCCAAATTCAACAGTTACTGTGTACAAGATTACATAGATGTAACACATTAACACAATCAACATAATGAATAGAATGCAGAGCAGAGACATAATATCTATCTGTAACATAGCACAGAAGAACAGTGCTTGAACTGAGATATGTTCTAATACATTCAGTCACGTAGAAATACATGCATTTCTCTATCGGTGTTAAGCCCCTGGTCAACTGATCTCAATTTGATAAGCCATTTAGATTCCAATTTTCTGAGAGCCGAGGTTCTGTCCCCCCCACGGGGGTCATCCTCAACTGTGGCTATACCATGAAATTTAAGACGTAACACTTCAGAAGATTTGTGTTCAGTGTTGTAGTGCACCGCTAGTGGCTAATTAACATTGTTGTTACGAATAGATCTGATGTGTTCTTGAATCCGATCTTTAAGTGGTCTTATAGTGCTGCCCACATAAATTAGGTTACACTGACAAACAATACAATTAGCAACATATTTTGTATTGCAGGTAATGAAATGCATTATGTTGTGTGTCTGACCAGTATTGTAACTGAAACTCGTGATCTTATTATGCGCAAATTGGCACACACTGCACATTGAGCATTTAAAAAAACCTTTTGGCTTGGCAGGTAACCAAGTGCGTGAAGATTCATTACTGTTGTGACCAACATGAGAAGAACTCAAAATGTTTCTTAGAGTCCTTCCCCTCACATATGTAATTTGAGGTTTGTTCTTCAGATATGGATCCAAATCATGGTCCAACTTCAATAAATGCCAATGTTTATGAAAAGTTCTGTATATCTGATTGCTATGTGAATGAAACTGTGTAATGATAGCCACTTGCTTCCTATCAAGATTCTTCTTCTTATTGAGATTAGATCTGAGGAGCTCAGTGCGTTTTATTCTGTTGATTCTGGTATGTGCTTTATCAAGTGTATCACAGTCATACCCTCTAGTCGAAAAACAAACTTTGAGACCTTTCATCTCTTGCTGGAAATTGTGCTCAGTACTACAATTCCTCCTCAAGCGAGTCATCTCACCGAAGGGAATTGCTCGAATCTGAGAGGCAGGATGTGCGCTCGTCGCATGTAGTACAGAGTTGCATGCAGTGCTTTTACGAAAAAGTTTAGACTCCAGCACCCCATTATCCACAAAGAGTGTGACATCCAAGAAATCAATATGTTCTTTGTTGATGTTGTGTGTAAAACTGAGATTATAATCATTGTTACTTAAATGTGTAATGAAGTCTTCTAAGGTCTTGACATCACCTCCCCAAATCATCAAGATGTCGTCTATAAAACGACCCCAATAGACTATGTAATTAGTCAAATTGGGTGGACAGGCTCTCCAGATATGTTGTTCCTCATAGAAACCCATATAGTTGTTAGCGAATGAGGGAGAAAATTTTGCCCCCATAGCAACCCACGAGTGCTGTCTGTACCAAGTGTCATTGTGTTTAAAAAAAGTGTTATCCAAGGTTAACTTGGTAAGCTCAATCACCATCCTAGTATGGTCATACAATGTTGCATCCCGTTTAGATAAAAAGTATGTGAGAGCTTCCATTCCCTTGTCCAATGGAATGCTGGTGTATAATGCATTCACATCAAGTGTGACAAAAGTGAGATCATCAGTCCAGACAAAATGTTCTAATTTATTGAGTAGATCTTTAGTGTCCTCAATAAATGCTGGTAATTTGCGCATAACAGGTTGTAAAAAGATGTCAATGTATTCTGATATGCGCTCAGTAAGTCCCCCTATTGTAGAAATGATCGGTCTGCCTGGTGGAGCTGCAAGATTTTTGTGAATTTTAGGCAAGGTATAGATATACGCTGCTCTTGGTGTAGGATTAAACATGTATTTGAATTCAGTATCAGATAGAAGCCCTGAATTAAGCCAATAACGTAATGTTCTCTCTATTAGTTTGTTGGCTTCCTGCATAGGATTGTGAGAGATCTTGGTGTAAGAATTACTATCAGATAATTGACTTTCAATTTCCCTCTGGTAGTACTCATTGTCCATAAGGACAATGTTGCCCCCTTTGTCTGCCTCTTTGATGGTTAGATGGGAATATTTGGTCAATTGGAAAAGGGCAGTTCTCTCATTTTTTGTCAAATTGTCCTTAAATCTGCCAGGAGCGTGTTGTAATCTATCCTCCAACTTGTAGAGATCAGTCGTTACAGCTTTATAAAAGCAGTCAATCATATTCTCAGGAGATAGCATGGGTGTAAACGTGGATTTGGTTTTCAACCCACTATCCGTTTGTAAATTAGTTGCTATGTCTAAATCCTGAAGAATTTCTTCCATGCTAGGAACTGTGTCTAAACTATCATCAAGGGATAGAAGCATTTGTATGTTATGTATGTCCTGAATGGTTTGTCCACTTTTATCAGCTGTATAAATACTTACCGGACAGGTAGAGGAGGAAATTAAGAGACTAAGGGGTCAATTCCGATTCGGGCCGGAAAAAGCACCGACCGACTCGGAGCCGGAATTTATTCCGACCGACACGTACCTGTGGCGCCCGACACGCCAAGTACGATGCAAGGCGTGCAAAATCCGACCGACACGTACTGAACCCAAGCCGAACGACCGAGCCGCACGGAAAACAGCAATCCTGCCGGAAAAACACGCAAATCGAACCGACCGACATGCACCCGGAACAAATCCAACCGAAACGTACACGCGAACTCCAAACCGCTAAGTACGATGCAAGGCGCGAAAACCACGACCGAGTCGAACGGAGGACAAGCCGTACGACCGACACGCATACAAAACCGAGCCGAAGTAACACAAAACACCGCGACCGACGCGTACGCAGCATAGAAAACTGCACAAACACAGCGTGAACGAAACGGAGAAGACCGTACGAGACAAATGCAGGGACCGACTCGGTCACAAGAACGTTTCCAACATGCACAAAAAGTACTAAGGAAAAATACACAAAAAAAGGCCAAACAAGCAATTACAAAGCCAATAAATACTGGGGGGGTGGGGACAGAGAACAAAGACACACCCACAACTCCACCCATATAAAGGACACAAATCCCAACCATGATCCTTTGCAAATGCCATTCTACTGCCAGCACTCAACAGACAGCAACCACACACCCACAGCTCATCCCTCACACAAGCCACACACCATCAGCACACCAACAAATAGCTACCTCACATACACCCAGCAAAACACACACTCACACACCCTCACCTGCACACCAACACACACCTCACTCACCATCACCACGCATCACCATGCCCCCCAAGAAGAATCACAAGTTCCTAGATTGTGAATTGGAAGTCCTGGTAGACGAGATCCTCAGGGTAGAGCCACAGCTGTTTGGCACACTGGTCCAAGAGACACCCATCTCCCAGAAAACCAAGATGTGGGAGAGGATCATCAACAGGGTGAACGCACAATCACCATGTCTGCGCACAAAGACTGACATCCAGAACAGGTGGTATGACGTGCGCAGGAGGGTACGGGAGCTGCTCAAGAAGGACTACCTCCTGAGCCAATACACCGGCAGTGGCCCTCCTGCCAAGCCAGTATACCTCAGGCCCTGGGAGGAGAAGGTGCGGGCCATCCTTCCGCCAGTGAGCATCTATGGACTAGAGAACATCCCAGAGCCTGGTGAGTACACAACAAATGTACACAATATTCTGCCACAATACACACACACATCACTGTCAAGGGGAGAGTCAAACCATGCACTCATAGCAATTACACAGCAACCAGAACAGAATCATCCCAAAATGTTTATGTCAGTGAGATAAACACAACACATGCCATCTCAAAGTTACATTTAACCGTGTCATCACATGTACAAACACAACTACAACTACAGCTAGGCAGTGGCACAAATAGAACTAACAAACACATCCAGACATGTAGCCACCACTACAACACCAACACACAGTGAAGACCACTGAAAGGAAGGACTTCTGTGTATGCTGGGCAAGTCAGTGTAGCCAATAGCATCATGGGAGTCGTAGTCACACATATTGCTCACCCCCACAACTGTCCCATCAACACCACCATGAACCATGCGCACATCACAGGGAGTGGAAAAGGACTCACAAGATGGCTGACACTGGCTACTGCTGTGGGGAGCACAAGGCCCTGCTGGCAACTGTGCAACAACCAACAGCAGGACACCACTGACTGACATCCTGAGAGACAACTTCCACTCCCTGCAATGGAAGCACATTCCATGGTGGGATATCTGGCTGGCTGGGTGGGAAGGAGGACTCGCAGCACTGACCATAGTCACAAGCACCTCCCTCACACACCCCTCAACACAAACTCCACAGAACCCACCTGGGAGAATGCAATGCCTCACATCCTAACTCAAGATCCCACAAAGAACCTCCACCCTGGGTAATGTTGTGTGAAGCACAGGGACACTCTTGGGACTTTTAGCCAAACAACTGCCAGGACAACACTCCCAGCCATCCTGTCAGCACAGGCAGCCCACCCCACAGGGAAGCAGAGTCAAAGGAAGGAAGCATGGGCATGCTGGGAAGGGGGTGGAGGCAATAGCATGATGGGAGTAGTAGGCACAGATATCGCTCAGCCTCACAACTGGCCCATCAACACCACCCTGAACCATGCTCACATCACAGGGAGTGGATAAGGACTCACAAGATGGCTGACACTGGCTACTGCTGTGGGGAGCACAAGGCCCTGCTGGGAACTGTGCACCAACAAACAGCACAACACCACTGACTGACATCCTGAGAGACAACTTCCACTCCCTGCAATGGAAGCACGTTCCATGGTGGGATATCTGGCTGGGTGGGAAGGAGGACTCGCAGCACTGACCATAGTCACAAGCACCTCCCCTCACACCCCCCTCAACACAACCTCCACAGAACCCACCTGGGAGAATGCAATGCCTCACATCCTAACTCAAGATCCCACAAAGAACCTCCACCCTGGGTAATGTAGTGTGAAGCACAGGGACACTCTTGGGACTTTTAGCCAAACAACTGCCAGGACAACACTCCCAGCCATCCTGTCAGCACAGGCAGCCCACCCCACAGGGAAGCAGAGTCAAAAGGAAGGAAGCATGGGCATGCTGGGAAGGGGGTGGAGGCAATAGCATGATGGGAGTAGTAGGCACAGATATCGCTCAACCTCACAACTGGCCCATCAACACCACCCTGAACCATGCTCACATCACAGGGAGTGGATAAGGACTCACAAGATGGCTGACACTGGCTACTGCTGTGGGGAGCACAAGGCCCTGCTGGGAACTGTGCACCAACAAACAGCACAACACCACTGACTGACATCCTGAGAGACAACTTCCACTCCCTGCAATGGAAGCACGTTCCATGGTGGGATATCTGGCTGGGTGGGAAGGAGGACTCACAGCATTGACCATAGTCACAAGCACCTCCCCTCACACCCCCCCTCAACACAAACTCCACAGAACCCACCTGGGAGAATGCAATGCCTCACATCCTAACTCAAGATCCCACAAAGAACCTCCACCCTGGGTAATGTAGTGTGAAGCACAGGGACACTCTTGGGACTTTTAGCCAAACAACTGCCAGGACAACACTCCCAGCCATCCTGTCAGCACAGGCAGCCCACCCCACAGGGAAGCAGAGTCAAAATGAAGGAAGCATGGGCATGCTGGGAAGGGGGTGGAGGCAATAGCATGATGGGAGTAGTAGGCACAGATATCGCTCAGCCTCACAACTGGCCCATCAACACCACCCTGAACCATGCTCACATCACAGGGAGTGGATAAGGACTCACAAGATGGCTGAAACTGGCTACTGCTGTGGGGAGCACAAGGCCCTGCTGGGAACTGTGCACCAACAAACAGCACAACACCACTGACTGACATCCTGAGAGACAACTTCCACTCCCTGCAATGGAAGCACGTTCCCTGGTGGGATATCTGGCTGGGTGGGAAGGAGGACTCGCAGCACTGACCATAGTCACAAGCACCTCCCCTCACACCCCCCCTCAACACAAACTCCACAGAACCCACCGGGGAGAATGCAATGCCTCACATCCTAACTCAAGATCCCACAAAGAACCTCCACCCTGGGTAATGTAGTGTGAAGCACAGGGACACTCTTGGGACTTTTAGCCAAACAACTGCCAGGACAACACTCCCAGCCATCCTGTCAGCACAGGCAGCCCACCCCACAGGGAAGCAGAGTCAAAGGAAGGAAGCATGGGCATGCTGGGAAGGGGGTGGAGGCAATAGCATGATGGGAGTCGTAGGCACAGCTCTACATCCCCCACCACATGGCCCAGCAAGCTCACACTCATGCATGCACATCCCACAGAGAGTGGAAAGGCCCATCAAAGATGTCTGACACTGTTGCTGTGTCGTGGGGAGCACAAGGGCATGCTGGGAACTGCACACCAACCAACAGCAGGACACCACTGTCAGCCATCTTGCCATTGCTCTCACACCCACACACACTGAACTCCCCACAAAAGCAAGTAAGTATGGGAATGCTGGGAAGTGGGGTGGAGGCAATAGCATGATGGGAGTCATAGTCACAGACATAGCTCACCCCCACAACTGTCCCATCAACACCACCCTGAACCATGCTCACATCACAGGGAGTGGATAAGGACTGACAAGATGGCTGACACTGGCTACTGCTGTGGGGAGCACAAGGGCATGCTGGGAACTGCACACCAACCAACAGCAGGACACCACTGTCAGCCATCTTGCCATTGCTCTCACACCCACACACACTGAACTCCCCACAAAAGCAAGTAAGTATGGGAATGCTGGGAAGTGGGGTGGAGGCAATAGCATGATGGGAGTCATAGTCACAGACATAGCTCACCCCCACAACTGTCCCATCAACACCACCCTGAACCATGCTCACATCACAGGGAGTGGATAAGGACTGACAAGATGGCTGACTCTGGCTACTGCTGTGGGGAGCACAAGGCCCTTTTGGCAACTGTGCAACAACCAACAGCAGGACACCACTGACTGACATCCTGAAAGACAACTTGCACTCCCTGCAATGCAAGCACAGTCCATGGTGGGATAACTGACTGGCTGGGTGGGAAGGAGGGCCGGCTGTCAACCAAATACAACCAATGCAGACCATGTTCACACCCCAACAAATACATAGAAATGCCCAAATAATGCAGGACAATGTGCTACACCAATATCAACCCCTGACTGTGACAACTTAGGACAATGCAATGTACAGGCCCGTACCCAGAGGCACAGTCACAACTGTCAGGTGTGTCAACCATTGATGCCTGCAGAAACATAACATACATTGTGTGTGTCTCCCAAAAACAGGTTATGATGGGGACACAGCAGCAGACGCTGAGGAGTCCCAGTCCCAGGCTCAAGAGGATGCGGAGCTCACTGGTGTCGTACAGCCTCTGCCCTCCTCGGACGAAGAAGACCAACCTGGCACATCCGGTGCAAGTCAACATGCAGCACCAGCAGGACCACCAGCTGCAGCACCAGCAGGACCACCAGCTGCACCCCTGCACCCACCCCTCCAACGACTGTCACCACAAATACCATCCCTGCCGACATGGACAGAACAAGGAGCAACACCAGCACAGGGACCCTGGACCAACGTGGGGCCATGGACACCACCACCACCACCAACCCCCAAGGGGGACCAGGGTCATCTGTGCGTGCCACTGCACACACTGCACATGTCGGCAGGGGTTGTGGGAGGGGTGGGAGACAGAGGTCACTGCTTGCAGAGGTTGCTGGTGTGCATGATGACCCACAACTGGTACGCATAGCCAATGCGTACCAGTCCAGCACCGGAGATCTCAGCCAGGTAGTGGGGCTCCTCAGGGACATTAAACAGCAGCAGGCTGCCCATCATGCCCGCTTGGACTCACACATGTCCCGCGTGGAGTCCAAGTGGGACGCACTGCAAGAGATGACGGCGGTGCACAGGGACATATTACAATGCCTCCGCCAGATGAACAGCAACCAGTCCACACCTCCCTGTGTGCCAACAACATCTGGTGCTGAACAAACTGCAACTGCCACAGGGAGGGAGGATGACTCTGGCGGAGAGTCCCCTGCACCGCAGCAGCCTGTACTTGAGGGGCCCCCCCCAAAGAAGAGGGGTCGTCCGAGGAGGGGCAAGTGAGTGGCCGATGGCCAAGTGCAACTCCCAGGAAGCCTGAACCTGTTCTGGATGTTCACCTTTGTGCACAAACTGTTCACCCTGTTGACGGCAACACAACTACCACACATTACATGGGGAGTACAAGTTGGACCAATGTCTCAGACAACTGTGGCCCAGATACTGGGGATTTTGTCTACCAGGACTTTCAATTCACCTAGGAATTTCTGATTACAAGATATATGTACAGCACTAACCATCCTATGCACTATTCACATAAACACACTAATACACCATACTTGCCTCTGTTGTGATTCCAGCGTGGGTGCTGTCATGGGGATGATGAACTGCAAAATTACACTGTGTATGCGAACTGCAACAGCAACAGCAAGTACAACACAGGCATGTGAGTAAAGGCAACGTGACACATATGAGGGAGACACACCACCAGGGCTACACAACACATACACACCTAGGCCATCTGACTCATTGCCTACACTGATGTTGCCAGGGAAGACGGTGCAATGCACAGACACCACACCTATTCCCAGTTGTAGTCAAGTAGCCCACAAGTGCAGTAAGCAAATGGCAGTCAAATGTGTGACCACAGACAACGCACATCACAAAGTGAAGCACAGGTTTATTACACAGTTGCAACATGTCGTAACCACTACAGATGCAAGGTAATCCCACCTGGCAGCGGGCACCCAGTCAACAACTGTAGAAGGAAGGAAGTCCATGGGTGTGGCGCACATCACCTGTAGGGACACAACAGCTACCACCCTGGAAGTACAATCACGTCGTCGGTGGACACAGTTGACCAAACGAATCTGAAAGTACCCTGTGAAGGACAGAAATGACACACAGTCAAAAGCAATGGAGAACAGGACAGAACAGCAAAACTCATGCACAATACATGTTACAAGATACCCACCCAGAACCAAGTTAGCATGTCAACACTGTTGGGGAGTACAGACCACCTGTAAGCACACATCGCTACACACATCCAGTCAAGTAGCCCATGGACACACTCCAACAGCACCAGAGCACCACCTACACATATCATGCCAACTCACATCATTGACATGACACCTCAGGATACTCACATTCAGCTAAAGAAGTTGGTGATGAGCTGTGTGCGGACATCACCCTCATCATCATCATCATCACTGGCATCGTGGTCCAGGCCAGGATCCTCCACAGGTGGCGGATGTTGGTCATTGTCATCCCCTATGAGAGGCAACTCCTTCCGCACTGCCAGGTTGTGGAGCATGCAGCAGACAATGATAATCTTGCACACTTTCGCTGGGGCATATGGGAGGGACCCTCCTGTCTTGTCCAGGCAGCGGAAGCGGCTCTTCAGGAGACCAAATGTCCGCTCAATCACTCTCCTGGTCCGACCATGTGCCTCATTGTAGCGCATCTGGGCTGGTGTCACAGGGTTCCTGAGGGGTGTCAGCAACCACGGCATGTTGGGGTATCCCGAGTCACCTACGGACAGACAAGTGCACATTAGCTGACTTGGAAAAGTGGGCGGAATACTACAGATCAGATCACACACAATGGCACAAAGTCAGTACACACCGACAAGCCAGGCACGCTGGTTCTGCATCTGTGCCATCATCCTGGGGATGCGACTACTCCTCATCACAAAGGCATCGTGTGCTGAACCAGGGAAACGGGCACACACGTGTGTGATGGTCATATCTGCAAGACACACCACCAGTGCATTGACCGAGTGGTAGTGCTTGCGGTTACGGTAGGCCTGCTCCTGGGCCTGTGGTGGTACCAAAGCCACATGTGTCCCATCAATGGAGCCAATGACATGCGGCATCCTCCCCAGGGCATAGAAGTCACTCTTCACGTCAGTGAGTCGTTGCAGTCTAGGGAAATAGATGTACCGGTTCAGGAACAGCAACATTGCCTCCAAAACATCGCGGAGCACACGGCTCAACATGGTCTGTGACATCCCACCAGCAGTCGCCACAGTATGTTGGAAGGTACCGGTGGCAAAGAAGAGTAGGGCTGCCATCACCTTCACCTTGGGGGTCAGCGCTGTAGGATACGGCCGGCCAGGCTGCAAATGTGGGGCCAACTGCACTGCCAAATCCTCAATCAGCTGCCTGGTGAAGCGGTACCGTCGGATGCTGTCCCGTTCCACCATCGTTGCCAGGTCTGGGAATGGTCGATGGACAGCAGGAGCCCTGCAGTGCAGAGGAGAAGAAAGCAAGATTGTCAGTCACCCCACATATGCGGCATTGAACACACTCAATATCACAACATACATCATTATGAGGCACAACTACATGAAGTGTGCAGTTCCGTAAGGACATGTATGGTACATACATGGCCAACATCTGTCATCACGGTTCAACAAGTGGCATCAATAAGGCCCAGGTTGGCCCATTGGATATCATGAGGCCGTGTCACAGTTCCCATCTCCTGCTGCCGTGTCACAATCACCCCCCACAGTGACATGTGAGGACAGATGTGCCCCAGGCATCACAGCTCAACAACAGGTACATTCCCAGGGACCCTGTATTGCCACATGGGCACTGGCATTACATGGAGTATCATGTATACACCACAGCAAAACAACCATGACCCCCACAGGTAGTGGTCCCACTTGCCACTGCAGGACAGACATGGACGTCTGTGACACACACACGCACAACATCAAAGTCCATGCACACACAACGTGGATGTGGAGATTGTCTCCCATTGTGCACATGAAATCAGAGACATTGTAAACACTACATGCACACAGACTGTGGAGGACCATCACTATTGTGCCACTGGGACACCCTGGCTCAAACATACCGTCCCACATGGGACTCACGGGGTATGTGACATGACATACACATACACCACCGTGAAATGTGACCATGGCACATGCACAGATATGAACAGTTGCACATCACAGTGGTCATGTACACGTAACACCCAGGATCCTGTCCCCATGAACACGTGCACAGCCTGGGGGTGGCTGCCCCCAGGTGACACCCATAGGACAACATGTACACCAACATACACACAATAGGAAATGCAGCCTTACATGCCTTATGATACAGTTTGGACAGGCTGTCGTGTTGTAGGTGTGCCCCTCGCTCCCTGGGAGCTATCTGTGGCTGGCATATGTTCATCTGAGACAGGCATGGTGACATATGCCAGTCACTTGTACAGGGATGCGTTGAACAGCAATGGACCGATCGGTGCCCCCGGCCGGCCCATTGCATTCAATGTGTGCGGGTACGCGTTGTACCCCTGTACGCGTTGATCAGCAATGGACCGATCGGTGCCCCGGCCGGCCCATTGCATTCAATGTGTGCGGGTACGCGTTGTACCCCTGAACGCGTTAGTACCGCAATGGACCGATCGGTGCCCCCGGCCGGCCCATTGCATTCAATGTGTGCGGGTGCGCGTTGTACCCCTGTACGCGTTGATCAGCAATGGACCGATCGGTGCCCCGGCCGGCCCATTGCATTCAATGTGTGCGGGTACGCGTTGTACCCCTGTACGCGTTGATCAGCAATGGACCGATCGGTGCCCCGGCCGGCCCATTGCATTCAATGTGTGCGGGTACGCGTTGAACCCCTGTACGCGTTGATCAGCAATGGACCGATCGTGCCCCCGGCCGGCCCATTGCATTCAATGTGTGCGGGTACGCGTTGTACCCCTGTACGCGTTGTACCGCAATGGACCGATCGGTGCCCCCGGCCGGCCCATTGCATTCAATGTGTGTGGGTACGCGTTGTACCCCTGTACGCATTGATCAGCAATGGACCGATCGGTGCCCCCGGCCGGCCCATTGCATTCAATGTGTGCGGGTACGCGTTGTACCCCTGTACACGTTGTACCGCAATGGACCGATCGGTGCCCCCGGCCGGTCCATTGCATTCAATGTGTGCGGGTACGCGTTGTACCCCTGTACGCGTTGTACCGCAATGGACCGATCGGTGCCCCCGGCCGGCCCATTGCATTCAATGTGTGCGGGTACGCGTTGTACCCCTGTACGCGTTGAACAGCAATGGACCGATCGGTGCGCACCCATTAACAATGGCCTAGCCTGGCAACGGACGCGTTTTCGAAATTCGAACGAGTCGGTTGCTGGAAATTCAGTTGGTCACCCACAACAATGTTGCAAAATCATGTATGTCATGAAGTTGAAGATTTGAAGGATGCTGTGGGCGTGTATTGGTGCTGCTATTCCATGGATTGGCCAGATTCAGAAGATGCAAACGACTTGGACCTATCACTTTGGACACATGGGACAGTATCTGCCCGCCAGCACATATATATTGCTGGCTGTTCCCCTGAGAGCTCACTTGCCTGCACTACATGCTCCAGGACGACATCTGCCACTGCACTGCTGCTGTCTCTGCCCCCTCTGGACCCTGCAATGGCACGTACTGTGGAGAGAGCCCCAGCCTTCAGCCTTGAGGAGAACCAGGCCCTGCTGGACAGCCTACTTCCACAGTACAGCAAGCTGTATGGGACACCAGGGGAGCAGGTGAGTGTTCTGTGCACTGCCTTTCTGAATGTGCATTTTGTCTGACTAGAAAGGCTGAAAGTCTGCACGCCACTGGCTAGCAGGCTCACTGAGTAGTTGTCACCCCCCATAGTGTGTAGTGACATGCACTGGACAGGTATGGTGCAGTGACAGTGCATTTGAACAAGGTTTTACTTCCCATGCAATGATACCATGTAGTGACTTCTGGCAAACTGTCCATGGGCAGCGTTGCACTGCCTGTGTACATCATGTGCCCCTGTGATTGAGACATGTATATACAACTGTGTCATGCACGGATATGTTGCATGTGTAGTAATGGCCTTTTCACTTTGTCATCCTGACAGGTTAATGCCCATCGGAAGCAGGAGATCTGGAAGGACATAGTCCGGGCTGTCTGGTCCGTGGG
Organism: Calotriton arnoldi; assembly: GCA_963921515.1. NCBI lineage: Eukaryota > Metazoa > Chordata > Amphibia > Caudata > Salamandridae > Calotriton > Calotriton arnoldi. Next base: position 148,459 of record CAWUFW010005453.1, read on the forward strand.
GGTCTACAAGCGCCGGATCCGCAACTGCCAGAAGAGGTGGCAGGACCTTCGGGGCTGGACCCGGAGGATTGCACGGGTCCAGCTGAAGCTGTCGCCTCCTCGCAGGAGGGGCGGAACACGGACCCTGACCCCCACATGCTCCAGATCCTGGCGGTGGTGTTTCCAGACCTGGATGGGCAGCTGAAGGCCAGACAGCAGCAAGGAGGGGTGAGTCAAAGACTGCACTGTGAACTCTGTATTACATGCTATGTGCCCTCCTCTGGCCTGGTTAAACTGCCACAGTACAGCAGTCATGTTGTCCAGGAGCCATGTCCCTCTATTGTGCACTGCCCACTCCTCATCTGATACCCAGGTGTGGCCCTTACATTCAGGGAATTGTGTCACTTGGGACTGTGTCCTTGCAGTTTGCTTCACTAAAGGTGGGGGACAGCATCTGTTTCCCTAACTCTGTTGTGGGCATCATGGGTGGGTCCATTGTTCACACAACGCCTGTTTTCGGACATGTAATCTGCGTGTTGCTTTGATATGCGGTCCACTTGCTGAGCTGAGCCACCACATGTGCCTGGGGTATCTGGCACACACCCATGCAGCGGGTGGGAACAATGTTTGGGCCCCAGGAGTGTGCAGATTACGTGTGTCACACATACATAGCCAGCTATCCACTGTCCAGGGCTCATCCCTCATTCATGTGGGGCAGGACAGTCATGCCTACTCCAGGCCATGCAATGCACTCTGTACTCCCACTCCCGTGTATCAGCTGACACATTGTGCGCAGTGATTTGACCCCTCAGGTGTCTGCCTCTGTGTCAGTGTGCTGTGGATTTGTTGCCAGGACTGCTGGGGTGTTTCTCGGTAGGGGCTCAGCATGCCACTGGAGATGTGACCATAGGAGACGATACTTGTGTGTCACATAGGTGTTTGATCAGCTGCCCGTGCAGACTGGGGTATGCGAATGTGAAGTTCAGGCAGCTGTTTCCCATTCACAGCAGATTGTGAGGGGCTCAGGTTCAGAGGGTAGTGTCACAGGTCTCCCATATGTCCAATCGGTATGACCTGGACAGATGAGGGTTAAGATGATGTGTTGTGTGGGGGATGTACATGTGCACTTGTGCAGCTCCAGGACTTGCATTCCCCATCACCTACTATTGTGACACAGTGCAGAGTGTTGTTGTCTGGCTGCCAAGTCATACATCACTGAGACAGTGATGTATGACTTAGCAGTCATGCCTCCGCCATGGCATGTGTCTACTTATTGGTGATCCTGCAGGGGAGTGACATGTGCTACATGCACACCATTGTGGCGATGGCTATCAGGACATGGGTGCATCATGGTGTCTGTCGCTGGTATGCATCACATGCATTTCCTATTTGACTCTGGGCATACCTTTCATCCGGAAACCTGTACTGACTCAGTGGCAAGAGTTGTGATGTGTGCATGTCCACATGCTACACCGTGTCCTCTGCACTGTCCAACTACTGTGTAGGTGGTGCATGTGTCCACACTGGGGTGTTGCTATCCAACAGACACCAGACAGATGGGTGCAAGGCCATGTGGGATGTGAGTGCCATGGTTGGCATCAGACTGACAATTGGCTTCTCCTGTTCAGTTAGGGCACTTTTAGCAATGTTCAACTAATGATGCCAGGGCTTGCTCTGTAATGTGCTGTGCTCACAGTGGTGTGTGCGTTTGGTGCAGGTGACTGATGTCTGTCTGTTTCCCCATTGTTTGTAGATACATCCACGGCCACGGAAGGGGACAGCTCCACGGACCAGGAGGGGCCGGAGAGCTAGACTGGGTCAGCAGCCGAGGAGTGGTCGGAGGGACCCAGTGGCACGGAGGGCGAGGGGAGCCACACCGAGGAGTCCTCAGCACCATCCACCTCAGCTGAGGACCAGAGCAACTCGGAGGATGACTCCCTTATGGAGGCGGGTGTCAGCAGCCACCACACCCCAGCTAGTGTTGCTGTCCCCGCCACCACCAGCACCACCACCGCCCTCCCATCGGCTCCCATTCCCCAGGTCCGTGGAGGCTCCCATGTTCGGGAGCGTGTCTCCTTTGGGCCAGGCACCGCACCCCCTGCCCCTGTGTCCCCTGCTGCCCTGAGTGAGGAGTCTGTGTACCTCCTTCGCCAGCTCCATGTAGGGCAGACAGCCATGCTGAGTGTCCTCCATGCGCACACCGCTCTGTTGACTAAGCTGGTGTCGTTCATGGAGGGCATCTCATCGGGCATGTCTGACCTACAGAGGGGCAATAGGTCCATGGACTCCTCCCTGACGGCAGCAGTGTCCCTCCTCAGACAGTCCCTCACCCCTCCTGTCTCTGCTCCATCCACACTCCCCAGCACCTTACCCGTCCCAAGCACACACACACCGGCACAGGCACACACCAGCACACACACGTCCAGCACACAGACACACACGCCACAAACAAAACGCACATGCACGCACAGTCAGGGGACTGAAACCAGACTCACAGGGGATGGGGCCCTGGAACACACACACGCATCCACTGCGCAGTCCTCAGTTGCCTCTCCCTCCAAAGCACCCTCCCTTGCCTCACCTGCAACCCCAAAGACCCAGCGGCTCTTCCTCAGTGACCTCGGCCTCTTCCCCTCCGATCCAGCTGATACAGCATTCAGGGGGAAGAGGAAGCCCACCCACACAGAGCAGAGTGCCCCTCGCCCCCGGACACCCGCCCCCACGGGCAGAAAGACTGAGGCCCCCACCCGCAAGTCCCCCCGGAGTCATAAGAGCAAGACCCCGCCGGCGCCCTGCAGCTCAGGCACCAGGTCTCCTTCCTCCATCCCTCAGGCCCCCACTCCACAGGTGCCCCCACCACACCCTGCCCCAGGTTCCCCCACCCACAAATATACCATCCCCAAGAGGATCCGGCCTTCTCCCCCTGCCACTTGCTCTCCCGGCACCACACCCCCGCTGCGCTTGTCTGTGCCACTGATGTGGTGAGGGTGTCCTCCCCCTCTGTCCAGCCCACCTTGCCTGTTCCCCATTCTCCTCCCCTGGTGGTAGGCACTGCAGTGGAGTCCACTACCACCCTGTCTGACTTGGGCACTGCAGTGGCGGACCTGTCCACTCCATCTGCAGGGTCCACTGCAGTCGTGCCGGCACCCACAACATCTGAGTCATGCCCCCAGTTGTGCCGGCACACACCATGTCAGACACCTCCACTGCAGTTGTCAGTGGCTCTCCAGCACCCACCACCCCTTCCCTGCTTCCTCCTGGTGAGCCCTGATCCTGACCCTGCGGTGCCTGGCCTGCCCCCCCGGTTGCCCCTCCTAGTGGATTGTCCCTGGTTTTGTGCAGTGCAGGCATGCGTAGGGTGACATCTGCCACTGTCACCCTGTTTGGACTTTGACAATGGACTGGCCATTGGCCTTTGTGTTTTTTCTGGACTTTCAGTTTTCAATACACACATATGCTGAATAAAGCAACTTTCTGTTCTCTAGTGCTTATGCTTCTGATGTACATGTTGTTGATGATGCTAACCATGCCCTTGCTGCAGTGATGGTGATATTTGGTCTCATGATAATGAAGTGTTACTGTGCAGGAACCCATGTGGTCCAGGGGGAATGTGTCCTATCCTGTGGTGTATCCATGTCATCCATAGCAGCATCTGAGGGTGTCATGTGTTCAGTATTTGGCAATGGGATTTCCTACTAACATTAGCAATTTCACATCTGTGGCTTCCACCCCTGCACATCTGTTGTGCCTGCCATTGTTCAATTCGTCTACTTCCCTGACCGTGTGGCCATCTCCACTGGACATGCAGGTTTGGGCATCAATGGGGAAGGACTCATCTGTGTTGTCAGTGCAACATTGCTATACAAGTGTGTTGGATCTGTGCTGATGATTTCGTTGGCACTTCCATGACCAGGCTGATGTGACAGGAGCCTTCATTTGGTGCTAATTGTTGATTGTGTGACCAAGTGCTCAGCTGACATGATGGGGCCCTACTGAGGCAACATATGGCACAGCTTTCCTCACACAGGAGTGGAGTCCCCTCATGGCAGTGTGTACTCCTGTGACATTGCCTGCGCCCAAGGTGTGTGTTGTATGAGCATGTCTGTGTGTTCACTTCCGTTTAGCTGTGCATGCTGTGATCCCTAGTGTTGTACCTGTTTGTGATGCTTGCTGAGTTGACCTATGTTCCCCCAATGTCTTCTCCCTGGGTTCTCTGTGATGTGGGTGCATGGCACATTACTGGTCATCAGGGTGTCACCCATAGGTGTGTTTGCTGTCAGGGCTGAGTTTGTGTGCAGACGCAGATGGGTCACAGTCAGGTTTCCCCTTGGCACTTGTTGTTTGCCCCTGTCATGTGATTTCCAGTTTGTGTTATCTTTCAGTGATTGTGACACGTTGTGTGTGTGACTGCTGGCACTCCTCAGGGTCCGGGCTGCAATGTTGGTTGTTGTCTATGTGTGTTCTTTGTGGGTGACCTTGGCTTCTTCATTGGTGTGTGACTGTGGCTGGGATCCCATTGGTTGGTGTGGTATTGCCGTCATGTCCATGTACAGCGTAGTGTGCAGTGTGTCAGACATTCAGGAGTCTTGTTGAGTGGCCATGTGTGATGTGTTTCTGCACCTTGGTTCCCACCCACCACCCTGGAATAGTCATGGGTGCATGTGCAATGTCACCAGTGCATGTGTGCTTCACTGCTGCACATTGTTGGAGGTCGAGGGTGTGGTGTTGAGTGTGTGCAGATGAGAGTTGTTGCCCGGCTAGGCCCCTGCCTCCATGTTGGCCTTGGCTTACTGGCCGTGCTGATTGATTTGTGCTTGTGTAGGTGTGATGGTAGTTTGTTGCTCAGGACACATGACTGTGGTTCACATTGTGAACGACATTTAGCTTTGTCATCTCAGTGGGATTGTAATGCAGCCCAGGGTCACCACATTGTGGGGGCCCTGGGGGTAGTGCTGTGGTGTGTCTGTGTCTTGCTGTGTCAGTTGCTGTTCCTACGTGCCTGTGTGACATGTGTGATTTGTGCTCCCTCTCATCTGACAATGCCTGCTTGCCCACATAGGGGATTTGGATCCATGAGTTACCTTTGTGTGGCACTGTATGCACATCTGTATGATTGGTATTCAGGTCTCCTCATGTGTTGTGTGGTTGCCTGGGGACACTGGCACCCCCCCTCACCTGTTGTGTATGATGTGCAGTGTGGGTCTGCCTGTTTGTGTTTGTGCATCTGCACCACTGCATTGGCATATCTTGGGTGTGCCATTGGCTGTATGTAGTTTGGTGGGTTTCCCCTGCTGTCCCTGGGACTCCTAGGTCATCGGTCAGCACAATGATCATGGTTTGTGTGTCCCATTGCTGCCATGGTATGGTATCTGTTCACCTCACATCTACAGTCTCCACAGGGTATCTGCATTTGTGTGCCCATTGGTGCAAATATGTGGGTCTGCATTCTGATGGTCACTTCTGTCATTGTGTCATTGATGAATGTTGACAGTGTCAGCCCCCATGGGTGTTGTTTGTCTGCACATGGCCAAAGGTATGTCTTATTTGCACTGCAGTATTTGCCTCCCCCAATTTATGTTGCAATGGGACACATGCACTACTTTGCCACTGATGTGTTTTATGTTCTGTGACCAGGAATCATCCATGCAGTTTGGCAGTTGCAGCTTTTTCTTTGTCAACACTTACATTTTGGTCACTGTGATGATGGGGGTTTAGACCCCATTGCCACAATGTTCAAAATGTGCTTCAGCTATGGACCCCACACTTACATTTTGGGCACTGTGATGATGGGGGTTTGGACCCCATTGCCACAATGTTCAAAATGTGCTTCAGCTATGGACCCCACCCTTACATTTAGGTCACTGTGATGATGGGGGTTTGGACCCCATTGCCACACTGTTCAAAATGTGCTTCAGCTATAGACCCCACACTTACCTTTTGGTCACTGTGATGATGGGGGTTTGGACCCCATTGCCACACTGTTCAAAATGTGCTTCAGCTATGGACCCCACCCTTACATTTTGGTCACTGTGATGATGGGGGTTTGGACACCATTGCCACACTGTTCAAAATGTGCTTCAGCTATGGACCCCACACTTACATTTTGGTCACTGTGATGATGGGGGTTTGGACCCCATTGCCACACTGTTCAAAATGTGCTTCAGCTATGGACCCCACACTTACCTTTTGGTCACTGTGATGAAGGGGGTTTGGACCCCATTGCCACACTGTTCAAAATGTGCTTCAGCTATGGACCCCACCCTTACATTTTGGTCACTGTGATGATGGGGGTTTGGACCCCATTGCCACACTGTTCAAAATGTGCTTCAGCTATGGACCCCACCCTTACATTTTGGTCACTGTGATGATGGGGGTTTGGATCCCATTGCCACACTGTTCAAAATGTGCTTCAGCTATGGACCCCACACTTACATTTTGGTCACTGTGATGATGGGGGTTTGGACCCCATTGCCACAATGGTCATGGCCTGCTTGCATTGTGGGGGCCACACACATATATGTGTGGCACATGTGATAGGGGGTCACATTGTATGTTCAAAGTCATGTTCAGTGTTGTAGGCATTTGACACAGTCTACACACGCTTGTCATGGTGTTGGGGGATGTCTTTTCTTGCATTCCCTAGGTTGTGGTGTGCTGGTTGTGTCATGCATTGTCCATCCTATGAGTGGGGGTGGTGTTGGTGGTAGGCATCCAGCCCCCCATGGGTAGAGGTGGTAGTAGTGACAGGCATCCAGCCCCCTGGGTAAGGGTGGTAGTAGTGGTAGGCATCTGGCACCCCCTGGCTAAGGGTGGTAGTAGTGGTAGGCATCCAGCCCCCTGGCTAAGGGTGGTAGTAGTGGTAGGCATCCAGCCCCCTGGCTAAGGGTGGTAGTAGTGGTAGGCATCCAGCCCCCCTGGGTAACGGTGGTAGTGGTGGTGGCACCCCCTGGCTAAGGGTGGTAGTAGTGGTAGGCATCCAGCCCCCTGGCTTAGGGTGGTAGTAGTGGTAGGCATCCAGCCCCCTGGCTAAGGGTGGTAGTAGTGGTAGGCATCTGGCACCCCCTGGGTAAGGGTGGTAGTAGTGGTAGGCATCCAGCCCCCCTGGGTAAGGGTGGTAGTGGTGGTAGGCATCTGGCACCCCCTGGCTAAGGGTGGTAGTAGTGGTAGGCATCCAGCCCCCCTGGGTAAGGGTGGTAGTAGTGGTAGGCATCTGGCACCCCCTGGCTAAGGGTGGTAGTAGTGGTAGGCATCCAGCCCCCTGGCTAAGGGTGGTAGTAGTGGTAGGCATCCAGACCCCTGGGTAAGGGTGGTAGTAGTGGTAGGCATCTGGCACCCCCATGGCTAAGGGTGGTAGTAGTGGTAGGCATCCAGCCCCCTGGGTAAGGGTGGTAGTGGTGGTGGGCATCTGGCACCCCCTGGCTAATGGTGGTAGTAGTGGTAGGCATCCAGCCCCCCGGGTAAGGGTGGTAGTAGTGGTAGGCATCTGGCACCCCCTGGCTAAGGATGGTAGTAGTGGTAGTCATCCAGCCCCCCTGGCTAAGGGTGGTAGTAGTGGTAGGCATCCAGCCCCCCCTGGGTAAGGGTGGTAGTAGTGGTAGGCATCTGGCACCCCCATGGCTAAGGGTGGTAGTAGTGGTAGGCATCCAGCCCCCCTGGGTAAGGGTGGTAGTGGTGGTTGGCATCCGGCCCCCCCTGGGTAGGGGTGGTGGTGCGCATTCAGGCCCCTGTGTGCATATGTGGCATTGGTGATGGGCATCCCGCCCCTATGGTGCTGCTGTTGCAAGTAAATTCTGCATCCCTCTGTGTGTGTGTGATGTGTCGTGTACGTGTTGTATGTGTTTTGTGGTTGGTGTCTGTCTTACCTTCTGCGCCGTACGCGTCCGTGCCTGTTCCGGTAGTAAATGTAGAATATTGGTATGATCGGGACAAAAGGATTCATGGTTGGTTCGTGTCGTTCGTCTTTCTCGTCGCTTCGCGTCGTCCTCGTCGCTGGCGTGTTCGCCTCGTAGCCGTGGATCGTGTTGTGGCGCGAATCGGAGCTTATGTGCGCCTCTCCCGGATGCTTTGACGTGCCGTGCGTAGCGACGGGTTCGGCGCGTACGGAAAGCGCATCGTACTTGTTCGGCCGGACGGGGCTGCATTTTCCCTTCCGTGCGACTCGATTCAGCGTTTCCGGATTCGCCTCGGTCGGAGAACAGGACCTGTATTGGGTGAGTATGACTCGGCCGGATTCTGTGCTGTTGTGCGCATCGTACTTACTCGTTCGGTATGCTGTACGGATCGGTCGGGAAACAGGCATTCGCATGGCTTTTTTCCCGACCGAATGGTATTGGGTGCGCCTCCGACCGAGATCGGAATCGGCCCCTAAATCTTGCTGAAGCCACAGAAAAAAAATTCAAGATACTTAAAGAGGTACTGAGCTCTCATCAGACTTATATACGTGATAAAAAAATCCGCAAACTAAAAAGAGATGAGAACGATTACAAAAACGGTCGTATCTTTACATTCGCAAAAAATTTGACGAATTCAGACCTAGAGCTGGAATTAAAAAGAATTAAAGATTTGGATGCCAAAAGATCAGATACTCACGTGTCAGCAAGTGAGTCAGATCTCTCTAGCATCGCTAGTGACAATAGTGAGGCCAGGAGTGAACTAGCGTCGACATCAATACAGAATGACACAAATGCTACAGGTGCATCCTCTTTTTTATCAGAGCTAGAGAGGTACAGGAAAGGAACCAGATTGGGCTTCAACAACAAAAAACCCACTGGAAGAAAAGAACCAGGCGGGGGGGTAGAAAGAACAGACTCAGAAGAGAGCAAAAGAGTGACAAGATCAGTATCACGCATACAAAAGAATTGATTGTGGGTACAAGTTCTTCAGTTGATGCTACACCGATGTGTGTAAACAGTACTGTGACGAATATGAACGATGATGTTTCCATTGTTAACTTGTCTAAACAACTTTTAAGAAATACCGAGATCAATGTGCTTAAGAAAGGTCTGAGTTTTTGTCCAGTTTCCAGACCAGATTTCACCCAAATACACATAGACCTTTTCAAATTTGTGCGCAGGCTTAAATTAAAAAAATTCTTTGACAATCAGAACAAATTGTGTCCGGTACCTATTTATACAGCTGATAAAAGTGGACAAACCATTCAGGACATACATAACATACAAATGCTTCTATCCCTTGATGATAGTTTAGACACAGTTCCTAGCATGGAAGAAATTCTTCAGGATTTAGACATAGCAACTAATTTACAAACGGATAGTGGGTTGAAAACCAAATCCACGTTTACACCCATGCTATCTCCTGAGAATATGATTGACTGCTTTTATAAAGCTGTAACGACTGATCTCTACAAGTTGGAGGATAGATTACAACACGCTCCTGGCAGATTTAAGGACAATTTGACAAAAAATGAGAGAACTGCCCTTTTCCAATTGACCAAATATTCCCATCTAACCATCAAAGAGGCAGACAAAGGGGGCAACATTGTCCTTATGGACAATGAGTACTACCAGAGGGAAATTGAAAGTCAATTATCTGATAGTAATTCTTACACCAAGATCTCTCACAATCCTATGCAGGAAGCCAACAAACTAATAGAGAGAACATTACGTTATTGGCTTAATTCAGGGCTTCTATCTGATACTGAATTCAAATACATGTTTAATCCTACACCAAGAGCAGCGTATATCTATACCTTGCCTAAAATTCACAAAAATCTTGCAGCTCCACCAGGCAGACCGATCATTTCTACAATAGGGGGACTTACTGAACGCATATCAGAATACATTGACATCTTTTTACAACCTGTTATGCGCAAATTACCAGCATTTATTGAGGACACTAAAGATCTACTCAATAAATTATAACATTTTGTCTGGACTGATGATCTCTGATGGCAGCGGAGGACACCGCTCATCACCCGGGCTCTGCGGCTCTTGGCGGCCGCCCTCCTTTTGCAGCAGGCTCCAGCCGAGGCCTCTGGTGGGACAACGCTATGCACAACAGGGTTCCTAAAGGATGTTTACCACACCACCGTCTACAGGAACGTGCACGAAGGACAACCTCTCCTAAACGGTGCTGTCCAAAGGAGGAGCTAAGAAAAAGCGGATTTTATTTGGGGGCGAGTTGGAAGACGAAGCGGTAGGAGTTTCCCCGTAACACCGGGACCGGTGCGTTGATGGATCTATGACGATGCCCCCTGGGCGGATACCTGAATCTCTTCGTACTTACAGCGGTACCCGAGCAACCCTGGCCGATGCCCGGTGGAGCTGTCCCATGCAGCTATAGAGGAGTTTGGCTCAGGTTCAAACCCGCGGCCGGCACCTACCCAGCCGGACATCTGACACGGTTTTCCTCTTCTCCCTGCTGTGTTTTCCCCCCTTCCCCCTCCTTTTCCCAGTGTCTTCACTATACTATACGTCAATTTCCCTTATTATTGTGTAATCTCATGTTTTTATACTGGGCTCCTGTAACTGATGTAATTTTGTAACTTGTAAACCGCTGATCCTCATGTAAAGCGCTCTGATACCTCCGGGTCTAGCCAACGCTATATAAAACTTCTCAAATAAATAAATAAATAAAATCTCACTTTTATCACACTTGATGTGAATGCATTATACACCAGCATTCCAATGGACAAGGGAATGGAAGCTCTCACATACTTTTTATCTAAACGGGATGCAACATTGTATGACCATACTAGGATGGTGATTGAGCTTACCAAGTTAACCTTGGATAACACTTTTTTTAAACACAATGACACTTGGTACAGACAGCACTCGGGGGTTGCTATGGGGACAAAATGTTCTCCCTCGTTCGCTAACATCTATATGGGTTTCTATGAGGAACAACATATCTGGAGAGCCTGTCCACCCAATTTGACTAATTACATAGTCTATTGGGGTCGTTTTATAGACGACATCTTGATGATTTGGGGAGGTGATGTCAAGACCTTAGAAGACTTCATTACACATTTAAGTAACAATGATTATAATCTCAGTTTTACACACAACATCAACAAAGAACATATTGATTTCTTGGATGTCACACTCTTTGTGGATAATGGGGTGTTGGAGTCTAAATTTTTTTCGTAAAAGCACCGCATGCAAATCTGTACTACATGCGACCAGTGCACATCCTGCCTCTCAGATTCAGGCAATTCCCTTCGGTGAGATGACTCGCTTGAGGAGGAATTGTAGTACTGAGCACAATTTCCAGCAAGAGATGAAAGGTCTCAAAGAACGTTTTTCGACTAGAGGGTATGACTGTGATACACTTGATAAAGCACATACCAGAATCAACAGAATAAAACGCACTGAGCTCCTCAGATCTAATCTCAATAAGAAGAAGAATCTTGATAGGAAGCAAGTGGCTATCATTACACAGTTTCATTCACATAGCAATCAGATATACAGAACTTTTCATAAACATTAGCATTTATTGAAGTTGGACCATTATTTGGATCCATATCTGAAGAACAAACCTCAATTACATATGTGAGGGGAAGGACTCTAAGAAACATTTTAGTTTCTGAAAGACATTGTAACACACAAAGTCTCCGATGATCAGAACCTAGCATTAGAAACCCCATTCACATGGGAGGAAACAGAGCTCGCGATAACCTCGCTGGCAGTAGGTAAAGCAGTAGGTTCCGATGGTATACCGCTGGAATTTTATAAAACTTTCCGCAAGGAACTTCAATTTGACATCTTAAGGTTACTTGAACATGCCCGTAGTAATCAACAAATTCCTGATTCCTGGCGGAAAACTATCATTATTGTTTTTAAGAAAAAAGGAAAGCCCGAACAGTTGCCTGCCTCTTATCGACCAATAACATTGATTAATGCTGACAATAAAATGTATTCCAAACTTTTGGCAAATCGATTACGACAGGTTATCACCCTGTTGGTATCCCCAGGTCAACATGGTTTTATCCCGGGGAGGGATACAACAGATCATATTCGCCGGGTAGTGGCAATACTGGATTGAGCACAGGCCACGGGAGCACCGCTGGGAGTTCTCCTCTTAGACGCTGAGAAAGCGTTTGACAGAGTCTCCTGGCGGTACCTGTGGTCTGTTTTACAATGGAAAGGGTTTAGTTCGGGGTTTGTACAGGCGGTTAAAGCTCTGTACTTGGCACCAGAGGCAAGGGTTCGGATTGCAGGGCAGGAATCAGAGGCTTTTACAATCAGTAGGGGTACTAGACAGGGTTGTCCTTGCTCTCCTCTTTTATTTGCCCTTTATATTGACCCCTTTCTAACAAAGTTGGAGAGCTATACCCGGATTAAGGCGATAGAAATTGGTGGGGTCAAATACAGAGCACTAGCTTATGCTGACGATATAGCCATATTAACCAGTGACGCTTGCTCTGCGTTTCTAGCTGTCAAGGACCTGGCAGCCCAATTCGGAGTATTTTCTGGGTATAAGCTCAATGCGAATAAGACCCAAATGTTATGGTCTGGCCCGCCATATCCTTCAGACTTCCCGGTAGTTAAGGAAGCAGACTATCTGGGTGTGACAATTTCCACTCAAGTGGAAAACATTCCAGATTTGAATATTAAGCCGATTATCAACTCAACAAACAGGCAATTAGAAAGATTGGATCATTTACACCTTTCCCTAATGGGGCGCTGCAATGTTTTAAAAATGCTAATTCTACCTAAGTTTTTGTATCTATTTCGGACAATACCCCTAGAATTCTCATCCTCTTACTTTTTAAACATTGATAGGATGTGTACTAGATTTCTTTGGGGTTACCGGAGACCAAGAAAAGCAGGTAAATGGTTGATGCTTCCCAGTCAGAGAGGGGGTTTGTCTGTTCCTAATTTTCTATTATATTATTGGGGAGCACTACTCCAACATATGACAATACTTTTTGTTGGCTCTGGAGCGGACATATCGCTGGCATGTAGCCCATCTATATATGAATTAAGTCTGGGGAAACAAGCAGTGGGCTGCCTGGCAGCGATTTTTGAACCCAGCTATTATAAAAAGACACGATTTAAGATCGTGAAGGCAGCCTATAAGGTTTGGAAACAGGTCCAACGGAGGCTAAAGATTCCAAATCTAAATGTCTATTCCTCGCTGGTGAACACATTAACTCTACCTCCAATTTTTCGTGATCAGGTTACATACAACTGGGTGAATAAAGGCCTCCTAGTAATAGGAGATCTATATAGGCATGGTCAATTGGCACCTTTTTCTATTCTGCAAGATAAATATGGGTTAGGTAGAGGAGATTTTTTTAAATATCTTCAAATACGTAGTTATTTGGAGAAAGAAAATCAGAGGCTACCTTTCAACACTGAAAAAATTCCTTTGATAGAACTAATGATTAAAAAAAGCCGATTAGGGAAATTATATACAATCTTGCTTGAATGTTTCCCTGATGATTTGGTGGCTCAATCAAGTAAGTGGGCTAACAAAATGGGGGATAGGAATAGATTTGGAAGATTCCTTGTCACTAGCTAACCAGGTTTTAATCACTGGTAGTTTAAAAAGTCAACATTATATGTCAATATTTGATTTGTACTACACTCCGGCCAAGATAGCAAAATGGGGGGGAGTTAGAGGAGGGAAATGTAATAGATGTAATCTCATCGCCGCAGATACAGTACATATGTTTTTTGCATGTCCAAAACTAAATGATTTCATCCAGGGCATAGAAACTTTCTTTTTATTATCTCTTGGGATTCCGGTTGTAATTCATCCAGCTCTTATTATCTCTGGTATAAGTAGCAACGTGTTAAACAATTGGACTAGGTCAACTGTAGAATTTGTGTTTATTGCAATGGCTATTGCCCGCCTGTGTATAACATCTGAATGGATCTGTGTCGATCCTCCTACAGTTTCTAATTGGCGTGCGTGACTTTTTGCAGCTTACAATATTGAAGCTGCGATCTATAATTTAAAAGGTCGTAAGAAAAAGGTAGGGGTTACGGATGTGGGCACCAATATCTAATCTTATGGACTGAATTAAGTTAGCCATGTTTTACGTTTAATTTTTATACTTTCTGTGTATATGTTTCTAGAAATTTTTGTTTTCTGTATAAAGTGGATACAAAGATATTCATGTAAATTGTTAATGCCTTATATAAAAACAAAACAATAAAAAAATAAAAAAAAAAATGAAGTACAAAGCTTCATTGGCATGCCATTTGTGGAATGCAAGAATATAAATTAAGGAAAAAGACATAAGAAGAAACAGCTCTAAAGCTTTTTGTGTGGCATCATACATCGATTAAGAAGTCCATTGTTCAGAGGAAGTTACCACTGCATTGAAATTTATATTCTGACATCAGTAATGCAATGGGCGCTATTCAAAATAGCACATGCAACATGGAAAGTCGAAAGTGACCACAACTCGATCCAAGTTGAAGAAGCCACGAGCCACCCATTACAACCTAGAAGAAAGAACCCACAACATAAAGACAGACTATCTAATGAAACTAAAAAGAACAAAATCCTAATGGCAAAATGCATGTAAAGGTAAGGTCTGATGCATAACCAGGATGTTGTAGAGCTCAGAAGCAGCATGGTAGCCCCAGATATAGGACTTTAATGACAGCTGTGAAAACCAACATAAGACGACCAGAGGAGATTTTAAACCCCCATCAGAAACTATCAAAATAATGTAGCATGTGGAATGGGTGTGCTGGAAAAGTTCAAACAGACCGCGCTTGAGTGAATAGCGAAAAGTATAAACATAAATGTCAGCCAAGTTCAATAAAAAAATTGTTAAAATAGAAAGAAAGGAAAGAAAATAAGTTATGAAATTACGTAAAAAAAAAAAAAAAAAAAAAAGAAACATTTTAAGTTCTTCTCATGTTGGTCACAACAGTAATGAATCTTCACGCACTTGGTTACCTGCCAAGCCAAAAGGTTTTTAAATGCTCAATGTGCAGTGTGTGCCAATTTGCGCATAATAAGATCACGAGTTTCAGTTACAATACTGGTCAGACACACAACATAATGCATTTCATTAACTGCAATACAAAATATGTTGTTTATTGTATTGTTTGTCAGTGTAACCCTAATTTATGTGGGCAGCACTATAAGACCACTTAAAGATCGGATTCAAGAACACATCAGATCTATTCGTAACAACAATGTTAATTACCCACTAGCGGTGCACTACAACACTGAACACAAATCTTCTGAAGTGTTACGTCTTAAATTTCATGGTATAGCCACAGTTGAGGATGACCCCGTGGGGGGACAGAACCTCGGCTCTCAGAAAATTGGAATCTAAATGGCTTATCAAATTGAGATCAGTTGACCAGGGGCTTAACACCGATAGAGAAATGCATGTATTTCTACGTGACTGAATGTATTAGAACATATCTCAGTTCAAGCACTGTTCTTCTGTGCTATGTTACAGATAGATATTATGTCTCTGCTCTGCATTCTATTAATTAGGTTGATTGTGTTAATGTGTTACATCTATGTAATCTTGTACACAGTAACTGTTGAATTTGGACTCCATTCAAATATGCTATAGCTTTTGTTTACAATTTCTGTGGAAGTTTGACTTTATTGAAATATTCTGTATGTCTGTTTTCTCCATTATTACTTTTTTATGTGGAGTGTCCTCTTCAGCATTTTGGGCATTTGATGGCAATCACTATCCTGCATGACTCTTTGACACTGTTGTCGTTATTTCCTCAGCAGTTTCATCTCAATTCTAACATCTTTTCGCTTCCTTTCTCTATATCTGTTTATATCGAAGATTCACCCCCCACCGGTTTAGGCTGATCCAACAACTTTTTATTTACTCTCGGTTTCGTGGGACTCCATAATACATTGTTATGGTGTCTTTTTTGCTATTCGCTGTGGGCATTATTAGTAGGTAATCTACGATTACTCAGTGGATGAGTACGTTTTTCACAATACTTTCACCTTCTATGATGGCGGCCCATATCACCCAGTATTTACATTGCTCATGGGAGGGACCTTAACAGTCACGTGCTCTTTCTAATCACATGACTTTTGAGCGCCAGCTTTTAATTTCAAGATGGCCGAGGGAACTGCACTTGTGTCGATTCATGAGCGGTATCACGCTTGGCGTGTTCGGCGGTGACTTGTGGATAGGCGAGGTGAGTCTTTTTGCAACTTTTGAGATTGTAATAATTAATAGAACAAGGGGGCCAGCCCGTATACTGATGAAGTTCATGTATATTACAGGACTTGACGTATCATGGTCGGGCCGTTTGTCTACACCTTTAATTCGTAGCTATATGGAATTTCACCACTTCAATAGGTGAGTTGAAGGGGCTGGGTAGGTGTGATTTGCTGCATTCACTAGAAGCACAGCTACGGTGGTGACGTGTGGGTTCGTCTTTATACAGGGTTTCTGTTGGCCTTTGTTGCAATTTTGTCTGGCCACCCCTTCTGTTGTTGGTCCACCGCACTTGTTGTGCAGCTTAGTGGAACCGCATTACCTTATTAGGGGAGTCGTGTTGGTTTCGGTGATAATAATTTCTTATTTTGATATTATTTATTAAGGGCTGTTTTTTTCTATACAGGCTACTCACGCATTACAGCCTTGATTCCTCTGCGGTTTTACATTTCTTTCAACGCGACATGGCTGAAGAACGTCATTCTCATAGCAACGTACATTGTTTTTGAATTACCTATTCCTTTTATTATTAGGAACTCCATTCTTTGGTGAGTGTGTGCCCATTCCCCGTTTCTGCTTACGGAGGTGGCTGTTAACTTACCCTTGTTCTGTCCATCATTATTCCTATTCTTTCTCCTTTTAGGACTCATGCTCAATTAGCCACTATTTTAGATTTATCCTCAGGCTGCATTTCAAGCTCACCACAGTCTTCTACTTTTTGTGGTGAGTATCTAGCGTGTATCATATCCAACCATTGTGCTGCCTGGATATAGACGTAAGGTTTAGGGCTTATCCACGAGTGAGACACAAATTAATGCACATTGCAAATTATTGGGCAAGTGCATCTTGAACTAACTTGGTTCCCTATTAGTGTTCCAGTATGATTGTTTCTCATATGCATTTTTTAGGCCTGTAGATTGACAACGCCCTGTATATATTTTCTATTAGGAACCTGGAACAGCCTTGCTATTCTTTTTAAGGATATACATTAATTCTTTTTAAGTATATACATTAATTCACCTTTTCATGTTTTTAAATAGACTGTTCTTTATTATTAGTCGCATGACTATGTGTGGATCTTCAACCAACCTGGGTCTAACGACGAATTTATTAAGAATCAATCGGTAGGTGGGTTTCTCGTGTCTACCTTGATAAACATTGGGTTTTATAACCCCTTGTGTCTACTGCTTGTTTCTTTTTCTTTTTCTTTTATATTATTGAGTCTAGTATGGCTTATTGGCACCATTTATGTTTCTTTAGGTTTTCACACTTGCGGTCATGGTTCTTTTTGGCGTTTTTTCTTTTACTATTCGATTCACGTTTTGGTAGATTTAGGGTATGGGACTTTTTTCACCTGACATCCTTTTTTTTCCGTTTCAGTTGGTATTCTCTTCTATTTTCTGCTTGCTCACTTCTTTTTAAATATTGGATTGTGCTGTATCACGTCTCTGGTGATTAATCCAAGCTGTGAGATCTTGGGTTTTTCTTTTGTATAATGTCTTCCAT
The DNA here is from genome assembly GCA_963921515.1 of Calotriton arnoldi. Taxonomy (NCBI): domain Eukaryota; kingdom Metazoa; phylum Chordata; class Amphibia; order Caudata; family Salamandridae; genus Calotriton; species Calotriton arnoldi. The sequence goes on from CAWUFW010005453.1 coordinate 166,076, forward strand.
GTACAATTATTTAAGAGATGTCGAAAATACACATGGATTTTATTGACTGTATACACGTTTGTTTTTCCAGCCTTGAGAAAGTCTGAATACTGATGAATACAGACGAAACACGTGTTGGCTGTTCTATACGCTGGAAATTATTCTGAAAATCAATAAAAGGAACGTTTCCTACAAAAGTCTCGTGGACTACCCATTATGTCCTGTACATTATTGGATTTTCTTTCATAATGTCAAGATTGCTTGGATTGACTTACTGAATTTGGATCAACATATGTCCACAACATTGTTTCTTTTCTGGGACTAACTTTAACTCAGGATGGGTGTGCTGTATTAGCTTATTCTTTGGTTGTGAAGTTGCATGTTGTTCTAGACGTGCTGATAGCACCCTTGGGTGGTGGGTGCCTCAAGCTAGCCAAGCACCCCGCTGTACTTACAGCAACTTATTTATTATTCACGCCATTGACTGTTAGTTTGCATAATATATTACTTTGATGTGCGGTTTTTTCCCTTTTAGGGAACGCTACTACCCTTTTCTGTGATTGCTTCATCTTTAATGTTGGCCAGATTCATATCAGAGACAACAGGGAATATGTCCACTAACTTCAACCCCAAATCGAGGGCTGGACCAGCCCCGTGTTCACCCTGTACCTTCTTCAGAATGCTCGACAGAACGCTCATGTAGGGGGTGCCAAAGCACAGTGTATAAACTGAATCAAACACCGTCCCCCAATTGGTGCAGTCTGCTAAAGGAGGAATCAGACCACTCGGCATACTCATTGTAAGGATACTGTGCTTTTTTACAGGAGATGTATGTGGATAAACAGCTTCAAGCTGCTCAAATTTTTGTGCGAGCCAAAATGGCAAGTCATCACGATTTTTTAGGACGTTTGCCCATCACTGAGTTTATCATGACGGGACTAATCACAAGTCCTCCGCCGTGACCTGGTGCCGGAGGAGCAGCTCCAGCCGGTGCTGCCTGAAGTACACGAGACATAAACTGTATGACTCGTCTATGAAGATTAACCAACTGTGTGTATAATAGACGTAGCTCTACGATTGTAACATTGAGACAATTTGGATGTGGTGTAAAACCAGCCAAAACAGGCCAAGTGGCCCCATCGATAGACAATGGGCCCATTCGAACAAAAGAGACAGGGTGAGGAAGGGCGCCATCCAACCAAATGGTATGCTCCTACCACGTCAACGGAACTTCAATTAATGCATAAGGACGATACGCCGCTGGAGGCGCAGCGGTCGTGTAAGCATGAAACAAATTATCATTCGCACTTACCTCGGGAAATGTAACCCAAGAATAAAATACCTCAAAGCGGTATGCTGGATCCGCTTCAACCACGAAAATAAAGTTAGCCCCTGCATTGGGGACTCCGTGTTGGGTTTAGTAAGCTGTAACCGCCACGGGGTTATGTTCCGCAATAGCGACAGGTTGTGCCATGTGTAAAAAGAAATGAACAAGTAAAATGGCAGCGCTAAATAGGGCCAAAATACCTTTTAAACTTCAAGCTTGAAAAACCTATAGAACTAGGGATACCCTACTAATGTAGGAGGCTAAGCACCCCCCACCAAGGACGTCTTCCGGAACCGGTGACAGGGTATCATGGACAAGCACAAGCGCTACTCAGGGGTCTCATGAATAAGTACCAGACCAAAAGTTGGCGGTGCCATGTTGCAGGGATTCTGTCCAAAAACAGAACTATGCGTAGGATTATGGGACCTTAGTGCATAGGGACTGAGTCATCCTACCAACCACCTTACTACCCATGAGCCCCGGACCGACTAGCTATAGTGTCTCACTTGCTCTCCTACTCGCTCACAGAGAAATAAGTGATTAGACACCCCAGAACACAACACTCCCGAATCTCTCAGGAATCGCGGTTGCAAGACACACCCTTTCGCTCGCACTCTGGTACTAGTCCACAATAAGATCTGACAGAGAGACGAACAAGTTTAAAATGTATATTTTAACTAATGTGCTCTAATATGCAGTATACGTGCCACAACAAGCAGAAAAATGCAATACGGTCAGCATAGCAGTTAGTCCAGAAATCATGAAAGGAGATGTCATTATGAAAAGACAATATAGCATATCCTCCCTCCCCTTGCACAGAAGAAGTATTATTATATATTAGAAGATCTCTGGGCTTTGTCTGCATACCCCATACCTTAGCCTATAGATGGTAAATCTACATCATAGGTGCTGTCTCGCTCTTCTCCCTGGAAAGGTCCCTCTCCAAGTGTGTGCTACCTATTCGTGCATTCCAATAAGACCAAAGTACGTTGTCCCAAACAACAGCTGCATCGGTATGTTTTGTCTAGTTGCTAAGGCCTGGCCAGAACAAAACAAGGGGCATTGTTGTTCGACCTTGCTCACAATGTTCAGACAAAATCCCAGGAACCGGCAGAGTTTGAACACAGTGATGGGTTCTCAGGTGAAAATGGCTATAGAGACAGTTGCAAAAAATAAAGTCTTGTAGTAACCTGCACAAAGCGGTGGGCAATCTGCAGCGTGCTCATGCTAACTTAGAGAAGACGACAATGTCCCCATGGGCCATGTGACACCTGCTGCCCACCCATACCATGCTCCACAGTAGAACAGACAGACCCAAATGGGAAGAGATAACCAGTTCATATTTGGTGTCTCTGAAATCACATTGTAAAATTCTTACTTATGGTGAAGTCAGATTTTAAATTGCAATTCTGAAAATGCCCCTTTGAGAAAGGTCACATGACTGGGTGTAGCTGGTATTTGTGTATTCCTCTTAGATAGCTATACACAATGGGAGCTTAGGTGTGACTGGATGGGCCAACATTGGCAGGATGGGAGGGAGGAGATGGATACAGCCTCACTTACACCTGGATAGGCTGTGTCCTGTTCCCACACAAAGGACCTAAGAAACCTGCATTGTCACTTCAACCAGCTTGGAACCATGGCAAAGGAGGTAGGAAATTCCTTGCGCTTCAAACTGCTGTCTAGAAGCTTCTTCCACCTTCCAGAACCAAGGCACCAGGGTATACAGATGGATCCCAGACACCACCACTTCAGTACACTTCTGGACCTGCGGATACTCTGCCAAGAAGAAGGACTGCTGTGCTGCTGAAGGACTGCCACACTGCTGGACTGCACCCTGCTGAACTCCTGCTTTGCTGTGCTGTGCTGTCCTGCTCCCTGCTGCCCTCCTGTCTGGGTGAAAAGTACTGGACCGGCATCTCTTGAACCCAGAACCCTGAATGACTCCAAGGGTTAGTTGGCTGGCCTGCTGATCTGAAGCCTTAGGGACATAACAAGCTTCCAATAACCTTGCATCTGCACCTCGACTCTGCTCTGCCATCTGTGACTCTACCCTGCAAAGTGGTGCCACCGCAGCCCTGGGCCCTTGGAAGTAAGTCTAAGGTGCTCTGCCAGTCTATGGATCCAGTGGAACAGATGCATCTCCCCTGCTGCACGGCACAACCCAGAGCACAATCGTTGCATCTCCTCTGCTGCATGGATTGGATCCATCGCAAAAGACTTAAATCACCACCGCAGCCCACATCTACTTTGGAAAGCCAATGTGCAACACATCCTCAGCAGAAACCCTCTCTCGACGACGGAAGCCTCGACGAAGACACCATACTCTGCATCACACCCTCACAGCTCCTTGGAACTGATGCATTGCCACAACTGCGTGTCGCATTTCCGTCACCAGACTTTGCATCGCAAGACCCGTCGACGAGATCCTCGATGTCGACGCAACAGGACGTCACACCGCAGCCTCGCCGCATCTCGGAACCGACACAACTCCTTAGCTGCACGACGTATCTCCAACGCGGATCCACGCAATGCTCCTCAAACCAGGATCTAAGGTACTTTTGTTCAGCTGGCCTAACTGGGTCCCTGAAGCCGGCCCACGCTCCTTCGCGTTCAGCCTGAACTTATGACTTTGTCCCGGTCCAGCGCAACAGATATCCACAGTTGGCACTTTATGCCTTCTGGCACTATTTTCTCTAAAAACTTTAAAATTCAATATTTCTGGTTCTGCTAATTGGATGTTTGTCATTGTGGTCCTGTTTTATTTATTAAATTAAGCTCTAAGTTTTAATCATGTTGTGGGTTCCTTTTGTGGTGTGTTTTTACAGTGCCTCCAAGTTAAGCCTGATTGCTTTGTGCCAAGCTGCCAAGGGGGTGAGCACTGGTTAATTTGGAGTCTGCTTGTGCTTTACCCTGACAAGCATCATGGTTGCTGCTTGACCAGGACTCACACTGCAGTCAACCAACAACCCAATTTCTTACTCATAGGCCTTCTTCGAAAGCAATTGTAGGGCAAACATATCCCAAATGCCATGAAAAGTCCTCTCTAATATGCAAAATGAGAATCAAGTCCCTAGTATGTCTATCCAAGACTTCATATATGTAGGGATATATATCTTTGGACCCTATCCACGGTACACATTTTTTACATAGTTCTCAGTGGCTAGGTAGGCAGTTGTTAGGTTTGAAAATCCCATTCTTGCTATACACCCGTTCCATGTTATATTAGGTTAGCAGTGTGCGGCGAAATAGACACCATTTGTATTCACATTATCCAACCCACTGAGTTATCCCTGCAACGTGCAAGCTTTAGTTAGCGAGTGTGACTCCATTTTGTATTTCGTAATCCCTATTAGGCTGTGTCTGAACTAGGCCTCATTATTTGTATTGCTTGCCTCAACAGAACACTGTATTTAGTTATTATTTCCTTTCCTGTTCAAGGTTGCCTTCTGACTTACTAATGAATGGGCCATTCTACCCTCGCATACCTATCTGTGTGTGTAGCTCTGCGCCCACGTTAGGAGACGCTGAGACCCAGCAATGCAACCTTGAGACTGTGATAGTGTGTACCCATCTAGCAGGTGGTAGCCCATCCTTCTGTGCCTCTTTGTTCATGTCTGGCCTAAGCTGGTAACTTTCCAACGTGGGCGTGGTTGGAGGTTCTTGGAGGAATGATTATGTGTTGCAGATTGTTGGGGAGCCAGTCCCTCGGCAGACATCTTAGGGTGCAGGTCAGATTGGACTCCTCTGCAGAGTATTGCTAATAAATGCTTGTTTGTATTCTCTACTGTCTGACCGACTCTTCATTTGGGAGAAGGCGAGCAGGAGGTTGTAAATAACCCGGGTGGCCCTTAAGGGCCACTTCCTTCAGATGGCGCCCGAACAGGAACCCCGCAAGGTGATCCGACTCACCCGTAATCGGGTTGCAGTGTCGGGCAGATCGGGGTACCCCACACGATCGAGCTTGGTTCTCGCAGCTGCCCCGCCCGTCTGATCGGGCGACTCCTCGTCTAGTGGTCAACGGCTGGGGTCCTGAGAAGGCGAAACCCTGGATTTGACTTTTTGGTCCGAATAGTCGGCAATGGAGAATACTCTTGCTCGACCTGAGTGCACTAGGTGAGTGATTTGATTCTTGAAAAAATGGCGCCATTCTTGAACGGCACAAGCCTACAGGCTGTGTCCTGGTACGGTCTCCGGACTGTCTTGGTGCAGTTTTCGGACTGCCTTGCTTGAACGACATTAGCGGACGGGCTGTGTCTTGGTACAGTCTCCGGACTGTCTTCTTGTCTTGAAACAGTCTCTGGACTGTCTTTTCTTGGTGCAGTCTGAGGGCTGACTTGTCTTGATCTTGGTGGGTTTGCGGACCCTTCAGAGACAAAGAGTGATTGTGAGCAGTCTACCGGGCCAACTGGAAATTCGGCCTATTCTTGAAAAGGTCTGGGACTGTTTGCAAGCAATCTGCCAGGCCAACTGGAAATTCGGTCTATTCTTGAAAAGGTCTGGGGCTGAAGCCTGTCTCCTTGTCTTGGACCAGTTTTGGACTGGCTTGTTTTGGTTCAGTCTGAGGACTGACTTGCCATGGCGCAGTCTGAGGACTGCTCTTGAGAGTTTTTTTTTGTCTGTGAGTGTGTTTTGTGAATATGGTGCACCATCAGGTTGTTTTGGTACGGTCTGCGGTCTGTCTTTTGGAAAAAAGTACTTGTAATTCCTTTGCCAGGCAAAATAATGCATTTGGACCCTTTCTTGAAAATACCTGGAATGAGCTTAATTTTTCCTCAGCCGGCGCCCCCTTTTGAATAATTAAAAGAAAGAATTATGGTGATATTGTTTATATATATATATGTATATATATATAGTGATAATGTGTGTGTATGTATATATATATATCTGTTTGTTTTCTTCTTTTTCTCTTTACATAGGATGAGTGGTGTGAGAAAGGACGAAGGAATGTGTAATGGGAGAGAATGTGAAGTGAGACAGTTAGCGAGCATGATGTAATAAAAATTAAAAGAGAGAAAAGAAGGGGTGCATTGATGGCGCCCAGATCTCACATTTAGCTTTGGACATTGCAAAATGACGAAAGTTGTTCTGAGCTATAGACATGAAGTTGTATTTTTAAAGTTTGGAACATGAAAGTAAACACTGAAAGAATGGGCCTTGCGCAGATGCTGATGTGTTTAGTGTGGAATTGACATAGCAATATAATGTGTATTTAATTTGGAAAAGGTGTTTCAAGCACTCCAGGCAGCGTGTATTTATGCTAAATGAAAAGGATTTTCAAAGTTGAAAAACATAGCTCGTGAATTCAGTTTGTTCTGGCAGGCTGGCTGCGGCCTTTTCAGATAGGAAAGAAATTCCCAAGGAGGGGGCTCAGTGGGCAGGGAGCCACAAAGAAGAAGACAGAGACGTAGAAAGATGGGAGAGGCAGTCTATGTTAGATTTATTTTTTGAACGTGGCTGAAGGAGGTTAACAGAGGCGAAATAGGATGAAAAGGAATGTGGGCTTGTTGGGATGTTTCAGTCTGATGATGCTCAATTAATTAATTAATTCTTGATTGATTTGTGTATGTTGGAGGTGGATTTGACATCATTATAAAATGTGCCTTTAATTTGAAGAAGAATGTGTTGTGAACATTTAAGGTGGTGTATATTTGTGCTGAACAGACACACATTTTCAAAGTGCAGTAGGAGGAATGAAATATACGCTCATGATTTATTAGCGTAAGGTTTGCTGTTTGGCCTTGAAGATAAGAATGGAATTTCTCTAGCTGGCAGGAATATACAGCCTCAACTGGTTTGGGCTGTTTTCAGTGGGACATGCAAAGCAGCAGACAGAGCCATGAGATACGAAGGAAAAAAAGTTTGAAAGGCAGATGGATTTAGAAAGGTTTGCTTAGAAAAGGTGTTTGCAGGGAGTGAAAGAGAGTTACAAAATGTTGTTTCACAAGCAGAAATACAAGGTGCAATATCAAAATTGTTGGGGTTTTAAAAGGAGCAATTACAAAATAAGTTTTAGAGAGGGTTGCAGGTTCATTTGAGAAAGGTTACCAATTTGTTATTTGTGACTCAGGCCTGACAGGAAAAGATTTGTTTTGCAAATTAAAAGGAATAGATTGCCTTTCCCTTTTACGTATTTAACATAGCACAGTGCCATGAGTGTTTTGGTGGGTGTTTCAGACACATTGGTTGTAGCACATCTTTTGCGCTTTCTTGCTCTGATTGTTGGTCCTTTTTCTAGTGGATTTTCTGTTTTAGTTAATGTCTAATTGTGGTGAGCATGTGATGCGTTTGGCATACTACTATTACTGTTCTCAGGCAGGTGAATGTGTGATGACGGGCCTTAATGTAAGTAGTGAATGGTGTTTGCCCCCCGAGTTTTGCGAATGTGCCATCCACTTTGTGGGCAACAGGCGATGTAGAGCTGGGATTCCTACAGATTTCACAAGCCTTGTTGTGTATGGTACAGGATTTGGTTGAGAAAGGTGTTGGTGAAGAGACGGCTGGTAGATAGTAATAGTCCCATTCTTTTGATTGTGTTTACAATTCTGTAATCTGTTGGTGTGAAGTTCATGAAAAGGTGGTTTTCCTATATCCTGCTGTTCTAGCCATTGCTATGCCTTTGCTAATGGTTCCTTCTGCTGCTCAATGTTTTTCTATTACTGATCTAAAATACATTCTTTGGCGGTACTACTTATTTCAATAATAGGTCTTTGTCCGGATTTCACATAGACTGGTAGGAGTCATAGGTTCTGCTGCGCTTCCTAGGACTATGGAGAAGGACGGAGCATCCATAAACGGGTTTAAAAGGGATAGTTACTTGCTCATCGTTTCAGACACACAGCAAAGTTGTAGGGACAGTACAGTTACATAGTGTTAGACATGGCATCCTTGGCATGGTTTTTCCTGACTTTTTGCCTCTACCTCCTATGTTTTTGATGCTGTGCTGGAGTTTGTTTTTACTGGTTCAGATGCTTTGGGCATTTTGCCACTGCTGAGCAGTGTCACAGTGCAAGTGCTTTCTGTGTAAATGGATATTGTGCTTGGTTCTCCCTGATTGGCATATTTGTTTTACTAGTAGATCCCTAGTGAAGTGCACTGATTGTGCCAGGGCTGGTAAATAAATAGCTACCAGTAGGCTTGCAGCGCAGATTGTGCCACCCACATGAGTAGTCTAGAAAAGATGCCTCAGGCCTCCCACCGCAGTGCCTGGGCGCAGTCCGAATATAGGACACAAATATGGTAGGCCCAAGGTACCACCCTAGCGATACCAAAGGGGATGATGGACGGAGCGCTAGAGCAAATCAAACACTCACCCCCAGTCAACTGATCTGGGTTTAATCCATCATCATTCTTTAGCTCACTCCACCACCCCAGTTCAGACATGGCCATATGCAAATCAGTCTGACCCTGTGCCTCATGGGAACAGTCCAGCCCGAACTGCCAAGCCATGTCTTCCCTGGACCGGAAACAAGCATCCTGGGACCGGTTTCGGGTTCAAAACCCTCATCAGCCTAGGCAGGGTGCAGTGTATGTGACAAGTAGGATATGTACTGGTGTGTGTAACATGCCCTGATAGTGACATACTGCCCATTTCGTTTTTCACTATTGAAAGGCTATCTTGCCCATAGGACAGAATGGGGAATGTGTTGTAACATTTTACAAGCATATCCTCCCATAGGGATAAGGTAGACAATTGGAGTCTGGTATCCCTGGACTCAGAATTTGATAACACACCTTTTAGTAAGGATGGGTTTTAAAGTCTGTGTTTGCAACAGGCACTTTTAGAAAGTGGCTATTTTCTTGTTCAATTTCTTTTGGGTGTTTTCTGCCTGATTGTGGATTGACTGTTTGGTTTCAGTGTGACAGAAACTGAGGATGTGCATTTGGTGTGGTGTCTTCTTGTGGTGTTTTTACTGTGTTACAGTGAGTGTTGATACCAATACTTTATACATTGCCTTTGGGATAGGACTGTCTGCTCGTGCCCAGCTCCAAAGGGGGTGAGCAGGGGTTATCTAAAGTGTGTATTCCCCTTACGCTGACTGGAGGGAAGGGTCCCTATTTGAACAAAGGTACCTACCTTTGCCCACTTAAGACACTCGTTTTTTTTAACAAATTGTTCTTACCTTTAGCTTTGACTGACCAGGGAGTTTGTTTTTTAAAGGGGTAAGTATTTTCGACAGAAGGTTTCCTTCTCAGGTCACCTACTGTTGAAAGGGGGGTAGGAGATTAGCTCCTTGGCGACTAGGGGACTAACATATTAAATGAGGTGCATGGGGTGCATGAGCCTTAACTCTGAATGCCTAACACTTGAAACTGCGTTTTTCTTCTTTGGCTTCTGTGCTTGGTACATATATTGTTGTATGCTGTTTTGTGTTGTAAGTACACAAGACGGCTTGTTGTGCGCTTTCTGTCTTTTGAGCTGTTTAGGAATGGTCATGACGGTGGCCATTTCCGTAAGACATTCGGTTGGGCTCGCTTTAGCCACTCATTTCACAGGATGCTGTGAACATGCTTTTGAATAAACAGAGACACAGCACCTCACCAGTACATATCTAATTGGCTATAAAATACCACTGTTTGAAAAAATTGTCATGATTAGAAAAATGTGTCACCTTGAAGTATGTCATGTTACTGCCCCTCCTTTCTGTAAATTGATGGAATTGTAATTGAGATGGAGATAAAAGGACGGGTAGACTAGACTGATGTTCCCTTATTTGATCCTTAAGGGGAACTATATGTCGGTGGCTTTCGTTTGAATACCCAGGTGGCACCACCATTATTGCTCATGATACTGCAACGCTACATACAGTTGTAGAGACATCACAAATCCTTTATTAGTTAGCCTGAGTAACAGGGTTGCAACAGATGATGTGGGTAGGAATAATGCGTTTGCAGAAAATGATTAGAATAAAATGAGAGAATGTTTGTAGTAGGCCCTGCTGGGTGGGCACTGGAAATAAAGATGTCTAAGTTGAAAGTAAGGCACATTGTCAGGATGAGACATTGCTTAGCCCTTGTACTGTATGGTGCACATGATGCACATTACTAGGCAGGGTACCTGTATGCCCCCCAATAATTTCGCACCACACATGTCCCTTTTTGAGGTTCTTCAGACGAATAATATAGGAATGGACAGATACAACGATCCAAAGTATGTCCGAATTGTTCTTTCAGCACTTAGTAAATTAATTAAGGCTTACCCCATTACTTGGTGTTGCGAGAGAAAAATAAATTATATAAAGTTTTATCCTTGCCAGTTAAATAAAAGTTCATATTATACTCGCTAATAGGTCCGGGACGCCCTGCAGTCACAAAGAGAGAGAGAGGGGTCGGACGTGATGCACAGCCTGGCTGCTTGTTATGGAACATCTATGAATACGACTGAGGCGAAGCTGTAGAGCAAAGAAGTGCTGGACGAGGCAGTATCACCGAAAACAAAAAGAGAGAAGGGCTATCCAGGAGCCCCACCCCGTTGGTCTACTTGTGCCTGAGTCCCAGCCCATTGAGCCTAGTCTGTGGGCTCGCCTGTGTTTGAGTCTCTGCCCCTTGGTCCCTCTTGAGTCTGACCCCCTTCTTCCCTTGACCCCTTTGTGCAAGGTACAATGTACGCCCGATGGAGGAACAGTGCACCAAGGTAGAATAGGATTAGTAGGGATGGACTTCATGGATGAAGAATAGGGTGCGGGTACCCTGTCTAAGGTACCAGCGATAGAGTAGAGGAAGAGAGTTTGGTGCATTGTTTGGACAGTCAACGAATGGGCAAAAGGGACTGTGATTCTAGAGAGAGAAATACCTTGCCCTGCAACGTGGGATGGATCCGAGCTAGACGCACAGCTCTACCGCCGGTGCTCAATAGCGCCTACGCTAGATGAACAATAGGAGCCTGCCAGTGATGGCTCTCTGAAAGACACAGGAAAGAAGAGTTTTGCCCATCCTCTTGTTCCCTGGCCACCAATTCCATTGTGTTGCATTTCTCTCCCAACCACCATGTATCCGTTTGGTTCCCCAATTGACGAGGAAAACAGCCCTTTTGCACCTCCCTGTTCAGAGCGGGGTCAGTACATAGAAAGTACAAGTTGCATCCATAGTTGTTATTGTGCTAATAATAGTGGTAGGAACATCCTACTCCCTGAATGAGAAGTATCCTGTGCATTCTTAAGTTCATACAGCACCAGTTTCTCTTGTCAACATGTTTGTTACTTTGGCTCCTCGCACAGGGGAGCACCGGAGGGCATAAAGGGATAATACAAGTGGTCAGTTTGGTGTACCTTCAATTCCGTTCTCCAGTCCTAAATAATGCATTTAGTGATTTACGCCCTACAAAAGAATGTGTACATTAGGCAGAGGCCTGTCATGATAGTTAATATGACAGTTCATTTTCGTATGCGGGGGAGATTAAGATGGGTGAGAACATATGACTTCATTTACAGACTGAACATGACAATAGGCCCGTCCTAGATCCTGCCTCACAATGTTCGCTTCACCTGTGGATCACAAGTTCATACTCAGCATCCGAAGGGATGGTTTGCTAATGCTGTTTTTTCTTTTCTCTTTTCCCCACTGTATTTGTTGCCCCATCTACGTATTGCACCTATCCTCAGGTACAATGCAATAGGCCCTTGTATGCACTGTCTCCCAGTTTGTTGCATCTACTGCGTAAGTAAATTAACTGCTAAGGAAAGGACATCCATGCAATACAAATGCTAAGATCATGTTTCAGAAGGAGATAGAAGGGTTGATGAGCGTTGATGTAGAAATATTTTAGATCCACACGTCTCTTATCGTTTCCCTGCTTAATAACGAACGTTTGAATAGTTCTGATACAGTCTGATTATGACGCAGTGTTGGAGTATATAGTAGTACACCAGGGGTATACACCTGGATCAGATGGAAAGGAGGGTACCTTACATCCAGAAGATTGTATGAGTGTTTACGAAGGTAATCAGAATGCCACTTAGCTACAAAATGAAAAGTTGGATCTTCAGAGATTCAATGTGACCGAATACTTAACATTTTTATGTGATAATAAAGTCTCTACTATGATGATGCAAAAGATACAGGATATATTGTTGATACATGTAGGTATTTTTGAATACTAAAGAGATTTTGATATACCTGTGCTGCCTTGTTTCCCTTTGCAATTTGAGTGACTATGCATTTTCTTTCTCCCCTGCTAGAGTTGTAAAGACCCTACCGGATAGCCTCAATAAAGCATTTAGCCTCCACTGCTAAAAGGAGGGTCTGTTAGGTTTGAAAATCCCATTCTTGCTATACACCCGTTCCATGCTATATTAGGTTAGCAGTGTGCGGCTAAATAGACATCATTTGTATTCACGTTATGCAACCCACTGAGTTATCCCTGCAACGTGCAAGCTATAGTTAGCGAGTGTGACTCCATTTTGTATTTCGTAATCCCTATTAGGCTGTGTCTGAATTAGGCCTCATTATTTGTATTGCTTGCCTCAGCAGAACACTGTATTTAGTTATTATTTCCTTTCCTGTTCAAGGTTGCCTTCTGACTTACTAATGAATGGGCCATTCTGCCCTCGTATACCTATCTGTGTGTGTAGCTCTGCTCCCACGTTAGGAGACGCTGAGACCCAGCACGGCAACCTTGAGACTGTGATAGTGTGTACCCATCTAGCAGGTGGTAGCCCATCCTTCTGTGCCTCTTTGTTCATGTCTGGCCTAAGCTGGTAACTTTCCAATGTGGACGTGGTTGGAGGTTCTTGAAGGAATGATTATGTGTTGCAGACTGTTGGGGAGCCAGTCCCTCGGCAGACATCTTAGGGTGCAGGTCAGATTGGACTCCTCTGCAGAGTATTGCTAATAAATGCTTGTTTGTATTCTCTACTGTCTGACCGACTCTTCATTTGGTAGAAGGCGCGCAGGAGGTTGTAAATAACCTGGGTGGCCCCTAAGGGCCACTTCCTTCACAGTATCATAGTAGTGACTGTTTCAGTTTAAGCAAATTGGTTAAGCTACACGGGTCTGTTAAAGGGGAAGCCAAAGTCATGGCTGAAAGCCAAAGAATATATAGCACACGAAAGAGAAGGGGAGAGGGTATGGTGCTCACCTACTCCAAACCCCCTATTAATTACTTATACACACCAAGAGGAGTAGGGAGTGAGAAAACGTGGTGTTGTGATCTGGTGTGGACACGTGCTGTGTGTTCTAATACTGCCCTCACTCACACAAATGTGTGACATGCTTCATCATAGGGCTGCTTACAATACACCCCAGCGCAACCAATGCATGGGGTGGAGCAATATGGTGGGGGAAGACAAAAACAACATAAAAAGAAGAAAACAATATTCTAACTTGTGACTGGGAACAATGGAGGTGAAAGTGCAGTGAAGTGAGTGTTAAAACTAACTCGGAGGTGTCCCTAAACCTAAACTTTATTACTGGATCCTCCGGCCAGGATTAAAAACGTGAAGGATGGTGGTGCTAGGGAGATATCATGTGCTCCTTGCACCCCTCCTTTCTGCCCAGTGGTCAACATGTTTCGGCCGTCTGGATGTGCCCGATACAGGGGTCACGTCGGCCTTCTTCAGGACTCTCCTGGTCCCAGTGTATAGGTTCCTACTTAGTCCTCCATTTGAGGTAGTAGGTGTTTCAAACCCTAGTCCTTACTCTGAGGAATTTCCCACCAGAGATTCCTTGGATTTTACTGTGAAAGATAAAAAGACATACAGTCCCAGGGTTGGGCTGTATATTTTCCTTGACGTGCTCTGACTAGTTAAAAAATGATTCATGCATGCATTTCCCAAGGCGCGCTCCGCACCAAAGTTAAAAACAACAATATCCCGGGTGTTACACCCTGCGGACATGGGGTTGCCTCAATTAGGTCACAATGATCTTATTTCATTCTCCAATTTCGAGGTCATGCTGAAATAAGTAGGTTTTGTCACCTGTATCATTCACACACTCATCAGACAAGCCACACTTCAAGTACTTGCCACCATTAAGGGCTACTCGGATGTAGAGTACTCACCGAGTTTACCCCTAAATCATGCTAAAAATGGCAGTAGGCAAGGAGAGACCCCCTGTTGTCACACTCTAGGGAGGTAAAAGGAAAAATGAGGGAGAGAGACACACATCGTACTCGTTATTATTGTCTTAACAGTAGCTGTGCATGTTACAGGATTAAAATATCATACCCTTAGTGGTTTTATACGGGCTGACTGGTCAGTGCTCGAGGTCTATTTCATGATAATTAGCATTAGTGTGCCGTCGTGGTGTTCGTATATGCCCAGAAGGTACCTCGCATATAATGTTGTAGTGAGGGATATTACCTGTACTCCCCTTATCTCCAAGGTTCATCTGCCATGAACAGGGAGGCGGCGGTTCTGTCACCGTTCGCTTGCGCCATTTTGAGAGCCCGCAAAAGAGCAATGAATGCCAACAGGGACAACCTATTAGAAAAAAGATTGAAACCAGTCACGGACAAACCAGTGTGTGTCACCACCTTCAATACAGCCTCTCACCAAATCAAACAGGTGATACTGAAACATTGGAGTATACTGAACTCCCAGGGATTGAACATTGAGAGACCCCTGTTCTCTTTCAAAAGGAGCACCAACTTGAAGGACCTACTAGTACACACGAGACCAGGAGGACCACCACAAAGAAGAACAGGAGCACAGGGTCCCCTACCACGGGTACAAGGGCACTCCCGCTGCGGATCTTGTAACGTTTGTCACTTGACTAACAACACCAAGACCATCGACATAGGATTGATCTATCCTTGGGAGCAAAGATCACAGACCAATTGTAATACAGAAAACGTGATCTATTTGATCACTTGTCCATGTGGCAAGTGATCAAATCATCATGGAACATCGAAGTACGATAAGATGCATGAGATTAAATACCAAACTCACAACCCACTACCTGGAAAGGCAACATACTCCAGATGATATGACCTGGACGGTTATTGAAAAACCCACTCTGACACCCTGTATAGGGGATAGACCAAGGGCACTACTCTTGAGGGAGCAGAAGTGGGTGTACCGGTTGAGAAGTGACATGAATGGCTTAAATGATGAAATACCGTGGCATTCTCTTAATAGATAAAACCCTATGTACTGGCATTTGATTCAGTGAATAATGGTAATTGCATACCCTTCTCCCCGCCCTATAGACCTTCATCCCATCCTTATAGGTCTAAATACCAGGGATTAGGCTAGGGGCATGTGGGCAGAACCGGGGTTTAGAAGACTATATTTGCACATAACCACCACCGCGTAGACCCTCAACGCAGAGCACCTGTATCTAACTACCCACATTGCAATAGTCGGGTAGCGTAGTCTGCACCCAGAACCCTTGCGTAGATCACTTAAATCATACCGCTTATTGAGCATGGCCGTGTATGCACTCCTGCCCTCCTTAGACGCATTCAAGGGGCACAATGAATAAACCTTATTGGGTACCCTTGGGGTGTGTCTTCAGTACGAAATCAACTTTATCCGAACCAGGGTAGCGGAACACTCTTTTTCTTAAAAAACGCCCGCCCCATTGACAAGGAGTCTGATGGTATCCATAGCAACGGGTCGCCGGACGTTCTAGTAAAGAACCGGGGCTTGGGAGAGCAGAGCCACGTAACCGTGCGTCTGACGACAATGGGTTTGTTGGGATCCATAGCAACGGGCTTCCGCACGTTCTAGGAACGAGCCGGGAATTGGGAGAATTGAGACACGTGACCGTGCGTCTGACGTCAACGTACCCGGAAGCGGATCCGTTAGACGGGATTCCCTTCATATACAGCTGGGCTCCCTGACTCCTTGCACTTCTACACGGCGGGAGCAGGCGAGCATTGACGAAGGAGGAGCACCACCATTGGAGTAGTAAGGAGGAAATACGAGAGGGAGGATAGCACTAGGGGCACACGCGCTGACCATCAGCTTGATTTGTGTAAACGGGGGGATTTCACAATTCACGGGGCACCCTCTCTGGCATGCGCTATCTGCCGATTGTCCATTACAGAGGCTTTAGTCTCTTACACTACTATAAAAAAAACCTGGCGCAAGCGAACGGTGACAGAACCGCCGCCGCCCTGTTCATTGCAGATGAGCCTTGGAGATAAGGGGAGTACAGGTAATATCCCTCACTACAACATTATACGCGAGGTACCTTCTGGGCATATACGAACACCAAGACGGCACACTAATGCTAATTATCATGAAATAGACCTTGAGCACTGACCAGTCAGCCCGTATAAAACCACTAAGGGTATGATATTTTAATCCTGTAACATGCACAGCTACTGTTAAGACAATAATAACGAGTACGATGTGTGTCTCTCTCCCTCATTTTTCCTTTTACCTCCCTAGAGTGTGACAACAGGGGGTCTCTCCTTGCCTACCGCCATTTTTAGCATGATTTAGGGGTAAACTCGGTGAGTACTCTACATTCGAGTAGCCCTTAATGGTGGCAAGTACTTGAAGTGTGGCTTGTCTGATGAGTGTGTGAATGATACAGGTGACAAAACCTACTTATTTCAGCATGACCTCGAAATTGGAGAATGAAATAAGATCATTGTGACCTAATTGAGGCAACCCCATGTCCGCAGGGTGTAACACCCGGGATATTGGTGTTTTTAACTTTGGTGCGGAGCGCGCCTTGAGAAATGCATGCATGAAGCATTTTTTAACTAGTCAGAGCACGTCAAGGAAAATATACAGCCTAACCCTGGGACTGTATGTCTTTTTATCTTTCACAGTAAAATCCAAGGAATCTCTGGTGGGAAATTCCTCAGAGTAAGGACTAGGGTTTGAAACACCTGCTACCTCAAATGGAGGACTAAGTAGGAACCTATACACTGGGACCAGGAGAGTCCTGAAGAAGGCCGACGTTACCCCTGTATCGGGCACATCCAGATGGCCGAAACATGTTGACCACTGGGCAGTAAGGAGGGGTGAAAGGAGCACATGATATCTCCCTAGCACCACCATCCTTCACGTTTTTAATCCTGGCCGGAGGATCCAGTAATAAAGTTTAGGTTTAGGGACACCTCCGAGTTAGTTTTAACACTCACTTCACTGCACTTTCACCTCCATTGTTCCCAGTCACAAGTTAGAATATTGTTTTCTTCTTTTTATGTTGTGTTTGTCTTCCCCCACCCTATTGCTCCACCCCATGCGTTGGTTGCGCTGGGGTGTATTGTAAGCAGCCCTATGATGAAGCATGTCACACATTTGTGTGAGTGAGTGCAGTATTAGAACACACAGCACGTGTCCACACCAGATCACGACACCATGTTTTCTCACTCCCTACTCCTCTTGGTGTGTATATGAAAGCCAAAGAACACAGTGTTGCTGTTATTTTAACTCCTTTATGCCGTATAAGTGACTCCTGAGCTAGGTCTGATAACAATATGGCTTTATTTGGGATATGCTTCAGTTGGTGAGACCGCCCGGCATTCCGACCGGCCCAGCTCTTCGCCATCGTGCCTTATCTTGCGCAGGAGCCCCACACCAAGGCTTCTGTCTTATGATTGCTGCCATAATTTTATGAAATTGGATTTTCCTTCCGGCTTGCCGATGTAGACATTGCTGTTCCCTCCTGCTTTAGCTCCCAGTGCAGAGCCTGGCGTTTCCATTATCCTTGGAAGCCCGCTACTTCTGCGTACGGAAACAGTCATTTTACTCTAATCATTCTGGCCCCTCCGCCCGACACGAGTAATCTCTCTACTCTTTTGCCTCAACTAATCAGAGGGTTCACGTTGTACGGCCTTCCGAAATTCTACATATCCTCATTCGGCTCGGTTTTATCGTGTCCTTGCTTACATTCGACTTCTACCAGCAGCTTACCTGTTCTGATTTTCAGGCACATCCACCACTACTGTCTCTTGGTTCTTGCGCCCTGAGGAAGGTGAGACCCACAGTGGGGTCTAACACCGAAACGCGCGTCAGCGCTGAAATTATGACATGGAACATCTTGATTAAATCCTGTTTGTCCCCCCGCTTTGTTTCATTATGCCACTGAGATCAATCTGATCTATTGATGTATGACCTCTTTATAGATTATCATTGAATCACTGTTTTAATCTCTTTATCAACCACATTGACAATCTTTGTAGTAAGAGGATAACATCCTCTGAGCAATTGTTCTCTGCGGGAGTTTTGTCCACGTCTATTTATCTATTATTTTTGTATTACGGAATGCCTGACTTGAATGGACGTATGAGTATGTATGGTTATGAATTCAAATGCCTGATGTGATGAGTATGTGTGGTTTGGGATGTGTTTTGTGTATCATTTTATTATATTTATGCAAAAATCAGAACTGTTGAATCAACAAATGATAAAATAATAATAAAGAAATTCTTTTGATACTAAACAACCAATGTTGTGTGTTTTGGTCACATGTTTTGGCATGGGTTGTTAGTTGATTCTTAATCAGTGACTCGTTGCACTATTTGATTCGCTCAGGTAGAGAGTTTGTTTTTTGAGTGTATCAGTTGGTATACATACCAAACAGCTCACTCATTAGCTAATAATTTCCGGGCATCGAGGTGGCATCCTTGCTTTATGGTCTGGATCATCAGGTTTGAAGGGATTGCTAGACGTATTTATATATACAAACCATCCAGAGCATTCCAGTTACACCTCTGGTCAAGTGAAAACAGTTCTGCTCCATATGGGGCTGGGGATATTAATTTCACTCAAACTGCTCTTAAGAGCAGTTCAAGTTAGGAACTCCCAAAAGTAGGGTCAAATCTTCTCAATCTCTCGCATTAGCAGTACCCATTAAGGATCTTCCAAAACAGAGATAAATTGGTTCACCAGTTCAGCTTAGAATTAAAACAGTGTTCCAGTTATTTGTTTGCATACACCTGTTCAAGTGGTTGGTTGTATAAATAGCACTGGAACTTAGCATCTGTTGCTGAGATCAACGTTTTAGTTTTGTCCACATTTATACTCAGATTGTTCTGTCTACAATAATCTACCAAAACTAAGATCTTTCTTTGCAGACCATCTGATGGGTAATCTAACAAAATTAAATAATCAGCATATATTAAGCATGCAACGTGGTAATTGCCATTTTAGGTGAAAAAGATTGTCTGGTTTTAATTGTTTCTGGAAAATCTGCTAAAAAAAGACTGAGCAAAACAGGGACAAGAATGCAGACCATTCAATTGGGAAATTTCTGGTCAATAGTCTCTCCCCTTTCGATTTTACCTGCTCCTAATTATGGGAATAAAACTGCTGGATCATATGCAGAAGGCCCGCAGGTATGTTCAAGGACCGAAGTTTTCTCCCAAGATGGCAAGTGTCAACCAAGTCAAAAGCAGAACAAATGTCCACAAAACATCAAAAAGGTCTACCAGTAGACAGGAAACATAGTATAACAGGACCAAACAATGGTCAATCATCACTCCCCTTTCAGCCCTATCTATTCTCCAAATGAATGATGCAGAGTTAATACTGATAACAACTTAGGTTGGGGCATGGATTGGAACAAGCTGATGGGGAAGTCTGTAAGCCTTGGTCTCTTTGTTTGCAATGCTTATGGGTCCAATACCATTCAAAAGACAAATTTGTTGAGAGCTAGTGAGAATACTTTTGGCTCGTTACTACTCCAAGATACCTGGCTTATGGCCAACTCCCTCATTCAAGGCACCACTGGGTTTTTTAAAAATGAAGTTACCAAAGAAGAAGGCTCGTCATCTTGGTGCCTAATGACTCTGGTTGATGTCACTACAGGTAAAAGGGGGGCGCTGGCGGTAGTCGTCAACACTGACTGTTCTTGGATATCTGCCATTTTTTGTGAATTTGTTTCAGGATAACTGAAGGATCAGTTGATTATATGTATCAACACATACATTTCTCCATCAGTAAACTATTTCGAAATGGAATTCAATAATTTAGGCCATGATTTGGAAAAACGAAGATCAATCTATCCATTTTCAATTGTTATCTTTGGAGGAGATTTACATTTAAAGCTCGACAATGTCTTTTCAAACATGCTTATGTTTAATTAAATTTCTGGATCTACTAGTCAATCGTATTGTTGTGGGGAAAGGGCAGAATACTTAATGTCTACCCTTGGCCAGCATGCCTTGATTAACTTAAAGGGTTGTTTAATGGATAACATTAAACTGCAAGACCTACCTTCCAGCGTGCCCATTTCCCTCTTCCTATTTATTATATATTCATGTCAATAAAGTATTTTTAAAATGCCAAACTTTTAAGAGTAATAGATTTAAGAAATACTGATCATGATGCATTAGAAACTTGGTTTGACGAAATCTCCGTAAAATATTCTGAGGCTTTCAGTAGAAGTAAACTATGTATATTGGAGGAGGATTTGCCCAAAGAAGTCCAATCTCGAGTCTTTTAAGAGCTCAAAGTTTAAAAATTGACAAAGTAGATATCTTAGTGATCCGGATCTTTTGTGATAAGCAGATGCTTATCACAAAAGTGCTTAAAAATAATATTTTTTAGTGCTTAAAAATAATATTACTCGGCCAGACAAATGTGTGTTTGAAAAAAAGGAACCAAGTAGTGGATGATTTGATGCCTAATGTCAGGAAGCTAGAAAGGGTTTAACAGGATTTGTTGGAGGTTAAACATGATGATAGTGCTTCTTTTTCTCGGGCCCTGAAAAACAAGTCAGGAGTCTCTTCGTTTATAAAAAAAAAAAAACTTGAGCACTTTAAAGCTTTTGGGAGGAGATGCAGTCCGCGCTTGAATTGGCAAACTCAAGATAATTTTGGGCTCTCGTGAATAGGAAATCTGAAGCCTACCCGGTGATGTCCCAGTAGATGATATTTTGAGTCATATAAAACAAATCCTGAAATAATGCCTTTCATGGAAGAAGGAAGTTATCAGCCCGAAACTGGGTTCCTCAAATTACTGGAAGTGGACCCATTTGCAAAAATAGTTGATCAGGTGGCCTGATTGCCTACCTCCTGCTATTCGTTTCAAATCTGATACTATCTGATGGGCCTCTATTTAAAATCTATTGTAAACACTTTTTTTTAAATGGCCCACAGTTAAAGGAGTTGTTCCTGACTCATGTCAAGGTGTAATTCTAAAACTATTCTGAAAGAAGGGTGAAAAACCTCTACCATCCAACTAAAGATCGATTTCACTGCTGTTAATCCTAAAATCTGTGCAAAAGTTCTTTTAGAATGTGTAACTTGTCAGACAACAAATGAAAATTTAATCTCATTGGAGCAGGGAGGTTTCTGGCCAAACCATTCTGCAACTCACCATTGTTTGATCTTGTGGTCGATTACAAAAACAGCGAAGTTTTAAATGCTGAGGCTGCCTGCATATCTTGAAATGCAAACACCAAAGGGGATATCTGGGCTAAGGCAGATGTATTTCAATTTTTGTTTTGATTAAACCCAGTATTGCCTCCATTTCGAGACAAGATACCTGGAGCAACCTTCAAAATGCTTCTGACATCCTTGGCAGCAGAAGGACGGTTTGCCTCTGAATGTCTTGTGTGTTCCTGATCAGGGATGTATTTTGACCCTGACTTGATCCCCATGCAGGGTGCAGTTCTAAAGAACTTTCTTCACTGCTCATAAAGTGATCTTCTACTCAGAATGAGGGCTCTTTAAAATGTGCTCACCTAGTAGACCCCTGCGAGGTCCGAAATCACAGTTTGCACATGTTCACAGGTGCACAGACTAAAGGGAATATAAATTGTCACTCAAGGTGACAAGCATGGCAAAAAAATAGGACAGCCCCTTCTTATGCGGACTTATACAGTGCATCAACAAAATTGTTGCAATACTCCAAACCTCATGAATGACAGCTGTAACCATCCAATAGGGATGAATGTGGGCTGATCTATATATGAATGCCATTACAACAGCCAATGGCTGAAGGGGTCTGACCTATTCCCTTCTCTATTTATGTACTTGGTAAGCTCTGAAAAATACCTAGAGCTTTCTCCACTAGACTAAAATTTGAAAATAAATCAATTGGTGCCTATAATTTAATAAAACAGTACATATGCTTTTTAGATGACATGTACTTAGAGCAGGGATTGAACCTCTTTTTAGTTTTAAAGCACATCACAGAGGAATATAATCGGTATTGATGAAAAGAAAGGTACTACTAACTTTTGAATTAACACAAAGAGATAGTATAGAAAGATGACTAAAAACACATAAAAGGTTAAATATTGAAAAGAAAAAAAACATTGGAAAGTGTTGGCCCAAAAGGCTTGGCAGTGAAGTGTGCCTCTCTTTAGATGGATGTGCACATATGATCAGGAAAAATTCCATCACTCACAGTGTAAGAGAGCCATTGGCTGAAGTTGGCTGACCCATTGCCCTATGGTGTATTCTGTGATGGGTGGAAGAAAATGTGCATTACTGTTGAGCAGACATATAGACCAGAAATCTGAATTCTTGCAGTCACACTCAGCTCCGGGTACCAGGAGTGCCATTGTAGACCTGTGCACTTCTGGTACAGACCATTCTGGTTACCCATTTTGACATGCCTCTTAAGGTGTGTACCTACTAATTCAATTGAATTTAGTTTTATAGAGTGTGCTGTTACTCATAAATGGCATTCTGGTACTAAGAATATCAACCGGAAAGGGGAGAAGCCTGGTTTCGGAAAAAGCTTCTGATGGAGGGCCCGATTCACAAAAGTAATCTGAGACAAAATCCTAACTTTACGACTTTCGGTATTCACAAAGCGCATTTAGGAGTAGTAAAGTTAGGATTTTGTCTCAGTTAAACTTAAGTTTTGGTCTTAAGTTTAACTTAAGACCAAAACTTAGGTTTAACTGAGACAAAGTTTTGGTCCTAAGTTTAAGTTTTTGTCTTAAGTTTAACTTAAGAACAAAACTTAAGTTTAACTGAGACAAAATCCTAACTTTACGACTTTGTCTCAGATTACTTTTGTGAATCGGGCCCGGAGTTTTCATTTTTCCTTCAATATGGTGTGTAAAAATACTGTCTGAGATCAGAAGGGAGAGAGCTCCAGTTTTTGGCTTCTAGATGAAAGAAGGAGCAACTGCCCAGGTTGCAGCAAAGATTAAAGGCAGATTAAGATTTGCAGAATGTAGGGAGCGCATGCAGTGGTAGGCAGAATTGTTTAGTGGATGCGGAAAGGGCCAGTGTCAAACAGAGTTTGTGTGTCAAGCAGAAATATTTGAATATGCACTTTTTTCCGAAGGGGAGCTCGTGGAGCATTTTAAAGTGAAGATAAACAGACTGAGGGCTGGGGAAATGTGAGGTAAGACAGGCCACAGCATTCTGTACTACCTCGAGATAGTAGGTATCCAGGAAGTCCAATTTAGAGTGAGTTGCCATTATCCAGGTGAGAACTGATTGTAGTCTTAACTATAGTCTTAAGGGTAAAGTTAGGAAGAAGAGGGAGTGGTTTTCTGAAGAATTCTCAGCAGTGAAAAACAAGTAGTCACAACTTGGTAGATTTGCTTGGCAAAAGTCAGAATTTGATCGAATTGAAAGTTAAGGTTTTTTGCTGTGTCTACAGGAACTGGTGGAGGTCAAAGATCTTATGCCCACCAGGCAGTGGACCAGATGAATGAGTGTTTACCAAACATCATCGCTCTTCTCGCTATTTAGCAGTTAAGTTTCATCCATCCTGTTACTGATGACATACAGCCACAGAATCTTTCTTGAGTAGATACAAGGGTTTCAAAGATGGATGGATACAATGATTTGTATGTCATCCGCATAGGACATGATATGGAACCCCTAGAGTGACAAGAGAAAAAATGTAGGATTTAAATAAGAAGTAGCTTAGGGGGAGCCCTGCTGGACCCCCCAAAAATTGAAAAAAGTAGAAGAAGTGAAAGTGGGGAGGGTAACTTATTGAGTTATATTGGCGAAAAACCAAAAGGACCAATTAAGAGCTTTATTACAGATTCCTAAATTGTTAAGATGAGAAATGAGAATAGTGGGTGAGACTGTGTCATATGATGCACACAGACCCAGTGGGGCCTAGATGACAGAACTCCCTTAGTCTAGGCAACACCTAAGATCTTCTGTGACAGTAAGTAGGGCAGACTCAGTGCTATGTTTAGGTGGAAGCCAGTCTGAGGCTGATCGAGTGAGTGGTTGGACTCAAGGTAAGTAGAGAGTTTAAATGCCTGTTCCAGGGCTTGCAAGAGTAACGGTAAGAGGGAAATAAGTTAAAAATTGCTTAGATGGTATTGTCTACTACTAATGCATGTTTCCCAATAACCAGAACTATAGAACTATAGCAGATTCCAGATGGAGACTGCAGACGTCCAAAAGAAAAAGAGTGATCGTACCACAGGTAAGCAAGCAGAGGTGAGGTGGACATGGGCCAAGTGGAGAGCGGGGCTTGATGTTAGCTAGAAATGAGAAGATGTCTTTGTAAGAGGGGACAATTCTGCTAAAATGGAGCTGCCTTCAGAGATAGAAGGCTGAGCTTCCAGATTAAATGAGTCAGTGCAGAATGTGATGAGAAAGTCATTGTATATTTCAGAGATTTTGTCACAAAAGAACTTGGAAAGAATATCATTCTTGAGGATAGGTAATAACATTCCTTGCAGTCGAGAAGTGAAGTAAGAATTTGGCATTAGAAAAACAAATAACCGGGAGAGCTAATAGATAATTTAATAGACTTGGGATAGAAAGTGATCTGTGTCTTGCAAATATGCTAATGATAGTCTTTGATGGCTATTCAATAAGTATTTTTGTATTGAGTATCCTAAATTTTCCTCCAGATTCTCTCTAAGGATTTACAATGTTGCTTGGCCTTGTAGAGGTTGCATGTATATTATGGAGGGGGTGGGGTATTACGGTGAGAGTGACAGACTTTCTGCAGAGCTACCATGTCAAGAGCAGAGGTATTGAAATTGGCAACACCTCGTGAAGCACTATCGGAGTGAGAGGGAATTGAGTGGCAGTCATCCAAAGCGCTTTGTTAAGATTTTGTACAACAATTTTGGATATCGCCATTGAAGCCCACGAGGTATAGCATGCCGTTATAGATGAATTCAGGGTGGATATGAAGATTGAGAAAGGGACTGCAAAGTATTCTAACCAGGTGAGTGGAAGTGGGTGGAAACAGAGAGAGATTTCAGGTTAGAAAAGATTGTGTCAAATGCTCAATGAGTCTGATGTGTAGTAGAGAATACCAATGGAAGTAGTCCAAGAGTATTGAGCCCAATAATTAGATGTGAAGAGTGAGTGTAGGATTTATTTGCGAGGTGGAAGTTTAAATCTCCAAGAATAGTGAAACTGGAGTATTTGAGAATGCGTGGGACTATCCAGTCCATAAGGTTTGTTACCAAAGTTAGTTCTTGGGCCCGGCGGACAATAGATCAAAACTCCAGAGATGATAGAACTATGTTTAGATGAGAAGAGCCAACATTCTCCTTCTAAATGGTAATTGAGTACAGTAAGGGTGCATATGATAGCCAAGCAGTGGGCATTTACAAATTCACCCTTTGATCTTTGGGGTTGGTCATCGGATAATGGAGTAGCGCTGGGGAATTGCAGCCACAATATCAGAACTGTCAATTTTTTGAGCCACGTTTCAATCAGAAACAAAGCATCTGACTAGTAGGAGAGAATGAAGGTGAAGATATTTAACTAATGCTTAGGAAGTGATTGTGCATTTTTTAAGAAGCATCTCACGATAGTATTGTTAGTAATGTGGGGAACCTTTGCACTATAAAAATCAACAACATTAGTTTGGGGAGGCAAGCCTGGATTAAATGGGCTGAGAAGAATTTTAGCGCTAGGTGTGGTCCAGACGTGGACAAGTATGAGCTTGCCTTTGACCCCTCATTAGCAAGCTCAAAACCCAGTTGCAGAGCAGCATCGCTAAAATAGGCAGTCATGCAAGAGGCAGCATGGCTGTCAAGAAAACTAGAGCACTCACCTTGTGTGCAACTCACACTTAGGGAAACTAATCAGCAAAGTAAATTACCAGATTGGAGCCTAGTCGCCCCCGAGTCCACTGGTAAGCTGCCTTGCTACTGGTTCATGATGGAAAAAGAAAACAAATTATAGGAAGTATGTGGAAATAAAATTAAGTAAAACAATTACAGAGTTATAAATTGCAACTGGGACACAATGAGGGTGATGTGACGCTCACATCACCAGAGGAGGGGGTGGCATGAGAGTGAAGCCAGCCCCTCTAAGAATTGCTCCACTTCTAAGTTATCAGTTCTTCATTAATAGTTAGGGTCCCAGCATTCCTCTGTTCTTTTTTTCTGTCAGGGAGATGGTTATCTCCACAAGTAATGGATGGGACAAAGACTGAAGGGACCTGTGGGTAATAGTTCACACTTCACCTTGACTCAACCCAAAACAACAATGTCCACTCAAATGATCGGGTGTACTTTATTTAGGTTCCCTTTATTTTAAACAACACAAGTCACTTACAAGCAGGCGTAAGCATATATTTAGTAGGCCACCAACCTTGTAAATCTTTTTTTTTAGTAGGACCACTACCTTTCTGTTATGGTGATCTCGAAAAGGGACTATTTGTGCGGCTTCTTGACGTTCTCTTGAAGTGCATGTGAGTTGCAATGTGGTATCTAACCCCATTCACTTTTCCCTCTCAAAAATTTACTGAGTGGTTGTCTCTCAAATATGACAGCTTTGGACACCTACAGACATCCCTTTGTGAGACGGCCATCTATCTTCTTCAGGACACTCCATCTTAGGTGACCTCATACACTAAGTGTACCAATGAAACCGCTGCAATAATCCACCAATAAAACGGCTCCAATATTCCTGAGCTAATGAATTACAATTTCAATCAACCAACGACTGATCTATGGGGGCTGACTTATATCTGAGTGCCATTTACAACAGACAGTGAATGAAAGGGGTTAACCCTTTACCCCTCTCTGCATATGCCCTGTATAAGCTCTGTTCGAACGAAAAAAGTAACAAGTATTGGCAAAGCCAATTGTTCAGGAGTTGGCATGCTGGTGCGAAGGTTATCTAATTTTTTTATTTCAAGTATATACCATGAAAATAAAACAAAGTAAAAATAGAAAACATGTTGATGCCTTATGCTTTCATTAAAATTTAAAATTAAAAAATAAACTAACCATTGCATATAAGTTTCATTTAACAGTAAGGATGCTTTGTAACAGCCTGGTGTACTCAGATCAGGTATTGAAACCCGCTTGATGTTTAATGCACGTTGCAGAAAAGCATTATTTTTGCTGCAAAGAAAAGGTATTGCTGGATTTCCAATTTCTGCAAAGACATCGTATAAACACAAAGGGATGGCTAAAAAAGTTTAAAAGGATAAATAATGGAAAGAAAAAGCATTGGCAAAGTAAAGTGTTGGAAGAAAAGCCCTGGCATCAAAATGCTCTTCATTTTAGAAGGATGTGCACATGTGATCAAGCAAAATGCTGTCACTCACATTGCAAGTGAGCTAATGCCTGAAGTAGACTGACCCATGGCATCATGCTTTATTCTGTGGTGGGTGGAAGCGAAATATGAATGAAAATTGAAATGACCTATTGATGGAAAAGGCTGACCCAAAGCCCCTCTATGTATGTATATATGCATGTATTTTTAGTTATCACTTTGCTTACATTACATGAGGCTGGTGAAACAGCTATAGCTAGACCTAAAATATGGGTCGTCACTTTTGCAACAGTTTGTAACCATGCAAAATAATGAAAATTAATTGAACGCCCCACCAAACCCACTATTGTCCTGCTCTGTTTAGAGTCAGGGAAACCTCTGGGTTACCGCTGTCAACCTTAACCCAGCGGTCCATCCACCACAGAACTGCTGGGTTTCAGTGGCAGTCATCCAGAAAAAAAAAAACTATGAGATATTGGGAGCTGGAGCTTTTGGCGTGACATGTGCAGAGAGCAAACTTCACTGCTGTGAATATGGAGTCACTGGGACAGCATCTCTCTTTTCAGAAGAGAGATCCCCACAAGGCAGTGGAATCTCAAAATATGGCTGGCAACCACTGATTAAGGCAGCAAAAAAGCAGTAAGAGCAGTGGGGCTGGGGGGGGGGGGGGATTTCTACTGACGGTGACGAGGGAAAAATTAATTAATTTTCCCTCGTCATCGTCTGTCGAAATTCCCCCCCCCCACCGGGCCCCACGCCCCACCGCTCTTACCTGCATGGGCCCCAGCTGCAGAGAACATCCCTCCGCGGAGCTTCTGGATGGCTCGATGCTCAACCAAGGATAAATTAGGCCCTTTAATATTTCACAGAAAAGAAAACTGGGCCAGTTGCATGCCATAGTTACCATTAGCCACAGCATTTCACTAGGTTCGAAATTCAGCCAATTTTAAATATATGCAGTTTTAAATGATCTAAAAAAATGCTGGACTTGTCTTGTCCCTAAAATGCGTCATCAAACTATGTGCCAGAATATGCACTAATCCCCTCTCCACCAAGTCGGAAAATTTAAATTTCTATTGGTACTCTTTTAAAATGAACTTGTTACAGTTATTGAGTAATTGAATAAGTAGAAATCTAACTGGTACTGTTTTAGAAATTCCTGTAAGTACTCATTGCTCAAATTTTTAAGGAAGTCTTTAGTGATTTTTTCATCGGTTAGCGCTTCACCAGGATATTGCTGGGCACTGGAGAAGTATAGATTTTTGGGAGCCCTGATGATCTTCAGGACATTGCTGGCATCTTCATGCAGAGTGCTTAGCTTTCCTATTATGTCATACTGAATGTTGCAAGGGTTACACAGTTTACTCATTTGTCGCCAATGGGGGTCAGATTCATCTGGATCCTCTTGCAACACATAGTGGACAAATTCCAGAAACGTGACATTTGCGGTAGGTGTTCTAGATATTCTGAAGTGTTTCCTAATTTTATCTGCAACGTATCCTGAATAGTAGGGATTCAAATGTGAGTGGAGGAACTTATTCCTGTAAGCTGAGACAAGTCTCTCTAGAGGATCCCTGGTAAATATCACTTTTGTGTAGCTGTTAAGATACTTTATCCATTGGTCTCGAGGGTAGATGGTCAATGTTCTCACAGGTGATCTAGAATGAACAGCTTCATGATCAATCTCTTCAGCCTCCCGGCTTAGATTCATATGAAGGAGGATAAGGATCCGCTTCCAGTTAGAACAACCAGCTTTCGGCACTTCACAATAAATAATTAAATGGCTGTGCTCCACATATAATTGCTTTGCTACATTTGTAAAATCCTTAGTTGATCTCGTAAGGTTGTACTTCAAGCAAACTTTGTTTAAAGTGGTTTTGCGATTGAGTTGAATCGCTGACCAGTTTTTTGCTGCATCTGCAAGAGATAATGTCAAGAAAATAAAACAATTGCAATGACATAGATTAATAAATTCTAAAACAAACAAAATAGTTTTCTTTAGTTTAATTCAGAGAAATGATAGTGGCCTTTATCCAAAAAACTAACACTTTACAACAAGCAGTTGGTGTTCAAGGTACATGTCTGCATAGTAATAGACTACATAGAGGGACAGGTGTGTAGTGAATTTACCTTCCATCCAAATTACACAATGCTGCAATTTGGGAGCAAGATGACAGTCACTCATTGTCACTTGTAGTCCTTGAATATGTTGAGAGTAGGTGCCTTACCAAAGGAGAGAGACAAGAAGTTGCACAGTTTAGATGCAGCTCTGGAGGAAGTCTCATTCAGGGTCTTGTATTTTATTGCTCTCTAGAATTCCAAGTTTATACACATTTTGCTTCTGAAAAAGCAGGTACTTCCTGGTTTCCTAAGTTTTGTGCTAGGCACTTTGGTGTTTGGTGTGGAATGCCTTGCATGTGATAAAGGCACGTTTGTGATAAAGGAGAGTTTGAAGGAGGATCTTGCTTCCAGTGTTAGGCAGCTGAGCGTTTAAGCACTGCTGTGTGGTGATACTTATGGCTGGTGCCCTCAACTTCTAAGGGAATAACATGAATAGTTTCCTTTAGCAGTGCTACCCTTGATCTGAGGCGACCAATTAGGAAATTGCTACTATAATCATCTATGCTTTGTGATAGGGCGTGTATCGCTTGCTTTGAGGCTTAATTGTGAAGGTAAGATTTTGTTTTTCTTAGCATCCTTAATTGATGATCTGTAAATTTGTCTATATTTTCAAAGTGTTCTTCATGGTGGAGCTATTATAAATGATGAATTCCAGAGAATTAGGCTCTTTTACGAAGATAGGTGTAATTCTTAATTGAGTGTTGAACATAAACCAGCTTTGTTCTAGGTAAATATAAAAAAGGAGATATCGGTAACAACTTTATTTTAAAAATACCAAGCCTTTTTGTAACATAGGTAGCATAGGTGTCTTCTGAAGAAATGCACAAAATCTATGTTAAGACATTACTATCCCTTATGAAAAAGAATTCCCTTGTTCCTACAGATAATTGCAAGTCTGTCTTCTTTCACCATATGAAGGATACCACACAGTGTAATAACCCCCCCCCCAACCCCCTCCCACCGGACCAAGAGAGGGAGGAGAGGTGGGTATTTTTTTGGCCCCTTGATACTTTGTTATTTCTGGGCTTGCATCTAAGGGTGGAAGTATTTAAATAAATGCACAATGCTAGTAAAAATGTGAATTGAGCCTAGGATATTTACATACAGGTGGCCCAGGACTCTTACACACTCGGGGTCACACCAAACATTTCCCATTCCCTAATCTCTAGGCATAGTCTCTTGTGCTGTCATGTTAAGAGAAAAGGGGATCCTTTTCCCACTATAGTGGGAATCCGAGATCTCAATCCTTGTAGGAGGATACTCAGCTTCCGGCGCATTAGCGCCAGACGCTGCAAATACCATTGTAGATATGTGCATTACCCATCTTGGTGACACATTTTAAGTGATCTGATTGGGTGCCTAGTTTCTACTGCCTTACGTGTAAGTTAGCAGGAATAGGCATTCTCTTTCCTCATTAATATTTCACACTTCTTCTCGATTACACCCATAAAAACAATATTCACTCAAATGATTGGGTGTACTCTATTTAATTTCTTTTCTTTTAAGCAGCACAAACTCTTTACATGCAGACTGTAAGCATATATAGAACACATAATCTATACATCTCTTTTTTTTCAGATAGGCCTACGGCATTACTGGTATGGGGATCTCCAAAAGGAAATATTTTTGTGGTTTCCTGTTTTGCTCTAAAAGTGCCTGGGGGTTGCTAGGTGCTATTTAACCTCATTCCCTTTTCCCATTCAAAAGTTTATTGAGTTGTGGTTTCGCTCATATAACACAGCTTTGTACCCTTATAGTACATGCGAGGCAGGCTGCATTATGCTGGATTTTACATTTCTCACATTTCAGACCCTTAAGCTGGGCCATCTCCCTCAGGTTCACTACCATGTCAATTCTCTATCTCAGTGGTTCTTAACCTGTGGTCCGAGGACCCCTGGGGGTCCATGAGGCCTACTCAGGGCGTCCACGACTGTTTCCAAATTAAATATTATTACAATTAATTATTTAAAATTAATAAAGTATATCAATTAAAGAAGCAAAATAGAACATTTGAAAGCTTTCTCTTTATTTGATTGTGTATTAAACAAAATATTTCAATATTTGATCATTTGTTTGGTGTATACTTGTTTTTGTATTATTTAGGGGCTTAAGTCATAGAAAGTGCTTAGGCCGGGGGTCCCTGGCTTCCAATAATGACTCTGTGGGGGTCCCTGGATTCCAGTAAGGATTCAGATGGCGTTCACAGAAATCCAAAGGTTAAGAACCGCAGTCTCATTTATTCCATTTGAGAATGTTGAAAACATTGTCAATCAAACTTGTTAACCTCTCATTAGCCTGTTTTAGGCTTCCTTGTGGAATACCCAATGGGAGCAATCAATTAGTAATGGACTCCTATCAGCCACAAGGTTTCACTCATATGATACTGTTTCCTTGAATGCTGTAGGGTCAGATTTTATATTCTCAGAAGCCATTACTTCAACACCCTTCATTGGAGCGGTAGACCTCCAGGTTATTTCACAGGTTTATATTTCCTAATGTGACTTAGAGAAACAGATTTTTATGGAATGGAATTGACTCTACTCTCACTGGGGGTTCATTAGCTAAACTGCACCCCGCAGTCTGCGAGAAGCCTTTTCCCCCAGTGTGCAGTGGTTAATTTGTAAAAAACATAAGTGCTGGGTCTCTCGTCAGGAGTCAGCTTGCACCAGTCCATTTCTCCTGTTAGCCCCACCTAAAACAGAACCAACTACTAACAATGAAAGTGGGGAGAGGATGTGGCGTAATGGCCAGAGCTGCCGACTTCAGAGCAGGGGAACCAGGTTCGAGCCCCAGCATAGGCACAACATCCTGTGATTCTGGGCAAGTCACTTAATCTCCTAGTAAATGAATGTGTGCTCAACTGATGCTCATGAAAAGCATCAATATTGATGATTAAGTGTCAGTGCTGAGTACAGAAAACCACCGGCTCAAATTAAGCACTGCCAGTGCGTGACCCTGGAGACATAGCCTCGGGTACTATGATACCCTGCCACCTAACATGGAGCAGTCTGCTTTCAAATACACTCTTCATCCGTTCACCCTAGGTGCTTCTAGTCATCAATCAGAAAAGGACCTCGTTGAGATGTTCCTGAGAGAATTCCTCCTCAGCAGTTCATCTGACAGGACATTCCATTCATTCCTTTTACCTGTACTTGTCCCAGAGTCAATACAATCCAACTTCTTTTTTTTCTGCAGTGAGACCTATTGTATACCTGCCTCCACATTCTGCCATGCCATGACAGGCACTGACCAGATCACATGATCAGTAACTATGCAGATCCAAAGCCCTACCACACTCATATCCAGTCATACTCGGCAGATGAAACAAACTCAGTATAGGCACATAAAAACTCAAAACTGTTATAAACACATGAAGGCACATACCAGCTGGCACTTAAAAATCACGACATTCCCCAAACCAACCCAAGGTTAGGCATATACATTCCAGGGAAATAGCTTGCTACTAGGTTCTAGAGTGCATAATATATCGAAGATGTAAACCATTGTATGCAGAATTACCTTGGTTTGGCCTGGTTAAAAACACAGGCTGTGTTAGGAATTTCATCATCTGAGAGATAACATGCATTAAAGCTTTTGCAAGTGCGCAACAAAAAAATTGCTTGCATTATAATCAATCTTCTGCTGGAGAGAAGCTTTCAACAGAATACTGGATGCGACATCTGCCTTGCAGTGTTATGCCTGTACAATTCCAAAGTAGAGAGATGTCAGTAAAAGTATAGATTTACTATTCTTAACTCCACATCTATTCACTGTGAATAGATATATATCGTCAAAGCAAATAAATGTGGAGTTCCGTTTAGAAAATCTATACTTACTTACCTTTCAATACTTTTTTCTCAATATTACAATATTTAGTGTGAAGGAGATTCCTACGTCTATATTCCTGGAATATAAGTAATGATATAATAATTTTATACAAAAATAGGCCCATCTGGCTTGTCAGTTGTCCTGAAACTGAGTTACTTGAGGAACCTGCCAGTTCCAGTAATCAGTTCAGATTTCAAAGGAATACTGTGCTTCTAAAAAAACATGTCTCCACGTGGTAAGGCCAAAACGTCTTGTTCGAGAACTGAAAAATGTCTTTCAGCTAGAGGTAAAGTCGTAGACTAACAAAAGATCAGATGTTCCTTCTGATAGTTAGCCTGATTCTGTAAAAGTACCTCTGAACCATCAGTTTCCACAATTACCTTCTTATTTGAATCTGAATAAGACAATACTGGAGCACAGATAAATGCTCTTTTCAATTTTTGGAAGGCCTCTTCTACTACATCCTTTGGTTGTTATCTTTTTAAGACTCTTATAATACTGCTGGTGAAAGCTGAGAAGTCTTTGACAAACTGTGATTAAAAATTGCAGAAAGCAAGAAAGCACTGTGTCTTCTTGACTAGGGTAGGTGAAGGCCAATCCAACACAGCAGATACTTTCTTGGAATCCCTAGATAGTCCCTTGAGGGGCAGGATATAACCCAGGTAAAATATTCGAAAGCTGCAGAAGAAAAATAAGTTACACTCATTTCAGTCAACACATTCCATCAATCATTCTTCAAAAGGAAGTTCTACTAGTCTGCCATGATTTCCGTAGTGTGGGACACAGTAGACTAAACATACATTTCAATTGATATCCCTTATATTATGGTGGCCAGGGGTTTCTAAGGATGTGCAAGATTATGTTAAATCCTGTCCAGTCTGTGCCCAAGTTAAGATACCAAACCAAAAATACCTTTGGTTTACTGCAACCTACAGATCATGAACCTTGGCATACAAGCTACTAATTTTATTAATTTATTATTTATAAATGTATTATTTATTAATTTTCCTCTATTGTGTGGGTAAACCACTAATATGGTTACTGTTGACACATGTTCTAAGGTGGCTCAATTTGTAGCCTTGTCTAAACTTCCTTCTGCCAGAGAGGTGGCTTTAAACTTAATGAAAGAGATTTTTCGTCTTTATGGATTACCTATGCAAATAATATCTCACCACGGATCATGGTACATTACAAAGTTTTGGGAGGCAATCTCTGCATTGTTGGGAATTTCTAGAATCATGTCTTTTGGTTTTCACCCACAGACCACCAGCTTAACAGAGCGAACCAACCACACTTTAGAGCAGTATTTATGATGTTTTTGTATTGCTACCGGGAATAATTGGGCAAACTTACTGCCATATGCAGAGTTTTCCTACAATGATAGTCTACAGATTGCTACCAAGGATACTCCATTCTTATGTATACAGGAATTTCATCCTAGAATGGGTTTAAGACAATTCCTAGTTCAGCTCTAGTTCCAGCTGTTAATGGTTTTCTAGTAGGGGTTAAGTAATTGAGAGATCAGGTTAGGATTTGTCTCCAGCAGCCCAAACTACAATGAATGAAACCACAGACATACATAGACTTGTTGAATAAAATTATTCAGTAGGAGATAAAATTTGGCTATTAACCCATTTTTTATCTACTGCACATGTACAATCTATCCCAGGATCTCGTTTTTGGGTTGTTTTTTTATTTTATTTAAGCTCAATCCAATTACTGTTCTCCCGAGGTTACTCCGATCTTGAAGGGTCCATCAAGTTTTTCATGTCGCTCAGTTAAAGTCCTATGTATTTAACAAAATCTCCAGAACTCCTCCTCCTGATGCCAGTGAACAGTCAGAGTATGACATTTCAGCCAGTGTTGATTTACGCATATTTCATGAAAGGTTGCGATTTTTATTCAGGTGGAAGGGTTACGTAATTAGTGATAAATCTTGGGA
Organism: Calotriton arnoldi; assembly: GCA_963921515.1. NCBI lineage: Eukaryota > Metazoa > Chordata > Amphibia > Caudata > Salamandridae > Calotriton > Calotriton arnoldi. The sequence continues at coordinate 201,584 of CAWUFW010005453.1, forward strand.
GCCTGCCTCGGCTGTCCATGCCCATCTCTGGCCTGCAGGCTTTTTTAGAACCATCCCACTAAGCCAGGGTCCGGGGAGGGGATATATTCTTAGCAGCTTCATGGCTCCAGGTCGCAAGAGGGGATCTGGACCATAGAGCAACAGGCCTGTCCTGGGTGGTGGCTCATGGGCATGGGGTAGCAGGTGGGTGCTGCGTCGGCATAGTGTGACACGGGCCTTCTTTTGGAGAAGAGGTATTTGGTGGCTATTGAAAGCGGGTATTTGAATCCTTCCTTTATTTATAACTACTTCATTTTCTGGAATGGCTGCTGAAGTTCTGAGTCATAACTCCAATTCCTTTACCCCTTACTATAAATGCCATTTTGAACCTAGTGAATAAGTGTTGCAAAGGCTTCCAGGTGTTCAATTTCCAGCGGGCTCTTTGGTCCGTCTCCTTTGCTCGCTCCTGCAGGCAACCCCATGCTGCGCCAGTTATAGGTTACTACACCCCTGCCATGCACAGCTTATGTTCTCACATATTACTTCATTCATGACATGTTAAATGACATCATTCATGACATCACTGCTGGCATCTCAAATTACTTCATTGATGACATCACTCATTTAGGTCAGTATACCATAACTGGCGAATTTCAGTATTGTTTGCTTTTTAAATGTTAGTTTTTATATTATTACAACATTTAACTATAACATCATTTTAACCTTTGTTTTTTTCCAGTGAGTTTAGAAGGCAGTTCCACAGTACGAGAGGGTACTTACTGTTGTGTATTTGTTTTGTAAAGCACTGGTTTGTGTCTGGAGCTACTTGTTAGCATTGTTGAGGATTAAAAGGTAGTTCTTGGATAATACTAACCCTTGTCCAGCTGTGAGGATTCATGATTATAGTGGATCTAAAACCAACTGTTGGTTACTGAACTACAGGCTTTAACCCTGTGCATTTGCATTGTATGGGCCCTTGCCTCTGCAAGACATGCAAGAGGTATTAGGAGACTAGGAAAACATCTTTTTACTTCAACACCGCTAGACTTGGACGACCACCTGGGCCGAGGCACAGTGCGTTCATGACTCATGTGGAGAGTTCCCTCTGGAGTGCACCCCTGGGCGGCCATGCACATTGTAATTCATCACCATCCCGGGGGTCCTCCAGAAAGAGCATTACAAGGGGCCATTCTGCTGATCAGCAGTAGAGAGCTTTATCAGGGCTAATTAAGTTGCGAAAGCGCATCTGAAAGTAATCAGACACGGGTGGCAGCAATAGAAAGAACAACACAGAACAGGGGTAACTGCCTCTCTTTAGTTAAAGCTTAGTTAAAGCACAGCAGGATGGAGGGTATTTGACCTCGGGAGGCAGTTTGCTGTGGGCAGCTACAGTTGTGGCATTTGTCTGTTGTGCTACAGATAAGACTATAATCGAATGAGCATAAACACAATACAAAGAGTGCCATTTTTTCTTTTTCAGCACAGACTATTTTCTGTTTCTACATTTTACAGTTTACAAACTTTCCTTTCATTTTAGCTCTACACTCCACTGATGTCAGTAAAATAACACCAAAAAGTAATTTTACTAAAGATCTGGGGCCAGATGAGCGAAGCACTGATGGCACTTTGCAACCAGTATTTTTGCAAACCAAATCGTAGTGGGTAGCAATTCAACCTACCTCTTGAATACCAATAATGTAGGTTGCAAAATGGGACCAACTAGGATTTGCAGTCATCACATGGCTGATGGTCTGCTGGGGTGAGCAGATCACCATGCCTGTGATTGCTTTTAAATAAAGCAATCATTTTTTTTTAATGCAGCCTATTTTCCGTAAAGGAAAATGGGATGTGTTTTAAAATAACAGAAAAGTGTAAGTAACATTTTTTTAAGAGCTGGGATGGGACCACTCCATACTCTCAAAGAAAGATTTTGTCAACATTTTCAAAGGGGAAGAGGTTACCATGACATTTGTGTAGTTAGTAAAATATTAATGTTTTGCGACCGGATTACGGTTGAATAACATAAATGCATCCCATTCTGAATCGGTTTTTGGAAGGGATGCCCTAAACAAATGCTGATTAGGTATTTAGTCGCAAACCAAATTGCGATTCGGTAAAGTGTTACTGTATTGCAATTTGGGTTTGTTACATTCCAACAGGCATTTTTTAAGGTCGTAAATAGCCCAATATTGTGAATCAGACCTTCTGCGAACACAAAATGCCTTTGTATTGTAGTGTAGCTCCTATTTCCCTTATAGGCTCTGCGCATTGGAATAATATATCCTATAGGTTTGACATAGGACTAAGGTCGGTATGTCCCTATCGAGTATATTAAACTTAATTACTTGTGCCAGCTAGCTCAGAGGCCACTAGAAACTTCTTGACGACAAGAAGGGATTAGTTTCTGGCAGCCGCAAAACATGACCACTGTGTTTCCCTTACAGAATCAGGATGTGTCCCAGAGTCGTAGAAACAATAGATAACTATTTCACTCAGCCCAGTTGTGCATGTTTCGGTTACTCCTCAAAGTTACAAAGAAATAACAGACGGGCGTTTCAATAAAAAGGTTTATTGAACAGTCTTGTTTCTGTTGTAAGTTAGATGTGCTGTTACGATCACAAGACAGTATGCGAGATAAATAATGTACAGAGTGAGCAGTAAAAATAAATAATACTGCGTTAGCATTATCTTTTCAGCATATATGCATTTACATAAAATGACACAGCCTAAAAATGCGAGTACTCATACGATGCGTTTCTATCCTAGTTCTACCCAGTGTGCCTAACCTGTCCTAGGTGTAGGAAGAAGTAGAAGTAGGTGCTGTATTCCTGACTAGAGTATACTAAGAGTAAGTTACGCCTAGAGTCTAGTATGCCAAGAGTCCCTCTAGGTTCTTGTCTGCTCCATACCTGAAGAATGAGAGAGGTAGGAATCTCTTTTCCGGACTCGAACTCCAACACCCCGCAAGGGAAGTTAGATCACTGGAAGCTGGACTCTCTGCGTGCAGGAATGACAGCGTCTTCTCAGTGCGTCCGGCCGGGAATCGGGCTCCTCTGAAGTCGAGGTCTCCTCTGATTTACAGGGGTTTGGGAAGGTATATTTATACCTGAAAATGTTAGCATTGACGTGAGTTGGGTAGCGAAAGACGTCATGAATGAATCCCTTAAGGAATAGAGGTTCATGCATAATGTATGAGTCCTTGAAGAAATCAATAGTCCTGGGCAAGGGAAACTCCCGCAGCCTGAGGGTCTGTTTTTTCATGGACTCGTTGAGACGCTAGGGTGGACGGATGTCGGAATGCATGCCTGTATTTGGTATGCATGGCTTATGCCTAAATAAGGTCTGGGATTTTATGCCTATATAAGGGCAGGCTGGATTGTGCCTATATATGGTCATGATTCTAGAAAGCCCGTTTATGGACACCCTATGAAGTATACAACACCCACTCCTCTTTTGTGTATACAACAATACTAAAATGCTAAACATTTAAAATGCTAAACATTAAAATGGAGTACCGCATATTAAAACATATCCTGAAAAGCATTAAAAGATACATTAAAATGCAAAAGGTTGCTGTACATCTCAAAGCAGTGCTATTCATTTCCTGCATAAAGTGTGAAATAAATGCAATTTGGAACGTAATATAAAAGCAATATATATATATGACGAAAATGATCGATAAGTTTGTTTCAAAATCAAAATCATGTCCTATCATGAAATTTAAATGAATAGTTTTAGACACACAAGATGACTAAATGTCCCTGGAAGTACTGCCAAGTCTGTATTATAAGGCCAGTTCTACGTTAAGCAGATTGGAGTGCCATTTTCGTTCAAAAAATGGGACAAAAGTTCAGATTTGGTAAAAGTTCCAATGTTTTTGAAAAATGAAGGCCAAATTGTTGCTGTTGTACTGGAACAGAGTATGCCGAAGCAGAGTCAGTTCACGGGTCTGGTGTAAACATGAGATCATCGACCTCAATAGACAAAACATCATCCACTGTCGCTGGTGTAAGTTGGAACACCTCGTGTAAAAGATTGACCGCACAAAGATGGGAAACATCGCTCTCAGCAATGTTCGCGTTCGTTGTTACCTGTGTGCCTGGAGTTGTTTCTCGTACCTCAGCAGCAGCAGGAGGCGACTGTGAGATCTCAATGAATGCTGACATCAGGATTGGAAGCCTCTGGGGACAACACAAAGCATGGGCCGTTATCGGGTCCAGCAAAGCATCGACATCCTTAGGCGCAGCTGATGGATATGTTAGACAGGCGTCCAACACGCATTCTTCACCGCATAGTAGGCATCGTAAAACAGGTAAGATGCAATATTGCCAGATTGGTCGGAATGACAGGAACCATGTGGTATTAAGGTCCCGTAGACGAGTCATGCCTAATAGCTGTACTATTTGCTCACGGCACTTTTTTTCAAGGAGAGCTTTCTCCATTTCGCTCGGAGTGATTTCGGCGAAGAGGCTGGCCATAGCGCAATAGCAGGCAGATGAATAAAATTCCAGCAACAAGTGCGAGAATTAATGGTATGCTACCAAACAGCGAATGTGCAAAGTTCGGAATGATTCCAAGTATTGCCCGGAACAGTGCTAAGAGACCGGTGCAAATGCTCTTAAATACATGTAAAACTCCCGTTGTATCTGACATGTTAAAGATACGTCCTATCATTTCTACGAAATGTATAGGGCAGTTTGTACGTATTAAAGTCTGTATCTCAGCCGAAGTCCTTGCGACTTGCAGATCATAGGTTTCTTTGGCCGAGGTCAAAGGCACTGTTTGTTGCAAAAGCATGGCTTTCATTCTGCTTAAAGTATCAAATCTTATAAAAGAGACGTTAAGTGAAGGCCACAAAGGCGACTCCCTGACTGTGTCTATTGGGGAAACAATACTTGCATACAGCAAGTGACCCTGGAGTTGACCGTTACTAGATATGGGATGCCTGGCAACATTCCACAGCAGCTCTGATCATTCAACATGAGGTAACTCCCATTCGAAAGTTGTCCAAACGTTGGATTAATCACAGCAGCTGGAGAACCGTGCTGATGGCAAGACAGGTTTGCCACAGAACCATTACAAGCTCCATGCAAAATAATGTCCTGACATATGAGTGAACCGGTCAGTGCATGTTTACAGTTAGTACCGCTAAGAAACACTTCACGATCCCCACTCCAACATCTATGTGTATATGGTAAATCCCAAAATATCTTAATGTATTCCTTACCCAACCTTTCATATTTGCCTGCTTGCATCTGTCTGAGGCAATACTGAAACTGAAAAGTTGTCACAGGCAACGTTATTTTGCCATGAATAACCCATTCTGTAGCTGGTTTTTCTGCCACTGTAAATGGTAATTTCTCCATTTTTCAATGCTCAGCACTGTATACCTCGCTCCTCTTTGTGCCAATTCGATCTGTTTATCAGTTAGATTGTATTCTGCAAACAGAGACGACGTGTTGATGAAACGCCAAGGCACATAGCCCGCTCGCAATGATTGCAGAGTCCATGTCAATAACACTATAGAACGTAATTGCGATTGACCTTGTTGTAACATAGCCAAATCTTGTTCTAGAATGTCGATAGCAGAGGATACAATGCCATCCAATGAATAAATTCTGGAGGACAAAGTTGTTAACTCATTGTCGACTACAGAGAGTGTTTTCTCTAAATTAATACGATCAAGTTCACGTATTCGTTCTGCAGCCTCTATCTGTGACACTTTCCATGCTTCGTTATAAGCAGCATAGATGCCGGCATATATGAAACGTTTTTGACGCGGTTTTCTTGGTCCAAGCAAGAATTCCCTAAGATCTGCGTCATGTGCAAGTAAGGTTAAGTGTTGCTTCACATCCTGTAGTGTAGATTTATGCAGCCAATCGATGCATAATTTACCTACACTGTATGTTGTAACTACCCCCGGATGTTGTCTTTGGACATATCTTGGGTCTGGCCTATGAATAGTTAAGCCCTGAGTTTTGTTCAAGAACCTTTCCTGACAGTTGTTTGTGTCTGTGGGCCAGATCAACCATTTTTTCCAATTAGGATGAGTTCTGTTGAGTTGTAGTATATTGTCAACTGTCACCACTGCCTCTGTATTATTATCACTGGCAGGTGTTGGCACAGAAGGTGTTTTCATCTCTTTGATCTTGGCTAATCCAAGACAAGATGTTTGTTGGATGGTGTCATTCAAAAAAAGTATTTGTTCAGGGATGATACAGGCTCTAAATAAAGCTTCTATACCCTGTACTTGCCAATCTTTACTACCCCAGACAGTTTTTGTCTCAATAGTGTCTTTCCATAAGTCGAAACCCTGTGTAGACAGTTGGGCAATAAATGCTTCAGAGTAAATCTGTTTCGTATTTGTTAACATAATTTTCAGTCCTATTTTGTTTACATTTCTGTAGTAAAATGTCTCTGGGTCAGATGTATTAAAATCTGAAAAATATGGAAATTTACTAGCAAAAGTTTTCGAACTACCTTGTGGTGGTGTAGGACAATGTTCCCATTGATTAAACATAAACACATTTCTTGGATATGCAGTTTTGTGCAAATAATGATGACCATAGTGGTTATAACAATACAATTCTTCGTAATCAGATGAACCCTCTAAAAATTCATTTTTAGAAAATGCAGCAGATTTTTCTAGATCAAACATTATATCTTGAACAGTCTCTAAGTCCCAATCATCTGAATAGGTACTGGACGTAATCAAATCACATAGTGAAATTTTAAATAAATGTGGAATATTCAATTGTTCACTTGGACCGAAGATTTCATAATCTGTTTTGTCCCACACTATACCATCCTGTATAGGAACAGCTGTGATGTTCACTGATGACAAGTCTCTTGCTTCACGATGGGAAGATTTGTGTGGTTTCAAAAGTACATTCACGTCTTTTCCTTCACTGTTCACATGGATGTATTTTCCACTTATAAGCATGCTTACTGTTGTTACCAAAGCTAGCCAGAGCAGGAAAACAAAAAGTCCAGATGTAATCCAGAGTTCAATCCATGGAGAAACCAGATAAGTCTTTTTCAGAAAGTGAATAAAGTCTTGTACTTGCTGCTTGAGTTTTGATGATGCTGGCGTCGTTTCAGGTTCGCTTGGATCCTCTGAAAACGTATCAAAGTCAATGAAATAGCCAGAAGCAGTTCTGTCAATTGTTGGAATTGCATCAGGATTCGTTGAAATCACAGGAACCAGTTCTTCACGAGTCACGTTGGTGTAGACAGGTGTATTTGGACGAACTGTTATTTGGTTGTCAAGAGGGATGAGTTCCATAGCCTGGTTGCTTAGTCCTTCATTTGTTACAGCTGAATTCTCGATCGTGATCAGTCTTTCAGTCTGAACCTCTTGAATAGTAGCGAGAGGAGTGCGTCTGCTACTAGGTCGGAGTCCACGAGGCCTACTGCTTAGTATTGGCCACATACTGTGGTTTGATCAGGTCGATTGACACAAATCTTTTCTCCTTTCTTCCAGCAAGGGGCGGCAGAAGTACTGTCCTTGTTCCTTGAACAGCTAGAACAGGTACCGGTTGTCTGTAAGAAGGTCCAAATTCCTTCTTGTCCGCGATTTTTTCTCTGACTAGATCCCCAACTTTTGGAATCCAGACAGGCCTTGCTGGGACCGCCGATTTTTCCCCAGTGGTGGTTGGCTGTAGGGATACGTTGCTTTGTTTCGTTCTTAATTTGTTAAGATCCTGTAAAACAGCCAAACGATCTTTGATATCAAATTGTTTCATGTCCACCACTGTGCCTACGTGTTCTAAGTCTGGAACCCACATTCTTGTCCCAAATAGGACCTCATATGGAGTGACCCCCCCTAGAGAACTTCTTGGCAAATTATTGATAGCGCGCTGAACGCCAATGAGGTGTTTGACCCACCCATCACCCGAGCCTAATACCCTAGCTGTTATAGACTGCTTTATGTACCGGTTTTTCCTTTCCACAACAGAATTTCCCTCAGGATGGAATGGAGAGGAGTACCGCAATGCAACGCCCAGACTGGCCATGGCCTCTTTGTAAGCCCTAGAGCTAAACGCAGGACCCTGGTCAGAATGAAACGTGCCTATTGCGTATGTGCCGATAAAGACTCGCAAATCTTTTATAACAGTTCGAGCGTCAGCCGAGCGCTGAGGCCATAACCATAGGAACCTAGAGCATGAATCCACTGCAACCATGATGTATTTATAATTACCGTCCCTTTGCAAGGGACCGCAGTGGTCCAGGTAAACACAAGCTAATGGTTTATCTGAAATTAATAAGGGTGTCTGCGCAGGACGTTTCACTGTTGAGACTTTCATCTGTTGGCAAATATCACATTCTAAAACATAGTTCTTAGTTTGTTTCCGAATGCCAGGCCACCAATATCTTTGCTTGAGTAAAGATACTGTCGCAGAAACACCTGCATGGGCAGAAGCCATCCCTTCGTGTGCTGCTAGGATAAGTCCTAATCTGCGTTCCTTGTTTGGAATCACCCTATCCCCCACTCCAGGGATTCGAGCAAAAGGAACGTTATTCGCATCAATTACATAAGAGTACTTGAGTGGAAACTTTTTTGGTAACGCTGCACTGCTGCCTTTGCTTGAAGCATTGACAGCTAACATTATCTCACCGTCTATTTTTGTTTTTGAACGAGTGATCGCAGCTACGGAAGCCGTCTGAACAGCCCCCTTCGCGGCTTCGTCAGCCAATGAATTCCCTGCAACGTGAACGCCATCACGCTGATGACTCAGTGTGTGAATCACGTGAGCCTTCGGTAGTTCGTTTTTCAACTGAACTACTTGTTCCCAAAGCAATTTGTGCTTTATTGTGCCACCCTTCGCATCTTTGAAACCATTTTCAAGCCAGGTTCGTATATAGTCATTATACGACTGAACACAGTAATAGGAATCGCACACGATTAGTGTGAGGAATTCTCGATCCGTACTCTCAAGTGCCAGTTTGAATGCCTGTAGTTCAGCTCGCTGAGCTGTACAATCACCTAGTGACTGAGTTTTTGTGACCATAGGTCTGAAGATGCCATTTCGCATGCGACCTTTAACGATAGCACACGCTGCACTGTAAGCTTGCTTACTCCCTGTTGCGGGCTGTGCGGATCCGTCAGTGTAAATTATAAATTCATACTGATCGAGAGGCAGAATCTCAGAGGGCAGAGGACATTCTTGTTCATATTGGAGAAATGCCTGTGTTTTTAAATCTGGATCAAAAATATATTCAACATCAGTTGCAGCAAGAGAATTAACCCACTGTATCCATCTCGGATGTAAAGCTTTAGCATTCGGAATGCTCGCTTTTGTGACCGCTTCTAAAGCCGGTACTGGGGTAACGACAATTATGCGTTTCCCTTGGGCTAAGGCTCTTTCTTTTGCTACAGCTGTTTGAACTGCTGTCAGAATTTTTTCAGTTGACCTGAAGCGCATTTCCGCTTGTGTATACAAATGTGATTTGTATGCAATTGGTACTTTCTCACCCTCATTAAAGGTTAAGTAAGTGAATCCACATTGACCCGAAATTATTCGAATCACCAAATTTCTTTGACTTACGCGTGTTTGTAAGTGCTTTGTTGCTAACATGTTAGCTTGGAGTGAACGCAAAATTTCTGTGTGTTCCTGTGTCCAGTTTTTGATTGTGTAATCAGGTTTGATTAGTGCGTAGAGAGGTTTAACCCTTTCTGCGTAATTTAGAATGTATATTCTACCAAAATTTAGGAATCCCAGTATTGATTGTAAATTTTTTAGCGTTTTTGGAGGTTGGAGCAGCGCACATTTCTCTAGAAAGTTAGCTGCCAAGCTCTTGCCTTCACTTGAAAGCTCATATCCTAAAAATAGGACATTGAGATGGGCAATTCTGGACTTTTTAAAGTTGAACTTGTAGCCCTCAGAGGCGAATCCCAATATAATGGTGCTCACCCTGTTCAAGTGTTTTTCCAAGTCATCGTCTGTCAGATAGATGTCATCGACATAGGACAATGCCTCGTTGTCATAAATTTGTAGTAACTTCGTTACTCTCGCTGAGAATAAACCCGGGCTGTTCTTGAACCCTTGTGGGAGACGACAAAAGTGACGCTGGGTCCCCATTATGGAGAATGCCGTTAAGTACCTGCTTTCAGGTGCTATATTTTGACAAAAGAAACCGTTTGAGATGTCTAATGTGGTTTTGTATTTTTTACGCACAATGTTATTCATTAATGCTGTGCTGTGTGCATTCTGCACTGCAAAAGTTTTAGAACAAGTGTTTAAATGTCTGTAGTCCAAAACTAGACGATATGTATTGTCTGGTTTGGAGACAGGAAACAAAGGATTGTTCATGGATGAGGTGCATGTTTCAATCACCCCTTGATATTCAAGTTGATTTAAAATCTCCCTGACCTGTTTTTTAGGTTCTTGCTTAATAGGATACTGCCTCTGAGCAGTAGGTTCATGTTTCAGATTTATTTTATGGTGAGGTGAGTCCTCATCCCATCCTACATGATTTTTATATAATGCTGGAGCCTGGGCCACTGCCCATTTTCTGGCATATGTATATTTTAAATGAATTGGAATGTGATTGGAATTGGAGAAGGCAGGCATAATCATGTCCTCGCCGTGTGGGCACTCCCAGACAAATTGTGGTGGCCAGTCTTTTTCTGCTAGAAGTATGTCATAACCCTTTGATAGTTTTTCCCAAAAAAGTGCTTTAACCTGTCTAGGTTTGTCTCCCTCCATCCGGAGTGTTATTTCATATAACCTTTGTGGAGTACTAACCCTGGTATCTACAGTCTCTACTGTAATGTACTCATTCAAGTCCACTATCTCCAGAAGTTCCATCAGGTTCTGGCGAGCTATTGTGACTTCTGCTGCACTGTCCAGCATTGTCTGAGCCCATTCTCCGTTCCTGAGCTGCGTTCTCAGAATTCTCGGCATGTCTAACTATTAGACCTGCTACTTTCTTTTGGAGAATTGAGGTTTAGCTTGAGTTTTTGTTGCGTGCTTGTCGTCTTTCGATTTCACGCGTTCTTCTCTATGTTCTGTTCGTCCTCTTCTTTCCGAAGTCTGTGATGAGACCTGAAAGGGACGAGAGGAACGTGTATCATTATCTTGATACCTGTCAGGTTTTCTCAAATTATCCCTATTCCTGAGGTTGTACCTCCTTTCAGAGGGCTCCTTTTGAGGAGACCTACCTCGGGATTGAGATCTTTTCTCATTTGAATTTTGTTTAGTAGACTCCCACTTCTTTTTAGAAGATGTAGGAGTTTGTTTAATTGAGTCCTTCTCAGGACTTTCAGATAGTTTTGGTTTAACTGGTCTCCCACCCAAACTATCTCTGCCTAATTCTGCTTAGGATTGCTCTATAATTCTGGGTAGCTCTGTTTGATGTTCTGTAACATCAAATTCCCTTAATTTTTGTCGGATCGCCACTGCTGCTGCCTCCCCTTTAATATTTGACAATATTATTGTTGAGACCTGGTCGAAATTTTTCAGTAATTTCATACCTAAATTTGAAGCAGGCTCTGCCCCATATTCGTTTTGAATTTGTTTTAGGACATCTGGTATTACCGCTATTGACGGAATGCCGTGTGTTTTAGTGTAGATGGCAGCAAAGACTGAGCCCCAAGTGGTGCAGTCTTCCAGTTGTGGTGTGATCCCCATTGGTAAACTAATGGTTAGGATTCTGTGTTTCTCATGCGGGCTAGTATTTGGAAATACTGCTTCGATTTGAGTAATTTTTTGAGCTATCCAAAATGGAATTTGCTCCCGCTTAGTGGGCATTTTACCCATGACTGCGTATAGAGTCTGTGGTGTAATTTTTAGATTGTTCCCCTGTTGAGGGGTTTGATTTGGAAGTGTTAATGGTTGTTGGACTGTGAAAGTCCGCATGACATATTGAACCAATTGTCTGTTGATTTTTATTAACTCTGTGAGTTGATTAAGTATTTCCTCGTCTGACATTATTTCGATGTCTGGATGAGGTGTGTAGCCGGCTAGAATCGGCCATGTTGCTCCTGGTCTACCTAGTGGACCGAGCCTGGTTATATTTTTGTTATGTTTTAGGGCGCCTTTAAACCAGAGCTGATGCTCCTGGTATGTTAATGGAATCTCTATATCCTCGAAAGGAATGTATTCCTCTGGTGGTTCATCTTCTTTGTAGAAGTGGAACAAGTGTGTTACTGGATTGGATTCAGGAAGAATTACCCATGAATAGAATACCTCTGTCTGAAAGGATTCGATTCATGTGCCTCAATCACGAAAACTGCTCTACCTCCTCTCGGTGGTAGGCCATGTTTTATAAGTTTTAGAGTAATGGCTCTTCTTAAGTTTGGAGCGATGTCTATGACACCCTCCTCGGTTTCATTTAAACCGGTGAAGTTAAAAAGTGCTGCTTGGGCTGGATCAGCCGCAGCTACACCGTTTCCGGCGTCATTGTCAGTGCCTGACATTTTTCTGCTTGAAAATATGTAAAACAAATTTCAAGGAAACAAAGATAAGGTGCACAATAATGTGGAACACTGTATCCTTCAACGTTGAACAAACCAAACAGCTAATATATAGGGGTCTTCCCTATGTGGCCGTGGCGGATACTATCCCTGCCCACTCCAGACGTCTTTTGGAGTATATGGGTAGGGGTCTCTGAGAGAAAAAGAATATATGCACAGCTGAGTTACTCAGTATCTAACGTTGAATTACTGCCTTACCAAACGTTGGGCGCCATGTAGTGTAGCTCCTATTTCCCTTATAGGCTCTGCGCATTGGAATAATATATCCTATAGGTTTGACATAGGACTAAGGTCGGTATGTCCCTATCGAGTATATTAAACTTAATTACTTGTGCCAGCTAGCTCAGAGGCCACTAGAAACTTCTTGACGACAAGAAGGGATTAGTTTCTGGCAGCCGCAAAACATGACCACTGTGTTTCCCTTACAGAATCAGGATGTGTCCCAGAGTCGTAGAAACAATAGATAACTATTTCACTCAGCCCAGTTGTGCATGTTTCGGTTACTCCTCAAAGTTACACAGAAATAACAGACGGGCGTTTCAATAAAAAGGTTTATTGAACAGTCTTGTTTCTGTTGTAAGTTAGATGTGCTGTTACGATCACAAGACAGTATGCGAGATAAATAATGTACAGAGTGAGCAGTAAAAATAAATAATACTGCGTTAGCATTATCTTTTCAGCATATATGCATTTACATAAAATGACACAGCCTAAAAATGCGAGTACTCATACGATGCGTTTCTATCCTAGTTCTACCCAGTGTGCCTAACCTGTCCTAGGTGTAGGAAGAAGTAGAAGTAGGTGCTGTATTCCTGACTAGAGTATACTAAGAGTAAGTTACGCCTAGAGTCTAGTATGCCAAGAGTCCCTCTAGGTTCTAGTCTGCTCCATACCTGAAGAATGAGAGAGGTAGGAATCTCTTTTCCGGACTCAAACTCCAACACCCCGCAAGGGAAGTTAGATCACTGGAAGCTGGACTCTCTGCGTGCAGGAATGACAGCGTCTTCTCAGTGCGTCCGGCCGGGAATCGGGTTCCTCTGAAGACGAGGTCTCCTCTGATTTACAGGGGTTTGGGAAGGTATATTTATACCTGAAAATGTTAGCATTGACGTGAGTTGGGTAGCGAAAGACGTCATGAATGAATCCCTTAAGGAATAGAGGTTCATGCATAATGTATGAGTCCTTGAAGAAATCAATAGTCCTGGGCAAGGGAAACTCCCGCAGCCTGAGGGTCTGTTTTTTCATGGACTCGTTGAGACGCTAGGGTGGACGGATGTCGGAATCCATGCCTGTATTTGGTATGCATGGCTTATGCCTAAATAAGGTCTGGGATTTTATGCCTATATAAGGGCAGGCTGGATTGTGCCTATATATGGTCATGATTCTAGAAAGCCCGTTTATGGACACCCTATGAAGTATACAACAGTATATCTGGCCCTTGTTCTTCTTAGCCATTACTAGCTAAAATGACCACCATTTTCAAATCCTGTAGATCCCGTTAATATGCTGAAATGTGTATTTTCATGTAACAACCCTGTGCAGTCTAGGTGTTGTGGTCATGGTTCACATGGGTTGGTCCATTTGAGCTAACACACATGGAAACATTTTTTTTGTCCACAATTTTATATAGCGTAAACTTGGCTCAAGGGCCTTGGAACACTTTCCATGAACACCAGAAAATGCTACCCTTTTTAGTTTTTGCCTAAGACAGCAGATGCGCTGTTTCATGTGAGATCTTTTGTTTAATATACAGTAGGCTTGGAGGCCGGCCATTACTTATCATTGGTCGGCTTAATTGTCACTCTCATTTGCTTACATCTTATTGGTCAGGTCCTGTAGGTTTCCTTCCTCTTTATGTATTTTCTCCATCCCCAGGAGTATTGATGCATTACTTTTGTCCTTCTACCGCTCATTTTATTATGCGCTGCTTTTTCTTTAGGTTTAAGCACTCTACCAGAGAGCATCTTTTTAGATGGCTCCCTCGTGTACTTCTCCCCCTCGCTGTCCATGTGGTTGCTTGCCCCCTCCTGCTAGCTGTATGTGTTCTAGCTTGCCCCACCTACCTTCCTCCCACTGATAGTGTTGTTGTTTGGCCCCTCCTGCCCTTCTCTCATTGTGAGTGTTGTTACTTGCCCCCTTCCACCCTCTTGTCACTGTCCGCATTGTTGCCTGTCTCCACCCACTGTACGAATTGTTACTTGTCCCCACCCACTGTCTGTGTTCTTGCTTGCCCCCAACTGATGTCCGCGTTCTTGCTTGCTTCCTACCTCCTCCTGCCATCCATGTTGGCCCCTCCACCTGCCATAACAAAAACAAAGCGCTATAAGGCTGCCAGGGCCATTGGACTTTAAAAAAAAAAGAAGTTTCAGCCATGCTACCCCTTCTCTCCTATTGTTGCTGTTGTTTGCCCGCTATAGCCAAAATAGCAATATGATGCAGATACCGCTAGCAGCCCGTATGTTGCATTCCATCACTCAAGGATGCGTCCTGCCCTCCCACCACCAATAAAAGAAAAAGTGGTAGGATGCGGGCAGAGCTGGGTGCATTCAAGCACTTTAAAAAAAAACTTTCAGCCATGCTGCTGTACTACATGGCTAATAACACTGACCAAGCCAATACCTTGCATACCTTGCATAGGAGAGACATACTAGCTTTGGCGAAGCTTGTTTTTTTTTTAATGGTATGTCACAGGGAGATTAAGAGATTTTCCAATTCCAAGATGGGGAGTTCTAGATGCAAGGCCCCATCTCTAATGATTTATAAAAAAAAAAGCCTAAGTTGAAGTACTGTATTTTGTTGACATGAGGTCATCTGGTAGTATTAAGCACACTTTTGCTATTACATTCTTGTGTGGTATTTACTGTAGCAAAATCAAAAATGGGCATTCTCTTTTTTTCCGCAAAAATGCCTTATCTAAGGCATATATCTTTTCAAATGTGTGTGGCAGACATCAGCGGCAGCTGGCATGTAGAGAGGGTGGGAGGGCGGGGGGCACAACAAAAAAATAAATAAAATGAACTCACCTTTCCTTCTTAGCCGTACAGCGTCCTCCTCCCTCCGGCATCTTCTGTAAGCCCTGGAAGCAGGAAACTGCACTACCCAATCCTGGCGCTGCTTTCACAGCATGAAAGCAGTGCCAGGATTGGATAGAGAGGCCTCTCCCAGCGCTCCTAAGAGCACTGGAGGCCTGCACTTTCTCTAACAGGGCTGTCTAAGACAGTTGGGTTAGAGAACTTTAAAATGCTCATGTCTGGCTAGCCGGCACAAGAAGGCTGGCCAAAGAGACATGCGCATTTTAAAGCACATAGCTCTCTGCTGCAGCCACTCGGCAGCGCTGGCCTTGCCCCGTCCTGACACTTAGTTCAGGACGGATCACTGAAAAATAAAATGGTAATAAATAAACTTTAGTAGTCAGCTCTGGGGCTTGTGGGGCGACGCTCCTCCGCTCCAGTAGAGGAGCAACCCCTGCCATACGCCTCTTGTAAATCCGTCTTGCAGACCAATTGTGAGGAGCATAGATATTATTGAACCATTGCCTTTTTTTTTGTCACAAGTTTGCCATCAAATGGGAAATATTTGAAAGATGCATCGAGCAGGTTCCACACTATTTTTGGTCACACCATACATCTCTTCACTCTATTCAAATATCAGTCATGCAGATGGACTGAAAGTTATGACATGTTTTTCCAGGATAGATCAGCCTCATTACAACAACATAACGAGATGGCACAGTAAGTTTGCATAATAAATATTTAACTTTTTAATGGGATTTTTGATTTGCTAAAAGGCGCAGTAGTCATGGACCCATATCTGGCACCCACATATGCAAATCTGATTATGGTTTATTGGAAGTGGTTTGCTGTCTGGAGCAATAGGCCTGAGGTTTGGCACTCACATGCAACTTTGTGGAAACAGTACATAGACTATCTGCTTAAGAAAGAGGGCAGTAATTTGCCTGAGTGGGAAGACTATGTACTTATTCTTAACAGCATTGCTTTTATTCTAACATTTACTTGGAAAGTAGACAAGTCACACCTAGATTTTTTTGGGATATTGAGATCTTGATACTGAACAATCAGGCAAATATAATGTTGTCCAAGGAGGAAACTGCTACCAACTCAGTACAACATGGAAGAAGTGTTCATCCCGAAAACGTATTCACAGCATCCATTATGAGCAAGTACTGAGAATGAGAAAGAATTCAGAGACTTTAAGATTTTGAAAAGGAAAGTAAACCTATGGGGCAACACTTTGTAGCAAGAACATATTCAAAATAAAAAAATTCCTTCGCGGTTATAAGAGCTGCGACAACCGATAGAAATGCATGGCTGAATAGTCAGTATCAGACAGCATGCCAAACTCTTACATAAACATTGGCACATCTTGAGATTAGATCCAGACTTGCATGATTATTTTTGATACAAGTCTTCAATAACATGCAAATGAAACTGCTTAGTGGATAGTTGTCGAGCCCCATTCGGGCTGTCAACGAGCCAAGTAGGTGCTACTGGGCCTCAACTGCAGAGGTTGAGGTTGTTTGGCTCTGATGTCCCGGCATTCATCCTACTATGGGTCTTCAAAGTGGGCCATGGACAACCCCCTCAGCTCTTGACTCTCACTGATAGCGATGGCGAGACGTTACAGACTTCTAAGGGAGTTGCTGTGGAAGGGGGTGCTCTAGCTCAGGACCCAACAGTCACACAGCAGCAGCACAATCATTGATTAAGTCAACTGAGTGCTTTAGCTTTAAGTCAAAAAGTACTTTAATGCACACTAGACCTAAATACTACACACACTCAATACTGGCAAAATGTAATTTAGTTTCCTGGGCACTAGGGCTGGCTGCTCCTCTTTTTTGCCAGGTAGGCTCCTGGGCTTTTCCCTTCTGATCTATATGGTTCCCTCTCAGGAATAACCATGATAATGTGATTTAGGCTCAGGTGGTACATACTACCTCATTTTTTTACAGCATTGCACTCAGTTTCTCACTGTTCAAAAAGTCTGACCTCACTGAGTGAGGCTGGTCTGTGGTGCTTCCAGCGATCAGGCAGCTGTCCATCTTCATCAACACACACACTTTCCACTTCTGCAATTTCAGGGCACCCACACTTCAGTCTAGTCTTGAGCAAAGTTGTGGCTGTCCAGTGGTGGTCTCGTGAGTAGGAGCATTGGTCGGGGCAGACATCGGAGCAATCCAAGAGTCGGTGTGCAAATGATCTGCAATCACGGTGGCCTCCCACAGCCAATTTTTTTGTAGCTACACACACAGGCCAACTTCAGCGGTAATAAAGCTTATCACATGCCCCACTACTCTCAGCAAGGGAAAGCGGGGTGGGTTACACTGTTCTCAAACACAGCGGCATAGGTCAAGCAGCAATCATCTTCCTGATCACAGCAGCACAGTCAGCTGAAATTACATTCTTTTCATAATGGCGCAGGTCAAGCTTTGGTTCCTGCTGTTCCCACCTAGAGAATCTACTACCTGCTGATATCTGGGTCAAGCAGATCACTCTCCTCCATCCTACTCCTTTGGAACCTCACCAGCACTTGGGTCTTGCTTCACATGGCTCCTCATAGACAGTCACTCCTCCTAATGGGTTGACAGGCTTCTTCCATATGTCAGCAGAGAGGCTGGCTTCTAAGTGCTTCAAGTCAGATGGCTTCTTCCAACAATGTACAGACTTGGGGAAGCAAGCTGTCAGGCAGACACCAGTTGTGGTTGTACAGCAGTCTTCTGAGGACTCTGCAACACACTTCCTTCGTTAATTATGGAGAACTTGAAGCTGGAGCATTGAGTGGGTCACTGTGTCCCACTTTTATGCACTTTCAAAATTGGTTTGGGGTGGTTCTATTTTAAAGTCTCTTTTCCAGTCTGCTATCCAGATACAGCCTATGTGTAGAGTGATGTTCCTCCCAGCTGGTATCCACAACAGAGTATCCACAACAGAGGCACAAAGAGGTGCAAGCTTTCTGCACATGGCTGTCATCAGCCACACTGAGGAGTGATCAGAGGAAAGACAAAACTCTGGCCTCGCCTTAAGGGGCCCCTTTCACCTTGAACAACAGACTCCAGTCCCAACTTCACCATCTTCCAAATAGCAGTGCTACAGAAACGCACCAGCATCTCTGCTCACCAAACACCTAATAGAATTTCTAAAGGAGCCTTGTCTCCTCTCTCCCTACTTCAGTGTCATGGTTGCCTCCCACCATCTTCAGCAATATCAGCAATACACTTCTACTGTCCTTGAATACAACCTCACTTCTATCTTTTGCTGAAGGACAGGCCAGGGGCATCCAAAATGGATACCACAGGCCTCCATGACTCTGGTTTACTCATACATGCAAATCAACTATCATACAGGCTATACACACACAAACACAACATACACTTGGGAGGTTAGCGCTAGGATCTGGGTTAATATATAGAAGTGGAACTTTATATAAGTACGCGTTTAGGTTTCCTTTTCAAAGACACAGATAAAAAGTAAAGGTCTAGTAACAACTACGGATTCACAATATGCTGCCACCACAGCTCTATAGCTAAACCCACGATGTAAACATTAGAGCAAAGTCAATGCAATGAGGGTAAGCTTTGTGGGCCCATCCAGATCGCAGGACAGGTCTTGAAGTGATGGGACTATGCAGACTAAGGTCTATGAGGATTACGAGGGGCCCAGGAAATGTGCCAGATTTTCTCCACCCCTAGAGTTATCGATACACAGGTTATCGATAACTTTGCAGGTGTAGAAAATCCAATCCATTACAAGTTGGACCCTGAGGGTCCACTAAGAAGTGAGGAATTACTGGGGAGCTGGTAATTCTAGGTCTTATTCCCCCAGTAATTGATTTTCACTGTTCTGTCATTCTATCATACGGATATCTTAGTGTGAAAGTTATGAGATCTGCAGTGTCCCCATTCCAATTAGGTCATTAAAGTCTGGTAACTGCTATTACCAGTCCCATCAGAATTAAGAAGCCACTCATAATGATGACCTAAGTGGTAATGAACATAAAGGAAATCTGGAAGTCTGCTTTAGACAAAAAACAGCAAATGTATTATTCATTTAAGGACCAAGAACTTGAGGAGGTTGTACTCAGGAGGAAATATTACATTTATTCATGAAAGGACACTTTAATAGCTGAATTAAATGAGGTTCAAATTATAACGAGGTTGTGCTTTTACTTTTAAATTTGTTATTTTCACTGACATCCTCATATTAAATATTGTCTGGTCCGATAGAAATACTGCTCACACTTGAGCCCTTCTCAGTTTCGCCATACGGCTCTGCTGCCCTAATTCCTGCATTAGCAGTTTACATTTCCTCTAAGGTGTTGGTTGTTTGGGCTAGGCTCCTTGCTACTCACTACTGTGGTGTACTAACTTCATCTGCATGTTATCAGTTCTTTGGCTCATTAGCCAACATTTCAACAGAAAAGCCACGTTTTTGGAGGCCATTGTTCACGTGCCTCTGTTGACCTCTTGCGCCATTTGTGTGTCCATATGCTTTATAGACATTGTTAACTCTTTAAACCTTGATCTAATGGCCTTGCTGACTTCAGAAATGGTTCTATTTAAATTTGCTACTTGCCTACTCAATTCAGAGATAGCCACGTACTGTTTTATTTGAATTTTCAAAATTGATTGATCCAATGTATGGAATTCTGCTTGAGTAGGGTAGCCAGACTTCTCTATTTATGAAGCCTTTCAGTAGGCCTTAAAGCCCCTTTTTCTACAATAAGGAGAGGTGGTGTTTGGTTGTTGTTGAGTTCCTGCACAGCGAGTAACAGTTGTTGTTAGGTCTCCTAATGTAGGGGTGGTGTTTTGGCTGTTTGGTTGACTTTCAGTCTCAGTAGAAAAGGTAATCACACTTTCAGCTTCTGTGTGACAGGCTGATTCACCAACATCCTTTGTTTCTGATGGTGTTGTATGAGTAGGTGGAGCTGTTGTACATTGGAAGGCAGTGAAAATATTCATTTATTGTAAATGATCAGCATGTTTTTTAAATTGCCTGTACTAAATCAGTATCAAACTTATTTATTTAAAATGTCTTTTTATTGAATTTCTCCAAAAGCAAACAAAAAATCAGAACAAGTACATGGCTAAAGCGTAGAACAGTATGATTAGACCAGAACGGAGAGACAGTGCAGACCATCAATCAATAATCCAGAACGGTATAGCTGGGCAGAGAGCCCAAAGTCGTTAGCATCCCACCGTCTCAGGTAGCAGCTAGCCCCCTGAAATGCATCCGGAGCTCTTCGCGTGCCATACTTAAAAGGAATAAAAAGAGAAAAAACTATAGAAAGACATTCATGGGGGGGGGGGGGAAATCAGAGGGGGGGGGGCGGAGTAGAGGAGATCCTCCCTGGCCCTAGTGAGGGTGGGCATCATTCACTTCAGCCGCAGTCTTGGCATGGGTGTAACCAGTGCGTAGTGCCTATGTCTCCACTGATGTATTGTCACCACAATCAGGGGATATGAATCTAGATAGCTCAGCAGTGGTGCCCATATGTTTTGGGTTGAGACTGTGCGGGCATTAACTCCCAATAATCGGACAGCTGGTTATGGCAGAACGCTGCATCCCTAAGCCACTCCCCTACTGTCGGACTGCGCCTGCAGCACCAGCAAATAGCCACTCTTCTCTTCGCCAAAAGCAACAGCATGGCCACTAATTTCATGTGCTTGACGGCTACTCTGCGGACATACCCCAGCAGGGCCACCAAAGGGGAGCATTCAATAACCGAGTCTGTTAGCAGGGCCAATACCTCGAAAATATGTTCCCAGTACTTTGTCACCGCCGGGCACTCCCAGGCCAGGTGCAGAAAAGAGGCCTCTGGGGCTCGGCAACTCACACACCTCGCATCCTCACTCAGCTCTGCCCTGTGCAGCCATACAGGGGTCCTATACAGTCTGTGTATGAACTTGAAGTGGATGAGCCTCAGTCTATAATTAGGTGACAGTGCTTTCATCTACGCGCAGCAGTATGCCCACGTACCCTCCTCTAAAGGACCACCCAGGATCCTCTCCCATTCATGCTGCGCGGAGGGGACGAATATCGGCGCTGTACGCTGAATTCCCGAGTACAATCGAGTGATGACCTTCAGCGGCGAGGGATTCGTTAGAAGTTCCTCCAGTACTAGAAATGTTGGTGGGGCTACAGGAAAGGATTCATACAGTGTGTGCAACGCTGCTCTAAGCTGGTAATAAGTTAGTCTATCCAGCATGCCGGTGTGATCTTCACCTAATACCTCCTCAATAGTGGCAAACACCCCATTGCCTGTCCCATCGTGTGTAGCTGTAGATTCCGCAGTCGTTGACCCACCCCGACTTCTGTAGTGAAGAGCAGTTCTAGGTGTCTGATGAGTGGGATCGAGGGGGCAAATATTGTCTCCAGTTGCGCTCTGCGTCTAATCTCCCGCCATGCCCACACCGTGCAGCCCACCGTGTCAACCTTGGCGTGGGGTCTCTTTTGGGGTCCAAATATCGCCATGTGTAAAAGTATTGGATCCGCCCTGTAACTCTCTGGAGCGGTGTGCGCCATGAAAAGGGTCGGGAACACCCAGTGGTAAGCGAACTGGGCTTGAGCACAATTATAGTACAGCTCCATATCTGGAGCCGCCATCCCACCCTGCTCAAACGGCAGCGTCAGAACCGCCCATGCCACCCGGGGCTGTCTGCCCCCCCATGCCAGTGTTATCAGGTTTGAGTGTAATCGGCGTCTAAACACAGCTGTAAGGGGAAGCGGCAGGTTAGCGAAGATGTATAGGAATTTGGGAAGGACTACCATCTTGGCGATGACCAATCGGCCCGTCAGGCATAGAGGGAGTGTCTTCCACCTGTTCAATCTGCTCTCAAACCACTCCATGAGCTTGCCATAGTTGTGTCTCCATAGTTCATCTACATTCCGGCTAAGCCAGATCCCCAAGTATTTCACCGGGGAGTTCGCCCACTGTAGTGGGAACTCCGACTGGGATGGGTTAGTCGCGATGGTGAGCGGGAAGATAATGGAATTTCCCCAGTTTATGGAGACGCCCGATACCCCTCTGAAGCGGATGACCTCCCAAATGAGTGGGTCCAGGTTCTTGGCTGGATGTTGGACATACAAGGGCACATTATCCGCGTACATGGAAACTAGAATCACCCTCGGGGTGAAATCCAGTCCACGCCGCATGTGGTGTTGTCAGAGCTAGGCCGCGAGCGGCTCCGTCGCCACTGCGAACAGGAGGGGAGAAAGGGGACACACTGTCGCATACCGGGGGCCACTGGGATGGCGGGAGAAATCCGTCCGTTCACCCGCAGTCTTGCCGACGGGGCGGAGTACAGCAACGCGATTTTTTTGTGAAAGAGGGGACTGATGCCGATGCGGGACAGAAGCGCGAACAGGTAGGGCCATTCCAAGGTGTCAAAGGCCTTGGTTGCGTCCAAGAATACAGCCGGGGAGGGGAGAGAATTGTTGACCTCCTGCATTGTCGCGAAGAATGTGCGGAGGTTGTGGGATGTGCTCCACCCGGGCACGAAGCCACACTGGTCCGGCCGCAGCACCGCCGGCAGCAGGGGGAGCAAATGTGACGCCAGCAATTTCGCAAGGATCTTGCTATCAATTTATCATTGAGAGTGGCCTGTAGGAGTCACACAACTGCGGGTTCTTATCAGGCTTGAGGACAGTAACTATTAGGGCCTCTGTAAGAGAGGGGAGAGCATGCCACACTCCAGTGATTCCTCATACATGTTGAGGAGGCGCGGGACAAGGAGTGGCGTGTATTCCTTATAGAACGAGGCAGTGAGCCCATCCAGTCCGGGAGCCCTATCTCCAGGCATAGCCCGAATCACCACAATTACCTCCTCTTCCTCAAAAGGCTCATAAAGGTAGTTTTGTTGCCCCTCGCTCAGCCAGGCAATTCGATCGACTCCAGGAGAGGGAGCAGATCCGGGTGCACCTCTGACTGTCGTGCCGAATACAGAGAGGTGTAAAATACGAGCATCTCAGCCTGCACCGCCTCCTGTCTGGTGACCACCTCACCACTATCACTGCGCAGTTCACAAATATAGTCGCTGGCCCAGGGCTTTTTCAATAGGCCCGCCAGCATGGTCCCCCTCTCCATATTGGTGCGCTCATGCCTCCCTGCCCAGGTAATGCATCTCCCTTTGCGCAGCCTCCTCGAATTCTGCAATTTTCGTATTGATGTTACCGAAGGTGTCTGGGCAGTTGGATTCAAAATATTTCAATTCAAGTTCTCGAATTTCCCCCTCTAGACGCCAGAGGTCCCCCCTGAGCGAGCGCAGCACACCTGCCTGTTTGGCAATGCACTTAGCCCGGATTACGGCTTTGAAGGCCTCCCATAGTACCGATGGTGAATCCACCGTTCCACTGTTTAGTTCAAAATATTCAGTTATATCAGCACGGATCGTCTCCCTGAATACCTGTTCTCGGAGTGCGCCTGCAGGGAGCCTCCAGCTGAAAGGCCTAGACGCAGCGTCCGGCAACTTAAATTTGAGCAGCACGGGGGCGTGATCAGAGAGAGATCGGGCTAAGTGGGTGACTGTGATTACCCATGTGTCCATGTCCCGCGACTCGAGCCAATAATCAAGTCTGGACCATGATGGGCCCGCTGTGGAAACACAAGTTCCCTCCCGTCTAGATGGGTGTCATCGTCGCCAGACATCTATCAGTTCATGGTCCTCCATAATTGTAAGTAGCTGCTCTGCAGCTCTCGGGTGGGGCCGGCGAGATTCACCGGACCTATTAAGGCGATCATCCAACATTACATTAAAATCCCCCCCCACAGGACAGTCCGGATCCAAGCAACTCCGTCAGCCTCCAGACCTCACTGAAAAATTGTGGATTGTCAACATTCGGCCCGTAGATTGACATGAGCCTGACCGGTTTCCCCCTCAGCTCCCCAGCTACAATTACATACCTCGCCTGCAGATCGCAAAGCGTATTGCACATTTGCCAGGGAAGCCCCTTTCTAAGGATTATAGCCGTGCCCCTGGCGTAGTTGGAGTAAACTGACACAAATCTCTCCCCCATCCAGCCCGCCCTCAATCGTGCGCAGGTGGCGCTAGTTAGGTGTAGTTCCTGTGGAAAACCCCGTGTCTTTGGAGATATGCTGCAACCAGTCTTACCTTATGACAATCATTCAGGCCTCGCACATTCCACGTCACTGCTCTAATCGCACCCGCTTTGTCAGTTGGATCACCCATCCCCTAGGTCATATATGTCTGGGTGCACCGGGTACCCCAATGCCTCTGTTGGATAATGGGGAAGGGTCAGAGAGGGAAGAGGAAGGGAAATGAGAGGAAAGGAACACAAAAACTTTAACAGCACACAACGTGTGCACCCCACCCCACCCCACCAACTCACCCGCCACCCACTTCAGACCCCTAACATGGCTGACAGCCAAACCCTTGCAACAAAATAGGCCCACAACGGCCAACATTAGAAACATCCATGGCACACATCCCTGTGGGACGCATTAGGTGCTCGGGAATACCCAGCGGTGGTGTGCTGGGTGGCTGGACAGGATTAACTCGGGAGGGGAAAGATCCCTCACCGCTCCCAGGCAGATTGGTTGGGCCCCAGGTCACAGCAATGGGGCGGGCCCTCGCCCCGGGTAGGATAGGGGATGTCCTAAAGGATCACCCCCGCACAGTCAGGTGTATCATTGCCGTGCCTGCACATTGCCAGTCATTCGGAGCCTCAGTTGTTTTCCTCCAGGGGGCCTCCCCTCTCAGGTTCTCCGCTCACCCGCGCGGCAGGTACAGGTTGTCGGATGGAACGGGCAAACTTGGTGGCTGCCTTAGGGTCAGTAAAGAACACAGTCTTGCCCTGGTGGAATATGCGAAGTTTTGCTGGATAGAGGAGCGAGTACTTGATGTCCTGTTGCTGTAGTAATCTCTTCACAGGTACAAACTCCCTCCTTGCAGCCTGGACCGTTAAAGTAAAGTCGGGGAAAAAGGAAACCGCGTTCCCTTGGTACCTCATATCCTGTATGCCTCGGGCTCTGCGCAGTGCGGTCCCTATAGTTCAGCAGACACGCGATTATTGGCCTGGCTGGGGCTCCCGGATGTGGTCTCGGACACAGGGATCTATGCGCGCGTTCCACTATGCAGACCTGTGAGAGAGAGTCTCCAAACAGCGTCCTAAGCAGTTCCTCCACGTAGTCCTCAACTCTGTTCATGGCCGTGGTCTCCGGTATACCCATTATGCGCAGATTGTTACAGCGCGATCTCGCTTCAAGATCTTCATTTTTATTTCGTATCACCTCTAATACTTTCTCCATGCGGAGCAGCTTCTCACAGGTAGCGGTGCCCTCATCCTCCAGCGCGGACGTGCGCTGTTTTACCTCCATGAGACGCTCATCGTGGTTCGAGACCTTGTCCCTGAGCCGGTCCAGTCGATCCGACATAGAATCAATCTTGAGGTCTATATTAGAGAGTGACTGCTTCAGTTCAGTGAACATTTCGCGAATGTTGGGTTCCGGGGGCAGCGCGGAGGACATGGCTGTTGCAGACTGTTCCTCTTCAACTGGGAGCCCCCCTCGGGGAGTTTTACGCTGCTCAAAAGAGAGTTTGGTCTGTTTAGTGTCCGTCTTGCCCATGGTGTCAACCCACCACCTCCGTGCCAGGAGGATGTTCCAGGGCGCCGCCGCTCTTGCTCTGCCACCCCCGTTCTGCGGGTTATGACGTGTGGTCGCTTTTTTTGGGGCCCCAAGCCACTTCAGTCCCGTTTCACACTGCCCACCAGGCCACTTTCGTGCTGTCCAGACAAGCCCCAGCGGCGCGCGCCCACCCAGCACAATTGGCTTGTATAATAGCTCCTGCCGCTGACCTTGGGCCCTTTCAACTCAGGTTCGCCTCGTCACAATTGTGGCCCTTTCAACCTTCTGTCATCTACCACAGGGGGGATGCAGTCCGCAGGCTATTGTCCCGGGTGGCCAGCGGCGTCAAGACCACGTCCGCTGGTCCCTCGCCACCACACCACTAGCCACCCCCTAAGATCAAAGTTAATACGTGTGCTCCAAGCGGAGTTCAAAGATAACGCACCGTCATCCACCACGGGGATTACAGTCTGCAGTCTATTGTCACAGGTGGCCAGCGGCGTCAAGACCAGGGGTGTTGCAGCACAGTGCGGCCAACCAGATGCTTCCTGCTTGCCAGTGGTGCTGGTAAAGTGGCTGGCGTGGGGGAGAGAGAGATAGGAAGGGGAGAGGGGGGGCGCTTGACTCCTGGTCCCCCTCCTTGCCAGTGGATGTCTCTCCCGGGCTAATTGAACATGTGCTTACAGGCTCTCTCCCCAACAAGCCGGTTGAGTAGGTGTTTGCACGCAGCAGTGTCAATGGGACCCCAGCCCCAGGTGAGCGCCGCCAAGCCGCGGCCCGCTGCACCGCGACCTTCTCAGTGCGCCCCAGGCACCAGCGGCAACGTCGCGGCTCCCTTCTCCGCCCGGCGGTATCCTGGGCAAATTCACTGCATCTCGGGCACGCACCCTCTCACCTTCGGCCCGGGATCTGCGGAGGGGCTTACCGCGCTCACTCGGCAACGATCATCCACCGCTTCTGTGCTCCTCAGGGGGCTTCACGGCCCGCAGCTGCACCACGGAGGGCCAGGCGCGGGTTCCAATCGCCGGCAGCCCCCAGCCGGGGGGGTATATCACACGGCCGGCCACCTGCACAGCGCCAGCTCCTTACGCCAGTCAGCCCGCCGCTAGCTCCTGCAGCTCTCGCTCCGGCGTGGCGTCTCCGTCCCGCCTAGGCCGCCATCTTGTCACTCAGGATCACGCTCGCAGAGCCGCTCCGCTAGTTTCCTCGCCCTCTCCGGACAGCATCCGTCAGCCAAATTGCAGGCAATAATGTCCCGGGTACCTCAGGGATCTGACCTTGCCTTAGCGGGCTATGTCAGCTGCCCGATCCGCCCGATAAATGCAGGATAATTTATCCAGCCAGCTGAGCCGCACTACGTGGCGGACATTTCGCAGCCGGCACACTAGCGCCCCCCCAATTAGTATCAAACTTAGTGTTGAATTTCATGTTTGATTCTCATTAACAAGATTGTTTATTAAGGCCGTCAAGGTAGAAATGTAAAGAGAAAAGTGTTGAATGTAAGTCTTGGTTTTATGCATACAGCCTACATTACCCACAATGCATTGTTTTAAACAATATGAAAACCTGAAACATAAAACTTTCTCCATTTTAATGCGCATGCATACAAGGCCCTCCACAACATCGGACCAGCATACCTAAACAACCGACTCTCATTCCACGTAGCCAAGAAAAAACTCTGATCAGCCAACCTCTCTCTGGCCAACATACGACGCTACTACAAGACCAGAACCGGGGGAAGGTCCTTCTCCTACCTCGCATCCAAGACCTGGAACGACCTCCCTCTCCACCTCCGGCAAAGCCAGACACTGATCCAGTTCAGGGGAGACCTCAAGACCTGGCTCTTCAGATGACCACAGCACCCTATGGAGCACCCCCCCCCATTGCGCCTTTAGACCCTCACTGGTGAGTAGTTGCGCTTCACAAACCCCTGATGGATTGATTGATTGAAAAAGAGCTGGAAAAGCACTATTTACAGTGGTTTTCAGCTAGCTTTCCCTGCCACTGTGTGATATCGGCTCCTCACCGGGAGACTGTGTGATGGGAGCCAATATAATGTGTCACACAGTGTCACCGTGAATGAGATGCACATGATAAAGGGGGAAGAGCTTATGACACTGCAATATTTTGCAATCTGTGTGCTATTTGACTCATCCCTTTGAAATAATTGCACTGCACAGATTACACCTAGAAGAGATGCTGCAAAATGGGGTGTGGCACTACCCCAAGGTGCTAAAAATGCCTACCTGGAAAGTGGTGGTTCCTGCATAAAGCATGGAACTGTTGAGCAATTGAGTCCTTTTGGGATGGAGTTTAGATGCTCAGTTTGTATTGGTGAGATAGTCTATGGACCCAAAAGATCCTTCTGAAATTGGTGGAACATTCTGCAGTACCAAGATTAACTAAATCCCTTATTGTATTGGGACTGATCATAGAAAGGGAGCTATAGCATACCAGTGAAAATCTTGTTTGTGGCTAATCATTCAGAATCCCCTTTTAAGATTGACTCACACTGGGGGCGTGGCCAAGCCGGCAGCGAAGATGGCCGCCAGCTAGAGAGGCTCTCAACATTAGCCTGGCCCAGCGGCGATTTTCCCCGTAAGCTGCGAGGTAGCCTGCACCACTTCCAACGTCGCGGACAGCGGAGGCGACGCTGACTCTGCAGGGCCGATCACAACGCTCCAGCTTCAACTGGACCCGGAGTAACACCGAGCGACGAGAGGACCGGGCCTGCCGGCGCTGCTGCATCGAGCGCCGGGCGGGCCCGCACGGCACAGCACCCCGCGAAGACTCGCCGAGGTCGAGAGCTGCATCGGAGAGGCCCCGGGTGAGTCGGGCGGCGCACTGTGGTTCCCCCTCCCCCCCGGTTGCCGTCACCCGCGGTCTGCGCTTGGGCCGGCTGCCCTGCCCCGTAGGTACAGCGAGATAACACCCGGCGCCGTGGGGATAGGGCCCACACGCCGGTGTCGTTAGGGGCTGGGGCGCCGGCCTGTGGTGGCGTGCGGGCCCGGCGGGGAGGTTGGTGCGTCCGCCTGCTGCCCCTTACTGCGCCGTCGCCACGCGCCCCGGGGGGGCCCTCCTGAAGTGCCACAACATTGCCGCGAGGTGTGCAAAGCCTGAAACACACGGCATAGGGCCTTAAGACCCCCCACGTTGCCTGCCCTTCGCCGGCGCCGCCTGCTGCACAGCGCGGATCGGCAGTCCGGCCCTGGCGGGAATTTGAGTGCGATCCACCTGTCCAGATGCCAAGGAGATTGCTCCTGCAGGCCTCCTGAGCTCCTCTGCTGCCGGGGGCCATTACCTATATCTGTCTGCACACAGCTATTGCCTTCAGCCCCGGTGTACCCAAGTGGCTTGTGGCGTGTATAGCCGGTTTCATTGGCCCACGCAGCACCTAGAACTCACGGGATTATCTGGGCCCACTTTCCAAACGGCGCCACCTTGAAGATATGGGTCGCAAAGATCCCAAGCAGAGCACCCTAACTTTCGGGAAGACGACTGAGGGAACGGCGACACTCCCCCCTGAGATGGCGGAGAGGGCGCCCGATGCGGAGGTGCCGGAGCCTCCCGAGGCCTCGGTTGCGTCACTACTACTTGAGAAGAGGGCAGGCTTCAAGGCGCTGGACTCCCGCTTTGACTCTCTGGATCAAACTATCGCGTCCTTGGGCGCCAAAGTCCAGGCCCACGACCGCCGGCTGGATGTGGTGGAAGCACGTGTGTCGGACCTGGAAGATGGGACTGCCCAATCTTTGAAGAGACTGGAACGGACGGAACGCCTGCTAAAAGAGGTCGCCATTAAGAACGAGGACTTGGAGGCACGTGGGCGACGCAATAATGTTCGCATAATGGGTGTCCCGGAGACAACGTCCACAGGCCGGATGGACCTCTTCGTAGAGAAGCTATTTACAGAACTGTTTGGCAGCGAAGCCTTCACTCCGGGCTTTGTTGTTGAAAGAGCACACCGGTCACTTGGCCCTAGACCGAATCCTGGCCACCCCCGAGACTCATCATTGCGAGACTCCTGAATTTCCGAGACCGCGACACAGCGTTGAGAATGGCGAGAGAACGAGGAGCAATTGAGTGGCAGGGATCGAAACTGTCCTTCTATCCAGACTTTACTCCAATGGTCCAGGAGGCGAGACGGAAATTTCAGGGGGTGAAGGCCACACTCCGCAACCTTGGACTTAAATACGGAATGTTATATCCAGCGAGACTGAAAGTTGACTTCGGCGGCAGGTCCAGAATATTCGACACTCCTACGGAAGCCCAGGAATTTTGTCGCACGTATAAGATGCGGAGCACGCAAAACTCGGCGGGGGGCGCGCTCGCCTCCCCGCCACACAGCGGATCGGATGCTAGTGCAGAACTTTTCTCAAACTCCGGAACTGGATGATGGTTTGATCATATTTGTTTGTATGGCTACTTTGCTCTGGGGACTTCGTATTGATTAACGTAATTATCTGATATATCACTTGGCCGGTCTGAGTGCGGGCTGCCACCCCCCCGGGTGTATCCTCTGTGTTTGGTTCACTGCATTCTTTGGGGTCCACTTCTTGGGCCTCGATTGTTAGCCTTACGGTCCCTATGACCCATGGGCTGGAGACTTTTGAGGGTGATGGATACCTTCGGGTTGGAAGGCGGCTGGGTGGGGAGAGGGGGGCAGGGTTCAGACTTGCGTATTGTTTGAGTTGTTGTTTACACTTTATTGTAGCATTGCTTATCGCATCGCCATTGCATACAAGTCCTGACAGGCAAGGGTTTACACACTGGTCAGATGTCACGGTTAGGTAACATACAGGGGCCCTCGCCCGTCACCTTCATGTCCTGGAATGTTAGAGGGCTCAATAATACCCGTAAGAGGAGGCAGGTGATCCATTATCTTATTCGTCATAAGGTCGACATAGCATACTTACAAGAGACACACCTCCCCATTACAGATTTGGCCCGTTTTGGCACTAGCTGGGGCACACACAGATTCTTCGCCAATTACAGCAACTACGCTAGGGGCACAGCTATATTGGTCCACAGGAGAGTCCCTTTTACACTCATAGATGCGACCCTGGACCCTGAGGGCAGATATGTGATAGTCACGGGTAACCTCTATGGCCACAAAGTCACCTTAGCAAATGTTTATGCTCCCAATATCGATGCCCCCGAGTTTTTCCATGACCTAAATGCGCGGATCACAAAACACGACCCCCACGCACTACTCCTGGGAGGGGACCTCAATTTACTAATACACCCCGGCCTGGACGGCACTTCTAAGGCACCAGACACCAAGCCGCGAGCGCGGCGCGCCCTGAGGGACACTTTAATCGACATTTGGCGAAAACACAACCCCACCCTCACCAAATACACCCATCACTCTGGCCCACACGGAACCTGGTCCAGGATAGACTATTGGCTGATTTCTCCCGTGGTTGCGAACTGGTTTGACTCCCATACTACGCTCCCTTGCACATATTCTGATCACTCACCGATAGTTTTACATTTAATGACCGGAAAGGTACGAGAGGCAGTGGCGTTTCCCTGGGAGAGCCCTCCAAGATGACCTGTTCAAGGCTGAGGTTCGGGAAGCGATAGAGGACTATTTTGAACTTAATACCGGCTCGGTGGACACAGTGGCTGTCCTGTGGGAGGGATTTAAGGCCGTTATCAGGGGAGTGTGCATCTTCAAACAGGCGGGGGTGCTTAAAGAGCTTAGACAGACAATGACCCGCATTGAGCGTGAAATAGCTGCGACAGACTCCCAATTGGCGACCCTCCCTGACACAACGGCTCAGGCTGCGAGACTTGCCCTACTGACTGAATACAGGGACACAGCAGATCGCGAGATTCTGTACATGGGTAAATACCACACGGCAAGACGATACGGGGAGGGCGAACGACCTGGCAGAGTCCTGGCGCAAATGCTGAGACCACCTTACAGTAAAAATTATATCACCGAATTGCGCTCCGCGGCCGGCACCACTCTCACTTCCACGGTGGATATCCGGGATGAATTCTTAGATTATTATACTACACTTTACACATCTAGAATAGACCCCGATGGCACGGCCCAGACTGCTTACCTAGATGAAATCGCATTGGTATTCTTGGAGAAATACATGTTAGACTTTATGGCAGAACCAATATCCGTCGCTGATGTCATTCTAGCCATAGACACCCTGCGGGGATCTACTGCCCCGGGATTAGATGGTTTTACCGGGGACTTCTATAAAGAGTTCAAAGACATTTTGGCCCCCCAGTTAATTGAGGTGTATGCGGAGGCATTGGAAAAGCAAAGTCTCCCCTCCACAATGCATAAAGCTGTGATTATCCTCCTTCCGAAGCCAGGCAAAGACCACAAACAATGCAGCTCTTACCGGCCGCTGTCCTTATTGAACTTGGACTACAAAATCTTGGCGAAAGTACTCGCCAACAAGCTTTCACAGCTGATGGAGTATATCATTTCCCCAATGCAGTCTGGCTTTGTCCCCAAACGCTCCACGTCCTTGAACCTCCAAACACTATTCACTGTGCTGCACAGAATGCAGCCTGAAGTGCCGGCGGCGGCGGTATTACTTGACGCAGAGAAGGCGTTTGACTCTTTGGAGTGGCCGTTCCTGGTGGAGGTGATGCAGCGAATGGATCTACCTTATGGCTTCATCGCAACCGTTTCCTTGCTATACCGCGGCCCCTCGGCACAACTCCACTTGAATGGCACTCTGTCAAGGCCATTTCGGTTATACCGTGGGACCCGACAGGGATGCCCCCTGTCCCCTCTATTGTTCATTCTAGCAATGGACCCGCTAATTAGGCATTTCCAAGAATGCCATCTACATAGAGGGCTACAATTCAAAACGGGCCCCCTTTTAGCTTCCCTGTACGCGGACGATACCATCTTGTATGTCCGTGAGCCCCACTTAAACCTGGCTCCTCTGATTCGTGAAATTATCCGTTTTGGTAGATTTTCGGGACTGGGCATCAACTGGCATAAGTCCATCATATTCCCGCTAACGGAGGGCACAGTCAAATGGGATTGCGAATTCCCTCTTGAATGGTGCCAGGACTCGGTGAAATATCTTGGCATCCATATCCACCTGGACACCACTCAGATCATACGCTTAAACTATGGACAGACCTTTTCAAAACTAGAAGAACAGGTAGACAGATGGTTGAGGCTACCCTTGTCACTAGCGGGCAGGGTGGCCATATTAAAAATGGTGGTTCTCCCCAAATTCTTATATCTCTTTAATAATATCCCTGTGCCCCTGTCGGACGGTTTCTTTCGCACTCTACGGACACTCATGATCCGACTGGTATGGGGTGGTAAACAGCCCCGCGTGCGCTGGTCCATACTGACCCTGCCATATGACAGAGGGGGTTTTAACGTCCCAGACTTCCATTTGTACTACTTGGTAGCGCAATGCCGCTACGCGCACGCTTGGTTTCACCCTGATGCCCGTATCCCGTTTTTAAGACCAGAGGCGGACCTGGTTTTCCCGGACAAATTGAGTGAAATACTGCCGGGTGGTTTCCCACGGGACAGGCGGGACATTCAGACGGTGTCAACTACTGCTTGGGCTTGGGACAAGCTGATAAAGCGCATGGGTGCTACATCTCTATACTCCTCTGCCCTACCATTACCCAATACTAGATGGTTCCCACTCACTGGAGAAGGAATAGTACAGCGTACACTGGCAGCAGCAGACATAGTTAAGATGGGCGATCTGTTCCCTGGGGGTCATATTTTCTCCATAGACGAAGACGACAGATTCTCTGACTGCAGCTTTATGACCCGCTTCCTAATGAGCAGAATGAAATCCGCATTGCGTGCGGCGTTTCCCTCATACCCGGTTGAACCAGATTCGTTCCCCCCGCTTGGTTTGGTCCTGGAGAGCACGAGTGGCACACGCCTCATTTCCAAAATGTACAAGACCTGTGCCCAACTGCTCCCTGTAGATGACTCCAAGATTAGACAGGACTGGGAGGCAGATACGGGTGGAGCGATCACAGACGAACAATGGGAGAAGTGTTATATGGTCACCAGGGACGTCTCGCTTAACAGCCGCCATAAGTTATTACATTTCAAATTTCTCCGACGTGCCTATTTTACACCAGCCATGGCCCACAAGATTGATGCTACTAAGTCACACAATTGTTTAAAATGCACCTCCCCACATGCTGACTTTCTGCATCTGGCTTGGACCTGTCCTCGTTTACAGACCTACTGGGCAGCGGTGCATGAGACACTAGGGAAAATAATTGGGATTCCACTTGTCCCCCTTCCGGAAATTGCCCTCTTGGGCTATACAGTTCAGGTTCCCAAGAAAGTAAGGAGATTGGCGTCCCTGGGGCTATTGTTAGCAAAGAGGGAGGTGGCCATTCACTGGGGCAGGAAGACAGCCCCCAAACTACAAGACTGGCTGAGCAGCTCAGTATTTTGCAACACCAATGCAGAATTATATGCCAGTCTTATGCCACCGACATCCCGCCCCAAAGACATATGGGGACCACTGAGGGCACACCTGGACGCAGCTAAGCAGGCTTCCAGCACACAGGCAGATAACGGCATAGTGCCGGAGGGAGTGGGTTGAGGGGAGGGTGCTGGCCGCGCAGCTGCACGACACGGCGTGGCGGGACCACGATGCGAGGCCACTGCTCAGGGTGTTTGCAATACATTGACTGCCCTAGCATTACAGCTCGGAGTGAGACCGTGGGTGGAGGTGGGGGGAGGGTTGGGAACTGATGGTTGCTGGATGTTGCCACTGTACTGGTCGATATATTGTCCATTATTGTACCACAAATGTCAGGCACGATTTGTTTGGGTTGTGAAGAGACTATATGCAATGCAATGTGAATTTTCTCCTTTATTTGAAAAATAAAGTGTTAAAAAAAAAAAAAGAAAGATTGACTCACACTTGTTTTGCTTAACGTTTCTAGAAATATTTCTCGAACAAATTCAGTATGATCTATCATGTGATTCAGAGGGTTTGGAAATCATCCCTTCATAACGCACTGTGCTAACTTAACTCTTGAAAGACATCTATGCACACATAGCTGGCATACCCAATATACATACCTATTGATATGACCTGATAATTTCTATGCCTGAACTGAGACTCTGTAACTGGGAAACCTGAGTTCAGATTCCACATTTCCCACCTAACCAATATGTTTGCTCCTGTTCAAATAATGTTACAATACTGTGACTAAATTTACTTAATTGCAAAATTTGGAAAGACAGAAAGGTAATTCAATTCAGTGCAATGTATAATGTTTCCATATAGAAAAATGCATCATTCTGTGGAGTTCTCCCTTATGTTTAGATTTCACTACTCTGGACCATGCACATTTTGACCTCAGATCAGTCTGCTAAACGGCTAACAACTGCTTTTGCTCTTCCCTAAATAATCAAACTATTTATATAGTTGAAAAACTGAACAGGCAATGGCAGCAAGGGACACTTATCACCGCACCACTACGTGTGTTTCCTATTTTAGACCACCATTTCGGCCACCATGGGTTGGGTAGAACATTTATATGCATGGGCTCCATCTGCCGCAACATGGAAAAGGCATGTTAACTTTTGGGGGTGATATATAGATGATATTTTTATCATTTGGACAGGGACGGAAGTTGCCTTCAAATCTTACTTCTCTTACCTCAACACTAATCCATTCAATGTGAGATTTACAATGACGATGTCTAAAAATCATATACAATTCCTAGATGTAGAACTTTATGTATGCAATAAACAGCTTGCATAGCACACTTTATCGTAAGGAGACAGCGGTTAATAGTATGCCACATTTTCAAAGTGCTAATCCTCCGTGTACCAGATGGGCGATCCCGTATGGTGAGATGATTCGTATTCGGAGGAACTGTAGTAATGACACCCAGTGCAGAGAACATACTGACCAGCTAGTGCAGCAACTTAGACGAAGGGGCTACAAAGAATATACTCTCCAACAAGTGGCAGCTCGAGCTAGTAGAGTGAAACGAAATGAAACATTGAAACCCAAGAAAAGGGTTGCCAAAGAACGTCTCTTGTTCATTACGACTAACTCAACACTGAACCAGGAGGTTTTCAGGAGTTTGAATAAATATTGGAATTTGTTGAAGGGGGTACCGGGGGTTGGTCACCTGCTAGAACAAAAACCTAGGGTAGTTTATAGAAGATGTAGAACCATTAGAGAGATGGTCTGCCTCAGCTATGCAAGACCAAGCAAAAAGAAACAGGATACATGGCTACCACGCCCTATAGGCTTCTTTCCATGTGGAGGTTGCAATATCTGCCATTTGGGACAGAAAACCAAGAGTTTTGAATATAGTGTGGGAAGAACCTATACGATCAGAAATTACATCAACTGTCAGACTAGTTTTGCAGTATATGTCATTATCTGTGTGTGTGGCAAAATATATCTTGGTAGTACGATTTGTCCACTTAAAACCCACATCGAAGAGCATGCTTGAATGGGGACACATCTTATGCATTAGTATCTCACAAATGCGCATCAGAAACAAACAGGTTGAATTTCAAATTTCATGCTACAGACCTAGCGCCCCCAAACCAAAAGGGGGGGAGGGGGTAATAGAGAACTGTTCCTTAGATAATTGAAGGCAAAATGGATGTGCAGATTAAGGTCGGTTAGTGAGGGGCTTAATCTTGACACTGAGCTACATTATTTCCTGTGACACATTTTTGGGTTTGATTCAGGTCCGGGTCTACATGACTCATATGGGGATTCATTCATCACACTAGACCAGTGTCTGGTACACACATGCCATTTTGGCATCGTATGGCATGGTGCACATTGTACATTAGCTGCCATGGTGTATTGAATGTAGAATGAGAACTTGATTTCGATATTAGTATGTGTCTTCATTCTAAATAAATGGTGAACGACTGATGATATACTAAGATGAGCAGTTTGTCCCACCGCCCTGTCCACTGCCATATGTCTGTCCTCCGTATCCCTGAGTTGCATACGTTAGTCAATTTGGAATATGGAGGAAGATGGATATCGACGTTGCTGTTCAGTGAATAATGCCCGCAGTATGCTAGATGCTGTAGGCGGATTTGGAATGCACACGGCTCGATATTTTTTTTGCCGTGATTTATGTAATAACGCTATGATTTGGGTTGATAAGTGAAAGTATGGACACTATTCCCGTATCACGGTCTTGGTGGGTTTCAGCATACGACTGTATATAGCTTGAATTTGATGTTTACAGTCTAGATGTTCCGACAGGAAGAGACATCAGACGGTCTAGGCACTCGTGTGATACCTTGTCTAAGACCTTGTCTAGTTTTTGTTGAGGGATTGACGTTACGCGCATTTGCTCAGTACGTTTGCCTCAAGACTCGGTCAAGTTGTTGTTGAGGGACAGGAAGTTATATCAGATGGTTAAGTGCCCGTGCGATACCTGGTCTTAAGACTCGGTCTAGTTTTTGTTGAGGGATTGCCGGTACACGCACTTGCACACTACGTTTGTTTTAAGACTCAGTCTAGTTGTTGTTGTGGGGTTGACGTTACGCACGTATTTAAAAACCGCCATAGGAGACATGGCAGCTTGATTGAAATAGGAAACACGCCGACTCTACGCGTCCCGCCATGGCCAGACACGGGTAAGTGTTGAAGTATGCCTTTAGAATAACAGAGGAGGGTGGTACTGAGACTTTAAGTGTGATGTGTACGGTTGTTCTTTGTAATCCAGGAGGTTATTAGTTGGTATAGCAGCATGTTGTGTTGGATTTTGGCATATACGATGCTACAACATGCGCTACTCCACGGGACTTTGAGCTTATGCGTTTAGGATTGATATTTAACAATTTGACTTTGGGTATGGACCTTAGATTTGAAATATCCTATATTTTCTTATCACAGCCTCAGATGCGTGGTATCAAAAAGTTACTTACAGTGTTTGGAGTACTGAATGGAGCCAAAGTACACGAATGTTACATTGGACTAAGGTACGAAGATGTTTATTTACGGTGATGCAAAATTGACTGATGCCTGATAATACCATGGTGTTCATTCCACATGTGCATGCGGGTTTGGTGAATTGTACAGTGTGTTCTTTTCCAAGTCACACCTTTCCTTATGGCGTGTGCTTGTGGCACTTATAGCAACTGGTTTGGTTCTGGTTCTTGTTCTTGAACTGGGGATTTAATTTGTATGTTTCATGGGGCGATTTGCAACTATGAACTTTCTGATAAGCAGTTATTGTAAAAGAATTGGGAAATTGTTACACTATGGATACTCGATGCGCCGTGACTTATGACTATATACTAATTTTAGGTTTGAACAAGGATTTTATTGTTTAGTGGAACACTACATAGAATAAGATGCCTGTTGCTTCCATGAATTAGCCAGTCCCATCACGGTGGGTAAAACGACTTGACATTTAATAATGGCTTGGGTTTTCTTGAATTGATACTGTCCCATCTCTTTTGTTTTTTCCGTTCATCCTTATAAGGGTTAGATTGAAGATGCTCTTTGCTGTAACAGACTAAATCCATTTTGCATCTAATTTTTGATGGTTCAACTCTAGTATCATATGGCTTTGGGTAGCTTAGTGATCCCTTGCTGAACATGTATGTATGTATGTATGTATGTATGTATACAATATTTATAAAGCGCGCTAACACCCTACAGGTACGCTGGCGCTGTGATACGTGAAGTCAACAATCACCACTAGCAAGAAGCAGGTTGGCCAGAAAAACGCATTCAGAGCATTGAGAGATTCATACTCTAGGAAACAGCCATGTTTTTATCTTTTTTCTAAATTGAAAAAGATCATTAGACTGTCTGATCTCAAGTGGGAGTTTATTCCATAGCCTCGCAGCTGCTATGCTAAAGGCCCTCCCTCCAGATTTTACTCTCCTAAATCTGGATACTTTCACCAGATTGGCGGAAGAGGAACGAAGACACAGAGTGGGGACATACCAAGCAAATTTCTCCTGCAAAGGCTTGGGTCCGGCGCCGTGCAAAGCTCTGAACACTATACAGAGTGACTTAAACTGTATTCTTTGCAACACTGGGAGCCAGTGTAACTCCGAGAGAGTCAGAGAAGCAGAAGAACATTGCGGCCTCATTAAAGCTAACTTAGCCGCCATTGTTTGGATCCTCTGGAGTCGCTCGATCAGATACTTTGGGGACTCAAGCAGCAGGGCATTACAATAATCCAGCCTGCTTAGGATAGTGCTTCTTACTACCAAGGCTCTAGCCGTGTTGGGAAGCAGCGGGAGAATCTTCCTCAGTGCTCTAATAAGAGAAAAACAGCTCCCCACTGTTTTGTTGACTTGAGTCTCCAGACTCAGGTTGACGTCGAGCATGACTCCCAGGTTACGTACCGTTTTGGAAGGGACCAAAGGAGTGGTCGTCGGGATGGGGCAGAAGTTATCAGAAAATAAAGGAGGAACCTTCCCAACTGCACAGTGTAAGACCTCTGTCTTATCTGAGTTCAATTGTAGGGAGTTCTCTCTCAGCCACTGTGCAGTATCTTGCATGCAAGCATGAAATTCCTCAAGAGATATGGACTGATTTCCCTTTAGGGATAAAATAAGCTGAGTATCATCAGCATAGTTCACCAGCTTAACATTATGAGCCCTTATCGTATCAATCAAAGGGCTCATATAAATGTTGAACAGGATGGGACTAATAGCAGATCCCTGAGGAACACCATGTCGGATGTTAATAAACTCAGATTGATAGGGAGGGAGGGCCACAGCCTGGCACCTATCGGATAGATAGGAACAAAAACATTCCAGAGCAGTGCCCACTACCCCAGCCTCTTCAAGTCTGGTCAGCAATATCTCATGGTTGACCATGTCGAATGCGGCAGACAGGTCAAGCAAGATTAGTATAACCGATTGTCCCCTGTCTGCATGCATTCGAAGATCATCCACCACGGTCACCAGAGCGGTCTCCGTTCCATGTCCAGGGCGGAAACCGAATTGCACATCCGCTAACCTGTTATTAGACTCTAAAAACTGGGAAAGTGACTTGCTGACCAGGCGCTCGAGGATCTTAACCGGGTATGGTAGAAGAGAAATGGGCCGATAATTTTTTGGGCAGGTTGGGTCAAGGGTTGCTTTTTTCAAGAGTGGCGTGATCACAGCCTGTTTCCAACATGCAGGTACTGACCCACTGGTCAGGGATTGATTACAAATCTGCCGGAGTCTAGGGAAACGCTTTGAGTGCCAGGCTAAACATGTTAGTAGTGTGAAGTACTGGAGAATAAAATGATATCTCTGTTTGTTACCAAAAGGCTATGCTGAGAATCCATGTTTTTTTCAAGTAGAAGCTTGTAAATGACATTTTAGTTTGAACCCTGTTTTTACTAACTCCTGTAATTACAGATTTTCACAGCTCCACTCAACAGATCAACAGACACTTATCAAAGCTACCTCTGGTCAAGTCATCCATCACTGAAGCCTACTTGTTGTGAAATATCTTTCCTGTGACAGAGAAAGTGAGCAAAATCTCAGGGACTAACACTGCTGCAAATGCTTGGAATAAAACCATCAAGGTCAATGGAGACCTGACTTTTTCTGTAGATCTGACAGAAAGTAAAGAAAACCATTTTTTTTGCCCCAGATACATGGAGCTTTTGTGATGGTTTGGGTAACTTTCAGAGCCCCAAAACATTTAATCTCTAGAGGACTAGGATAATGTGCCAAGCTTACCTGATGAAGATGCACTCTCGGACCCAACATTTTCCCTGTTTGCTCTGCTCAGATCTGTTGATCGTGAAGTTCGATAGGACTGAGGGCCTGCAAAAAAGAAGCATCCAATTGTCTCATATTGCTCTTTTTGTTCTTAGGCCCTAGCAGGATCCTTGTCTTGGCTCTGGCTTTGCACTCTATAAATTTTGAGATTTGGCACCTTTAGTAAAATTTAAATAGTCTCATAATTTGGGCAAACACTTTAATTAATATAATATAAATAAAGGTGACAAATTGATGGATTTAAGAGGGGAAAAACATTATATGCAAGAAATACACCCCCCAAGTAAGATGCAAAAGTAGGTTTGCATAATGATGTGTTTTCTAACTACACTGAGTTAAGCCTAGATGATCTGGTTTTGCAGGTCAGTGACCATCCAAAAGAGCAATATGTGCATTAAGTTGAACTATTGTACAGAGGTCGGCAGAGCTTCAGAAATCAGTGCATTTAACCTTTAACCCATTTTATATTGCTGATGATTATAAGTTCACAGTTCATAGTGCCCATTCTCTCAGATTTAGTGTTCCATGGTCCCAACAGATATGAAGTGGTATAAAATTACGATGTGAATTTGGTAAAGAATGAGTATCAAACTAGCTCAAATACTGCATGTTATGCCTCAGTGTTGCGCAAAATACTAAACTGGGCATACAATCTTATAGCCAATGGGAGTTGTTAGAAATGGGGTCTCTAGTTGGCAGTGGTTAGCACCCTGTCCAAGTAGGGACCCTCACTCTAGTCAGGGTAAGGGAGTCACAGAGCTAAGATAACCCCCGCTCACCACCTTGGTAGCTTGGCACGAGCTGTCAGGCTTATCTCAGAGGCAATGTGTAAAGTATTTGCATACACACACACACACACAAACACACACACACTCACACACACACACACACACAGTAACACAGTGAAAACACTACAAAAGGAGACCATGCCAGTTTAGAAAAATAGACAATATTTATCTGAATAAAACAAGACCAAAACAACCAAAATCCAACATACACAAGTCAAGATATCACTTTTAAAAAGTTGAATGCAATTGTAGTCC
This sequence comes from Calotriton arnoldi, assembly GCA_963921515.1. Taxonomy (NCBI): domain Eukaryota; kingdom Metazoa; phylum Chordata; class Amphibia; order Caudata; family Salamandridae; genus Calotriton; species Calotriton arnoldi. Next base: position 243,402 of record CAWUFW010005453.1, read on the forward strand.
CTTAAAATCAATGGGTGCACTTGACTAGGCAAAGTACCTTAGATGCGTTAAAAGTCAAAGACGATGCGAGGCGCAGGGGAGGTGAAGCGTCCGAAAAGCCGGTGATACGTTGGTTCCTTACTGGTGCAGGGGAGGTGATGCGTCTGTTCCTTACTGCTAGGCAGGGTAGGTGAGGCGTCAGTTCCTTACTGCCACAGGGGAGGTGATGTGTTGATCTCGGCTCTATGTGTCGGTTCCTTACTGTGGTGCAGTGTTGATGATAAAAGCGGCGCTCAGAGATCGTGCATCGATGATGCGTCAAAGTCAAGTTGCGCTGCATGGGTTTCACAGGATCGGTGTGAGCATATGCGTTGATTTTCTTCTTGAAATCACCAGAACTCACTTCCAAGGGCCCAGGAACTGTATTTGGCACCACTTGGCAAGACAGGACTCTCAGCAAGAGAGCCCAGGTGATGATAGGTGAAGTATTTGATTTCCCTAAGACTTCTTAACAGGAGGCAAGCTCAACTCAAGCCCTTGGAGAAACTCAGAAAGCAGGATGTAGAAAGCAAAGTCCAGTCCTTTCACTCCTAGGACAGAAGCAGCAAGCAGCAGGCCAGCACAGAAAAGCAAACAGCAGAGTAGCAGTCCATCCTGATAGCATCCAGCTATTTGTCCTGGCAGAATGTCCTCATTCCAGATGTGTTATGAGTTTAGGGTGTCAGAGGTCCAGAACTCATACCCATTTCTGCCTTTGAAGTAGGCAAACTTCAAAGGAAAGTCTTTGTAGTACACAAGACCCTGCCTTTCCCTGCCCTGGCTCCAGACACACTACAGGGGGGTGGAGACTGCTTTGTGTGAGGACAGGCACAGACCTATTCAGGTGTCAGTGACAAATCCTCCCACCACTCTAGCTCAGAAAGACCCATCAGCCTGGTGATGGGCCATCAGGATATGTAGGACACCCCTCAGCTCCCTTGGTGTGACTGTCTAGAGTGAATGCACTAACGGCCCAACTGTCATCCTGACCCAGACGTGTATTTTTTTAAAAACTTTTTTTTATGAGGTTTCCATAATAACAACAAAACAGGGGTGAAAAAGGAGCATAAAAGCAAGCATTTTCACAGTGACATAAAGAGCCTACACAAGTTACATATCATTCCATCTTAGGTGTTTTTTCATACGCCAGGGGAGTATACAGTACAGATTTTGTTGCAATTACCCATAACATGAGCACAGTCTATAGGTCTTGGCTGCTGCCATTTCCAGCATCTCCCCGTGTGGATTGTAAGTAGGCCATGAGTGGACCCCAAATATCCTTAGGGTGTGACGCTGCTGGTAATTATTCAGCATAGAGCTCTAAACTTTCCTTACAGAATGACATATCTCTGAGCCATTGTGTTAATTTTGGTGCTAAACCTAGACACCTCCCAGTCTGGATTCCGCAGCAACCACAGCACCGAGACCGCCCTCCTTGCCGCCACCGACGACATCCGCATGCTACTCGACCAGGGTCACACTGCGGCCCTCATCCTTCTAGACCTCTCCGCAGCCTTCGACACCGTTTCCCACCGCACGCTCACAGCCAGACTTCACGATGCAGGGATACAAGGAGCCGCCCTCGACTGGATCCAATCCTTTCTCTCCAGCAGAACCCAGAGGATCAGACTCCCTCCCTTCCTCTCCGAACCCACCGATATCAACTGCGGAGTGCCCCAAGGATCATCGCTCAGCCCCACACTCTTCAACATCTACATGACCCCCCTCGCCGCTATCGTCAGACAACATGGGCTCAGCATAGTATCCTATGCCGACGACACCCAGCTCATCCTCTCACTCACGAAGAATCCCGAAGACACCAGACTCTGCTTCCATGAAGGAATGAAGAACGTCGCAGCCTGGATGAAAGACAGCTGTTTGAAGCTCAACTCAGAGAAGACCGAGGTTCTCATCCTCGGACCCTGCACCTCCGCCTGGGACAGCACCTGGTGGCCTTCCGCCCTCGGGAACCCACCCACCCCTACGGACCACGCTCGAAACCTCGGCATCATCCTCGACTCCTCCCTCTCCATGAACCGCCAGATCAACGCCGTCGCTTCCACTAGCTTCAACTGCCTGCGCATCCTCCGCAAGACCTTCAAATGGATCCCCCCCGACTGCAGAAGGACCGTCACCCACGCACTCATAACCAGCAGACTGGACTACGGCAACGCCCTATACGCCGGAATCAACAGAACCCTTCTACACAAGCTCCAAACCATCCAGAACGCCGCAGCGAGACTCGTACTCGGAACACCGCACCACGAACACATGACTCAACGCCTACGAGACCTCCACTGGCTCCCCGTGGAGAAGAGGGTCACCTTCAAACTCCTCACCCACGCCTACAAATCCCTCAACAACATCGGACCCAAATACCTCAACGAGAGAGTTTCCTTCCACGTACCCAAGAGCAACCTCCGTTCCGCCGACCTCTCCCTGGCAGAGGTCCCCCGCATCCGCAGAAACAGAGAAGGCGGGAGAGCTTTCTCCTACATCGCAGCCAAGACCTGGAACGAGCTCCCGGTGAACATCAGACACTCCCCGACCCTGCACACATTCAGGAAGGACTTCAAGACCTGGCTCTTCAACTGATCCGGAGCTGCTCCCCCCGGCCCCCAGCGCCTTGAGACCCTCACGGGTGAGTAGCGCGCTTTACAAACCCCTGATTGATTGATTGAAACCTTGTCCCCAGACCATGAATACTCTCCGTTTTGCAAGCAAAAGTGCGTTAGCTACAAACCTCCTGTGTGCTTCTTGTAGTGGTTTAGTACCCCAGTAAACACATTTGTGGTCTGTGGGGGACTGTTTCTGATATTATATCAGTGAGGGCCCTCGTGACCTCCGCCCAGTACCGGTTAATTTTGGGACATGCCCGGCCCAGGTGAAGAAAATCTGCCTCACCGCGCCACATCTACTGCAGCTCGCATCTGTCCGCAGACTATATCAGAGTAGTTTGCTCGGGGTGTAGTATGTTTGCTGGAGGTATTTACAGTGTATTATATGGAGATTACAATTGGAGGTGAGCTTGCCGGTAAGCGTGCAGCACTAGTTCCATTCTTTCCACACGAGGTGACTGTCTAAGACCCTGTTCCACCTCTCCAGAGCCACCTGCCCATCCCCTCCTCTGTCCCAAAGTGCAGCGTTATATAGTGTGGTGATGAGACGTTTTTGAGTAGTGGTGGTGAGCAATGCCTGAAGGGGGGCCAGGGTTTCTGGCTCTGCTGGGAATGACCCAAACAGTTGTTTCAGTGCACCCCGTAGATGAACATATGTGAATATCATAAGGGGGGTTCAGGGACGCCCGGTCGTGAAGCCATCTAGTGTGATAAAGGTCCCCTCGGGAAATACTTCCCACATAGTTGTGCAACCGGCCTCTCGTAATATTGCCATAGCGCCTTTGTCATGTGTGACTGATATATCCGGATGGTAGGCAAGTGGGAGCGCTGGTGCATATAGCAGTGTCTTTCGGGCACAGGAGCCTAGTTTTTGCCAAGCCGAAGTTGTACACTTGAGTGTGCTGATCTTGGAGTTGGGGATGTCCGCTCTTCATTGCAGTAGAAGAGCAGACACCGGGAGAGGGTGTGCGTCCTCTGCCTCATTCGCCACATGTGGTATGTAATCGTGGGGGTGATACCAATAATGTGTGAAATGTGCTTGGGCACAGAGGTAGTAAAGATGGATGTCTGGAGCCACGAAGCCCCCTTGGGCATAGGCCAGAGTGAGCATCCGCCATTGAACCCGACGTTGCTTGCCTGCCCAAACCAGTATTATCATGTGTGAGCGTATAGTGTTCTGCAGGCGTGTGGACAGCACAAGGGGGATATTCACAAATAAATAAAGGAAACTGGGGAGGATTATCATCTTTAGAAGTGCTATCCTATCAGCAAGTGACAGGGGGAGCTTGATCCATCTGGCAATCTGTTCTTCAAGCATTGTTACTGCCTGCCCATAGTTCTCTCGGATGACCGTGGTTGGATCTCTATGTACCCAGATTCCCATATATTTGACTGGGTCGTCACTCCAGTCTAGTGGGAACTCAATTGGGAACCGTAGTGTCGCTGGAGTTAGCGGTATAATAACCGACTTTGCCTAGTTGAAGCATAGCCCCGCACTGTACTCAAATCGGATGTACTCTCTAATCAACACAGCTAGATGGATAGCTGGATCCTGGGCATTCAGTGCCATGTTGTCTACATAGATCGAGATATTAATCGGCCTAAGCCTAAACCTCAGAGCTGATTCTTTATATTTTTGGGTTCCAGCGTTAGAATAAACAGTAATGGGACAGCGGGCATCCCTGTCGCATGCTTCTGCTAATGCTCAGCAGGAATGCCACTGTGCCATTTATTTTAAGCCGTGCACTTGGGTCCGTGTATAACAATCTTATCCATTTTATGAATGTTTGGGGGATGCCCATGCGCTGTAGTACCCCAAAGAGGAACACCCACTCTATAGTGTCAAAAGCTTTAGCTGAGTCAAGCAAGACTGCCGCAGCTGACATTGAGGGTTCCAATTGGTAAAAGAGGGCAAATGTGGTACGGAGATTGGGTGTTGTTGATCTGGCTGGTGCAAACCCGGATAGATCTGGTAATATTAATGCATGCAGCAAAGGCTGCAGTCTAGTAACTAGGATCTTGGCTAGTATTTTTGCATCTGTGTTTATTAGGGAAAGAGGCCTATAAAATCCGCATTGCTCTGGGGACTTGTCTGGCTTGAGTAGCGTAATGAGTAGGGCCTCCCTCACTGAGGAAGGTAGCATACCTTTAGTGTGCGCTTCGGAGTACATTTTAAGTAGATGCAGCACCAGTAGATCGCTGAATGCTTTGTAAAATTTTCCGGTCAGTCCGTCCATTCCCGGAGCTGTACCATTTGCTAATGAGGAAATTTCCTCTTGGACCTCTTCTGGCGTGATAGGCTGTGTCAGATATTCTCGCTGACCTGGGTACAGCCAGGCTAGTGCTATATTGTCCATATATTCTGCAATTTCCGTTGATGTGGCAGTCGCGCGTGATGCATACAGTTCAGTGTAAAATGCCTGGGAGGGTTTGTATAATGGAGGGCCTGTCATGGTGTATGTTCCCCATAGCATCTTCTATCTGTACTATTTATGTGGGTGCCCGGGGGTTCTAAGTTTATTGGCTAGGTTGCGGCCAGGTCTCCCTCCTTTGCCGTAGGCTCTTGCCTCCTGTCGCCGGTTCAAGTATTTAATTTCCTGGTCAGCCATTTCCTGATATGCCGACATTTTTTCTCTAATGTCTGCTAGGGTCTGTTGCACTGGTGTCTGCTCATATTGTCTTTCTAAGCCTTGAATATCTTGCTCTAACTTTTGTAATTGCTGGCCTATGTCTCTCAGTATGCCACCTTGTTTATTGATACAGACCCCTCTTATGGTGACCTTAAATGCTTCCCACAGTGTATCTGTGCCTGGCACTGTGTCAGCATTGAATTCATAGAACTCTGTGATAGCCGTATGGACCTCCACCCTGAAAACCTGATCTAGCAGTGCTGTCATAGGGAACCTTCAGCTAAAACTTCTCTGCGCACGGGAAGAAATCGCCAGTATTAGCTTAACCGGAGCATGGTCAGAGAGCGTCTTAGACATATGGCCCACCTCTCTCGTCCATGCATTGACCTCATGTCAGGATATGAGCCAGGTGGCGCCTACCTGGACTTCATATTGACAGGACTGCAACTCCCAGAAGTCACGGTGATAGGAAGAGGAGGAGTCGAGTTTAAATATCGCCCGTGCACACCGACCGGTGTGCGTAATTCTTCTTTTCGTACCGGTCGCCCGCTCTGCGGGTACCTCGCAGGACTTCTCCAGAGTTCTGCGCTCTGCTGCTGTGTTTTCGGTCTCCTGGGTAGGAGAACCTGTGTTCCTTTACGGGCGGTGGACGGCTGTCTACTCCGCGATAGCTCCACGGAACGTTTTTGGATTTCGGTGCTGCTCAGCGGGAGTGCAGTGGATTTATCGGCTTCCGCCTCGCAGCCTCTTCGAATGGTTTCCCGTTTGTTTCTTCCCTTTCAAACTGGCAAGCAGAGGTGATATTGGAAAAGGCAGTTATCTATGTATTTCTTCGAGCTTTTAGCAGTGGTAAGAAGGATTATCACTCCAGGTGCTCTGCTCTGAACTGCCGTATCCTTTCTCTGGCATTTTCGGGACTACTTTACTACCAGGTAGGAATGAGGATTTGATTCTCTACAAAAGGATCGTGTTGCTTACTATTACTCTCCATTAGTCAGTGGCCTGACTGGGTTATGGAGATACTCTAACTGACTAAGCTTTACTGTGGTTGTTGATCTCTGATGATTTTTACTTTGTATTATAACCCCTGGAAATTCAGTGGAAATATAACTTTGTTACTATCCTGATTTATGGATTAAGAGGAGAGACAATGGTGTAATTGCTCTGTGCTTCTTTTTGATCTTCTTGGATTGGCTCCTATTTTTGGTTTCCTGTTATTTTTACAAACGGTATGTTTGAATGTGGTTTGTTATAGTCAGTAGTATTAAGGGGCGATAGGAAGAAAGAACCTTTATAATATGTCTTTTTCTATCCTAGGAGTATGGCAGGAGGAGTGTGAGTACCAGTTACTGTTAAAAGTTGTGAGACATTATACAACTTATGATTCAGGTACGGATCAGTTGTAGCGAGATCATATGAGTGTAGGTGTATTCTGGATTGTATTTCATGGTCTTCTTTCTCTCCTACAGGTCTCCCATTCACAGCTGCTCCTTCCCTATTCCCTTCCTTTGCTTGATCGCCCTAATACTCTGTGATTATTATCTGAGTTGGGGATGTCAAGAGGTGGACATCTTACTGCATCACCCGGATTCTGAGGAGTGCTTCGTGGGTTCCTGAAACCTCACAGAATTACGCACCCACGTGTATATACTCCTCCCGATCAGGGTGATCCACTGAGATGGCTTCATTAGAGGACGTGCTTCACGCACTAGTGTTGGTTCAACAAGAATTGGTTACGTCCAGAGCTGAAACGGCAGCCCTTAGAGAAAAGGTTGAGAAGCTGACCCGAAACCCTTTTGATGCATCGGACTCAACGTCACAAATTCAAGGGAATGTGCCTCCACCCATACTGTTAGCTAACCCCGAGCGATATTCTGGTGATCCCCACAAGATACAAATATTTTTGACTCAGGTCATGTTGCATTTTTCATGCAAACCTGCTTCCTTTCCAACTAATCTCTCTTGAGTAGCATTTGCTATCTCTTACATGGTTGGGGATGCCGCTAATAGTGATAAATAACGATCCTGTACTCTCGGACTGGAATGCCTTTCAATGTGAATTTGAAAGGGTGTTTGACCGAAGAGCCACTACTTTTAGTGCAGATAAAGAACTGTTGGACGTATGTCAGGGGAAACATGACTTGGTGACCTATCTCACTTCTTTTAACCGTTTGGTGGCCGAAACAGCTTGGCCGGAAGAAAAAAAGAATGTCCCTGTATTATCAAGGTCTTAGGGACGACATGAAGGACGTATTGGCACAGATAGACCCACAACCTTCAAATTGTATGGATTTAATGAATTTAACGCTGAGATTGGATCACAGGTTGACAGAAAGAGGGGGAGATAGAAGGAAAGGAGACAGACCGTATGCGCGGTTTGATAGAGGACCCAGAAGAACCCTGCCCATTGGCGAGACAGGTACCGAGCCGATGGAAGTAGGAGCTATTCGAGCTCCATTAACCAGGGAAGAAAGGGAGAATCGCAGAGCACACGGATTGTGTATGTATTGTGGTAAGAGGGGGCACTTCGTGAGGGAATGTCCTATTAAACCCAGAACACAAGGATCTTATTCTTCCTAGAAGAGATTAGCTGTTTCGGTTTTGCAGACAAAGCGTGAAACAGTGGACTCGGATAAGGAGTCACCTTTGACTAAAATGGTTAACCCGATTTGGTCTATCCCTTCCCTAGCTTGTACTGAGACCAAAGATACTGAATCTCACATATTGGTTCCCATGAGATTAGGCTTTCACCATATACAACACCAAATATGGGTAATGATTGATTCAGGGGCCACGGGTAACTTTATTGACTGTGGATTGGTAAAAAGGTTGGAACTACCTAGCGTTTCTTGAGGAACTCCCTAAATAGTGTTGGCGGTGGATGGCAAGCCTTTGAAATCAGGTCCCATCACCGAGCAAATGGAGCCAGTAGAGTTAACGGTAGCAGATGAAACACAGGAACACGTTGAGCTCATTACATTGAGCATCATAGAGGCACCCCAATATGAAGTCATTTTGGGAATGCCTTGGTTATGGCGGCATAACCCAACCATAGAATGGAAGCAGAAAACCGTGAGGTTTTTGTCTGATGAATGCAAAAGGCTTTGTTTACGAGACATCACTTCCCATGTACGGTCATTGGCTCACCCTTTTTTGTTTTGCCACAGCTGCAGAGAAGGAGGTGGCGTTGCTCTTGATCTATGAGCAGTATCGGGAGGTTTTTTGTGAACTACAGGTGGAAAAGCTCCCTCCCCACAAGGAATATGATTGTCAAATTGATTTAGTACCAGGTGCCACATTACCCGCCTGCAGAGTTTATGCTCGGTCCGAACCTGAAACCAAACATTTGCGGGAATACTTGGACCACTACTTAGAGATGGGGTTTATACGACCTTCCCGTTCCCCAACAGCCTCGCCTCTTTTTTTTTATCTCAAAGGCGAACGGTGACTTGCGGACGTGTATAGACTACCGCATGTTGAACAAAAACAGTCAGGAACCGCTACCCTCTTCCACTCATCTCTGTACTGCTGGATCAGGCCAAGGAAGCCTCGGTATACACCAAGTTAGATCTACGAGGGGCCTATCATCTAGTTAGAATGCGGGAAGGGGATGAGTGGAAGACGGCATTCAAGACTAGGTATGGCCTCTTTGAATATAAGGTGATGCTTTTGGGCTTTGCAACGCCCCTGCGGCCTTTCAGTTCTTCTTAAATGACGTCTTGAAAGAATATGTAGACAAGTTTGTGGTAGTCTATATAGACGATATTCTGAATTACTCCCTCAATTTGGTGCTTCATAAAGTACAGGTCCTTCTGATACTAAAGAAATTAAGAGAACATCATCTATTCTGCAAGTTGAGCAAATGTGAGTTCCAGGTTGAGGAAGTGGAGTTCTTAGGTGTGATATTGAGTCCGTCAGGTTTGAGCATGGCTAAGAGGAAGATACAGGCGGTGCGTGAATGTCCAATTCCTAAGAATGTGCGTGATATGCAATGCTTTCTAGGTTTTGCCAACTATTATCGCAGGTTTATTGCACATTTTTCACAAGTCGTGACTCCTATCACTAGACTGTTGAGAAAGGGTGCTCCTTTTGATTGGTCCTCGGAAGCTATGGAAGCTTTCACACTCTTGAAATCTGCCTTCACGACTGCACCGGTGTTGCAACATCCACAACCCGATATCCCATATGGTGGAAGCAGATGCTTCGGATGTAGCGATAAGAGCTGTTCTATCGCTACGAAACAGACAGACTGGTCAATTACATCCAGTGGCGTATTTGTCCAAAAAACTGAATCCAGCAGAATCCAACTACACTATTGCTGAAAAAGAACTGCTAGCGATAAAGAAGGCTTTCCAGGAATGGAGACAGTATCTATGGGGGGCACAACATCCAGTCACCGTATACACGGACCATAGAAATCTGCAGTATATGAAAACTGCCAGGCAATTGACTCAGAGACAGATGCGATGGATGCTGTTTTTCATGGAGTACGATTTCGTGGTCACCTTTCGGCCTGGCTCCAATCAATCAATCGATCAGGTGTTTGTTAAGCGTGACTACTCACCCATAAGGGTCTCAAGGCGCTGGGGGGGGGTGCAGGTTCCAGTCCATTAAGGAGGGGGTCTGTCGAAGAGCCAGGTGAAGATGGGGAGTGATGTTGTCTGTCTGAGGTGGAGCGGTAGGGCGTTCCAGGCTCTGGCCGCGAGGAAGGAGAAGGAGCGGCCTCCCGATCTGGTCTTTCTGGTGCGGGGGACCATGGCGTAGGAGAGCTGGGCTGATCGTAGGGTTCTTTGGGGTGCGTGGAATTTGAGTCGGCTGTTCAGGTATGCTGGTCCGGTGTCGTGGAGGTCCTTGTGTATGTGGGTGAGAATCTTGAAGGTGATTCTAGTCTCGATGGGGAGCCAGTGGAGTGTGCGCAGGTGCTGGGAGATATGACAGTGTCTTGGCAGGTTGAGGACCAGTCTTGCGGCGGCGTTCTGGAAGTTTTGTAGCTTGCGGGTGAGGTTTTTGTTTATTCCGGCATAGAGTGCGTTGCCGTAGTCGAGTCTGCTGGTGACGAGGGCGTGAGTGACGGTCTTTCTGTGCTCAAGGGGGATCCATTTGAAGGTCTTACGTAGGAGGCGGAGGGTGTGGAAGCAGGAGGATGCGACGGAGTTGATCTGGCGGTCCATTTTGAGCTCGGAGTCCAGGATGATTCCAAGGTTGCGTGCGTAGTCCGTGGGGGTGGGTGGTCTTCCGAGGGCGGGGGGCCACCAGGTGTAGTTCCAGGCATCGGGGTTTGGGCCCATGATGAGTACTTCTGTTTTGTCGGTGTTGAGTTGTAGGCAGCTGCTTTTCATCCATTTGGCGACAGTTTCCATGCCTTCTTGGAAGTTGTGTTTGGCTGTGTTGGGTTCATTGAATAGGGAGAGGATGAGTTGGGTGTCGTCTGCGTATGAAACAATTTTGAGTCCGTGGGTTCTGACGATGGGGGCGAGCGGAGCCATGTAGATGTTGAAGAGCGTGGGGCTGAGGGAGGATCCCTGGGGGACTCCGCAGGTGGTTGGTGTAGGGTCAGAGAGGAAAGGAGGGAGTCTGATCTGCTGCATTCTGCCGGAGAGGAAGGAGTGGATCCAGTCAAGGGCCTTGTCCCGGATCCCTGCGTCGTGGAGTCTGCGTATTAGGGTGCGGTGAGAGACTGTGTCGAAGGCCGCTGAGAGGTCGAGGAGGATGAGGGCTACTGTTTCTCCTTTGTCCAGTAGGGAGCGGATGTCGTCTGTTGCGGCGAGGAGGGCGGTTTCTGTGCTGTGGTTTTTTCTGAAGCCGGATTGGGAGGAGTCGAGGACAGTGTGCTCTTCGATGAAGGTGGCGAGTTGGCTGTTGATGGCTTTCTCGATGACTTTTGCTGGGAACAGGAGCAGGGAGAGGGTCTGTAGTTTTTGAAGTCGGTGGGGTCCGCCGAGGGCTTCTTCAGGAGAGGGTTGATCTCGGCGTGTTTCCAGTCATCGCGGAACGCGGCGTTCACCAGGGAGCGGTTGATGGTGTGGCGGAGCATGGGTGCGATGGTGTCGGCGGCTCTGTTGAAGATGTGGTGGGGGAGGGGTCCGTGGGGGCCCCGGAGTGGATTGGCTTCATTGTCTTCAGTGTGTCTTCGGTGGTGAGGGCTGTCCAGTTGTCAATCGTAGGCTTCAGGGTGTCGGGGGTGGCTGGTGAGGGTTCAGTGCATTGGTTGTCTTCGTCGAAGTTGTCGTAAATGTTCTTGATTTTGTGGTGGAAGAAGGTGCTGAGTTTGTTGCAGAGGTCTTGCGAGGGGGGAATGTCAGTAGACTCGCTGGTGGGTTGGGCGAACTCCTTGATAATGCTGAAGAGTTCTTTGCTGTTGTGCGCGTGTGTGGAGATTCTGTCTTCAATCGCTTTTTTCCTCGTTTTCCTGATGAGTTGGTGGTGGGCGTTGGTGGCGGCTCTGAAGTTGTTGTGGGCTTCTGTGGATTTGGAGTTCCTCCAGGCCTTTTCGAGGCAGCGGCATGTGCGTCTGGACTCTCTAAGTTCGGTGGTAAACCATCTGGCTTTCTTGGTGTGTGTGTGTTGTTGTTTTTCTTGAGGGGGGCTATGGTGTTGGCGCTGTCGGAGATCCATCTGTTCAGGGTTCGGGCTGCGGTGTTGGGGTCGTCGTCTTCCGTGATGGTTGGGGTGGTGTCGCTGAGTAAGGAGGTGAGGTGGTCGTCGGTGATTTTGGTCCAGTTTCTTTGTGGGAGCAGGTGCTGGTGTTTGTGGATGGTGGGTGTTCTGAAGGCGAAGTGGACGCATCGGTGGTCTGTCCACGGGAGTTCGGTGGTGTGGCTGAAAGTGATGGAGTTTCCTGTTGTGAAGAGGGGGTCTTCACAAAACAGAAAGGCTGACACCCTGTCCAGAAAAGACATGGGAGAAGGACCAAAGAGAGGGGTTATGGATGCAATCATTAGCCCAAACAAGGTGGTATGCGTGATTACAGAGATACTTTGACGGCGGACTGTTGTTTCTGCACCTCACATCAGTTTCAATTATATCAAGTCCCTTACGCAACAAGCCCTTGCACCAGCCGTCAGGTGATGCCTCTGTGAGTCAGATCCTATGCAAAATGGAGGGGTTGGGCGTGCGTCAGGTGATGAAGTCCAGGAAGCCAGTATTTTAGTTTTTCAAATGAATCTTTATTTTCAATAAGTTAATTCTCACAGAATAGGTGATTATACGGTCAGCCAACGCGTTTCGTTCTCATGGTGAGAACTTCGTCAGGGATCAGTAGGTGAGTATCTTTCCTTAGGAATTAAAAGAAGACGTTGAAAATGATCGCACTCCACAGGTGTAATGGGTGCAATGTAGCCTAGGTCCAATGTGACCTTTCGTGTCGAAATACAAAAAGCGATCCTTCAGTCAAGTCGATGTTCCAGGCTATTCCTCTGGAAACAAATGGGGTATCGCAGGGCCTCAATTGGCCTCAGTTTTGTATCTTTGATTCCAGAATCTCCTGCCAGAATGAGCCAAGGTGGTATGCGTGGTTAAGGTAGAGGACTTCCTGAAGGAAGTAAAAAAGCATAAGTCCTCGGCCTTCTGGAGGAGATGTGTGGAAGGCGATAGTCATCGAAAACTTACGCAAGGTCTTCCCTTTTTTAGGAATAAACTATACCTGCCAACTCAAGAGCTCCGGTTAAAGGCTTTTAACTGGTGTTATGAATCGGTTCTTGCTGTGCATCAAGGGTGCCTAAAGACCAAACACTTGATCCAACGTCACTTCTGGTGGTATTCGTTGTGTTAGGATGTAAGGTGTTGGATATCGCGATGTGAGATATGCACCAGGGCAAAAGGTGAACATACAAAGCAAACAGGGAGGTTGATAATAATGCCCACTCCAGCACTACCATGGCAAAATATTAGCATGAACTTCGTCACAGGGTTGCCAAAAGATCAAGGGTGTACCGCTATTCTGGTCGTGGTGGACAGTCTCACCAAGATGGGACATTTCATTCCGTGTAACACTTTGCCTACAGCAGGGCAAACTGCTCAGTTATTACTAACTCATGTAATCCGGTTACATGGCATACCGGAAGTCATTGTGTCCGACAGGGGACCCCAATTCATAGCAAGATTCTGTAAAATGTGGTGCAAGGCACTACAAATTGACTCCGCGTTTTCCACCAGCTTCCATCCGCAGACGGATGGACAAACTTAGAGAATAAACCAAACCCTCAAACATTACTTACGCTGCTATGCGAAAGAGGCCAATGATTCATGGGTGGCGTTGTTAGGGTTGGCTGAGTTGGCCTACAGTAATGCCTTGCACAGTTCTACTGGAGAGACCCTGTTCTTTGCCAATTATGGGTTTCATGCTAGAGTGCTACCGGTATCTATTCCTGGCGAGGTGGCAGATCAACCAACAGTGATGAAACATGTTAGACACTTGCACGCAGTGCACAAAAGGATTGCCATCCATTTGACCAAGGCTAAGCAGTCCTACAAGACGTGGGCTGACCGACACCGTAAGGAAGGTCCCCTTTATCAACCTGAAGACCGGGTTTGGTTGTCTACACGGACTTGGTGACCTATCTCACTTCTTTCAACCGTTTGGTGGCCGAAACAGCTTGGCCGGAAGAAAAAAAGAATGTCCCTGTATTATCAAGGCCTTAGGGACAACATGAAGGACGTATTGGCACAGATAGACACACAACCTTCAAATTGTACGGATTTAATTAACTTAATGCTGAGATTGGATCACAGGTTGACAGAAAGAGGGGGAGATAGAAGGAAAGGAGACAGATCGTATGCGCGGTTTGATAGAGGACCCAGAAGAACCCTGCTCATTGGGGAGACAGGTACCGAGCCGATGGAAGTAGGAGCTATTCGAGCTCCATTAACCAGGGAAGAAAGGGAGAATCGCAGAGCACACGGATTGTGTATGTATTGTGGTAAGAGCAGGCACTTCGTGAGGGAATGTCCTACTAAACCCAGAACACAAGGATCTTATTCTTCCTAGAAGAGATTAGCTGTTTCGGTTTTGCAGACAAAGCGTGAAACAGTGGACTCGGATAAGGAGTCACCTTTGACTACAATGATTAACCCGATTTGGTCTATCCCTTCCCTAGCTTGTACTGAGACCAAAGATACTGAATCTCACATATTGGTTCCCATGAGATTAGGCTTTCACCATATACAACACCAAATATGGGTAGTGATTGATTCAGGGGCCACGGGTAACTTTATTGATTGTGGATTGGTAAAAAGGTTGGAACTACCTAGCGTTTCTCGAGGAACTCCCGAAATAGTGTTGGCAGTGGATGGCAAGCCTTTGAAATCAGGTCCCATCACCGAGCAAACGGAGCCAGTAGAGTTAACGGTAGCAGATGAAACACAGGAACACGTTGAGCTCATTACATTGAGCATCATAGAGGCACCCCAATATGAAGTCATTTTGGGAATGCCTTGGTTATGGCGGCATAACCCAACCTTAGACTGGAAGCAGAAAACCGTGAGGTTTTTGTCTGATGAATGCAAAAGGCTTTGTTTACGAGACATCACTTCCCATGTACGGTCATTGGCTCACCCTTTTTTGTTTTGCCACAGCGGCAGAGAAGGAGGTGGCGTTGCTCTTGATCTATGAGCAGTATCGGGAGGTTTTTTGTGAACTACAGGTGGAAAATCTCCCTCCCACAAGGAATATGATTGTCAAATTGATTTAGTGCCAGGTGCCACATTACCCGCCTGCAGAGTTTATGCTCTGTCCGAACCTGAAACCAAACATTTGCGGGAATACTTGGACCACTACTTAGAGATGGGGTTTATACGACCTTCCCGTTCCCCAGCAGCCTCGCCTCTTTTTTTTAATCTCAAAGGCGAAATGTGACTTGCGGACGTGCATGTTGAACAAAAACAGTCAGGAACCGCTACCCTCTTCCACTCATCTCTGTACTGCTGGATCAGGCCAAGGAGGCCTCGGTGTACACCAAGTTAGATCTACGAGGGGCCTATCATCTAGTTAGAATGCGGGAAGGGGATGAGTGGAAGACGGCATTCAAGACTAGGTATGGCCTCTTTGAATATAAGGTGATGCTTTTGGGCTTTGCAACGCCCCTGCGGCCTTTCAGTTCTTCTTAAATGACGTCTTGAAAGAATATGTAGACAAGTTTGTGGTAGTCTATACAGACGATATCCTGAATTACTCCCTCAATTTGGAGCTTCAAGAGAAGATCATCAATTCTGCAAGTTGAGCAAATGTGAGTTCCAGGTTGAGGAAGTGGAGTTCTTAGGTGTGATATTGAGTCCGTCAGGTTTGAGCATGGCTGAGAGGAAGATACAGGCGGTGCGTGAATGGCCAATTCCTAAGAATGTGCATGATGTGCAATGCTTTCTAGGTTTTGCCAACTATTATCGCAGGTTTATTGCACATTTTTCACAAGTCGTGACTCCTATCACTAGACTGTTGAGAAAGGGTGCTCCTTTTGATTGGTCCTCAGAAGCTATGGAAGCTTTCACACTCTTGAAATCTGCCTTCACGACTGCACCGGTGTTGCAACATCCACAACCCGATATCCCATTTATGGTGGAAGCAGATGCTTCGGATGTAGCAATAAGAGCTGTTCTATCGCTACGAAACAGACAGACTGGTCAATTACATCCAGTGGCGTATTTGTCCAAAAAACTGAATCCAGCAGAATCCAACTACACTATTGCTGAAAAAGAACTGCTAGCGATAAAGAAGGCTTTCCAGGAATGGAGACAGTATCTATGGGGGGCACAACATCCAGTCACCGTATACACGGACCATAGAAATCTGCAGTATATGAAAACTGCCAGGCAATTGACTCAGAGACAGATGCGATGGATGCTGTTTTTCATGGAGAACGATTTCGTGGTCACATTTCGGCCTGGCTCCAATCAATCAATCAATCAATCAGGTGTTTGTTAAGCGTGACTACTCACCCGTAAGGGTCTCAAGGTGCTGGGGGGGGAGGTGCAGGTTCCAGTCCATCAAGGAGGGGGTCTGTCAAAGAGCCAGGTCTTGAGTCTTCTCGTGAAGATGGGGAGTGATGTTGTCTGTCTGAGGTGGAGCGGTAGGGCCTTCCAGGCTCTGGCCGCGAGGAAGGAGAAGGAGCGGCCTCCCGATCTGGTCTTTCTGGTGTGGGGGACCACGGCGTAGGAGAGCTGGGCTGATCGTAGGGTTCTTTGGGGTGCGTGGAATTTGAGTCGGCTGTTCAGGTATGCTGGTCCGGTGTCGTGGAGGGCATTGTGTGTGTGGGTGAGAATCTTGAAAGTGATTCTAGTCTCGATGGGGAGCCAGTGGAGTGTGCGCAGGTGCTGGGAGATATGACAGTGTCTTGGCAGGTTGAGGACCAGTCTTGCGGCGGCGTTCTGGATGTTTTGTAGCTTGCGAGTGAGGTTTTTGTTTATTCCGGCGTAGAGTGCGTTGCCGTAGTCGAGTCTGCTGGTGACGAGGGCGTGAGTGATGGTCTTTCTGTGCTCCAGGGGGATCCATTTGAAGGTCTTACGTAGGAGGCGGAGGGTGTGGAAGCAGGAGGATGCGACGGAGTTGATCTGGCGGTCCATTTTGAGCTCGGAGTCCAGGATGATTCCAAGGTTGCGTGCGTGGTCCGTGGGGGTGGGTGGTCTTCCGAGGGCGGGGGGGCCACCAGGTGTAGTTCCAGGCATCGGGATTTGGGACCATGATGAGTACTTCTGTTTTGTCGGTGTTGAGTTGTAGGCAGCTGCTTTTCATCCATTTGTCGACAGCTTCCATGCCTTCTTGGAAGTTGTGTTTGGCTGTGTTGGGTTAGTTGGATAGGGAGAGGATGAGTTCGGTGTCGTCTGCGTATGAAACAATTTTGTGTCGATGAGGGCGAGCGGAGCCATGTAGATGATGAAGAGCGTGGGGCTGAGGGAGGACCCCTGGGGGACTCCGCAGGTGGTTGGTGTAGGGTGAGAAAGGAAAGGCGGGAGTCTGACCCGCTGCGTTCTGCTGGAGAGGAAGGAGTGGATCCAGTCGAGGGCCTTGTCCCGGATCCCTGCGTCGTGGAATCTGCATATTAGGGTGCGGTGAGAGACTATGTCGAAGGCCGCTGAGAGGTCGAGGAGGATGAGTGCTACTGTTTCTCCTTTGTCCAGTAGGGAGCGGATGTCGTCTGTTGCGGCGAGGAGGGCGGTTTCTGTGCTGTGGTTTTTTCTGAAGCCGGATTGGGAGGAGTCGAGGACAGTGTGCTCTTCGATGAAGGTGACGAGTTGGCTGTTGATGGCTTTCTCAATGACTTTCGCTGGGAACGGGAGCAGGGAGAGGGTCTGTAGTTTTTGAGGTCGGTGGGGTCCGCCGAGGGCTTCTTCAGGAGGGGGTTGATCTCGGCGTGTTTCCAGTCGTCGGGGAACGAGGCGTTCGCCAGGGAGCGGTTGATGGTGTGGCGGAGCATGGGTGTGATGGTGTCGGTGGCTCTGTTGAAGATGTGGTGGGGGAGGGGTCCGTGGGGGCCCCGGAGTGGATTGGCTTCATTGTCTTCAGTGTGTCTTCGGTGGTGAGGGCTGTCCAGTTGTCAATCGTAGGCTTCAGGGTGTCGGGGTGGCTGGTGAGGGTTCAGTGTGTTGGTTGTCTTCGTCAAAGTTGTCGTAAATGTTCTTGATTTTGTGGTGGAAGAAGGTGCTGAGTTTGTTGCAGAGGTCTTGTGAGGGGGGAATGTCAGTAGACTCGCTGGTGGGTTGGGCGAACTCCTTGATGATGCTGAAGAGTTCTTTGCTGTTGTGCGCTTGTGTGGAGATTCTGTCTTCAATTGCTTTTTTCCTCGTTTTCCTGATGAGTTGGTGGTGGGCGTTGGTGGCGGCTCTGAAGTTGTTCTGGGCTCCTGTGGATTTGGAGTTCCTCCAGGCCTTTTCGAGGCGGTGGCATGTGCGTCTGGACTCTCGAAGTTCGGTGGTAAACCATCTGGCTTTCTTGGTGTGTGTGTTGTTGTTTTTCTTGAGGGGGGCTATGGTGTTGGCGCTGTCGGAGATCCATCTGGGCAGGGTTCGGGCTGCGGTGTTGGGGTCGTCGTCTTCAGTGATGGTTGGGGTGGAGTCGCATGTAATGGCAATTTCTTCAATCGTCACCCGACGAGCCTCGTCTCATTCTGAATGAGACGAGGCTCGTCGGGTGACGATTGCGCACACGGACAACGCATGTGTCCGCTTGTATAAAAGAGGGCTACAAATAGTATTTAGTCCCTCAGTGACACGGTGGTCAGCTGGTACGAGAGGCCTTGGCTGCTACTGGTCACTGCGTGTTCATAATAAGGGTCCAGAAAAGGTGGATAAGGCCCTCGTGCCCTGAAGAAATTGCCATTACAATTTACAGGCAATGAAACATGTCGGCCCAACTTTATATGGTCTGCAAACATGCAGTATGCTTTTAATTTGAATAAGCCCTCGAGTTGAGATTAAAGGTGGTTCGTTGGTAACTGAGTTGGCTTATCTCAATTTTACTCACATGGGGTCAATGTGTGTTATTATATACACATATTCACTGGTTTTCACTGGGTTTCTGGACACCGATTTTGTTTATTTTTATTTGCGAGGTAGCAACCAATGATGAGAAACGTGGGCATGACTGGTGATAATTAACCAGTAAGCTCCCTTGGTGGTGCGCACGTGAGGTGCTACCTCGTGTTTTCACAATTTTTTCACATTTATGTGTGATGTATGTCTGTTATAGTACAGGGTATGTTATGTGAACACAGTGACTGCTGACTCATTGGTCGGTTCTTTTTATAACTAAATATAGGGCGATTCTGTGTTGGGACAATACCTATAAAATAGGAAGGGTTGTTATTGAGGAAGAAAAGAAACTTCCATTCCCACTCATGAAGTGAACAGGATTCGTTGGCCCGTTCAGATCAGGTCTTTGGTGATAATTATGATTTTTGAGTGGAGGGCGACCTGATCTGTTTTTCCCTCTGTAGCTCCTTTTTGTGTAGAACATACAAAGCAAACAGGGATGTTGATAACAATGCCCACTCCAGCACTACCATGGCAAAATATTAGCATGGACTTTGTCACAGGGTTGCCAAAAGATCAAGGGTGTACCGCTATTCTGGTCGTGGTGGACAGTCTCACCAAGATGGGACATTTCATTCCGTGTAACACTTTGCCTACAGCAGGGCAAACTGCTCAGTTATTACTGACTCATGTAATCCGGTTACATGGCATACCGGAAGTCATTGTGTCTGACAGGGGACTCCAATTCATAGCGAGATTCTGGAAAATGTGGTGCAAGGCACTACAAATTGACTCTGCGTTTTCCACCAGCTTCCATCCGCAGACGGATGGACAAACTGAGAGATTAAACCAAACCCTCAAACAATACTTACGTTGCTATGCGAAAGAGACCAATGATTCATGGGTGGCGTTGTTAGGGTTGGCTGAGGTAGCCTACAATAATGCCTTGCACAGTTCTACTGGAGAGACCCCTTTCTTTGCCAATTATGGGTTTCATGCTAGAGTGCTACCGGTATCTATTCCTGGCGAGGTGGCAGATCAACCAACAGTGATGAAACATGTTAGACACTTGCACACAGTGCACAAAAGGATTGCCATCTATTTGACCAAGGCTAAGCAGTCCTACAAGAGCTGGACTGACCGACACCATAAGGATGGTCCCCTTTATCAACCTGGAGACCGTGTTTGGTTGTCTACACGGAATATACGCTTCAGGGTGCGAAGCATATTCCATCCCAGATACATTGGTCCATACACGGTTCTGAAGAGGATCAATCCTGTGGCCTATCGACTGAAACTGCCGGCCAATCTCCGTATCCATCCAGTATTCCATTGTAGTCTATTGAAGCCGGCACGAGGGGCTAGATGTCGGTCAGTCCCTCCGGTGGTGCGTGATGGGCATCTGGCATTTGAAGTCAGTCATATCCTGGATTCAAAGTACAGACAGGGCAAGCTGTGGTATCTGGTGTCCTGGAAGGGTTACTCCTCCAAAGATGACTCTTGGGAGCCATGTGTCAATGTTCACGCACCATCCACGGTACACTCGTTCTATTTGAGGTGTCCAGGCAAACCTGGCTCTAGGAGGCGCCTGGGAGGGGGGTGTACTGTCAGGATATGAGCCAGGTGGCGCCTATCTGGACTTCATATTGACAGGACTGCAACTCCCAGAAATCAGGGTGATAGGAAGAGGAGGAGTTGAGTGTAAATATCGCCCGTGGACACCGGCCGGTGTGCGTAATTCTTCTTTTAGTACCGGATGCCCCCTCTGCGGGTACCTCGCAGGAATTCTCCCAAGTTCTGCGCTCTGCTGCTCTGTTTTTGTTCTCCTGGGTAGGAGAACCTGTGTTCCTTTACGGGCGATGGACGGCTGTCTACTCCGCCATAGCTCCACGGAACGTTTTTGGATTTCGGTGATGCTCATCGGGAGTGCCGTGGATTCATCGGCTTCCGCCTCGTAGCCTCTTTGAGTGGTTTCCCGTTTGTTTCTTCCCTTTCAAACTGGCAAGCAGAGGTGATATTGGAAAAGGCGGTTATCTCTGTATTTCTTCGAGCATTTAGCAGTGGTAAGAAGGATTATCACTCCAGGTGCTCTGCTCTGAACTGCTGTATCCTTTATCTGGCATTTTCGGGACTACTTTACTACCAGGTAGGAATGAGGATTTGATTCTCTACAAAAGGATCGTGTTGCTTACTATTATTCTACATTAGTCAGTGGCCTGACTGGGTTATGGAGATACCATAACTGACTAACTTTACTGTGGTTGTTGATCTCTGATCATTTTTACTTTGGATTATAACCCCTGGAAATTCAGTGGAAATATAACTTTGTTACTATCCTGACTTATGGATTAAGAGGAGAGACAATGGTGTAATTGCTCTGTGCTTCTTTTTGATCTTCTTGGATTGGCTCCTATATTGGGTTTCCTGTTATTTTTACAAACGGTATGTTTGAATGTGGTTTGTTATAGTCAGTAGTATTAAGAGGCGATAGGAAGAAAGAACCTTTATAATATGCCTTTTTCTATCCTAGGAGTATGGCAAGAGGAGTGTGAGTACCAGTTACTGTCAAAACATTATACAAATGTATGATTCATGTACGGATCAGTCGTAGCGAGATCATATGAGTGTAGGTTTATTCTGGATTGTATTTCATGGTCAACTTTCTCTCCTACAGGTCTCCCATTCACAGCTGCTCCTTCCCTATTCCCTTCCCTCGCTTGATCGCCCTAATACTCTGGGATTATTATCTGAGTTGGGGATGTCAAGAGGTGGACATCTTACTGTATCACCCGGATTCTAAGGAGTGCTTCGTGGGGTTCCAGAAACCTGACACCTCAGGGGTGGCCAGCCAGTAGTCTAGAGTCTTGACCACATGGCATGCGTCGGTGATGAGAATGTTCCTTCCCTCCCATTGGTGTTACGCACTCTCCACAGATCTAGCAGCCCACATTCGGTCATGTTATCCCGGACTATGCATGACGCCTGTTTCCTGGGCTGGTCTGAGTTCCCAGATCTATCCAGGGTCTGGTCAAGACAGATGTTCAGGTCTCTGCTCCAAATAATGGCCGAGGAGGGTAGGGCGTATAGCTTGGACCATATCTGCGTAAAGAACTCAGGGTCATCTGTGTTGGGGCCATATGTATTCACTATAGTTATTAAAGTGTTGCATAGTCTACCTTGTACAATGATGTACCTGCCTTGTGTATCTATATCCGAGTGCGTTACTACAAATGGGGTACCATTCTCTACCAGTAGGAGTACTCCTCTGGAGTATGAGTACAAGGAGGCCACTTTTATTGATGCCCATCTTGCGCCCACCCTATCCTGAGGTGTGTCTATTGTAAAAGTGCGATCTGTATTGCGTGCCGGTCTAGGTATGCTAGTACTTGCCTAATCTTACGAGGGTTATTTAAGCCCCGCACATTCCATGTGATGAGTGATATCTGATTCAATACCATATTCCTGGATGCTGTAGCGGTGTTATCTCATGTTGTGTGTTGTCGTTCCCCAAGCGTGTCCCGTGTATGTTGCACATAGCCTCTTTTGTGATCACTGTGAATGCAGTACTTTGTCCCGTGTCTACCAAACTCCCTCCCCCCACTTACTTCAGCATCCCAATCATGCTAAAGACAACCCTTTTAATCAACGTTCCCATGGTTACAAACAAAACCATCAATAACAAGGCCCCTAGTCCTTGGGCTAACATCGATTGGGCTAACTTTTGGAGATTAGCTAGAGTCCCTTCACACCTCCCGGTGTAAGGGAGGTGGACAAGAAAGTTTATATTGGTCGATGACCTTAGACAGAGTCCGTTACATAGGGTGTACAGGGCGTACTATGAAGGCTTCTCAATGAGGTACGCCTGCATTCGGGTGAACATGGGGGGGTACAGAATGTACATGGTGACTCACCCAATCATCTTTGGCTATGTTCATCTTACCAAACCAATTGGAGTCCACTTAGCAAGGTGGTGGGGAAAGGAAAAAGATCCGCTCATCCAGCTTCCATTATTCGACTCTTCCCCTCGCTCTGCTCCCCTACACAAGTTGGGTGTCAAACTGCATTTAGCTCTTTGTGCTGGCTGTCCTTATTATTGCCTTATTGTAGTCGTCGTCATTCCATAGCTGATGCCTCCCCATCTTCGCCATGATCCTGTTTCCTTGCTGTTATCTTTTTTACATAATCCAATGCCATTTTGGTCGATGTGAAGATCTTGGTGTTATCGCGATGCTCCACTCGTAGGTGGTCTGGATACAGCATGGCATAGGGAATCTTTGCTAGTTGAAGCTTTTTCTTGATAGAGAAGAATTCCTTTCGTGCTGCCTGGACGTTCGCAGTAAAGTCAGGGAAGAAGGACAAGGAGTTCCCTTGATATATAATGTCCTGCCTATCTCTGGCCATTCTCAGAACTGCATCCCGGTCCCTGTAATTCAATAATTTTGCCACAATAGGGCGAGGGAGGCCCCTGGCGGTTGCCTGGCCATAAGGTATCTGTGCGCCCACTCAACAACCAGTAAAGGTGAAAGGTGAAAAACTATCGGCCCCAAAGACATTCGTCAGCTTTGTTTCGACATAGGTTTCCATTTTTCCTGTGTTTGTGAACTCTGGGACCCCCAGGATACGTTTGTTGTTGCATCAGGAGCGGGCCTCTAGGTCTTCATTCTTGGCCTGTATGACGGCCAGCACTTTTTCTATATTGAGGCATTTGGTATTGACCTTATGTATCTCATCTTCCGTGGAGGATATATGGTGCTCTGTCTCATTTAAGCGTGTTGCACGTTTCTCCAGTGTCGCAGTAAGGTGGTACATCCGGATATTCAGTGTATCAATCTTTCCGTCTATTGACTGAAGGCTCTGCTGCATGGCTTGCAATGTAGCCTCTAGTGCTGGTGGTTTGGATAGAGGGGCTGCATCACTCCTGTCCTCCGGCGTAGTGTGTCTGTCCTCCGCTGTCCTTTTTATCAAAGGGCAGTCTGGATTGGGTTCTGTCCGTCTTCCCCATATTTCCCAAAGCTGTCGTCCGTGAGGTCTAGGCGTGATGCGTTTGTGTTCTTTCCCCACTCGTCTGCTTGGGTGAATCTGCTGGTTAGTAGGCCTCCTGGTGTGGATGCTCTCTACGTGATCGCTGATTTGGGCTTATGCCCTCCTGTGGCCCATGCAGCACTCCGTTGTCAGCCTCAAGCAGCTATTTGAAGGCCCCGGGGACTCCACTCCAGTCCTCTCTACTTGAATGCGTCGGCCGCGCCCTCGCTGTCTTTTCCCGATCGGTGTGGGGATTACTCGGTTCTTTAAGTTGCCCGCCACTCCAGGAGTGGACGCAGCACCACATGTCTCCTCTGGTCTTGGGAGGGCCGGTGCCCACCCTGATCTTGTGTCTCCACCCGGCTTCCAGAGCGCGTTGTGGCCCCGCCAGCCTCACAGATCACGCGGCCGGCAGGGAGGGAGGGTCTCCCCGATGCTCTCTGCTCGATCTCGCCCTCAAGCCGAGGCCTACCTGTTCTCAGCCGTCGGCCGCCGGGGCCGCCGCACCGCAGCCGCCAGAAGCAGCCTCTTCGCGGTTTCTTTTGTTTCTTCCCTGTACTTCACTGCAGTCGCCTCTCTGCTATTTTATGTCTTCTCCTCTCCATAGCGGCAGGCCTGGAATGCAGTCATGGCCGCAGGGCCTGGGGCGCAATACTCCAAGCCTCCTCCGCTACCTGCCCGCAGCCCAGCCAGCTGTAGCCGGGCAGTCGCTTAGATGTCGTCCCCCGCTGGCACGCTGGCGCCGATATTCTGAGCGCGTTGCTGACGTCGGAGCGCATCTCCACTCGTTGCGGCCTCACTCACCAGGCCTCAGTCTCCAGTGCCCTCATCAGCATTTTTTGGCTGGTTTCTTGGCCGGCCGAGCTGCACTACAGTGCGGTCATTTTGCAGCGGGCTTTCTAGCGCCTCGACCCAGACATGTATATTACAGACAGGCAGAGGCACGGAAAGGTTAAGCAAAACAATTCCCACTTTCTAAAAGTGGCATTTTCAAACTTACAATTCAAAAACCAATTTCACCAAAAGATGTATTTTTAAACAGTGAGTCCAGAGACCCCAATCTCCAAATCTCTATCTGCTTCCAATGGAAAATTGCACTTAAAAGATATTCCAAGCCAATCCCCATGTTGCCCTATGGGAGGGATAGGCCTTGCAATAGTGAAAAACGAAATGAGCAGTATTTCACTATTAGGACATGTAAAACACACCAGTACATGTACTATCTTTTCAATACACTGCACCCTGCCCATGGGGCTGCCTTGGACCTACCAGAGGGGTGACGTCCGTGTAGTAAAAGGGAAGGTTTGGGCCTGGCAAGTGGGTGCACTTGCCAATGGCGAATTGGCAGTTTTAAACTGAACTCACAGACACTCCAATGGCAGGTCTGAGCCATTTTTAAAGGGCTTCTGAATGGGTGGCACACTCAGTGCTGCAGTCCCATTAGTAGCATTTGATTTACGGGCCCTGGGCACCCCTGGTGCACTGTACTAGGGACTTACTGGTAACTCAAATATGCCAATTATCGAGAAACCTATTATCATCATGGTTTTAACAGAAAGCACTTGCACTTTAGCACTGATCAGCAGTGGTAAAGTGCCCAGAGTCCTAACACCAGCAAAAACGAAAATCAGACCAGGATCCTAAACAGGAGGTCAGAAGCAAAACAACAAGGGAAACCACGCCAGGAGCTGACAGGTCCAACAGGAGCAAAATGAACGAGTGCATGGGAGCTTTTCTAACTCATTTAGTTCCATTGATTAAATGATGAGTTAATTGATTAACCGAGAATTAACAAGTAGTGAGAGGTTTTTCTTTGAACTTTAATATCGTACATCAACAAATATTCAAAACATAGTATTTCGGTAAGTCACGCTACTCAACTTACCTGTATTTTGTAGATGGTTTGGCCCACCAAAGACATACAAAAGACCAAAGAGTGTTAAACAGAGGAGCATAACAACAGGGATTTTATGAAGCAGATTCTTTGTTAGTAGAGCCATTTTCAGAGAACAGGAAGTCTTGTAGTGTGTTCTTCCATCTGTACAACTGTTTCTGAGAAAATGAAGTAGAAAGAAAACCATTATTAGAATTTCAATGGTTTCATTTCTTTTTAGAAGTTCCTTTGTTGCAAATTAATATATACAACTTATTTACTGTCAGGATGCCTGCCTAAGGCACGGAAGGGAGATATGTTGTTTTGGCCCCAATTGGCTTACTTCTTTGTTTTTGAGAAACAAATTCCTCAGAAGGGGATGACTAGGTTCCTTTCTGAAATACAGTAACCGAATGCACTGAAGTGCTGGGAGTTTTCCCCAGTGTGTGGGGCTCATTTGTATTGTTCCCTCTTGGGGATCACCAAGCCTTTCCTGGTAGTGCCGAACAGGAAAAATGTACGGTGAAAGAACCAGACTTAATAGTGTGGGATTTCCAACGTACATAGACCAAGGGCCCTCTGATGGACGGGCCACTGGTCAAAGATTATGACAACCAGCTTAGCTTCCACCTCCAGAAATCTGGGGCTGTAATACAGAAAGTGCCCCGGGGGTGCAACGGGCATATGCACTCGCTTTGTGCGCCCCCGAGGCACTTGGTATTACAGAAGGGGCCGCAGACGCTTGAGCGGCCCCTTCTGTAATTCAGAAAGCGCTGGGGCACATGTGGCACCAGCGCTATCCCAAGAGGCTACTCCATCATTTGCATGGGGTCATTGCCCCATGCAAATGAGGGAATCACTTTGTCCCTGCACCTTGTAATGGACGTGAGCGCAAAGGCAAAGAAGCTGTCAGGAGGCGCACTGAAAGTGCGCCACAAAAAGGTGGTGCACTGTCAGTGCGCCCCTGATAACAGCTCTCTGGAGGGGGTAAAGGGGCCCCTGGACCCCCAGACATCCCCTGCAGGCGGGTGCAGTCACTCACTGCTCCAGCCTCCAAGGGGATCACTCTCTCTTCTTAAAATGCAGGTGGGTTGCCGTCTGCACTGTGAAACACGGAGCGGCTTTGAAGCAGCCACTTCGTATTTCACTTGAATGCGCTGCCCCCAGGCAGCACAAGTTCATTCACTGTAATATGGCGCACTTCCCTGTTTATGCGTGGTACACCTATTTAAGGGTGCGCAGTGGCGCAAATAGGGAAAGTGCGCTGTATATGTATCACGGCCCCTGGTGCGTCTCCCACATTTAAATTAGGTTAGGGTACCAGGTTTTGGCATAGTTGGAGCCCCTCCAATTTATAGCGGATATCCTGCTATACTATAAAATACTCTGCACAGCAGGAATTGGATCCTAATTGAAATGTGACATGACTTTCCCATGAATCCACATGGAACTCTACGCCTGGCAGAGCAGACACTGTGGGCATGTAGTACCCCTAAAATTTAACACCCCAAAATACACCTCAATATCACGCCCACTGGTGGGTGGATCGGGGACTATATGAAACCTCAATTTCATGAGGCAATGTGTCCCAAGATAAGGAGCAAAACAGTATATCAAAAATACAGTGAAATAAGCAAGGATACACACGATAAGTGAGTTCTAGGGCAGAATTAGAAAATTTCCAAGAATTTATTACAAATATTTATAAGGTATAATAGAGATATTGTAAAGTGCAGATGCATGAATTATTGCCATGAAGGCTCTCAGTAATAGTGTACTACAGAATGTATGGCAAAATATTCTATGTTCTCCAACCCCAGCGCCGGAAACAACGACATCACCCCCTCGCAAGACCTCTGCAACTCACTCTCCGCGTTCTTCCACCGCAAGATCACCGACATACCACAACAGCTTCGACGCACAAACAACGCACCCTACCGCCGAACCAACGCCCGCCACCACCACCCTCTGCAACTGGACCCCGATCAGCACCGAAGACACCACCCGCACGATGAACTCCATCCACTCCGGATCACCAACCGACCCCTGCCCACACCACGTCTTCAACAAAGCCGACGCCACCATCGCACCCCATCTCCGGGACATCATCAACTCCTCCTTCCACACCGCCACCTTCCCGGGAGAGCTGAAGCACGCCGAGCTTACCGCCCTCCTGAAGAAACCAACGGCGGACCCCACCGACCTCAAGATCTACCGTCCCATCTCGCTCCTTCCGTTTCCGGCCAAAGTCATCAGAAGACCGTCAACAGACAGCTTGCCGCCTTCCTCGAGACGAATGGATCCCTCGACCCCTCGCAGTCCAGGTGTTCGGGCCAACCACAGCACCGGAGACCGTGCCTTATCGCAGCCACCGACGACATCAGAACCCTAACCGACAACGGGGAAACAGCTGCCTCATCCTCTTGGACCTCTCCGCGGCGTTCGACACCGTCTGCCACCGCACCCTAGTGAAGCGCCTCAGCAACATCGGAATCCGAGAGAAAGCACTGGAATGGATCATCTCGTTCCTCGCCGGAAGAACCCAGAGAGTCCGCCTCCCCGTTCAGATCCGAGCCACCGAAGTCATCTGCGGCGTTCCACAAGGATCCTCACTCAGCCCAACCCTCTTCAACGTCTACATGAGCCCCCTCGCAGCCATCGCACGCCGACACAACCTCAACATCATCTCCTACGCCGACGACACCCAGCTGATCCTCTCCCTCACCAACGACCCCACCACCGCCAGAGCCAACCTACACGACGGGATGAGAGACGTCGCCGACTGGATGAGGAACAGCCGCCTTAAACTGAACTCAGACAAGACGGAAGTCCTCATCCTGGGCTCATCACCCTCCGCCTGGGACGACTCCTGGTGGCCCCCGGCCCTGGGCACCGCGCCCAAGCCAACGGACCACGCACGCAACCTGGGCTTCATCCTGGACTCCTCCCTGTCGATGACCAGACAAGTCAACGCCGTCTCATCTTCATGCTTCAACACCCTGCGCATGCTCCGCAAGATCTTCAGATGGATCCCCACTGAAACCAGGAAGACCGTCACCCAGGCACTCGTCACCAGCCGACTGGACTATGGGAACACCCTCTACGCCGGAACCACAGTCAAACTTCAAAAGAGACTCCAGCGCATCCAGAACGCCTCCGCACGACTCATCCTGGACATCCCCCGACACAGCCACATCACCATGCACCTGAAAGACCTGCACTGGCTCCCCGTCAGCAAGAGAATCACGTTCAGACTCCTCACCCACGCACACAAGGCCCTCCACGACCTGGGCCCAAAGTACCTCAACGACCGCATGACCTTCTACACGCCCACACGCCAGCTACGATCAACCAGCCACGCCCTCGCCACCGTACCACGCATCCGCAGAACCACCGCCGGAGGAAGATCCTTCTCCTACCTGGCAGCCAAGACCTGGAACTCCCTCCCCACTCACCTTCGGCGAACCCAGGACCATCTCTCCTTCAGGAAGCAGCTCAAGACCTGGCTGTTCGAGCAGTAACTTACCCCCTCCCCCAGCGCCTTGAGACCCTCCCGGGTGAGTAGCGCGCTCTACAAATGCCGTGATTGATTGATTGATTATGTTCCAAATGAGAAGCAACATCAGTAAGAAATCACACAGCATCCCTAGTAGCATCGTGAAGTCATCTGGCTCACCCCTAAAATCATGGGTTTCTATAGGAGAGTGCAGATTAATCATGGTGTGAGCAAAAGTCTTACAATTTCAGAAAATCAGATCAATGAATTATAGAGCAGCATACAGCCTTACCACCTAAGCACTATCCCACTAAATGAATATTGATTTAGCCCACTCTGTGCTGAATTCATCTGGAGATGTCAGTACAAACTAGTTACAAAACAACAGTGAGCCATTGTGAATGAATGCAATACTGCAGGCAGGCGGAAGAACCTTGCAGGAAAGTTACATTACTGAGGCATGCTAGAGAGACTTCTTCGAGAACAGTGTCATTCAGAAATAAACAAACATGATTTGCTTGAATAGGTGCAACAGAAATTATAAACAGTGAATATGACATGATGAGACATCCATTTTGAACAAGATGGCCATGAGGCCTAGTCAGAATAAGCCAAGAAAATTCACTTTAACAGGTCATATTAAAATTGTTTCAAAGACGATAGCATAATATAAGTATATACATGTAAATTTAAGTGTAGATTACTATTCTGCATGTTGCACAATTCTATTACTACACAAGAACTTCTACAACACCCACATGTAGGTGTCAATCTACAAAGTTTAACATATATAGATGACAGAAGTAATGCTTTTATACCTATATCTCCTTTTATATGTTAACCGTTTCTTCTGTATTACAAATGGTAGCCCATTAACTATGCCGAAGCCTTTAAGTGTAAAAAAAAAATACTTTTTTTAGGCTATGTGAAAACTAGCAGACTTTCATGCCATTACTGTCTCTGCAGCCCATTAGATGTAGTAAAAACAAGCTTTGACAAAGCGAATAAGTCTGGCTTTATTGAGTTAGTGCTTTCAAACATATGCATGTACAGATGCTGTTTGTGTGAGTTAGCATATTAAAGTCAGAGTTGTTGAGTCTGCCAAAGCTCTGCCAAAGCTAAATGTACAAGTGGCAACCAGTACGAGCTTGCAGGACCACAGGCTGTTACTAGGTGTCCCAAAAGTGTGCCACACAAGCCTGCAGTACCACAGAATATTACTTTGTGTGCTGAGAGTGGGCAGCACAAGCCTGAAGCAGCATAGGCTGGTACTGGGCTACGATTTAGTAATCTGAGATCTTCAAATTTAGGCTGACTGATGACTGCAACATACCTGAACCTGAGCAAAAGGGATCAGATTCATGCAGTGAAGCAAGCCTTAGAAGTAAAGAGATTTGTCACTTTGAAAGCGTTCAGATTTATTTAAATAAAGGGCGGGAGAAAATTGATGGAGGTGCAGGTGGAAAGGATTCTTCATTGAGCAGATGTAGCGATTGATTACATTTATGTTTTCAGAAACAACAAAGTGAAAAAAATTATCCAAATCTAGGAGTAACACCCCAGGAGCAAGTCTCTAGCTTTCTTTCTGATTTGAGATGGTCAATTAGGCTTTGGCCTATCAAGGCTCATGTGATGACATTTCTACCAGCAGGGTATTTCTCTGAGGTAGTTTTGGGTTCAAGCAGATAAAGAAAGCGTGAGGCATAAGAGGTAAATTGAATATTGTTAGACCTGGCCTTCCCCCAAACTTTTTGCCTGCACTCCTCCTGCTTTACTGATTTGTTTTTGTTGGCTTTAGTACTCTGTGCACTTTCCCACTGCTAACCAGTGTTAAAGTGCTTGTTCTCTTTCCCTAAAACATTTCTTTCCAATGCGGTGGGGGAATTAGCTGAGGAAATTTCCAATGTAGAGGAACAACTGATCCAGTCGCAGAAAGCCTCGGGGGCCCCCACTCCTTACCTAGATCATGCTGATCACATTTCTAAAGACATCGTGGGCCCCCACTTAGCTCAGCTGTAGTCCCTAGCCACTGCCTCCCCCAGCCACTCATGCGCCGTACACCATGACCTGCTGAGCTCCTCTTCCCAGACCCCAGCAGAGCCTCTGACCGACACCAACGGTCCCAGTACAGTTGTACATAGGAGGGTGGGGGGGAACAAGAGCCAAATCTAAAGTCATCAAGGGGCCACATAAGCTCGCTCAAAATCAGGCTACCAATAAAGCAACAGGCCGGAAAAGGGGCAAACCCACACAGACGGAGGGAACTTTTCTCTATCCACTATACTTACTAATATGGAAGCCAAGATCTTAGTGGCCCCAGATGCCCTCAGTCAGGGGGTTCTTGAGTTAGAAGTCAAGGCAACTCGCCTAGGAAAGGGGATCGAGGACATCTCCACAAAGTTGGCTCCCTAGCACAGGAACGCATATCTTTGTTCACCCTTGCCGCACCCTCTTCTTTTCCCCACAGTTCCTAGCAACATGCACCTTCACCATCTCCTTTACCATAACAGGGGTGGGACAAAGCCAGGAGCCAAGTGGAGTTTCGACCCCTTCTGATATGTTTTAATCCGCTCCTGTAACCCTCCAGCCCCCCGTTTATACAAAGAATCACGAGGGCCCAAGGTCTTCCCTTATTATGCTACCTAGCCAAATCCCCCTGGTCCCTGGTATCCAGAGCAAGTATATCCATCCAGTAGATGGACCAACTCAGGGATTCACAGGTAAAGAAGTGGTTATTCGGCTTCCCCTAGCTTGTACCCCCTATGTGGTTGTTCATACTAATGTGCCTTCTCTTCAAAATATGGAATCTGAATCATACACTCAACTTAAAAATACGGTGGTACATTGCCTGTCCAAAAGGCTTTAAAACATAAACAGCCAGTGCTTACATGATGAAATCATCATGCTCAGGAGAACTGGCTTAATTGAGACATCACTAAATATTGTGGAGGGAGAATTGCATTATTGTGAATGACATCAATTCTTTCAGATGCCCCGAAAATAGGTGCGAGACCGACCCCTCTGCTCCTGTATGCAGACGATGCAGTCCTAATCTCGAGAACTGCTAATGGACTGCAAAAGTTGATTGAAGCGTTTGATTCATACATGGAGCAGAGGGATTTAAAATTAAACCGCACCAAAACGCTTGTGATGACATGTGGTAAAGGTAGGGTTAAGAAAAAGACCCATTATGTCAGGAAACATAAGCTAACTGAAGTTAAGAATTTCTCCTATTTGGGTGTTCTATTCACCTCTAATTGTAATTGGACTCCCCAACTAGTTCAGACTAGACTCAAATTGATTAGAACTATAGAGGCGGTTTTTAGATTTTGCAATAAGATAGGCAGTAAACCCATTCGGGATATGTTAAAAGGATATGGTAGCAAATGCTTACCTGTAGCTACTTACGGCTCTTTAGTATGGGGTAATGCCAATTGTAATGGACTGCAATCCTGTGAAAACTACTTCTTATGCCGCATGCTGGCTGCCCCAAGATCTACGTCAACATATATCTTACACAAAGAATTGGACGCTTTATATGTCACTGATCTAATCCAAGTAAGAGCACTTTGTACTTGGCATAACATCTGGTGTAAGGAAGGTTTAAAATTTACTAGGGATGTTATTATGGACTGTCTAGCTCTGGATAACATAAACAAGATACCTTGGCTAGCATATATGGACAGCTTACTAAAGAGTATCAACAGAGACTTATCAGTAAAAAAAAACCCACAGCCAAACTACAATTTGGTAAAAATTATGTGAAGAAACTGTATTTTGAGAGAGTAAGCCAAGTAAGAACCGGGAGAGAGGAAGGAAAAGTTAGCGTACTAAGATATGCGGCTAACAACGAGTCACTTGGCCTTCCAAACTATTTGGTAAAAGTCACAAACATGCAGGATAGATTTTATCTGACACGAATGCGGCTGGGTATAGTCCATGAATTAGTGGCTTTCCCTAAACTGAACAAATGGCAAAAAATAGAACATAAATGCCCATGTGAGGGAAAAGCCAACCAAACAACGATGCACTTTATGTTGTTTTGTAAATTTTACCAAGATATTAGAAAACAATTTTTACGTCCAATTTTTATCTCACAGAATTTTTTTTTCTATAAGGATGCAATGAAATTTATATGTACCCTTGAGAATGAATTAATCTGTAGTGCTGTTGTTGGTTTTATAACTCGGGCCATACAAAGAAGGAAATCCCTAAAATCTTTAGACCAACTTGTTTATGAAACTGAATGAAGGATGGCTTTGGGTCGAAAATACCACATGATTAAGTGGGATTATTTAATGATGTGGCCTGATGAAGATCTTAATCAAAGATCATTGTATATTTTTATAAATGTGAATATAATTTTTAAATTGTGTGTACTTTTATGAATTCAACAAAGATTCGAATAAAGTTTTTATTGAATTGAATTGAATTTTTTCAGGCCGGGTGCTATTCTAAGGAATGTCATGTTTATGCCTGCCACCCACGTTGCTATCTCTGTACTCCCTTTGGCTTTTTTTTATAACCCCAAGATAGGGGAGGTGACTTTTAGAGGGAGATTTTACCTCGCGCTTTGACTCCATTTGCCCCAAGTTCGTCCTGTGTGCAGCTTCCCCCTGTGCCATTGCACAATCGATTGAGGCATTGAGTGGGTTAAATGCCCCAGACTGACTAGCCACAGGCGGCTCTATTACATCTTTATCCAATGACTTCACACCACTAGTCAATCAATCAATCAATCAATCATGTCACTTATAAAGCGCACTACATACCCGCGAGGGTCTCAAGGCGCTGGGGGAAGTGGGGGGTGGTGCTGCTACTGATCGAAGAGCCAGGTCTTGAGGAGTCTTCTGAAGGCCAGTAGGTCTTGGGTCTGTCGGAGGTTGGTGGGGAGGGTGTTCCAGGTCTTGGCGGCGAGGTGGGAGAAGGATCTGCCGCCGGCGGTCGTTTTCCGGATGCGGGGGACTGTGGCGAGGGCGAGGCTGGTCGAGCGGAGATGGCGGGTGGGGGTGTAGAAGCTGAGTCGTCTGTTGAGGTAGGCTGGTCCGGAGTTGTGGAGTGCTTTGTGTGCGTGGGTGAGGAGCTTGAAGGTTATCCTCTTGTTGACAGGGAGCCAGTGCAGGTCTCTCAGGTGGGGTGTGATGTGGCTGCGTCGGGGGATGTCGAGGATAAGACGTGCAGAGGCGTTCTGGATGCGTTGCAGCCGCCTCAGGAGCTTAGCCGTTGTTCCTGCGTAGAGGGCATTTCCGTAGTCCAGCCTGCTGGGTGACGAGGCCTGGGTGACTGTTTTCTTGTTTCGGTGGGGATCCACTTGAAGATCCTGCGGAGCATTCGGAGGATGTTGAAGCAGGATGAGGAAACGGCGTTGACCTGCTTAGTCATGGAGAGGTTGGGGTCGAGGATGACCCCTAGGTTGCGTACGTGGTCGGTGGGTGGCGGGGCTGTTCCCAGTGATGTTGGCCACCAGGAGTCATCCCAGGCTGAAGGGTTGGAACCAAGGATGAGGACCTCCGTCTTGTCCGAGTTCAGCTTCAGGCGGCTGGTCCTCATCCATTCGGCGACGGCCTTCATTCCTTCGTGGAGGTGGGCTTTGGCGGTGTGAGGGTCTTTGGTGAGGGAGAGGATCAGCTGGGTGTCGTCGGCGTAGGAGATGATGTTGAGGTTGTGCTGTCGGGCGACGTGGGCGAGGGTGCCATGTAGATGTTGAACAGCGTTGGGCTGAGGGAGGAGCCTTGGGGTACGCCGCAGATGATCTTGGTGGCCTTGGATCGGAAGGGGGCGAGGCGGACGCTTTGTGTTCTGCCGGAAAGGAAGGATGTGGTCCAGTCCAGGGCCTTCTCTTGGATCCCGGCGTCGTGAAGGCGTGTTCGTAGTGTGTTGTGGCAGACCGTGTCGAAGGCGGCTGATAGGTCCAGGAGGATGAGGGCTGCTGTTTCTCCGTTGTCTAGCAGGGTCCTGATGTCATCGGTGGCGGCGATGAGGGCGGTTTCGGTGCTGTGGTTGCTGCGGAAGCCGGACTGGGAAGGGTCCAGGATGTTGTTCTCCTCGAGGTAGCGGGTCAGTTGTTTGTTGACGATTTTCTCGGTGACTTAAGGATTTTGAGCTGGAACATAGCAGGTGTCCAGGGTAAAATGGAGGACCCCGATTTGACAACATTCCTTTCAAATTTTAATATTATCAATCAACAGGAAACCTGGGACACCACTGGTGACCTATAATAAGAAGGCTTGTTTCCTACACCATTAAAGCTGCTCCCTCACAAAGTGCGCAAGCGAGAAGGGGTTTGGCCACTTTTGTAAAACTAAATTTGGCATCCAATCCATCGCTCAGTCCCTCTCCCGAGAAAGAAATGAAAAAAAGATTGGCAAATGGTGCATTTTAAAGGAAGTGAATGTAGCGATAAAGCAAGGCTTATAAAGCAGTGGGAACGTATAGTTTTGAAATATTAAACACATTAAAAACTGCCCCATATTTTCCTGCATTAATATGTTCAACAGTTACTTTAATGTGTAAATTGTACAGCATGACAATTTTAGCCCTTTAAAAAGTATGCTTGTCCTGTGTCTTGCACGCATGCAGAATTAACTTTGGAAAAATATGCTTTAACCAGATTTCGAGAAGCACCCACAGCTGCTGGCTGCAAACAGTCATATAGAAATATTTGCAGACAGGTCTTTAAGTGGGATGAAAAATGTGGGGGCTCTCTATAAAAGAACATGTCAAATACATTTCTGTGATTCCCATAGTGTGCCACCCGACCGGTATTTTGGTTTCTCTCTGAGATGTAATTGTATCCAGATAAATGACACAGCAACTGACATACACCTAAAGCCTGTCAGTATGATTGGCTTTGTCACTGGGTGTTAGCTGTATAAGTTAAATGAGTAACAACATTGATTTGTTATAAATAATTAACATTGGAAATGTTTCAATTCTGAAACTGAGTCTGTGAATTAAATAGCATTGAGGCCTGTGGAAGGAGTTTTGGCCTTCAGTTATGTGTGCTTTATATTAGATATTTATCCTCTTTTTCTCCGCATATCTTGTCTATCTGCACATCTTCAACCACCTCTCTTTCCTCTTCGGCATCCTCTTTTCCCTCTTTCCCGAATGCACTTCCTCGCATCTCTGTCACTTCACTGCCTCCAAACATGCACTGCACTCCCTCAAATTTAAGCACTTTAATTACTTTTGTATTGCAAATATTTTGACATCTGTGTACCCCCTTCACACACATATCCACAGAATTTCAGTTGCAAATGGAATAAATAAACATTGTTCTGTGTGCTCTGCAGAGAGGCCAACCCACTGACAGGCACTCTTTTGGCTTCAGCCTTAGCGGCATGCACGCTCATTCAAAGCCCCTCATAAACACCTGGCATGGCTCAAGCCTCAAAGTATGCACAGAAAAAAATACAAATAAACAGCAACATTATAAAATAGCTAATTCTTGGGGAACGCAAGATTCAGTAAAGCATGTGAAATAAGAGAGGAACTAAATCGCTGAAATGCATTCCCTTAACGTTTTTAACATTCATTGTTTACTTGTCAATCCATGTTTTTGGCATCAGTGTTAACTTAGCTGCATGAAAACACGGCTAGTTTTAATGTCATACACCAGACAACTGTCCACTGTAAGCACATATTTCTCGCCTTGCTTGACTCAGATATTTGGATCAACTTCGCAAGGGAACAAGAACCCTGCTCATAATTTGGATCCATTTCGCGGGGGAACAAATACAGCAGCTCCACTTCTAACAGAGCCGCAAGCTGCAGTGAGGGCCTGGGGTGTCACAGTGGGGGAGATTAGCATGATGAGGGATCTCAGCACAATATACATAACACAGCATTAGCATGCAAACACTTACCATTACCAAGAACAAGGCACCAGATCAGACGTGCCTGTATCCACTCTCACGTATGACGAAAGGGTGGGATCTATGCCTTTGAATAATGGATGTTTGAAATCTCCGACGCCTGAAACCCTGATGCTGATTGCGTCACTGGCCTACAGAGTGCATACAACCATAGACCACAAAACGGCGGGCGCACGCGCATGCGCAGTTTTCTCAAGGATTACCCAGAAGGCGAGGACGAGGAGGAGGGCAGCCCGGGGACTCCGCAGTACAGGTAAGTGGTTTTTAATTTACTTTTAATTAATGTAGAATTACTTGTTAATAGGGGGGGTGGAGGCGGGGGCTGGCTAACTACGCTCCGCTGCGGAGTGTGCAGAGATTTGCCTTCTCCGCGGAGCGCGGAGTAGGCAAATCTCCGCACACTCCGCGGGCGGAGCGGAGTTCTCCGCCCGGGCTTACTCTTTTATCACTTTTATAAATAATATGGACCTTTCTACAAATTTAAAAAAATCTGTTTTTATGATAGCCAGACCAAAAAAAAACCAAATCCTATAACCTCTATGTACAGGGCCAAGTTTTATCCAGGGTGGACGATTTTTCTTACCTAGGTCTTCTTTTGAATTCTGGCCTCAGTTGGACCCCATTGATCAAGAAAAATGGGAACATATTGCAAAGAAAACCCCCTAAACTTGTCTTAGATGTCTACAAGGCTAACTGCATCCCAATGGCTACTTTTCGGTGGGAAATCTGGGGCCATGCTAAAATTGATTCCATCCAGGTAACCGAAAACAGGTTCTTGAGAAATCTCCTGGCTGTAAGCCAGAGCATCCCAGCCGAAACTGTCCATGAGGAACTGGGTTTAGATTTTATTCTGACTCTATTTGCATTCATCCATTGCTTTCATGATGCTCTGTTTGGTATAAAGAGGAACTTCACCTAATAGACTTATCCTCCAGGATTGTCTGACTCTAGATAAATCAACCCAGATCCCATGGATTTTATACATCAAGAAATCTTTTTTCGAACTGGGTCACCCAGATCTTTTTCTCGATTCTTTGAATATTGTAAAAAAGGACTTAATCTGAGCGAAACAGGCCTTCGCCCAGAGAGTGGCTGCTGAGAGGGAGAATTCTGCCTTAGCAAAACAGTCATTTCGAGGCTACGTTCTGGTGAAATCAGTCTTGGGAATGGAGCCCTACCTTCTACTGGATATATTTAATTACCATTGGTGTATGTTAACATTCCTGAGACTGAATATCTTTCACCAGTTATTATTTCTAAAGGGTGTTTGGCTTTCACAATTTACGTTGCCCCCTTGTACCTGTGACTATGCCTCCATTTGCACCTCCATGCATATAGTTGTGCTTTGCCCGAAGTTCTCTGCCCTGCGACATACATTTCTAAGACCCATACTAACAGCGAAGGGGTTTTGGCAAAATAGACCAGCCTATTTATACTTAAGAGGTTCTGGCCACTCCTAAATTGTGCCTTTTTGTTTCCCATTTTCTATCTGGGGTCTTATGTGCATCTCGCTAGTTCTGTATTCCGTTTCAGGATTTTATGTAGATTTTTAGTGCTTGTAAATATTC
Organism: Calotriton arnoldi; assembly: GCA_963921515.1. NCBI lineage: Eukaryota > Metazoa > Chordata > Amphibia > Caudata > Salamandridae > Calotriton > Calotriton arnoldi. The sequence continues at coordinate 281,962 of CAWUFW010005453.1, forward strand.
AGTGTTTTAACGTGATTGTTGTCTGGACATATTTTATGTGTTGATTTGGCAGCCTAATATCTTAAGCTTGTTTGTTTTAAAATGGACACATTTTTACTGTACACTTGTATTAATTTCCTTTTAAATCAAATAAAAGTTTATTGAATTGAATTAAAGTCACAATTCTGTAAATGTCACTTTTAGCGCGTTGGCATTTTTTTGTCCTAACCATTTTGTGCCTCTGTCAATATCCTGGGTTACATGACTATGAATGGCTCTCCTGGTGGTCTTTGTGTATTCCTCCCAGATAGTGACACAAAAGAGGACTAAGTGTCGGTAGGATGCTGGGGCGGATCTCTTCCCTTGTCCACTTTGAAGAACTTTGCTGCCTACATACATAAAAAATAGATGTGAAAAGCTAGCACCAGGTACAAATAGTGGACCTCCAGAGCCACTTATCAGTACAGACCTGGACTTATGGACACAACAGAAAAAGGACTGCCCTGCCACCATAGAAGGGCTCTGCTGCTACTGGAGGACTACCCTGCTGCTTGAGGATTGCCTTGTTCTCTGGGAAGGAACACTGGACCTCCTCCCTTCATCCCAGGCTAACCAGAGTGACTCTACGGGTGAGTTGGCTGACCTCCTGTTTGAGCTGCAGGGACAGACCAAGCTCCAGAGGCCTCCCTGCAACTGCCTACCTGCCTGGACCTGCAATTGGACTTGCCTGAGCCCTGCTGGCCTGTGCTGGAATGAGTTCTTGGTCCCCAAGAGGTGAATCCCCCGGTCTCTGGCCCTTGGTTGGCTCAGCTGAGCTACTCCTAAGAAGAAAGGTGAACTCCTGAAGTCTTGGGCTCTTCGTGACTGTGAACAGGCCCGTTTGTATCGAGACTCTGCCTTCTGTGATGACCGCCAGCGCAAAGCTCTAGTGAACCCAAATCTTTGTGCTACAGTGACCGCTAGCAATCATCAACAATGTGAGAACTGTACTTTGCGCTACAGCAATGATAGCCGCGGTGACGGCGAGCAGGAAGCTCCAGCAATGACCGTTCATGACTCCTGGTCGGCTCTTCGCACTACAGCCCGCACCGCCTGGCCTGCTCTTTGCGCTACAGCGAACGCTTTCCCTGTTCCTTGCTCTCCATGCTCCTCATGGCCTTCTCCACTGTTCTAAACTCTTCATGCCAGACTTTGAGAAGGTACTTTTCACAGCTGGATTAAGCTGGTCCCTGTATCCAACCCACACTACATTGCAGTTGGCCCAAACCTGCGACTTTCCCCCTATCTAGTATGACCAGATGACCACAAATGGTGCTTTGTACTTTTAGGTGCTTTATTTACCTAAAACTTTCAAATGTAATATCTCCGGTTCTACTGATTGGATTTTTGTTGTTCTGGTATAATTGCATTTATTAAAATTTACAAAAAGTTTCTGAATTTGTTTCAGATTTTTCTTGTGTTGTGTTTTTCCTTCATTACTGTTTGTGTGCTGCATAAATACTTTACACATTACCTCTAAGTTAAGCTTGACTGCTAAGCTACCAGAGGGTTCAGCATAGGTTAATTTAGTGACTTGTGTAGTACACCCTGACAAGGATAGTGGTTGTTGGCTAAGTGGGGCATCCAACCTCTGCAACCAATAACCTAATTTCTTACAAATATCATCTGAAGAAAGGCTATAATTGCAGTGAGATTAGAAAACTGAACCTCCAAGCAGGATACTGTATAATGAGAAAAGGAAAAGACCAAGTTTGAAGCATCACACTCTACAAGGGGCAGCAGGTGATGTTCAGGCACTGTGTTGAGAAGAAACCTCTGTGGAGAAATTATTAGAACTAAAAGAGTGCCTGCCTAAAAATATCTGGTTCACTGTTCTCCAGTGGTATAAGGCCTCTATTTAATGTAACTAAAGCAGAGGACGTGCTGTAGGTTGAGACACTTTTCTACACACCAAGGTTGGGAGTTAACTCTAGTAGACACTGTAGTGTATCTTCCACTCAATCGTGGTTCTCATCTATCACAATGTCTGTCAGTGTTAACTCTGTAAAAGACTGGCATTAAAATGGTGGCCTACTTCCATGGAAAGCTATGCATGCTGTCGCTAGTGTCTTTGTAATCCCCTGGTGTATTAGGGAGACCAGATCTGGGAGCACTGACAATTTACCCACACTTTCAAGATGTATTTAAAGTCCCCAGAATTGGTGGCAGACATTCTACCAGCAGTGATGGCCATTGCCAGAGTGAGTGTTTCACTTGACTGCCCTGGTGGAACGCTCTCGAGATGGCAGATTTTCCACTCCTGATAAAGTGACCATGGCAGTTCCCTCAAACTGCTGGATAGAATGTGCAGCTGTCAAACTCTAAAGACTCACGATATGGCTGAAAATAATTTTACCAACCAAACTTTGTTTTTATGGAGAGGAGTCCACTAGAGCCTCCTGTCTGAGTACCTTTAACTGATGTCCAAGTGCAAAATCCAAAGACAAAGGGCCTGGTTTATATTTTGGCAGATGGAGTATTCTCCATTGGCCTGGGAGAGGACTTTACATCCGCCAGGCTGAGAATACTCCTCTCGCTAAATTTATAAATGATCGCATAGCAGGTGGTCATATATAAAGGCATTGGCAGGCACCGCCTTCACAGCTGTTTCTGTCAATGCATTTTACTGTTTGCTGCAGGACTGTGTCGTAAGGATGCAACCCTGCAGCCAACAATATTCTTTTTTTCTTTTCAAAAAGAAAATCCCCAAATGGGATTTTTTTTTAAAAGAAAAAAGTAATGCTCCCCTCGCCATGAGAGGCTTCTCCCATGGTAAGGGGAGCATTATAATGGTTTTACTGTTCCTTACCGCCAGGTTTTGCCCCATCTAAATCGGGTGGGTTGACATGTAGCCATTTCTCTGATGGCCCTTACTCCCAAGGTCTGTCGGAGGGGATAAAGCATGGCAGAGACAGAGTAGTCTCCGCCGTGATTAATACTAAGGTTCACTCACATGCAAATGTGGCAGGCAGACCACTGTATTGGCGGACGTTGCGACGGAGTACCCTCTCCCCCAATATATAAATCAGGCCCAATGTGTTATAGGAACCCAGTAAATAGTCAAAGGTCTTAACAGAATATTAGGAACAAGATGCTCTTAAGGTAAGAGGTTAGAAGAGTAATTTCCCCTGAGTCATTGTACTAGTTGTGATCTAATGGCATTAACTTGCTAGGTCCCACCATATGCTGTCTTTGCCCAATATCATTGATGTAACATGCCCAGATCATTGCACTGCACTGATTTACCAAATATGCGCAAAGTAAAAGGTTTTTTCATGATGACGCTCAGTATTGACTGCTCAAAAATAATAAGGTGGAATTTGGGTTTCTGGCTCATTGCAAATATTCAGATATGATAGACTGCTTCAGATATGGGCCAAAAAGAATTCAGATATAATGGACTGATTTTGTGAATGGGACATGGAGAGAGCAGGCAGCAGACAATAGGACTGCTATCTGCCATTTATGGTTCTCACAGAGTGGGAGCTCCTCACCATGGACAACTTCTACTTTGTGAACGGTTACTGATCACCATTGGCTTGAAATCTTTACCTTCTACTGGTGTAAAGTTAAGTAATTTGAGTACTGTCTTGTAAACTATGTGAATAAGTTAGGTTTCTAGACTTACACAAGGATGTAAAACAGGCATTACCATTCAAGAAATCATCCTTCCAACTTGTTTTTTAAAACAAATTATCAATTGAATAGACTGGAAAAAGATGCCTACATAACCTTTTGATTGGAGCTCCTTTTCTACAAAATGTAGCCATTCTGAATCATTGGTTCTTTTTTAGTGTTTTTAAATCTTATAGTCAAATGCTGGAAATTCAAATTGGTTCACTCATTCAGATGATTCACATGGTTCACAAATTGGTTCATAAGTTTAGGAGAAAGTTTTTAATTCAAAAAGGACATATTCTCAAACCACAATTGCTTCTTCACTAAGGCTGTAAATGTGCTTCTAGACACGGAACCAGACTTTCAAAAGTATGCTCGCTCAGTGCGCCAGCCTGCATACCCTCTAAAATTGGGACCTTATGCAAGACAATGCTTATTCACATAGTTTTTAATCATTCATATGTATTAAAGCACAATTCCATCACGTTTGGCCAGGGCAGTAACCATCAACAAATCACAAGGGCTCAGGGTGTGGCCATGAGTGTTATAGCATGAAACATTGACATGGGATTAGCACAAGGGTCTCCAACTGATAGCTTGGGGGCTACTGGCAGCTTCCCAGTACCCTGGGCAGAGTTCCGTGGAATGCAGTCCAGCACAGTATGAAATTTAGAGGGTCTAGCCACACTGAAGAAGACAGCCCTGCACATCTCTGGATCCTTAGAGTGACGGCAGCCAAACTAATGTCAAGGCCACATGCATGCACACAACCACACACTGTGACACACCGCAGCATGACATGACATGACTGAGCAAACACTGCTTAAAACTTAAGTCTGGAAAAACAGAGGTGGTACTGTTTGGGAATCTCTCTCCCCCTGGTCCCCTGCCTAGTGGCTGGATGTGCTTGGTCCCCCTCCAATTTCTGTGTCCAAAGCCAAAAACCTGGGTGTCATTATCAACGACAAACTTAACCTCGGAGCCCAAGTCTCTGTAATGGTATCTTCATCCGATCACACCCTTAGGATGATTAGGAAGATTCTGCCATACATTCCGTATAATTCCAGGAAAAACGTGATTACTGCATTAGTCCTTTCAAAGTTGGACTATTGTAACGGCCTCTACATGAACCTACAAGAAAAGCATGCTAGTAGATTTCAACTAGTTAAGAGCGCCACAGCCAGATTGATCTTGGATCTCCCGAAATTTCACTCAATTTCCCCTGGTCTCCGAAAGTTGCATTGGCTCCCGGTCCATAGCCGGGTCAAATTTAAGGTCCCCTGTTTGGCCGATAAAGGTCTCTACCACTCAGGACAAGAATTATTAAGGCACTCCTTTCACATAAGTAGTACATCCCCAACAGACCATTACATTCGGCAGGATCCAAAACACTTGTGATCCCCAGAGTCAGGAAAGCCAACTGGTGAGGCAGGAGTTTTGTTGTCAGCACAGCTAAATTGTCGAACTGCCTTCCGGCCCACATCAGAGCCATTCCATCCCTCCTCGCATTAAGGAAAGAGATCAAGACCTGGCTCTTTAACAACTAAGCCAATCTAACTTTTGCTTGTTCATGTTCAAACTAGCACCAAGACACCCATGGGTAATCGCACGTTTTATAAATTACCTTAACATAACATAACTACCTGTCTCCACTCTCAATTTAGCAAAGTCACATGGAGTTTTGCCATATTTCAAGCCCTACTCTTATCAATCATACAGTGTGTGTGTTAGAAGCTAAATGTTCATGAAGTGTTATTACTCAACATAAAAAGGACATATTTGATGGAAATGTGTGTATCTGAGAAAGTGATGTATGCTAATGTTTGAAAATAATTGAAACTCCAAAGCATATTTAAAGCTGCTATTTGAATGATAATTCACAGTGTGTTTGGCAGATTTATAGGTATTAGTATTTCCTTTATGACAGTGGGCAGTTGTTGATATGCTGTCATTTAATTATTCATGTGGAGGCATTTTATATTGATAAAGAATTGCCCAACATTGAAGTTGGTCATCCTATCTTATTTGCAGGGGTTGTCAGTGTTCTGTCAGAATATCAAGTTTTAAATATATCGTCTTACCAGAATATTTGCAATTACAACATCATGATCACCCCCATATTCTTAACTGGTGCTGCTGGTTTTTCGACTCTGTGAACTGGGACTCTGCTAACCAGGCATTAGTGCATGTGCTCTGACCCCGAAAACATGTAAAAATTAGCTAGACTCCAAATTGGCAAATTGAACTTACCTATAAGTTCCTAGTACAGGGTACAAAGTGTACCCATGGCCTGTAAGTCTGTAAGTTAAATGTCACTAGTTGACTGCAGCACCCATTGTACCACCCCCACAGTAACAGTGCAAACATGCCTGCAGGACTGACATTGTAGCCTAGATGTACAGTTTTAAAACTGAAAAATTGGCCTGTCAAAATAACTATTTTTGTCATACCTAAACCTTCTTTTAAATCTTAATAAGGTGACCCTAGGTAGGCCTTACTGTCCATAAGGCAGTGTGCATGGTATTAAAAAGTAGGGCATGCAAACTTTTCATGGTAAACATGCCCTTAACAGTGAAAGGGCCCCAAAAGCTATTTTCACTGTAGCAGGGTTGGCTGTTCCATAGGAAAGCATTGGGATACCATATTAAATGTAATAGTTTTATGTCCAACAAGGAAACACCTACAGATTTTATTCTTGGACTTTTTAAAATATTTATTACAAGCCCAATATACTGCTGACGTCTGGTTTGTAATAAATATTTTGGAAAAGGTACTTTTATAAAGGTACCTTTCCATTACCTAAAGCCTCTGGAGGCCCATTTGCATAAGCTCTGACTGTCACCAGGCAGTTGAATAGTCCCCTTGATGAGGCATGAAAACTGGTCCCTCAGCAGGACAAAGGCCTTGGATTTGGGGAGGTGTTTCTGTTCCTTTGGCAGGAAGACCATCTGGGCTGTGCCCAGGAACTTGATTAACTTCAAAGAGGCCTATCCTGTTATAGGCAAATGTTAGCTGACACCAGGCCAGGGCCCTTCTTTGTTTCCCCAGTCAGACAGGCACCAATCCCAGTGTGAGAGTAGCTGCACCCAGAACTAGTCTGAAGTGATCACAGAGGAGGGGTTGCTCAGCATCAATCCCAGTGTGAGGGTTGCTCATTTTCCTGGCCATACCTCTGGGGTGGGCACATAGGCTCTGCAGAAAGGGAGAAAGTTTTCCACAACTTTGATTTGGGCAGAGAAGGGCGCTGTACAATTGTTGCAGAAGGGAACGCAGGTACAGCTGGAAAAGTGGGTTGGGTTACCCTGGGAATTTTTACCTATTGGTTAGGGAGGAGCCAGGAGTCACCCCCACCCACTTGATAGTGACAGGCATAAGTGTGGCACCTCTGGGCACCTTCTGCAAAATACTACTGGACCTATGGAAGGCAGAAGAAGGACTGCACTTGCTGTTGAGACCTCTGAGGAAATCAGAAAGGCTTGACCTGCCCCTGCTTGTAGTCAGGACAAAGAAATGAACTTCAAGGATCAGTTGGCTGATCATCTGTTAAGTTACAGTAACACAATAAGCTGCAAACCGCCTCTTTCCCTGAACTACCAGCTGACTAATTCCATCTGAAGCTGCCCTGAACCCTACTGGTGGCTTCTGTTAGAGTGAGTCTTGACCCCCAAGTGCTTTTCTTGAAGTCTTCTGACCCTTGGCTGTGTCAAAGTGTAATCCTCCTAACATCCTCAGAAACCTGGGACTTAGAAACCTTTTGGCTCCATAGACATCCGGAGAACCGGGACAAACCTACCAGGTGAATTTGACAGAGGTGCTTTGCTGCTAGGCCAAAGATTCACAGTTGTTCCTGCTCAGAGCTTTTCTGCAACAGCAAATCCATTTTAGCAGGACATCACTGAGAGGGTATTCGGCCATGTGGAGTCCTGTTTAGCTACAGCTTGCAGCTTTGCCCCCTTGGAGGAATCCAAGCTCAAAAAAAGTGATTTAGTCCTAACACAGAAATCTTCACTGGGTGAAGGCGACGTAAGTGTATAGCTGGCGGGGGGGCCTTCCGTGGGCGTGAATTTTGAATTTCTCCTGCTCTGAATGTACCTGCCAAAAGTCAACACCTCGTCCGATGGCTTCCCGACCTTGTTGAGCCCCTCTCAAGCACACCCTGCTTCCTTGCCCATTGAGGATTTTCTTCCTCATGCAGAGGTGGTTGGGTGACCTTCAGGCATTTTATTGACCATCCTCCCCTTCTCAATAATTGCAGACTGAAATACTGTAATACTAACCATCGATAAGCCTAATAAAATTCTCTGGCTTCCCACTGCCACTTTTTGCTAAGTGATGTGCTTCTTTTTCTGGGAACGTGTAAGTACCCGTCTACCCTGTCGAGAGGTTGGGCCCAACAGAAATACGGTACACTTGTCCCAGTGTAATTTTCAGACACCAGGACACATTCAGCAGCTCCTGCACGTTGTCTGCTTTCCTTCCGAGCAGCAACGTGCAGGCGGAGATGGGGGCTTCAGATTCCAGCTAGCCCCATAACAAAGGCAGAAGTTAAGGGGCCATCAGGCAACCTTTTGTTGGAGTATTCTGACTGGGAGCTATTGGGAGCCTCACACCTGAATGCAATGGAGGGGAATCAAAGTTACACAGTTTATAAATTTGCAGGTACTTAAGAGAGGCATGCTTTTGACTTAGTCCAGTTACTGTATGTAAGAAATATGAATGCACAGTAAGAATGTCAGATGTGTAGGTCTTCCCAATATTTACACAAACAACAATTTAAATACCACTATTTTGTTGTATTTCTTTTATAGTGCTATAATGCAACTCATCCCATTGCAGGGTATCAGAGCACTTAGCATTACATGTACACCTTATACATTGACAATAAATCATATTTGTTTAAATGAATGTACAGGATGTGATACATAAGACAATGATGGTTACAAAGTGTAGGAGCCACATGTCCTTCATAGCTCACTGTGCTATAATAGAAGGTTTACAATTTAGGAACTGCAAGTAACAAAAGGATCTCTGTGTTAAAAGCAGCAACCCACTTACCCATTTACATAAAATAAAAATCACTAATAACCCCTACGTTGTACGTCTTGCGCGTGCGCACTCGCAAAACGTACAACGTAGAGGTTATCAGTGAAGAAGGGTGGCGAGGAGGAGGCAGGAGAGTGGCCATGTTGAGGAGGTGGCAGCCACGGGGCAGGTAAGTGCCTTTTTAATTACTTTGGGAGGGACGGAGGGGCCGGCTAACTACGCTCTGCCATGGAGTCGTAGTTTTGCCTGAACACCGCGTTCGCTACGGCGGAGCGTAGTTACCCACCCGGGCTTAATAATAGACCTGCTAACTATGTGTGAGATCTTAAGATCTGATGCCACTTCTTGTGAGGTCATGGGCTGTGAAACCACTTCCTGTGATGCCACTTGCAATGTCTTTCACCGTGATGTCACACACTGTGATGTCACACACCATGATATCACTTACTTACGGCCTAACTTGGTTAGTCCCCCCCACTCCTTTTTTTAGGACTTGTGCCCTGGTATAGCTAGATCTTTCAAATAGCAGCTGGTAGGCAGAGGCCATCTAGGAGTGTGATTCAGGCATGACCCGAGGCAGAAACAGAAATGTGAATGCCCATTTTACCTATCAGCTCCAAATTTGAGTTCTGATAGCACTTCCCCATCAAAAGTTACCCAGATTTACAGTTTTAGTATATGTTGTACAGTGGAAATATATCCTGCTATCTAAGCTGCTATGAACCATGTGTAATCTAAAATCAAATAATATAGTTCAAGAGCAGGTAGGAACATTATTTTTTTCATACTTGCTTCCCGTAATTGTACTCTGAGCAATTGTGGAGTCAGTGGTACGTCAGAATATTGATCACAAAAATATTGTGCTACGAAAATATGCTTGCCAGAATATGGACTACCAAAAAACTGTGAAGTTATGTGCATATAGGTGAGTATTGATTCACTATTCTTAACCAAACATCTACGTACTTTGAAGTTGTATATTAATAAAAGTAGATGTTAACTCCCTTCTTGGATACTCACCTTCACAATATGTTTATATTTGATATTTTGGCTGCAATATTCTTGTGAGACAATATTTAAAACTCAATATTCTGGTAGTAGGCCAAGTTGGAGGTCCTGCATATGAAAAGATGTCTTACCATAGTACCCATTACTGCAGTTTAAAAATAAAACAATCTTCAGCTAAACACAGCTCCTGTGATTACAAGTATGTAGCAGCCCACAGCCACCACAGAGGTCAAATACCAAATGTACAGAGCAAATAAATGGGGAGTGAGTTGAAGAAATATAGCTTTTCACAATGACCAACAGATACGCTTAAAAATACAGGCCATCATAGACCTGGCATCCTTGGCGTGGTTCCCCCTGACTTTTTGTCTTCTGACCTCCTGTTTTGCTGACTTCACTTTTGCTGTTAGCATTCAAGGCACTTTACCACTGCTAACCAGTGCTAAAGTGCATATGCTCTGTACTCAAAGCATGGTAGCAGTGGCTTATCCCCAATTAGCATATTTAATTTACTTATATGTCCCTAGTAAAGTACACTATATGTTCCCAGGGCCTGTAAATTAAATGCTGCTAGTAGCCCTTTAAATATGCCTCAGGCCTGCCACTGCAGAGCCTGTGGGTACAGTTTTAAACTGCCATTCGACCTGGCAAGTTGACCTACTTGCCAAGCCCAAACCTTCCCTTTATTACATATAAGTCACCCCTAAGGTAGGCCCTAGGCAGCCCTATATACAAGGTGCAGTATATTTAAAAGGTAGGACATGTACTTTTGAGTTTTACATGTCCTGGTGGTGAAAAGCTTTTAAATTCATTTTTCACTACTGCTGGGCCTATCTCTCCCATAGGTTAACATTGGGATTGCCTTAGAGCATCTTTTAAGTGTAATTTCCAATTGGGGAATGATGGATATTGGGAGTTTGGTATCTCTGGACTCACAATTTAAAATCATAACTTTTGGTGAAGTCGGATTTTAAATTGTACATCTGAAAATGCCACTTTAACCATTCTATGCTTCTGCCTGTCCCTGAATACACGTCTGGGCTGGGTAAAAGCTGGGCTGTGTGCATTTCCTCTAGAAAGTCCCACACAAAGGGAGCTAGGGTGTGTCATTTGCATCCTGATGGCCCATCACCAGGCTGTTGGGCTTTCTTGAGGTAGATTGGGAGGGAGGAGCCGACACTTTCATCTGAATAGGTCTGTGCCTATCCCCACACAAAGAGCTGCATACCCCCCTGTAGTGAGTCTAGAGCCAGGGCAGGAAAGGCAGGGACCTTGTGATCCTAAAAGGCCTCTTTGAAGGCTCCCCCACTTCATAGGCACAACTGGGTATAAGCACTGGACCACTGACACCACCAAATCAGAACTGTGCTGAAACCAAGGACATTCTGCCAGGAAGAAGAGCTGCTGTGCTGTAGGAGGGACTGCCACTCTGCTAACTGTTTTGCTGTGTTGACCTGCTGCCTCTTGCCTGCCTGGGAGTGAGAAGGACTGGACCTGCGCTGTACATCCTTCAACCCAAGTTTCTGCAAGGGCTTGCTGGATTGCCCCCTGTCTCGGGACCATCAAATACTTCCTTCAACTTTCCTTCAGTTGCTGGACTCTACCAACTGTGAGCCCTTCTCTGCCAAGAGGTGCCAATCCAGTCCTGGACCTTGAAAGTGGGTTCTATAGATGTTACCTTCAAAAATAGATGCGGTGAAGACTTTGCACCGATCGGAACCAACGCAGTGCCCTCCAGCGCCGATGCAGTGCCAAACCGAGGACTTCCCTGAGCGGCTTGACGGCGATGCGGGTCCCAACTGCGAGGTTCTACACTGACGCAGTGCTGATCCAAAGACATCCCTGCGAGGCTCGACAACAACGCAGCGCCTACATCATAAGGGGTTCAACGACGACACGGGCCCGACTGCGAGGCTCGACAAAAAAGCATTGACCCGACTGCCTGAATCAGAACCGACGCATCGAGTCTTCGACACTGACACATGCTTCATCCGAGATACTTTTTAAACGGGCCCTGTGTGGGTCCTGTAGCGGGCTTGCCCTCCATCGCGGTCGGCCTGAAACTTTGGATTTACCTTTGTCTAGAGCGACGTCAAGTAAGCCCTAAGTGCTATTGACTTTAAAGCACTATATTGCAGTTTATTCGTTAAAAATTCATATCTTGACTTTTACTTATTGGATTTTGTCATTTTTGTCTTGTTTTACTCAGATAAATATTCTCTGTGTTTTTAAACTGGTGTGGAGTCTTTTTGTGATTTCACTGTGTTACTTTAAAGTGTGCACAAATACTTTACACATTGCCTCTTAAGTTAAGCCTGACTGCTGTGTGCCAAGCTACCAGAGGATGAGCACAGGCTAATTTAGGTTGTGTATCTGACTTACCCTGACTAGGATTGTGGTCCCTACTTGGACAGGGGGGCAAACCTCTTTCAACTGGAGACCCAGTTTCTAACAATACCTATATGCATGAACACACACACACCAACACACTGTCAAAAGCATATTCACACACAGTCTAGCACACGTACAGGCACCCACCTACCGACACAACCATTGATGCACACACAGAGGAGCAAATGTACAGAAACCCATTCACACTATGAACAACTGATGAACAGGTAACCATGCACATAGACCAACAGAGATACATTTGCATGGATGGATGGATGAGTGGGCTGATACATATATGGACAAAAGGAAGAATGATCAGATGGGTGAATGGAAAAACATGTAGATTGAATAATGGGTGTATGAATGGATGGATTGCTGTAGGTGGGGGGATGGATGAATGATGATTGTTAGGATGGTTTGATACGTGTTTCAATGGATGAATGAACATGCAGTTGGATGTGTATGCTGATTGGTAGATCAGTAGTTGGATGGGTGGATGCCAGTGCTTAATTTGTAAAAATAGAAGTGCCAGGGCCCTCTTCAGGAGGCCACCTCTGCTTGCACAGCCCATTGCTGCTGTCAGCATTGCCAATAACGGGAACAGCACAACTACTAACCATGACACACACACAAGTGTGACAATTCTGACTCTTCCAGACCCCCAAAGTTATAAGAATGGCTTTGGTAGAAGGTATTAGTCATTTTTAAAGTGCATTGAAATAATAAACAAGTGTTGGTATGCTCGTCTCTAAAAGAGACAAAGAGCACCACCATGCAGCAGACTGTCATAAGTGCCGGTGTTGACAATTAAGTGCTGGTGCTGAGCACCGGAAACCACAGGCTCAAATTAAGCACTGGTGCATGCACAGATAAGTGCACAGATGGCTGATTGTGTATTAATGGATGTGCGTGCAAAAGAATGAAGGTGGCAGATAAAGGCATGAGTCTGTGAAAGGATATCTGGATTAATGTGTGGCTCGATAGATGATTGTGCACACGGATGAATGTGCATGGGGATGGAAGAGTATGCAACGGACAAGTGTGTCTAGGTGGAGAGAAGGGTATGCTGATGGATGGGGATATATAGGCAGTGTGCGAATAGATGGATGTAAGTGTGTGCAGATGCAGGTCAATGAGAATATAGATGCATGAATTTAGGATGCAAGAAAGATGATGGGTGAATAGATGAAAGTTTTGATATATGGATTAGTTTGCAGATGGATGGATGGATATGTGTTAATGGGATGATGAGTGTGTGGATAAATTAACTGAAGAGGGTTACGATGGATACACGTGTGAGTGAATGAATGAGTGAGAACGTGCAAAAATGAATTGCAGACGGATAAGTATGTGTATCGGTAGATAGATGAATGATGACTGTATGTGTAAATGGGCATATTGATTTATGTGTTTGTAGAAGGATGACTTAATATTCGAATGGTTGAATTAATGTTCTATTCATGAATGTTTGGGTGGTTGAATGATTGATGGATGGATGAGTGTGGAGATGAACGAATGGGTTTACAGATGGATTGATGAGGCTGGGGCTTAGCTGATGTGTCAAGGTTCAGATGTATAGATGGATGGATGCGAGAATGAACGGAAAGATGAAAGTGTGGGAGAGTGTAGGTGGATGAGGGTGCAGATGAATGGATAAGTTTGTAACACTCGGACTCTCAGTCTTGCATTCCTATCTGGGAGTTGGTATTGTCTCCTCTACTGCGCAAGGAAGGTTGGCATCTAATATTAATTTGATGTTTAACATTTTTATCACACAGATGTGGCAGAGGTCAGTAGAAATTATCACATTTGAATAAGTTTAAGCCATTTTTGGGGAGTTTTATGTGGCGTGAGCTCGACCGAAAGGAACACTTTATATGAGCACCAGTTACATCGCTCAAGGTCGCATTTATTTTTTTAGGGGAGGTTAAGTGATTTGCCCAGAATCACAGGATGTTGAGCCGACGCCGAGACTCGAACCTGGCTGCCCAGTTCCAAGGTTGGCGGCTCTGGTCATAAAGCCACATCCTCTCCTTTAGGACATGACTTGAAGACGGAGACTGGTGATACCGGGATTTTTTATGCTTTGAAAATAAAATGATGACCAACCCCAAGTGGGTGTCACACCAGAGTGCGAGGGGCTTCAGCTCACTGCCGTTCACGTGTAAAAAAGCATTGCCACCAAAATGATCCAACATCTCTTCCATCCATTCGCTCGCTTTAATCAACACAATATTACTTGTAATAGAAGAAATTCAAAATCTATTCTTCACAGCCCTTAATTTTAAAACACCATTCCCTTATGGTCTTCATTTATCACCCTTGGAAAGATGAAAGACCAGCCAGCTCTGGTAACAGGTACTCATCCAACGGAGCCATCCATTTAACTCTGTCCTCGCACGCACCCCATTTTAACTTCGTGCCGTCTGATGCATGCAAATCAATATTTGCACGCTCTAATCAGGGGCACTTCCAGGGAGCTACAAGAAGATATTCCTCCCAGTGGTATGCATCTAAGAAGTAACATTTCAGGCAAGAAAAATGCAGAAGAAAATGGCTTTGCTCAAACAACCATTAGCGATGGCAATCGGTATCACTTACCTCGACATAGAAGTAGGATCGATTGGCCCTGGCAATGCTTGCTTGAAAGTTATTTAAACAAGACGCACACAGAGTCTATATTTCCTCATCATGGAAGAGAAACATTTACCCATAGGTTCTTGAAATCCACGGGGTATTGAAGTCCTGTTGAACGCAGACTTCCTTTTGCTCTCAACTGAGCTAGAGAGAGAGAAAGAGAGAGAGAGACACAGAGAAAGAGAGAGAGACAGAGAAAGAGAGAGTGTGGCTAGAAAGAAAGAGAGACAGGAGAAATTGAGAGACAAACACAGCAGCTATAATATGACAAACTAATCAGACAAGCAGTCAAGCACTTTCTCAACTTTTCCACATGAAGGCAGCTTTGCTAACATGAGTTTTTTTAAAGATTCAGCTGGGGATGTGGGGGGTTGAAACAAAGTTAAATTGTCGGTTATTCGTCGTCAACTCTCATGGAAGCAAGACACTGGCTGTGGAAGAATGTTTTTCATGGCATTCTGTGGGGAAAAGGAGGCTTCTAAACATGCGCACCCGCACAAAATACACACGTACTGCTGCAACCTAAAATAAGAAAAGAAGCAACAAGATCATAACAACACAATGTTACATTTTAATTTTTACAAATTATTATAATCACCCGATGTTTGCAGCCAGAACGAAGATAAGTGGTGCATTGTCGCTTGTATAAGGAAGTGAACGCAATATTTAAACAGTTATCTGCTGTGTACTTTTGAGTGCGGTAAAAATGGAACTCTGCTCCAAGTACACTAGTTACCCCTCTTCGAAGTCATGTTGGTGGATAATTTTTTCATATTTCTTGCTGTAGTTTAAGGATACAATATGTGGCATTTTGGCAGACTAGGTCGGTTTATCTCCAGGTTTGACCCCCCCCCCCTATCAGCCTAGAGTTTTACAAAAATGAAACTGGAGACACGTCTGAGAACAAGGGTGGTGGTGGCGCACGATCGTTGTCCAGAGATTTTCATTTTCAATTTGTGTTTTTAGATCATTAGAGAAGTAATTTAGCCTGGGTAGACATTGCTGATCCGGGGCGCATTTTTCTGGGCGACATTTTTAAAAATGGCAGATGTGTTGCAGTGATGATGTAATATTTCAGGAACCATGAGACCTATATACTTCATTTTGGTGTCAAAATATCAGTTTGGGGGGGTCAAGTAGTCTTATAGAGACATAAAATAACTCCTCAGACCAACTCTTTTGCCATTTTCCAAAATGGCGGCTATAATACAGGAAGAAGAGACAACTATAGAAATGAAAAAAAATAATGTTAATCACTCCTGTTTGAGACACATTTTCATAGTTCACTTTATTTATTTGTTTCGGCAATAGCTCGTGGTACATTTGTAGAATGTTAAACATTTAAGAAGAGCATATCAACAGGGACATCTTTATGTGGCACAGGTTTTGCAAGTACATGTACGTGTAAGTTCTGTGGGTAGAGGCTTTAGAAATTTCATAGGTTTTAGCACCCCATCAATACCTTCCCAACCAAATTCACATGGATCTTTCTCTACATATGCATGATTCAAAACATTTACACATCTTCTGATCAAGTAGAATGCTCTTTTAGTGAGTTCATGCATAAAATATGACGTCGGTGAAAGGTCACTTAGCAGGACTGATCTCTTGAACTCACTGTACCGAAGATCGTCAAATGTGTGACAGTCAGAACGCGTTTTCCGCACACACACAAGGTATTTTTCTTCATCTTTAAAGTCACATCCTTTTCTCTCAGCAAATCCTTTTAGAAACTTCACAGGTTCAGCAGTTAAAGCTCCAAGCTTTGTTCCAATTTTCAGTAACGACTGCTACTAAGCACTGGTAGTTGGGCGGGGGGGCTGAGGGATGAATAATAAAAATAAAAATACACTAACTTACCTGAATGCCGGCGGGTGCTGACGCCTCTGCTCCATCTCCTTGCAACAACAGGAAGCTCCCAGCCTCCCAGAAGCCCCTGTCCAATCACAATGCTGCCTTAAGCAACGTTGTGATTGGTCTGAGCGCTGAGAGGGGCTTGGAGGCTTTGCATGTTCCTCACCAGGCTGTGTAATGCAGCCTGGTGAGGAAGATGCGAAGTGCGGATGACGGTTTGACCGCCATGCGCACTTTAGAGTGTGCTTTACACTTGTCCCCTGCCCCTGCAATGGCCAGCCTGGCCCACCCGCCCCACACCCGAGCAGGAAGGAAAACGAAAACGATAATAAAATTAGCTATTACTGTTTACGTTTTCCTTTTTTACACTGCTCGCAGAACAGTGGGCCGGTGCTCCTCCGCCTTAGCGGAGGAGCCGCCACTGCCAATTTTGCTCATAGTGTCACCACCCGTAAGAATATGTGCCTTGATAAGAACACTGGCAAAAGGAACAAATGATGTTGAATGCTGAACAATGCAAGCATTCACCCCCAGTCATAAAGATCTGGGTTTATCCATCGTTCTTTTGCTCACCACGCCACCCCAGTTTGGACCCAGCCATATGCAAATCAGTATTGACCCTGTTCTTCATGGGAATAGTCCAGCCCGAACTGCCTAGCCAGGTCCTCACTGGACCGGAAACAAGCATCCTGGGACCGGTTTCGCGGCATCACCCAATATCAGCCAGGCTAGCTTGAATCCAGTGGCACAGTGAGCACGGGACCCACGTCTGGGCATACCTTTCCCACTTAGGGCGACAAAAGCAAAAGGAGCAAACTGGGGTGGTGTAGTGATTAAAAGGTCGATGGATTTTTAACCCAGATCTCTTGTCTGGGGGTGAATGTATGATTTATTCAGCATTCTGTCCATCATTTGTTTGCGCAGCACTTCATGCCCTAAGTGGGATGGGTATGTCCAGACATGGGTCCCTTGCTCACTGTACCACTGGTATTACTGGTAAAAGCCCAACCTTTCTCTTTTGGACGGTATCCTGGGAGATCAGAGCATGAATTCCAGCCCAAGGAGGAACTGGCTTTTCTTCATCATTGAGTTCGCACCGAATAAGGGATATGATAAAATCAGTTAAATCAGCTTTGCAGACCGCAGCATCAGGTAGAAGAAGGACCATGTACTCAGCCACTTTGAAACTTTCTGGTAGACTGTGATGTGTTGATGGCTTGCAGTGATTTGCACACGTTGGCAAGGCTGTTGGGTTATACGTTTGCAGCTTCATTTTTTTATGCCTACAGCTGACACAGCTTGTTTTCCAGCAGCTACTTAGTTGGTACAGTCTTCGAAAAACACCATGGCAGTATCATGTGTGCTGGATGTTCCAGACAAAGAAGAGCAGTCTTCAAAATCAGAATTATCAAGAGTAGCAATGTTAAATCCTTTCCTGGTAAAGTGATTTGGAAGTGGTGTGCTGTCGGATTCACAAGATTTTACAGCATGCGCTGCTAACTAGATCCTGCTCCGTACTATGTCATTGTAAGTTGTTGATTTACCAATCTTATTCATTGAAGTGGTTAGCTCTCTACTTTTGCACTTGTCATAGATTGCGTGGTCAATCATCATGTGTAGCAGAGTTTTTTTTTTCCGTGATATAATTAATAAAACATGATTTGGAAAGAACTGTATATTTGCACAGCATAAGCCTGTAGGTTCATGGGATTGTCTTCCACTTCTTCGCTTATATCTTCAAAGCCATCATAAATGTTGTCGGCTTCTGTTCCTAACCCAAGAACTTTAGTTTGTAACAGTTTTGCTCTGCTGATATTAAATAATGATGTAAAAATTGTTAAGACATCAGGCATTCTTGTTGACTCCCATGATTTGCAGAGCGCTGGGGCATCACAAAATTTGTCATTAAGTCTAAAATCGAAATCTTTCAGGATGTTTTTAAAAAATGGTGCCTGCCGATTTTACTGCATCCTGTGATCTTATGTTGACAGAAAGAACTTCAGGAGTCAAATCAGAGAACACCATAAGTGGCTCATTCTTTTTGTTAGACTGAAAAAAACGAAATCTGTCATTGTACATTCTCACCAGAAAAATCTTAATTTCATTATTATGGGACAATACAGTTTCATCAATGCCGACCATTATTTCTCTGATCTCACTGAGTGTGAACCTGTAACCAGCACTCATTTGCTTTTCAAAGAGTGCAAACTTACCTTAATGCTGGTGGTTACGTTGTTGCTGGAGCTCATTGTACATTCATATTTTCAAATGTATGCACACATGCAATTCGGGTGAGTATACAAATCCACTGCAAATACACTCACCTCGCGGTTTAGATCAGCTTCTCGGCTGAAAACTTAATCTTGGAAGAAATCAGCTGTAGATAAAAACATGTTCGCCCTTTGAGACTCACACACTCTATTCTTTCGTCAATCCCATTGGCCCCTGTTCTGGCTAAACCACAGATAACACATTGAAGATCCTCTGCTTTCTGATCAGTTGTTGGAGGAGGGTGGGGGTAGCATGGATCTTCTAAGTGGATGGGCATTGGGTTTGGTTGTCATCACTTTCTCAGAAGACTTGAATTCTTGTGATTCACTGGCTTCTGCTATTTTTTGATTAATTCTTTCCAGGCTTTTTTCCATTGTATACGACTTGTAGCACTTGTTGGTAGAATGATAAAATATTTGATTCTCTTCAGCCATCAGTTTCAATCTTCTGTGAACTTCCTCTAGCCATATTTCTGCAGCATCTCAAACTCTTTCTGCCGCAGTTGATGTTAGCTTTTCTTTCGGATTAGTTTGGCATATGACACATTTTTCTTTGTTGAAGGAGTCCTCATATTTTGAGTTAGCAACACTCTATCACGAGGTAAAGATCCTCTGCTACCACCTGCTTCGCTCAGGTTTATGAATTTGAATCAACGGAAAACCTGAAACAAAGCCAATATTAAAATAAATTACCAATATGATGGCTAAAACACATCATTATAGGGCCGCCATTTTGGAAAATGGTGGAAGGGTTGCTCTGAGGAGTTATTTTCTGTCTCTATAAGACTACTTGATCCCCAAAACCTATGCTTTGACACCTAAATGAAGTATATAGGTCTCATGGTTCCTGAAATATTACATCATCACTGCAGCACATTCACCATTTTTAGGTCGAGCATTCGAGACCTCTTGTATATACTTTAGCATATACTTATATGTGTATGTACTTTGTGGGCTCTGGAGATCAGCCCTAGGACTTGTCTGCTTCCGCTTAGGGACTTTTTTTTCTGTTCAGCTGCCTCTATTTAACCGTTTTAATAGAAAACGACCAGCAGAGGTCAGTAAAATACCAGAATTGCTTTCTGCGTAGGGACTTTCTTTCTTTTATTTTTCTGGCAACTGCCTTTATTTAACTTTCTTGATAGGTCAGTAAAATACCAGAATCACTTTAGCATTCTCTAGATTCCAGTCCATAGAAATTGTCTTCCATGAGCACCCGTAGACAATAATATTTTTTTCAAATCTTGTATTTTCAGTGATATGACCACCGAAGGCCCTAATTTTATATTAAAAACAGAGCTTTGGACTATACCATTTCCCGTTGAAAGGCAATATTTCTCTCCATGTGTTCCCATACCTGGCGTGTCATGCAGTTTGGTGCTTACTTTCCCTCCATGTTAAAGAAAAGTAGATGTTTCAGCACCCAGGTTAATGTGCTGCATAGCTAAATACATATAAGGTCCCAAAGGCGAGACCGATTGCATTGCAAATGCTTGTTAAAAATGTTGTCCAGAAATATTCAGCCCGGATTAGCAATGTCTACCCAAGCTAAATTACTTCTCTAATGATACAAAAACATAAATCTAAAAAGAAAATCTCTGGACACAACAGTTTTTTTACGAAGGTATATCAAGGGGCCAGGACTAATGAGCTGAGAAGATGATATGTTACTGTCTGTGTGCGCCGCACGCAGTGCATAAAACATGGAAACACCTCATCAATGACTGTGCTGTTGCTTGAGTATTGCACACTTTTCCTGATATTTTGCTGCGCCTCTGTGCCAGAGCGTGGGCAAGGGGAGGATGCAGCGCACTGACGCTAACGACTTGGGATGAGGTGAGGCCAACCAGGGGTGTAGCTTGGTCAGTAAGACTTGGGGGGGGGGGGAGGTGGTGTCAGACATTCTGACAATCATGCTTGCATATCATGTTAATTATTATATGGGAATCAGCGAATGAGGGGGCTTATGGGACAATGGAAAGGAAAAGGACTGTAGATTGTAAGAAATACTTAAAACCTAATATTTTGTAAAATAACCATGTTTGAAGACCTTCCAAACAAAGGCAAGAGTGTGCATGTGTGTTTTTGAATATGTGAGTATTTAAAAATTCCCAGGTGAACTCTGACAGACACCTTAACATACCTGTCTGAAAGCTCCTGTACCCAACTATTTATTGAATAATACATTTATCAGGGGGTATAAGCTAAGCCCCTGAGGCCAACACTGGAAGTTCACATCCGAGTCAGCCCATGGTGTAAGGCAAAATTATGGTGCACCCCGGCAGAACATGGCGAGGGACCCGTGGTCTCCCATATCTCACAGATTTGCATTGGCTGTGGGCTAAATGGGGGCCACCTGAAGGGCTGGGAGACCCTCCTGCGCTGTAGGGGCCTGTGTTATGCCCATGGAGCAAGCTGTCCATGTTTTACAGCTCTTACGGTAATATTTATGTAGTCAAATTAAAATTAAAATGTCAAATAAATATGGGCATTTGCAGTTAAAATTAACATGTTCAGTGAGAAATGTTATTAGACCTATATACAATTGCACCCTGTCTAGAACCCAACCCATCAGGTCTGTGAGCCATCACATAACTAGATACTTAACCAGTTAATAGAGAACCAGCAGGAAACACATCTTAACTTTGGAATACTTTTTATTTACACCTGACGCCAATCCTGCAAGCCCAGAAAAGTAACTGTAATCTGCACAGTGTTACCAGCTGCGTCCAAGCCAAAGAGGCAAAAACTGTCCAGTCCTGGTTTTGTCTATTACAAATGAATGTTTTGAGTTGTGCCAGTGCAACTCAAATGACAAAGACTACAGCTCCAATAATGCACTTGCTTGTTCTTGCTGAAGTATTCTCCTGCTGACAAATAAACAAACAGCAAGCCCAGGACTGGACACAGTGTGTCCCAGATGATAAGGAGTAGTAGTAACCCTACATTTTTTTTTTAGTAAAGCACAGTATGGGGTGTGCTGAATTTTTAGAGAATCAGCAACTAGATCTTGCTTCTATTGCAGAAACCTGGACGGACAACAGCTCTGGGCCAAATCTAATTTAGGCTGTCCCTCTGGGTTTTGCATGCTATACATTAGACTGACCCCAAACGAGGGGAGGAGGCCTAGCAGGTATTTATAGAGATTCTTTCCTAGCCTCTTTTAAAATGGCTCATTCAGAGGTTTGTGAAGCCTTGTCTTTTAAGTTGGCAGCATTCTTATAATGGGGTCCTACTTTATCCCATCCTAGCCCTAGACATGCTTTTACAGCGAATATATAGGTCCTTTGTTGGGAGAGGGCATTGCTGCTAACAGCTTCACTGTTCTAGGTGATTTTAACTATCACATTGAAAACATTATAGACCCAGACACACTAGGTCTTTTAGACATAATGACCAGCGCCGGCCAAAAACAAGTGGTACAAGGACCCACTCATGAAGCAGGGCACATATTAGATGGTATCTTTACAAACCACTCCACCCTCAAATTCCTAGGCTCGCTCCCTCTAACATGGTCCGACCACCATGCAGTGTTATTTGACCTGACTCTTCCTTCTTGAGGGCTTGCTTCAAATTCTGCATCCAGGACACATAACGTTTGCGGCTGGAATAAAGTTAAACCTAACCTACCTGCGCACCAGCTCTCGATCTCACAGCCCGACTTCCCTGATGAATTAAAAGCCACTATTCCTCTTTCTACTGGATGGCTCGACACTGCTGCCACCAAGCTAGCACCTGCAAGATGTGCTCCCTCCCCACAGCACCTTGGTACTCTCAATCAATCAATCAATCATGTCACTTATAAAGCGCACTACATACCCGCGAGGGTCTCAAGGCGCTGGGGGAAGAGGGGGGTGGTGCTGCTACTGATCGAAGAGCCAGGTCTTGAGGAGTCTTCTGAAGGCCAGTAGGTCTTGGGTCTGTCGGAGGTTGGTGGGGAGGGTGTTCCAGGTCTTGGCGGCGAGGTGGGAGAAGGATCTGCCGCCGGCGGTCGTTTTCCCGGATGCGGGGGACTGTGGCGAGGGCGAGGCTGGTCGAGCGGAGCTGGCGGGTGGGGGTGTAGAAGCTGAGTCGTCTGTTGAGGTAGGCTGGTCCGGAGTTGTGGAGTGCTTTGTGTGCGTGGGTGAGGAGCTTGAAGGTTATCCTCTTGTTGACAGGGAGCCAGTGCAGGTCTCTCAGGTGGGGTGTGATGTGGCTGCGTCGGGGGATGTCGAGGATAAGACGTGCAGAGGCGTTCTGGATGCGTTGCAGCCGTCTCAGGAGCTTAGCCGTCGTTCCTGCGTAGAGGGCGTTTCCGTAGTCCAGCCTGCTGGTGACGAGGGCCTGGGTGACTGTTTTTCTTGTTTCGGTGGGGATCCACTTGAAGATCCTGCGGAGCATTCGGAGGATGTTGAAGCAGGATGAGGAAACGGCGTTGACCTGCTTAGTCATGGAGAGGGTGGGGTCGAGGATGACCCCTAGGTTGCGTACGTGGTCGGTGGGTGGCGGGGCTGTTCCCAGTGATGTTGGCCACCAGGAGTCGTCCCAGGCTGAAGGGTTGGACCCAAGGATGAGGACCTCCGTCTTGTCCGAGTTCAGCTTCAGGCGGCTGGTCCTCATCCATTCGGCGACGGCCTTCATTCCTTTGTGGAGGTGGGCTTTGGCGGTGTGAGGGTCTTTGGTGAGGGCGAGGATCAGCTGGGTGTCGTCGGCGTAGGAGATGATGTTGAGGTTGTGCTGTCGGGCGACGTGGGCGAGGGGTGCCATGTAGATGTTGAACAGCGTTGGGCTGAGGGAGGAGCCTTGGGGTACGCCGCAGATGATCTTGGTGGCCTTGGATCGGAAGGGGCGAGGCGGACGCTTTGTGTTCTGCCGGAAAGGAAGGATATGGTCCAGTCCAGGGCCTTATCTTGGATCCCGGCGTCGTGAAGGCGTGTTCGTAGTGTGTGGTGGCAGACCGTGTCTCTGATGCGCTCAGGGATAAAAAAAAAAAGATGTAAGCATCAAGAACGAATTTGGAGGAGAGAAACTATAGTGACCAAGACAATTTTAAATATAAAGTGTCTCACTGATTACAAATCGCTCTTAACTAAAGAAAAATCAAAATATTACACGGACCGGATCAATCTAGCCAAAAATTATTCATAAGAATTGTTTAAAACGGTTTCTAATTTTACCAAACTCTCTGGAAATAGGTAAATTATAGTCAGCCGCTCTGTGGCAAAATTGCAAAGTTGTTTTTGAAGAAAGTTGAGGACATATTCAATGCATTTAATGGAACTAAGGAAAAAGGCGGGCACTACCACTTTACTCGTCTTTGGAATCCGAACAGGCTACTAGCCAAACACAGGCCTCCTTTTCATAGTTTGTCGCTCTTTTGACCAGCTCAGTTCTTGGGTTAATTCAAGCAGAAAAGTCGGGGTCCCCAATGGATCCATGCCCCCCCCATCAGTGCTTAAGCTGGTCCCAGAGATGTTAGCTGAAAAGCTTACCATGTTTTTTAACGTGATGTTTAAGTCGGGCCAATTCCCCTTAGATTGGAAGGTGGCATCCCTTCTGCCCCCAATAAAAAAAAACTAATCTAAACCCTGCCTTTCCCAGCCAAGATAGTGGAAAAGGCGATGAACATTCAACTATCTGATTTTATCCTGGAAAACCAATTGCTTGATACCAGGCAATACGGATTCTGGAGGGGGCACAGCACGGAGTCTGCTTCGATTAAATCTACGGAGGAAATTAGACTTGCCCTGGATGCTGGTGGAAATGCTTCACTGGTACTGTTGGACCTCTCTGCAGCCTTTGACAAGGTCCATTATGAACTTCTGTTGGACCGTCTGGCTGAAATTGGAGTGCAGGGAACTGCATTAAACATACTGCGATCCTTTTCTAACAGACAGAAAGCAAGTGGTCGCTCTGAGCCTTTCTCTATTCCCTGTGGGGTCCCACAGGGATATGCGCTCAGCCTGACAGTTTTCAATGTCTATGTGTCCTCTCTTGCCATACTGATAAGATCATTTGGCTTCTCGCTCACCTCATTTGCCGAAGACACACACATTGTGGTCCTTCTCTCCAACCAGGACTCCGACACAGAAAACAGTTTCTGTAACTGTATGAGGGCGGCCAGCACGTGGATGAACAACAACTGCTTGATATTGAATGCAGGAAAAACAGAGGTTATTCTGTTTGGCAGTAACACTTCTTTCTGGACACCATCTTAGTGGCCAGACGAATTAGGCCCTCTGCCAGTGTCGGTGAGGAAAGCCAAAAACCTGGGAAACCTTATGGACAACAAACTCTCCTTTGGAGACCAGGTAAATGCAGTCACTGCCTTCACATTTTTCATCCTTCGGTTGGTCAAAACAATTCTTCGATTTCTTCCTTTTGAGGCACAAAAGCATTGGTGACCTCACTAGTGATGTCGACAATAGATTATTGCAACTGGCTTTATCTTAACATGCAGAAACAACATCTAAACAAACTGCAAACGCTGCAAAACGCAGCGGCCAGCCTTCTCCTTGGAATACCAAGATTCAAATCTGTCGCAGCCAAAATTCGGAAGCTACACTGGCTTCCGATTAGGCATCACATTACTTTGAAAGCACTGTGTACTGCCTTTAAGGCCCTACAGAATATGGCCCTCACCATCTTAGGCAGAGCCTTAGATGTTATTCACCGAAGAGAAATCTTCCCTCTTCAAATGCCAAAACCTCAATGATTCCCAAGTTCATGAAAGTGAACTGGGGAGGTAAAGGTTTTATCTTGGGCACAATAAAGGCATGGAATGCACTACCTGTTCATATCAGATCCTCTCCCAGTCTTCGTACCTTCAGAAAGGAACTGAAAACCTGGCTATTCAACAACTAGGGCCCAGGCAGAGATTGTGCTGTTATGTCTAAGAGCCAGCGCCGGGACACCTCTGGGTAGCCGTGCGCTCTATAAACTCATTTAACATAACATAGCCTAGCATAGCATAACATAACATAACATAACATCTGAACGATCAAGAAAGAAGATACAGTTTTTAGTTGAACAGTTAGCTAGGAAATATAGAGGAGACGAGAGGTCCATTCAGAAGGAGTCGAAAGGTGAGGCCCTGGGGCTGCTGGTGTCCGTGCCCCTCCCCCATGCCCCAAGAGTGGCCATCTTTACATAATCACTCCATAGGACACATTCCGCGTCTGGGGCCACTTTGCTTGCAGAGTCACTTTGTGTGCACAGAAACATCAGAAGATGTTTGCTGACAAGTGGGTGAGGACTATAAGTCCCGTAGCACATTTTTGGGGTTTCTTTCTAAATCACCTTCTACTTAATCAAGCCGTTTTAAAAGATATAACTCGGTCGGAGATTGAGTCTGTCAACTAAGATTATTATTCATACTGTGTTTGAGTTCCAACCCCTTTACCACCTCCTGGAGTAAGCTTTGACTGCTCGTTATTGCAATCTTTAAGAGAGAAGTTTAGAAAATGAACAACTCTGGTATCCAAAAGTAAAGAAATAATCCTAAACTTTGAAAAACAAAAGGTAAATATCACTATCTACCGTGCATACTCCCAGTAACCACTTACTTCCCACCTACTGGTCCAGTGGGCACGCCATAGCTCGCATTGATATCTGTTCCTATTTACAGAAAGAAATATGCAATTTCATTTAATGTGAATGAGCCTTCTCCGAAGTGCATTGTGTTTGTATGCTTTTCCATTTCAGAAGATCAGCGAAATATAAGCCTAGCTCGTAGTATTGGTATTAATAAATTGTATTAATTTGTGCACGTCTTGAGGAAGCCATGATCAGGCTATTCCTGCCTTTAGAACTTTCAAGGCCCTTTACTTGAGTCTTTCCTAGAGTTAATTAGTTATTGAACAGGTCATTGCATTTCTGTATTATACCAATGTCATGTAATTTCTTATGCACACCTCATTCATTAATATGTAGAAGTAGTGGGTGCTTGCAGATATATCTCATTGAATGTATCCTGTGTACTAGAATACTTATCGGTTTATGTCTCGATTCATTGTTTATCCAGCCCTGTCAGACCATTAGGAGTAAATAAATGTGTGTGGCTTCTCTGTCTAAAACCCTATAAAAGATTATGTTTTTGGCAGGGACGTAAAGCAGGCCATTGCAGCCCCTGCAGTGCAGGGGGGAGCCCAGGCCTTTAGGGCCCCCTAACCTGTCAGAGGGGCACCATTGAGCGAATGCCAATGAGTATCTGTGAAATATAGGAGATTCACGGGCACCTCTTCACATTCTGCAGGAGGCCCCATTATTTTGTGTTACGCCATTGGTTTTTGTGATATGTTCCAGACTTTCTTTGCTTTCCTTTGGAGGCAGTCCTCTTGTTGAACTATACTTAGTTCTGGCTCTTTGCTCACTTTGGAGATAGACCCTATGTTGATCCTCTCGCATTATTTGACTATGATTTAATATTAAGACTTTAGTTGCTATTGATTAACTACTTTTTGCCTCAGTAATGATCTTAATTTTAAACATAGCCATAAGATTTAACCTGGAATCCTTTCTTGCCTAAGTTATTTGATTTGGCTTTGGACTCAATCTTACGAAAACTCCCAAGGTTTTACAAAGACTCAGTTAGTTCCAATACTATGCTTTGACCCTCTTAATTATTTTACAGCGTCGACACCTGAATACCCTAATCTTCAACTGTTAGCTCTACCCAGCCTCTTACTTTCTATTGCTGGTTCTGCCCTTCTTACACCCACATCTCTCCTTCCTCGTTTCCTCTGCCCATTACTTATTCTAGCTGGTTCTGTCTCTCACACACATACCTTCCCCTTATGCCCTCCCTCTCTCCCTCAACCTTGCTTAGATCCAATTTTCCCTCCAAGTTGTAGTTTCCCATAGGGTTTCTACCTGGAAAGTCTTTTACCAAAATGGCTGATATTTTGAAGTAGAGTATATAATACAAGTTGCAAACTCAACAAAAGTTGGCATTTACAACTGGTGAAAATAGAAGATGTAAACAGTTAATACTGACAAAACCAAATTCCTCCTAATCGCTCCACCCAACCAGTCACCCGTCATTGAGGAATGGATAAAACAACTAAAAGCCCTCAACTGCTTGCCACAAGTTATTGATTCAGTGAGATCACTGGGAATAACTCTCGACAAGAACCTTAACATGCAGAAGCACATCAATGTTGTCACCAAAGGAGCGAACCTCCAAATGAACATCTTAAGAAAATTAAAACCCTTCCTCCCCTCAATGACTTCAAGTCTGCAGTGCAAGCTCTAGTGATTCCCATGTTAGACTATCGAAGTGCAACCCTCTGTTGCTTGTCCTGATCCAAAATGGCTCATCTAAGGGCCTCCTCTAACTCTGCTCCAGTCTCATCACAGGATCAAAAAGAAACAACCACATCACCCCTGATTTGAAATCCCTCAATTGACTCCCTTACAAAGTAAGAACTCAATTAAAAATTAGCTGCATGACCCAGAAAGCCCTGCACTTCAATACCCCGTGATACCTCGCTCAGAAGTTAAAGTACTACTTATGAACACATTCCTGCCCTAGATCCTAGGATTTCCTCTTTCCGTACCTTTCATGACACGTCAGTTACACTGATGACTACTGCTCGCTGTTATTGTTTTATTTTCTATCGGTCCTGACATTGTGGTGATCCCTCCCTTATCTGGGGAGTTGCTATATCCT
This sequence comes from Calotriton arnoldi, assembly GCA_963921515.1. Taxonomy (NCBI): domain Eukaryota; kingdom Metazoa; phylum Chordata; class Amphibia; order Caudata; family Salamandridae; genus Calotriton; species Calotriton arnoldi. The sequence goes on from CAWUFW010005453.1 coordinate 310,450, forward strand.
GTATTGTTCTTGACTATGATATTATCGGTTCAATTTGTCTCTGCTTTCTGAATATTTGTAAAGCGCTCTGATACCTGCAAAGTTCACGTTTGCGCTATATAAAACTTTTTAAATAAAAAATAAATGAATAAAAAAAATTACATAAAAATAATTTCCAAGCAATTTAAGGAGGTGGAATTGGAATTTCAAATAAGGCTTACAGCGGACTTTTCTACAAGTTTCTGGCCAAGTACCAGCTACATGCCTGTTTTGTATCTGCAAAGGGTGGTAATCCATCATATCACAACTTTAAATTCACTTCTCCCCTCCATTCTGTGCAAAGGGGGCAATGCCTGCTGTGGTGGAAGTATATTCCTTAATTTTTTTGTGAGTTTTGGAGGGTACCCTGTTGCCTTGACTCCACAGCCGTGGACCCTTGTCATTAGGTGCAGTGATTAAGCAATGAAAGGACCCTGCAGCGGAAGCGTCTAAAAGAAAGATAAAAAAAAGATCAACACAGAGGCTTGCTGTGAACGCTAGGACATTAGGATAATCAGTTTAATACTCTGAATGGACCTGGATTACTGCCAGTAGGCCCATGCCAGCACCTGATGAGGGTGAGGGGTTGAAGCCCTTTCAGCCCAATGGTTTTTGCATGCTAGGTTTCTTCCAAAGCCATTGGTGCAAGTGTGTGTGACAAAGGAGCAGAGGAACAGCCCTATAAAAAGAGTGCCTGGTTGGCTGAGAGCAATGCTAATCCAGCAAAGGTATGACAAGGACACAGCTGCCGGGACTATGGAACACTCACAGCCCAAACAAAACTGCATATGGTTTAAAAAACAGCAGGCATGCAGCAATATGAAACCCACGACTAGCCAGGCACTTTAAGTTTTGCAAAATAAAGCAAGTACACTTTTAACTGGCCCAGAAGTATGAGAGAGCAGGTCAAATGCTATTACTGTGGCATTCAAACTCTGTCCTGTACCTGCGATGCTTGCACACCTCTCAGTGTGCAATGAAAAGCAAAAGAAAATAACATCTTGTTTATATACCTGAGAGTTAGATTGTGAAAATGTGCCTTTTTGGGGGCACACCGGTGCAGGGGTCACCCTTATCTTTGTCCACGGGTCCTTAAACCAACAAAGAAGAAATTGGCACTGAAGCTGGAATTCAAAGAACAAGTTTATTCACTCATGAGTGAGACCACGTCCATACAACACCCTCAAGTGTTCCAGGAGGTAGTGGCTTGAATACACAGACCATGGTGCTTTTATACAGAGTTTTCTGCACTGGTAAGCATGTAGTTACAGATAGAAGGTACAGGCCTACACAGGAATAACTACCGTCAAACATGGGCAAATGGGAAATCGCTTAGTCAGCAAAGTGGGAGGGGAGCAGGAGTGCTTATGGCAGCACTAAGAGATTGACAATTGAGTCTGAGACCAGGTGGTCTGGCAGCTACAAACTCTTTAGCATGCATATTGCTTTTAGCTGAGTCAGGAAGTTAACTAAAATAGACAGCACAGGCAGGGAAAAAGATGAGCAGAAGAGGACAGGAGAATTTCATAGCTGACAAAATGGATGCCACAAACAAGATGGTTTCAGCTTATGCTAACAGAGATTATCTGCGATTTCCACAGACGGCCCTTTTAGCATATGCTGAAGACATCTTCCTATATTTTTGAGGGAGTACGGAAAACATCGTGCACATCTATCTGCATTAATTCAGTAATTTCTTGGTCCATTGCCAAGCGAGCATTTACATTTGTGACATTTCGTTTAGTCGGTATACATGAGGTACAAGTAGAAATACATAGGGAACAGAGCATCGTGCCACATTGTATACAGAGGCAGCAAATGAAGAGAATAGCAAGAAATATACATAGGGCTGACAATAATTTCCAGCCCCATACAGTAAACATAGTCCATAGCCAACCAGTCAAAGTCCATGTTCCTGAATCCTGATGGCTTTCAGTGGCTATTTTGTGCAGCTTGGAAATTGCTTCAAAAACTGAAGGGGCGTGGTCAGGGATGTAGACACAGCAGCTGCTTCCAATGATGTGGCATGCTCCACCACGATCAGCCAGGATGACGTCAAGGACCATCCTATTTTGGAGCACCACGATTCTTGCAATTTGTAGTTCTTCTGTGATGTTTCCAAGTGCCATGGCTGTCTGATTGGTTACAGCCTCTACAACACGTGTCAAATGCCTTATCTTTCTGCTGTTTAAGGCCGCACCAACAAAGAAGAATAGTCCCAAATTAAAGTCAACGTACTGCTGCAGTGCAATATCAGTTTGATCCACCTCATCATGATTTATTGTCCTCTTAGATCGACTCTTGGAAATGTCATTATATAGTTTATAGTCTTTGTGGTAGGATGCAGGTGCCAAGAACACAGGTGGTAGCAAAAGGGACACATAGCAGCTTCCGGACCACCCAATAGGTAGGTGGTAATAACCCTTACTTCCACAAATAAAATAGGTGTTATGTGAGGACAAAAAACTACTATTGTTTATTCCAGTAATGTTCAATGTTATAGTACAGTCACTTTTTCCCACAGGGATACTGCCAATACTGTTCACACAAAGGTCCGCTCGAGCTCTAGTAACAGCTATAACAGGAGGTCCATTACTCTTGACAGTTCGAGTGTTAGAGAAAACATAGCGTGTGGAGGGATTTCCTCTGCGATATTCCTCCATTTCCCATACAGTTCCTGTGGCTTGTGGGTCTCCTTCTTCATCAGGGTAGCAGACTTTATTTAGCTGGGCATTAAATCTTCCTACAGTAGCGTCAGTGATATTAGCAATTTCAGAAGCCCACAACAGTGCGAACCAGGCTCTGCAGGAGCCATTATGTGAAAACGGCAGAGGAATAAAAGGCGTTCCTCCCTTTTTCTGGTGGGCTGGCATCATTCCACACACCCAACAGTTGGTAGTGTTCGTAGCGTTGTGGGTGTGGTGCAACATTTGAATAAACGTATTGTTGAGATAGGACAGTCTGTGCTTCTTCTCATGATAAGGAAGAGTGAAGTAGTTGTGCTCAATGGGGACAGGAGTAGTAGCAGTCAGTAGATTTAGAGCAGGAGCTACTCCTTCTACAACCCATGTTACTGTAGCAAAAAGAACAACAATTGAAATAAGTCCAATAATGCATATACTCTTTCGATTACATACTCTTGCAGCAGTTGATTCCTTTTCCGCAGGCATGTTCATCTTGTCGTTGAACAACAGAAAAGATGGTGCCCTAAGGTCCTGGGCAGACGTTGGTTTCTTCGCTGAGATTGAGACGAGTAACCACTAAAAGAGTACCCCCCTTTGTAACTCAGTCTTTCACTACCCAGGACAGTGGCTCAAACAGTCTTTTTCAGCAATGAAGTGTCTTTCTTCCGGGGTCGCAGCTGATATCGAGATGCACCAGGGATTGTGTGGTCCGGGAAGACTTCTTCAGGTCCTTCAGGTGATGTAGCGTGTCCTTTCTCGGTGTCCAGGATATCGCGGTGATCTGTCAACACAGCTGGGCTCAATAGGTCCTGCAACACCTTCCGACAGTGTGTCGCATGAACCCAGTTCTTCTGATTGGTCACTCGAACCGCAGTCCTGGTAGCCAAGAGCACCTGCTCAGGGCCTCGCCATCTGGGTGCTAGGGAGCTGGCTCTCTGAAAGGACTTCGTTAGCACCCAATCTCCAGGGCGCAAGCAGTGGCCCTCATCTTGCGACCTGTCTGGAAGAGTCTCCCGAACCTGTTGATAAATAGGAGACAAACTGTCAGTCAACTGAGACAAGTAGTCGTTCATCAATACATAGGGTACATCATGTATAGGGCGTGGCTTAGGAATCCCCCAAATATTCATTGGCCTTCCAAAAACCACCTCATACGGTGTGAGGCCAGATCGTGTATGTGGTACCAATCTAATAGATAGTAAAGCCAATGGCAGTGCATCAGGCCATTTCAAAGATGTGGAAGCTTGTATTTTGGCCAATTTTAGTTTGAGTGTAGAATTGTAACGTTCCACTAGTGCTGCTGATTGTGGGTGAAAAGCAGCATGAAACTTCTGCTTAATTCCCAACCCTTTCATGAGGTAATCAACAACTTGCCCAATGAAATGGGGTCTGTTGCCACTCCACAAAACTCGACAAATGCCGAATCTGGGAAAAACTCCTTTAGGAGCACCTTTGCTGTAGTAAGAGCTGTATTATCTTTTGTGGCGTATGCCTCCACCCATTTACTGAAGGCACAAACCACTACCAGAACATACTTCAGATTATTACAGCGTTCAAGCTGGATATAATCCATTTGCAGGACTTCAAAAGGTGCAGTAGGTATGGCAAACCCTCCTGCTGGAGTTTGTGTTCCCTTTCCAGGATTATATTGGAGACAAATCAGACAAGTCTGGACTATCTTTTTAGCTGTGCCGGCAATCTCTGGATGATCCCAAACTTGCATAAGTTGCTTTGCTATTGAGGATGCTCCAACATGTGCCGGCCCATGTGCCATCTAAAATCTAAATCCGTATTTGTAAAGCGCGAACTACTCACCCTTATGGGTCTCAAGGCGCTGGGGGCCGTCGTGGAAATTAAGTGAGCTTTTGCCCAGAGTCACATGGTGCTGAGCTGAGCTGCCGCCAGAGCCGGGGATCGAACTGTGAACCCTGTGCTCCAAAGGCAGCTGCCCTGGCCGCTGCACCACACCTCTCCGAATCATAGGATGTAAATAGGCTGTGGGTAACTTCCATTTTGTCATTTCTTTATTCCTCCAACAGCCCTCATCATCCAGTGTTCCCTCCTTAGACCATTGATCTAATTCCTCAACAGATACAGATCGTTGCATGTCTAGCACCTCTTGTCTAGCATCATGCCAACGTTCAGCCTGTGACTTAACTACATACATAGATGTAGTACTTCGTTGCATTGCAGTCTCACGAGCTGTGTAGTCTGCAAAGGCATTTCCTTTTCCTATTTTATCAGTCACTTTCTTGTGGGCACTACACTTAACAATTGCCACTTTCTTAGGATATGTCAAGGCAGTAAGGAGATTATGTACTAATTCCCCATGCACTATTTGTGTCCCATGTGAAGTAAGAAAGCCTCTTTCCTTCCAGAGTTGCCCAAAATCATGAGCAACTCCAAAAGCATATCGGCTATCGGTGTAGATGTTAACAAGTAGATCTGCACTAAGCTCACATGCTCTTGTCAATGCTATCAGCTCGGCTGCTTGAGCCGACTTCTGTGGGATGCGAGCTGTCTCAACTACTGTCTGAAGTGTTGTAATTGCATAAGCAGCAGATGTCGTGCCATCAGGCAACTTCAGGCAGGACCCATCAACCCACAGTTCCCCATCAACGTTAGAAAGAGGTGTATCTTGTAGGTCAACACGACCCTTTGTTTGTTCTTCAGTAAGGGATATACAATCATGTAACTCTTGTGACTGAGACTGAGTAGCTGGAAATGGCAAGAATGTAGCAGGATTCAGAGTCAAACATCTTTTCAGTGTGATATGAGGAGCCAAAAGTGTCAATTCATAGCCTGTCAAGCGGGCACTAGTCAAATGTTGTGTTTTCGTTTGATTTAGCAGAGCATCAACTGAGTGGGGTACTAGCACAAGCAATCTATGTGACAAAACTATTCCCTCACTCTGACGTATGGACACAGCCGTTGCCGCCACCGCTCGAAAACACCCTGGCAGTGCACGGGCGACTGGAACAAGGACAGCTGAGAAATATGCACAAGGACGCTGCTTATCACCGTGTGTCTGTACTAAAACTGAGAGAGCGCAACCGTCCCTCTCGTGTACATAGAGTGTAAAGGCCTTAGTGTAGTCTGGAGTTCCTAATACTGGTGCAGAACAAAGGGCTTGACGTAACTGTTGAAAAGCATTCTGGCATTCAGTAGTCCATGGGAGGGGCATTGGAGTATCTTTAGTCAAAAGGGCCAACAAGGGTTTAACAATGTGAGAAAAGCTAGGGATCCACTGCCTACAGAAAGAAGTAAGGCCAATCAGTGCACAAACATCCTTCTGAGTACAGGGCACAGGCGTGTCTAAAATAGCTTGAATACGGTCTGGTGTAAGTGCACGTCCCTCCTTAGACAGGAGGTGACCTAAATAGGTAACCTGCTGTCTACAAAATTGCAATTTCTTCCGAGAGACTTTGTGATGATGAGATGCAAGAAATGATAGCAATAACAGTGTTCCTTCTTCACACTGCTTAGGGGTATCAGCAGCCAACAAGATGTCATCGACATATTGAATAAGAGCCACCCCTTTTGGCACAGGGAAAGAATCAAGCTGCCTTTTCAATGCCTGGCTATAAATGCTAGGACTCTCTGTATACCCTTGTGGAGCTCTACAGAATCTGAAGGATCGATTATTCAAAGTGAAGCCGAACAAATAGCGGCTGTCAGGATGAATAGGTATTGAGAAAAATGCATTTTTCAAATCGATTACACTAAATGTAGTTGCAGTAGGAGGAACTATAGTAAGAAGTGTCGTGATGTCAGAAACTACCGGGTATTGGGGCACTACAATTTTATTGACTTCACGTAAGTCAATGATGAATCTATAAATTCTAGTGTCAGTGTCTTTTTTTCAAAATAGGAAGAATAGGGCTATTACAGGTATTGTAGGGGACTTCTTCCACAACCCCCACTCTGATCAAATCCTGAACCATATGTATTAATGCTTCTTCGCCTTCCCGAGATATTTTATATTGGGGCAATCGAGGCAACGAAGCACCTTCCTTCACTTGAATATGTACTGGTGGGATAACCATTTGTCTTACATCAGTATCTGATGTAGCCCACAAAGTACTAGGTAACGATGCCAGAGCAACATCCTCTTTAATGAGACAAGACCTCTCAACCATTGGATAGTTATCATTTAAAATAACACGCACACCTTCTGCGGAACAACGTATTGTGGCACGGAAATGTTTAAGCATATCGATACCCACAATGTTATCCGGCGTGTTAGGGGAGAGCAGAAATGGACATGCTGCAGTGAATTTATCAAAATTAAATGCAAGTGGCTGTGACAGTGGGCTAAGTGTAGGTGTCCCATCGAATCCTATTGATGTTATCATTGCACCAGACAGGGAAGCCCTAGGAACCAATTTTTTAGACAGAGCACTACGAGTAGCTCCTGTATCAACCAGAAACTGATCAGTAGAACCCAAAACGATTGCAGCAACATAGGGACCCTTCTGATGTACTGGGACCTCAACCGGTTCCTTACCCCATCCTAGGCATTCCTATGCATAATCAGAATCCTTAGGACCATCAGCCGAATAATTAGACATTTGGTATTGGTTTCGTCTATCAAAGGTATTAAAAGAATTTGGGTTGTTTTCAACTGCCTCAAATCTGGTACGATTATCCATGCCTCCCCTAAATCCCGTGTTCCCTGGGCGGCCTCTCATGCTTCCTCTACCTCGCTGATACTGCTGACCTCGCAAAAGGGGGCACTCAGAACGCCAATGTCCAATCTCTTTACAATTAGCACACTGATCAGAAGACAAAGTTGCTCGAGGGAAAGGGGGTACACCAGGGCGATACATCACACGTCCACCTCTTCCACTACCTTTAAATGGTGGACCATAGACTTGAGCCAACATAACTTTCGTTTTTAAATCCTTAACCTTTTTATCTTCCTTACCTTTTGCTTCCATTTCCTGACGCTCATAATACTGGGCCATAGTCAAAAGGGAGACTGGAGAAGACGTAGTCTATGAACTCTCGCTGGCCTTTAGGGGACTAGCTATTTCTGGCAACATGTTAGCGACAAATTTGTCAACAAACAGATGCTTACCCGTCATCTGTCAATGACTGCCCACTAAAGTCATGGAATGTCTCTTCAAATCGTGTAAAGAAATCAGAAACTGACTCATCCGCTTTCTGTTTATAAGACGCTAATGTAGTCCAATCTATTTTCCTAGGGGGTATAAGAGTTTTTAACTTAGTTACAATAGCTTTGGGAAGATCTAATATCACCTGTTGTGGTTTCTGCCACAACAGCAGCATCTATTCCCTTTAAATGCACCCAAGTATCACCATAGGCTACATTATCATCTACCTTCCGAATTGATCTCCACATATCAGTGGGCAAAATAAGTCCAAAAAACATATCGATATCTGGCAAAGTCATAGTACAGGAGCTAATAGCTCCTTCCACTTCTTCATAAAAAGCGGCCGGATTTTTCCGTGGGTCGGGTAAAGCAGCTTTAAGAGCCATAACATCTGCTCTACTCCAAGGGGTATAAACCCAATTATAAATAAAATATCCCTTTGCATCATCTGAAGTTTTATCGTCTTCTGTGCCCGCACCCTTCGGAGGAACATACAGAGGCGCGCTTCGCGCATTGGTTTCACAGTAACTACAGTATCGCTAGTGTCTTTATCTGTCCCTGCAGCTCCTTCTTGTCGCGCCGGGGACTGAACTGTTTGTTCAGTTGTAGCTTTACCAGCTGCTTTTTTCTCCTCTCGCAGACGGAACGTGTCAGTGCGCAATTTAACCACTCGCCTAATTAGATCAGGCACCTGTGAAGGAAGAAAGGTGCCATCACTTAATTGTTTATAATCAGAATTTATATCAGAGGGCTCTAGATCATCAGAATGTGTTCTAAAACTGAGTATTACTTCCCAAGTAAATGTCTCTACAAAATATAACTGCTCTAAATCTATCCACTGCTGAACCATTGCTACGAGTTCTGGAGCAGAGGCATTCCCACGAGCTGCTTTACGATCAGCGGATCGAAGAGTGGCCTTGCCTTCAGTAGTCAAAGTAGAGCGAGTCTTCCGCCCATCTTGCTTATTTTCATCTTTTTCTTCTGCACACAAATGCTCCTCATCTGAACCCTCATTCTCAGGGGCACTAGGGAATCTATACGGGGGTGGAGGTCTATCTAACAAGATGGAATAATCCTGAGGTTTATTAAGTATGGGATAAAGAGGGCGCCTAATAGGGTACTGGCCAGTTACCTCTAAACGACGCTCCCTATCTTCTTTTTCTTTTATTTCCTTCATCTCCTTATTTTTCAATTCCGACGCTTTTTATATATAGTTTTTCGCTGTTCTTTTTCTGCTATAGCTTCTTCTTTCCTCACTCTCTCATGCACTTCTTTCTCCCACATTCGTACACAATCAAACATATCTTGCCGACTCTTTCTTTTAAACAGGCACTGCTCTACTTACTGAATCTTTTGAAGGTCAAATGACCCATTCACAGGCCATCGTAAATCAGGATCCTTTTTCGTATATTTGTTCCACAGTGTGCTATACATTATGGAAGAAATACTGTATTTAATATACATGTACCTATTAGGTGTCCCCTCTGGGGGAGCCGGCTGACTTCTTTCTAAATCCATTTTGGTACCTCGAAGACAGCAACACAACCTACGAAGTGCGCTAGGAGCAGGCATGCTGCCAAATTATAGTAAAATATTATTATTCAAAAATCTTCAAAAGTAGAGAAAAATCTCCGCATTACCTGCCTTTATTTATTGCAATAAATAAACAAACAAACAAAACCAGAATCTTGGCCAAGCAAATCCAAAATCAAGAGTGCCGCTTCAGCGACCTTACCAAACAAAAAAGTCTCCAACTTCCAACTGCCAATCTCTTGGTCGACCTAATGGTCACTGCGAAACTTGCGCCAAAGGAAATCTCAGTCGGGACCGGCCACCACCTGGAGGGTCAAATCGGGAAAACCGGAAAAGCACTTCGGTCTGCAAAGACAAGGGTCTCCTCGTGCAGGACGTCTCCTCAGCAAAATTCCATTCCTCCGTCAAGACCACTCCTTCGGGCGGCCGCGTCTCCGATGAGCCCCACGAGTCGGGCGCCAAAACTGTGGAAATGTGCCTTTTAGGGGCACACCGGTGCATGGGTCACCCTTATCTTTGTCCACGGGTCCTTAAACCAACAAAAAAGAAATTGGCACTGAAGCTGGAATTCAAAGAACAAGTTTATTCACTCATGAGTGAGACCACGTCCATACAACACCCTCAAGTGTTCCAGGAGGTAGTGGCTTGAATACACAGACCATGGTGCTTTTATACAGAGTTTTCTGCACTGGCAAGCATGTAGTTACAAATAGAAGGTACAGGCCTACACAGGAATAACTACCGTCAAACATGGGCAAATGGGAAATCCCTTAGTCAGCAAAGTGGGAGGGGGAGCAGGAGTGCTTATGGCAGCACTAAGTGATTGACAGTTGAGTCTGAGACCAGGTGGTCTGGCAGCTACAAACTCTTTAGCATGCATATTGCTTTTAGCTGAGTCAGGAAGTTAACTAAAATAGACAGCACAGGCAGGGAAAAAGACGAGCAGAAGAGGACAGGAGAATTTCATAGCTGACAAAATGGATGCCACAAACAAGATGGTTTCAGCTTATGCTAACAGAGATTATCTGCGATTTCCACAAGATGAATGTTTTTTCACTGACAATAGGATTTGGCATGAATTCCACTTCACAGCATGAAACCAAATGTGTTTTCCAACTCCTAGCCCATCGCCCAGGGCCCAAAGTATATTTTAAGGGGAGTGTGGCCGCACGACCCCGCCCCCCCAGAGCCTTTAAAAGGCCCTGGGGACACCATCCCTTATGGCCACTATTTAAGTTAAAGGGGAGGGAGACCATGCAACCTCCACCCAAGCCATTTTTCAGCAAAGGGGACCCCATCTGCAGGGCCCAAAGTACATTTTAAGGGGAGGGTGGGCCGCACGGCCCCCTCTCCAAGTCTATTTTGTCTCTGGGGACCCCATCACTGGGGCCACTTGTGTTAATTAAGGGGGGGGGTGCTCGGTTCCCCTTCCTGAGCCTTAAAATGGCCCTGGGGAACTCATCCCCAAGGCTGTGTTTTATTAAAAAAAAAAATATGTATTAAAAAATATTTAATATTTTTTAAACCTCACTTGCCACAGTGCATTAACTATAACTCTCCCCTTCTCCATGCACTACCTATACCCTTGGACAATACCTAAGTTATAGCATATGAAACTATTGCAGTAAATAAAAGACTTATGACATCAGAAATGATATTATTTGAAAGAATACAGTGCATGGTACAGTGGCGAGTTATAGTTAATGTGGTGTGGCGAGTGAGGTGACAAGACTGTGCACGGAAGTGTGCGAATGATATTAATTGAAAGGTGGTGCATAAGTATAAATGTGATTTATAAGTATGACTTACAGTAATAGGAAAGTGGTCTGTAAACGATAATTTCAAACGAAAAGTATAATTTATGAATTTGTTATGATTGTGTAGCTTAGGGTATGTTTGGCACAAATAAAATAGAAATAAGTGTATAAGTGGTGCATAAATCATACAATTATGAGATAACTATAAGTATAGCATTTCTAATGTTTGTGGAGCTTAATTTGGGGTTGTATACCAAACCTTAATAAAATTTTCCTAACTATAACTGGCGTGTAAACTTTGGTTCTTTTTGTGAAGTTTAATGTTTTTTACAATGTTAGTAACTATTTTGTAATATTCGTCCAGTTTAGTTTAGTGGAGTGGAGTGTTATTAAGTGGAGTATGGTACAATATCATGGCGGTTAGTGTTGTAAAGTGTACTCTGGGACAGTATATGGTGCTATAGTGAAGTAGAGTAAAGTGTAATGAGGTTTAGTGGAGTAGAATATAGTGGAATGCCATACAATGGAGTGGCGTAAAGTGGAGTCACATAGAGTGGAGTTGCATACAGTGAAATCGGATACAATAGAGTGGCGTTTATTGGAGAGGCATAGAGTGTAGTGGTTTACAGTGCAGTAGTATGCAGTGGGATAGCATCCTGTGGAGTGTGGTAAAGTGGATTGATGTCCTGTAAATATTGTAGAATGTATTTGAGTACACTGTAGTGGCATAGAGTGTAGTGCTGTACACTGGAGTATTGAACAGTTTTGGGGTGTATATTGGAATATCGTGTACTGCAATAGCGTACAATGGAGTGACGTATAGTGGAGTGTGGTGCAGTGGAGTGGCATAAACTGAAATAGCGTACACTGGAGTGGGGTATACTGGAGTGCTATAGAGTGGAGTAGGGTAAAGGTGAGGGGTGTACCATGGGCTTACGTAAAGTGGAGTGTGGTACAGTGTAGTGTTGTAAAGTTAAATTGCGTAAAATGGAGTGGTGTGTGCCCTACATTGGTGTGCTGTACACTGCAGTAATACCGAGTGGTATACTGTAGTCTGCACTGGGGTACAATGTTATACAGTACAGTGCAATAGCGTATAGTGGAGTAGCATAAACTAGTTTAGTGAAACAAAGTTGAGTTTAGTGACATTAATTATTTAGACGTACCATGGCATGCTATATAGTGGAGTAGTGTACAGTACAGTGGCATCCAACTCAATAGGGTTAATTATAGAAGCGTTGACTGTCGCCACATACAGTGAATTGTGGTTTAGCGGAGTGGCACAGAGTGTACTCTTGTATGCGAAATAGCAAGCAGCCGATTCTGGTAGAATGGAGTGGGGTAGAGTGTAGTAGTAGAGACTGGAACAGCATACACTCCAGAGGTGTACCATCAAGTGGGCCTTTGTGGAATAGCATGTAGTAGAATAGCGTAAATTGGAGTTGGGTATAGTAGAATAGCATTGAGTTGTGAGCAGTACAGTTTAGCAGCACCCAATAAACTGGCATACATGAATGTATGATAGAATACAATGTGGAACAGTATACTACCGTAGAGTATAGTGGTGTACATTAGAATGGTGTAGAGTCCAGTTGGGTTGGGTAGAGTGAAGTAACGTACAGTGGATTAGCGTAGAATGTAGTAGTGTATACTGTAGTGTCATAAAGTGGAGCAGCATACTGTAATAATAACATAAATAGTTAGACAGTGGAGTGTGGTAAAGTGGAGTGTGTAAATTAAAAGAAATGTAGCATTAAAGTGGGTCCAAAGATGGTAATGTTTTCTCGGCAAAATAAATACTATAATATCTCAATGTTGTGGGAGATCCAAAAGATGGTTAAATTCAACCCATTTGCTTTATTTATTTTAATGTGTGTATTGTGAAAACCGTTATTTGGATTTGGTTAAAACTTGGCTGGATTAGATATTATGGTGCACAGATGCTTATTCTTGGTAGTGCAGGTAACTAGTGTAACTATTTTATAACTTTTAATCTATGTACAGTTTATGATATCAGTTTGCACAATATGCTTACTGAAATATGGATGCATTTGGCTGTACTACCATGGTGCATAGTTGTGCCAAATCATTAGCTGATTGGCTAATGACTGCATTCTGGATATATATATATATATATATATATATATATATATACCGTTTTATTGGGGACTTCAAAAGGATAAAGCAAGTCCTTTAGAACAACACTTCTACTTTGCCTCAATTTGTCCATACGCGTTTCGGGTGTTTTATCTCCCTTGATCACTGGCACAGGCATCGGAGGAATGGCAACAAGATTTTCAACGCAGCTGTGTGATTTAAATATCCCGCCCCAATGGGCATGTGCAACAGTTGCATTGTGGTAGATTGAGTTCTATTGCATTTGTATCCATAGTGGTTTTGCCGTAATGCCCCCCTGATCAAATTCACAATCCACAGTGGGCTGTTGTAATAGAACACCACTTCAATCCTTATTATTTCATGCCATCCAACCGGACACGAAGCTCCATCAGCGTCTCTCCTTCTCTCACGCTGCGGATCCGCACTTCAGCAGCAGGGCACCTCGCGGTCAGAGCCGACCGCCATAAATCCAAACGTCACTGCTCCCAAATTGAGGGCCTCACACTTCGTGTATAAATACCGTTTTATTGGTGACTTCAAAAGGATAAAGCAAAGTCCTTTAGAACAACACTTCTACTTTGCCTCAACTTGTCCATACATGTTTCGGGTGTCTTATCTCCCTTGATCACTGGCATAGGCATCGGAGGAACGGTAACAAGATTTTCAACGCAGCTGTGTGATTTAAATATCCCGCCCCAATGGGCGTGTGCAACAGTTGCATTGTGGTAGATTGAGTTCTACTGCATTTGTATATTACCTACTGGCGGTCGCCAGTAGGTAGTTATAGTTAGGACCTATTTTCCATAGGAAAAGCATTTTTTGTTTTCCCAATAACTTTGGCGTCGTTTGACGAATCATCGCGAAATTTTCAAAACTAGTGGGGCGCTCCGGTCAGCTCCTGTCTTGAAAGTTTCGGGGTGATTTGCCAAGCGGGGGCCAAGAAAAAAGGGGGGTTGCAAAACGTGTTTTCTCCATGTTATTTTCCATAGGAAACTTTAGACACGGCTACAGCCCGAACTGCTGAACGGAATTACACCAAATGTTGCAAGAAGGTAGCCCTTGGTTCAGAAAGAGTCCTTTTTGTTAAATGGTGTAAATCCGTTCAGTAGTTCCTGAGAAATTAAAAAAATAGAGGTCGAAAAATCAATTTCCCATGGGAAACTTTAGACACGGCTACAGCCCGAACTGCTGAATGGAATTACACCAAATTTGGCAAAAAGGTAGTCCTTGGTTCAGAAAGAGCCCTGTTTTTAAAATGGTGTAAATCCGTTCAGTAGTTTTTGAGATATTATAGGAAAAACATCTTTATATATGTGGGCGGAGCCTAACCCCCAGCACGAGCTTGGCTCTAATTGGCTGCCAACACTTCAAACCAGGAAGTGTTGGCAGCCATCTTGTGCCTCAGACGGAGAGAGAAATTGTGTCTGCATCGGAAGCCTTCTGTTTTCAGAGTAAAGCCTGCCCACAGCGTGGGGTGGGGCATATAGAAGAGCTTTTAATGTTGTAGAACTCTGCGGTGAGGTTAAGTGCCGGTCGGGGGGCCGGAGGGCACATTGTAGTTCAAAGCGCCACTGTTTGTCAGATGACGAGCTCTTTCTCTCTCTGGCGGGGACGGGGGAAGCGGAGACACTTCTCTTGGGGAGGGATGGGGGCCGAACTGTGCCAACGTAGCCTGCCCAGGGTGGATCCGGAGGGGGAAGGGGCGAGGGCTGAGCTGGCTTGCAGAGTCCGGCCATAAATCACTGCCCGGAGCTGACCTTGGCCATGTTTAGGTGGCACGGTGTTGGCGCAGGGCCTAGGATGGGGGGTGAACTGGAGAGGGGTGGTCCCTCTGTCTAGGGCAGCCTATGGGTCCTCTCTAGGACGCGGTGACTTCCAGGCGCAGCCCACCGCCTAGACCTTGGCTGTGCTTGGGAGAGGGGTTTTGGAAGCCTCGGATGCTGTCTGGGGCTCCGGGACTTCCAGGCGGCAACCATCTGCCACTGACTCATGGGCCAGGATTTCCACCTTCAGATCCGCAGCATTCCTGGGCTGAAAACAGTGTTTTCGGGGCTTCTCAGACTGATTAATGGAACATTGGAAGGTCCTCTTTTCTGAAATGATGCGCTCCCTCGAGTTTGTTTTCTCTTGCTGTGGTGAGCGCTGCCTGTGCTCAGACTCAGTGCCTAGAAGCCTTCGATGTTATTGGCTGGGAGAGGATGGGTCATTACAGAGCTGCTGACTTTGGAACTAGGCAATCAGACTCGAGTCCCGGCATCGGCTCAGCACCCTGTGATTCCAGGCAAATCGCTTCACCTTCCCTTGTGCACAATATGAATGCGTCCCTGTGTTATGTAACTGGTGCTCGTGTAAAGCGCTCCCTCTGGTTTGTTTTCTCTTGCTGTGGTGAGCGCTGCCTGTGCTCAGACTCAGTGCCTAGAAGCCCTCGATGTTATTGGCTGGGAGAGGATGGGTCATTACAGAGCTGCTGACTTTGGAACTAGGCAATCAGACTCGAGTCCCGGCGTCTGCTCAGCACCCTGTGATTCCAGGCAAATCACTTCACCTTCCCTTGTTCACAATATGAATGCGTCCCTGTGTTATGTAACTGGTGCTCGTGTAAAGCGATCCCTCGGGTTTGTTTTCTCTTGCTGTGGTGAGCGCTGCCTGTGCTCAGACTCAGTGCCTAGAAGCCCTCGATGTTATTGGCTGGGAGAGGATGGGTCATTACAGAGCTGATGACTTTGGAACTAGGCAATCAGACTGGAGTCCCGGCGCCGGCTCAGCACCCTGTGATTCCAGGCAAATCGCTTCACCTTCCCTTGTTCACAATATGAATGCGTTCCTGTGTTATGTAACTGGTGCTCGTGTAAAGCGCTCCCTCGGGTTTGTTTTCTCTTGCTGTGGTGAGCGCTGCCTGTGCTCAGACTCAGTGCCTAGAAGCCCTCGATGTTATTGGCTGGGAGAGGATGGGTCATTACAGAGCTGCTGACTTTGGAACTAGGCAATCAGACTGGAGTCCCGGCGACGGCTCAGCACCCTGTGATTCCAGGCAAATCGCTTCACCTTCCCTTGTTCACAATATGAATGCGTCCCTGTGTTATGTAACTGGTGTTCGTGTAAAGCGCTCCCTCTGGTTTGTTTTCTCTTGCTGTGTTGAGCGCTGCCTGTGCTCAGACTCAGTGCCTAGAAGCCCTCGATGTTATTGGCTGGGAGAGGATGGGTCATTACAGAGCTGCTGACTTTGGAACTAGGCAATCAGACTGGAGTCCCGGCGCCGGCTCAGCACCCTGTGATTCCAGGCAAATCGCTTCACCTTCCCTTGTTCACAATATGAATGCGTCCCTGTGTTATGTAACTGGTGCTCGTGTAAAGCGCTCCCTCTGGTTTGTTTTCTCTTGCTGTGGTGAGCGCTACCTGTGCTCAGACTCAGTGCCTAGAAGCCCTCGATGTTATTGGCTGGGAGAGGATGGGTCATTACAGAGCTGCTGACTTTGGAACTAGGCAATCAGACTCGAGTCCCGGCGTCGGCTCAGCACCCTGTGATTCCAGGCAAATCGCTTTACCTTCCCTTGTTCACAATATGAATGCGTCCCTGTGTTATGTAACTGGTGCTCGTGTAAAGCGCTCCCTCGGGTTTGTTTTCTCTTGCTGTGGTGAGCGCTGCCTGTGCTCAGACTCAGTTCCTAGAAGCCCTCGATGTTATTGGCTGGGAGAGGATGGGTCATTACAGAGCTGCTGACTTTGGAACTAGGCATTCAGACTGGAGTCCCGGCGCCGGCTCAGCACCCTGTGATTCCAGGCAAATCGCTTCACCTTCCCTTGTTCACAATATGAATGCGTCCCTGTGTTATGTAACTGGTGCTCGTGTAAAGCGCTCCCTCGGGTTTGTTTTCTCTTGCTGTGGTGAGCGCTGCCTGTGCTCAGACTCAGTGCCTCGAAGCCCTCGATGTTATTGGCTGGGATAGGATGGGTCATTACAGAGCTGCTGACTTTGGAACTAGGCAATCAGACTGGAGTCCCGGCGCCGGCTCAGCACCCTGTGATTCCAGGCAAATCGCTTCACCTTCCCTTGTTCACAATATGAATGCGTCCCTGTGTTATGTAACTGGTGCTCGTGTAAAGTGCTCCCTCGGGTTTATTTTCTCTTGCTGTGGTGAGCGCTGCATGTGCTCAGACTCAGTGCCTAGAAGCCCTCGATGTTATTGGCTGGGAGAGGATGGGTCATTACAGAGATGCTGACTTTGGAACTAGGCAATCAGACTCGAGTCCCGGTGTCGGCTCAGCACCCTGTGATTTCAGGCAAATCGCTTCACCTTCCCTTGTTCACAATATGAATGCGTCCCTGTGTTATGTAACTGGTGCTCGTGTAAAGCGCTCCCTCGGGTTTGTTTTCTCTTGCTGTGGTGAGTGCTGCCTGTGCTCAGACTCAGTACCTAGAAGCCCTCGATGTTATTGGCTGGGAGAGGATGGGTCATTACAGAGATGCTGACTTTGGAAATAGGCAATCAGACTCGAGTCCCGGCGTCGGCTCAGCACCCTGTGATTCCAGGCAAATCGCTTCACCTTCCCTTGTTCACAATATGAATGCGTCCCTGTGTTATGTAACTGGTGCTCGTGTAAAGCGCTCCCTCGGGTTTGTTTTCTCTTGCTGTGGTGAGCGCTGCCTGTGCTCAGACTCAGTGCCTAGAAGCCCTCGATGTTATTGGCTGGGATAGGATGGGTCATTACAGAGATGCTGACTTTGGAACTAGGCAATCAGACTCGAGTCCCGGCGTCGGCTCAGCACCCTGTGATTCCAGGCAAATCGCTTCACCTTCCCTTGTTCACAATATGAATGCGTCCCTGTGTTATGTAACTGGTGCTCGTGTAAAGCGCTCCCTCGGGTTTGTTTTCTCTTGCTGTGGTGAGCGCTGCCTGTGCTCAGACTCAGTGCCTAGAAGCCCTCGATGTTATTGGCTGGGAGAGGATGGGTGATTACAGAGATGCTGACTTTGGAACTAGGCAATCAGACTCGAGTCCCGGCGTCAGCTCAGCACCCTGTGATTCCAGGCAAATCGCTTCACCTTCCCTTGTTCACAATATGAATGCGTCCCTGTGTTATGTAACTGGTGCTCGTGTAAAGCGCTCCCTCGGGTCGGTTTCGCGTTAAATAAAACTGCTCTGATGAGAACTAAACGAGATCTGCGCCCAGCCCGTCCCAGACCTTCAAGGCTGAGTCGGAACCCACCAATCAGAAGGCAGAACAGCAGCGCGTCATCACTCACCAGGTGGATCCTGGCTTCTGTCCTTTTATGTTCCCGTCTGATCCTTTTCACAGTGCTTAAAAGCCCCCGTCACCTGTCCTGGCTGCAGACCACAACGAGGTGTCTGCACAGGGGTGTCACCCCCAATCCCAGTTGCTTTTTTGTTTTAAAACCCCTTTATATGTACTGTATCAGCTTGTCACACCTCCGTGGCATAAGAACCTGCCTGTAAGAAATATCTTATTGTTTGAGAACGCACCAGGCCTTCACAAGACTGTGAATAAACAGGACGTTTTCCTTTTGATAACGATAAAGACGACCGACCCATGCCTCTCTTGTGTCTGAATAGCATGTTTTGACTCTCACTCAAACATCTCGCCGTGTGTTCAGTTCACAAAACAATCATAGTGCTATACGTCTGTACGTTTTTTAAATGACAACTACATTTTGGGGCATTTTGGAAAACACTTGCTTTTTGTAGCTTAACATCTCGGTGGTGTCGATAAATCGGTTTCAAAGTTTTCATTTAGCTGAAAGGCGTGTTTCTTTTTACGTGCAATACTTACCAGACTTACGTACATGTCAATTCAATCCCCATTCATCGCAGTCTCATCATATTTTGTGCTGGCTATATGATCTGCTCACACCTTCAGCTTTAGCATACCAAATAATCCCATATTAAAAAGTATATACAGCATTTGCAATGCAATAGGTCTCGCATTTACGCGAGTTTGAGCTATTGGCATTGTAAATGACAATGCGTTTTATTTATGCTTCAAAAACCAAAACATAAATAAAAGGCATTGTCATTTACAATGCCGATAGCTCAAACTCGCGTAAATGCGAGACCTGTTGCATTGCAAATGCTTGTTTTTCTGTGTATTCTGTCTTGGAGTTCCACTTCCCTCATTGTGTGCCAGTGTCAAGGGGCTCGGCGCTGTCACGTGGCCACAGATATATATTGCTGGTTTATGGCCGGTTGTATCCTGGGTGCAACGCCGGGGCACCGGGAGGCAGCGCTGGGTCATTGTCACAGCCTCTGGCTCTGTTCCTCTGTGTTTTGGCTGTTGCTCCACAGATGCGAGATCTCCCTGCACGCCCCCAGTCAGCAACGTTTCAATCGTAACATCTGGAGCAGAAGTGTAAGTGGCGGGTGGGGGGGAAGGGGGGTGGCGAGGGAGGAGGGGGGGCTGCAAGGAACTGTTGCATTTGGTTTCACCAAAGCAAGGAAGGAAGCCGCATTAGGCGCTGTGGTCGGGGCCAGATTCTGTGGCTCCTGACGTTAGGCGCTAACAATTGGGGAGGTCAAAGGACAACTGAGTGGGGTCAACGAGACACCGTGGGGTGTATTTTGTGACTGTGTAAAAGGGGGAGCCTCCTGAGGCCACGACTGAGTCCCTCGAGTCGAAAAGCCTGTGCCGTGAGAAAGGGTTTATTGGCCTGTGGGCGCAGAGCGCAGCTTTATCTAAGGAATGCCTGCTTTTGTCGAAATGAAAGGCTAACCCGCCCAAATTCTGGTAGCCGTGAGCGTGCTGTTCATACCGGCCTGGGAAGGACAGTTGAGGGGCTGGAGTGTACTTTGGTTTCCCAAATATTTATCATATCAATGGCTTTTTGCAGAGAGAAGTGGGGCTGGGGGGGGGGGCGGGGTAGAAGAGACAGCCAAAGCGGTCAAATGGCCTTTTTATTTTTTAAGAACACTACATACTGCTCTCTAAATGTAATGAAACAACCCGAAAAATGTTTTTTTAAAGGATGTATTTTATAAACTAGGAGTGTTGTAGAGGTGCATGCTGGCGATCTCAGCAACACCGGTCCCCGGACAAGCACAGAAACGATTAAACTCGGTACCTGGAAGTTGCTAGTTGAGTAAAGCAACATTGGGTCTTGTAGGATAAGTGAACTCCCTTGGTTCTCTAGCTCACTAAAACGCGAAAGAATTTCAATGTCAGAGGGGAGACTTGAGGGGCTGGGGTGGAACATTTAAAAGAGAAATAGCTTTTGATCCGAGAACCTTATACATGTGTACGAACTCTTCCCACATAGGGCACACTGCATCCATGCACACTTTGATCCATGCATGCATGCACGATCCAGCCGGCAACTTCTCAGACATGGTGGGGTGCGACGAGGCTATTTATACATTTGTCAAGTAACAGTGACCGCTACATTTCCGCTAACTGGGAAGCCATGGTCAATATATCAAGTGTACAGCGCTAACAATGCCTTGCAGTTACCAATGGTTGTTTCACTCCAGACTGTACCATGCCACAATAGCGCTGGTCCATTGTAAATCCTTTAGTCGTGGCATTACTGTGGTGGCCAGATAACAGTTTGAAACTGCAGCAGGCACTAGCACAACACGGCTGGAAGTTGCAGAGTGATCTCCAGCTGACAGAGAGGAACCAGTGTTCGGCGCTTTGTTGCACAGCGCCTTCTCCTCGGATGGGCTTGAGCGTGGTCGGTCCCTCATACCTTTGTTGCCCAGCTGCTACAGAAGCCAGGCTGATTCTCGAAGAAGGTATATGATCCTCTGTGGACTCCTACTCTGTTGGATTGTCCAGTGACGAACCCAGAGTACCTCTCTAATGCTCTGCACACCAATGGGATTTAAATGGCCTTCTAACCATGGTCACTAGTTGCCTGCACGAACCCATGGGAGCCACACCATTCAGTTGTGGACCTGGACAACTGGATTTTCTGATGCCAACATCTGACCAAGAAAAGGAAGGAAGGAAGTCCGAATCCCACTCAGCATCTGAATTAGAGGGTGCAGAGCATATGGTGCTCTTTTAGTTAATCACTTTACTAATCCTGTACCCAGATACACAAGCACAAGGCGGCGCTTTGGGAATTCTTCCTTGCTCGTTCTCAAACCTCCATATGCATCAGAAGATGTACCTCCTTCATACCCTGGTTTGGATGACTTACTACCTCCAAGCCAGAGACACTTAAAAGGCTAGGTGTGGTGAGAGCCCTGAAATTCTGTCTGTGTAGGCCAGGTTTTGCAGCAAGGAGAGTCCTGTGCTGTGTCGTCAGTGGTGCTGGGGGTGAGTGGGGCCTGTTCACCAGCCTTGCCACCCATACATGCTCTTTGGAGTGGTCTCCTACTTGTCACATGCTGCACCTCTGGGAGTGCTCGTCCGCCCTCTCAGAAGATTTATTTACTCACTCAGTCACCACCAGCGCACCTTCAGTGGCTTTCTGGATTTATTGTCCATAGATGGAATCACAGTGGTGACCCACAAGCCCCGGAGCTGAACTCCTGGTCCATGGGTGGCAAACTGGGCAAACAAAGGATTAGGACATCGAGCTGTCAGTATCTCTACCTGATCACCACCTTTTGTCGACACTGGCCTTCTGGTCGGTTTTGTTTTGTAATCCCCTTAAATGTTGGCGGTGGTGGCAGCTAGTGCAATGAACAAAGACTCTTCAATACTGTTAGTCTATGGTCCGCTCTGTTAACAGTGACCCATCCGGTTGTGCTAAATGATCATAGTTAGGTTTTGGGGGATGATGCATAAGTGTTGACGGGGCGCACTAGCACTCGGCTGTCTTTGGCACGGCTTCTGGATCTATCCATAAAGTTAAACATGCCCTGCTTGTTATAAAGAGCCATATGATGAGCAGCCTTTATAATACAGCCACCAAGATGGGGTCAGTAAGTTAACCTTCACGGCGATCTGAAGGTCACGTGTTCGAATCTCGGAAAGGCAAACTCGACCATTCATGGTTCCCTTCCACAAAACAGTGAATTTAGTACTTTTAAATTGGGTAATAGTACATCTTTTATTTGAAGCGCTGAGTTAAAAATACGTTTACATTATTGTTCGATCACTTGCATGACTGGCCCAAGCTACACCATAAACATCCCAACCCAGCTCCCACTTATCAGGGAGAACTGGACATTTTACCCGAAAATCGAGGCAATAGCAGTTTTCACCAAGGAGCAGCCGCTGATGTGCTTTAGTGATTCATATCAAACGCTCCGAATAATGTCGCAAACTCAGGACGTGGTGACTTAAATATGGCCCATCACATAACAAAATATGCCTGTATAGCCTGGTGACAAGGGCACAAACTTATAGACTGAAACACACCACCTGCCCGTCACACGGTACGTGTTCATAGATTTGCATGAGAGGATTTCCTAATTTGCTCCCCGGGGCTTTATTGATTATAGAGGGGTGGCTTCGCGGCCCCCCCAAGCCCCGGGAACTGCCACCTCCCCGGGGCTTAATTTTAATAAGGGTGGGGGGGCCACGGGGCGCGTTTGCACAGTGGTGAAGGGAGGGGGCGGGGCCTGATGTGACAAGTGTGCAAACGCGCCGTGGCGCGTTTTAAGTTGGGGGATTAAAAGGGGTGTAAAAAGGGGCATGGCCTCGGACCACCTCTCTGTAACGCAGCTCTGTGGCGCTTACTGGAGGTACCTGGTGGGCTAGTTGGCCCCCAGGGACCCTCAGGATTCAAGGAGACTTAATCCCCCAACTTAAAACGCGCCAGGGGGTGCGTTTGCAGAGTGGTGGAGAAAGGGGGCGTGGCCTGTGTCCACCTCTCAGCAATCCCACTGTGTGGGGCTTACTGGAGGTAAGAGGTAGGCTAGTTGGCCCCTAAAGGACCCCCAGCAGCGAAGGGGACGTCAATCCCCATCCAAGAGTGCGCCATGAGCGCGTTTGCAGAGTGGTGGGCAAAGGGGGCGTGGCCTGTTATGAGAACTTAGCAATTCTGCTGTGTGGTACTTACTGGAGGTAATAGAAGGGGTAGTGGGCCCCCAAGGATGTCCTTGGGGGCCAAGTACCCCTCTTGTTACCTCCAGTAAGTCCCACACAGTAGGATTGCTAAGACGTCTTTGGAGGCCATGCCCCCCTTCTCCACCACTCTACAAACGTGCCTCCTGGCAGACTACGGGATGGGGGATGAAGTCCACTTTACTCCTGAGGGACTTTAAGGGCCAAGAAGCCCTCCTGGTACCTCCTATAAGTCCTACGCAGCGGAATTCCTGAGCGCTGGTCGAGGCCCAGCACCCTTTCTCCACCACTCTGCAAACGCATCTACTAGTTAAAGAAGTGTTTGCAATGCAATAGGTTTCGCATTTGCGAGAGTTAGAGCTATTGGCGTTGTAAATGTAAAAGTTTTTTACTAATGTTTTTTGGAGTGAAGTGGATATACGTTGTGTGTAGTGGAATTATGTGGTAAGTTGTGCAGTGAAATTATCTGGATAGAAAGTATGTGGTATTTAGTGTGTAGGAATTATGTAGAGTGGGATTATATGTTATGGAGAGTAATTATGTGGTATGCTAGTCTTTGTTGTGGAGTGGTAACCTCAGGATTAGTCTTCCTCGTTTCCATAAAAGCTCAACTATGAACTCAGTAAGACAAAAAAAGAAGGAATCACTGAGGTGCACTTGTGGACCTAGTCAGAGGTATAAGCAGGGCCACTGGAATTATGCGACTGTTTGGCTGCACAGATTTTTGCATAATTATACATTTTCCGCATTAGCCACATAATCCATTATCTGCTCCCTAATCTGCAGTTTTGAACAAAAAAAGCCTTGTTTCTAGCTCAAACATTATCAAAAATGCAGCAACAAGTGTTACAGCGTGGTGGAAGGCCCTTTGCAAAAGTAGAACTTATTGCTAAATGTGGGTGTTAAATTGGTACTAATGGTGTGCAAGCCACTCTTGCTTCCTTCTGCGCCTCTCTTGCCTCTTTCTGCATTTCTGTTGCTTCTTTCTGCACATTTCTTTCTTTTTTTGTACCCCTCTTGCCTCTTTCTGCACCCTTCTTCCCTCTTTCTGCACCCTTCTTCCCTCTTTCTGCACCCTTCTCGTCTCTTTCAGCACCTCTGTTGCTTCTTTCTGCACTTCTCTTCCTTCTTTCTGCATCCCTCTTGCCTCTTTCTGTACCCCTCTTGCCTCTTTGTGCACCTCTCCTACCTCTTTCTGCACCCCTCTTGCCTCTTTCTGCACCTCTGACGGTTCTTTCTGCACTGCTCTTGCTTCTTTCTGCACCTCATTTGCAAATTTCTGTATCCCTCTTGCCTCTTTCTGCACCCCTGATCCCTCTTTCTGCACTTTTCCTGCCTCTTTCTGCACCTCTCTTGCTTCGTTCTGCACCTCTCTTGCCTCGTTCTGCACCTCTGTTGCTTCTTTCAGCAATTCTCTTGCCTCTTTCTGCACTTCTCTTGCTTGTTTCTGCACCTCTCTTGCGTCTTTCTGTACCTCTCTTGCGTCTTTCTGCACCTCTCTTGCGTCTTTCTACACCTCTCTTGCGTCTTTCTGCACCTCTGTTGCCTCTTTCTGCGCCTAGCTTGCTTCTTTCTGCACCCCTCTTTCTGCACCCCTCTTGCCTCTTTCTGCACCCCTCTTTTCTCTTTCTGCACCCCTCTTTTCTCTTTCTGCACCTCTCTTGCCTTTTTCTGCAGTTCTCTTGCCTCTTTCTGCACCTCTTTTGCTTCTTTCTGCACTTCTCTTGCCTCTTTCTGTACCCCTCTTGCCTCTTTCTGCACCTCTAACGGTTTTTTCTGCAGTACTCTTGCTTCTTTCTGCACCTCACTTGTCTCTTTCTGCACTTCTATTGCTTATTTCTACACCTCTGTTGCTTCTTTCAGCAATTCTCTTGCCTCTTTCTGCACTTCTCTTCCTTCTTTTTGCACCCCTCCTGCCTCTTTCTGTACCTCTCTTTCCTCGTTGTACACCTCTCCACCTCTTACTGCACCCCTCTTGGCTCTTTTTGCACCTCTGTTGTTTCTTTCTGCACTGCTCTTGCTTCTTTCTGCACCTCACTTGCCTCTTTCTGTACTTCTCTTGCGTCTTTCTGCACCTCTGTAGCCTCTTTCTGCACTTCACTTGCTTCTTTCTGCACCTCTCTTGCCTCTTTTGGCACCTCTGTTAATTCTTTCTGCACCCCTCCTGTCTCTTTCTGCACCCCTCTTCCCTATTTGTGCAACTCTCTTGCCTCTTTCTACACCTATCTTCCCTCTTTCTGCACCACTCTTGCCTCTTTCTGTACCTCTGTTGCTTCTTTCTGCACTTCTCTTGCCTCTTTCTGCACCCTTCATGCCTCTTTCAGCACCTCTGTTGCTTCTTTCTGCACCTCTCTTGCGTCTTTCTGCACCTCTCTTGCGTCTTTCTGCACCTCTGTTGCCTCTTTCTGCACATCTCTTGCTTCTTTCTGCACCCCACTTGCCTCTTTAAGCACCTCTGTTGCTTTTTTCTGCAGATCGCTTGCCTCTTTCTGCACCTCTCTTGCCTCTTTCGGCACCTCTGTTGCTTCTATCTGCATCCCTCCTGCCTCTTTCTGCACCCCTCTTCCCTATTTGTCTAACTCTCTTGCCTCTTTCTACACCTCTCTTCCCTCTTTCTGCACCACTCTTGCCTCTTTCTGTACCTCTGTTGCTTCTTTCTGTACTTCTCTTGCCTCTTTATGCACCCTTCATGCCTCTTTCAGCACCTCTGTTGCTTCTTTCTGTACTTCTCTTCCTTCTTTCTGCACCCCTCGTGCCTCCTTCTGCACCTCTGTTGCTTCTTTCTGCACTTCTCTTGGTTCTTTCTGCATTTCTCTTGCCTCTTTCTGCACCCTTTGTGCCTCATTCAGCACCTCTGTTGCTTCTTTCTGCACTTCTCTTCCTTCTTTCTGCACCCCTCTTGCCTCTTTCTGCACCTCTCTTGCTTCTTTCTGCACCTCACTTGCCTCTTTCAGCACCTCTGTTGCTTTTTTCTGCAGATCTCTTGCCACTTTCTGCACCCCTCTTTTCTCTTTCTGCACCTCTCTTGCCTCTTTCTGCATCCCTGTTCCCTGTTTCTGCACCTTTCCTGCCTGTTTCCACACCTCTCTTGCCTCATACTATACCTCTGTTGCCTCTTTCTGCACTTCTCTTGCTCTTTCTGCATCCTTCGCACCTCTTTTAGCACATCTGTTACTTCTTTCTGCACTTCTCTTAGTTCTTTCTGCACTGCTCCTGCCTCTTTCTGTACCTCTGTTGCCTCTTTGTTCACCCCTCCTACCTTTTTCTGCACCCCTCTTGCCTCCTTTTACACCTCTGTTGCTTCTTTCTGCACTTCTCTTAGTTCTTTCTGCACTGCTCTTGCCTCTTTCTGCATCCCTCTTGCCTCTTTGAGCTTCTTTCTGTACTTCTCTCTCCTCTTTCTGTACCCCTCTTGCCTCTTTCTGCACCTCTGTTGCTTCTTTCTGCACTTTTATTGCCTCTTTCTGCACCTCTCTTGCTTCTTTCTGCACCCCACTTGCCTCTTTCAGCACCTCTCTTGCTTTTTTCTGCAGATCGCTTGCCTCTTTCTGCACCTCACTTGCGTCTTTCAGCACCTCTGTTGCTTCTTTCTGCACTTTTATTGCCTCTTTCTGCACCTCTCTTGCTTCTTTCTGCACCCCCACTTGCCTCTTTCAGCACCTCTGTTGCTTTTTTCTGCAGATCTCTTGCCCCTTTCTACACCCCTCTTTTTTCTTTCGGCACCTCTCTTGCCTCTTTCTGCACCCCTGTTCCCTGTTTCTGCTCCTTTCCTGCCTGTTTCTGCACATCTCTTGCCTCTTTCTGTACCTCTGTTACCTCTTTCTGCACTTCTCTTGCTCTTTCTGCACCCTTCGCGCCTCTTTCAGCACCTCTCTTGCCTCTTTCTGCACTTCTCTTGCTTGTTTCTGCACCTCTCTTGCGTCTTTCTGCACCTCTCTTGCGTCTTTCTGCACCTCTGTTGCCTCTTTCTGCACCTAGCTTGCTTCTTTCTGTACCCCTCTTGCCTCTTTCTGCACCCCTCTTGCCTCTTTCTGCACCTCTAACAGTTTTTTCTGCAGTACTCTTGCTTCTTTCTGCACCTCACTTGTCTCTTTCTGCACTTCTTTTGCTTATTTCTACACCTCTGTTGCTTCTTTCAGCAATTCTCTTGCCTCTTTCTGCACTTCTCTTCCTTCTTTTTGCACCCCTCCTGCCTCTTTCTTTACCTCTCTTTCCTCTTTGTACACCTCTGCACCCCTCTTGGCTCTTTTTGCACCTCTGTTGGTTCTTTCTGCACTGCTCTTGCTTCTTTCTGCACCTCACTTGCCTCTTTCTGTACTTCTCTTGCGTCTTTCTGCACCTCTGTTGCCTCTTTCTGCACTTCACTTGCTTCTTTCTGCACCCCTCTTCCCTATTTGTGCAACTCTCTTGCCTCTTTCTACACCTATCTTCCCTCTTTCTGCACCACTCTTGCCTCTTTCTGTACCTCTGTTGCTTCTTTCTGCACTTCTCTTGCCTCTTTCTGCACCCTTCATGCCTCTTTCAGCACCTCTGTTGCTTCTTGCTGCACTTCTCTTCCTTCTTTCTACACCTCTCTTGCGTCTTTCTGCACCTCTGTTGCCTATTTCTGCACCTCTCTTGCTTCTTTCTGCACCCCACTTGCCTCTTTCAGCACCTCTGTTGCTTTTTTCTGCAGATCGCTTGCCTCTTTCTGCACCTCTCTTGCCTCTTTCAGCACCTCTGTTGCTTCTATCTGCATCCCTCCTGCCTCTTTCTGCACCCCTCTTCCCTATTTTTCCAACTCTCTTGCCTCTTTCTACACCTCTCTTCCCTCTTTCTGCACCACTCTTGCCTCTTTCTGTACCTCTGTTGCTTCTTTCTGCACTTCTCTTGCCTCTTTATGCACCCTTCTTGCCTCTTTCAGCACCTCTGTTGCTTCTTTCTGTACTTCTCTTCCTTCTTTCTGCACCTCTTGTGCCTCCTTCTGCACCTCTGTTGCTTCTTTCTGCACTTCTCTTGGTTCTTTCTGCACTTCTCTTGCCTCTTTCTGCACCCTTCGTGCCTCATTCAGCACCTCTGTTGCTTCTTTCTGCACTTCTCTTCCTTCTTTCTGCACCCCTCTTGCCTCTTTCTGCACCTCTGTTGCTTCTTTCTGCACTTCTATTGCCTCTTTCTGCACCTCTCTTGCTTCTTTCTGCACCTCTCTTGCCTCTTTCAGCACCTCTGTTGCTTTTTTCTGCAGATCTCTTGCCTCTTTCTGCACCCCTCTTTTCTCTTTCTGCACCTCTCTTGCCTCTTTCTGCACCCCTGTTCCCTGTTTCTGTACCTTTCCTGCCTGTTTCCACACATCTCTTACCTCATACTATACCTCTGTTGCCCCTTTCTGCACCTCTCTTGCTCTTTCTGCACCCTTCGTGCCTCTTTTAGCACCTCTGTTACTTCTTTCTGAACTTCTCTTACTTCTTTCTGTACCCCTCCTGCCTCTTTCTGTACCTCTGTTGCCTCTTTGTGCACCCCTCCTACCTTTTTCTGCACCCCTCTTGCCTCTTTCTGCACCTCTGTTGCTTCTTTCTGCACTTTTATTGCCTCTTTCTACACCTCTCTTGCTTCTTTCTGCACCCCACTTGCCTCTTTCAGCACCTCTCTTGCTTTTTTCTGCAGATCGCTTGCCTCTTTCTGCACCTCACTTGCGTCTTTCAGCACCTCTGTTGCTTCTTTCTGCACTTTTATTGCCTCTTTCTGCACCTCTCTTGCTTCTTTCTGCACCCCCACTTGTCTCTTTCAGCACCTCTGTTGCTTTTTTCTGCAGATCTCTTGCCCCTTTCTACACCCCTCTTTTCTCTTTCGGCACCTCTCTTGCCTCTTTCTGCACCCCTGTTCCCTGTTTCTGCACCTTTCCTGCCTGTTTCTGCACATCTCTTGCCTCTTTCTGTACCTCTGTTACCTCTTTCTGTACTTCTCTTGCTCTTTCTGCACCCTTCGCGCCTCTTTAAGCAATTCTCTTGCCTCTTTCTGCACTTCTCTTCCTGCTTTCTGCACTCCTCCAGCCTCTTTCTGTACCTCTCTTGCCTCTTTGTGCACCCCTCCTACCTTTTTCTGCACCCCTCTTGCCTCTTTTGCACCTACTCTTGCTTCTTTCTGCACCTCACTTGCCTCTTTCTGCACTTCTGTTGCTTCTTTCTAAACCTCTCTTGCGTCTTTCTGCACCTCTGTTGCCTCTTTCTGCACTTTACTTGCTCCTTTCTGCACCTCTCTTGCCTTTTTCGGCACCACTGTTGCTTCTTTCTGCACCCCTCCTGCCTCTTTCTGCACCCCTCTTACCTATTTGTGTAACTCTCTTGCCTCTTTCTACACCTCTCTTCCCTCTTTCTGCACCACTCTTGCCTCTTTCAGCACCTCTGTTGCTTCTTTCTGCACTTCTCTTCCTTCTTTCTGCACCCCTCATGACTCTTTAAGCACCTGTTGCTTCTTTCTGCACTCCTCTTCCTTCTTTCTGCACCTCTCGTGCCTCCTTCTGCACCTCTGTTGCCTCTTTCAGCACCTCTGCTGGTTCTTTCTGCACTGCTCTTGCTTCTTTCTGCACCTCATGTGCCTCTTTCTGCACTTCTCTTGCTTTTTTCTACACCTCTGTTGCCTCTTTCTGCACCTCTCTTGCTTCTTTCTGCACCTCACTTGCCTCTTTCAGCACCTCTGTTGCTTTTTTCTGCAGATCTCGTGCCTCTTTATGCACCTCTCTTGCCTCTTTCGGCACCTCTGTTGCTTCTTTCTGCACCCCTGAACCCTCTTTCGGCACTCCTCTTCCCTATTTGTCCAACTCTCTTGCCTCTTTCTACACCTCTCTTCCCTCTTTCTGCACCACTCTTGCCTCTTTCTGTACCTCTGTTGCTTTTTCTGCACTTCTGTTCCTTCTTTCAGCACCCTTTGTGCCTCATTCTGCACCTCTGTTGCTTCTTTCTGCACTTCTTTTGGTTCTTTCTGCACTTCTCTTGCCTCTTTCTGCACCCTTCGTGCCTCATTCAGCACCTCTGTTGCTTATTTCTGCACTTCTCTTCCTTCTTTCAGCACCCCTCTTGCCTCTTTCTGCACCTGTGTTGCTTCTTTCAGCACTTCTATTACCTCTTTCTGCACCTCTCTTGCTTGTTTCTGTACCTCACTTGCCTCTTTCAGCACCTCTGTTGCTTTTTTCTGCAGATCTCTTGCCTCTTTCTGCACGTCACTTGCCTCTTTCAGCACCTCTGTTGCTTTTTTCTGCAGATCTCTTGCCTCTTTCAGCACCTCTCTTGCCTCTTTCTGCACCCCTGTTCCGTTTCTGCACCTTTCTTGCCTGTTTCTGTACCTCTATTGCCTCTTTCTTTACCTCTGTTGCCTCTTTCTGCACTTCTCTTGCTCTTTCTGCACCCTTCACGCCTGTTTCAGCACCTCTGTTGGTTCTTTCTGCACTGCTCTTGCTTTTTGCTGCACCTCACTTGCCTCTTTCTGCACTTCTCTTCTTTCTTTCAGCACCCCTCCTGCCTCTTTCTGTAACACTCTTGCCTCTTTGTGCATCCCTCCTACCTTTTTCTGCACCCCTCTTGCCTCTTTTTGCACCTCTTGTGGTTCTTTCTGCACTGCTCTTACTTCTTCCTGCACCTCTCTTGCCTCTTTCTACACCTCTGAGTTAGAGGTACTTTTAATCCCCCTGCCCTATTATGTACTAGGGGCTTACAGGGGAGGTCATGCCAATCACAGGGATACCCCAACCCATAGTGTACCCTAGTGTATGTAGGTGTTTTCACTGTATTCTAAGTGTCTTTCAGCATAGCACTGGCTCCGGGTCTGGTTAGTCAGTCAGTTACCACCAGTACCAGTCAGTAAAAAGTTGGGGGCACAGGATGACTTTCAAACAAGGCCTCTTTCTGCACCTCTGTTGGTTCTTTCTGCATATCTTACTTCTTTCTGCACTTTTCTTCGTCTTTCTTCACATGTCCTACTCTGTAGGCATAGTTAGAAATTAGCATTTAAAAAACCTTTAAAATTCACTGAAAAAACCATAGGTTTCAGGGACGTTATAGTTAGAAATTAGCATTTAAAAAACCTTAGAAATTCACTGAAAAAACCACAGGTTTCAGGGACGTTATAGTTAGTTGGACATTTCACTCATACAAAACCAGAGAAATTCGGCCGTTATAGTTAGTTCAGCTAACTATAACTCGCGCCCCCGCAATTCACTGCTGATGACGTCACATATTACATCATTCATGACATGGTCAGTGACATCACTAATGACATCACTGATGACATCTCAAATGACATCACTGATGACATCACTGATGGCATCATCCCCGTGATAATCTGATGCACCTCCTCATACCCTAATATAACTTTTGATACACCCACTCTAAAATACAGACTACCATTTTCGAAACCATAGAAACACCAATACTTCTAGTCCAATAAATAACGTAGAATGGTTCTAGCGTAATGGTTTTTGACAGTTGTGTCCGGGATTATATTTGACACCATTTTTGGAGCTTCAATCTAATTTGAAATCTGTCTCCATATGCAGTGATGCCTTTTGCTGGTCCATTCCTAAACTTTCCACCTGAGGAGGACCTTGTGTCATATATAACTGCTCAGAGTGAATGGCTGGGTCTAACAGCATCTTGGTCAGTGAGTGCTGGCCACATCCAGCAACTGCCATCATCTATTTACCAGCAGTGAAGCATCCGAAAAAATCATTGCCTCCTTTGGCTTCTTGGTACTGGGGTAACCTCTATAATTAAGGGACAACGATTGAACTCTTGAGCAGGGAGTTAGTGGGTACTTGTCTATCACAGATCAATTTATAATATGAGTAAATTGGGCAAACAGTAAAAATAACAATATCATTGTTGTTTGTATGTGTGATTCATAAGCAAAATTGTATATATCTCATGTGTAGGTTTGCCCCAGTGGATAAGAGTGACTAGATATCTCCAACTCATCAGGGCATAATAGTGCCTCTGCTCCCCATATAAACATGTTCAAATTGGCATAGACCTAATTCATATATTTAATGTGCCTATAAGTCCCTACTATATGGTTAAAAATGTACCCTGGACTGGGACGTTCAATGCCACTAGTGGGCTGCAGCACCTATTGTGCCATTGAATATAGTGGCAGTGCAAACATGGCTGTAGGCCTTCCATTGTAGCCTGACTATAACAGTGGAACACAGGCACTGTCACTTGTCAAAATAAATCCCGTTTTACAGGTTAGACCTTCCCTTTAATTATTAATAAGTCTCCCCTAAAAAGTGCCTGACATGGGCCTAACCATGTCATTTGGGGCTTACTTAAAGGGGGCCACAAAGGAGAGCATCTGGAAAAGAGAGTTTGGAGGTGTTTAAGCTGTTACACATGGAAATACGGGCCAAGGAACAGTTGAAGGAAAAGGAGTACTAGCTGACAAATTGACCTAGAGTCCCATCCTGGTCACCATTGAAAATTGGACAGTGGCGTTTCAGCCGCGGCCGGTGCAGGTAAGAGCGGTTTGGGAGGGGGGGGGGTGTTGACAGACGATGACAAGGGAAAATAAAATGTAAAAAAAAGAAAACCACTTAACTTGCGCTTCATCGCAGAGTCAGCGATGTGGCGAGCGCAAGGTAAGTGGTTTTCTTTTTCTTACATTTTATTTTCCCTCGTTGTCGTCTGTCGACTGCCCCACCCTGCCCCACCACTCTTACCTGCACTGGTCGTGGCTGGGTGTTTTTGTTACACGCCAGTGTGTATTGTGAAAAAGTTTCAGCACAATGTCTAGCTTTGTTTAAATACATGGATGTGATTAGAAAAGCTTACATAATCTTTGGGGGGGTACGCCTGGGTGCGGTATGATAAGGAATGCAGAGCGTGGTTGGTGGTGGTTGCAGATGGCAAGTGAGGTGAGCTGGATAATGATCTATGGCTCATTCCATGGGGCATGCACGACCAACGCTGACAGTGTTTATGTTCAATTGGCAGCCCTTTCGAGGGCATCCCACCCAGGGAGGTATTGGGACAGCAGTTAAAAGACACCTAGGTCAGGGAGTAGGCTGTTGGACATATAATTGAGGATCCTGTATAAGGGAATATTGCAAATTCAGGCATGAGTGTTGAAAATGGTTCTGTCTGACCCCGACAGAACCAATTGTTTTATTTAATACGTATACCCAGGTTCTGAGGGACACCGGGTCGCCCCATTACTTTTTCCAGTGAGTGTTGAAAATGAGCAGCGTGCCATCCCCTCATACACTGTGGGGGTTATGTCGGAGGAGTGCAAGGCATGCAAGGGGGCCAGTGGCAGCGACCAGTTCAGATAGGGGTATAAGGGCAAGCACAGGAAACTGTGGGGAAGGGCTCATATGCCAATTAAAATGGACAGATTGTGCTAGTCGCTACAATGGCATGACAATGACAACCAAGATAGCAAGAAGTTACTGGTTGAAGGGTTTCTGCATTGTTTTCAACTGGGGTATGCAGGTCCTAGGCGTAGGAGATGGGCAGACAATTTTAAATCTGTGAGGGAGCACGATGCTGTGGTGAAAGAGAAATTGTACAAAGAAGTTACAATCGGTGGAATAGCTGGCCCTTTCAATGATTGACCTCTGTATTGATTGCTTGTGTCACCAGTAGGTCTGATATGAAAGAAATAAAAAGGGAAGTGTAGGCTCATTTAGCATTTGTCGTAGCCAAACGGGCAATCAGTTATTGATTTCATTCCAGAAGAGCTATTCACTGTTTCATATTCCTCAGTTCACTTAGCCATAAATTTGGTGAACTAAGCAGGGCCTGGGGCACATATGGCAAAAGGTGACAGTAAGTTGTCCTTTCGAGGGGGGCGTGGCTTGGCGCGCGGCAAGATGGCCGCACAGTAGTGTAGCTCTGCCGGCGCCGCTATTATCCTACCAGATATCCTGCTTCAACTGCACCCATCTGCGGAAATTTTGAGACGGCGGTGCATGCGGCTGCGGTGTGCACCCAGCTGGTGAAGTCGGAGGGCGCGTGTGGCGGTTACGGAGACCGAGCGGCAGCTGTTGATGCGAGTGCCGGAATCCATGATGGCGGCCTCGCGGCTGAGGGCGTAATCGTGGGACGAGCCGCAGACACTCGCTGTGAATACTGAGGCGCAGTCGACGGCGGTGCCGATACTTGTGGCCGGAGTCACCGACATGGGTGAGCTGTGATTTGCCCCTCCTTTGTGGATTAAGCGGACGCTGATCGCCTCGTGTTTGCGCAAGTGCTGGGATCGGCCCGCGTTGTGCCTGCGTATGCTGCGTGACCGGCACATTGTGGGCCTCAGTGTACGATACGGCCGGGGGCCTTCCTACGTGTACTGCTGCATGATACTAGGCCTACGCGGTGAGCTCAGCAGTGTTTGAGTTGCAGTGACTGGGGGCGAGGCTGAGGCAGCGAAATCCATTTGGACGGTGTGCGTGAGGTGCTCAGACTGTAGAGTGGTCTTCCCTGCCATTTAACGGCATTTGTGCACGTGGGGCCCAGGCCACACCTGAGTGACTGTGTTCCCCACTTGGACACGGACTGGCATCATGGGCAAGCCAGAGAAAAATCAGCCTCGCCTTAATTTTGAACTGCGTAGGGGCGGCAAGTCAACACAGACTGCTGCTTCCGACTCGGAGCTAGACTCTGCCACACAGGCTTCCTCTGCATAGAAGAAAACCTTAGCAGCGATCCAAGCCAGTTTGCAGTCCATAGACGACAAAATAGAAGCGCTTAATGGCCGCATGGACCATATTTCATCCAAGTTAGACAAGCAGGCAGTCAGACTAGGGGAGGCGGAGCAGCGTATCTCTGATACCGAAGATGGATTACAACAAGTAGCTGCCAAAACCTCCGATATCGAAAAGATTCTGGCGCTGATTCGGGACAAAAATGAAGACATCGAAGCGCGCTCAAGGCGCAATAACGTACGCATTTTGGGCCTACCGGAATCCACAAACGTAGGACGGCTGGAAGACTACATCGAGTCCCTGCTTCGTGATGTTTGCGGTGCTGAAAACCTCTCCAACATGCTGGTTGTGGAACGAGCCCACAGGTCTTTGGCGGCGTGTCCACCCCCCGGCGCCGCTCCTAGGCCCATCATCACACGTTTATTAAATTTCAGGGACCGTGACGCTGTATTACGCGTTACTCATCAGAAGGGCACCATAAACTATCAAGGGAATGTTCTGTCGTTTTATCCCGATTTTACAGCCACAGTCCAGGCGGCGAGGAAAGAATTTCAAGGTGTCAAGAAACTACTAATGAAAGAACAAATCCCCTATGCTATGCTTTACCCCGCTCGCATTCGTATAGGCACAGATGACAAGGCGAAGGTATTTGCGAACCCGAAATTGGCTATGGACTTTGCCAAAACTTTGAGACGCAAAAAGCAACCCTCTGGCTCTACCTCGGACGTTGACGAATGATACAAAGTCTATTCCTAAGCACCTAGCCCATTCGACTGCCGGCGTGGTCACACTTGCCTGAAAACATATAAATCATCTATATTACACTGCTGGGTGGTGAGGCTGACAGACCCGGCATGCGTTTACATATGTTACGACAGCCACTCGAATGCATGTGTTTAAATCCACTGGTACATGTCTATATTGTTCACCTCGATTTTCAGTTGAGCTCATTGAAAAATGACCTGTTATGATCACCTTCCTTTATAAGTATTGTAGTGGACGCAGACCTAAGTTTGCTTCAAATGTGTGGTCGCTGCTGCACGGGTGGGTTTTGTTCTCTGCTCCTGACTCTGGTATCGCCCTGAACAGCATTTATTTTATTTCTCCGCTGGTGGTTCACAGATTGGAGCCTTATACTTTAATGCGGCGGCCCCCTCCCTACTTCATCTGGGAGTGGTATGTGCTGCTACGTCCCCCAATGGGTGTACCCCACCATACACTTTGTGTAATTTCTTCTTTGTTGGGGCTGTTTGTATCGTTGGGTTCTGGCTTTGGCATATTGGGGCTGCCAAAGTGGGTGGGGGTGGGGGGGTTTCATTGTTTGTTATTGATATGTCTACTGTGATTGGTATGTCAGCTCAAGATGGAGGTCTTATCCTAGTACTGTTAGAATATAGATCGATACTTACTCAGAATGTGTCAGGATTTTACAGTAGAAATGCTGGGCGAGCGGTATAACTGCATAACATGGAATGTCCGTGGACTTAACACCCCCAAAAAAGTCCGACAAGTACTGGCATATTTAGAGCGGCACAGTGTTCAAATAGCTCTGTTACAAGAATCGCATTTGAATAAACAGACGGGAACTAATATTGCACGCAAATGGGCGGGATATAAGTTGGCCTCGTCGTTTTCCTCCTATGCTAGAGCGGTACTCATACTGATTAAAAAAGGAATACCTTTCCTCCCTATTCACTCGCATACCGATAACGAAGGTCGCTGGGCCATGGTGCAGGGCATATTGGGCACTACATTGGTAACGATCATTAACGTATACGGTCCAGTGGTAGATGACCCACAAGCTTTCATACAGTTGCTCACCGTGCTGCGCACATGGCCGGAAGCAGCAGTCCTCTGGGGGGGCGATTTTAATACACATCTTAACCCGGATTTGGACAAATCTAATCCGCACGGTGTACGCACTGTCAAGGTGGCTCAGGAGGCCATGTCGGAGCTGGGACTAGTAGATGTATGGCGCCTTCGTAATGCCAATGACAAAGTGGGCACACATGTCACCCTGGCCTATAATAGCTAGTCACGTTTGGATTACTGGTTACTAAACGAAGAGACCAACGGGTGGGTAACGCACATTCACAACTTACCACGCACCCTCTCAGATCACAACCCTGTATTTCTCGGTATTCAAATACCTGCAAACACACACCGCCCCTTTACCTGGCGCTTTCGAGCTGAGGCCCTACTTGACCCTATATACGAGGAAACTATCAGACGTGCAATCATACAGTACTTTGAATTAAATGTGGGTTCGGTCGAAAGCTCGGCCTCGCTCTGGGAGGCCTTTAAGGTCACAATACGGGGGTGTGCATAAGTACAACGTCGGGCATTCTGAAAGACATTAGAGGTCAACTTTTCAAGACAGAGAAACTATTAGGAGAGCTAGAAAAACAATATTCAGCTACCCCATCTGCCACCTCCCTTGCTCGAGTGCAGGAGTTATTAGCGGAGTATCACACATTAGCTGAGTCAGAGGCACGCTATATCGCACGTCGCCATGTGGCCAGGGCATACGGAGAGGCAGGGCGCCCGGGCAGAAAACTAGCTTCTACGCTGCAATCTAGGGCAGACCATCACCATATTACTAAGATAGTGGATGACCAAGGAGTAGAGCACTACACGCCCCAAGCAATAGTGGACCAGTTTAGAGGCTTTTACAGAGAAATATACACCACACGTGGGGGCGCTGATGACGACGCCCTGAATGAATATTTATCTGACATCGCATGTGCGTGGTTATCGGATGGGCACCGGGACTATTTAAGCCAACCTATAGAAGAGGCCGATGTTAAAGAGGCAATCCTATCTCTTCCCAACAACAAGGCCCCAGGACCCGACGGCCTAACAGCTGAATTCTATAAACAGTATGTAGAACTCCTTGCCCCCTATTTATTAGAAATGTACGCAGAGGCTCATGATTCTGGCATCCTGCCCCCGTCCCTCAGACAGGCCCTCATCATTACACTTCTTAAGAAAGACAAATCACCCACACTATGCGAATCATACCGACCCTTATCAATGATTAACTTAGACGCGAAAATATTAGCAAAAATTCTAGCCACCAAAATACAACCTCTACTGCCCAACTTAGTATTACCTGATCAGTCTGGTTTTGTGCCAGAACGTTCCACGTCCCATAATCTCCGAACAATATTCGCCATGTTTCACATTTTAAACCCAGACCTTCCAGCGGCAGCGGTTATGCTCGATGCCGCTAAGGCATTTGACTCCATCGAATGGAGTTATATGTTTCACGTTTTAAAAAGAATAGGGTTCCCACATGTTCTGCTAAGATGGCTGCAGGTCCTATACAAAGGCACGTCTGCGAGGGTACGGGTGGGTGGCCTCACCTCCGAACCAATCTGTATCAAGCGCGGCACACGGCAAGGGTGCCCCCTATCGCCCCTCCTCTTTGCTATTATGATGGAGCCATTGGCATGTATAATACGCCAACGACATAGAACCTCTGCACTTAATTTTAATCAGCGACCTGTCGGCATATCAATGTATGCAGATGATATGGTCCTTTTCATCCGTGACCCACAGACACATCTTTCCCCAGTCCTCCGAGAGTATATCAGATTTGGACTTTTTTCCTGTCTCACGATTAATTGGGGAAAATCGGTCATTATTCCTTTGATGACATGCACGACTCCCCCCCGCTGGAATACCCACTAATCTGGACGACGGATCCCGTCAAATATCTCGGGGTCTGGGTACACCGCGACCCTGAGACTGTAATCAGAGAAAATTACTGCAGAGCATACAGCACTTTAGTGAGCCAAGTGGAAAGATGGTCCCGTCTTCCGTTGTCCCTGGCTGACCGAATCGCAGTTATAAAGATGGTCATTCTCCCCTGCTTCCTATATCTTTTTTGTAATATCCCCATTAGCCTCACCATGCATTTCTTCACCACAATTAAAACACAACTTTTGAAACTTGTGTGGGGTGGCAAGCAGGCGAGAATTAGCTGGACCACACTAACACTCGCGTATACACGAGGGGGCTTCGGGGCACCAGACTTTTATATATATTATTTATGTGCTCAGGCTCAATACGCCTACTACTGGTTCAGACCGCATGCCTTTACTCCACACCTAGCAGTGGAGGACGGGGATGCACATCCCATACCATTAGCTGGGGTGATCACACACGCTCACAGAGGCACACCCAGAGCAGAGATAAACACCATTGACACTACTATCTGAGCGTGGCAGACAATTGGAAAACTGGCAGACAAACTTCCCATATACGCCCCGGCTTTGCCTTTGACTGGACATGCGGCCTTATCCGTCACACAGGAGACCAGTCCTATGAAATCATTGAAGGAAGTTGGAATAACACATATGCGTGATCTCTACTCTGAAGGTAGTTACATCAATGACGGTGATTTAGAGTACATTGTTAATCCCACCCCGCTTTTTCTATATACTTGTCACCGCCTAAAGTGAGCTATTAGAAATCACTACCCGACCTTTCCCGCTGAACCCCCTCTTCTTCACTCACTGCAGCTACTCATTGTAGCCCCCACCAAAAGAAAACTTATCACTAAACTATACAAGGCAGTACAAGAGGAGACAGTGAGAGCGGCAGATAAAAGCCTTGAGCTCTGGAATGCTATTCTAGATCCCCGATCACACTGAAGGAATGGGAGCAAATATGTATGTTAACTGGTAAACTCACGCCCAATGGTAATTTGCGTATTATTCATTTCAAATTTATTCATCAATTGTATCATACTCCTGTTAAACTGTATAAAATGGGGCTTCGAGAATCTGATCAATGTAAAAGATGCGGGCTGAATGAAGCTGATTTCTATCACCTGGCATGGGGGCCTGTTTTCCAGTATTGGGAGGAGGTGCTGAAACGAATACATACTATGACGGGGGCCTCACTACACTGCACACCACTCACATGTCTGCTTGGTTATGTTCCTTTGTTAAAGGGCGTGTTGGGTAGATTTGTTCGAGTCGCCCTCTTGCTGGCCAAAAGGCGGGTGGTGTTTACTTGGGAGAGCAAGCTCACTCCGCAGGTTGAAGGGTGGGTCAAGGACCTAGTGTTCTGCCAAGAAAATTTGGAACTGTTTGCTGAAGAATTACCTGTAACATCCAGGGCCAAGGACATCTGGGAACCGCTAAGGCAATACCTTTTGCTCCAAGCCCAAATTGTTGACACATCAGCCTGATGTATATTTGCAATGAAGTAGTAACATATTATTCTGAGTGTGTGTATAATGGACTATGTAATGATCTCTACTCTGATGTTTAATGTGTATTTTGATCACAAAAGATATGTCTAAGCCAGTTGGTTGTGGTTTTTTTGTTTGCATTGCCCTGTGTGGCAACAATATCTTCGTTTTGCTATGAAAATCCAATAAAGAGATTTAAAAAAAAAAAAAAAAAGTTGGCCTTTCGACTGCTGCCGGCACATCCGGATGATTTCAAGCTGTTTAGGTATACAGTTCGGGGGTCAATGCTACGAGGATTAAGTGCTGCCAGTGGGCTGTTTAATTTCATGTGCATTTTTTGAAAAATTCAGTTCATTCTTGCAATGGTGGTTCACATTTGTGACTGGTCACTAATCAGTGATGCACTACTTGGATGACTTCTTTTATGTGGGACCCCATGGCTCCGTGGACTGCCAACAGATGTTGGTAAGTTTTAAGGAACTCATGGCAGACGTGAGTTCGCCCACAAGAAAGTACTGTTCAAAGTGGACAACAAAGTGGTGGTTCAGGTGGCCAACAGGCAATCAGCAAAGGATGTGTAGGTGCTGAAGTTGTTGGGAATTTTTGTACTGGCTTGTTTGAAATGCAACCTCATTTAGGGCATGTCATGTAGTGGATCTTTAAAATGACACTTCGGACACTGTTTCATTTTCAGTGAATGAGGTTCCGTGGTCTTGCTTCGGGAGCAGGCAAGGCCATAACACCCATGCCAGAGGACTTGTGATGAATAGGCGTGAAAGGATGTTACAGTTGGCAGTGGGCTCCTTGGCACAGTCTACGAAGAGGGCATACAGGCAGGCTTGGAGGAAGTTTCTGGATTCAGTGTCACGGAGGTGAGGATTGTAAAAAAAAGCTGGGAAGAGACAGGAACATGCTATATACTTCATTATGTCTAAGATCGGAAAAGGTTGGTCAAAGGTCACGATCGGAGGGAAGCTATCAGGTTTTGCTTTTTGGGTACGTTTTTGTAGGTTTATGCGCCTTCAACAGGGAGTTGGGTATGAGGTTGTTCAACGATTCTGTGTGAGAGACAGGAAATGGGAGCGGAAGAGGAGACCTTTATTATGGCCAGATTTCTGCAAAGTGATGGATGCTTTGTCAGTGGTAAATACAGGCAATAGGGAGAGAGTTTTGTTGTCATGTCTGATGAGTTGCATGTTCTTTTGGGAATTCAGAGTATCAGTTGCTGGGGGGGAGGAATGTTGAAGGGCTCTATTGGAGCAGTTGGAGGGCAGTGTGCAGGTTTACATCAAGAACTAAAGGGCAAAATGAGAGCGGGTTTTGCTGATTCTGCACCCGGTAAGGCGATATTGTCCAGCTTTCTGATGCCAGCAGATAGGTCTGCGGGAGCAGTGCAGTCAGGGCCTAATTTCCAATATCAGGACTCTACGTCTATTTGCTACCTCGTACTCCTCTTGCTTCAACAATTCCTTGGCCTGTATTACCCTGTGTAACAGCTTAAACACCACCATATACTCTCTTTTCCAGATACTCTCTTTTGTGGCCCCCATTAAGTGAGCCCCTCATGACTTGATTAAGTCCATGTAAGGCAATTTTTTCACTTTAACTTCCTTGCTTTTTTTTCACCCTCTTTATTCTCTTGTGTCTCACTCCCTGTGTCTGCCACTGTCCCAGTGTCCTTGTGCCTTGAGCTGGTTTCTGTCCCCCCCACCTTTTCCCCAATACACTCCCTGCCTAATCCCTTCTGTCCCTTCTTGTTGCTTTCTTTTTTTATTCCTGCCTCTTCTATCCAAACACCTGATCCATCACATATGTCCCTTTTCGCAATCACACCTCTGTGTCCCTCTGCCCATCCCCGTGCCAACCTCAACCCCTTTCTAAACCATTTTTGGCAGCCCATCAGTAGGCATATGCTTAACCGCCGCAGGGTAGGAGCCCATGCTGAAGCTTGCCATCCCAGGGCTCGCTTGGTAGCTGTAGTTTGTCATGCCGTTGCCAGCTTCCCCTCTCCTCCACCCTGTAAAAAACTAAAGGACACCAGTTAATTGTGACCCCAGCCCCTAAGCCACCCACTGGTGCACTTCAAAACACCCATGCCCCACCGACTCGCCATCCTGCTTAACCAACTCCCCCTCCTCAAGCTCTTCCTCATCAAATCCAGGGCACACTCTTTCCCATCGGTTCTCTCCATCCTTTGCGACCCACTTGGGACTGGCATTGTATCAAATATGCTCTCATCCCACCACTCATTCGATGATTGCTGCTCTGTCCTCCTCCGAGGAGCCATGCCAGTCCCACCCAATCCTGACACAATGGAGGCCCCACCAGATCCACTGGCAATGATTCTGTTGTCCAACGCTGCAGTTAGGATGGTTGTGCTGGACCATGCCCTCTATTCCCTTTGGGGTAGCAGAGCCACACCGGACTTTTCCAAATCTACATTGCCGCCTGCACCTAAAACTGAATTACTCAATGTTGGAAAATGGCCCTCTAACCAGTGCTAAATTGCATGTGCTTCTCCCCTAAACATGGTGACATTGGTGTATACCTTATTGGCATATTTGATTTAATAGTAAGTCCCTTGTAAAGTGGTATAATGCCAGCTTGCCAGGATACCTCCTCAATAAACTCCAGGTGATCCAGAATGCAGCGGCCCGGTGGCTCCTCAACCTCCCTAAGCGGGCCAATGTCAGGCGGCATCTCAGGGACCTTCACTGGTTACCTGTGAAAGAAAGAGTGAAGTTTAAGTCCCTGGTGATGGTACATTCTGTTTTATACGGTAATGGACCTTCCTACTTAAGATCAAGGTTCAGAGTCTATATGCTGTCTAGGCAACTGCGACCCTCAAATAAGCCTCTGGCCTGCGTTGCTAGGATCCGCAGACAGAGAGCTGGCAGCAGATCACTGACCCGGTAAAGGGCGCTGGCCTGGAATCAGCTCCCCACTGACTTATGAGCTGTGAGTGATTCAGGTTTATTTAGAAAAAAAACTGAAAACCTGGCTCTTTAAATAAACTGTGCCTGCTCCTCCTAACCGCCCATTTGGGAACGCATCGGGACACTCCTTGGGATAGCTGTGCGCTTTAAAAGTGCTGTTAATAATAATAATATAACATTTACCCAGGGCCTGTTAATCAAATGCTATTAGTGGGCCTGCAGCACTGATTGTGCCACCCACATAAATAGCCTTTCAAACCTGTCTCATGACTGCCGCTAAGGGCCTGTGATTGCAGTTTACTGACAAATCGACTTGGCATTTGAAACTTCTTGCCAAGCCTTAAACCCCATTTGTATTACATATAAGTCACCCGTAAGGTAGGCACTAAGTAACCCTAATAGCAGGGTGCCATTTAAGTAAAAGATAGGACATGTATGTTTAATTTTTGCATGTCCTGGTAGTGACAAACATCCAAATTAGTTTTTCACTAATGTGAGGACTACCCCTCTCATAGGCTAGTATTTGAAATTCCTTAATACACTTTTAAGCTGTAATTCCTGACCGAAGAGGAGTAGCTTTTTCAAGTTTCATATCTTTGGAATGGCAATTATAATTCCTCCTTACTGGTGAAGTTGGATTTAACATTACTGTTTTAGAAATAGCACTTTTAGAAAGTGAACATTTCTCTGCACTTACTGCTCTGTGTGCCTGACAGCCTGTCTCCAATACTCGTCTGGGGTGGGTGACAGCTACACTTTGTGCATTTCCTCTAGACTGCCACAACACAGGAAGGATAGGCGTGTCTGATTATACATCTGCATTCTGATGGCCCTGCCTGGGAAGAATGGAAGGGAGGGGCTAACACTTCACTTGACTATGCAGTGTCCTGTCCTCACACAAAAGATTGATTACCCCCCACAGATGTTATGTTATGTTATTGGTATTTATAGAGCGCTGTTACCCGAAGGTGTCCTGGCGCTGTGTGAAGGCCTACTGCAGCTAAAAACGGTATGCAGATTTAACAAGATTAATTTGAAAACAACCATGTTTTCAGTGCTTTCCTAAAGGCCAAAAGATTAGTCATGCTTCTCAAGGATAGTGGAAGAGCATTCCATGCTTTGGCCGCATTAGCTACAAAGCTTCTGCCACCCCAGATAGCCTGGCAGACAGGACTGGGTGGAAAGGAATACGTGTGCACTTCGGAGAGCTACTTTGAAGTCACCTCCTACATCAAAGGCACTTTTGGGTATAAGTACTCGA
Source organism: Calotriton arnoldi (assembly GCA_963921515.1). Lineage (NCBI taxonomy): Eukaryota > Metazoa > Chordata > Amphibia > Caudata > Salamandridae > Calotriton > Calotriton arnoldi. The sequence goes on from CAWUFW010005453.1 coordinate 354,712, forward strand.
TCTCTGGCCTCTAAAATCAGTCACTACTGGACTTGTAACAGAGGCTCTGCCAGGAAGAACTGCTTTGCTGCTTAAAGGACTCAACCGGGTTGCTGATCTGGAAGGCCTGCTTTTCTGTTTGTTGCCCTGCTGCTCTCTGGCTCTGCTGAAGGAGAGCTGGACTCTGCCTTCACTCCAAGTGATCTCCAAGGGCTTGTTGTCTTGCCTTCTGTTGCTTGAGTCTCAGGTATATCAAAGGCTCTACCCTTGCTCCTGTGCCTGTCTCTCTGGAAGTGGCCCAGATACTTGCAACATGGATTTTGACGCATCTCCTGTCTGCACGTAGCAGAACCGGCGCGTCGACCCGGTGAAGGGAGTAAATTCAGCGCATCGCCTCGGAACCAGCGCTTTGCTTTCAGAGATCGACGCATCGGACAGCGTATTGCTGCTGCTGCAGCTTGGTGAGATCGACGCATCCCCTTCACTGCGTGGCAGAATCCAGCGCATCGCTTGACGCTTCTCGACTCTGGCACCCATCTTCGGAACTGACGCATTGCCTTCACTGCATGGAGAAGATCGACACATCCTGCACCTGCGGACCCCGACATCGACGCATCTCGCTGTTTGCGACCAGGAAAGGTACTTTGTTCACTGAGGCTTGCGTGAGTTCTGTAGTCAGCCAGCGCTCCAATGCAGTCGGCCCAAACTTTGACTTTTTCCCTGTCCAGCGCGACCTAAAGTAACCTCTTTAGCGCTACTTGCTTCTAAGCGCTTTATTGCATTTATTCCTTTAAAATTCAATATCTCAAATTCTATACATTGGATTTTTGTTGCTTTGGTCTTGTTTTGTTCAGAATATAAAAAATCTATTTTTCTAAACCTGTGTGGAGTCTTTTTGAGGTGTATTCATTGTGTTACTGTGTGTGTTGCCAAATTGCCTCTTTAGATAAGCCTGACTGCTCTGTGCCAAGCTACCAGAGGGTATACACGGGTCATCTTTTAGTGTGTATCTAGCTTACCCTGACTAGAGTGGGGGTTCCTACCTGGCATCGGTGCACACCTCAGCCAACCACAAATCCCATTTCTAACACTCATAATAAGGCCAGTCTGCTGATTAACTCTCCCTCTGGCCCCATGCCTTCATACTCACCATCCACCCATATCCACCTGCCTTTTCTCTCTGTTGCCCTAACCTTTGCTCCCCCTACACCTGCCTTATTCCCTCCCACCAATCTGTGTCGCCTACCTTTCTCCTAGATTCCACTGCAACCTTGGAGTGCCCCCCCCATGTTGCTGCCATCTGTCCCCTACCACTGTCTTCTTTCCATACACTTTCAAAGGCTTCTTATGAGCCCCCTTTGAGCTGGAACATTCCAGCGCCCTCTGTTCCCCTGCGTCTCCATCGCTCCACTTTAACATGGCCCACACTAATGCTGGTGCCGGGCCATGGGCCTTAGCTGCTCCTCCACACCCCTGAGGGCCACAATCAGAGGCTCCCTCCTCCCCCCATGTCTGTTTGCCCCACAAGACCCCCTTCCCCTGCTGCACTCATTGCATCTTCAGGTTCCAGCCCCCACTGGAAAATATCCCCAGGCTTCTGCCTTCGCATCCACATAATAACTTCCCCTTGTGTTTTGGCTCCCCTGCTTGGTTTCGCCCCCCTTGCCTGCACTCTTCATTGATTTTTTTAATGGCTCACGTTGAGCCCTTGACCACGATAAGTGGCATTTTGTCACTGCCCTGCCCCCTCCCTCCTACACGTATCCCCATGGCCCTGTAGCCCCCTGCTGACAAAACCAATGCCACCATGCCATTCAACTCCGTACATTGCAATTAAAAAAACTGCATGTGCAGGGCAGTAACACTTCTGAGATAGGCACCCCAGGCTTTAACCCCTTGCGTGCGGCGTGAATTTTCACGCTGTGCGGGGATTCTAATGAGTGGGCGGGATTCGGACGGCCGGGGGCCGTCCTGCGCCCACCGTGACGCGTGACGGCTCCCGGCCATCATGAGCATGCAAGGGGTTAAACAGTCCTTCATAATACAAAAATATGAAATACAGAAACTCAATGAAAGCTGACGCAGAACCATGGCACAAGGTGAATGTTGTTGATCATACAACATGGGCACGGCTTGTACACCATGTGCACAAGGTGCAGCAACAATACAACCGGCACAATAAGTATATGATGTAGAAAGAGAAAACCTCAGTGTCTCGAGCTATTGAGAGAAGGGGTGGAGGAAGAAAACACCCTCCAAAGACGTTTGTATGATTATCCACCGCTGTAGAACAGACTATGTGTTCACTCAAAAACTCAGAACCCATCAGTTATTTTTCCACCACGACGAGTGCAGGCAGTCCTGACGTGACGGCACTGCAGGAGTTGTGTTAGACGAGAGCTGCATGGGGTATGAGGTCAGGTGGGGATATCTCTTTCCACTATGTTGTGCGCAATGCCATTAATGGCACTGGGCACGAAGAGGAAAGAGAGTAAGGGACATAAAATGGTCACTCACTGCATAGCCAGACAGTGATTGGCCATATTCTGTGAACCTAACCTGAGCCTTTCACCCCCATGCGGCCTCATGTTCAGTGCATGACTAGAGACTTACCCAAGCCTCCTGAGACAATCCAGATGCTTGTCCCTTGCTGTTTATGTTTGAAACAGCATGAGAGCAGGACCGGCATTGGCTAGGTCGGGCATACCTAGCGCTCTTTTGGAGACCAGATGGGCTGCAGCTGTGATTCCCCTTGTCCCGGCTCACTAATTACAGGTAGGAAGAGTCGGCCTCTCAAGTGTGTATGTCAAGATGGACGGTGAAAGGCATCCATCCAAACTGACAGGTGCACTTCAATGCACTTCAAATGAGTGACCTGCCTGAGCTTGAAAAGACCCACATCGCCCGTCTTAACTCGGGACAGGAAGTTAAGGCACCCACAAGACTGAAATAATAGCATTGCCGTGGTGCGGGCAAAAAAATTACATTTGTTTACATTTAATATGGGGGTCAAGAAATACAGGGGAGGGCAATGCCCTAGCACCCCCATAAAGGAACCGCCCCCGGGTGCATGGTATTTAAAAGTAGGACATGTAGAACTTTAAAGTTAACATGTCCTCACAGTAACTAGCACCCAAAGGCTATTTGGGAACCAATATTAAATAGTAATTTTGCTATCTCAGGGTAGGGACCAGCTAGAAAAATGATGTAACATTTTCTTTCTAATATTTATTAAAAGCCCATCTCAATGATTAAGTCAGATTTTTTAAAAATATTAGGGAGAAGTAACTTTTAGAATGATATCTATTTCTTTCTTGAAACTTCTGAAAGCTAATTTACCTGAGCCTTCCAACTGTCACCAAGCTGGTGAATGGCACTAAATGAAGTATGAAAACATCTCCCAGAGCAGAGACAACTCCATTGGTGTGGGGAAATGTTTCTGTTCCTCTGGCAGGTTGACCATTAGGCTGTGCCCAGGAACTTCAACTGGGACTCCATTGTCATGAGTAGATGTCAGATGACATCTAGATAGGCCCCTTCTTTTGTCCTTTCAGTCAGGCAGGCACCAAACCCAGTGGAGAGAAAGATGCCCTAGAATTGGTTATAATTGACCACAGAAGAGGAGCTGCTCAACATACTGACCATACCTGTGGGTGAGTGGACTGGCTTTGCACAAAAGGAGACGGCTTTCACCAATATGGATTTCAGGAGTGAGGGACACTGTGGGATTGTTTGCAGTAGGGTAGACACGAACTGTGCAAAAGTGGGTAGGGCTACCTCTGGGAACTTTTACTCTCTTGGTTATGGAGGGGCCAGGAGTCACCCTGACTCACAAGCTAGTGCCAAGCATAAATGTGGCATCTCCTGGCACCCCCCTCGGAACACTGTGGCACCTAAGGAAGAACAGAAGACGGCTGGACCTGCTGTATGTGACTTGAGAGGTGTCCTAAAGGACTTGACCTGCTTCCTCATATACCCATGCCAAAGAAGTAGGCTCCAAAGTTCAGTTGGCAGGGGTCCTGTTTGGATACAGGGCTACTAAAAGCTACAAGAGGCCTAGTACCAACTGGATCTGAACTGGAGCTGAAAAGTGAAAAAAGCCTTTTACCATTCCAGGCACAATATAACAGCTTTGAATTGGTAACATACCATCCAAGCCAACCTAGAATGAATAAAAGCAACTCCTGATACACGTGTTTCTCTCTTATTAGAGCTTGTCAGAAAGGTATAGCTCTGTCCAGACACTATGGAGAATCCAGAATAAGTTAAAGTAATACCCTTTCAGACTCAGCGTGCTTTATGAACTATGAAAAAGAAAGTGGGAAAATTGGGTAGTCTGGGTAGTGCCCAAGTTTTAAGAAAAGAGCAGCTCCCTCATACAAAGTACTCCACAACACCAGAAACACCATAAAACTGTCTGATGTGCAGCAGAGTTTGTAAGCATAAGATTAGCCAAGTACCATCCATGCCAAGCTAGAAAAGTGACAAAGCCATTTGTCATTTATGCAGCAAAGTATGTGTGCAGACTGTGACTGGAGCCCATCCCCCCAGAGACCCCGAGCCCCATTATGTGAGCAAGCCCCTACAATGCACAGTCTGTGCTCAGTGCGCAGACTGAGCGTAGAGGCCACTCCCTCCTTACACTCAAGCGCTATTAGGCGAGCAAGGCCCTACTGCGCACATTTAGGGCTGAGAGTGCAGACTGGGTAGAGTCCACTTCCTCATTATTCCAAGCCTCTACTACGCACAGTCTTATCTCAATGTGCAGACTGTACATAGACCCCACTCCTTCTAGACATGCAAGCGCTATTAGGTGGGCAAGCCCCCATTGTGCACAGTCAGCTGTGAGTATGCTGACTGTGCATTGAGCCTACTCCCTCCAGAGATCTAAGCCCCATTAGGAGGGCAAACCTCTACTATGTACAGTTTGTGGTCAGTACACAGAGTGTGCAGAGCCCACTCCCCCCAGACACGCAAGCGCTATTTGGTGGGCAAGCCCCTACTATGCCCAGTCAGTGAGCTTAGAGCCCACTCCCTCCAGAGACCTAAGCCCCATTAAGTGGGCAAGCCCGTACTATGCACAGTCTGTGCTTGGTGCACAGGCAGAGTCAGCACTGGCACAGTACCTGGATCATTCACAGGAAAAAGCAAGAAAATGAAAAGGGGCTGTTGGCTGCAAAGAATTTTTACTGAAACACCCTTTCACCCAGATATTTCCTATTGCACCCATTAAGAAGCTAAGCACCCCTCTGCTTCTTCAAGCCCATACACTAAACTGAAAAGTACAAAAGAGAGGTCGGGAGATACCACAACCACAGCAGTGGGAGGGAGCGATAGAGGTGCAACTAGTGTGGAAGAAGGGAAAGGGGTGCATCGATAGTTGTGGATACTTCTACACGCTCACTTAAAAGAAACGTGAATATCTATTAATGAATAGGCTTGAGTGTCTTCAATCCCTAAATAATCAAGAGGTTCAATTGGAGGGGGTGAAACCCAGGACACAGAGTCACGGTTAGAGTCAGAAAATAATGGCACTTTTGAAGACTCCTAAACCCCACAAAAGGAGGCCAGTTTAGAACTAAGAAGTATTATCTTGAGCCTTAAGACTGATATAATGATGAGGTTTGAAACCTCGGAACAGAATGAGAAGGAGATTCGAGGGGCATGTCAGGCTCTTAACTCTAAACTGGATGATTTGGCTGAATGAACATGGTAATTATAAGAGAACAACGCCGAGAGAGTAAATGTGAGCCTTCTAGATAGCACACAACAGACTGAGTCCTTGAAGCTGCAAAACAGGCAGTTAATGGAAGAAATGAAGAGGCTAATGATACAAAGCAGGAGTCACAATTTAAGAATTTTAGGTGTCCTGGAGGGAGCAGAAGGCAGTCACTTAAAGGGATTTATAGTCAAAGATGCCATGACCCCAACTGTGATGACCCCACACATTTAAGAATGCTAGAGTCTTGTCTCGTAGAAACTCCAGGCCTAACACTGGGAGGGGAAGATTTTAAGGTTATCATAGATAAGGAGCTGGATGGAACTTCCAAATGTATGTATTTGGAAGTTCCATCCACCCTGAAAACAAGGATACAGTTGGGGAATATGATGCACATTCTAGGGTTAGTTGACATATGGCATGTGAAGACTGATGCTCAGAAAGGTTTTACTTTTTATAGCAAAAAGTATGGGCACCATTCTCGCATTGACTACTGTATTGTTGATAAATGTACGACAAGGATGATAAAGTAAGTGATTCACTTGTCAGCAACATTGTCAGATCACTCAGCCGTTGCATTATCGCTGGAACTACCTGCAACCTAAGAGAGGACTAGGTCGACTCTTGATAAAACTTTTCTTCCGGATGAGACTCACATTAGTTATCTTATTGATAAAACCAAAGAATATTTTGATATAAACACAAGTATGGCCAATAACAGTGGAGTGGTGTAGCACAGCGGCAGTGCAGCTGACTTTGAAGCACGGGGCTCACGGTTCGATCCCCAGCACTGGTGGCAGCTCAACCCAGCACCATGTGACTCTGGGCAATAGCTCGCTTAATTTTCCCGACGGCCCCCAGCGCCTTGAGACCCTTAGGGGTGATTGGTTCGCGCATTACAAATACCGGGTTATTATTATTAGTCTGGTATGCATATAACGTATACATCAAAGGGATAATTTCAAAGAACTTTTATGAATGTAATGTAAGGAGACAAGTAGAAGAGGGAAAATTGCTGAAAGAAATAGCCAAGAAGGAACAGAAGATTCAGAGTTCCTCAGTAGAAGTCCCTCTAAGAATCCTACTATCTGAGTTGGAGGTGTTGCGGGCCGATTTAGAATGGATCTGGATAAAAGGATTCAGGAACGGTGGAGGGCCAGCAAGTTACAGCATTTCAAGTATGGTGAAAAGAGCAGAGCATTACTAGCTTGGAAAATGAAACCAGATTTATCTAGGAACCATATTGATCTGCAAATGGATCCAAGAAGGAAGGAATCAGTCCACAGCTACAGGAATTACACGAAGTTATATTAAGTCATTTAACCACTATCTACAATGTGGACATAAAACAAGATCTGTCTAATATCAGGGAAAGGTTTTCAGAAAAAGAACCTAGCGAGGCTTAGGAAGCAAGAAGCTCTGGGACTAGACGGGAGGACTCAAAAATTGAAAGGCAGCAGGCTCCAATTGGATCCCATGAGAGCTGTATAAAATACTGAAAACATATTTGGTCCCTGTGTATAAAGTTCTTTCTAATCAAATATATTTGGGTGCGGAAGAGATTTCTCTGTTGTGGTATCAAGCTGCGATAGTGATGATTGTGAAACCTAAGAAAGATCCAAGCAACCCAGATTCCTATAGATCCATCTCCCTCCTAAACTGCGACAACAAGATTTTTGCATATATCATAGCAAAAAGATCTGCACGGGTTATGAGGACAGTGATTCACCCAGATCAAAAAGCCTTTCTGCTTGGTAGGCAGCTTAATGAGTTGACTCATCTTTTGATCAGGGCAATTCATCAATTCATATAGCAGAAACTTTTAACAGTTCACTGACCATTGCAACCCCAGACGCTGCCAGGGCCTTCAATAGGGTACATTGGGTATATTTAATGAAGACCTTCAAATTCTTTGGCATTGGTAGTAAGTTGATTAGTACAATTCAATTCCTGTATAGATTGCCATGGCCAGCGTATTAATAAATGGAGAACTAACTCGATTTTTCCCATCACTAGAGGGACCAGGCAGGGATGTCCTTTATCCCCGCTATTGTTTAATTTCTATATTGAACCTTTTGTCCAAACGATTTGGCTGGATAGCTCTATTTTACCCTTTGCAGCTTCGGGGTTGGCAATAAACATACCACTTTGTGTGGATGACGTCATGTTATAAACAGCTAATCCTATACATTCTATCTCAAAATCTTAGCACACGTCTAACCGTTCAGGAACATTTCTGGTTGCCAAATAAATGAGGCCTAAACAGAGGTCATGACATGGCCAGACAAGGAGGGCAGCCAGGGAATTCAGACAACCAAGAATCAGATAAGGTATTTGGGAGTTTTGGTGCCACATCACTTGGAACATCTTTCAAGTATCAATCTGAACAGGGTCTGAGGGAAAATAGAGATTCTTCTGAGGAGATGGGAAAACCTTCTGCTAAGTATTTACGGAACAACAAATTTAATTAAGATCATGATTCTCCCAAGATCACCTTTCTTTTTAACACCATACTCCTTCCAAGGGATAGAAGAACAACGATTCAAGAGAGAGTGGGTAGCTTTTTATGGGCTTCCAAAGGGATAAACCTGAACTTGTCTTGGAAGAAGCTCAGGAGAAAGGGGAGGGGTGCTTGTTCTCCCAGATTTTCAGACGTACTGTTATGCAATTCACAAACAGCAGAGTGCTCGCAGTGAAACCTGATGAGTCATATATTGGGCGACTTTATGTGGCTATATTGGCGGACTTTGGCCAAGAAAAATTTCTATACAAAGTTGGAGACAATCTTTTTTGTTAAATTGAGGCTTAAATTTCTGCAAGCAGCTTTAAGTTTATGGTGCCATCCCAGGAAGGCCTTTGGCATCCACTATTATGCATCCCTAGCACCAATATGGGACTCTCCTTGGATCCCTGCCTGCTTAACAGACAGGCGTAGGTATCCTCTCAGGCAAGTGGAGTATAACACTTGGGGTGACTTAAGAAATGGAAATAAATTGGTCAAGTGAGAGGATATCCTACTAGTAACAGAAGGAAAGGTGTCAAGATTTAAATATCTCCAGCCAAGATCATGGTGGTCGGCTCAAGATTGGATCGATGAGAACTGCTTGGAGTACTACGATACATTAATGAGCAAAGTCAGACCGCGAAAAAAAGTCTCCTTCTGGTACTGGGAGCTCATCAATGCACAGGAGAAGCACCTGACTAAACCATATCAAGTCTGGAGAGATGACTTGCCAGAACAGTATCTCTAAACTTACTTTATTCTGCAGTATAGGCAGCTCCCTTAGGGAAGAACCATTTTTTCACTACCCATTGGTGATACTGGCTGCCCCAGAGATTGTCTAAGTTTGTACAAGAGAGAATGAGATGCAAGAGAGGTAACCAGCCAGAGGCTGATGATAGACATATGGTTGCGGACTGTTTAGGGTTGCAGTCCTACTAGAAAGCTGTCAGTAAGCAAAATTACAGAAAAACAGATTAAGATAAGCTACACTTTATTTTTAATGGGGACTGATCCATTTATTGTTACATTGTTTAACAAGTCCCAGAAAAAATTGGTGTTTTATTTCATTTTGTTGGCTAGGAGAGAAATATGTAAAAAATGGACTTCTAGAGATCCCCAGCGGCTGCTAATTGGATTGAATCAGCTAATTACATAAGCCAAATGGATATTGCATGTGCCCCTAATAGCCTAGATATAACATGTAAAGATTTTAGGATATGGCAAGTTGTCCAATGATTACACCTTGATGTTGAGGCATCATAGGACAGCTTTCCCATTGCTACTCCCATGCGTACCACTTGAAAACAGCTCACCGTGGTGTGGTGGGAGAGGGATTTTGCTTCAGCGTATAACAATGAAAAATACATGGGCATGGTTATCATTTAACTCTGCTATATTGATGATTTATTCCTGATGTTGGATGGCAGCATGGTAGAATTCAATGAGTATTTTTTGAGCCTAAATAATAACCCATATATCAACCATATGACATCCTCCATTGGTGCAGAGAGAATAGAGTTCTTGGACATGTTGGTTGAATTAGAGGATAATAGGCTGGAATACACAATTGTCAAAAGATCTGCCACAAATAATATATGCTTCAAGTCATCAAGATTGGAGAGTGGAGAATACCATACGGAGAGATGTTGAGAGTGAAAAATAACTGTTCTACTAAGAAGGAGCTAAATATTAATAAATATTAATAAAAACATAACAAAAATAAGGTTCTTGTCACAAGGATCCCCCCAAAAAGTCTTGGATAAAGCGGAGGAACAAACAAATTGTCTAAAAGAAAGGAATTGTTGAGTAACATCAGGAAAATAGCAACATCAGACTGTAATAAAGAAGCTACCAAATAAGAGGTATCATGAAAAAGCATTGGCACCTACTTTGGAGTGACCAGGACTTGAAAGATCAGTTTGGCCCATTTCCTAAATTAACTTTCAAGAAGGCACCATCACTTTCATGGATTCTTACAAGCAGTAATTCCCATCAAATACCAAATAAAAATGCACTATCAGGGTTGGGATTACGAGCAATGCATTCTGGAAATGCTTAAAATGCCAAGGTTGCAAATGAGGAACGTCAACAAAGGAATATTTAATTCATGGGAAGAAATAATTGATTAGGAAGAACATCACCTTTGAGAGTACGTTTGGAGTATTTATCATTAGGGTTCAGTGTAACATGACCTCACGGTACAAAATTGGGTAATGGAACACCTATGTGCAATTACCAATAAGGATAGCAATTACTAGGGGTGGGCGGAACTCGTGGAGTTTTACCGAGTTACATAAAAACTCTACAAGATAACGCAAAGTTCCACCAACCGGCAGAAAATATGCAGCTTGCGCTGCAATTTAGCACCAGTAGTGTGAGCAATGCTGACAAATCAGCATGAATGGCACCATGCATTGTGCAAGAGCGCATCACCATTCGAGTTGATTTTGCTGCCACTCGAGTAGAAAATCCACTCAAGTGGCAGCTCATCTACTATAGAGGCAGTCCTCCAACTGCGACCGCTGGTGACCACCCACGACTGCCCCTGTTAGAAAATCGTGCTAGTGACGCCAAATCTGCTAGCGCTCGCCAGCTTGCATTTTCTGGAGCCTCGCAGGAGAAAAATGACACCACATGAGGATTAGAGGAATTTGGCAGGAACTCTGCGTTAAAGAGTAACGTAGAGTGACCAAAATACCCCCGATTCCACCAACGAGGTGAAAAATTCCACCCACCCCTACCAATTACCTGATAGCAAGACACTATGAGACAGTACATAGTGGGGAACCATCATCACTGGTCTATTAGGGGTTTGATCGGGTAGAGAAATCAATCAGAGGAGGAGACAGGACACGTTTACTACAACAATACAAATCCAAATGCATCATAAAATACAGACCAAAAACGCTATATGGTCACAATCAGGATGAGGAGCTTCACATTCATCTATGAATGAAGATGAATATAAATAATGTTATTGGTTTGCTTTGGATTTCATTTCAAGACCAGAGGCTACCATTATGCATATTAACCTTTAATTGCCACTCTGCAGCACCTTTAAAGAATTACAACACATCACAAACACTAGAATTAGAACACAGCAGTCCATAAATATCCCTGGTCCTGAACATTCATCCTCTTTTAATTGCTGCTCAAGACAAGATAAGTACCTTTAGCATTACATTAACTAGATGTGATAAGAGAGGTATGTTTGACTGAGTTTTTTAAATGTTTAATTTTGTGAATATGCGTATGTTCACTGCAGTTTCTAATTTTCAGAAGCTGCAATGTATGTTTTTGTTTTAGTCTATTTAGCGGTTATGACTTTTAGCGTATGTATGTATACTTAGTTATCTAAATATTAATAGTTTGAGGTTTGGATTTCTATTAAGTTTGTTTAAAAAAAAAAGAAAAAGAGAAAGAAATCGAAGGCAGGAAACGGAGCGTTGTTAAAATCCTGGTGTTTACCATTAGTATTCAGTCTGCTGCACGCGTCATCAACACGAGGGGGGCTGCAATATTTGCACGGCTCCTGCGGTTCGCGGTCTCCCGGTAGGCGTTGCAGTAGACGTGTCACGAGGGAAGAGGACGCAGCGTAAGCTCGAGGCATCGAGAGCTTAGGAGCTCTCCCTGGTTACCGGAACTCCGACGCACATGAGCAGCATGTAATGACGTGCAAGGGCAGCGCGTTAGGAGAGGATTAAGTATGTGAGTTAATTGCGCATGGGCAGCATGTATTTGCGTGCATAGGCAGCGCGTGAATTTATTATAAACACGTGAGATTTGGGAGAACATTTTAGGTAGGGAATAGTCCAATATTAGGATATGGAAGTTATGTAAAAACAGGTGACGATTGAACGGTCGGCAAAAACGGAGTGCTGACGGTGAGGAGTAGGAGTTTCTGAGGGAAACTCAGGGAGATTTAGGAGCCGTTTTTTGTTGTAAAAGTTATTTCTAGGTAGATTTTGAATATAGTATTGGAGGTTTTAGCAGAATGTCTGAGGAACAAGATGGTTGTTAACTGTGACTGGTGACATGGTTAATGAAGAGGTGGTTAAAAGGTTAATTCTACATGAAATGAAAAAACAAGTAAAGGAAGCAGTAGATGGCGTTTTGAAGAGTAGAAAAAGAAATAAGGATGGTGAGGAGGAATATTTTTCTTTATCCGATGGAGAAGGAGTAAGTACTGAAGAGGGTAAAGAAAGAACTAGGAAGACAAGACATGTGGAGGATGTGTTGATTTCAAAGAGGAAAGGCACGAGTGCCGGAAAAAAATAGGCGTCCTTGGTGGCACGCAAAGGAAAGGTGTCCAAGGCGGCACACATGGAAAGGTGTCCTCTAGCGGCACACATGAGGAAGAGAATTTTGGAGGAAAAGGGAATAGTAGAGGGGATGGTGAAGCGAAGGATTTGGATGAATATATCTTGATCTGAATCAGGATGAGTATTTGGATGAGGAGTTTGAGTTTGAGGACATTGAAGGGTCTTGTTCTAGTGACGCTATTAAGGACCCGTTTGGAATTGATATGTTTACACCGCTAGACATTAAACATCCACGCAGTGGTGAGTGGTGGCCCATGGATCATGTGGCAAAATTCCTTAAATCATGGATTCGTAAGCCACTGGATAGCGAGGTGAGAAGAGTAATGAGGTCTGAATGCGCAAGACCAGTTATAGATGAGAAAGTGTGCAGTACTCCGAATCTAGATCCAGAGCTAATCAGTTTTTTATTTCGTCTTGGGAGAGACCAAAGGAAGGGTCTTGAGAGGTCTTTGAAGATCTGTCAAGATAAGCTTGCTGTGTTAGGACCTTTAGCAAGGATCCTAGATATGGCGGAGGGGGCGTATACCAATGAGGAAGCAGTAGATATAGAGCTGCTTAGATGTTGGAGCCAGAGAGCTCTAGTGCTTTTGGGAAATGCTAACGCAGGCCTCTTATCTGAGCGTATAAAAGGCTATCTTGATGAAGATAAGTCCGAAATTAGGTGACATGGTGCAGTAGGAAGGGAGCATAGATGCAAAAGGACTTCTCTTTGGAGAGGGTCTTGTTGAAAATATTGGCAAATATGTGAATAAGTTCACAGCACTTGATAAGGCACAAGTAAACATGAGGAGAGTCTTTGGGGGAAGTGTTTTTGGCAAGGCCGGAAGAAGGGGACTTTCTGCTGTCCGAGGATTACAGAGGTCTCAATATAGTGGACAATATTATGCCCAAGGCGGGAGTAGCTATAGAGGAAGAGGCTATGCTCCCGGAGGATTCTTCCCAAACAGAGGAAGATTGGGAAGAGCAGGACGAGGAAGTTCAGCAAGAAGACGGGGCCAATTTCAAGGAGGACAAGGTGAGTACGGAGACCATTTCTGGTTCTATCCCAAGAAAAGTGGGGGGACGCCTGAAGTTTTTTGTAGAGAAATGGAAAAGAATCACGAAGGATCCTTGGGTATTGGAAACAATACAGGGGTATTGCATAGAGTTTACGGAATTACCAAGTCAAGGAGAGGAGGTAAGAGAGATAGTGAATATAGAAATAGATTCGTTAATAGAGAAAGGAGCTGTTATTCAAATAAGGGAGGAAAGGAAAGGATTTGTAAGCAATTTGTTTTTGGTAAGGAAAAAAGAGAAAGGATGGAGACCGGTCATAAATTTGAGGGATTTCAACAAATTCATGGAATACAGACATTTCAAGATGGAGGATATCCATTGCCTGAGGGATCTGTTAGAGGAAAAGGATTGGTTGGTGGAATTGTATCTGAAGGATGCGTATTTTACAATTCCAATGAGCATGGTGAGTCAGAGATTTTTACAATTTAGGTGGAAAAGGAATCTTTATCAGTTTTTGTGTCTGCCATTCGGCCTTTCTTCGGCTCCATGGTGTTTTACAAAGGTGATGAGAGTGGTCGTGTCCTTTTTTCGGCAGAGAGGGGTGCGAATGATAACATACTTAGGCAATATTTTATTGATGAACCAGGATCAGGGGGAGTTGAGAAAGAATGTGAAAGATGTGATCAAGATGTTAGAGAATTTAGGATTTGTGGTGAACCAGGAGAAGTCTGTTCTGATTCCGAGTCAGAGCATGGAGTTTTTGGGTTTTCAGGTGGATACGGTGAAGTGTATGCTCTTGTTGCCGCAAAGGAAAAGAAAGTTTATAAAGCAGGAGATAAAGTTGTGCATGAGGAACGAGAGCATGACTCTAACAGCCACATGCATCATTCAAAATACCGGTCGCACAGGGGCACAGATTCGCAGAATCTGCCTCTTTGCGACTGGTGTTTTTGCATTTGGGATGCATCATCCCAAATGCAAAAATCGCAATTTAAGTAATCGCTAAATTTGCGATTACTTAAATTGCGATTGCATTTAGGGAATCGCAAATTGCGATTCCCTAAATGCAATGCATTAACCCAAAAATGTTTTGCGATTTCGCAATTAAGAAACGCAAACTACCATCAATTCAAAGTTGATGGTAATTTGCAAAAACTTTAAAAAATGCCCAAAAGTGCATTTTTCAAAGTTCCATGTTGCACACATGCATGCCCTTGGGGCAAGTGTGTGTGCAACATGTGGTAACATGGCAATTTCAGGGGTGCATCAGGGTGTCCTTTTGGCACCCTTGAAATTGCATGCGCAATTTGCGAGTACCTATTTGGTACTCGCAAATTGCGCTTGCAATTCCCATTCATTCCTATGGGCCTTTAGGCCCATAGGAATGAATGGGAAGCAATTCCTTAATTGTGATTCGCAATTTGCGAGTTGCAATTAAGGAATGTGTAGGAATCGCATTTTTTTGCGATTCCCACATGCATAAGCAATTGCGATTCCTAAATTGCGATTTCTTAAAAATCGCAATTTAGGAATTGCAATTACAAGGTTTGATGCATGTGGCCCTAAGAGACTTAGCAAGGATAGTAGGTTTATTGTCTTCATCAATACAGCGATTTTTCCGGGACCCCTTCCCTATCGAGCATTGCAGAGGATGAAAGGGGAAGCTTTAAGGAAAGGGTTATGGTATGGAGACCAGATCTCTTTAAGTATGGAGGCAAAGGAGGAATTGGAATGGTGGTTGAGCAATCTGGATGCGTGGAATGGACGCGCAATATTTGGAAGAGGTCCGAATTTTGTTTTAGAGACAGATGCGAGTTTGAATGGATGGGGGGCTAGATTAGGAGAGGAGCAAACAGGTGGACTTTGGACTATGGAAGAGAGGTCAGAACACATAAATTGTTTGGAGTTGACTGCGGGTTTGTATGCAGTGAAGAGTTTCAGGAGAATTCTGAGAGGACAATCGGTGATGATAAGGATGGACAATGTGTCAGCTGTAGTGTATATAAACAGGTTGGGAGGAACAAGGTCCAGAGGTTTAGCAGAGTTGGCGAAGGATTTTGGGAATTTCTGCTTGGAACACAAAATAGAGCTGAGGGCAGAGTATTTGCCTGGAGAGATGAATCAGATAGCAGATTGGAATTCAAGGCATTTGAGGGACTTCAGCGATTGGAAGTTGGATATGAGGAGCTACAGGAGAATAGACAATTTGTTGGACCCCCTGGAAGTGGATCTGTTTGCGAGCCATTTAAGCTTTCAACTGGAGAGTTATTTCAGTTGGAGAGCGGATTCTTTGGCGTTAGTGGTGCATGCTTTCCAACAAGTTTGTGCGGGAAGGAAGGCGTATGCCTTTCACCCGTTTGCAATGATTCCGAGAGTTTTGTTGAAGGTGAGGCAGGAGAGATGTCAAATAGTATTAGTGACTCCATTTTGGGTGTCACAGGTTTGGTTTCCGACAGTGATGGAGCTGGCTTGTGCAGAGCCCTATTTGATTCCAGCAAAAGAAGGTCTTTTAAAGAATATAGAGGGAGAAGAGAATCCTTTAGTGCAGAGCAGGGTGCTGAACATTCTTGTCTTGAGAGTGTCAGGAGAAGTAGCTGTTTCAGAGGACTTTCGAAAAAGGCTGCAAATTATTGGAAGAATCTTGGGCTCCAGGAACCAGGAGTAGATATAGAGGAATTTGGAGAGTTTGGGTTAGTTGGTGCATGGAAAGGAGTCTGGATCCCGTGGAGGCACCTGTAGTTGAAGTAGTCATTTTTTTAGTGGAATAGTTTGAAGAGGGATTAGGCTACAGGACTGTAAATTGTTATAGGTCAGGAGTTTTGGCAGGACATGCCCTGGTGGACAATAAGTCAGTTGGTAGGAATATTATGGTTTGTAGGGTTATGAAGAGTATGAGATTGAAGAGACCACCTAGGGCAAGATACAGCGTGCTGTGGGATGTCAATGTGGTTTTGAATTTGTTTTTGATTTGGCCGGCAAATAGATATTTGGATTTTAAGAGACTTTCTGGGAAATTTGCAACATTGTTGTGCTTGGTTTCATGTAGAAGAGTGTCAGATGTGCGAGCTTTGGAGTTAAATAACAATGTTTGGGCTAACCATGGGCAATGAACTCCGTTCGCGGAGGTTGCGGAGATTTGCTAACTACGCATTACATTGAAAACACACAAACGTAGCGAAATTAGCTACTGCACCCTCAACGCTTTGATAAAACAACTTTACCTTTACATGCTAAAAGGCACATAACCAATTCACAAAAGTGAGCTTTGAAAAATATCAGGCAATGAGAGAGGTGATGATTTTGGGGTCCCCCCTAACCTAGGGGGAGGACCAAGCAGATGCCTTGAACACAAAGAGCATATCATGCTGAACGATTCGGTGGTGGTCCCATCCTCCTAGGACCACCCCAAGCAAAGTTATGGGCAAAAATACAATGCCAACCAAAGGCCCAGCAAAGCATTATGGGGCGAGATTGTAGAGTGCAGTAAAAATTATAGTATTAGCTCTCAGCTGAGCCGGGAGAGGCTGCCGCTTGAGGAATGTTTTGATATTGGATACTATAATATTCACTGCACTCTAGAATCTCGCCCCATAATGCTTTGCTGGGCCTTTGGTTGGCATTGTATTTTTGCCCATAACTGTGCTTGGGGTGGTCCTAGGAGGATGGGACCACCACCAAATCGTTCAGCATGATGTGCTCTTTGTGTTCAATGCATCTGCTTGGTTCTCTCCCTAGGTTAGGGAGGACCCCAAAATCATCACTTCTCTCACTGCTTGCTATATTTTCATTTTCACTTTCGTGAGATGACTATATGCATTTTAGCATGTAAAGATAGAGTTACTTGTTGTTTTACCAAAGATATGTGAAGTTTCTGTTTTATTCATTGGGATGAAACAGGTTCCGGAGCGCCAGATGGAATGTTTTTTGAGATTTGGAAAAGAACAAAGACAATGTCGGAGACAATTTTCTATCCAAAATTTGAGGAAGAGAGGAAGTTGTGTGTTGTGGATTGTATGCAAGAATATGAGAGGAGGATGATGGAATTCAGGAAACATGGAGAGAATCAGTTGTTGATATTGTACGTGAAGCCTTCTGGAGCGGTAAGTTCAGCGACTATTGCTAGATGCTAGATGGGGGAAGAACGTAATGAAGGAGTAATGAAGGAGAGTGGCGTTGATGTGGAACCTTATAAGGCACATTCTGTGAGAGGTGCTGGTGCAAGTAAGATGTTTTTGTGCGGAGGCAGGTTGGAGAAGATTTTGAAAGCAGCAGATTGGTCTAATGTAGGAGTTTTTGCTAAGCACTATTTTAGACCAATTAGACATGTGTCAAGTGATTCTTAAAGGCTTTCAACATGCATAATGGTAGCCTCCGGTCTTGAAATGAAATGGCGATTCTCCAAGCAGAGTGGTATGAGAATCAAGATTTCATTAAAGACATGAAGGCTAACATTATCCTTCCCTCCTTGCCCTAGAGATTAGATGAATTTTATTAAGTAGCATTGGAATTTTGAGAGTTTAGTAAAAAATTAAGGTGATTGCACTATGTTTGGATGTACATTTGATGCGGACAGGTTGATGTTGATGTTGTGTATCTTTTATAATCTCAACAGATTTGTGATGATGGATTTGGAGAATTCGGCGGATAGAAGAGGAGAAAAAAGCGAAAGAAGAGGATGTTCCAAATTAATAGAGGAGGAATGTTCAGTTCAGGGATATTTATGGACTGCTGTGTTCTAATTCTAGTGTTTGTGATGTGTTGTAATTCTTTAAAGGTGCTGCGGAGTGGCAATTAATGGTTAATATGCATAATGTTAGCCTCCGTGTCTTTAATAAAATCTTGATTCTCATACCACTCTGCTTGGAGAATCACCATTGTGCAAGTCTTGTGATCCCTTCAGCCACTTAGTAGTTTATTGATGTATAATTTCACACGATTTTGATATTTTCACACATTAATTGGACAATGTTTTGTATAATTTGCATAGAGATTATATTTTCCACACTTTGCACAGGATTTAAATATGGTCAGATAGCAGGGTAAAGTTGCTTACTATTATATATGGGATGGATATGGATTACCCCTCTAAAGGGTGGTATGAGTTGTAATGATTGAACATGGAATCAATTGAGGAAATGGAGGTGATGAACATGCACTTAATCGAGTGTTTAGTATGTTGATAGTTACCTCCATTCACACTGCTGGCAGTGGGTTCTCCTGTTTTTTAAATTACTTTTTAATTTTTTTCTGCACGATTTGATTGATTGAATGGATTTGAAAAGAGTGGTAAAATAATTGTAAGTGGAAGTTGGTCTGATCATTTGATAGGGTATTATTTAGACAATACATGAAACAAGGAGGCTGTTTCTGTTGAATCACTGTATTGGATGTTATATATTATAACGTACTTAAATACAAATATATATATATATAAATATATATATATATATGTGTATATTATACTTTGGATGAACTTACCTGTGATGCAATGTTGCCTAAAAAGTAATATATATAATATTAAAAACAATTTACACAACACCACACCACTTACCTAGCCCCGCCACTTCCAAGCTAAGCAGGTCGAGCATGTCCTGCTCCCTGTCTAAGATGTCATCGCAGTGGAGCGTCACTTGCTACTGGGTGTGGGAGGCCTATGTGCGGCAGCGCATGCTGTGCCGCACTCTCTCCCACTGCAGCTTGTACTCTCGCCTGATGACAGCATGAGGGGGAGGTGGTTCTGTGTATAAATAATAAGCACCACCATCTCCTCCTCACTGAAAATGTGGCAGGGCATAGCCACCTTGTGCTGCTGTCGACCACAGGCAGCGTGGGAGTCTGGGATGGCACGCTGCCTGCTTCTGCCATAGCTGGGTGTATAAGGTACAAAAAACAGAAGAACCGGGGAAAAATGTAAAATAC
The DNA here is from genome assembly GCA_963921515.1 of Calotriton arnoldi. Taxonomy (NCBI): domain Eukaryota; kingdom Metazoa; phylum Chordata; class Amphibia; order Caudata; family Salamandridae; genus Calotriton; species Calotriton arnoldi. Next base: position 374,150 of record CAWUFW010005453.1, read on the forward strand.
ACACACAGGGAGAGTGGGAAAGTGATAAAAGTGAAAATGTACTTTAAAAAAGGTAATAGGTGGAGCAGATGGAAGGAGCCTAGGGAGCCAAAAGCACTAGGGGATGGCTAGGCAGGAGAAGGCTGGAGTAAACAAAATGGCCACATGCTTGCGCAATGCAACGTGCCATTAGGATAGTTTTTTAAGCATGAAATGCCCCTGCAACATCATTTTTTCTCATATAACACGCAATATACATTTCTTGTAATTATTTGTAATTTCACATAATCTTGCAGTAATTTTGCGTAATTATGTGAGAGCAAATTACGTGCATTTCGCACACCCCTAACAAGCATGTACTAGATTTTCCACAGGTATCAGAGCACTGTACGCATTCTGAAAGTTAGGAATAAGGAAAATAGATTGATCTGCAACAAATAAAGGTCACATTTTAGCCAGTAAAGGAAAGCTGTATTGCCTACCCTGCCATAGCCACTTCCATTACAAAATTGTTACTGGCCTCAAACCCGCATACCTGAATTGCTAATTTGCATTATAACACACCAAGACCCAATTTAAACTATGGTACTTCGGCACTGTCAGGGTCGTATTGGTAAAGCGGCCACTCGGGCAATGGGCCGGTATTGGAGTTGCAGCTGTGGTCTGATTTTTTGGCCAGTGTGATGGCTGATTTAGGCTGTGTCTGTGCTGTTAAGATGCAGCCAGCTGCCCAGTGGGGGTCTGAGCGGCCTTTCCAGAGGCAGATGGGCCTCTGTTACCTCCCTTATTCAAGTGGGGTGGAGGTGCCATTCCCAGTCTCTCGCTGGGCTGGTCCATTAATGTATGCGGATGGAGCTGGGGGCCTGAGCAGAAGTGTCCTCACTTATATGCAGGTGTGGTCCATCAGCCTGAACTAATCCGTGCACAAAGGGTCCTGGCAGCATCTGCATTTTTTTTTTATCTCCATGAATTTAAGAAAAGATGCCTTTTTTAGAGACCCCCTCCCTCTTTCTTTTCATAATACTGATAACACTAAAGCAGTGTTTTGCAAAAAGGAGCAATCCGCAAATATGCGACACATTGTTTTTAGAGCGCTCTGGCCTATTTTTGATCCCACTATAACCATGGGCACTGTCACACCTTACTAGTTTTTAGAAATAACCTTGTTTTTGGATAATTGGTCCAAATGAGATCTTTCCGCTAAAAACGTTTCAAAGTTTTAAAAAACTTTACAAACCATATAAAGGTTGCAATTTAAAAAATAGTGAGAAAAGCTGGCAAAAATTTACAAAAGAATGCCTCATCTTCAACCCACTTTAAACAGAAAAACTATCTCGCAAAGACACAATTGTTAGGAAAACTCTTTTAATATAATTTTTTGAAAATTGTCACCCTGGTATTAGAGCTTTGTGAAAGTGAGAAAACTTTGCAAGTTTCTCCAAGTGTGAAAATTGTACATTTCATCAAAACTTCTCTCGTGAAAATTAGATGTTGGATACCGTCTTCTGGCGATGGCAGTCTTTTTATAAGTCATGGGAAGTGGCATTCCAACGAGATACAAATGTATTGTGTTTAAAATTATGCAGACATAGAAAATACTTAACACTTTCAGAAGACTTGCAGGCCAAGGATCGGAGGACAGCCCAGAGGTGGTTTGGGTCATGCATGAACCCCAATTTAGGCAGTTGTATCAACCTGAATAAAGAGAACAGTACCTACGACCTATAAGGATGTGGCCTTTCAACCTGAGTTGCCTACTTTGGAACTGGGTGAACTGGGTTCGAGTCATGGCATCGGCTCAACATTCTGTGACTCTGGGCAAATCACTTGAAGGCCCTTCATTGGTTACTTGGTTACCGGTTACCACAAGATTCACATTCAAGTTGCTTTGTATCACCCACAAAGTGATACATGGAACAGGGCGGCTCTTCATCAGGAATAAAATCACCAATACATTCAACAAAGGAACCTCCGCTCTAGATTGGCAAATCGCCACAAAATCCCACCATACAAGAAAAAAACCATGTGTGGCACATCCTTCTCTGTTCAAGCAACCAAACTACGGAACTCTTTACCCCCAATCATAAGATCCACGGGTAACTACCTTATCTTCAGAAGACTACTCAAGAGTTGGCTCTTCCCCACTTAGCCACCATACTCAAACATAAATATACAGCATATCCCTGTATATAAAAGCAGTTATTTGGGTTATATAGTTGTACCTAGATATGTGTAATCCGTTGTATAAATGTGTACAATAATCCTGTTTATAAATATATAGATATTTGTTAGTTCTGCTTAATAAATGTACATATTACTTATGGTTATATTATTCTATGTTTAACGTGTATATAGATCACTGCAAAATAAGTACATTTTTATCATAACTAGTCATCTTCAATTGCTTCATTATTGTGATAGAGCTAGATTTCTCAAATTAAGCATTGCTTTATTTTTATGTTTCAGACAGACTGCATTTAAAATGGCACACAAATTTTGGTGCAAGTGAAGACACATGGCACATGCCTAGTCAAAAGTTTTTGTAAAAGTGGCACTTTTGGTGCATGCAAAAGTGAAAAACATAAAATGAGGCTTGCTCATAAATGCTTTCAGTCTGAAATGCTTGTGCTGAATTAACATGTGTTTTTGCAGTGTAGAGAAAACTCGTGCTTTCAGTGGCCTCTTTAGCTTTGAATCATGGAATGTGTTCTCTCTTCCCAGTTTCCTTTCCCTTATAATCTACACTCCCTGTTCCTGTCTCAAGAGACTTTGGCTTTGTTGCATATTTAGACAATGCATATTCAGTTCATAACACATCTTTTTATAATGTGTATTAATTAATCAACCATGCACCAACACTACACATCGGGCAAACGCATTTTGCATGAAAAGCTATCTAAAACATTAGAGCATGCTGCTATGAGTATGTATTAACTGTGTGCGCTTTCAAAATGTACACTAGTGCATGTTTTATGCTATGTTGTACATTGCACATTTTTGCATTTTTTACACAAATAATAAGAAAAGCTGCTTTACATTAATAGCTTTTGCAAGGTATCATTTATACAGGGTATTAGTATAGGGAGGTAAAACATAATGGGTTTCATTTGAAAATTAATACTCTTTTTGTGTTTATTTTGTTTTTGGGCCTAAGATAAAATGGCTGCCTGTGAATCCAGCAAGGCTGTGTATTGAATGAGAGACGCATGCGCAGATTATACCAGCTACATACTGCCAAGTGCCTCAAGTGAAGACCTGGTTCAAGGCCACCATGAACTGTACATTCTTGTTATCGTGCCAATGTACCAGTGTTTGTGGAATGTGTCCTTCCTGCGTGCGATATGACAGGAAGGAGGAAATAGACTGAAACATTTTTCCTAGTAAATGTTGCTAAAACATATAATTGTATTAATCATTAACGCTTTTTTATTAAAACTGGTGTGGGTTGGATTTGCCAATGAGAACAGGATGGTGAGACCTCGTCATCTAAGCTATCCAATCAGGGTGCAAGCTTTACTGAAAATTGCAACCTTATTAGTATAGACAGCCAAGAATTAGAGTATAAATATGACCTCTTTAGGGAGCTTTGTGGGTTTTTTTAGTTTTTTTTTTAGAGGCTTTAGAAGCTTTTGCGGGTGCAGTCTGAGAGCAGATTGCGTCGGTTGAGAGATAGAGGGAGGTGGGGGGCATAGGCTAGCCTTGCACGTCATATTTTTGGCAAGGTAGATCACATTCCTCTGTGGTCTGTGAAGGAGGGGCCTTTTCAGGACCAGCGTCTCTCTGTGAACACAGAGAGGACAGATGAACAGACCAGGGCAGAGAGTGGAGCTGGATAGAACAGGATTAGATTTAGATGCTAACATTTTTTAAGTTCATGCTTTGACTAATTAATTATTTTTGAAAAGATTTATTTGTCTTATGCATTTATTTCTCTTTATGGGAGATTTTTGCCAATTATTAATTATTGATTAGCCTTGCATAATTCACTCTTGAATTATATTTCCTGAACATTCTTTGGAGAATTCTGATTGATATTTGATTGCCTCATTCCCTTCCTTTATGGAATGTTTTGTATGCAACCTATAATATGTTCTGTATTAATTCTATTTTTCCTGTTTTCCAAATTCTGTAACCTGATTGATATTTGACTAATGAATAAAGGGTCAGAGAACCTTAACTTTTAACTAGAAAGTAAAACCCTTTAAAATACTCACAACTCTCTTTATTGGCTTAAATATTAATTGCATTTTTGATTTTTCATGTTTATGTAAATCTCCTGATGGTAATATACAGTGGCAAGGGTCCAGTACCTTTGCAGCGGTTAATTAGAAGGTAAATGAGGTTTTGCATTGAGAAATTACCGTGAAATTACCGCTGCATCAATTGAATAAATGTTTTTTATAAAAACAAATAATGTAGCTTAACGTATAGCAACACTTGAAAGTCTCAGTTTATTAAATACAACTTAAATCTAGATATATTACCTTACTTATACATATATACCTTCCATGTACTTATGTAGCTTTATATTTACACTTTACTCCTAATTCAGCATCTTCAATGCACTACCCTATATCTCACTCTATACCTCTCTCAATATATCCTCTACCTCCACTGTCCGACTCATCCCAAACCCCCATTCTACTACCAGGATCCCTAAAATAACCCTTTCTAGACTCTTCCTTCCTCTACCCCTCCTTGCATCATCTCACACCTCTTCTACTATTCAGAGCTCCCAAACAAGCCTTTCTAAACCCTTCCCTCTGACTCTTCCCTCCTCCCCTCTACTCATCCCAAACCTCCTCCTGCTCTATGATCTCCAAATAAACACTTTCGAAGCCCTTCCCTCTTCTATCCCTCCACTATCCTTTTCGATCCAAATAACACATAAACATAAAATTACGTGTCCACCGCTCAAATTATTTTAATATTTCCCTATACTAATTCACCTCTAATTCTTTTTGGGTTCCGGAGAAGCGTGCTACTCGCCGAAAAGTGTTTGACGCCTCATCAGGGGTAGTAAGCGCTATATAAATGCAATTTAAATTACATAGTCTTCTGTGCCTAAAAAAAGTGAATGTGGTCTTGTGTAATGTAACTGGTGCTCGTGTAAAGTGCTCTAATACCTCCCAGTTGATTTGGCGCTATAAAAAAGCTGCAAAAAAACATTAATGTGGCTCATACCACGTAGCGAAACACCCATGCTACGTGGTATGAGCCACATTATTTGACCTATTCTTGTGATTTTGAGTAAGTTACAAATGTATATGTACCCTAAAACTTACATCCAAGACACTGTACTTCCGGTTTCTACCCATGCGCAGAAAAACCTTGCAAAGCCTATGTGGGGGGGAAAGGAGAAAGTGTGAAAGCAAAACTTAATGGAAAGGGTGCTTAGAACCCTACCCCTTTGCGGATATCCGATTCTTGTGTTTGAAACTCATAATCTATGATAATGCACTAACCCGGATTACCGTTCCCTGTAGTAATGGATACAGAATTACCAATGCGTTCTCCCCACATATCTCATAAAGAAGGCATTAATGATAGATTATTACTTGTAATTGGTGTGTTCTGTATGTTTGCATTAAGCTCCTGTTGCATAAGGTGGTTTATTGGTGTTTATAAAACACCAAGGCAAGATTCTCAACTGTTTTTTGTAGATTATTTAACTTTTTTGTGCTCAACCTATTGTTTAACTTTAGATACATTTTCATACGCTTCAAACTAAGTAGGAAGGACACTCAAAATTGTTCAAATTGTTTGAAAATGCAGTTTTCTATTACACATACAAATTTATCTAAAACGTGTCAGTTACTCAAACTACATGCGAAACATTTATCACACATTCAGTGACAAACTTTGCATGGACAGCTGTTTATTTGACGTGTTACTTGTAACAAACTGTTAACGTTGTCAAATATTACCCTATAAATTCAATAGTACTTAATATTTGATTCGACTAGTCAAAGGCAAATTCCAAGAAGACCAATAGATTTTCCCAAAACCATATTTCAAGGTGTTTGCCAGCCATTATGAAACCCCCCTCCAAAGTTTTGTTATTTAATACATGACTCTTTAAAAAACAAGACATTTTGAGGGCAGCAACAGATCTGTCATGCCCAATAAATGATAATATGACAAGGGGCATTTACATTAGAGGGCGATGTTTATTTGGACTTACGCATATGTTAGGGTTGGACCCATAAACCATCTGAATAGCAAAAGAGGTTTCTGTGGTCAAACCTATCTACCAAACATTTCCCTTAACAAAAAGTCAGACCTCCTGGCTTTATCAATGCTGAGAATGATGACACCTGTGCACAGCAACTACTTACCCTTGGAGGAGCAGGCGATTCCTCTCCGTGTTGTCGCCCTTTGCGATAAGCCCGTTGTGTATTTAAAGGGAGTACCACGTTTTCAGCTGACTTGTTTAGTCTTTGACTTGAAGAGTACTGCAATGAAATGAAATGAAAATGAAATTTGTACTTGTAAAGCGCACTTATACCCCCAAAGGGGTGTCCTGGCGCTGTACGCATACCGCTGTGGAACCCTTCCTGGCTTTTCCCTGTGAAATGTCCACTCCTGGGCACCCCCAGGGTGAAGCCAGGCATCCCAGCGCTGTTGGGGCCGTTGTGGAGATTGAGCAAGCTATTGCCCAGAGTTGCAGAGTGGGACCCATGATTAGAATAGGCACCGAGGCGAGAATTATCAGGTCCAAGGAAATTGAGCCCAAGACCCGCCGAGGCGGGAATTGAACTCTGGTCCCGGGCCAGGTCTCTGCATCAGGGTCTGCCGCTCTAACCATTGAGCCACACTTCTCCACCAATGAAGATCAGTGTCAATGCTTCCAGGTTTTACAGAAGAAGCTGGTAGTAGATTGTTAGCTCCACCCTTGGCTGCCATCCATGGTGTGCTTTCAGGTATCATGCAGCCACATGGCACTGGTGGAAGGGCCCGAATGGAGAACAGCATGATTTGTGAGATGCAAATGTTTACAATAGGGAAATTCGAAATGGTGACCTTCTAGTTTTCTTTTTCAAGTCCATATCTCCAAAACATTAATAGTTGGTTTCGTGGGTGACACGGCATTCCTACTTAGAGGATTGAAAAATCAATCAATCAGGGATTTGTTAAGCACGCTACTCACCCGTGGGGGTCTCAAGGCGCTGGGGCGGGAAGGTCGTGAACGCTCCGATTCATCCGAAGAGCCAGGTCTTGAGGTTCTTCCTGAAGGTGTGCAGAGTGTTCTGATGTTGAGAGGGAGTTCGTTCCAGGTCTTTGCTTTGATGTAAGAGTAGGCTCTTCCACCCGTTCTGGCTCTGCGTAGGCGTGGGGTTTTGGCGAGGGCGAAGTTGGCGGAGCGGAGGTTTCTCTTGGGTACATGGAAGGAGACTCTTTCGTTGAGGTATTGCGGTCCGGTGTTGTGAAGGGATTTGTAGCCGTGGGTGAGTAGCTTGAAGGTTACTCTCTTCTCGACGGGGAGCCAGTGGAGGTGTCGTAGGTGCTGGGTGATGTGTTCATGTCGTGGGATGCCGAGGATGAGCCTGGCAGCGGTGTTCTGGATGGTCTGGAGTTTCCGGAGCAGGGATTTGTTGATTCCAGCATAGAGGGCGTTTCCGTAGTCCAGTCTGCTAGTAATGAGTGCGTGGGTGACGGTCTTTCTTGATTCGTGGGGGATCCACTTGAAGGTCTTGCGTAGGATGCAGAGGGTGTTGTAGCACGAGGAGGAGACGGCGTTGATCTGTCGGGTCTTTGTGAGGGAGGAGTAGAGTATGATGCCGAGGTTGCGGGCATGGTCCGTGGGGGTGGAAGGGCTGCTGAGGGCGGGGGGCCACCAAGTGTTGTCCCATGCTGAGGGGGTGGGTCCGAACACGAGGACTTCTGTCTTCTCTGAGTTGAGCTTCAGACAGCTGCTGCTCATCCAGGATGCGACTCCTTTCATTCCTTTCTGGAAGCTGAGTCTGGCGATGTCGGGTTGCTTAGTGAGGGAGAGGATGAGCTGGGTGTCATCGGCGTAGGATACTATGCTGAGCCCATGTTTTCTTAAGATGGTGGCGAGGAGGGTTATGTGGATGTTGAAGAGCGTGGGGCTCAGTGATGATCCTTGGGGTATGCCGCAGTTGATCTCTGTGGGTTCGGAGAGGAAAGGCGGGAGTCTGATTCTTTGGGTTTGGCTGGTGAGGAAAAATCGCATCCAGTCAAGGGCAGTTCCCTGTATGCCGGCGTTGTGGAGTCTGGTGGTGAGAGTGCGGTAGGAGACGGTGTCGAAGGCTGCAGAGAGTTCAAGTAAGATTAGGGCCGCCGTGTGGCCCTGGTCGAGAAGGATGCAGATGTTGTCTGTGGCGCCGAGGAGGGAGGTCTCAGTGCTGTGGTTGCGGCGGAATCTGTATTGGGAAGGGTCGAGGGTGGAGTTGGCTTCGATGAAGTTCGTGAGTTGGCTGTTGACTATCTTCTCAGTGACTTTAGGTGTGAAGGGGAGGAGAGAGATGGGCTTGTAGTTTTTGAGGTCTGTAGGGTCTGCAGAGGGCTTCTTGAGGAGGGGTTTGACTTCCACGCGTTTCCATTTGTCGGGGAAGGTGCCGGATTCGAAGGAGGTGTTGATGGTGCGTCGTAGCTCAGGAGCTATGGCGGGGCGGCTCTGTGGAAGATGTGTGGCGGGCAGGGGTCCGTGGGGGCTCCTGAGTGAACGCTCTTCATGGTCAAGGCGGTTTCTTCGGTGGTGATCAGGGTCCAGGTTGAGAGGGTAGGCTTGCTGGTGTTGCTGGGGGTGGGAGTGGTTTCAGCGTGAGGTGTTTGTTTGTTGAAATTGTCGTAGAGGGACTTGATCTTTTTTTTTTTTTTACTTTTTTTGCGGTTTTAGGTTTTAGTTGACGCTTCGCCTTATTTGATGAATCCAATGCTAGATTCTGAATAAAATTTAAATCACCGCCCATAATTAGTATGCCTTCCATTCGTATTGCTAATTGGTAAATTAGGCCAAGTGCTACGGTATCATCTTCAATAGGACCATAATAATTTACCAAATTCAAGATTGTTTCCTGCAGCTTAACTTTCCCCCACAGCCATCTACCTTTCCCATCTCGTTGGACATCCTTAACCTGCCAGTTAAGTGTGTTTGGTAGTAGAATCCCTACCCCTCGGACAGCTAGATTAGCGGAAGAAAAAAATGCCTGTGAATACTTTTTGGGAAGTGCTATCTTCGGGTTATCAGTCCTAAGATGTGTTTCCTGTAGAAACACAATCTCGGGAGAAAGGGAAGTAACCCAATTCAAGAGAGCAGCACTCTTCCGCGGGTTAAGTAATCCATTAACATTACAGGTAACAATTTTTACATTCTGCATCTATACATTCTCATCTTGTATTCTGCATTTTTGAAAAACCCACCTGACGTGGCCTGCACTGATTACAGTAAATCTATAAAATCGATTACATCTTTCCTGTTCATTTTTTCCTATTGCTGAACGCCACCCCCCTGAAAAACTACCCCTAAAACCCCGAACTCCCCCCCAGAAATGTGGTCATTCCCTCAGGCCCCGCAACCCACATCTCTCCCTCCCCTTGGCCAATGGGGTGCCCTGTATCTGCACCCTTGGTGATCTACCCCCCCCACACGACAAAGAAGACCCAGTGAACATAAAACAAACGTGAATCAATTCCACAGATTCAATTCGACACAGATTCAACTCGAAGTAGTAATCTCACTCAGTAACTTCTGAGCTTCCTCTACACACGAAAGCATATGAAACTTTCCTTTAACCAGCACCCTTAATTTAGATTGTTGTGCAATGGATGCCTGAGCTCCCTGTGCCTTAAATAAGTACAAAAGCTTAACAAATTCTTTACGTCTGCGCGCCGCTCCTACAGACATATCTGGAAAAATCCGACATTTAGTATCATCGCCGATAACAAACTGTCTCTGCTGAATAGCTTTGGTCAGGACATTCTCTTTGATTCTGTAATCAGCAAAGTTGATTAAAATTGTGCGAGGATACTTAGAATTAGGGATGGGATGAGCAGGAACCCGATGAGCCCTAGTTACTGTCAAATCTCCAGTAAAATCCGGAAGCACTTTTTGCTTAATGAGTGTTTGAACCCAAAGGAGGGTGTTGGTCCCCTCGCTCCCCTCCGGTACTCCCACAATTCGAAGGTTAGAGCGGCGTGAATGATTTTCCAAATCTTCCAGCTTGTTCTCAAGGGCAATCTTATCCGCCGACACTGAGTTGATTTTCTGGATCATAGAGCTCATCTGATCCTCCAAGTGAGCTATCCTTGACTCTGCCTCTTCAAGTCTAACGGGGATGCCAGAAATCGATTCTTTGATTTTTTTCAGCCTGAGGTGGAAAGCGGCTGTCTCGAGTGCCTGGGACTTTTTCATATCCCTGATTTCCTCAAGAATGAGATTAAGTAAAGTTTTAATTTCCATCTGTTGTGAGTTGGCTCCGGTGGACGAGAGTTGCAGTTGTGGATTTTTATTCTCCCAATTAATAACTTGACCCAGTGATTCCGGGCCCTTCTCCCTTGTTGCACAAGATATTCCCTGTACTTGCTGCAAACTATCTTGGTTCTGTTCTAAGATGTTTTCTATATTGGAGGGCTGCTCAGGGAGCAACTGCAGATCAGATGAGGCCGGTGGACTTGCCTGAGAGAGCAACAAGGTTCCCCTCTCAAAGAGAGAAGATGTGGAAGGTACCGGAGTTAGAGTTGGGGCCTGGGAAGATAGAGAAATATTTGGCCTCTCAAGGGGATTACTTGCTGTCTCTTCTTCTGAGGTTACTGGCGGGACAGTACTTAAATGTAGTGAGCCTTGGGTAACTAACGACTGGATACTCTTCTTGGCAAATAAGGGAAAATCTTTAAAAAAAAATTGTTCTGTCTTATTCATTTCAGACGTGGACTCGCTGGACTGTCCCTTTTCACCTTCATTAGGTCCATCATTTACAAGATATGCAAGATTGGGGTCCCCTCCCCCATGCTGTAGCTCAAGCTGTGGCTCAAACGGATCTTCTGTTGAGCTCTCAGAGCTTGAATTTAGTCCTGAACAATTAATTATACCTGGATCTTTGGCCAGAGTTCGTGCCCCTTTTGCTTGTACCAGGCGTTTTTTAGCTTTCAGCCCGGTCGCTCCATCCACTTTCGCTACAGCATTAGCTTGTTTCTGATGTCTGCCCATCTTATTTTAAATTTCTCTGAAGCCCTCCAGCTGCTTGCCGACCCAGCCAATAATAAACAATGCCTCACTCGCCTCCCTGCCGTCTTAACTCCTCTTGCTGGTCCCACTCACTGCCACAGGCTCTTGGTCTCAATTGGGCTTTTCCTGGCGGGGCATCTGTAACTTTTGCTGTTTGAAAAAAACAACCTAGCTGCATAACCTTGCGCCTCAAGCAGCAGTATTTTCTGGGCTGTAAAACATGTTTCACGCTCTTACCGAGCACGGATGCAGCGTTGCCAGCGGCCTTCAGCTTTCTTTCAGCTTCCGCCTCCTGTTCTTTCCTTGGTTTCGGCAAGCCGGTCTCCGGGTTTAGCTGCAATTATACAGGAGATTCACGGCTGCTCACGGCGAAATCGGAACAAAACAGCATTCCAGCTAGGCTCCCGTTGTCACTGCTCGACTTGCATCAACTTGCTTCACTCATTACAAAATAATTGAAAAGTCACGGCAGCGGCCCCCAGCTCCGCGTTCTGCGCGTCCTGGATCAGTCCACCATTCCAACCTTCACTGCGGTCTTCTCTGCAGTGGGTGGGGCATCAATTACCTGGGCTACGGAGAGGCGGGAATCTCCATAGCCTCCCAATGCAAACCTCGGGACTTGATCTTGAGATGGAAAAAGGATCCGAGTCTGTTGCAGAGATCCTGGGAAGGGGTGACGTCCGAGGCTTCGCTGGGGGGGTTTGGTGAATTCCTGGATGATGCTGAAGAGTTATTTCGAGTTGCTGGAGTTGGTGAGGATTTTGTCTTGGATGAAGGTCTTTTTGGTGGATCTGATGCGGTGGTGGTATTCTGACATGGTGTTCTTGTAGGTGGTCCGAGCTTCCAAGGTTTTGGTGTTTCTCCATACTTTCTCGAGACATCCGCAGGTGCGTCTGGAATCTCGGAGGTCAGTGGTGAACCAGGTGGCTTTCATAGGGGGCTGTCTGTTGGAGTTATGGAGGGGGGCGAGCTTGTCTGCGCAGTTGGTGATCCATGTGTGGAGTTCGTTGGCTGCAGAGTTGACGTTGGTCGTGGTGGGAGGGAGAGTGTGCTTGAGGGTGGAGTTGAGGTGATCCTCGGTGACCTTGCTCCAATTCCTCCGTGGAGGGTGTGGTGTATGTTTGTGAGCGGTGTTTTTTCCAAGGAGAAGTGTACGCAGTAGTGGTCCGTCCAGAGGGGCTGTGTGATGTGGCTGAAGCAAATGTTGTTTCCTCCTGCGAAGATGGGGTCGAGGGTGTGTCCTGCCTTGTGGGTGGGGGTGGTGACGAGCTGTTTCAGTCCGATGTTGGCAAGGTTGTCCAGGAGGGCGGTGGAGTTGGGGTCGCTGAGGTTGTTAAGGTGGAAGTTCAGGTCTCTGAGCAGTATGTAGTCCACGGAGGAGATGGCGTGAGGCACGATGAGGTCCGTGATGGTTGTGATGAACGTGGTTTGTGGTCCGGGAGGTCTGTAGGCGAGGGTGCAGCATAAGGTAGTTCTGTGGCTGGTCTGGATCAGGAAATGGAGGTGTTCCGTGGGGGAAGAGGAGTTGTTCGTGCTGGACGTGGTGAATAGGAGAGAGTTCTTGCGTGCAGTGTCCTCCTCCTGGGTGGTTGGGCGGTCCTTCCTCTGGATATTGTATCCGTCGAGGATGGAGGTGGCGATGTCGGGTGCGGAGGCGGAGTTGGTCCAGGTTTCCGTGAGGAAGGCGACGTCTGGAGAAAGGGTGTCGATGAGGCCCCAGATCTCTACTGCGTGTCTATGCTGGGAGTGCACGTTGAGGAGGATGCACCTCAGGGGTTCGGGTGCAGTGGCGTCCGGAGGGTGGGCGGTGGCCATGGGGTTGCGGAGGTTGGAGAAGGTTTGGCGGCAGTGTCTGCAGGAAAACCGGCCGTGGGTGGTGTCCGGCGGCAACAGCTGGCAGTTGTTGTTTCCTCCTGGGTGTAGTCGTAGCGGAGGGGTGTTGGAGAATGAGGCAATCACAGAATTTTTTTTTAGTGCTTTTCAGTCTTGCGTGTCACACTTTTTATTTATGTTTTCCTCCCTTTCACTCTCCTCCTATGCATCAGGACAGAGGTGCCCGCAGCGGCCCTTAGAATTAGAAAGCGGCCTCCAAAAGCCCCAGCCACCAGGGAAATGCCCAATGAGATAAAAGCCCTGTCCAGCCTTGGGTTTGCTCCAGGACTCTGTCCGCCTACGGCCTGTTCCTCACTGTGTTACTTGCTCTGAAACCCACATATAAGAAGAAGTGAGTAAGGACAGCAGTGTACTGTGATACTGGTGCACATGTGCTGCTGTAATAGGTGAAGGCCAGCACCAGTGGCAGGCAGTCAAACGTCAACATTCTGGGGAGCATAGGTATAGACATACTGTTAGAAATTGGGTCACTAGTTGGCAGAGGTTTGCACCCTGTCCAAATAGGAACCACAATCCTAGTCAGGGTAAGTCAGACACCAACCTAAATTAACCTGTGCTCACCCTCTTGTAGCTTGGCACAGAGCAGTCAGGCTTAGTATTTGTGCAACACTTAACTTTCAGTAACACAGGGAAAACACCACAACAAGACTTCACACCAGTTTCGAAAAAAAAAGAATATTTTTATGAGTGAAACACGACCAAAATGACAAACATCCAAATAAGTAGAACTTGGGATATGAATTTTTAAAGAATAAACCGCAATAAAGTGTTTAAAAGCCAGTAGCGCTTAAAGGTTACGTGTAGTCGCACTGGACTGCGCTAAATCCAAAGTTCAGGCTGACTGTGATGGAGGACAGGCCGACTAAAGGACCCACGCAGGGCCTGTTGGAAAAAGTATCTGGGATGGAGCAAGCGTCGGTTTCAAAGACTCGATGCGTCGGTTATGATCCATGCAGTCAGTTAGATGCATTGTCGTCAAGCCTCACAGTGGGGTCCTGCGTCATCGCCGAACCCCTTACGATGCAGGCGATGCGTTGGCATTGTACCTCGCAGTCGGGTCCCGCGTCGGCTTTGAACCGCTTCCGATACAGCCTCTGTGTCATCGTCAAACCTCGCAGTCGAGTCCTGCGTCGTCATCGAGTCGTGCAGGGATGTCCTCGAATCAGAGCTGCATCAGTGTCGAAGAGCACTGCGTCGGTTCCGATTAGCGCAAAGTCATCATTGCATCGATTTTTTTAAAAAAAGCAGCTGCGGCACCCACTTTCAAGGCCCAGGACTGGATTAGCACCTCTTGGCAGTGCAGGACTCACAGTTGGCAGAGTCCAGCAGCTAAAGCAGAGTTGAGGGAAGTTTTTGATGGCCCTGGGTCTTAAAAAACAGAAGGCAAGCCAACAAGCCCTCGAAGAATTTGTGTTCAAGGATGTAGAGAGCAGGTCCAGTCCTTCTCACTCCCAGGCACGAAGCAGCAGACAGAAGGCCAACACAGCAAAGCAGGTAGAAAAGTGGCAGTCCCTCCTACAGCACAGCAATTCTTCTTCCTGGCGTAGTGTCCTTAGTTCCAGCAATGTTCTGAAATCATAGTGCCCGAGGTGCAGTACTTATACCCAATTTGGCCTCTGAAGTAGGGAGACTTCAAAACAATGCTTTGAAGTGTGCAAGGCCCTGCCTTTCCTGCCCTGGCTTCAGATTCACTACATGGGGATATGAAATCCTTTGTGTGGGGACAGGCACAATCCTATTCATGTGCAAGTGTCAGCTCCTCCCTCTCATCCTGCTTCAGGATAACCCATCAACATGCAGATGGCTGCTCAGTCACACCTACTCTGCCTTTGTGTTTGGCTGTCTAGAGGGAATGCAGGAAGCCAGCTGTCACCCACCCCAGACTTGTATTCCAGGGACAGGCAGGCACCAAATGGTTTAAGTAAGAAAATGTCAATTTCCTAAAAGTGGCATTTTCAGAACTGCAACTTAAAAACTAAATTCACCATAAGTTGTGTTTTTACGTTGTGACTCCAGAGACATCAAAATTTGATTTTCCTATCTTGTCCCAATGGCATACTGCACTTATAAAACGTTATAAGGCAGTCCCCATGTTAACCTATAGGAGAGATA
Source organism: Calotriton arnoldi (assembly GCA_963921515.1). Taxonomy (NCBI): domain Eukaryota; kingdom Metazoa; phylum Chordata; class Amphibia; order Caudata; family Salamandridae; genus Calotriton; species Calotriton arnoldi. Next base: position 389,325 of record CAWUFW010005453.1, read on the forward strand.
GGCCTTGTAGTAGTGAAAAACGAATTTAAGAGTAGTTCACTACCAGGAAATGTAAAGCTTAAAAACACATGTCCTACTTTTGCACCCTGCCATTAAGGCTGCCCAGGGCCTGCCTTAGGGGTGACTTGTATGTAGTAAAAAGGAAGGCTTAGGCCTGGCAAGTAGGTTAACTTGCCAGTTCGAAATGGTAGTTTAAACTTCCCACACAGGCTCTGCAGTGGCAGGCCTGAGACATATTTAAAGGGCTACTGAAGTGGGTGGCACAATCAGTGCTGCAGGCCCACTTGTAGCATTTAATGTTCAGGCCCTGAGCACATGTAGTGCACTATACTAGGGGCTTATAAGTAAATTATATTTTCCATATGTGGATAAGCCAATTTTACCATGTTTAGAGTAGGGAGAACATACATTTTAGCCCTGGTTAGCAGTGGTAAAGTGGCAGCAAAAATGAATCAGCAAAACAGGAGGTCAGAAGGTAAAACATGAGGGGAAACCATGCCAAGGATGCTTGGTCTAACTCATACAAGTTAAGGTGTTCTGGGATATATGGATAGACCACCTTAAGAGACCAGTTGCGGAGCTCTTCTAACAGTTTTGTTTTATCTACCGCCTAATTGCATCTTTGTCTTGCCTATGAACTTTTAAGTCACAAGAAGGCGTATATGGCCAGGACAGTTGTTTTAGGATGCTACAGAGAGGTTTTTATGCTTGATTAGTATATGTTATTTCTTCAAGGCCTGCCTCGTCCATCAAGGAGAACAGCATTTCTACTCTGAAGAAGATTCAGCGACTGAAGGATGGAAGCCCAAAAGGTGAGAGCGAAACAACAAAGGCTGACAGTGAAGGTCTTACATGTAGGGGTTAGTTATAGATAGGAATTGGGACCACTTAAACCCAATTTTTCCTGAATCGTAATCCTATGAATGCTTCCACAATCTCCTCTAACGTTATCGGTAAATTCAGATAAATGTGGTTGGAGATTTGTAGTGTTTTAACTGGTGGATCCGTAATCAGGTGGTTCTTTATTTTGGCCTTGGGCAGTGAGCGTTTTCTATATAAGGATTCAAAATATATCGCAAAGGAATCAGCTATAATCTTTTAAGTTTACCTGATTTATCCCCTGGCTTGCATATTTTGCTTTGCACTGCCATTCATAAGTGTCTGGCAGGGTCTAGTAATAGGTCTTTGAACAGTACTCTAGAGGTCATGAACTGCTACTGGATGGGCATGGTTTTAGATCTCATCACTGTGCTCAAGCTCCAGTACCTTCACCTCTAGCTTTACTATATTAGCTTATTGTTCTCTTTCTTTATACCTGACATGAGCAATGGCCATATCCTTAGTCGTCCCTTTGAATACTTTCCATAAGGTGGTGGCTGATTGGACCAAATGTTTATTGAGTTCAAAGTATTCTTTAATGTCCTACCTTAATGAGGCTACCAGATCCTCATTCATGAGCCACCAGGTGCTGAAGCGCCAAGCACACTTTGGACTAGACCCCTCACTGTATAGTTTTAGCATCACTGGTGAGTGATCTGATATACATCTTGCGAAGTCATCTATTCCCACCACGTCCTGAAATCCACAACATGAAAAATTAGTCTAATCGGGATAGTGAGCCGTGGTATGAAATGAAAGGTAAAAGCGTGTTCCGTTTGTGCCAAAGGATTTAAAAATACTCATAGCCTAGTGAACTTGCCCATTTTGGGAGTCTGGGAGAGTGGTGTGTGGTTGAAGGCTGGATCTGCCATGTGTCATAATGTTTATTAATTACTACGTTAAGTTCCTGCCTTTTATGAGTTTGATGGAGGAGAATTTTTTTGTGATGGTTTGTATTGTGAGGTCAATGAGGGTCAAGGAGGCATTTAAACTCATTAGGGACTACTTCTGTCATGTAGGGATCTCATCACTAAGACATATCTTCACAGGTTGTCAGATCTGGTATGTTCTAATATGATGGAGAAGGATTTATGTACTAGCACCACTTCTCCTCTTGATCCAGAGGAGAATCCGCAATAGTAGACCCTGTTGTACATTATCATCCCAGGAAACTGCAGTGCCCATAAAGTGAATCTCATTTTGAACAGTGCCATACCTGCCACACTTGCTGTTTTGCTAGCGTTGCTGTTTCCACTACTGGGTTGGTGGACGCTAGCTTGCCAGTAGCAGAGGACCGGTAGCGGAGTACCGAGGGACCCAGGGGCTACATCTCCCTGCACCACTTGCGGCGCGTACGCCGCCGATGCCAAGGAAAGCGCTGGGAGGCCTTTAAATTGCGGCCAGGGCTCCCGCAGCGCAGGAGTCATTTTGAACAGTGCCATACCTGCCACACTTGCTGTTTTGCTAGCGTTGCTGTTTCCACTAATGGGTTGGTGGACGCTAGCTTGCCAGTAGCAGAGGACCGGTGGCGGAGTACCGAGGGACCCAGGGACTACATCTCCCTGCACCACTTGCGGCGCGTACGCCGCCGACGCCAAGGAAAGCGCTGGGAGGCCTTTAAATTGCGGCCAGGGCTCCCGCAGCGCGGGAGTCATTTTGAACAGTGCCATACCTGCCACACTTGCTGTTTTGCTAGCGTTGCTGTTTCCACTACTGGGTTGGTGGACGCTAGCTTGCCAGTAGCAGAGGACCGGTAGCGGAGTACCAAGGGACCCAGGAACTATATCTCCCTGCACCACTTGCGGCGCGTACGCCGCCGACGCCAAGGAAAGCGCTGGGAGGCCTTTAAATTGCGGCCAGGGCTCCTGCAGCGCAGGACGCGCACAGGCGTGCCCGGGCAAAGCCCGGGCCAAGGGCGGGCCCATCTGCACCTGTCCGCAGACGGACAAGGCAGTGCAGGGCCATCCCCCTTGGATGTACAGAAGCAGAAATCGCCAATCCTGGTAAGAGAAATATACATTAAATCCCCCTGTTTTCAAGAATAACATATTGACAAAATATGGGCAAAAGGAAATTATCACTAAAGGGGAAAGTGCCCTTAAAGAGTGCACCCATCACAAAATATTTGAAAAATGCGGTGGGTCTCATTAACAGCGAAATTGTCCACGTTGAGGAGCAACTGGCAGCTACAAAAACAGCTCTTGATGCCGCTTTAAAAGAGTCTGCACTAGAAGGCGGGAATGATCCTCTAACATTTGTGACCAATACGGGAGATATGGGAGAGGAGACAGAGCCATCTGTAGTAAATACTATCATAAATGAAAGTGTTTATAAAAAGTCTAATCAATGTGTGCTAACTACATCTCAGGAGATTTCAGTGCTAACAGATGATACGCTCCCAATATCCCCCCGGCAAAAAAAAAAAGAAAGAACTTTTTCAAATTATAAATAGCCCTATGGAGAAGTCACCAACTAAAATTAAAATCAAACCTAAACAAAAAAAGGGCGGAAATAAGCAAGGGACGATGAGAGGAGTCAGTAACTCTACAAATCAAAACCCGAAAGATCTCGAGATATTATTTAAGAGATTACATGGCAAATTGGACAGTATAGAAAGACGTTTAATGTCAGAAATTCAACTGATACAGAAAGACATGGCTTTTCTAACAGATATGGTTACTGACATATTGCCCTTGAAATCCACGAATAAGGCAACTAGTACTATCAAGCCAGTCTATAACTCAATGGAAAATGCCAGAGAAAGCAGAGGTCCAATCACTAATAGTGTTATAAACCAAAGAGAGACCATTACTGCTGTGATCGCAAAGGACGTCTTGACACAACAAATAGCTCATGGAACAATGCTGCGCAAAGAAGACATCCCTCCCCCTATAAGAGTACCACAAAATCCACAACTACCTAGGACAAACAGAACTATACAAGACTATAATATCAACAAGGGATCACTAAATCTCCCCCCACAGGCGACTCCATATGTTATTATTCTAAACAATGTCCCAAAACCATCGGTAAATCAGAGGGAAACGTATGAGTCATTGAAAAATCAAGTGGTTCACTGGTTCTCTGTAAACGCAAATGTTGGGGCGAACATATTGCACCAGGATATCATCATGCTAAGGAGAGTGAATTGGGTGGGCAATTCTAGAAAATCAAGTCGGGGAGATTGTGTAGTTGTAAATTTCCGAAGTAGTGATTTGGTGGGCGAATTGTTGAATGTTTTATTGAACGATGACAACGGGTATTGTTATGATAACGCTGATCATATAATGGCTGTCCCATTGGGATACTTCTATAGGCCAAGCTATAGCAATATGCATGTAAATAAGAGTTACCGTTTACCACAACCTATACCCCTGCATAATAGGTATGCAGCATTAAGAAGATGCAGTGAAATAGATTGACTCAGAAAGGATATGGACGGGCCAGTTGACACAAATATGGTTCATTCTATTAACACTATTGTGCTAGATGTTGACACAACCCCACAAATGGCAGAAAATTCTATATATAAGACTAAGCATAGTAATGAGGTCGATGTTCATACTTGTAAACTAGTTATGACCCTAGAGATTGAGGATCTAATTGTACTATCTCAGAAAGGTGATTTAGATAAGCCAATGATCAGCTACACTAATCACACTCCCATTGGTTATTTGAGGAAAACTGGCCCTAGTATACATCTAACCGAACCCTTAAATCTTATGACGTGGAATGTTGCTGGGATCAAAAATAAAATTAGTGATGAGGATTGGTTGAAAACGCTAGATGGGCACGCGTTAGTCCTACTCCAAGAAACTTGGTGCACAGAGCCTTTCTTTGTAAATGGCTATCAAATTGTTTGTACTAATGCTAGCCCATCTAGGATGGGAAGAGCGAAAGGTGGCCTAGCCACACTAATTGCTGTTACATCTCCACTGATTTTAAAGAAAACGTTTATTTCATCAGAATATTATCAGCTTTTGCATCTTTACTCGAAAGGAAAGCAGGCCATTATTGTAATAAATTTTTATAATAATGTTTTTGATAAATCAAAGAGCAAAGTTACTAAGTTATTAGAAAATGATTTGGACCTTTTGTTGGAGGGAGTAGGAGGAGATTATGTTTTAGTATGGGCAGGGGATTTTAATTGTGCACAATGTGTTCTTGAAGCAGGAGAACCCTGCGGATATTGCGATCACCTAGGAGATAGGATCCCCCACTTTTCACACGACCCGTATGGGGAATCCATTAATAACGCGGTGCATAAATATGATTTAGTAATTCTAGAACCCACTAGCGAGGAAGGGGAAACAAATACACAAACTTTTGTAGGAGCAAGGTCATCTTCAAATATAGACCATTTTATTGTATCAGCAAATTGCAGTAAATTGGTGGAAAAAGTGCGGATTAACATCAGCATCTTTAGTGACCATCATCCCCTAATAGCGTCATTAAGATTACATTTGATACAAAAAGAACGGGGAAAGAGAGTGGATAATGATATTATTACTCAGGGGAACAATGGTGCCTCAATAAAATGGTCAGGTGTGAATCCAGTCACATTTATGGAAAATCTTAAATAAAAAAAACAAAGAGACCTAGAAATTTGCCTGGATAGTTCTTCCTCAAACCAGGCGACAATAATTGCCTTCCACAATATTACTACCGAAATTGCTGGCGATTTAACCATTAAAAGGAAGAAGAAAGTATGTGACCTTAACCCAAGATGGTTTGACCACGAATGCTCAAAGTTGAATGAGGAATTGAAATTGGCCCTAAAACAAAAACCAAGAGATAGCGTAAGGATTAGTACCCTGAGGAAAACCTACAAAAATACCTTGAAAGAAAGAAAAAGGGAGATTCGTGAAGGGGCATGGGAGAAACTAATCCAGGCCGCAGAGTTGAAAGACTCAGTCCTCTTCTGGAAAACAATTAAGCATCCCTTCTTTAAAGAAAATACAGCAGTAAAAATCGATACTGTGGTTCCCCCGGAAGATTGGGTTGTACATTTTGAGAGCATTTTTAATCCAGATGCTGCAAAAATAAGCGAGAGTGGAAAGGGAAATTTTATATTGGTGGAACCCGTCAAATCGTCACCAACAACGCCAGAAGAGGTTAAAACAGCTTTGCAGAAAAGTGCGAATGGTAAACCTGCAGGCGCAGACGGGGTACCCATAGATGTTTTTAAGTATAAAACGGATTTCTGGATACCAATTTTAACGAATATTTTTAATGCTGCCCTCGGGGGCATCTTACCTGTAACCTGGGTCGAAAGCATTATTGTACCGATTTTTTAAAAAGGGGACAGAGGGAAAGCAAATTGCTACCGCCCAATATCTCTTCTTGACTCCACATCCAAATTGATGGGCCGAATAATGCTGGAAAGACTTGAAAATTGGGCCAACGAGAACAAAACTTTAACAGATGTGCAGTATGGATTCAGAAGAGGTATTGGGATGGTAGAACAATGTCTAAACTTAGAGTTATTAATAGGGAAGTGTACACTTGCTAAGGAAGGGGCGCTACACCTCTGTTTTGTTGACCTCACTAGCGCTTTCGATTTAGTTAATCATTGCAAATTATGGCAAACACTGAAAGGGCTAGGGGCACCTATTGATATAATCATATTTTTATCCCAGATCTACACCTTTTTAACCTCTAGGGTACGGTTTGGAAAAATGGGGGAATGTACACCTGACTTTAGGGTTATGTGTGGCATTAGACAGGGTTGCGTATTAGCGCCCCTCTTGTTTTCCCTCTATGTCAACAATGTAGACCCCTTTTTACAAAATTTAAGCGCAGACGCCCCGAAAGTTGGGACTCGCTCTACCCCAGTATTACTTTATGCAGACGACGCTGTCCTAATATCAAGGACAGCTAATGGTCTGCAAAGCCTCATAGAAAATTTTGCGCTGTACATGACTGAAAAAGATCTTAAACTAATTCTAAAAAAAACCTTTGTCATGACATGCGGGAGCAATAGGCCTAAAATCAAACAACATCATGTAGGCAAAGATGTTATTAATAGAGTCTCATCTTTTTCTTACCTGGGGATGCTTTTTAATAAGAATGGTACATGGAATACCCATATCGAATCTTGTAATATGAAATTTTTAAGATCTACAGAGAGTATTTTTAGATTTTCAGCGAAAATAGGTAATAACCCATTCGAGAAATCCTAGCTCTATACCGGAGCAAATGTGTCTCAGGGGTTTGCTATGGGGCGGCAATTTGGGGGAGATCCAACACCGTCTCGCTACAGATTCAAGAAAACAGGTTCCTAAAAAAACTGCTGGCAGTCCCTAGTGCAACAGCAAACTATATAACCCATAAAGAATGATCAGTTTCGTATATCAGTGACATAATAAACATGGCCGGCCTTACTTTTTGGCATGGGGTGTGGTCGAAAGACGAAACAAAATTCACAAAAGAATTAATTATGGACTGTTTAGCCCTCGACCTTAGTAGGAAAATACCATGGCTGGAGTACATTTTTATTTTACTAAAATACTGTAAAGTTGATATTGACAGGAAAGATCCTACATCAATACAAGAGCTTAGCAAAAATGATCTGAAGTTGAGATATTTAAATACAATGGAAATTGAAAGAGAAAGGACTGCCAGTCAAAAACATAGGGGTCGATTCCGAGTCGGGCCGGAAATTTCCCCGACCGAGCCGGACCCGGAGAGATTTCCGACCGAATCGGACCCGTGCAGTCCGACCGAACGAGTCCGATGCGTCCGTATGTTATCGGACACGAGTCGGTCGGACTCCCATTGAACTCAATGGGAGCCGGTCGTACAACGCGTACGCGGGCTCCCATTGCCTCAATGGGTGCGAGGCGGACAAGGGCGCCCCCTACAGCGAGTACGCCGCGAAGCGCTTCGCGGCGTACACGCACAGGTAGGGGGGACCCATGGGTCCCCCCTGTGTGCGCCTCGCACGGGTACGCGTACAGGGGGGTCCGACACGGACCCCCAAAGTACGGCTCCGACAGCGAGTTCGAGTCGGACGGCGCGAGTCGGTCGGAGCGGTCGAGGTGCGCATCGTACTTACCCGGCCGGAAAACGTCTCCATTGCGCGGTGCGGATCGGGTCCGACCGAGTCGGTCGGAGCGGTACGGTCCGGGTACGAGTCGGTCGGAGCGGTCGGGTCGCCCGGACGAGTCGGTCGGCGAATTCGCATCGTACTCGCTCGGCCGGACCCGCGTACGGTTCGGTCGGGAAACAGGCTTTCGCATGGCTTTTTTCCCGACCGAATGGTATTGGGTGCGCCTCCGACCGAGATCGGAATCGACCCCATAGTGTCATTTCCTACTGTGAACGACCACTCATGAGGGATACACAGCCATATTTAATATTGGTGAGAAATGTGCAACAGAGATTTTATTTAACGAGGCTAAGGATGGGCACATTACACTATTTAGTTGCATTTCCCAGAATGGAAAAGGGGTTTCAAAAACTACCAAATTGTCCATGTGATGGAAAATCTACACAATCTACGATGCATTTTATTCTCTTCTGTGGATTTTATAAGGATATCCGGAAATCAGTTTTAAAACCCCTTTTTCTATCAAATATGCTTTTTAATTATAAATATGCTTTTAATTTTGTATGTAGCCTGGAAAATGTGAAAATTATAAATACTGCAATTCGTTTTGTACAACTTGCAATAAGGAAAAGAAAAGATTATTCATATTTGGATGTATGAAAATCTAGATGACTATTTTTAGTACTGATTTTAATGATGCTTTCTTTAAGACATGGCACTTTGCACTTTTAGGTATCACTATGCACTTTCATGCACTAGCACTTTACATCCTAAGTTTGGATGTTATGTCCGTCTGAATACTTGAAACGCATTATTATCTTCTTTTTTTCAAGTTTGTTTAATAATGGGCCCCTGCATTTTAAATACTTTATATTTTGTTCTATCTTATTTTTAGATGATGAATTTTAAATGTATATTGTACTTGTATAAGTTCTAATAATGATGTAACATAGGAATGCTTTTTCATAATAGTATGCTTTTATGGTGAAATTTGTTCCACCGAATAAAGCTGATTTTGACTTTGAATACAGGAAAAGGATGTCTTGAGAATGCCATTTGGTGTATTGCATAACAGATCTTCTTTTAATTTTTATTGTTTAGCCCATTGACATTTCAGGATAGTAGTCTGTAAGTAATTTCGAGTCACTGCTTCTTTTTGTCTTTATAATGATTAATTTGTATTGTCTGCTACAATCGTTGGTAGAACAAAATCTGAACATAAAGGTAAACACCTTCTCCCCCAAAACCATCCCACATTTCCACCCAAGAAGCATCTGTTGCTCATATTTGAATTTATTAACATGAAAATAATGTGAGTTTTTTTTTTGTTCAAAATTTTTTATTAATTTAAGAGAGTATAAATAATTAAGGTACTACAACATGTAATACATAAAAAAAACAAAAAACATCTTGAACAATAAATAATTAATAAAAAGAATAAATATGAGCAATCATATATATAATGGATAAACCCTAATAAAAACAGGTAGATAAGAACCTAATCATGTCATTTCATTAGTATTACATTTAAGTAAGAATAATTGATCACAGAAAGGATAAATAAAAAGACCCACAAGAAAAAAGAAAAACGAAGAGAGAAAGAAGAAGAGAAAAAGGAAAGAAAAGAATAAGAAGATAGAGAGAGAGAAAGAAGAAGAGAAAAAGTGAAAAAGAGAAAGGTACTCCAGCCTTACTAAAAGAAAAGGGAAAAACAATCAGCAGTGATAAAAGGATATTGAGCCACCAGACCCTGAGAGGCTAAATGGATATATTTATCAAGCGATCTCCAGACACCAGAAGAGATAAAAGGGGTATATTGTCCCTCCTCCAACGAAGTGTGAGCACCGCAGAGAAACGATACCCATGCCCACCATGTGTGATACGATAAGGAATTAAAGGATTTCCATTCTGACAATATAATCTTAACAGCTATTGATAACAATAGATCCAGAAGTTGTAAATCTAACCCGTCTAAAGGAAGTGGAGCTGAAGCTGCCCAAGGACCCAACAAAACTAGAGGAAAGGAAAGCTCAAACTGGATATTAAAAATTAGTAATAAATGCTTGTGGATTAACTCCCAAAACGTTTGGAGAAGGGAGCACTCAAAAAACATATGCTGAGAGGTACCAGCAGCACTTTTACAGTTCCAGCAAAGATCATCATCTTTAAGTTTGAGTGTATACAGACGAGCTGGGGTCCAATGTAGAAGATTGATGGTGAAAAACTTTGATTGAATCAGAGAAGGAGCAATTTTATTACGTAGGGAAAATTTCCCAATGGTTTTCCAAGTGTCCAGTGTAATATGTTTGAATACATCAGAATCAAAGTGGTGTATCCATTTGAGCTGTGTAACCGTAGAAAGTGATGGCGGAGTGATAAACAAAAACTTATATACCCTAGAAGCAACATGTCCTGCCTTACCCCAAAGCTGTAGGAGAGAAACAGTATTTGAGTCCGGATGAAAAGTACTTTTGGACAAAGCTACCTTAATTTTAAGGAATGAATAGAAATCAATATTATTGAGACTATATATTGAGGCCAACGAAGAGAAAGGTAAAGGATCATTGTTAACATCATAGAAATGCTTGATCAATGTAATGCCTTTGTTGGCCCAGTGTAACCTTGTCTCCGCAAGCACCTGAATCTTAATCCTGGGATTGTGCCACAAAGAGGACCATCTAGAGTTTTGAATGTGTAAGGACACTCTCCTATCAATCTTTTTCAATGCCAAAATGGTGTCCGATATGATACGTCCAGAGAAGGGGAAAGTCAATGTAGACGCAGTCATCAAAGCAGAGGTAGGTAAGGGAGAACACAAATGTTGTTCAATATACAGCCATGGCGGAATATGCCTAGTATCAGAAGAAAACCATAGAGCCCCCTGAGAGGCTAAGAACGCCGACTGATATAAGCTCCAATCTGGGAAATTACAACCACCCATATCATAAGATTTCCTCAATTGTTTGTACGCGATCCTAGCACGTTTGTCATTCCAGAGAAATTTAGAGGTGATCACATCCATTTCATGAAAAAAAGAAGAGGAGAGATTGATAGGGAGCATCGATGACACAAAGTTGACAATGGGAGTTATCATCATTTTCAATGTCTGGAGACGTCCCCACCATGAGATGAACTTAGGCGACCAGGCCTCCAACAGCTTTTTCAATTTATCTAATACCTGAGATTCATTATAAGAGACGGTATCCGACAAAGTCGCACAAAACCAAATCCCTAAGTATTTAAGCCGCTCAGACTGCCACTTGTATCCCGCATCTCCCATGTGAGAAGAAAAGCATAACCGATTAAGAGGAAACATTTCAGTTTTGTCTTTGTTTAGAGTATACCCTGAAACAAGAGAAAATTCTTTGATAATGCGAGAAATAGCAGGAATTGCTCTTTCTATATCTTCTGAGAAGATAAGAACATCATCCGCATACGCGGCCATTTTGATGTGCTGTGAACCAAATTGAAAGCCCCGAATGTCCTGATTAAGATTAAGTAGTCGAAGAAGCGGGTCAATAGACAATAAAAGAGAAGTGGTGATAACGGGCAACCCTGCCGGGTGCCCTGGCCAAGATCAAAGAAGGATGAAGTAGCTCCATTAATCCTAATATTAGCCTTAGGTTGAGTATATAATGACATAACCATTCCAATGAACACATCTCCTAAGTTATGAGATTGAAGTACTGCTTGAAGGAAAGGCCAGGAGACCTTATCGAAAGCTTTCTCAGCGTCAAGTGCAATAGCTGCCGACGGAGAGCTAGACCCCTTTGCTTTCTCTAAAATATGACAGAAAGTGCGGATATTATCCCTAGCCAGTCTTCCCTTAACAAAACCCATCTGGGAGGGATGAATGAGTATAGGAATATGGCGCTCCAATCGTTTTGCCAAACTTTTTGCAAATATTTTTGCTTCCATGTTTAACAAAGAGATTGGACGGAAGTTCTTGGGGTCCGAATGATCTTTCCCTTCTTTGGGGATAACCACTATAGTAGCCTCCGTTGCCGAACCCGATACCTTCCCTGAGGAGACAAAAGTGTCAAAAACCTTTTGGAGGTGTGGTATTAAAGATGAAAGGAATTTCTTAAAAAAACTCTATAAAAAAACCATTCGGTCCTGGAGCTTTCCCTGATCGAGTTGCCTTAACGGCTTGAATAATTTCTTCAGGCTCGATTGGTTTACTTAGAGATTCTATATCCGTGTCAGCAATGGTGTGAGTAGGAATAGAGGCCAGGAATTGTTGGCACTGCGCCAAAGAAGATTGGTGTTTAGGGGTATATAGATTGGAATGAAAATCACGAAATACCTCCAGAATATCCTTAGTCAGGAATTTCCGAGTACCCGCAGTATCTGTAATACAGGTAATCTGAGTGGATCGAACGTTAGTGTCCTGATATTTTAAAGTGGCCGCTAGAACTTTACCCGCTCGATTTTTTTAGTAACAAACGTTTTGATTTTTGTAGTTGCACCCCAATGTGTGCCCTCGTGGTCAAGATAGAGTTATACTTATATTTAAGATTTTTAATTTCCTGCAATAGCGTTTTCTCTTTAGAACCTCTATATAATGATTCTTTATGCTTAATATTGTCTGTCAGCGAGAGGAGCTCTTTTTTAATAACACTGTTCCGTCGTGCCATTATGTGAATAATATTACCCCTAAGGGTACATTTGAAAGCGTCCCATAATACTACAGGGGATGTCACGGATGATTCATTCTCTCTGAAAAAGGTATGTATAGCTGCATCAAGCAACTCAACTTCTTTGTTATCATGTAGGATTTCTGTATTAAAACGCCAAGTACGTGGTCCACAACTATCCGTCAAATTAAGAAGAGTGAAAGAAACTGCCGCATGATCAGAGACAACTATAGGATGAATTGTCACATTTGTAGTATGTTTCAACATATTAGCTTGAATCAAGAGGTAGTCAATGCGAGAGAAACTAGAATGGGGAGAAGAAAAAAAGGAAAAATCACTACCAGTAGGATTATGCATTCTCCACACATCAGTAAGTCGTTGGGAAGAACACATGTTAAGCATTTGTTTGTGCGCTCTGGGTGGACGGAATTTGAATGCAGAGTATCTGTCCAAGATGGGATCCATTGGCAGATTAAAATCCCCCCAACAATCAATTTATCACTTATAGATAGTTCCGAGAGCTTCTTGGTTATTGTTCGCCAGAAGGATGGGTCATCACTATTGGGAGCATATATATTCATAATATAAAGATCAGATGACCCATTAGATAAACGCGTAAGAAGCCACCTACCCTCAAGATCGTGTTCCGCCGAGACAATGGACAGACCCGAATTTTTAGAAATTAACGTGACCACCCCATTTCTTTTCCCAGAAGCCTCTGAACACGACACATCAGAAACCCATTGCCTACGCAACCATAAGGCTTCTTTATAAGCTATTTTAGTTTCTTGCAGTAACACTATATCGGTAGAAAGACTTTTGCAGTAATCTAGAATTTTTGATCTCTTTACTGGGTGATTGAGACCACGCACATTAAGTGACATCACATTTAAACCAGCCATAAATAAGAGAAATTAGTAAAAGTAAGAGTAGTCAGTGAATGAAAAAGAATAAGGGATGTATGCTGCATAAAAGAAACAACAAGGGAAGGAAACTCATACAAATAGATGTAAGAGAGTAAGGCTGTAATCCTTAAGAAAAAAGGAAAGGAGAAAGAAAAAGAGAAGCGTAGAAAGATGAAAGAAAGAAGAGGTGAGAAAAAACCCACAAACTGCACAAATGAGAAGAAAAACCCCACCAGGGGAAGTCTATAATAGACCAGAAACATATACGGGGGAAACATGAAAAGAGCAGCCAAAGAGGCCATTGTTTATCACCGGCCATAGAAGAGATAAAATAGAAAATGGAAGTATTAAAGAAAGGAGAGCAACACATACATAGAGGAACAGTATATAACAGAATCAGCTCATTAAAAGCTTCCACAGTGTTTGTATGAATAACCATTAGAAAAATATGAAAATCAGCTATCATGTACCATATTTCTCTACAATAACAAATTCATAAAAGATAGGAATGAACAAGAGAAATGTACCAATGTTACAGATAAGAAGTAAAAGATAATCAGAAAAATTCATAAATATATAACCGACATTACCATTTGATAAAAAATTGAATATAGAGCCGCATTTTACATATCATTAAATGCTATGAAACGAATATTTTTTTTAAAATAAATACATTTTTAAAACCTATGAAGAAAAAGATTATCTAGGAACCCCCAACAGCAAAAATAGTCAAATCCCATAAAAAGCAAATATCCTTTAGGTACGACCCTCCTCAGAGGAAAACCCAAACATACTGTCTATCCATCAAACAAGTCATAAAATATGGAAAATAAAATAGAAGCATGAGTTTATAGAGATAAGAATGCAGCCTCTAAATAACATTCAGTAACACCTATGAAAAAATTAAACTGTGAGACAAGAAATTGAAATACCTAAGAGAATTCGAAAAAGCAATCATTATGCAATGAATTGATAAACAAAAATTCATATTACCGCTCCAGCTAATACCTGTGAAAAAAAAAGAGTTAATAGGAGACACAGCTAATAATAAATGACCCTTTTAAACAACCCATAAATGTTAACAGCAACTCGCATCCATACCAGGTTGTAGAAACGATATCCAGAAACACCATTTACACCGTAAGCTGTAATTGAAGAGATGAACCTGCAAAGGAAAGGTTAATGCAAAGAAAAATATGGAAGTAACATGAAAGGCCCATATACATGAATGAAAAAGGGAACCTCTAACTTCCCACAGGAGAAAAAAACCTCAAATCCTGTAACGGGAAAGATAGGGACAGAAAGGTTCCAAATTCCAGTTACAGAAAAAGATATCCCTTTCAAGAACCAGAGGAGACTGAAGGAGAGTCAGATTCCATGCGTGATTCAGACTGATTATCCAGAAAAGTTGTCAGCTCGGATGGTTCATAAAAAATCTGAGAGCGACCTTTAAAAGTTATTCTAAAACGGGAGGGTCCAGCGAAGGAAAAAGGAATGTTCATTTCCAAAAGTCTCCGTCGAAGATTCAAGAAACCCTTCCGCCTGATGACAGTATCTCTAGCAAAATCTTGAGATATAGCAATCCTGTGACCCTCCCAGGTAATTGATCTGATCTTCCTCATCTGAGACAGAATGAGCTCTGAATGTTGATGTCGTAGAGGTTTGAAAACTATAGGTCTGGGATGTGACGAGTATTTAGGTCGAAACGAGGGAACTCTATGAGCACGTTCTATTTCAAAATCTTTCTGAAAGGAGATATGGAGAACCGCAGGAATCCAGTCCAGTAAAAAATCAAGCATTGAAGGAGCAGTTTTCTCCGCTTCCTCTGGTAATCCAAAAATACGTAAGTTACTCCTACGGTTCCTATCCTCCTGCTCCGTAAGATCCCTCCGCAAAGAAGCCATAGAGCGCTCCAGACTCTGCACATGCCTGGTCTGTTGAAGTGATGTGTCCTCAACTGAACTTATACGAGATTCTGCATTTGAAACACGCAATGACAGACTTTTGAAGTCACTTCTGATCGCCGCAACTTCAACCTGAAGTAGGCCCGTGTTTGTTTTAGTGCTCTGCGCAATATCATGAACCGTATTTAAATGTAAAAGGATTGTGTCTAGTGTAGTAGTAGATTCCTTAGGTGTTAACTCTGGCGTGGGAGACGTTTGCTTGGATCTTTTAAGAGTACCTTTTGCATCCTTATCCTTTGCAGAGAGACCCATATTGTCTGCCATTGGAATAGAAATATGCAGGTGATAAGAAGATACCCCCACCGTTTACTCACTCCACCAGACCACCAGAGCACTGCCCGGAAAGACCTCAGAGCAAGCCCTCCAGGGGACAAGCAACAGTAATCAGACCCTTAAATGAGCCCCATGAAATGTCACCATCCGGCCAGATAGTAACCTCCACCACGTTGTTGGTCAGTGCTCACATAAGAGCGCGTCTCTGAAAAACTGGTGTCCAATCAAAGGTGTTAATAGAAAAGCAGTTGCAAATAATCACAGTCTGTTGTCACTATAGCAAAAAAACAGAACTAGACAATTAGGAAGCAGGTGCAGAGCCGTTACATGTCAGAGACTGGTAACAGGGTGGTCGTCACATTGACAAAAATGTACTATCATATATATTTGAACGCAAAGGGACCTTTGACAACTCTTCTTCTAAGAAGTGTTTCGCACGTTCAAATGCTGAAGGGTTAAACCATTTAGTCACAGCGCTCATTCAAGGTGCTTTCCTACTGGATGTACTGCTCCTCAGGAAAAACAAAATGCCATATGTAAGAAGAACAGCGTTCCTTAAGTTGTTAGGCAAAATGGTTGCAGGTAAACACAGCCTGTTATCACTTGAAAATCTCCTCAGGGTGGGCAGCGTTTCGCACAATCAGTCGGTGAAGGATTAAACCACTCAGACCCAGCACTCATTCAAAAAAATACCCTCAACTGGATGTATTTCATTTTCAATATAAAGCGCCATGTCCAGGAAGAACAGCGTTCCATACACTGCTAGGCGAAATGCCCTTTCCGCCCTCACCACCGTACCTCAAAGCAGGGAAGCGCACAGCATTAGCGCACCCGTGTTCCTCGCGCCGCCGCCATCTTAAGCGTCGCGTCTGAGGAGAACACGAGCATGGCCAAAAATGGTATTAGAGACACTCCAAAAGCGCCGCAACTCCTCCTCCGTTTCCTTACTTCATTCCGCCTCCGATATCCGGAGCAGGAACCGGCTCACAAGAACTCCGAGCTCAGGAATCCGAACGGCCTCACGGAGGCACACAGGAGCTCACAAATATGAGGACATCTTGACTGCGCGCAGACCACGCCCCCCCGTTTAAAATGAATTTCTAATGACACCTAACAATGTTAGATTCTAAGTATAAGGGTGTACTTTCTTGGCAGGTGCTCCAATCAAGGGTATACATTATGGCACTTGAAACCATGGCTTTTGTACTGCCACTAACACTCCTTTTTACTGAAATTTCCTATTTGTGAGTTTTGGTGGGCAACAGTATCCATTATGGCACTTGTAACCATGTCTTTGTACTGCAACTAACACTCCTTTCTACTGGAATTTCCCAACTGTGAGCTTTGGTGGGAATTGTTCTGTTTCATTCCTCTTTCTTGAATCCTCATATCGTCATCAATATCATGACTCATTATCACAGCATATGGTTGCATCTGTTTAAGGGATTCTCAAACTTTTGAGCCAGTGAATTGTTAGGGTTAGAGATTCAACCACTGTTTCTTCATCTATGTCAGTGGGTGGTGGTCTTCAATGTCTGACTGTTCCAGTTTGCCAATCTCTGACTCCCCAGCCAGCTGCCCCATCCCACCCCTGGGCTGGGGCAACATGTTTGTTAAGTCTTGGTGAAGATGGTACAGGTCTAGGCTCCCTTCTTCTATTTTTCCCTCTGGTCATAGCTGCATTTTCTGTATGGCATTCAAGACAGTTGTGGTTGCATTGTCTGGTGCTTTATCTGGCCCCAGAGGGTACAGGGTTAGGTCCAGCCATTACAGTAGGTCTGCCTGACCATTTTGGGAGTTAACTTTGTTTTTACCCACGTTGGGACCCACAGGGAAGAGTAGAGGGTCAACCAGGGGATCCACATGACAGCCCTCATCACCCTAACCAGAAAGATAGAAAGCCTTGTGGTTCTGTTACCGTCTCAATGTCTGGTCAGTGACAATGCCCGTACTGGAGTCCAGGAGTTTTACAAGACCCTATGTTTCAACGGCATAGCCAATGAAGTCAAGTATGTGCAGCTACTTGCATAGATTTGTGTTATGCAGACCCCTATGGATGCCTCTTGCAGCACAGAGCACCACCACTTTAATAGGTCTCTGAAGTTCTGGGGAAGCGAGGTGAATGGAGACATTAGCAAAAGGGTCAACCAATGATCAGGATCTCAAGCAGGTGTCCCCTTAGCTTCTAAGTGTGATGAGACTCCACCTATTCATTTGGAGAGGGTGGAATCCGGACAGCACCTCTCCCAAGGTCCATTTCCGGGATGATGAAACGAGGAGGGAGGTAGGGTCAGCCAGAAGCCTGCACTGTAATCCTTTGAGAGCAAGATCACTTTCTGCTAGTTGGGTCTCATGTTGGTGACCCTTGACAGCTTTTATTTGACTCTTCTGGAGCCTGTTCGGGAGGGGAGGGAAGACCTAGGCAATGTCTCTCTGGGACCAGTGCCGTAATCCCACTGGCCGGTAAAAGGTGAATATCTCCTGCCTGGCACTTTCACAACCATGGCTTTGCTTGGGCCGAGGAGAAGGAGACTGTGCACCTCCTCAGCGCTGTTGACAGCCAACACCACTAGGTGCTTCCTCCCCTTTAATTGGCTGCCACCTTGGTCAACCACGCAGTCAAGCCCACAACAACCAACATCTTAATGAGCGAGCATTCAACACCAGCAGGGACACCCTGAGGTCCCCAGCCAGTGCAGCCCTTACACTCCTGAGGCAGAGTCGTGGATAGATCAGCATCTGTAGGCTGATCTGGCTTCGATTTTTGGACTTGTTACTCAGTCGAATTAGGGGGCACCAGCATGGAGCTCAGAAATGAGCTGTCAGCATCTTCAGTAGCAAAGCCAAGGACCCCTTGGCAGCAAAATTTCACATACAGCTGACTGTTTTTGGAACAAAATGTAGTTCCTCAAGCAGTTTTGCATCATCTTTTATGTTTTCTTAGAATGGAATTGAGAAAGATGTTGGAGTGGTCATAATCAAATAAGTTTTTTTGTTATTACATTTTTTGTAGATATTGAAATGTTTCCACCTGATGATGAGCTAATGATATCCAAAGCACGTAGACGTTATATTTGAGAATTATGTGAAATTATAATGAGGATATACTTGTGTATCAAAGTGAAAATACATATAATGGATTATTAAATAATTTGAGAACATACAGTACTGATTAATTTTTCTAATAAAAGGTGAGATGTTAAATTCTACTATAGGTGTGCCATGTGAATTTGGTTCAGTGAGTCAAATATAAGTGAATGCTTCAGGTTGGAACACAAGTATTATACACATGTTGGATAGGTGAGTGGTGTTTTTTCATTAGCCATCTATTTAATGCCATCAGTTTTGTGGGTATTGTGTAGATGATTGTGGAAGCAGAAGAATCGTTGGCCACAAACAGTGATGTTGGCAACTAGAAATTGCTTTTGGTAGCATTCCAACCCATCAGTTTTCATTCACTGTAGCACTCTAAACAGAAACACACTATATGCAAACCAGTCTTGGTCCTTCTCCAATAGGAACAATATCGCCTGGGCTGCCATCGTGTGTCTCCTCCAGAATGGGAAAAATGCAACCCCAGACCAGTTTAAACCTCATTAGACTTCATCAGTGAGGTATAGCTTGAGTCCTATAGCACAGTCAGCACAGAACCCACGTTGTGGGATACCCATCCCTGGTATAGCCATCTATTACAAAAAACAACAAAACAATGGAAGGATTGCTGGCATTAATCTCAGCCACTTGCACTTTTCAAAATTTCTTTTTCCGCTTCCTCATCTTTGGAGCAATTGCATCGCATCCTGATAAATTCCCCAAATGGGATGCTTCTCAGCAGGGGTTTAGGATGGAAGCTATCTGCACCAAGGATGCTATTGGTTGCAGTTTTCTTTCTATAAAGAGTCTTCTGTATTTGCCCATTGTCAATGTAGACTGTGGTATCCAAAAAGTCTACTTTGTGACGACTGGTGGTGCAAGTAAATGAGAGTCCAATGTTGTTCTCATTTAGAGTTTCAAAGTATTCCATGAACTCCTCCTTATTTCCATTCCAAATTAGGAACAGGTCGTCTATGTAGCGTGTCCATAATATGATCTTTTCTAGGGCCTCGTTGTTGTTTGGACCCCAGGCTATTTCCTTCTCCCACCACCCCATAGTGAGATTTGCATAATTTGGGGAGAAGGAAATGCCCATGGCACAGCCACATAGTTGATGGTATAAAAGTGCAAGTAGACTCAAAAAGAGAGGATATAAAGAAAGAGACCTCAATAAAAGTATGAAGAAAGTTAAAAAAAACACACAAACAGAAATTCTTGTCAAAAACACTGAGAGAAAAAAGAAAAACTTAAATGAGGGTGACAAGCAGACAGCTCCGAGACTCATACTGACATTCAGTAAAGAAGCACAGAAAATCAGACAAAGTATCCAAAAATAATGGCCACTACTAAAACAAGATCAAGACCTTGATAAAATCATTGGTGAAAGACCATAAATTACCTTTAGAAAGGCATCATCTCTTAAGGATACAATAGTACAGAGTCATTTCCAATCCGAAACAAAAAGAAAAAATTGGCTAGAACAACAACAAACTGGTTTCAAAAGGTGCAACAATTGCAAAGCCTGTAAGATCGGAATCAACAAAAAAGATATAAGAGATCCGGAAGGAAGAATCATCCATATCAACCAAAGAATAACATGTTCATCGCAATATGTGGTCTATGCCATTCAATGCAATTGCGGCCTGATGTATATAGGCAGTACCATCTGCATGTTGAAAAAACGGATTTTGGAAGACATCCGGGCAGTTAAAAATAAAGATCAAACATATGCAACTGCCAAACATCTACTTGCCTGCCAAAGTGGTGACTGGCGAAAAATGAATTTCTTTGGTATAGACATGGTGGAAAACAATGAAAGGATGGGTGACAGGAAAAAGAAACTTAGACAGCTAGAATCTAAGTATATAATCAGGCTACGCACAAAAAATCCGAAAGGGATGAACTTTGACGAAGAACTTTACGTTCATCTATAAACGGATAAGAACTATGAATAATAAATCGGATGAATACTAACAATGATATAGGTCGACAAGAGAAGCAATTGCCAAGAAACAAGAACACATTAACATCGTTCAACAAGCATCAATCTAAACACAAATTAATAGAAAATGGTAAAAAAAATTATAAAATGTGAAAAAATGATGGTTGTATCAAGACAGCCTTTAAGATAGGTCTCGAACTAAATGTGGGGTACTATATCCATCAAGTCTCGCTAGTACTATTACATGAAATCATGATTAATATCACTGTGAATGTACTATACACGTTGATATTATTACTGTTTTGATTACAACCCTAGGTTTGGTGTGTGATAAAAGTGAAAAACACCACCATTTCTTAAATTGTATGAAATGCAAATTGCAAATTATGTGATCACCGGTAAAATGCTGAGCGAAACAAAATGTCTACTAAATTGAAAATGATGACTCTGTTACGAGGTTATCTGTAAATATTTTAAAATTGAACTACAAATCCCAGAATTCAATGGGAATGTATACTTACAGGAAATGACATAAAACAGATGTAATAGTAGTGCCCCCTACCGTGAGAAAGGCTGTGCTGGCCGAAACGCGTCGGTGTGACAGACTGGCTCTGTGAATAAAGCATAAATTCCAAGATTCCAGAGTGCGGCGTCCTTTGTTGCAAAAAATAAATATATATATATATATATATATATTCCAGAAAGCGAATCATCAAATAAATAATTCACATATATATATGTGAAATGGATTTATACCAACCTATTAAATACTTACATTTCTGTTGTAAAAGCATGCATGGTAAAGGCATATGCGTGTGCGTGGTAGAAAATTAACAGGTAAGTGTTAACCCATATATAGCAAAAACAAAGAGATGATGGACAGAGCGCTGAAACATTTCCGACACCCCCAGTCACAGATCTGGGTTTAATCCATCATCGCTCTTTAGCTCACTTCGCCACCCTAGTTCAGACTCAGCCATATGCAAATCAGTCTTGACCCTGTGCCTCATGGGAACAGTCCAGCCCGAACTGCCAAGCCAGGTCTCACCTGGATCGGAAACAAGCATCCTGGGACCGGTTTCAGGGTAACACCCCTCACCAGCCAGGCTAGCTTGAATCCAGTGGCAAAGTGAGCAAGGGACCCAGGTCTGGTCATACCCTGCCAACTTAGGGGGAACAAAGCAAACACAAAGAGATGATAGACGGAGTGCTGAAACTTTTCAGACACTCATCCCCAGTCACAGATCTGGGTTTAATCCATCATCGTTCTTTAGCTCACTTCGCCACCCCAGTTCAGACTCAGCCATATACAAATCAGTCTTGACCCTGTGACTCATGGGAACAGTCCAGCCCGAACTGCCAAGCCAGGTCTCACCTGGATCGGAAACAAGCATCCTGGGACCGGTTTCAGGGTAACACCCCTCACCAGCCAGGCTAGCTTGAATCCAGTGGCAAAGTGAGCAAGGGACCCAGGTCTGGCCATACCCTGCCAACTTAGGGGGAACAAAGCAAACACAAAGAGATGATAGACGGAGTACTGAAACTTTTCAGACACTCATCCCCAGTCACAGATCTGGGTTTAATCCATCATCGTTCTTTAGCTCACTTCGCCACCCCAGTTCAGACTCAGCCATATACAAATCAGTCTTGACCCTGTGACTCATGGGAACAGTCCAGCCCGAACTGCCAAGCCATGTCTTGCCTGGACCGGAAGCAAGCATCCTGGGACCGATTTCAGGGTAACACCCCTCATCAGCCAGGCTAGCTTGAATCCAGTGTCAAAGTGAGCAAGGGACCCACATCTGGGCATACCCTGCCAACTTAGGGCAAACTCAAAGAGATGATGGACTGAGCGCTGAAACTTTTCAGACACTCTCCCCCAGTCACAGATCTGCGTTTAATCCATCATCGTTCTTTAGCTCACTTCGCCACCCCAGTTCAGACTCAGCCATATGCAAATCAGTCTTGACCCTGTGACTCATGGGAACAGTCCAGCCCCAACTGCCAAGCCAGGTCTTGCCTGGACCGGAAGCAAGCATCCTGGGACCGGTTTCAGGGTAACACCCTTCATCAGCCAGGCTAGTTTGAATCCAGTGGCAAAGTGAGCAAGGGACCCACGTCTGGGCATACCCTGTCAACTTAGGGTGAACAAAGCAAACACAAAGAGATGATATATATATATATATATATATATATATATATATATATATATATATATATTACCTACTGGCAGTCGCCAGTAGGTAGTTATAGTTAGGACCTAGTTTCCATAGGAGGAGTGTTTTTTCATTTGCCAATAACTTTGACGTCGTTTGACAATTCCTCATGAAATTTTTAAAACTAATATGCCACACACTTCAGCTGCTGGGTTGAAAATTTTGGGTTGATCCATCAAGCGGGGGCTGAAGAAAAGGGGCGGTCCCAAATCCCTAATTTGGAAGAAAGGTAGCTATTGGCCCAGAAAGAATCCTTTTTGTTAAATGGTGTAAATCTGTTTAGTACTTTCGGAGTTAATAACTTTCCAGTTGAATATATAGGGAAGCCGTGGATCCGCGATCCCTCCCAATCTCGAGCTGAGATCTGAGTGGCTGCCAACACTTCAAACTAGGAAATGTTGGCAGCCATCTTGTGACTCGGTTTGAAGCCGAGTCACAGAAAAAACATTTTTTAAAAAGAAAAGGGGGCAGGGTAGAAACACCTTCAACCTGTAGGCCTCTTGGGGGATACCACAGGTGCCCCAGGGCCCCAAAACCTTTTTTAAAAAAAAAGATTTTTGGTGGGAGACGCACTGGATCCACGACTCCCACCGAAATTTCTTAAAAAATGATGCACTGACTCCCACGCTTAATAATTAATAAGCCCACGGGGGTATTGTGGAAACATAGGAGGGGGCACATGAGGCCCCTCTCCTCAAGCTATTCCCCGGGGCAGTAACATGATTAGAGCCATTAACGGCCCTGGGGACCGCCACCCCCCAGGGCTGACTCTGCTATGTCCATGGGTATCCACCCCTGGGACATAGCTTGTTTGTTGTGGCTTGGCGGTAGCATACCACTCCAGCCAAGCCAGAGCAAACACTGCTCTCCTTTCAACAATCAAGAGCATTAAAAATGCTCTCGCTTGTTGAAAGCAAGGCAGAATTGGTTTCACAGACAGGGGTCTGCCTTACCAGCAGCTTACTGTCTGTGAAATCAATGCCAGCTCCCGCAGGACGCGGGGAGTTGGTAGGAATCGCATAGGCCTTGAGGCTCCCCCCTCGGTCCCTAACAAATGTTAATGGGTGCCCTGGGTGGGACCATGGTGTCCATAATGGAGGACAGGCCCCGGGAGATGGGGTCCTTGGGGCCAAAATCGGCCCAGGAGGGGGGCCGTGCAGCCTTCCCTTCCCTTTTTTTTCTAATATCTCTTTTTTTAAACGGGCAGGCCCTGGGGTATGGGGTCCCTGGGGCTAAAATCAGCCCAGGGAAGGAGGGGCACGTGACCCTCCTTTCTTTATTAAAAAAAGAGATAACTGGGCCCTGGGGTATGGGGTCCCTGGGACTGTAATCGACCCGGAGAGGGGGGCCGTGTGGCCTCACTACCCATTCTAAAAATTCCTGGCCCCGGGGAATGGGTCCCCGGGGCCAAAATC
Source organism: Calotriton arnoldi (assembly GCA_963921515.1). Taxonomy (NCBI): domain Eukaryota; kingdom Metazoa; phylum Chordata; class Amphibia; order Caudata; family Salamandridae; genus Calotriton; species Calotriton arnoldi. Next base: position 413,700 of record CAWUFW010005453.1, read on the forward strand.
AACCCAGGGAAGGGGGGCTATGCAGCATCTTTCCCTAAAACATGTATAGAAAAGAAAGTGAAAAAACGCCCAGCATCTTGCCGGAGGCCCCGCACCCTTTCTCCACTACTCTCGAAATGCGCCTCCTGGGGACTGCTGGTTGAGGATAAAGTCCCCTTTGCTGCTGAGGGTCCTTGGGGGCCAACAAGACCTCCTGTTACCTCCAGTAAGCTCCACACAGTGGGATTGCTGAGAGGTCTTTGGAGGCCATGCCCCCTTTCTGCACCACTGTTAAAACGCTCCTCCTGGTGCGCTGCTGCTTGAGGTTTGATGTCCCCTTGCCTCTTGAGGGCCTCAGGGTTTGAGAAAGGTAGTGTGGAAGTTGGGGTATGAAAGGTTATATGGGGGTGTGAGTGGGTGCTTCAGAGATTCAGTGGATGATGTCATCAGTGATGTCATTTGAGATGTCATCTGTGATGTCATCAGTGATGCCACTGACCATGTCATGAGTGATGTAATATGTGAGTTCATAAGCAGTGCATTGCTGGGGCGCAAGTTATAGTTAGCTCACTAACTATAATGGCTGAATTTCACTGGTTTGTACGAGTGAAATCTGAGCCTAACTATAACGTCCTTCCAACCTTTGGATTTTCAGTGAATTTCATATATATATATATATATATATATATATATATATATATATATATATATATATACAAAATCAGAAGCAGAAAACTCTGGGTAGTTCTCAAGTTTAGGTGGAAAGCAGCTCCAGTAAGAGCACTCTCAACACCAGCGACACTCTAAATTTGCTCACCTCAAATGTCTGCTTTTCTATCAAAGTTTTTAAGCATAGGATTAGCGCAGTGCTATCCACGCCGAGATAGAAAGGGACAAAGTCTTTTGCCATTTTTACAGCAAAGTCTTTAAGCATAGGATTAGCACAGTGCTATCCCTGCCGAGCTGTGAAATGGCCAAAGCCTTTTACCACTCCAGGCACAGTATTACAGCTTTGGATTGGTAAAATACCATCCAAGCGAACCTGAAATGAATAAAAGCAACCCCTGACACGTGTTTCGCTCTCATTAGAGCTCTCCAGAGAGGTATAGCTTTGTCCAGACCCAAGGGAGCACCCAGTGTAAGTCAAAACAAAACCCTTTCAGGCATAGAGTGACGAATAAATTATGCAAAAACAGAAGCAGAGAACTCTGGGTCGTTCTCAAGTTTAGGTGGAAAGCAGCTCCAGTAACACCAGCGACACTCTAAATTTGCTCACCTCAAATGTCTACTTTTCTATCAAAGTTTTTAAGCATAGGTATATATATATATATATATATATACACACACACACACATACATATATATATACATATAAATTGTATATATAAAATATAATAAATATATAAATTCATGAGCCACCCAAAAAGCCCATCCCCACCCTAAACCCTAAAAGTTTCCTTGTCAGCCAGAAACCCATACCCTCCCTAAACCCTAAAAATTCCCTGGCCACCCAAAAACCCATACCCACTCTAAACATACCAATACCACCTAAAAACCATAGCCAGCCTAAAAATGCCCTTACCATCCAAATACCCACACCCACCCAAAACCCAAAAATTATCCTTCCCAACCAAAAACCCACACCTACCCTAAACCTTAAAAAAATCCTTACCATCCAAAAACCCAACCCATCTGAAACAACCCTACTATATATATTTACACATAAATATCTAAAGGCTTTATACTTACCTTCAAAATTTTCGTGTTAATGGCATCCGTGGTAAGGGCTTACTCATGGTAAAAAAAGTAGTTGTAAAAACAATTGTGGTAAACACTTTTTTGCTGTAAAGCCTTCGTTGTAAATGCATTCATGGTTTAAACATCATTGTAAACGATGTTTCCCATTGCAGATGAGTGCAGCATCAGAGGTAGAGTCGAAGGTGCAGCTGCAGCAGTTAATACACTTTGTGCAATAACACTGAATGCATCTGAAAATGCTGACATTTTCAGTCCATAGGAACACAAAAAGGTGATGGATGGAACGCTGAACATTGTCAAACATTCACCGCTAGTCCCAGATCTGGGTTAAATACATCATTAATTTGCTCCCCATGCCACCCCAGTTTAGACCCAGCCATATGCAAATCAGTCTTGACCCTACTCCCCATGGGAACAGTCCAGCCTGGCTGGGTCCAAACTCGATGGGCGTGGTGAGCTAAAAAACAATGGATTTAGGCCCAGATCTCTGTACTCCGGGTGAGTGTTTGACATTGTTCAACATTCCGTCCATCAATTGTTCTTTTTGAAATTTTCAGTCCCACACAAAGAGCAAAATGTGTCACCACAAGTGAAGATTCAAAAGTAGTAGCTCTGACAATGGGCAATTACATTGCATTGTGGAACAACTGATGCTGTCTGATCATTTGATTCAGGAAGTACAGCATGTTGTTCCAACGTAATGCTCAAAATGATAGTTTGAAAGCGGTTCAAGCTTTGAAACACGGTCTAACTTGAGGAGGTTGAAGTTTGCAAAAATATAGGGGCACATTTATGAAAAGCTTACATCACGTTTGTACCATGCAAAGTGGTACATGCATGACGCCAACCTCTAAGTCAGATTTATGCTGCCAAACCAAGCCACTTTGCTTGGCTTTGAATGGCTTAAAAAATCTGGAGTAAAGCAACGCAGCTCAAATCACTCCATTGCTTTACTCTGCGCAAGGGAGGCACTCCTTGGTCATTGTGTGGGTGTTCCCACGCAGCTCCGATGGTTTCTGACGCATTGCCAGATTTCCAAATACTTGTAAGCCTGGGAATGTGCCAAAATCTTACACTTCCCAAGGGGAGACATAACAAGGAAAAATATCTTTATATCTCCTCGTTTTTTCCTCTTTCTATCTGTGCTGCAGAATGCAGAAATAGGAAAAAGCCTCTCTGGATTGTTTTTGTGTAGGAAGGTGCCCCTTCCTGCACAAAAACAATCCAGCATGCAACGGAGGTACCCTTACACCATGGTGCAAGGGTGCCTGTGTTGACGCTAGGCTGCCACAACAGCGCAAGGGGAAAGGATAGGAATGTGCCATATTGGATAAATACAGCGCATTCCTGCCCTTTCCCAGTGATGCAGGCAGTGCAACAAGGTGACTTGCTGTGCTGCCCTGCGCCACTAATTTCATAAATATTACCCTTAGTGTCCAATGTATACTTAGCTTAGCAAGCAGTTCTCCTCTGGGACAGAATGCTGTAGCTTTGCAGCACTGATATTCATTTGGATAGGGTGCATTGCTCTTAATTTTGATCTTAGTCCTATCAGAGAAAGGAAAAGAAAAATTGCACACCACAAGATGGGAATGGTTGTTGATACTCCACCAAACATACCTGAAAGGAAAGGACAACTCCCATCCCAAAGACCCAAAAAAGGAAACAACTACAAATATAGATTTAAAGCCAGTCAGTAAGCTAGATACAATAGTTTGCCAGTGGTGGCAACGCATGAAAACAAGTTCCTGCAATGGTCCCAACCTGCTCTTTCATAGTGAGTGCCTGATCTAGACGAATGCCCACATTTTTAACAACCACTTTAGGAGTAGGTGCAGCGGCCAATTCCGAGGGTTGCCAGTCAGGGGCCCAGAGCCGTTGGGCCTTGCCAAAGATCATAATCTCGGTTTTATTGGCGTTCAGCTGTAGACAGTTATCTGTCCTCCTGGTCGCGATAGATGTCATACCGGCAGAAAAGCTCGCTTTTACATTATTCAAATCTTGACCAAGTGTAACAATTTACTGCCTATCATCTGCTTAAGACAAAGGTTCAAAATTGGAGGCTCTGGCAATTTTAGCAAGTGGGGCTATGTATATGTTAAAAAGTGTAGGGCTCAGACAAGAGCCCCGTGGCACCCCCATATCTAGTTGTAAGGTTTGCGATTTATAAGATCCCATATTAATAATCTGGGTTCGACTGGTTAAAAAATCCCTGAACCATTTTAATGCTGTGCCATGGATTTCTATCTCCTGCAGCCTCAGCAGCATTCTGGGATGGGATACAGTGTTGAATGCTGACGATAGGTCCAGCAGCACAAGCTGTGATGGAGTATTTGTGTCAAGAGAGCATTTAATAGGTCGGAATGTGCTCGCCGGTACCGGCATTGGCACCACTGTGAATCCCGCCTGCTTTCTAGTTTGCCACCGCCGTGGGATCCTAGCTCCTGGCGGTGGTCTTGTGGCGGTCCCACCGCCACCATCGTAATATGGAGGTCCGAACACTGGGCTGATGGTGGTCGGACCGCCACCGCAAATACGGCATCCCAGGACCGCCATACTTGTAATAAGGCCCAAAGGCTCTGCCCAGCACACTCACAAAGTGTTTGATGCTAGTCTTTTGTGACCCTCGACTAGCTGGGGCCAAGGCATTGAGTTAGGAAATTTCAAACACCTGTGAGAGTGGAAACATCCAGAACCTTCTCCTACTTCAAAGTGTGCACCAGGTATAAATAATGGACCCTCAGACCCAACTCTTCACTACACCTCTGGACCTGTGGAAGACTCAGAAGGAGTGCTGCCATGCTCTGCAGGATGGACTGCTACTCTGCTGCCGTGCGGCCCGGCTGCCTTAGTTAAATGGACTGAACCTGTATCTTGATCCCAGGACCTCCAGAGTGGCTTCAATGGCTAGTTGGCTGGCCTCCTGATCAGAACCTTAGGGACAGAAAAGTCTCCGACCATCTTGAACCCAGTACCTGGACTCAGCCTGCAGTGAGTCTTGCCCCCCCAAGAGATGCTCCCCAGTCCTGGACCCTTGGAGGTGATATTGAAGGTGCTCTAACCTCATGCCAGTAAGGGGCTTCACTATATGACTCATTTGTTTGTGCTGACTCTTATGGCTCATTTGTTGTTTCCCTTTGGCAGCAGGAGTCAGTTCTGGAATATGCTCAAATGGCCTGCTGACACTGTTGACTCATTTGTTTGGGCTGACTCTGGTGACTTCATTTTTGTTTCCCTTTTGCAGCAGGTGTACATTCTGGCACATGCTCAACTGACCTGCTGACCCTGATGACTTAATTCAATTCAATTCAAAAAAGCTTTATCCAATTTTAACAGTAAAATCATAAAAGCACATAGAATCACATGATTTTTAAACAATTCAACATTAAAAATCGTTAAAAATACTAACAATATCGTAAGTTAAAAGGGCCTAGCTGTAAGTAACATACCTTTGGAGAAATCATGTGCCAATAGTTTTCCTATATTTTATTGCACATTTCAAGTATCGAACTATAGACCTTGTAAAATTTTCATTCTCTAAAAGTTGTAGCACTAGGAACACTGGCCGGCATTGTCTAAAACCAAGCAGCCTTAAAACTGGTAAAGTCCGTCTCTTTCTTGGTTCAGTGTAAAATTTACAAAATAAAAGAACATGCATTGTTGTTTGCAGAGACTTATCGTCACATGGGCACATACACATAATATTTGACCAATCATTCATTGTGGGGAAACTAATTAGCCTCTGAAAGATCCCCGATCTAAATCGAGTCAGCACCATCCTGTCATAACCGCCTAACGTGGTTTTTAAATACGGTTGAGTACTGTAGGTGGTTAGCATTATTTGGTTCGCCTATGCTGTGGTCTTTAATATTTCGGTTGAGAATCTATTTGTCTCAAAAAGCATCAGCTCATTTTTTTAGGTTGTTTCTTGAGACTATAATTAAGGTGCAAGGATCTTCAAAGTATTCCGGATGCCCAAGGTCTTTCATAAAATTTTTCATGTATTTTAACCATGGGATGCTGGATGCACGATGTAATTTTAAACTATCATTTAAAATATCCTGATTAAAACCAGTTTTGGAATTAGACCATATCCTATGCCACAATAAAATGGGTTGTATTTTTATAAGGTCGTATATATACGGCATCCCAAATTCAGAATGGCATATATAGGTTGATGTGCTGCTTGGGACTTCCAATAAATATCTAAAAAAGGCATTCTCAACTAACTGTAGGGGTTGAGGGTCTACAGAGCCCCAGATACCTGCACCATACATAGCTGTGGAGACGCATTTTGCTTTATAAATGTGTAATAATTCTATAACCGGACGTCTCCCCAATTTTCTAGCAAAATTGGCTAGTGCTGCAGTAGCTTTCATAAATAATAGTTTTCTTGCTTGAACAGCCTGGGACCAAGTCCCCTTCTGGTCAAAAGGAATGCCTAGGTAAGAAAATCTTTTAGCAAATTCAATCCTATTATTATCGATAAATATATCCCGGCATTTTGTGCTATCATGCCCACATTTCATTATGTAAGTTTTGGAAGTGTTCACCTTAAGACCCAAATTGTGCATAAATGTTGAAAAGCTAGACACAACCCTTTGAAGCCCCAATTGCGTTCGCGACATCAATACAGTGTCGTCGGTGTACAATAGGGCGGGTATCGAACATTTGTCTATTTATGGAAAGTCCTGGCACTGTCTCTCTAGGACTTGACCTAATTCTTTTATATACAATGTAAAAAGAAAGGGAGCCAGAACACATCCTTGCCTTACCCCTCTTCGAATTTTAAAAGTGGCCATGCACTCCCCAGCAATCCCATAACGAACCCTTGCTTTTGCATCACTATATAGCTGCCTCAAAAACTGAATAAGAGGGGTTTCCACACCCAAGTCTTCTAAAATTTTCCATAATTTCTCATGACGCAATCAAAGGCTGCAGTTAAGTCTACAAATGCCAGATAAAGCCTGCCCTGCTTGGCCAGTGTATACTTTTCCAGAAGGATATTTAAATTTAAACCCTGCTCGACCATACCTAGGCCCTGTCGGAAGCCATATTGTAAATCAGTTATGATGTCTTTATCTTCAGCCCAATCTTGTAATCTGTTCAATATGATACGTCCCACCACCTTGACCAAGGAATCTAACAGAGATATAGGTCGATAACATGCGGGGTTGTGACGGTCTCCTTTTTTAAAAATTGGAACCAGTGTTGATTCCGACCATGTTGTTCTAAACCCGGAAGAGCAGCAAGCTGCTATTACTTGGGTTAGCAATGGGCCCCACACTGGGCAGGTATGATTTATAAAGGTCTACAGGGACTCCATCAGGGCCGAGAGCTTTCCCGCCCAAACTTGCATTGATGGCACGATTAACCTCTTCTAGAGTGAAAAGTACATCTATGCGATGGTGATTAAATGGCAATATCTCCTGAGGCTGTTGGGGCGTAGCCATTAAAATATCATGTACGTTGTAATTGTATATGTTCGAGTAGTGATCCACCCATTGATCCTCAGTAATGGCTATCTCTATAGATGGTAGATCTCGAGGGGCTAAAAAAGGGGAGTTCAATGCCTTCCAAAAGGCAGTATTGTCTCTAGTTAGTGTAGCTTCATGCAATGCTGCCCATAATTCTTCTCTTAGCGCGCATTTACGTTCTTTAAGGGTGCGTTATTAATCTCCCCTGGCCGCTTTGATTTCTTGTAGATTTCTAATGGGCTTATGTAAAGCGTGTTTCAGGTTACTATGAGCTTTAGTGCATTTGGTGTCGAACCAGCCCTGTTTACTCCTATGAGATTTTTGTTCTCCACAAATCAGGCCTTCTTAACATCACTAGTGATCTGTGCAAAAGATTTTAAAATTTCAGCATGGGGAGTGGTCTCATCAAGACAAACTGAAAAGGCAGATTTACACTTCCTTAGTAGTGACTTAGTGAATTCGGTCGAATCCACCATAGCCATTGATCTTGTTCAGGGCTATATTCTGGACAGTATGAGCAGATTTGCCCTTGGTGTTTATTATGTCACATGGAAGTAAAAAAGATATACTTAGTGGAAAGTGATCGCTCATCGCGTTTTTATAGATAGTAAAGCTTTTAACCCTACTCAAATGCCTATTTGACAGGAGAATATAATCAGTGGTCGAGCACAACCCTCTACCATTAAAAGTGTGACTGAAGGGGACTGATAAATCATTGGCGAAATATTCCCCAAATGTAGTATGTGGAAAGTGTGTATAATTAATTCCATCATGAGACGTGATTGCACAACTATCCCCCTCAGTATGTGGGCACAAGGCAGAATTGAAATCCCCACCCCAAATGACACATGCATCTTTTACGTTATCATTATGTATGAAACTCAGGTCTCTACTCAATTTCTTCAGTACCCCCAGGATTCGATCTGACGGGATATTATTGTAAAAATTCAACAAAACTAGACAATTTATTTTATCAATATCAAATGTCAGAATCTGGTATTAAGTTTCTGATTTCTTCAATTGGAACTTATTTGCATTTACGTAATTGGAAATATATATGCATAACCCCCCCTTATTTCTCCTATGAGTAGAAGGTACCGCAGCAGTGTGAAAGGTTTTGTATCCGATAATATGTATGGTGTCCTCCACCCAGGTTTCCTGATGACACAGTATATTAAATTTCCCTACAAACGCTATCCATTGGGGATTAGTGAGCTTTGATTGAATTCCTGCCACATTCCAAAATAGAACATGGCAAAGGTCCCTCCTGCCAATATCTATATTGTCCATACCATTTACTTTATAAGGTGTGTCTATAATTGTAAGAGGTAACTCTGTAGTTAAAGATTTATCTGGGGCAACCATGTTGCCAATTGTGGAAGGACATAAAATCTTCCTCTAGACGAGGGAAGGTTGGGGAGCTTATATTAGCAGATATATTAAGTCCCACCAATTGTCTACTGGGCCCCCTACCGCTCAATTCCAAGCTCCTGGTCGGAATGCCGTTCTTGTCTACATTAACGCCCACTGACTGCGTTCCAGTTGCCAGTCTCTGTGATGGTAATTCCCCAGGAGCAATAGGGACATTTACATTCTCCTCAGACACATACAGTAAATCTGGATCATTAAGATCCCTCAGGGGGCATAAGGGTTGGACATTGTATGTATTCCCCAACTAATGAAGGGGATCCTGAAATTAAACAGTGGTTATTTATTATGGTCTGTAAAAGAAGCCCAGCGGTAATACTTTAATGCCAGAGTCACAGAGATAAATCTGAGAAGACTGTAACAAAATGTTGCACGCTAAATCGGGGAATCGGAATGTAATTATAACACAATAACCCTCGAATGTCTTCGTCAATCGTCCTAGCCATGCTGCCCTCCTGGCCATCAGGATGTGTCTATGATCAGCCATTTTGAATCTAGCATATTTGCACAACCAGTGTGTGACCTTGTTAATCAATTGAACCGATGATTCGTCCCTGTGCAAACCCAGACCTGGGACCCCAGCTAAGACCACGGGGTAGGGGCAACATGCTGGGGGGAGGTCAATTGTTGGCAAACCCCAGCTGTTAGTGGTAAATATAAAAATAGAAAAATGGTTCTGTCTGGGTTTTTTCAATTGCTTAGGATAAGTACCGACAGCTTACTTCCAACACATATTAATGATTTGAAAAAGAATAATAAATATGTAGCACACACCAAAATTAGAATTCAATTTTGTATTCCGAAAAAATAAATCAGACAAACATGGCTGTCGCAATTTACAATTTCAATTGCAATGTGAAATACGTGACTGTGGTGAAAAAGTGACATGTGGTGATTGGTGATAAAGACAGTACACTATATACAGAAATGATTGAACGTGCAGTAGAGGGGAGAAAAATCTTTTGATATGTCCTTATTATTTTTGCACATATGTTGCAGGACCCAATGAAAAATAGAACTGTGATCCTGGGCGTTGTGTGGACATATACAGTACGCCGACGTTTCAACCCTAAAAGTTGCGCAAAGGTGGGATGCGTCAAGGTGAGTCTTCTTCAAGGCAGGAGGGGGGGGATGGGCAGCCAAAAGGCAGATTATCAATTGCCTCCAGCTCAAAATATGGGTTTGCGAAAAATCCACATGTACCTCCACCAGCCGGTTGGAGCGCTTATTCAGTAAATGACTTGCACCAGTCGTTTGAAGTCCTGTTTTAAATGCCAGTCCGGTGAATTTCCAGAGAAACATCCGTCCGTCTGTGGCTTTCCTCGAGGAAAGCCACAGACGGACGGATGTTTCTCTGCCAGATCACGAAATTCACCGGACTGGCATTTAAAACAGGACTTCAAACGACTGGTGCAAGTCATTTACTGAATAAGCGCTCCAACCGGCTGGTGGAGGTACATGTGGATTTTTCGCAAACCCATATTTTGAGTTGGAGGCAATTGATAATCTGCCTTTGGCTGCCCATCCCTCCTGCCTTGAAGAAGACCCACCTTGACGCATCCCACCTTTGCGCAACTTTTAGAGTCGAAACGTCGCGTACTGTATATGTCCACACAACGCCCAGGATCACAGTTCTATTTTTCATTGGGTCCTGCAACATATGTACAAAAATAATAAGGACATATCAAAAGATTTTTCTCCCCTCTACTGCACGTTCAATCATTTCTGTATATAGTGTACTGTCTTTATCACCAATCACCACATGTCACTTTTCACCACAGTCACGTATTTCACATTGCAATTGAAATTGTAAATTGCGACAGCCATGTTTGTCTGATTTATTTTTTTCGAATACAAAATTGAATTCTAATTTTAGTGTGTGCTACATATTTATTATTCTTTTTCAAATCATTAATATGTGTTGGAAGTAAGCTGTCGCTATTCATCCTAAGCAATTGAAAAAACCCAGACAGAACCATTTTTCTATTTTTATACGTATACCCAGGTTCTGAGGGACACTGGGTTGCCCCATTACGTTTGTTAGTGGTAAATAGGCTACCTGTGACCCATTCCCTGTGCGATGACATAGGATGCTGGCTGGGCAGTACCAAGCTAGGTGGCCGACTACTAGGGGTTTGAAGCCGTGTACCCAAGGTCTCAGTTTCACTAGTGGGAGCTCCTACAGGCCTACGGCTGGAAGAAGAGGGTTGGATAGTGCTCCGGGTATCTAGAGGAGGGATCCCCCTTTGCGCTATCTCTTGCTGCGCGTTAATAACAGTAGACGCTGATTTAATAGAAAACAGGGCATTTTCAGCTCTATCTAATGAGTCTTTAGGCTCCCTCATGATTTTAGTGAGCTCATTACAAAATGTGGACAATAAATCAGTCATTGTTTCAGTAATTTTTTGCCTCAGAGGTATCCAAGCTCTTCTATAATTCTTGAGTCGACAGTTACAGTTCCTTCTCCTTTCTTGAGGGTCTCTGTCTTTTCTGATTTCTTGTTCATACGTCGCAACCTTTTAGGAGCTGGGCACCCCCCCGAGTCCACTTCCTGTACTGAGGCAGAAGGGACCTTGCCCATACTGTTAGTCGTCAGTTTACTATCATTGCTGATGCTCGAGCTAGGGCACTCTGTACCCCTTGGTGCTACTACCTGAGCTCCATCCAGTGAATTATGAATGACCCGTTCTGGGGCAGGAGGGGCAAAGGGGCCCAAGGAAAGCCTCCTCTCCACCCTATCAATTTCTTCTGAGATGGCCCCCACTGCTTTCGCCAGGAAAGAATCAATGGTCGTGCACTTCCTTCCCACTGGGGGGCTCACGTGGGCTGCTTTCCTCTTCCCCATTAAGCCTAGCTTCGCAAACAACTACAAATAGCCTAGTGAAAGGAAAAGCAAAACAGGGAACACAAAAGAGGGTAGGTCTTCAACAACAATTGGTTGTGCTACTCGCCTGTAGCCACCCAGATAGCCACAGCCTAGCCTAGGCAAAAACTGCTGGTTACTTAGGAATATCTACTTCCATAAAACATTCAAAAGGGCCATGAATACTGAATAGTCCGCAATAGTCCCCAAACCGAGGAAGCGATTCCAGAGTCCAGAGTCCCCAGCCGTTAATGGAACAATCCTACCATGCGGGGAAAGAATAGTCAATAAACTGTACCTTTGTGATGTAATGTTGAATCGCAGATGTCAGAGGGGGGGCCCAGCCCGGCTTTCTCCGGTCAGTGACGGCTTTGCCCGGGTGAGGCCTGCGCGCGTCCCGCCGCCGTAGCCTAAAGCTGGCTTTATGCGCCTCCTGGCGCTCTCCGCACCTCGTCGCTGGTGGCGTGGGCTGCAAGGCTAGATGGGGACTGTAGTCCTAGTCCCTACTCAGGCTCAGGCATGATTTTGGCAATGACGGGCTCCCGCGCCGCGGGAGCCTGAAGTTGGCTGTATGCGCCTCCTGGCGCCCTCCGCACCTTGTCAGTGGCGGTGTGGGCAGCAAGGCTAGCTGGGGACTGTAGCCCTAGTCCCTCCTCAGGCTCAGGCACGATTTTGGCAATGATTTATCTGTTTGTGCTGACTCTGATGACTTCATTGTTGTTTCCCTTTGGCAGCAGGTGTAAGTTCTGAGACATGCTGTAGTGCGCCGCTTCCTGAGACAGCACCTCTATTGAAAGAGGTTATGTCCTTTCAGCTGCGCTTGCTATTCATATTTGGTTTTGAAAGGGGCTGCCACATCGATGAGCCAAATACCCAAGAAATGTTCTTGATTTCAGAGAGCTGTTCCGGTACTCCTACAGATCGAGGCCGCACATGTCTAAGAAAGTTCTATTTTTGGGGAACTATTTTCAAGGTTTATGTATATATGTGCAAGGGAAAATGCAGTTGCTCAATGTGAAAACATCCAATGGCCGGAGTGGGATGGTCCTTTGAGCTATACCTTGTGCATGGGTGGGAGGGAGCAAACTTAGGGGGTCATTACGATGACTGGCGGATCGCCACTGCCCGTATGGCGGTGGCGATCCACCCGCCATTCCCCTCCGCCCGCATGCCATTTCCCCCCCGCCACATTACGATGGCTGGGGGGAGCCCGGCGGACGGAAAGACCGTCCGCCGGTTTTCTGCCGGTCACACAAGTGACCGGGCGGAAAAGGACACTAATATGGTGGCGGTGTCTGCAAGACACCGCCATCCATATTAGGATGGTTGCGGAGAGCAGCCTTTCCATGGCGGCAACGCCGCCATGGAAAGGCATACAGTCTTCGCTATTGGGGGCCCGTACCGGGCCCCCAGAGTGTTGGGGGGGTGGGGGGTGCACATGGGGTACCCCCCTGCATTGGCATGGATAAGGTGGCAGGCACTGCGCGGTGCCTGTCACCTTGTGCATGCCAATGCACAGCGTGCATTCCCAGCATTGTAGCGGGCGGTGCTGTGAACACCGCCCGCAACAATGTTGGGAATAGGGGATGCCACCGCCACCGTGGCGGTGGCATCCTAATACTCGCGGCGGGACCGCCGCCCCTATGGCGGACGGTCCCATTCACCGCTACGGTGGCGGGCGGACAAAGTCCGCCTGTCATCGTAATGTGCCCCTTAGAGTGACATCTCAACTGACCAATGGTGAAAGAGTGTTGATGATTGAGTGCCCCTATATATATATGTATTTTAGTATGATATATTTTGAAAGCCTTGAGGCTAGCAAGACAGCTAAAATTGTCTTCAGGCCAGACCTAAAAATATGCTAAAGAACATGTGTTTATTTTAGTCACCATGTCTAAACTAATTAGACTACTACTATTATATATTGGAGATCCAAACCACCACATACCAAGAGGCAGGGTTCATATGGTAGTAGCCGTGCTTCGTCCTATACCTGCCTTAAATGCTAGACATACACCAAAATACAATTGAAAGCTTCCGTCAGGCACACATCAGTTACAGGATGGGCTGTATAAGGGTAACTCCCTTCATGGTTTCAGAACATGTATAGCAAAGGCAGCACAAGTGCATGCTTCCCACTTCACACAAAGCAGATACAGATTGGGCAGCAGTGATACAAGCAGTCATGCTGGGGCCTAGATTAAGGCTCACCTATTGAGCAGGTCTGTCTTGTCTTCCACCTACCTTAGAAAATACTTAATGACATCAGTTTCCACTGAGAACACTTAGGCCTAGAAATAAGAGCATCAAAATGCATCAGGCCCCATATTGCAAATCTCTATATCCATTTATCCACCTCTGCAAAAATATTCTTGAGTTTTTAGAAAATTATCAGAGTGTTGCTTAAACATTGTTTGGCACAGCTACTAGTATGATGTTTAACATACCTGCCAGCCAACAGTGCTGATCAGATACACCAGGGGCTGGCTTACTGATTGGCTTACCATTCAGTCTTAACAGTTACCACTATTCTGCAGTTAAGCACACATTTCCACTTCACACACAATGCCCCAGGTATGTACACATTTCGATGTCAGAATTACAACACTCCAGTAATTTACAAATTGCCACAGATAAGTGCATGTTTCCATTCCAGGCACATGTTTCCTTAGTGCACTAAACAGGAAAACATGGGTGAAGCTAATGACTTCTTCTAAAAATAAATCAACCAGCAAAAAACAAATGAGAATAAATTGGCACATAGAATTTCAGATGTCTCCCAGTAATAAATGGGAAGGTGCTGTATTTCACTTCTATGAGCTTCTGTAGCATCATGATTTATGAATGAATAAATATCCACTGGTAGACCTGTCAGCCTTAAGGTGGTCTTCCCCCAAACCTATTGCCTTCAACCTGGCCTTAGGACTCTGCTCACTTTACCACTGCTTACCAGTGCTAAAGTGCATGTGCTCTACTCCTTAAAACATAGTAACATTTGCTTATACTGAATTTGCATGTTTAATTTGCTTGTAAGTCCCTCTTAAAGTGAACATTTATGGGCCAGGGCCTGTAAATTAAATGCAACAAGTGGGCCTAAAGCACTGATTATGCCATGTTTTTTAAAGCACCGTTGTTTTAGACTGGTTTGTTGTTCATGTATGTTTGCAGCCTGTAACTGGGCGAAACACGTTGGCTGTATCTATGAATACTTGATGAAGAAACAATTGATTAAAGAATCACAGAATCAACCAGAAGGATTTCCTTGACTCGTTTCATCTTCATGTGCTATGTACTAATCCTGTATGTGTATTTCGTTTTGTTGCCTCTCGATTTATCTAATTAATGGCCATTTGGTAGCTGGCTGTCAGAGGTGGGCAATAGTTGCTTAAAACATAAGTAAGGACACTTCTGGCAGTGTGATAAATGGGTTTCCTAGCTGCCAACACTTGTTCAGCATTTAATAAGATGTAATTTCTAATTGGGAGCAGGAAGCCAATTCATGTTTGGTGTCTTTGGAGTTGGTATGAAAAATCCAAACTTCTGGTGAAATCGGATTTTAAATTATGGTATTGAAAATGCCACTTTTAGAAAGCTGCCATTTTACTGCCTTAGCCATTTGGTGCATGTAGCTGCCTCTGGTCACATGACTGGGTGTAGCTGACAGTTGGGCTTTGTGTCTTCCTCTTAGATAGCCACACACAATAGAAGGCTTAGATGTGCCTGGGTGGGCCATCACTGGCAGAGTGGGAGGTAGGAGTGGGACCCAGCAATACTTACAATTGAATAGGATGTGTCCTGCCTCCACACAAAGAGCTGCATACCCCCTGTAGTTGGTCTGGAGCCAGGGCAGGGAAGGCAGGATGCCTGAGGACTTCCAAAGGAAACCTCTAGAAGCTTTTTCCCCAGTTCAAAGGCACAACTGGGTATCAATACCAGACCTCAGACAGCAACTCTTCAGTAAATTTCTAAACCTATGGATTCTCTGCCAGGAAGATGGACTGCTGTGCTGCTGAAGGACTGACACCCTGCTGGAATGCTGCCTTGCTGTGCTGACCTGCTGCCTGCTGTCCTTTAGCTTGGGTGAGAAGGACTGGGCCTGCAACTCTTGAACCAAGAACCCCAGAGTGACTCCATGGGCTAGATAGAATGGCATTCCTTACATGTCCAGACCTTTAGTTGGTCTGGAGCCAGGGCAGGGAAGGCAGGATGCCTGAGGACTTCCAAAGGAAACCTCTAGAAGCTTTTTCCCCAGTTCAAAGGCACAACTGGGTATCAATACCAGACCTCAGACAGCAACTCTTCAGTACATTTCTGGACCTCTGGATTCTATCCCAGCCCAGTCAATGTGTTTATACTCTTGCATTGAGAGCACCACTGCTGGCCAATCAAGTCATGAGCGGAAGTGCAAGCAGGAGTGAGGAGGACACTGCGCCATAGCTGCGGTGTTCGCGGTTCTGTCGGTCTTGATGTTTCATGTCTACTTTGAGCACTGACACAATTCACCCCCAAGCGAGCAATGTACCCTTACCTGGTTGCGATGGCAGTGTCCTCGTGTTGATGAGAATAATAGTCAGCACATTAAAATGTGCTTTTTACTACGCAGGCTTTTACCACTCCTCTGTGTAATGTATACTTACAAAGCATTTCTTTGCAATGCGTAGGTAATTTTACAACATATATGAAAAACATTATTATTTAACAAGAAATATAGAAAGTAATGCAAAAAGAACATACAAAGTACATGAACATTATACTTAATTAATGTTAAAAAATCATCCCAACAAAAATGGCACCCACAATCTCACAGCAATCAAGGTCCAAACACACATTTTAAGAATGAATCACACTCAGTTCCACCTATATCTACTACTGCGCCATGCCCTCTCAGTCCACATCCCACCAGATACACACATCACTGAGTATAATCCACTGGAAGCTAAACTTTTAATGGGGAAGATGGGCAAAAGGGCCACGCTCATGGTTTACCGCTCCCCTGTCATTAATGCCGCAGACTGCTTCCCTAGGCTGCAGGCAAGATGGGAAACATGGGTAGGGGACCTGGATGATGACGACTGGTGTAAGGCCAGGATGACCCCAAGTGAAATGGTCATCTCTTCATGCCTCCTCATGATTCAAATACGCTATCTCCATACTGCTTACCTGACTCCCCAGTGGCTTCACCGGGTGGGCCTTCCTGGGGCCATTGTGCACGTTGCTCCCTGGTGGAAGGGGCCTTCTTCCATCTGATCTAGGCATGTCCTGGTCAGACCCCCTTTTGGGAGGGAGTGGGAGGAGAGCTTTCTAAGGTTCTTGGGTGCCTGCTTGAGCACCTCGGGTGGCCCTCCTGGGTTTGTTGGAGAAGACGGGTGGATCAAGGATGGAGCGGGCCTTTATCGGGGTGGCGACGATGGTGGGCAAACGTGACATTGCCTGTAGGTGGAACTCCCCAGAGCCCCCGACGCTGGTGCATTGGAGTAGAGGTGTGGACTGGTGTGCCCAGCAGCAACAGCCAATCTATGAGGCTCGGGGCAGCCCACAGAAACATGAAAAGATTTGGGGCAAGTGGGGGATATCATGGGCTAACTGTGGTGATTCCTTAGATATACACTTTTGCTAACTGTATCAGATGTGAACATGTGGAAGTAGTCAATGTGTGTTATTAATGATGTTTGTAGTAAAATCAATAAAAAATGGTTATCAAAAAAAGAATGAATCAATAAAAAATTTGTTTTAGTAATGTATAAATAGGTTACAAAAATGTACATTCAAAATCAGATTTTCAAAGTAAAAAGGGTTCCAAGCATATATAAAACACATATATAAAACACCAGCCACCATTTTCTGACCACTCGTCAGACAACCATTAAAGTGACAAGCCAGCTTACTGATGACTGCATGCTTCTAAGCAAGAGTGGGAGTTTGTTTTTGAAAAACGAAAACTGATGCAACGCATTAAAATTTATAAAAAGGTAAGCATAACATAAAACCATCAAATAAACAGCTATAACAATAATTACTATTAACAATGTAACAACTAACCCATTACATAATTATCTCCTTTCGTTTAGCTCATAATTTCCTTAGCAAAATTATAATTTATAAATGTTAACAAAAAAATCAAAAGGGAATAAAAGAAGAAAAATACTATTTTGCTTTAAAAAAAAAGAACTTTACAAATTTCATTTTTCTTTCAACAGGTTAAATAGGTCAGAGAAAGAAATTTACATTACTAATGGAGGTATCAAGAAATATCACAATCCAACTTGTTGGAAGTATGGCTGTCATCCCTAATTTCAAAAGGATAATAGATAGCAAAAGACTGGCAAGCAAAGTTCATCCTCTCCGAACCAAAATGTTTAGTGACATTAACATACCTAAACATCTAACAGACATTTGTATTAATCAGTTATTTCTTCTTTGAGATAATCACAACCCTTGAAAAAGAAGCACATTTTGGAACTCTCCAAAAAATTATATCCTTAAAAAATAGTGGCATTTGGATGATGAATGGGACATTTATAACATCACACACTGTCCATTTTCCCAAATGTACATGATTCACTATACAATTATTAATACCATGCCACTACTGTATGCTTTACTGCCAGATAAGCAATCATCTACTGACACAGAAGTTTTAACAATTATGATGGGAAAAACAAATAACAAATGACCTGAGAAAATAAGGAATGACTTTGAAATAGCAATGATTTCCGTTATTAAAAATATATTATCCGGGCACTCATACTGAAGGATGTTGCTTTACTTTCTCAAGAAATATGGTGAAAATGTTTAGAAAAATCCTTCGCAAGCAACTACGCCACTAGTCGTAAACTACAGTTTGAAATAAAAAAGGAAAAACTAGCTGCATTAGTTTTTGTACTTCCTTTAAAACACAGCATTTTTAAAACTTGAATATTTTTCACAAAACGAAGAACAATTTGCACCTTCTTTAAATGAGGCAACATGGATTGGACATCTAAACAGGTCATGTCACAGAAGAGTTACAAAATGTTAAATTGAGTAGTGGAACTGAGCTGTAAGATGTTGTGCTCTTCTATATTTGTGTGCTACTGGAAAGTAAAATACTAATTGGCTATGTCTGCTGTATCGAAAAGAAATAGAGCCTCTTGCCGTACCAGCTACCTTGTTTCCTGTCGGTCCGGGAGGAGGGGGCCGTGACGCAATAGAGGCGCGCTGGAGCGCTATAAGAACTTGCAAGGCGTCCTGCAGCGCAGGAGCCTCTTGCTGTACCAGCTACCTTGTTTCCTCTTGGCGCGGGAGGAGTGGGCCGTGACGCAATAGAGAGGCGCCAGAGCGCCATAAGAATTTGCGAGGCGTCCCGCAACGCGGGACACGCGTGGGGCGTGCCAGGGCTCAGCCCGGGCGAAGACCACGCCAAGACGGGCCCATCTTAGCTCGTCAGAGACCGGAAGAGACTGGGCTGGGCCCCCTCTCTTGGCTTTGTTTTCTGGGTGTGCTCCCTTATTCTTTATTTTATAAAGTTAACTTCACGGATCTGGCCCATTCTATAGTCACAAGCCAACATATCCAGGACTGAAGCGAGGACTTTTTCTGGCAGTACCTTGTGGATAGACGACAATGGCGGACTGTAAGTGCCTTTGATGGTCTTAACCGCTTAACCGCGGAGGCAATTCCGCCGCGGTGCGGCGGTTTAGCGGAGTGGGCGGGGCCGCGTCGGCCAACGGACGTTCGCAGCACTACAGAGGTAGTGCTCGCGACGGCCGTTGGCCGACAGACGCACGCAACGGGTTAATCTCCTCTGTATTGCCTTTTCTCCATCCTTTGGGGTTTATTCTTAAGCATTATTCATTAGATTTGCTGTGATTGTGGTGGGCAACATTGGAGTGGGGCCCTATTGAACCTTTTGCAACCGATGTTCAAGAATGGGGAAGCGATCCAATAACAATAAACAGCAAGCGCAGCCCTAGTTAATACCCCCACCCTTGCGGCAAACCTCAATTGATCGGATGCTCCAGAGGGCTATACGTGTGGTGGCCACCGAGATAGAACTTACAGAAAGACGGTTGTCGCTGACCCCAGATCTTCGGTGCACCCCGATTGGTTTGGTCCCATCTACAGTTAGTATTGATTTGGAAAGTACCCCCTCGCTGTCCCTGCAAGCTGCAGTTACCGAAATGGGAGCTGTAACTAAACGACTCACTCAGAAGGTGGCGAGAACAAAGGTTCAGTAAAGAACAACAAACCCAAACAATCGACAAGGGTGGGGGCGAAACGCAAAAAAATCTAATGACGGGACATCTGTAAGTCCGGAGCTATTCAGTAACCTGGTCCTGGATATTGGACATAGCTCTCCACTGCATGTGGCATTCCCGCCATGGGTGGATACTCTGATGGAGGACCTATGGGGCCAGATTAGAACCATTGTGAGAGATGAGCTTGCCCCCCTGGTAGCCCGACTTGATAAGTTGGTCAACATCTGTGACAATAGGGCCAGAAATTCTCACGAAAGGCCTGCTCTGGCTAGAGCAAGAGGAACTGATTCTTCCTGTCAGACTGATATTGGCGGCGTAAAGGATATGGGAAGGCCTAATGTACCCCTAGGGGAAGAATCCACCCCGTCCCTGGCTGAAGGCAGCACAGACACTGAACCCTATCAGGGGGAGCTGGCACCAACAAACAAGGTCACCCTGAAGTACAGTATGGACAGAAACGGGCCCTAGAATAAAGGGGATAGGGCTGGGAAAGGGAATATTTTCAGGGGTATGGACCTTGGGGGCGATCTGCCGACAATAAATCTCCCACCAGCTTCAGCCCTGTATGTCATCGTACTGGCAGGTGTACCTGAAGTTAAAGCGGGACAAAGGGAAACTCAGTTATAGCTTAAGAACAAATGCTTGTTCTGGCTGGCCAGGTACCGCCAGTTCATCTACAAGAATGCAGGTGAAATTCTCATGACCCGCAGGGTTAGCTGGGTGGGAAACAGACCAAAAGACTTATGCTGGGATTGTGTAGTAATCAATTTTAAAAACCCAAAGATTGTACAGCATCTTTTGCGAATTAATCATTTTGTTCAGGATGCAGGCATGTTGATCAGGCCACTCCCGCTCACCCATTTTTATATCCCAAGTCCAATGATCCAAACCAGGGCAGACAAAAGTCCAATGCAGGATGAGTGGCATCAAAATCAACCACAACTGGGACAGTGGTAACAACAACCGAGACCCCTGTTCTTTAATCTACCCGTGGCAAATAGATTTGGGGTCTTGGAAGAGGTAGACTGACTCACATTAAAACATAACCCTGACCAGGCGACCATTCATCAAAGGGATTCATTGGAGAGGGATATACAGCCCAGTACGAAGCACAACATGGTTACTATGCATGGGGCAGGAATGGAAAAAATGAAGGGGCAAATGGGAAAGATCTTAAGAGACAGGGATAAGGGTGTCGTAACGGAAGGGTCTAGGTCTACGAGTCTGAACCTCAGTGAGTACATCCCCATGAGTGTACATCCTAGTTTCACCATCCCCCATGCTCTGACTAACACACTAGGGACACCAGAAACCCCAAATTCCGAAATCAACATGGTCGACAGGAGGGAGCTCCAATTAGTCCCATGGGAAAGTGCCCCAGTGATCAGACCAGGAAAGACTGACATCCAGGTTGGTATCCCAGCTAGACAACAGGGAACAAGCAAGCTGAGGATATTATCCTGGAATGCCACAGGACTTAAAAGCAAATTGAACTGCCCCGACTGGAGGGTCTTTGTAGACCTATTTGACATATATGTATTTCAGGAAACATGGGCAATGGAGGAGGTGTCGTGTATGGGGTTCACAGCATATTGAACAGCTGCTTCCTCAAGAGGAAAGGGCAGGCCATCTGGAGGGCTGTGTATCTGGGTAGGCTCCCATTTTGGATGCAAGGCCATACACTTGGAGTCCTCTTCTGGTGATATCCTGTGCATTCTACTTATTTTCAATGGAATATTAAATTAGCACTGGTTAATGTCTACTCTAGGCCTGTGAGGCCCAGCCAAGACACTTTGACCCTAGATCAACTAACACGCTTTATCCCTGCACTTACCAAAAATATCTTGGTGGTCCTAGGGGGTGATCTTAACTGTCAATTTGAGCCCTTGAAAGACTTTAACGGAACATCACCCACTGAAGAAGATTTGCTTTGAGCCATCCCTGAGCCAAACATCCCTCCAATCAGGGCATGGGCACCGCTGGCTCTTCAGATCAAGTCGTTCACCCTAAATTATTCTTTAAGAGCTTGCAATGGCCGAACCAAATCAGATTCTCCAGGGAAGCAAACCTTTAATAGGGTCGGCCATTCTTCTATCCTAGACTACATCCTGGTAGAAACCAGAATGTGGGGTAGGGTTGTTGATTTTGCTGTCCTGCCACGACACAACAGCGATCATAATGCTCTGACTGTGGAGCTGGAGCTGCCAGTTCCAGTGAAAAATATTGATCCCAATACGCCGGCAGATGATAGATTATTACTCACCAATGACAAGAGGAAAGTAAGATGGGCGGCGATTGAGCAATCACCCGAAAGACTGGCTTCCCTATACGAAACCATCATACCGACCCTACTAGAGTTAGAAAAGCTTTTAACCACAGATGGTATTGTCACTTCTTTAACAGAAGTTGCCAAGATGCATGAGGCACTGGCAGCCAAATTGGTGGATATATTCTGGCCAGTGGGCAATCATGGGGGGGAGGGGGGCGAGGCAAAGATAAAGAGGTCTTGGTTCGATGGCAGTTGTTGGGAGGCAAAGAGGTCTCTGATAGAGGCTATAAAATCCAAGAATAGAATCCAAATGAAAAAAGTGAGGGCATCCTATAGAGATAGTATCGCACTCGCAAAAAAAACATGGGAAATAGACCAATGGGCATCCCTGAAACAGGCTGTAGCAGTCAAGGATATGAAAGCCTTTTGGAATATAGTTAGTACAGGCTGCAATGACGGAAAGCAGGCTATAAAGCCTAATATAGTGGCTGACAGTTGGAAAGATCATTTCCAGGCCCTATACTCCTTGCTGGAGGATGAGGGTAGCACCTTGACATTAGTGACTCAGCCTCCACAAAACTGCCATGCAAAGGCCCCTGAGCTGACCTTGACCAAAGTAACCAGTGCCTTACGCAAAATAGCCCCCTGTAAAGCTCCAGGATTGGATAAGATACCTGGGGACCTTTTCCGTGCTGAGCATAAAGTTTGGGGGCCATACTTGTGGGTGTTTTTCAATGATATATTACAAGGGATGATATTCCCTGAAACCTGGGCTGGAGCCGAGATCCTTCCAGTGTATAAAAAGGGGTCCCCATTATTACCCATTAACTACAGACCAATCAGTCTGATTGATGTAACCCAAAAATTCTTTGCCCGGATTTTGCTGAATCACCTCCAGACCTGGTTAGAATAACACAAAATCATGAGCCCGCTTCAAGCTGGCTTCAGGAAAAAAACATCCACTATTGACCAAATATTTAGGCTCCAACTCCTTTACTGGAAAACTGTGCATTTGGAGGGTTGTAGTCTCTACTTGGTTTTTGTGGAATTAAGAAGTGCCTTCGATTTGGTGAGACTGTGTGCTCGCCCAAACTCTGTTTTGTATATACATTAATGCATTGGTTGGTGTGCTGAGCGGGATGAAAGATATAGACTCTCCAAAGTTAGCACATAAAAAAGTGCCCGCAATGATGTTTGCTGATGACACTCTTTTGCTCTCCAAGACAGCGATGGGGATCCAGAGAATCCTTGATGGTTTTGGCGCATTTTGCAGAAGCAGGGGGCTGGAGATCAATATACAAAAGACTAAATATATGGTCTTCAAGCCCACTAGCTCGACCCGTCCCAATCCACACATGAATGGCATCCAACTTGAGAGGGTACCCGTTTTTGACTATTTAGGTCTCACTTTAACGGGAAAAAATGGATTGGTGGCCACAAATAGACAAATCAAGTCTCAAGCTAGCTCAGACAACAGGAGGGCTGGCCAAGTTATACAGAAACACATTTCCCAAGCCAGTAGGACCGGTTATAGAGATCTATAAAACCCAACAAAGGGGTGCTGCTATGTATGGGGCTGAACTCTGGGGGCAACCTCTTCCAAAAACCATCATTAAGTCAGAGAATAACTTCTTTAGACAGTTACTCGGCCTTCCAGTTAGTTCCCCACTCACTCCACTGCGCTTGGACTTAGGGCTGAGACCGATTGTAGAGGAAATTGGTTGTAGACCCCTAATATTCTGGCGGCGACTATGTGCAACCCCTGAACTGGCCGAATATAGGACTGAGCTAAAGGAGGTATTGGGACTTCCGGGTAACTGCCATGGTTTGCATACATTAAGGAAGGTCTCCATACTATAGGCAGAGAGTCTATGGAGCAACCAGGAGGTAGCCTGCACCGCAATATCGCACAACCAGTCAATTAGGAGATACAGGGGGGTAAACTTGCCCAACTCTATGAAAGCTCAGGCACTGGTTCTATTACAGTTAATTAAAAAAAATAAAGGATAACTATAATCTAGAGCCCTGTTTATATGAAATACAACCAGCACTAGCCAGGAAACTCTACGTGCAATTTAGGCACGGGTCTCTTCTCTGCGTGCATTTTCCAACAAATGGGCTAGTAGTTCCGCCCTACGGTGCCCAGCATGCAGTGATGAAGAGGAGATGGAACTTCACGTATTCTTTTTTTGTCCCGGATACAAAAAAGCAAGGCAAAGATGATTGATACAATTGTGCAGGAACCTAGGCTCAAGGCGTTTTGAAGAAGCATTGAGACTTCTGAAATATAACACCCAAATGGCAATTGTATATGCTGTGTCGTGTTTTTTAACTTCTATGTGGTGGGTGCGCAAGACTTTTTTAAGGAATTAATTAATGGATCTAATGCTGATTTACCTGTTACTAGTGATATGTTCTGCATTCATTTTACTAAGTTTTAACTGGGTTTTAGCTTTTTATCTGCTTTTATGTATTGTATGATTTTTGCAATGCTCTTTTATGGTCCACGGGCCGAAAATAAAGAATGGAATGGAAAGCAATGGAAATGCTAGCGTGAAGCTACCTTGTCTGTGAGCGATACAAGGTGCAGAACACTCCAAAATACACAACAGAATCCAGCTGCCCTGTCTGTTTCTTAAATGTTCCTGCAGTTACTTGTTTGGCGTGATGTAGGTGACACAGATACATGGTTGGCTAGCAAAGCTATCTACATCCTGCTTATAATCCTCTCATAGTGCCCAGTTAGTAAACATGGAGAGCAAACTTATAATCCTGCTGTTTCCCTACATATACCACTCTGTGGAAACAATTTGCTAGGAACATGTGTTATGCAGAGCTTCATTTAGGACAATGGTTGCAGGTGGTGGGCACCGGCACTCAATTTTGGGGACCAGGGTTTATAGTTCATCATTAAGCTTTGACCCCCGAGCAACAGACATAATAAGGCACAAATGCACGAAGGAGGAAGAGAAAGAGAAAGAAACAGTAGCAAAGACAGAAAAAGAACCTTAAAAAATGAGATAGAGACAGGAAGTGCAGAGTGGTAGAAGCAAGATGCGTCAGGTAGAACCAATATTAGGTAGTCTTGTATTTTTAAATCACGGCTCCTAAGAAAAACAAGTATTAGCAATGCAATAGGCAGGGCTTAGAAGTGCTGTATCCTGCACTCACAAAGGGATATTGTTCACCATGCACAAATAAGAAACAAGCACAGGTACACAGCTCACCTCTACTTATGCAGAGGCCACACAGGCACACTACTCACCATAAACCCATACTACCACAACTCACTCTGCACTCATATGTGCACACCCTAGCTCCTGCACTCAAACAGGCACACCACTCCGCCTGCATGCACATACAAAACTCACACTTATATAGAAACTCCCTTCACCCTTGCCCCCTGAACTCACACAGGTACAGCATTCACCCTGCACTCACAGAGGAATACCTCACTCTGCCCTCACAGTCATCTCTCCCTGTATGCTGACACACGCATATACACCAGTCATCCTGCACTCACAGTCCCTCTGCACTTACACAAACACACCACTAACCCTGCATGCACATAAAAACATCTTGCACTAACAAAATAACTCTCTTTATTAATCACTCACACAAGCACTGCACTCATACAGGCATAACTCACTCTACACTCATAGAGATATCTCTCTCATTGCACTCACATAGGCATACTGCACACCCTGGACTCACCCAGACACACCTTCACTATTCAACCAGCACTCAGACAGGCACTCAGGCAGACAAACCATTAACCCAATGCAATTCTCTGATTAGACGTATATAGGCACAGCGTTTTTCCTGCATGCAGGCAGGTACGTCCCCTCTCTCCAGCACCCTGCACTAATACAGGCATAACTCAGTCTAAACTCTCTCTACATTAATGATATATATGAAGAAGTCATGAAAGCTACAGTTGATGTTTCATCAGTTAATAGCTTCAAGATTCCAGCCATCCTCTATGCCGATGACTATTCTTATTGCAAAAACTCCTTTAGCTCTACAGGCCTATCTCCTAGCGATCAAAACCTAAATAATTTTAATACCAGTGAGTCTAAGATCCTCATTTTGAGGAGCAAAAGTAGAAAGAAGTTTTCCTTCTTTATAAACCATGAGAAATTGGAGGAAGTGGTAGCCTTCAAACATCTAGGTGATATAGTTAGCAATACACTTCAATGGACCCAGCCATATGCACATCAGTCTTCACTTTGCCCCTCATTCAACCTGAACTGCTAAGCCGGGTCCTCACTGGACCGGAAACAAGCATCCTAGAACCGGTTTTGGGATTTTACCCCTCATCAGCTAGGCTAGCTTGAATCCAGTGGCACAGACAGCAAGGGACCCACGTCTGGGCATACCTATCCCACTTAGGGCGAAAAGTGCTACAGCAACGAATGATGGACACAATGCTGAGTAAATCAAACATTCATTCACAGTCAAGAGATCCATGGTTCTTTTGCTCACTACGCCACCCCAGTTTGGACCCAGCCATTTGCAAATCAGTCTTGACCCTGTGCCTCATGGGGACAGTCCAGCCTGAACTGCCAAGCCAGGTCCTCACTGGACCGGAAACCAGCATCCTGGGACCGGTTTCGGGGTTTCACCCCTCATCAGCCAGGCTAGCTTGAGTCCAGTGCCACAGCGATCAAGGGACCCACGTCTGGGTATACCCATCCTACTTAGGGCGAAAAGTGCTACAGCAACAGATGATGGACGGAATGTTGAGTAAATCAAACATTCACCCCCAGTCAAGAGATCTGGGTTACACTGGAATGGCATGGGGAGCAAAAAAACAATGGATTTAAGCCCTGATCTCTGTACTGTGGTGAATGTTTGACATTGTTCAACATTCTGTTCATCAATTGTTCTTTTTGCATTTGTCACCCTGAGTGGGATGGGTGTGCCCAGAATTGGGCCCCGTGTTCTCTGTGCCACTGCAATCAAGCTAACCTGGCTGATGAGGGGTGAAACCCCAGAACCAGCCCCAGGATGCTTTTTTCCAGTCCAGGGAGGACCTGGTCCTGGCTGTTTGTGCAGGACTGTTCCAATGAGGAGTAGGGCCAAGACTGATTTGTATATGGATGGGTTTAAACTGGAATGGCATGGGGAGCAAAAAAACGACGGATTTAGGCCCAGATCTCTGTACTGGGGTGATTTTTCAACATTCTGTTCATTAATTGTTCTTTTTGCATTTGTCACTCCGAGTGGGGTGGGTATGCCCAGCCATAGGCCCAGTGCTCTCCATGCCACTGGAGTCAAGCTAGCCTGGCTGATGAGGAGTGAAACCCCAAAACCGGTCCCAGGATGCTTGTTTCTAGTCCAGGGAGGACCTGGCTTGGCAGTTCGGGCTGGACTGTTCCCATTGGGCGCAGGGTCAAGACTGATTGGCATATGGATGGGTTTAAACTGGAATGGCATGGGGAGCAAAAAATGATGGATTTAGGCCCAGATCTCTGTAATGGGGTGAATGTTTGACATTGTTCAACATTCTGTCCGTCAATTGCTCTTTTAGCTAGCTTCATGACAGCAGTATTGGAGGCAGATTTTGTCTACTCCTCAATTGAGTCCATATGCCAGACAGCCCCCATTGAATATGGACTGAAAAGGTTGAGTTCAAGAACTACCCACCTGGTGGACAAAGCCTGGAAGGAATACTTTTCTGTGCAGCCTAAATCTAGCTACGTAATTCAATGGAATAAGGTAGCATATAGGCTGCACTTAGCTTCATCCATGAACCTAAACTTATTGTCACGCAAGAGTTAAAACGCCATAATAAATAAACAATCTTTGACCTTAAAACAACAAGAAACAATGCTCTCCCTTGGAAACCTAAAAATGAGCTACCACGTTGGCTTGTTTGACCAATCCCCGTAGGCTCAACAATACGTGGTTTTGCTAGCAAACCACAGAGAAAGAAGACTACGCGTGGGGGAGGGTGGCGTCTGATCCTAAATACACTAAAGAACGGACGTAACCCGGAGGTTACAGATAAATGGCTTTGCGGTGAAAAGGAGGACTTGGAAAATGTTATGTTGGTTTGCGGCCCTTACGGCAAGGTTCGGTTTAATACAATAGCAAAGATTCTGCAAAAACAACAACCTGGAAATAAGGCAGACCAACTATTCTTTTTGATGAGCAACCTTGCAGGACATGTGACCAGGGCAACAGGCCTGTATTTGAGGCTCAGCTGGGACATTTGGACAAAACCTCAGACTGCTTAACAAGAGCACTCTCAGTGTTAATGCTTGCTAGTCCGTTTTTACTTTGTGAGTCGCTCCGTCTGTCAGCTTAGTACCACTGTTTTATATCCTTGGTCTTTTTCAGGCCTGATATATTTTGTTTTGTTTTAGTGAATACAATTTTAGCTTGGTTTTTAAACTCTCAGTTTAAAGTTTTATAGTTGTTTTTAATTGAATGTGTGAAAGGAAGCTATGTTTTTTTCTTATGGGCCGAAAGCACTTTAATAAATTCAATTTAAATTCACTCTAAACTCTTACATACACCTCTCTCCTTGCACTCCTACACCTTGAGCTCATGCAGGCACACCTCTCACCCTGGACTCACATAGGCACACCTCTCTACCTACCCTCAAAAAGACACACTGCTCACCCTGCACTCACACAGACTCACTGCTCACCCAGTTCTAACACAGAGACACTCCACTCGCCCTACACTCACACAGACACACCCCTCACTGCATACCCCACTGTATGCAAGCATACAGGGACACATCTTATCCTGCATGCTCACAGGCACACCACCTACCCTTCAGACACACAGAAACACTCTGCACTCACATAGGACCCCGTGATCATCCTGCACTCAAAGGTGTAACTCACTCCACAACTCATGGAAACATCTATCCCTGTGCAGTCACACAGGCACAATACTTACCCAGGGTTCCTGCAAAACAGACTCACTACTCGCCAAACATGCACACAGACACACCACTCACTCACAGAAACAGCCTGCACTTATAGGATCTAACCTCACTCTGAGCTCATTGAGACATAACTCATTTTACACTCATACACACATCTCAATCCTTGCAGTCACAGTGGAATACCGCTCACCCTACCTCATGCAGGCGCTGTGTTTACCCTGCACTTGTAGGTACACTGCTTACCTGCACTTATGGACTCACAACTCACCCACTACTCACAAAGACACACCACTCTCAAGGCACTCACAGAATCATCCCTCTCACCCTGCACTCACACAGGCACAGCTCTCACCCTGCATTCACAAATGCCCACAGTCACGCTTCCTTCATATATACATATTCACCCTGCACTCGGACAGACACACTGTTCACCCTGCACAATTAGGCACATATTTTACTCTGGTGTTCATGCAGAAACACCAGTCACCCTGCACTTGCAAAGACACTTCACTCACCACACACTTATGTAGGTAGACACATCTCTCACCTTGCATTCATGCAGTCACACTGCTCATCTTTTGCTCACTCAAATGCACCGCTCGCCCTGCACTCATACAGAAACACCACTTACTGAGTAGTCAGGAAAAACCACTGCTCACTCTCCAGTCATACCCTCTCCTTGCCCTCACCTGGACAGACTACTCACCCTGCACTCACAGACACATCACTCACTCTGCACTTACTACTCACCCTGCATTCACACATACACATCATTCACAATGCACACACATATGCATCCACTCACCCTGCACTCATACACAGATACTGCTGTCCCTCCTACACTCACACAAACACACCGCTTACTCAGTACTCACACAGGCACACCCTCTACTCACATACACAGGACACACTTTTTATAACTCTGCCACCAAACATAAACATTCATGGAAAACCCTGCTTGCACACAGGCACACTGTTTACTCTGTAAGCAAACAGAAGTATTCTGCCCTGCATTTAAAGACATACTCACCCTTCACTCATGCAGACACCTCTCCTATTTCAGTGACATAGACTTACTGCCAGCCGTGGCCCACCCTAATGGATGGAGGGGCCACGCCCCTCACCTTTTCACAAAAAGAAGAGTGTCTGTCAGGCTGCACAAAGGACAGCCTGATAGACACTTTTTATTTTCAGGTCAGGCAGCTAGGAACTAGACACGTGCTAAATGAGCTGAACTTCGCTCAGCTGAAGATGCCACAGCTCCTGTAGGCGTTATCTCTTCAGCCTGGCCAAGCACCTCGAGGCCCTCCCCCTCATCACGAGACCTGGGCGCTTCAGTTTTAAGCCCTGAAGTGCCCAGGGCCGAGTGTCAATCACTGACACCTCGTCACAGAGTAGGGTGGGGTCAGCAACTCTCACTGACCCCATCCCACTCTGTGATGAGTCAGCCAATGAGGGAAGGCAGCAGTCCCAACCCTCCTGAGACATCCGAAGCAGAGCTGCACAGCTAAGTCAGATTTGTTTCTATTTTTGGTGTGTATGGGCGTGCATGAATAATTGGGAGTGAGTGTTGTGAATGGATGTGTGTGTGTGAATACAGGGGTGCGAGTTAGGGATGGGCAGAACTTGCGAAGTATCACTCTGCAGAAACCTGCAGAGCTGTTTGTGCTGATTTTTAACACTTTGAGCTTGTTCCGAGCTGCAAACTCAGCACTAACTGCACCACATGTCCAGAGGGTGCTGCTTCCTTGCTGCCAATTCAGTTGATTTTCTACTCAAGCAGCAGCTTTCCCACCGTGAACTGTCGCGTCTGCCCACGACTGCCCGCATTGAGAAAGTCTCGCCGGGTGCCCTCCTAGCGGCCGAAAATCGTGCTAGGGGATGCCAATTCGTGCTCACACTGATCCAACTGATATTTGGCAAGCCACACATGAGAAAAAACTCCGCCATACAGCGGTTGGCGGAATTTGTCCAGAACTCTGCGCTACAACCATAACACAGAGCGGCTAAAACTTCGCCAACTTTGCAGACGTAGCTGAATTTATCACCCACCCTTAATGTGAGTGAGTGTGAATCTGCATGTGTGTCCTGTCCGCCCTCTCCCTGCTAAAATTACCAGCCACCACTGCTAACTGCTCACCCTGGGATCATGCAGGCAGACACTCTACCCATCCTGCATTCACAGGCTCACTACTCTCCATGTATTCACACAGGTAAACCATTCATTCTATATACCTCTCTACCTGCAAGCACACAGGAATACTGCTAACTCTGCAAACACAAAGAAACTACTTTCCGCTCTACGTTGTCAAAGGCATAATCCACTCTACACTCATTTAGACACTCTCACCCTTGAACCACACAGGCATTCTGTTCAATATAGACTCTACTCACCCTACACTCACAGGCATACTGTTCTCCTTGCAGTTATGAACTAACTACTAACCTTTCACTCACACAGACACAGCACTCACAATGGACTCACAGACACACTACTCACCCTGCACTCACATGGACATATCACTCACCCTGCACTCACAAAGACCCACCACAAACAGAGGACCTCCCTTCACCCTGGCACCCTGCACTCAAAGGGACATCGCACTCTACACTCATACAACCATCTCTTACCTTGCAGTCACACAGGCATAACACTCATCCTGAGCTCATGCCCGCACACTGGTCAACTTGGCATCTCAGATTCACTAATCAACATGCACTCACACAGATACCCTGCTCACCCTTCATACCTATCTGTTGCATGCATAGAGGCGCACCATGCTCCCTGCAAACACAAAGAAACATGCCGCACTCATTGGACCTGTCCTCACCCTTCACTCTTAAAGACATAAATCAGTCTGCATTCATACACTCTTCCCTTGCTCCTCCACAGGCATTTTGCTCACCCTGGACCCATGCAAAGACTCTGCTCACCATGCATTACAAGAATACTATTCTCTCTTCACTCACTCCCTTCAACTGTTCACTCACAGAGACACACCACTCAAAGACACGGAGTCCACTCACATATGCATAACACTCACCCCGCCATCATAGGGACAAAATGGGCACACCACAGACCATGCACTCACCCTGCACTCACAGAAACACACAGTCTACCCTTCACTCACACAGGCACTTTACTCACTAGGTACTTACGCAGACACACTGCTCACACAGCCACTCACACAGACGCAACGCTCAGTCTGTGTTTCTAAAGTCACCATTCACCCTGCACTCAGACTCACTACTCACTCTGTACCCTGACACACCATCACCCTTCACTCACAGACTCACTAGACACTTTGTACTTCTTTAAATACACCATTTACCCTTACTACCACTTTGCCTGGGAGCATGTAGGCATAGGCTTTATCCTCACACTGCACTCATAAAGGCATAACACACTACACAATCATATATATACTTGTACTCACACATGAATTCCGCTCACCCTGGACCGCCAGATACAATACTCAAATGCTCACCCTGCATTTACAGGCACACAGCTCACCCTGCTCTCAGAGACACACAAATCAGCCTGCACTCACAGGGATATCACTTATCCTACACTCACAAAGACACATCTTACCATGAACCAGTGCTTAATTTCCAAAAGAATAAGTGCTGGGGCCCAAGGTTTTGCTCAGAAGCCCATGATGGAGCTATTGAAGGTCAAGGTGCCGAATACCAAGGCTGCTTGATCTTGATTCTACATCATGCCTCTTTCATCCACCATCTGACACTCTCTACCCCATTACCTCTTTCTTGCGGTTTCCTTTTCATCTCTGCTTTCTCCCTTTGTCATTGTTTTTCTGTCTTTCTGTTTCTCCTTCTTTCCCCCTTTTGTATCATTCTCTCTTTTTCTCTGAGTCAAAGCATGAGGAAGAAAAATAAGTGCTGGTCCACAAAATAAATGCTGGTGGGTCCACCTGCAACCACTGGCTTTAATGAAGCGCTGAACTCACACAGATACACCTTTCACCTTTATGATTTGACTCATCTTCTGGATGTCCTGCTTGTTGGGATGCATGAGCATAGGGCAGCAGAGTTTTGAAGAGCTGTGCCCTTGGGGGGTGGCGAACAGCTCCAAAGAAATTGCAATAAACTGGCATTCCATGAAAAAAAGAATAATTATTGTCAGGCTACTTTCTGGTCTGCGCAAAGCAGAAGCTTGATGCCAGCACAGCCATAAGGCAGCGAAAAGGGACTCAAGCACTGTGAGCCAGACACAAGCGAAGACTGGCAGCAAGGCCTGGGGTTGGGCTGGTGTTTGGGCAAAAATGCAGTGCACAGAGGACTTTTTTCTGTGATGGCTTCAAAGGTAGGGTTGGGAGGCCTACATGGCTAATGAGTCAGCACAGAGCCAGCACAGAGCCACCAGCCAGAGTGCCCCACCCCTTTATTTAACCCTTCGGCAGCACCAAGCCATCTGGGTGCGTTCATTGCACAGAGCCCCTCCTGTAGGAGTAGGGTGTCTTTCTAAATACTTTAGTTATGCCCATACATCATCTTCATTTCTAGCATCAACTCAGAAGATTAATATTTTGGAAAGGTTCAAGAAAGTTTAAGAGCATCTTCCACCCAGTATAATTCAGTCCCATGGCAATGACTACACTACAATGTTCCTTGGAGAAAGAGGCCCAAAGTTTCTTTTTAGGGATCCTCATAGACCCTATTGATGACGTGCTTCACCATCGGGTCTCACCCTGGTCCCTATAAACCAGGGTGGGCTTGAGAACGCTCTGGGACAATTCTTCAAATGCAGTTCTGGTCAATAGACCTTTTTCATAGCCTGAGAAGAAAAGGGGTTAACAACAATTTAAATCTTAAGGTACAGTGTGCTCATTAAGATCACACAATAAAAATCTAAGCCGGTAACTTGAAGTTAAAAGGTTTATTATAAATTCAAAGCCAGACTAATATAAATCAATGCTGAGAGCATGCTGTAAAAGTACAAAATGAACAAAGGAAGACCGAAACAGCGTACAATATTGGTACTCACAACAGCAAAGAACATAAACGAATTTCAGTCGCAGTGATACAAAAAATAAGGAAAAGGATTTGATGACTAGACGAATGGTTTTGATCCTTCTCCCCATACATGGAAAAGATTTGCAGCATATACTAAACCCTACACTAACCTAAGGATAGGGGAAACCCTATTGAATCAAGGCAGCAAGAAAGGTGTCAGCATCGGAACCCCTGTAGAGGTTCTATAGGTAAGGAGTCATGTATAGCATGAAGCCACACAATCAGAGATGACAAGAGAGGTCTGTACCTCTCCAAGTCTAAAGGAAATCTGACTAACCCCAAGTTAAGTCACCTAACTACAGTTGCGGCCGGCATGGCTCGCGGGTGGGGGGGCAGGCGCGGGGGTCGCGCGGATAGGGGGGGGCACGGGGGTGTCATAATTTTTTTTTTTAAATTTAAGCTTACCTTGAGGCCGGGTCCCGCGTATTCTCGGCTCCTGCTCTCCTGCCTCCGACAGGAACAGGAAGCAGGCAGCCAGGCTCCCTCCCCTAAGCCAATCACAATGCTGCAATGCAGCGTTGTGATTGGTCTGGAGTGCCACGGCGCTCAGCCAGGGGCTAGAGGGGTGGGCATGTTCTTCATGCAGGCTGCAATGTACAGCCTGCATGGAGAAGTGCGCATGACTGGTTTGGGCGGCCCGAGAGGGGTTACCAAACAGTCTTTGCACACTCAGGAGTGGGCACACCACTCCTCCTCTGCCCTGCTCAGACAGCAGAGCAGCACTACCCACCCGCCCCCTGCAAAGCAAACATGTGCTAAACTAAAAGTTATTACCATGCTAAACTAAAAGTTATTACCATTTTATGTTTTTGCTTCTTGCACTGCGAGAAAGCAGTGGGGCGACTCTTCTCCGCCATAGCAGAGGAGCCGCCGCTGCCTAACTAAAATGCACAAAGAACATTCGAGAAATATGACCTCATACATTTCACAGTACTTTCCCAGTTCCCAATAAAGAACTTTGCTCCTTGAACACTACTCCCATATTCCAGTCTCCGCTTCCAAAGCGTCCTTGGATTCCTCCCTACATCTGATAGTACCAACTGGTTACACTCCCTTTGTTCTTCATTAAAATTATTTGACCTTGCCAGTTCTTCCTCGCCTCACTATCTCAAGAATACAATGTGCTTTTCACTAGCTGATAAATGCCTTTGGTCTCAACCTGCAGAGGAGAAAACATGCAGAAAAACAACTTTCATATTAGTATTAAATGTCTCGACTGTAAGCATAAGGCCCTAGCCAACATTGTGGTTTTTAAAAAGAAAGACAAACCGGCGAATCTGCCAGGGTCGTACAGACCAATATCACTGATAAATGCGGATGGCAAGGTGTACTCAAAAATTCTGGCAGCTAGGCTTGCTCAAGTAATTACTTCATTGGTTTCTAGACACCAGCACGGCTTTATACCTGGCAGAGGTACAGTTAATCATTTAAATAGAGTGATTGCAATGATTGACTATGCTAATGTACAGCAAAAAAACTTAGGCATAATTTTTTAGACGCTGAAAAAGCGTTCGACCGTGTGTCATGTTCGTTCTTATGGGCCGTCATGCTTAAAATCGGGTTTGGGCCGTGTTTTATGAGAGCAATACAAACCATATATAAATCTCTGCGGGCTAAAATATGTGTAATGGGCAGGGAATCGGCCCCGGTATACATTAGTAGGGGAACAAGATAGGTGTGTCCATGTTCGCCCTTATTATTCGCCATATATATTAACCTGTTGTTAGTATTGTTGGAAGCAACGAATAGGATTAAATCTATGATGTGTGGGCAATTTCAAGTGCGAGTATTAGCTTATGCTGATGACATAGCGGTAGCAACATCTGACCCAGAGCAAGCAGTGATTGAGATAGAGAACTTAACCCAGAAGTTTGGTGTAGTGGCTGGATATAAGTTGAATGCATCCAAAACCCACATCGTATGCTCTGAAGGGGCATGCCTTGGAGAAGGACGGGTTACGGACGAAGCCAGGTATCTGGGTTTTAAAATTAGGATGTCACTTCAAGACTCAGGGGCCGATTCCGATTCGGGCCGGAAATCTCTCCGACCGAGCCAGACTCGGAGAGATTTCCGACCGAATCGGACCCTAGTAGTCCGACCGAACGAGTACGATGCGCACGTATGCTATCGGACTCGATTCGGTCGGACTCCCATTGAAGTCAATGGGAGCCAGTCGTACGACGCGTACACGGGCTCCCATTGACTCAATGGGCACGACGCGAACAAGGGCGCCCCTTACAGCGTGTTCGCGTCGATGCGGGTCGCACCGTACATGCACGTGTAGGGGGGACCCATGGCTCCCCCCTGTGTGCGACTCGCATGCCTACGCTTCCAGGGGGTCCGACACGGACCCCCAAAGTGCGGCTCCGACAGCTCCTTGGAGCCGGACTGCGCGAGTCGGTCGGAGCGGTCGAGGTGCGCATCGTACTTACCCGGCCGGGGAACGTCTCCATAGCGCGGTGCGAGTCGGTCGGAGCGGTCGGGTCCTGCGTACGAGTCGGTCGGAGATTTCGCGAGCGCACGCATCGTACTCGCTCGCCCGGACGCACGTACGATTCGGTCGGGAAATAGGGCTCCGAATCGGATCCGGTAAAGCCAAATCCGATTCGGTGCCCTACTGGCCGAGATCGGAATCGGCCCCTTAGTAGAGGTAAATTGGGGTGATATTGTCTCTTCGGCCAAACGACAATTGGATAGGGTTGAATGTCTGCATTTGTCAATGGTTGGGCGATGCAATGTGCTTAAAATGTGTATTCTCCCAAAGGCTATGTATTATTTCAGGGCAGTTCCGTTGGAGTTGACATGACTGCAAATATCGAAGCTACAATATCTATGTGATAGGTTCATTTGGGGCCAAAAGAAAGCTCGACGGGCTTTAAAATATATGACACTACCACTAGAGCGAGGGGATGGGCTGTACCGAATTTTATGTTCTATTATTTTGCATGCCTCTTACAAAATATGCGGTTTCTTATGACTGGAGAGGAAGGACAACTAGCAGAAGCACCTAATATATATCAAATGCTGATGGGGGCACAGGCTAGAAATGCTTTATTTAAATTTTTGGAACCCAGTTATTTCAAGAGAACACGGTTCAAAATTATGATTATAGCATATAAGGCTTGGAAAATAGTACGTAGAATGTTTTCAATAACTCGGATAAATTATTATACACCACTGAATTCTACAGCTATATTCCCTGCGGTTTTTTGGGATGTAAAGATGGATAGTTGGCGAGATAATGGGATTAGACAAATAGGGGATATATATTGTGGGGGGGTACTCGCTTCCTTTTCTGATTTAACAGAACGATATAAGTTGCCTAAAAATGATTTTTTTAAATATTTACAAATACGAGATTTTTTAGTTAAGCATTACAGACATTTAATGATAGCCCCCAATACTCTAGTGGAGGCAGTTAAAAAAAGAGTCAAGATAGGGACACTATATGGAATACTTATTGAAACCCAACCGGATGATATAGAGAATCAGGATGGGAAGTGGACCGCAGATAAATATGTGCAACAATCAATTGATACGGCTGCTAGAGTTCTTCTGACAGCAAATTTACGAACTCAACATTATAAGACTTTATTCAATCTATATCATACCCCTGTAAAAATGATGAAGTGGGGGGGGGGCCCACGATGGGAATTGTTTCAGATGTCATACGCAAAAGGCGGATATTGTACATATATTCTACGAGTGTGTAGGATTATTTCAGTTTAGAAATTACATTGAGCAGTTTCTAACGGAAATTACTGGGGTTGATGTGCTTATCTCTAAAGAGGTAATGCTAACAGGAGTTGGAGAGGGTACTAAAACAGGTCAGACTGGTTATTCATTTAGGTATCTTATATTCATAGCTGTTGCAGCAGCTCGATTATGTATTGCTTCAGTCTGGCTCCAACCTGACGCCCCATCGTTTGCGATGTGGCAAGCAAAGTTTTATAATTTATTCAATTTGGAATATAGTTTGTACTGTTTGAAATCACTGAAGAAGAAAAAATTGGGGGTACAGATTTGGGGACCCATGCTTAATCATATGGAGATATCGGTATGAATATATATAATTTTGTTATACTGATGAATTTAAATTCTGTACTAGAGGTTTAATTGATTGTGTTTGTATTATATGCTATAAATTGGAAAAAATAAAATAAAATAAAAATAAAAAGTAAGCATAAGGCCCACAATCGTGTTAACTTAACAGCTTTCTTTAAATGCATTTTAATTCTACACCCTGCATATAATCCAATAAATTAAATCCTTAATAAGGGTATCAACTATATTATACTGTACTCTTGTATGCAGCACAATAAACTAGTACATGTATGATTACACAGAAACGACAATTGGTCACAATTTATAAAGAAAGCATTAAACACACATATGATTCATTCTCACTAATCCTTGGAGAATGCACTGCATTAAATGCATTGTAGCGCACCACCTTACAATCTAAACCTATAGAAGATTAATACCAGTAATCCACCATATGTTTCTGAAAAGGAAAACATTAATATGCCTTTGGTGCAGCATATCTCATTGGTATTACTGCATCTCATGAGTACATAAGGCCAAAGGTAAAAATATATATGGCCTAGCCAAACGTAAAAGGGTGGAGCCAAAATGATGCTACTCCAGGCTCAACCATATTCCAGGGAGAAGATATTGCTTTCGACAGGGTCTCAAAATATGGGTGGGACTTCACAAGGACTTCTGCTTTGTGTCATTTAAACTTTTGTTGAGTTGAACCAGCCACAAAGAAAGCCTGTGCAAGGAGGAAAGAAAGGAAGGAACAGTGCTGGGGTATGCTAGTGTGTAACTGGTAGACAGCTACCTACAGATAATGAGTTTTGTTATCAACTGTTGCTACATCATAGCAGTGAGCTACTGGATTTAGACATTGGTATTAATGATAGAGGTTTCCAGGGGCGTAACATAGGCCCCAGCCCTTCAGAGGTCCCTTAAGCAATCCGAGGGCCCCCATTCAGAGGAAGACCAATGAATAGCTGTGCCAAGCACATAAATAGGAACTGCATTCAAAATACATTTTAAGTACTATGCTGATGTGCATTTTAATAATACTTACATCCCCTTTAGTCGACCATCTCTGTCGATATGATGCTGTTTCACACACTATCGATGGAGAACGAACACGCGTATGCTGTTTTATGTTAATTGACCACTTGGTGTCACCCTTCCCTCAAAAATAATGCGGAGACTTCCAGCGTCATTTGTCACTAGCAAACAATATGGCATGACTATCATGGCAAGGTATTCCTGTGAAATTCACAGCTCACAATTCACGAAGTCCTGCAGGAACATAATCCTTGTAATGTGGCAATACATAACTATCTTTGACAGTTCCAAGCACTTACAAGTCACATAGGGCAAATGAAACAAGTCAGAGGTTGGGCGAGTCAAATATCCTCCAAGATTCTTTTGGAATTCGCATGAGCTACAAAATTCACGGTTATGTCGTTCTAAATATCAGTAACATGTTGTCCAAACACAAATCTACACTGCACCTTTATACGCCCACGCTCACTCCAACAAATGGAGTGAAATGATATATATAGCATTGGTTTTTAACCTGTGGTCCTGGGACCTTTGGGGGTCCAGCCTTCGCAAGGGGTCTGCCTGCGACTGCTTAGAACATTTTATAATATTAACAGATCAATAAAGTGTATATAAATAAAGAGGCAAAATGTAAAATTTAAAAATTTAAAGAGTTCTCTAAATGTGAAGGAATTTGAAACTGGAGGCTAAAAATTAAATTAGTATCCTCAGATTGATTTGAGGTAAACAGTTCAAGCGCATCAAACAGTTTATAGTATGGACGATGAGTGGCCTCAATTGAATTTAGAAAAGCTCCAACCTTCCTATTAAAATTAAAAATTTGATTTTATTATGTTTGTTTGTGAATTCAATGAAATATTTCAGCATTTGGGTATTTGTTTGATGAATGCTTGTTTCTGTATTTCTGTGTATTGTTTTGCATTTCAAATCATCAAACATGCTTTGCCAGGTTCGCTGCCTTTTAACAACGACTCAGTGAGGGTCCTTGGAATCCAACAATGATTCAGTAGGGTTCCCCAGGTTCCAGTAATAATTGAAAGTGGGGGTCCACAGAAGTCAAAAGGTTAAGAACCACTGCCACATAGGAATGGTATAACATGTAGACCATAGACAGCATGACAACTAGACTGCAAACAGCATGACTACTAGTATCTAACACAAGACAATAGTAATGCACCCCATTAACTTGAGCACACACAAATAACACTACATTAGAAATCTTCACAGTATTGCAATACTAGGTATAGGAATAATGTCAGAAATTGC
This sequence comes from Calotriton arnoldi, assembly GCA_963921515.1. Lineage (NCBI taxonomy): Eukaryota > Metazoa > Chordata > Amphibia > Caudata > Salamandridae > Calotriton > Calotriton arnoldi. The sequence goes on from CAWUFW010005453.1 coordinate 454,000, forward strand.
ATGGCAATGAATGAAAACAACATGACTAATCATATTCTTTATGTATCACTACACCACAAACACTGGGTTCGCATGGAGTAGTGTGCAACCCTTTCAAAAGCACTTCAACACCTTGTCAGTGGTAGTAACCTCTATATCAATACCATTACCACATCCAGTACCAGTTTCTTTGAATATTCACTCTAGAGCATATTCCTTTCCAGCTCAGTAGGTAGCTACAGCTGTCCATCGACTCCAGGGATTATCACTTCTAGGTATTACCTCTGGCTTCACTGTGATTAATGCTCCTAGTTAATACTCAACACAAGTTTCTCTGGGATTACCGCTTCTCCTACATCTCCTCCTAAGAGCCCACCTTAGTAAACACTCAAGAACTAGGTGAGCGGGTACTCATAGTGCCTAACAATTGCCTCCCAACTGGTGAAATAGAGGTCTGTTTTCCTAGTCCATCCCTGCAGATCTAGGCCCATTCTGAACCTCCTTGTCTCTACCCTAACCAAACATAAGATGGCGGTAATTCAAGTCATCCTGGTGGATCTTTAACTTCCCTCCCGCCTATAAGTGGGTCACCCTGTGCTAAAATGGGCATCCTTCTGCTGCAGCCAGTGTAGAAAGAGACCAGTTGCAAAATCATAACTTCTAAGGTTCAGCAGAGCTAAACAGGTGCCACCAGCTGACACAGTTTTAAGCTGCACGTCTATCTCTTACACCCATCAACCATTACATTGTTAAGATATGTACCCCAAGACGAGTGTCGGAAATACGCCCTTCTTGTATGGTCACCCTGGATTTTTTGCCTTTTTGCTGAACCTTATTTTTGCAGGCTGCAGAGCTGTGCACTTTACCCCTGTTAAACCGAAGTAAAGTGCCTGTACTCCCATTTCAACATGATAAAATTGGCATACCCCTGATTGGTATATTTATCTTATCTATTAGAGCCTGGTATATCGTACAAAGTGTACACAGGGCTGGCAAGTTAAATGTTACTAGTGGACTGCAGCACTCATTGTGTCATTTACTGCAGTGACAGTGTAAACATGACCAAATGTAGCCTGGTTGTGCTGTTTTAAACAGCAAATTCGACCTGTAAAAGTAACCCCTTTTGACAGCTCAAACCCTTCCTTTTAAAAACTAATGCCACCACTAAGTGGGCCTTATTGCCCAAAAGACAGAGCACAAGGTATTTTAAAGTAGGACATGCAATAGCTTAATGTTGCACATGCTCTTACAGTGAAGAGCCACAAAAGGTATTCTCACTGTAGCAAGGCTGGATGTTCCATAGAAAACAATGGGATACCACATTACATTTAATAACTATCTCTGGCTAGGAAACTACTACAAATGTACTTCTTGCACTTTTTGAAATATTTAATAAAACACAATTTACTGGTGAAGTTGAATTTTTAATAAATATTTTGGAGAAGCTACTTTTAGAAAGCTATATTTTTTCTGCCTAAAGCCTCAGCAGGCCCATCTGCATGAGCTCCAGCTGACACCTGGCAGCTAAATAGTCCCCTTGATGAGGCCTGAAAACTGCCCCAGAGCAGGACAAAGGCCTTGGTGTGGGGAGGTGTATCTGTTCCTCTGGCAAAATGACCATCTGGCTGTGTCAAGGAACTTGATTAAATTCAAGGAGGCCTACTCTGTCACGGACAAATGTTAGTTGACACCAGGGCAGGGCCCTTCTCAATTTCCCCAGTCAGGCAGGTACCATTTCCAGTGGAGGAGGAGCTGCTCCCAGGACTGGTTTAGAATGCCCTCTTAGGAGGGGCTACTCATTTCCCTGGCCACGCCTCTGGAGTGGGCACACAAACTCTGCACAGGAAAAGAAGGGTTCTGCCACCTTGATTTTAGGAAGAGAGGGGCACTTTGGGATTGTTTACAGTAGGGCACACAGGAAATGCTGCAAAAGTGGGTAGAGTTACCACAGAGAACTTTTACCCCATTGGTCAGGGAGGAACCAGGAGTCACGCTCACCCACAGGCTGGTGCCAGGCATAAATGTGACACCCACAGTACGCCCCTCAGGACAATTTCTGGAGCTGTGGAAGGACAGAAGTGGACTGGACCTGGTGTCCATAACCTGAGAAGAGACTAGAAGACTGGGCTTGCTCTCCCTCTTGTACCTAGGATAAAGAGGTGGACTCTAGGGATTATAAGGCTGGGTTCCTGTTCAAGCTACAAAAACACAGCAAGCTTCCAGAGGCCTTTTTCTGCAACTGCCCAGCTGACCAGTTACAACTGGACCTATCCTAGAAACTACTGCTAGCCCTTGATGGAGTGAGTCAAGTCCCCCTAGTGCTGTCGCCAATAAATCCGTATTTGTAAAGCGCGAACTACTCACCCTTACGGGTCTCAAGGCGCTGGGGGCCGTCGTGGAAATTAAGTGAGCTATTGCCCAGAGTCACACGGTGCTGAGCTGAGCTGCCGCCGGAGCCGGGGATCGAACCATGAGCCCTGTGCTCCGAAGTCAGCTGCCCTGGCCGCTGCTCCACACCTCTCCACAATGTCATGGACTGTTGGATAGTGTCAAAGTGGATTCCTCCTATCATCTCCTGAAACCTGGGACTTAGACATTTTTTGGCTTCAAGAATCTCCAGAGGACCAGGAGCAACCTGCCCAGCTCAGCTGATCCAATGAAGGTGCGTTGGTGCTGGACCAAAGATTCCGGTTGCTCCCGCTTGTAGCTTTTTCCATAGCAGGAAATCCAATTCAATGGGTCCTCACAGAGAAGGTACCCGGCCTCATGGAGTCCTCTCCACCTACAGCCTGCACCATTGGCCCACTGGAAGAATCTGAACTCCAAAAAAGTGGATAAATCTGAAGTTAGAAATCTTCACTACATGAAAGTGCCAAAAGTGTTCAACCCGCAAGGTTCCTTCCTTGGGCACAAAATTCTAATTTCTCCTCCTGTGAGCTTTCCCATCAAACTTCAATGGCTTCACCGGGATCTCATCCAGCGGATATCTGATGTCGTGCGGCGCTCTTCCGCCACAGCCTGCTACCTTGCCCGGCTGAGGAGTTTTGCCTTCCATTCCAGGGACTAAGGACCTGAATTATTCTAAGGTTCTTGTAAAGCATGTGGCTACCCAAAGGCCTCCCAGTGCTAGAACAGTCAACATAATATACCAGATCGCCACAGATGACGAATTGATTACTATAGAGCCAAGTTTTCAGGGCCTTGCAAAAGGAAAGTTCGTTGGTCAACGGATGTAAGTCAAATGGAAGAGTATTCCAAAATTTGGGGGCCAAATAGGCCATTGTACGGCCTCCCCAACAAGACCTACAGATCTTGGGAGCCTTTAGCAGATGTGCTGCAGAGGATCTAAGAGACCTCCCAGGAATATATGGGGTGGCTAAAGGTGTTAGCAGCAGGGAGGCCTCTCTTATGAAGTTATCTGTGCAAAATACATAACACTTTGAATTATAATCCAGGCATGAGATTACAAGAGCCTGGACAATCAGTCTTCTGACTAAGAAAGGGAAAAGATTGAGAACCTTTCTCAGCAGTCTCAAAATACTAAAACAGTTGGCAGTAAGTTTTTGACTTGGTGATCCATTGTGAGGCTGGATCCCAGCCATATTCCGAGACTCTTTATCACACTGTTGGGACTGGGGAGCCTGTCCAGTCAGCCCAGTGCGAGAGACGGACCCTTTTTGCTAAAACTGCTACCCAGTAACATAACCTCAATCTTGTCTTCATTAAACTTCAAAATGCAGTTATCCATCCATCTGGCTACTTCCTGAAGACATGGGACCAGACTGAGGTGGCTTGAGCTGGGGTCAAGGGAGACTGATATCACCAGCTGAGTGTCATCAGTGTAGGAGACCAACGACAACCCATAGGATTGCACAATTTCAGTCAGGGGGTACATATAAAGGTTAAAAAGGGTGGGACTCATGGAAGAACTCTAAGGCACCCCACAGCTTAAAGGAAGACAGTCGGAGTAGCAGGATTGATCTAACACCGGAAACTTTCTATTCTCTAAAAAGCAGGAGAGCCATTTCAGTGCTGGGCCTTCCATACCTACATTTGATATCCACCGGATAAGTGTGGCATGATCTACCATATCGAAGGCCGCACTAAGATTTAAAAGGATGATGGTCGCCTAACCTCCTTGATCCAACGGTCATCATAGTTCCTTGACCACTGCCAGCAAGGCTATTTCTGTGCTGTGGACTGAATCCCATTTGGGTGGGGTGGAGGACTTTGTTGGGTTCAAAGCAGGCAGAAAGGTGTTTGTTAACATGTTTGTTCAGGAGCTTAGAGGCTCCTGGTAACAAGGCGATTGGGCTGTAGTTACTCAAAAAAAGGGGGTTAAGACAGGGTTTTTAAAAAGGGGTTTGAACTCTGCATGATTCCATTGCGGGGGAACCTGTCCGCTGATAAGGGAAAGATTGAGCAAGTCCGTCAAAGTAGGAGCAATACTGTCAGAGCCTTGACAACGAAAATAAAGGGGAGCCGAGTAAAGAGGTGAGCCTGATTTTATTGCCCTTAAGAGATCTGTAAGAAGACTCACAGTAAGATTAGGAAAGGCTGTGAGACTCCCTTCTGGCTGCACTAGAAGCAGCTTTCTAGATGTTGAGTCATCAGTATTTGGACATTCGGTGAAGGAGTAGATGTCCATTATCTTCTTTTGAAAGAAGAGAGGAAAATTATTGCTGTACTCTATAAAGGCTCCGGAAGATGAGCCAGCTGATTTAGGCTCTGTGATGTCTTTGAGGATCTGAAAGATCTCTTTAGGGGAGTTAGAGGAGTGCTAATTTTTTGAGGAAAAATAAGATGATTGAGAAGCTTTTATTTCTGCATGATAAAGCCTAATAGCACTCCTATACTTAAGTTTACTGGCTTCGTCATAGGACTTTCTCCAGGTTCTCACTAGATGCTTACATCCTTTTTACAAGGCCAATAAATGAGCATTGAATCAGGGGGATTTATTGCCTCGCTGGCCGTTATTATGCCACCTTGCCGGTTGGACCGTGTCCAATGAGTTGGTGATCCACTGATTGAACCTGCAAGTGGACAAGGTAACTTGGTCAGATACATTGGGACTCATTGTCTCCAGGGCAACTGACTAGTCCTTGGGGTTCAACTTGGGCCAACATCGTTCCAGCCATCTGGCCGGTAACATGGAGGCGGGGGGAGGAGGGACCGATAAAATGATAGGGAGCAGGAAGTGATCTGACCAGGTTATGGGTAAGGGGCTCTGCACCTGAAGATTAGTGATATTGCTGCACAGAAGGTCAATGGTATGGCCTTTCTCGGGAGTCGGGCTATCCACCAGTTGCATCAGCTGTAAAGATGCAAGATCATTTAAAAGGTTCTTGGAGGCGCCATTGTTGATGTCATCCATGTGTAGGTTAAAATTACCAGGCAAGGTGAAGTTAGCTCTGTTTATGACCAGGCCGGCACCCAAATTAGGGAGAACCTCTAGAAAATGAGCATACGGGCCAGGCGTTCTATACAATAGAATTCCAGAAAAAGTGAAGGTGGGGCTTAATGTCAGAGATTAAAGCATACAGTCACAATTCTGGATATCAAGAGGTGAAAAAATACCCTGCAGCGTTTCCTTATAAATGATGACTATCCCACCACCTCCTTTTCCCAGCTAGTCTAACCTACAGATACAATAGACAGGAGGCAAGGCTTGGACTACATCGAGGACGGAGCTCTCATGAAGCCAGGTGTCGGGGAAGAAAAGCACAACAGGTGCTGATGTGACTAAAAAATAAAGATATCCAATTTATAGGCTGCCACGGAGTAGCAATTAACCAAAAATATGCACCAGACTGTGGGTGTAAGAGTCACGCATAACTGACTAAAACTGAGGTGGGGATGCAGACAACAGCTATTGCAGACCAATGTGGATTGATTAAGGTCAATAGAATGAAGACAAGAGTCAGCTAAGGTAGTTTAAAGTGCTCGCAATTGACTGGCAGTATAAATTACCTTATTATTAAGGCTCCCTGTTTTCCGTTTTTACAGATTTTTACAGATAAATACAGACAGAAAACAATGTGTTTTCTGTCTGCATTTATTTTTAAAAGTGGATAAATACAGAAAATTGTGCTTCTTTTAAGTGACTGTTGTGCTGTCTTTCATGAATTATAGACCAGCAGCTGAGCAGGTAAACTGCATGGGAAATTAAAAAACAGGATGAAATTTCTGTAAATAACAGCATATGTCAACATACATTTATGGTATAATGCTAGTATTCACCAGTGGATGTATTGTTATGTAATATTTGGCAGCTTAAATAGCTAAAACACGACAGACATCAAAGTATGAGTGCGCATCTATCAGTTAAATAGATATGGAAATGTACAGTTTTACACCTTAATTTATCTGCAAAACACAAAATAAAAATGGATAAATACAGATAAAATGGCCAAAAAATAAATATGGATAAATGCAGACGGAAATGGCCAAAAAATAAATACCATAAAACCGGGAGCCCTACTTATTATGTATGAAAGGGGCATAATTCCTGATCCCAGGTCCAGGATGGGCATGGACAGGCGCAGACAAGCTTGCCTTTGGTGCGTCCGCGCTGCGTCCTTCATTTAATGAGGACCGGCTGGAACAACTAGAGAACATCAAAAAATGACAGCTCAAAATGTGCAAGGAGTATCTAAAGTGCGCGTGCTCAGTGTAGTTTTCCCCTTCAATAAAGGCCCCTACCCAGTTCGATTTAGCAAATCAAGTCGCCCCAACAACAGGTAAAAATTTCACAGTTTCCACAATTTACCAACATAAAAATCATTAAAAGCTTTGTAGCAAAGATTTCACAAGTGCTAATAAATATTTTTATTCCCCCACCACCCCCTGTTGCGACGTCTGGAGCTGCGTTGACTGTTCTGGCTGCACATCTGTGCTGCATCCTCCATTTAATGAGGACCCACCGGAACAACTAGAGTGCATAAAAAACAAGCATTGGAAATGCAATAGGTCTCACATTTGCTTGAGTTAGAGCGGTTGGTGTTGTAAATGACAATGTCTTTTACTCATGTTATGGAGTGTATGTATGTGGTGTGTAGTGGACTTATGTGGGTTGGATTAAGATTGTTAGTTGTGGAATTGTGTGGCAAGGGATCGTGTGGTGTGGAGTGGATTTGTGTAGTGGAATTGTGTGGCATGGTGTGCAGTGGAATTATGTGGCTAGTAATTATATTGTATTGAGTTTACTGGAATTATGTGGAGTGGAATTGTGTTATGGAGTGTAATTATGTGAAATGGTATTTTGTGTTGTGGAGTGTATGTAGTGGGGTTTAATTATTTGGTGTGCTGTTGAATTTTGTGGCATGATGTGGAATTCTGTGATATAAATTGGATGTATGTGGTGTGCTGTGTAATTGTGTTGAGTTGAATTATGTGGTTTGGTGTTGAATTATGTGGTATGGATTGTAAATGTGTGGAGTTGAATTGTGTGGCATTGAAGTGTGTGGATAGCTTTGCCTTTTTTGGGGGGAACATATTTTATTGTAGCTTTGCCTTTTTGGTGGCGAACAAAAACAAATAAGTAGGAGCTAAGCTCCAGAACTGTGTCTTTGGGTGTTAAAAAGAAAGAAAAACTGATGTCATGACACATAACTGAAGCCTTTATGGGGCTCCTTGTCCGAAGATACAGGTGCTGGCCCTAGGTGCATTAAGTAGAGTTATATGATAGGAGCAGTATGTACATCCTGCTCTAAGCCATAGAGACTCACAAACCTGCGATAGGTGGCCCTCCTGGTAGCATTCGTGCCCTTAAAGGAACCAGTGCAAGTGTGCGCCCGATATGGGTATGTTCTCAAGCTCCAGAGTCCTGTCCGAGCTGTACTCTGTGCAGAAGTTTCACCAGAGCCACCGGATATGGGCGTTACCATGGTCCGGCCGAGACTGCACTATGTACATTGATCCGTTGATCAATAAAATGCATGAAATTAAAGTTAAAGGACATCCACTGGTGCATACCGGAGAGCCGTTAGTTGAGGGAATGAACCATCTACCCCCGTGCGAGAGCTTGCGGTTCACCAGGCGATCTTCTCATTGGGTGATACACCCTGCCTGGGTCCTTCCCTGGCGCCATATTTGTTGGCAAATGTTGCCACTTCTGAGGGACCGAGGGTGTTATGTTGTGCCTGTGACGTAACGGGCACGCCACGTTGGGTCATGTGACCCGAGGCCATTAAATAAACGGTGGCGCGCGCGTGAGGCCAGTAGGGCGCACACCCGCGGAAGCCACGACACCGGACCTTGTGTGTGCGTGTGATTATTGCTAGGGCTGGCCAGTGCACATAACCACCCATACCCTGATACTGGCGAGGTCGCTGTCATCCGCGACCCCGCCGACACAACAACTGGCGACGAGGGTGGGCGTGCCCCGTGTGCCCTGCCTCCGCGCTGCGTGGCGGCCCCAGAGGTGCGATCGGTGCCTCGCGGTGCTCGTGCCCGGCGCGTGGGAGGCCCCGAAACACCGCAAGCCCGCGGAAAGGACGAGGTGACCCCCGCCTGTGCAGCGGCGCTCTACACGTCGGCGCCCACCGGTGAGTGGCGGCCCTGTCGCTGCAGCGTGTCCTCGGCCACGTGGGCACTAGGCAGCAGACGCGCACACTGCTCAAGGAACGCATCAGTGCGGTGCTGTCTCCGGCGTGCCAATTGCCCTATCCCTGGCAGCAGCGTCATTCCCCCTACTGCTCCAAGCGTACTCTGGTCTAGGTGGGAAAAGGAAGACCCTGGGGTGCACCAACACATCCACTGCCACCACGAGGGAGACGCACATACGACCCACAAGGCCCCACGACCCAGTGCAGCACGAAGGTGGCTGAGCAAGTAACAGCACTACTGCCCGGCTCAGTCCCCAAGGAGGACTCATCCCCGCGCCCGGCACAAGGCGTGGCAGCGAAGACGACACGCCGGCAAGTGGTGCCAAGGAATCAACATGTCCGCCATTCCGCCCATTGAGCCCTTCGTGGTAGAGGGGTCCCCATCAGCACTTGCGCCCAAGTGGAAGGACTGGGTTGAAAGGTTGATCATTTTCTTTGAGGCTACGAAGGTCCATAAGGACCAGAAGAGGGCCATGCTACTGCACCTAGGGGGGAAGGACATTCATAGTATAACCAAGACACTTGCCGAAGCCACGCCCAGAACGCACCACACGCTGATCAATGCCCTCAACGGGTACTTCGAACCGATGGCTAACCAGGATTACGAACGGTTCATATTCCGACAAGCGCGTCAGCTCCCCGAGAAGTCCCTCGACACCTTTCACGCCCGGCTCAAGAATCTAGCGGCCACGTGCGGGTTCAGGGACGAAACAGAGGAGATAAGGGGACAGATAATTCAAGGTTGCGCATCAGCGAAACTTCGAGAAAGGATCCTTGAGGAATCCGGGAAACCACTCACGGACATACTAACACTTGGGCGCACCAAAGAACTCTCAAAGGCCCGAGCGGCCCACATGGAGGCCGCCCTCCAATCACCGGTCAAGATCGAACCGGTGAATGCCGTCGCGACAAGGCCACCCCCGCGGTGGAACAAGAGAGGTACAGGGACTGCAACCATAGGACAGACAAGGACCTGTGGGTACTGTGGTGGACCACCCCACACAGCAGCTGAGTGTCCAGCTAAAGGCAAACGGTGCTCAGGATGTGGACGGTACAATCACTTCGAGAAGGTTTGCAGGTCCAAGAAACACCGAAAACCCAGACAGGTGGTCAACGCTGTTCCGGAAGGCAGTAGAGAACCCAGCGACATGGACGATGACGACGAAGAAGAAAGGGTAATCCATAAGGTACACATGATCGGAACTACCATTCGGAAAGCCCGACGACTTCCCCAGTGCCAAATACAGGTAGACCAACAGGACGTCACTGCAGTAGTGGACACTGGCGCCACGATCAACATCATGGCCGCCGCCCTGTACGAAACCATGAACCCTGCTCCCGTGCTACACCCCACAGCAATAACAGTCTTTGCATACGGCCAGGACACCCCACTAAAGATAAGAGGGAGGTTCAAAACTCGTGTCTCCCATGGCACCAGCTCCATCACCGCTAACGTGTATGTCACGGAGCATGGACAAGGCATGCTATTAGGGTGCCGCGCTGCTGAGGATCTAGGGGTGGTGACATTTGCCTTCGGCGTGCACCAGGAATCAGTTCACCACATATTGGAGGAATTTGCAACCACATTCGAGGGAATAGGACGGTTCAAAGGCAAGGAAGTGCACCTCCACATTGACCCCACAGTGCGACCGGTCGCCCTACGACACCGGCGGGTGGCGTTCCACTTGCGCCCCCAAGTGGAAGAGGAGCTGAAGAAACTAGAGGCGGCGGGCATCATCGAGAAGGTAATGGGGCCTACCCCGTGGGTCTCCCCAATTGTCGTCACCAGAAAGCCGAAACAACCAGGCGCAGTCAGAATCTGCGTGGACATGCGGCTGCCGAATGCTGCCATCAAGCGTGAACGCCACATCACGCCCACTATAGACGATCTAATCGGGGAGATGGCAGGAGCGTGCTGGTTCTCGAAATTAGACCTACGGTCCGGGTACCACCAGCTCGTACTAGATAAGGCCTCCCGCAATATAACCACCTTCTCCACTCATGTGGGACTTCGCAGGTACACTCGCCTAAGTTTCGGAGTATCCAGTGCGGCGGAGGTTTTCCAAAACGTGATCCAGGAGCTAATTGCGGATATTCCCGGGGTCATAAATGTCAGTGATGACATCATGGTCCACGCCAAAACCATCACTGAACACAACGCCCGCCTGGCTCAGGTACTGCGGAGGCTACAGGACGCTGGACTCACCCTCCATAGGGAAAAGTGCGAATTCCTCAAACGAAAAATACAATTCTTTGGATACACCTTTTCGGAGGAAGGAGTCAATCCGGATCCAGACAAAGTCCGCGACATCAAGAATGCAGCTGCTCCCACTAATGTTACGGAGGTCCGCAGCTTCCTTGGTATGGTGAACTATTGTGGGCGGTTCATTCGAGACCTCACGACGCTCACTCAACCACTGAGGGAACTCACGAAGGACTCCGTCCCCTGGACATGGGGTGCTGGGCAGGTCAAGGCTTTTCAGGACATTAAAGAGGCGCTATCGGAAGCAACCACCCTGGCGTTCTTTGATCCCAGACGGATCACCCTGATCGCAGTGGATGCTGGCCCGGCTGGGCTAGGAGCCGTGCTGCTCCAGCGACGACACGCCGAGGAAGACTGGGCTCCGGTAGCTTTCGCCAGCCGCTCCCTCACGGATACGGAGCAACGGTATTCCCAGATAGAGAAGGAGGCCATTGCCATTCACTGGGGGTGCCGTCACTTTCACCTTTACGTCTATGGCAAACCCTTTGTTGTGGCGACGGACCATAAACCCCTGGTAGCTTTATTCTCGGGGACATCCACCAAGCCGCCCCCGCAGGATTGAGAAATGGATGCTGCAGTTACAGGACTATAACTGCCGGGTGGAGTATCAACCGGGATCAAAAAACCCGGCGGACTACCTGTCGCGCCATCCCAGGGCAGCCACGGATCGGGAGAAGGAGGATGCCGCTGATACGGAGGAATATGTTCGGTGCATTACAGCCCGGTCATGCCCAATCCCCCTCTCCATGGAAGACTTACGGGATGAGACGAGCAAGGACGAATGCCTACAACGCGCCAAGACGGCCCTGAGGCAAAACAACTGGAATCGGGCGAGAGAGGAGTGGAAAGTATTGACTGTGGAGGCTCAACGGGTCATGGAAAGTCTGTTTCATGTCAGGGAGGAACTCACCAAAGACTCCACGGGATGTCTACTGCGGGGGCCCCGACTAGTGATACCGTCGGCCCTGACGGATCGAGTAGTTCAGCTGGCCCATGTAGGACACCAAGGAATGGTTAAGACTAAGTCGCGGCTACGGACCAAAGTATGGTTCCCCCTCATGGACGAACTCGTGGAAGCCACCGTCCGCTCTTGCCAGTGGTGCCAAGTTACCGGAGAAGCTCCGCGTCCGGCTCCCATCATTGCGGAACCCAGGCCCCCAAAGCCCTGGTCGCGAGTCAGCTTGGACTTCGGAAGCTTGCCAGACGGGAAGTACATGTTCGTAGCCATCGATGACCACTCCAAGTACCCGGAGGTCGAAATCATAGCGTCCCCTAATGCCGGGGAAGTCATCCCAAAGCTGGAAAAGATCATGGCGACTCATGGTCTCATTCAGGAACTGAGAACGGACAACGGACCCCCATTTCAAGGGCAGGAGCTGGCTGCGTATCTTGCCGCGTTGGGCATACGGCATCGGAGAATCACGCCAAGGTGGCCCCAGGCCAACGGAGAAGTAGAAAGATTTATGCGCACGCTAAACAAGGTGATACGCATCGCTCACGGAAAGCAACAATCCGTGGAACTAGCTATCTTCACTTTTCTACGTAGCTATCGCCAGACACCCCACACCACCACCGGCGTGGCCCCAGCCCACCTCATCATGGGGCGCGTTGTCACTGATTCCATTCCCCATCACCCTCAATGGTGTCCAGCCGTGCCAGATGAGGCCCAGGTAGAGGCGCAACGCGCCCGGGCCCACACTCAAGTCAGCCGTCGGCGACGGGCTCAGCCAGTGAGATTGGCGACCGGGGATCTCGTGCTGCTCAAAAACCGAACGCCTGGTGGGAAGTTCCGGTTGCCGTACGAGAAAGACCCATGCACCATTGTCAACATAAAAGGTACCCGAGTCATCGCAAAGAGGGGAAGAGACCTGGTTACGAGGAATGTGTCCTGGTTCAAGGTGTTCCAGCAAACGTCGACGGCCGGTCCGGAGGGCGTGCAGCAGGATCCACCAAGGTCTCCAGGAGTGATGAACGAGGCCGCGGGCTCATGGTCAGATACAGTACCAGCGCCGGGACCTCAGGACATCTCTAACTCGGCCCCGGCCACCGCTGCGAGGCCAGTGGTGAGTGCCCCAGGTGACGGGCCTTGCCGTCTGGCGGAAGATCGTGGTGACCTGCAGGGAGAGACTGAAGAAAGAGAGCTGGAGTGGCGTGGCTCCTCCCAATACCGACTGCGCAAGAATCCTGAGCCGACTCGCAGGTTGCGAGACTACTTCACGTAAGACTGTTCTTTTTTTTGTGGGGTGCTTATCACGGTTTGTAGTGTGCAATAGACTATGAGAGACTATCATAGACTGTCAAATGCCATCCTGGTGAATTTATTGTTTGTTGTTTGTTGGGGAGGAATGTTATGTCGTGCCCGTGACGTAACGGGCACGCCACGTTGGGTCATGTGACCCGAGGCCATTAAATAAACGGTGGCGCGCGCGTGAGGCCAGTAGGGCGCACACCCGCGGAAGCCACGACACCGGACCTTGTGTGTGCGTGTGATTATTGCTAGGGCTGGCCAGTGCACATAACCACCCATACCCTGATACTGGCGAGGTCGCTGTCATCCGCGACCCCGCCGACACAACACGAGGGCATTAGAAGAGCTGGGGATGTGACAAGAAGCCCCTCGCTTGATGTTTGCTGTACCCCCCATAAGGGGAGGCGCTCTGCACTGCCTGAAACGTCCTCTCCCACAAAAAGAAAATAACGGTCACATATTAGTTATTCTAGGTGGAAGGGCCACCTCTGGCCAACGATTGTAGGCCGTAAAAAGTGTTTGTCTAGATTATGTTGGTCTTCTCTTAAAAGCAGGGCTTTAAGTGGAATGAAAAAGCTGGGGGTGTCTCTCAAATGGGTGTGGTCAATATAATTAAGGGCGTGGCTTAAAACATGTAAGTTAGAAATCTCTGCTTAGCATTATGCGCCGCCCAACTGGTATTTTGCTGCTTCTTAATGTCTTTGCATCCAAAAATATAGTACAACAAACAACATTACACCTACAGCAAGCCAAGACTATTGGCTTTGTCAATGGTTGTTAGTTGCATATGATAAATAAGCAACAACTATGGCTTCTTTGTATATAATTGTTAAAATGCTTCAGTTCTGAAATGATGAGACTGTGAAAGAACTGTAACGAGTCCCTTTAAATATACACCAAAGGCAGTGAAGGTTGGTACTGCTGCCAATTAAGATTTTTTTTTGCACTCGGCAGGTGAGGACAATAATAGAGAGTCCAAAAGGGACTCGTCTCAACACCTGCTTTTTAGAACTGCCGGTGCTGAGCACCGGCAGGACCCGTCCCACTTAAAGCTCTGCTTAAAAGTGTGCACTGCGTGCCAATTAGAAGCGTTTGAGGTGAAGGCATTCAATGTGTATGTATGTAAGTACTTTGTATAGCATGTACGTGTGGTGTGTGCTGTGTAATTTAGTTTATATGTAATTTGTCTGTGTTGTGTTTAATTTGTGTGCTTAAGCGTGTGGAATATGTGCGTGTGTGTGCACTCTGTATTTTCTATGTCTCGTGTGTATACGTGTAATGTGTGTGTGTTGGTGCTGTACTGCAGGGAACCAAAGCGAAGCAATGAGCGATGCCTACCAAACTCCATGTACAATATATCTCTCCTCTCCAAATACCCCTCATTATTAAATCAACTTTAATGAAGCCCTCCAACCTCATGCATTTCCATATTAATAGACTTGCACCAGATCGCTACAACGAGGGGGATTCCTGAAACTAGAGTGCGGTCTGCAGATTTCAAAGACCAGGCTCTTCGCCTGCAGTGAAACCGAGACCTCCTGCTCCAGAGAGGCAGCCTAGGGGTGATAGCACGTCTGCGCCGTGGCGCGTCGGAAGAGGGCTGGCGGATGCCTATCAACTGTGCTCCTCATATCATCAACTCTAAAATGATTGCGCAGGTCTTTCTGACCTTACACTGCTGTACCTCTGCTTCCTGTGAATGGGGCGTATTGGGGTATGCAGGAGGCATATCTACAGCGAGGCACAGCTAAGAGGGATGAGAATTACTTCTGAGCCGTGCTCTGCATTTCAACAAGTCTCTGCAGTCTTTGCATAGTTTCCGTAACCTTACACAGCTGCATCGTTGGTTACCCGTATTAGGGTAAGGGGAGACATATCTGCAGCGAGGACCGCTGAGAGCTGCTTCTCAGTCAAGCTCTGCATTTCAACAATTCTCTGCAGTCTTTTCTGAGGTCTCTCTAATCTTACACATCTGCATTGCTGCTTCCTCATAAGATGGTATATCGGGCAATGGGGAAGTCATATCTGCAACGAGGCGCCACAAGGAGGGCTGGTAATTACTTTTCAGCCGTGCTCTTCATTTCAACAGTTAACTGCAGCCCTTGCACAGGCCTCTGTTACCTTACACAGCTGCATCTCTGCCTCTTCAGAAGGTGGTATTTAGGGGTATGAGGAAGACATATCTGCAACGATATGCAGCGAGGAGGGATGAGAGTTGTTTCTCAGCCGTGACTCACATTTCATCACTAACCTCTCTGTGCGCAGGTTTCTCTTATTTGACATAGGCGCATCTCCTCCTTCTCTGGCAGGGGCGTTTGGAGAGAGTGGGGGGACAAGCAGCTCAGAGAGACTGCTTTTCATGTACCTTACTACCTTCACACACATCTAGCGCGTTGAAGCTTGCTTACACGCCAAAGCGCACCATCAGTCGTGTTGCTCTGTATTAATTGCGTGTGTGGTTGTGCTGCACCTTCCTGTGTCTCGCCGACCAAGCACAGCCGGCTCTATAAAACAAAAACATCTGCTGAGGCACCGCACATGGGCCAGCATGTGCTACACTGCTGCCTGCAGCCAGACGCCTGAAAACCACACGGCGCCATTGCACTGCCGACCTTTGATTCGTGAACACATGTTCAGGTAAATAAAAACACAAAAAAGAGTCCGGGCTGCGTACCGTGATACACCCTCCGAAAATACAGGTATAGTACCTAGAGAGGATGGAATAAGAATTGTAAACAGGCCCTGCATTGTGCAAAGCGGAAAGCGCTTTCTAATGGATTACACTGTTAAACAAGTCTTCTTTTCTCACTTCGTCTGCACGCCTTTCTCTGCCATTGCCAGTTAGTGTTTTGTTACAGAGGAAGGGCTGCGGGCGAAGTGAGAAAAAAAGACTTGGCAAAATTAAACCAAAAGTAAACTAGAGCCAACAAAACTGTAATTTTCGTTGTCCTGCTGAGCACGGGCGAGCACAACAGCTAGTCTTTTTGGGCTTGAGAGGAGGTGGGAGGGAGGAATGCTGCAATTAGATGCAAGCAGCTACAAAGAACCCACAGTGTAACACCAGCAGGAAAAAGAATAATAAAATAGTCCTTCAAACCAAGAGATAAGGAACCAAAGCGTGAAAATACAGTACTAAGTCCCTGCTCTGTGGGAGTAAACAAAAGAGCAAAAGGAGGGACAAAGAGGCAGGACTGACCACTAGCAAGCAAGGATATTTAAAGGACACTGAAACAAACAAATGAAAATCAGGGGAATGCCTTTAATATAATCCCACAAGAGAAGTATATACTTAAGTATATACAAGAGGTCTCGATGCTCGACCTAAAAAACCTGGCGCCTCAAAATGTGCAAGGGGCATCTAAAGTGCGCGTGCTCAGTGCATTATTCCCCTCCATTAATGGCCCCAACCCAGTTAAATTTAGCAAATCAAGTCGCCCCAACAACAGGTAAAAATTCCACAGTTCCCACAATTTCAAAGCATAAAATTATGAATAGCTTTGTAGCAAGGACTTCACAAGCCTAAAAACATTTTTAATCACCCCCGCTGCAGCGTCTGGTGGTGCGGTGGCTGTTCTGTTCGTGGTGAATTGCACCATGACAGACGGGCTAAGGTGATGGAGTAAAAGGCTCCACTGCCCTGTGCGAGTACCTGTCCTCTAAATTTAGAGCTGTCCGCCACGCCTGCAGACAGCTCTAACATAGGCAGGAACTGCTGTCACGGCGGTTCCTATCAATATGTTAAATGTTTGGGGGGCAGCTTGGTTAACATTAAGGTACCGTCCATCAAACTTTTAACCTGTTTTTTTTGTTTTCAAAAACAGAATCCCACAGCAGGATTTTGTTTAAAAAAAATTGACCCCCACACCAATTGAGTTGTCTCACGTGGTGGAGTGGGGGGGGGGCATTTTTCGTTTTCCCTGCTCCTTACCACTAGATTTTCCTAGCCATTTGATCTGCCAATCTAAATCGTGCAGACAGTCAAATGGCCAAACTTATGATAACACTTGCTTTGTTGGTCTGCTGTAGGTGTATGTCAGTGGCGGAGACCAAGTAGTCACCGTCGCTGACATAAAACTCTGAATGAGCGGGCAGAACTGCAGTTTGACGGAGAGGGTACTCTGTCGCTTTTGTGATTTAGTACCCTCTCTGCCAAACTCCAAATCAGGGCCTAGATCTGAAGGTAAAACTATTGATTGGGTTGAACCTGATTTCTGTATCTGACCAGTGGTTCATCATGGTCAGCCTTAACTTGTGCCTAGGTACCAGTTAAGCACTTGACTGCAGCTGACTCCTAGCACTTTTTGATGCTATTTTTCAACCATAAATGTTAAAAATTCATAACTTCGGTTACTCTTATTGGATTTTTGTGATTTCAATGTCATTTTATTTATTCAAATTTACTCTGTTTTTGTAAGTTGGTTTGAATTTTTTTGTGTTATGTTTTGATTTTATTACTGTTTTGATACTGCCTAAATACTTTGCACATTGCAGCGCGTCGGCTCTGTGCCATAGCCAGCAGGAGTTTGAGCTCAGGTTTATTTGGTGCCTTTAGTGGTTCACCCTACAAGGGTTGTGGTTATTTCCTGGGGTGGCTACTCACCCCCTCAACTCATACCCCAGTTTCCTGCATTACCCATGAGTAAGTTATGGTCATTAGAACATAGGGGCCTTCTCTGCTTATCGAGATTTTATGTACATAATAGTCTGGTCCAATTCCATATAGGTGCCTAGTATAGAGCCGGCCTGCTGCCCACTTCCTCAGGGCTAGGATTAACTAAGCTTGAAGGCTCTTCTGAACCTGTGCTAGTCTGCTATCCTCGCCCTTCTTTGAAACACTCGTTCATGTCAAGAGAAGAAGCTCATAATTCACCACCCCAAGACAGAGGTGATCTACTGAAGAATCACTCTCAACTAAAACTACTGTTCACAACTATGTGCTGAGCTTCAAACCCCTCACAAGGGCAAGCATCACAATGCTTAAGAGGTCAACTGGTGCCCAATACTGTGCATATGAACTCCAGGACCTTTACCTTTCCTGGCAGGTCGCAGAGATACTATACGTTATACTGCGGTTGTTGTTTCTTCGTTCCTTTCTGTTTTTGATGTTTATGAATTTCTATAATGACATACTTAAACCAACACCAAGGGATGCAAAGTAATCTGTGTTTTGATTTGAAGATTGTGCTTGATATTCCATTTTGATACAATATCTGTTCACAGACATTTGCCATATGAGGACAATACTTTGCCGGACTGCAAGACCCATATTGCATTGCGCTGCTTCTCTGCTCTTCCATTCTATGTGTGTTCTGATTTTTGCGAGCACTGTTCATGATAAATATCCAGGGCCTGATTCACAAAGGGCCTCTACACTCATGGCGGAGTTCCCCCAGTCGTGGGGGAGTACCGCACTCAGGGCAGAATCACCACAATGAGAATTCTCATTGCGGAGATTCCGCCCCATGAGCGGCGGCCAATGCTTCATTTGAGCCAGTGGTTTCCGGGACTCAACACCGGCACATAATTATCAAAAATGGCGCTTGTGACAGTCTCCAACAATGCGGCGCTGTCTGGGTAATTTAGAGATGACCACAACAACAGTTAATTATTAATTCAATATGCATTAAAAATTACTATTACCGGCTGCCCAAGCAATTCTTATAGCGATGGGGGCCTGAAATAATCCAAACTGACTCACTTGTAGGCGTGTGATGGTTAGTGATTGTGTTGTTACTATCATTGGCAGCATAGCAGGCGCAATGTGTGGTGAAAGCTGCAGTGACCTCCTCACAAGAGCCCTGTCACTTATTTTTTTTCAAATTAAGCACGTGCGGGGACTTCCCCACGACTGCGGTGCTTCCGCCACGAGTGCGGAGACCCTTTGTGAATCAGGCCCATAGTGTTTAGCCAGCTGCACTAGTTTTATTGCTATTGCATGTTTACTAACTTGATTACTGCATACACTGTAAGTATATTTATAAGTAATGAGATATTATTAAAGTGTTATGTTATGAATCTGTCTGGACATTCACACTTTCAACAGTGATAACTGTCTTGTACTGTACCTCGGCTTGCCCCACACACCGTCCTTGAGTTAGACCTTGGCTAATTCCCTAAAGAAAACCAGAAAGTCAGGAAGTCTTAGATGAGGCCCATCTTGCACTGCAATATCTTAAAAACTGATTGTGTAAGATCCTGAGCTGAGCTTTCACTGTTTAAGAAATCCCTCTAAGCAGCCATCCTGGGCAACCTGGCATCCTACTATGCCTTGAAACCTTCCTATACTATCTATTGAGAGGGGAAAAGCTCCCACACCCATGACCCAAAGTGATTGAGTTGTCGAGACATACAGAATAAGGTCTGGATTAGAGGTTTGACTCTATGATTAAGAACCACAGAATTCCTTACAGATCTGCTGGAAAAATAGCAATATACTTGCTGACTGACCTTCAGAGAGGTTCGACTAAGAGAATGGTCAGCATGAATGAATGATATCTGTGAGTCCAGATGATTAGTGGATCTCTGCTCTGGTCTAATGAGTCCTGAGTTAGATGCTTAGTCCTTAATTTCAAAGGAGGCCTTGAGATATATGTGCTGCTCAAAGTCAGATAATTGGATCATCGCTCAGCCCGACACTCTTCAACATCTACATTGCCCCCTCTATGCCATCGTCAGACAGCATGGACTCAACATAGTCTCCTATGCCGGTGACACCCAGCTCATCCTTTCCCTCACCATGGATCCCGTCACTACCAGAATCAGCTTCCAGGAAGGAATGAAGGATGTTGCATCCTGGATGAACAACAGCTGCCTGTAGCTAAACTTGGAGAAGACAGAGGTCCTCATCCTCGGACCCTCTCCCACTGCATGGGACAACACCTGGTGGCCCTCCGCCCTCGGCAGCCCCCCCACCCCCACGGACAACGCCAGGAACCTCGGCATCGTACTCGACTCCTCCCTCTCCATGACCCGTCAGGTCAACGCCGTCGCCTCCACCTGCTTCAATACCCTCCGCATCTTTCGCAAGACTTTCAATTGGATCCCCCCAGATTCAAGAAAGACCGTCACCCACGCACTCATCACCAGCAGACTGGACTACGGAAACGCCCTCTATGCCGGAATCAACAAGTCTCTGCTCCTCAAACTCCAGACCATACAGAACACCGCAGCCAGACTCGTCCTCGGCATCCCTCAACAAGAACACATCTCCCAACACCTGCAAGACCTCCATTGGCTCCCGGTCGAGAAGAGGGTAACCTTCAAGTTACTCATCCACGCCTACAAATGCCTCCACAACACCGGACCCCAATACCTCAATAAAAGAATCTCCTTCCATGCAGCCAAGAGAAACCTCCGATCCGCCGACCTCGCTGAAACCCCGCGCATCCGCAGAGCCAGAACGGGTGGAAGAGTCTTCTCCTACATCGCGGCCAAGACCTGGAACGAGCTCCCGGTCGACATCAGATGCGCCCCCTCTCTGCACATCTTCAGGAAGACCCTCAAGACCTGGTTCTTCGACTAACCGGAGCTGCTTACCCCCTCCAGCGCCTTGAGACCCTCACGGGTGAGTAGCACGCTTAACAATTCCCTGATTGATTGATTGATTGATTGATTGTTACAGAATGAGAAAAGTTCCCAGTACGGAAGACTTTGATTCAGTCATCTTTACAACTGTAAAAGGATGTTAATGCTCTGCTTAATACTCTTTATTGTATTATGGTAGTGTTTTTAGGATATGCATTTTCCATGGAAAATAAATGCAGATGAATAATGTTTTTAATATTCGTTCCAATATGGTGACACTAGCGTAATATGAATGTACTTGAAGCATGTTTCAAATAATCCACAAACGTGTGATTGTTAATGTATTTAAGTTAGGCCACATTTTGCTAAAAACTCTATTTTAAGTTAATATGGATGCTGTTCTGATGCTGTTTATTTCACTCCTGATCTTCTCACTCCCTGTACATCTTTTCTCACTACAGGTTTCACAAAACAAGAAACAAAATGATATCCTACTGTATTTTTCCTAATTGTACATGTATTATGAATTTACTTTCTACTGCTCCTAATTTTGCAAAATGCCCAAGGTTTCTTTCGCTGTAGTTCCGATGCAGTTCCGATGCTGGGTTAGCATTCTTGTACTGGTGGTGTATAGCCCATTGTTTAGAAATGTTACATATTAGCTGAACTTCCTATGATGATGTGCTACTGATGATGCTCTAAGTTTACTTAGAAATGTGTTAGTGTTATAAGGCTCAGGATGACACTGCTCACTCTGATTTGTCCAATAATTGTTACTTTTAGTCATGCCATAGTCAACTGCAGTTGACTTCAATTTTGTATACTAGAATTATGTATAATAACCCTTGCTTTTGGGGTGAGCGAGATTTTTTGAGGATGTTCCTCTAGGGATACTATCTGTTTCTATTATGTTTTTGCTGTTCATTTAGGACTTAAAATAATTCAGATTTTGAATATGTACTCTGTATTTGAGCCTTAATGGCATTTATCTTTAGCTATGTATCACTTTAATTAAGAGCCTCTTTAAAAAAATCCTTCAATTTTTTTCTTGAGCTAGAACTCAGTTATTAAGTGGCAATAGTTACTTATTTGGTACTCTGCTAAACTAATAATCGAATGCCTGTTGATTGGGATGGTGCCTTTAAAAGGAAGATTAACTCCTTTTTTATTTTTTTATTTTATTTTTTATTAGTGCATACGTATATAGCCAGAGAAAAATATACATTGATTAGAGACTTTTAAAGCATAACACATGGCATCAAAATATATCAGATATAATTTACAACAATATAAAGGGAAAAAGAGCAGCAATAAAAATTATGCACATTTTGACAAATTGTTACACCCCTCCCCCCACCTCTTCAGCCCTTGACCCCACCCTCCCCTCCCCCCAGGGGTTGGACAAAAAACAAAATCAAAATCAAAATCAAGATCAGTTGGCGTAATACTTCTCAAGCCAAGACGTCAGCGGAGCCCACATTTTTAAACCTTTGGATCGGGCCCTCAACCCCCTTTTCGAATAGCTTTCTCAAAATGGTAATTTGCCAATAAACGGGACAGCCATTGATGAAAGCCAGGGGGAGTTGAATCCAGCCAGGCGGAAGCTAGGCAAAGACGTAATATAGCCATACCAATAAACACAAGGTATTCGCCAGGCTTCCCTTGTAATTGCGTATCAACCCCAAGTCCGATCAAAGACGATGATAGAAAAACATCGGCCCCAAATACTTCCTTAAAAAATTTAGAGATTTCCTGTTTTATATTCCTCAAGGCGCTGCATGCATTAAACATGTGATTTAAGTCAGCCTGAGATAGTGAACACCGGGGGCATTGAGTTCCTTTCCCTGTTGCCCATTTAGCTATCTTTTTTGGAGTATAGTAGAGTGAAAAACATGATTTGTAGTATTGAGCCTGAAGTCGAGCCGGGATTAAAATTTTCTGAGCTAATTCTATCGAATGAAAGAATAAATCTTCCTGCATTCCTATTTCTGTCTTCCATTTCCCTGCTGTTATCTCCAAATCATCAGGCATTAAAGCGTTAAAGAATGAGTAAACTTCTCCGATAGAGAGCATAGCATTTTTCCTTAATCTATCTATCATGACATTTTTAGCAAAGCCAGAAGGGCCTCCCCCTTTTTTGCTTAAAAAGTCCCGTAATTGCACATATTTGTAAAAATCCCTCCTATCTAAATTGTATGTAGCCTTGAGGCTATCAAAGCTAGCTATATCTGACAAAAAATATAAATCACCCAGTTTAGATAGGCCAGCTTCACACCATCTTTTAGCGACAGGATCTCTAAAAATTTCTGGAAGGTTGGGGTTATTGGAAATCGGCGTGTAGTAATTTAATCGTCCCTACTTGCCTCATAACTCTATGTCCACCAATTAGTGATTTAAAACGTACTTTTTTAAAGTGGCTATCATTCAGAAATTTCCAGAGCCACCCCCATGCATCCTTGCCCATAATAAGTTCTATGGGTGATGGTATTTCATTGACTGTGCTATCTCTCGGTTTTTCAGAAATGAGAGTTAAATTAAATAGCAGGGTGGTGACCCAATAGTATAATCGGATATTAGGTAAAGCCAGACCTCCCCTTTCTCTTGGTAGAGATAGAAATTTGTATGATCTTCTGGGTTTTTCATATGCCCAGATAAAATGCGAAAATAGATCTTCGATTTGCTTCAAACAAATAGTGTAAAATTCTAAAGGAATTGCCCTTAGCATATACAAAGATTTAGGGAAAAATAATATCATTTTAATTATATTACATCTACCAATAATTGATAGATGTAGATTGTGTATTCTCATTATTCAGTTTTAGTTTTAGCAATCAACGGGTTGATATTGCAGTCAACGATTGTATCAATATTGGCCAGGACATCAATTCCAAGATATGTTGCCTTCTCTACCTGTCTGCTAGTATCGATCATGTTGCAATTTTTGCAAAGGATCTGAGTTTTAGTACTATTAAGAGAGTACCCCGAAACTTGCCCAAATCTCACTGCTTCCACTTCGATCTCTTATATTGCTGTATCGGGGTCAGGTGTAATAATAGCAATATCATCGGCGTACGCCAAGGTTTTAGTTTCCCATCCCTGGGATTCAATGGGTCTAATAATCCTATTGGTCTCGAGGAGCCGTAAAAATGGATTGACATATAAAGCGAATAGCAGCGGGGAGCTTGGACAGCCCTGACGGTGCCCCTAGTAATTTTAAAAGAATCTGTAAACGCGCCATTTATAAAGAGTTTTGCACTAGGTTGAAAATAAAGCATCTTAAAGGCCTGTACCAGCCCCTCGCTGACTCCGACCCTCGACAGGGTCTCCCAAAGGAAAACCCAGGAAACCCTTTCAAAGGCCTTCTCAGCGTCTAGCAATATAAGTGCTATTGGTTTTCCTGAGATGGTAGCAGCATCAAATAATGAGATGACTCTTCTAATATGATCAGTTGTGCCACGTCCCGGTATAAAGCCATGCTGTCGGGGAGAGACAACCTTGTGGATGACAGTAGCTAGACGTAAGGCGAGAATCTTAGAGTATATCTTGTTGTCAGCGTTAATTAACGTAATGGGGCGATAAGAGCCAGGTTCCCGTGGTAATTTTTTTTTTGTTGAGAAAAACTATAATTTTAGCCTGCGTCCAGGACTGAGGAGGCTTACCCCCTCTAAAAACATGCAAAAATAAGTGAAGCATCAGCTCTTTTAGGTGTGGGGCAAATTTCTTGTAGAACTCTAGGGGTATATTGTCTAATCCAGTGGCTTTACCACTCGGGAGACTACTAATACATAGCAAGATATCCACCCATTGAGGAGGTTCCTCAAGATACTGTTGATCCTCCTGAGCAAATTGTGCCGCTGGAGCCTGATTAATATAAGAAATAGCATCGCCCGGATTATCGGGAATATCCTCATGATATAAGTTTTGGTAAAATGAATAGAATACCTTGCGTATGCACTCCGGGTCAGAGGTACTTCCTCCTGTGGGGTCATTAATTTCAGCTATCAAATTTTGAGTCATTCTCTGTCTGGCCCGGATAGCAAGATGGTGCCCAACCTGTTCGCTACACTCATACGCCTTCTCGCGCCAAACCGCTAGTCTATCTGCCGCTCTTTTAGTTATTACCTCTAATATTTTTGCCTTGGCGACCATTACTTTGTTATAAGCTTCTAACGTGTCTCTGCCAGCCTGGATTGCGACAATCAGGCCTTCCTCTGCTACTGCTAGGTCGTTCTGCATATCCTTAAGGATATGTTGCTTTCCCTTGTTCAAAGCTAACGCAAAGCTAAGTGTCTCTCCCCGGACTCCAGCTTTCAATGCATCCCAGACTATCTCCACTCCAGTACTCCCTATATTCTCCATAACGAATTGAGGAATCCACTTCTTCATATGAGCGCAGTACTCGTTATTCAAAAGTAGGGAGCGTTCAAAACTCCATTTAGACACTGGAATATTACTAGACCCGAACCCCTTAAATTCTAACACTAACGGATTATGGTCGGCCAGTATGCACGGAGCCTTCTCAATTGAACAAGCATGCATAATAGTATGTGATGCAAAGCAAAAATCTAATCTGGAATGTTTCTTGTGTGGAAAAGAAAAAAAAGTGAAGCCAGGGTCCGTAGGGTGCCGCAGGTTCCAAATATCAGAAAGTGCTTGTTCCCGACAAAGAGTTCTTAAAGCCTCAAAAACCTTGGGCTTGCAACCATTATATATCCAATAATTGTCGAGAGCGATATTCTGGTTAGAGGGTAAGTTTATATTAAAATCCCCGCAGATAATTATGGGTAGCGGCCAGGTAGCTAATTCATCATTTATATAGTTGAAGACAGTAGGGTCATCTAAGATACTCCCATAAACAGCACATATTGTTATTGGATCCCCATTATCCCTACAGCATTCAGTAATTACACATCTCCCATTCTGATCAGCTATTGCTCTAGTAAACCGGTTAGAATGATTAGCTGACAATATTGCAACCCCCGTGTCCTTGAATTTTGAGTCGTTGCCCCTACCAGAGTATATCCAAGAGTATCTAACAAATGCGATTGAGCTCTTTCAATATGCGTCTCCTGCATACATATCACATCAGCTTTTAGCATTCGTAAGCCCATCTCAGTATTCCTCCGTTTCTTCACATCATTAAGGCCACAAATGTTAATTGTTGCTATGCGTAAATTATACATTGAAAAATTGAATTTTTACAAAAATTAAAGAAGGCCAAACCGCTTAAGACAGAACCCCAAAGTGCCAACCCCTTCCCCCCTTGCCCCTAAACCTACCCCTCTCCCATCCTTCCCCCCCTCCCACCACCTCCCATTGAGGTTACCTGGCTCAAGCTGAGCCAGGGTGAAGGCATCTGAGCAGTAGTGGCCCCATGCCGCCCTCCCCGGTCAGTAATTCTCCATCATTACAACCCTGTCTAACTCGTAAATCTTCCTAGGTATCAAGTGATCTACCAATTACCGAAACATAATACTAGAGCTGTTAAGAAAGCTCACTTTCTACATTCTACATTCAAAACAGTTAAAGTATGTCCTCAAGCTTGAGTCGTTAGTACCATCCTATTACGTTTCTGAAATCTCATATAGAAATGCTTGTGCCTGAATTTCAGAAGTGAAGCTTCGCATGGAGCCCTTATAGATGACCTTTAAGCGGGCAGGGTTTTGGAGAAAAACCGTGGCACCGAGTTGTTGAAATGGCATAAAAAGTTGTCTCATCCTCCATCTACGTTCCACTGTGGCGTGTGCGAAGTCAGGCCGTGTGAAAAAGGTAATGCCATTGAATTCTTTCTTGTTAGTTGGCCGTGCTAGGTCATAGAGAAGCTGTCGCAAAAGGAAATTCCCAAAGAATATTAGCATCGCTCGAGGGTATTGAGAGGCGGAGTTAGAGCGTTTAGATGGTGTTAGGGGAAAGCGATGTACTCGCTGGATTTCCTTGTCCCAATCCCAAGAGTGTAAGTCCGGAAAAGCTCCCTTAAAGAGTGTAACCATAAAGGTCTTGGGATCGTTCCCCTCTGCTCCCTCCGGAATGCCAAGAACGCGTAAATTATTGCGCCGTAATCTGTTCTCTTGCTCCTCAACTTTGAGCATAAGATCTTTCACAATCCCCTTGTGCTCGTCTCCTTGCGTTTTCAGGGTAGCCACATCCTTCTCAAGGTTTTCAGTCCATATTTCCACTGAGGCCATTCTGTCCGCTATCTCGGCACACGTCTTGCCCACTTTTCTTACTGTGCCTTGAAGTTTCTGTGTGGCATGGCGTGCTCTCCTACTATCTTGCTTGACCTCCTCCTGGAAGCTCTTGATGGAATACAGCAGATCAGCCAATGTAGGTTCATTCTCGGGAGCAGCTGCGCGCAATCTGCGCCTCCCGGTGGGTTGTAGAACTCCTTTGAACGCTTTCTTGATTCAGTCGGGATTGACAGTTGAGATGCAGAATAATCCCACTTCAAGTCCATCATGCTACCCTGTTCTGAGGTCCTGCGATCCTTATTGCGACTAGATTTCCTCCGCAGATTTTTCTTCTTTGTAGTAGTTCTTACGGAAAGCTCTGAGTCTGTGCTACTGTTCCAATTGTAGCTCCCTCCTTCACTTGAGTTTGCCGCACTTTCTATTGACTCATCGGTCAATGAATAGAATTTATCTATGTTGTTATGCGTTCTCGGCGGGGGATCTTGGGTTTCCTCTTTGTCAATTACGTTTTCACCACAGACCGCCAAAGTGTCAGTTCTCTCAACTATGGCCTTGCTAGGTGGTTGATTAAGGCTACTCTCTTCCTGAGCCATTTCAGACCTAATAGCCGTAGTAGATTGAGAGATAGGGGTGTTGATCTCCTGTTCCAGCTCAAGGGGAGCTCCAGCCGCAATTTCCCCGCCTCGAGTGCCATCGATTACTGCCGGAGTCCCCGCCATCACCTTGTGCGCTTTCCCATCATTTGGAGGCAAAATATTAGATAGAAGCGGTTGACCAGTTTGAGCTTTCGGGAGAGACGATCCTATCTCAGTAACTCTGTGAATCTTTGCTTATGTATTTTTACCCCGTTTTAAAGTCCGTTCAGCCTTTTCCAGGGAGTCAGCTCTTTCAGATGGCTCTTTATTTTTTGCCCCTCGTGTATCCGGGCGTCTCTGGCGAGGCTCTAGGATAGTCGCATTAGATTGCTCATTCCCCACAAGGCCTGGCAGCATACTTTTACTTTTCATAGCTTTCAACCCCCCGCCCTGTCATCCTTACTTGTATCTCGCCTGCGTGCACGTAACAATGTATCCACTGCCCTCTGGATACTTTCCAGCGCTTGGTTGTAGTTTCCCTCACAGTCGGCAGGTTTCTGAGGATCACCTATAGTGTCAATGAGGAGCGCATCAGAGTTGGCATCCGCTGCAGGGAAGCAATGCTCGACGATGCAGGAGCGGAGGGGGTTGAAGCCGAAGCAGCCGACGGGAGAGAGAGTGCTTTGGCGATGTACACCGCGAGGTTTGCTCTTCTAGGCCAGCAATCACCACCACACAGTGCAGGTACTGTAACGGCTCCATACAAACGCTTTTTCCTTTATTGTAAATCTTTTTGTTTTAGCATGAAATCAGGGTTTAAGTCCACAAATCCAAGATCAGACAGGTGGAGCAAGCGGCGGCGGCAGCTACTTGGACGCCATCTTGCCTCCTCCCTCTGCCTAAAAGCAAGATTAACCCCAAAACAGAACAGCCAAAGGTAAATTTTGGGTGCCTTGAATTTTGGGGTATCCTGAATTTTGGGGTTCGGGGTTCTGCTTTACAAATTGGTAGCAGAGGATGGTTGAAATTTAAAGAGCACCACCTCTCTCATAGGGGCACCCAAAATATTTTTCAGGGATTAAGGAATTACTAGTGCACAGGCAGATGGACTAGTGGAGTTTGGGGAATTTTGCCAGTGGGTTCAGTGCTGGAGACTCCTGAGAAGTGACATGCAGTGTGTTCCTGAATGCTTTGGAGAATATGAATGAGAAATGGATTTCTGTTGTCTGTGTCAGTTGTTTGAATTGTGATGATGATTGTGGGTTCAACTGGAGGACTGATCACTGTTTTGTTAGTGTATTATTCATATTTGTAATCTCATTTGTTTTTATTTTGGTTGGTTTGTGTAAGAAATTGGTTTGTTGGTTGCTGGGGTGTGAGCCCTGGTCAAGCAACAGCCACAATCCCTTGCAAGGTGAACCACAAAAAATCACTAAATTAACCTGTGCTTAACCCTGGGTAGCTTAGCACAAGAAGTAGTCAGGCTTAACATAGAGGCAATGTGTAAAGTATTTGTGAGGCATACAAGAAGTAGTAAAGTGAAAACACAACACAGGAAAAGTTGCACACCAATTTAGAAACATAGAGTTAATTTTAATAAATTATTTGACACCAAAACGACAAAAATCCAATAAATAGAACAGGAGTTATGAATTTGCAAAGTTTTTAGTAAAAACTAGTGCCTGAAGGATCAAAGTGCCAACTGCAGAGTTCTAGGCGCGTGAGACTGGGTCAAAGTTGAAAAATATGGCTGACCGCAAATGAGCGCGACTTGGACACAAGCAGTAGATAGGGCCGGGTCAGCGCTTACCTTCGGACTTAGAAACATTTCTGAGAAAAAATTTCTGAGAAAGTAAAGTTCAGCGGGGCAAGGCTGCAGGAGGTGTCTTAGGAGAGAGTGTCGTCATCGGATAGCCTTGGGTCGAAGCCGTGGTGATGATTTCTACGTTCTGACTTATTCTCTGCAATGGAAATCGAAAATCAGCTGCGAGACAAGGCAGGGGGCTCTAGCTGAAGGCAGTTCCACGAGGTTGGATACCCCTTTAGAGACAGACCCCTGAAAAGGATTTGCGGCAGCGTAGAAGAATGTAGCAGGAGAAGCTGTGAAGCCAATCCGACTGGCAATGCACCTCAGGCTGATAGGCGAGCAGGTGGGTCCCAGTATACTCCTGGCTCTTAGAGCACTTTTAGGCCAAAAATGTTCTAAGTCCCCACTTTTGGATTTTGGCCATCTGGTCACCTCTTCCAAGGGTCCACGACTGCTGGGGCACCACTTGGAAGGTCAGGATGGGTTCAGGTGTGGGTCCAAAGTGAAGGTAGCCTTTTTTGCTCCTGAGGCTCTGATCAGGAGGCCAGCAAACTAGCCCTTTGGAGTCACTTTGGTGCTCCTGGGTTCAGGTTGCAGGTCCAGCCCTTCACTACCAGGACATGTAATACTACATGTCCAACTGTTCAATTACATAGCAGCCTGCCATATGGGCTATGTAGGGCCTACCTTAGGGTTGACTTATATGTAATAAAAGGGGAGCTTAAGGCTTGGCAAGACGGTTTTAATGCCAAGTCGATATGGCAGTTCAGATTGGACCGGCAGGCCAGAGACGTGTTAAAGGACTACATAATATTGTGGCACAATAAGTGCTGCAGGCCCACTAGAAGCCTTTAATTTACAAGGAGAGGAGTTGGCTTAACGGCTAGGGCGGTCGACCTCGAATCTGGGGAACTGGGTTTGAGTCTCGGCAATGACGCTGAACATCCTGTGATTCTGGGCAAATCACTTAATCTCCCCGTGCCTAACAAAAATGAATGTGTCCTCATGTAATGCAACTGGTGCTATGTAAAGCGCTCTGATACCCGATTCGGGTCAAGTTCGCGCTATATAAAACTCTGTAAAATAAAAATACAAAAATAAACAAGCCCTGGGTATAAGGAAAACCACTCTACAACGGACGTCTAAGTAAATTAAATATTAAATCAGGTGTAAGTGAATAAAACCATGTTCAGGGGAGTGAGCACAAGCACTTTAGCACTGGTGAGCAGTGATAAAGTGCATAGAGTCCTAAATCCGACAACAACAAATTCAGGAAAAAGTGGAGGGAAAAAGGCAAAATGTTTGGGGGTGATCCTGGAGAGAGGGCCAGGTCCAACAATTTGGTTATTGCATTCGTCAAAATCCAAGATCTTGAGCTCGCGTGACACAAACAGGTATTCTTAACTAACAAATGTTTCTTTTCAGGTTCTGTGCTTAATTTGGGTTGGGCTGACTTGCAGTGTATAGGAGTGAGTGCCCTGACTAGGGTGGACTGCCACTGGACGGGGTCTACCTAGTATGAGTTGTGGTTTAACAGGGCTTTCTGTTTTCTGTTCTTGACTCTGAATCCTTGTTTTCTATTTCTAGTTTGAGATTGAATTGTTTTACTTGATTTACTGACTTTTCTATCCTATCTAGGGTAAACGGACAAGAGTTTATTTAGTTTATGTAGTTTAACAAAGTTTAGCAATTGTTTCACTGCTCACAGGGAAGCTGTGCTGTGATTGGCCAGGGAGCAATGCTGGGATAGGTTAGACTTCACCACAAAGCTGCGCTCTCATTGGTTAGTTGCTAACAGAGCTGTGCTGCGTTTGGTTCACCTTTGACGGAGGCGTGTTGGAATTGGTTATTGTTCACTTATTCGTTTGATGTGAGTTTGATATTGTTTTAAGCAAAAATAATGGGTAACCTGTTGAAAAAGTCTAAAGGTTCTGTAGTACCCGCTATAGAGTGTCAGGAAATACCTGCTGTGGGGACACCTGCCTTTGAAATGAAGATGGTCAAAGGGTTTTACACATGCACCTGGAATTCTGAATGGCATGAATATAGTTCTTCTAATAAAGACTTGCAGTTTCCTTTAGGGTACCTTCAATACTAAAAAGCTGTGTTTCATTTGGAAAACTATGAGCGTTATGAAGCCGATGCCTAGATCTACACAAGTAGAAACGCTAAATAAGTGGGATCAGATGGCGACAGGGGAAGATAGAAAATGAAAAAGCAGGTGAAGGGTTCATTAGACAGTGGTTTGAGAGAAAGTGGGACAGACAGGAGAAATGCTGGAGGCAGAATATTATAGATGGTGTAGGAGCCTATCCTGCTATAATTGAAGAAACAAATGGCAAAGACAAGACAATGAGGGAGAGAAACAGGTAAATGATTTGGATGAGTAGGATAATTTCTGAAGCAAACCTTTGAATGCTAGCCCTCCTCCGTACATAACCAGAGCAAGGAAATGAGTGGTACAAGTTCAGGACCTAAAACAGGTGCAGGGGGAGATGGTGGACAAGTTGTGCAAGCTTCTACCACTCCTGTAGTGGAACCAAGTGCGCAGACTGAGACAACAATGACAGCATTACCTGCAACTAGCAAACATGCACAACCTGAACCTGTTCAAGAAGCTACACCTGCAAGGACAGTGGTAGTTGAGAAGGATCCTAGAAAATTAGTTTAGGCATTTTAAAAATTTAATTTGGTGAAATGTTCCAGGGTAATATTGATTTAAACAGGCTGCTGACTTACAATGTTACAATCAAGATATTTTATTAAAGAAGCAGCTATATGTGCAAATGAAGCGCAGGATAAATTAGAGGGGCTAGCTGATATATGTGAAGTTGACATCAGCAGATACAAAATGTGAAATGTACTTATAAATTGGATTTGACTCATGATGAAATTAAGAAAATAGGCTTGAGTACTCTGAGAGCACATACAAAAGATTTAATTGAGCAAACTAGAGAATGGAGTGAATTGAGGAAAAATCAAGAAAGATGAAAGAGAGGGACAGCTAGTAAAAAGAAACGAAAGGGACTCAAGGCGGGGCAAGGAGTGTTGTATGTGATTCAGAAGCAATGCTGTGGACAGAAGTGCTGGAGTTTTATTAAAGTGAAGAGTGTGGGGGGAATTTGGTACGTGTCATGGTCGCAAGCTGATTTGTATCCTTTTACTAATAATCTTCCGAAATTGCAAGAAGAACCAGGCAAGTGGTACAAAGAGGGACACAGGTGTTGTGGACTGATGTAAATTCACTGTTTGACATTGTAGTTCCTAGTGACTTTTGTGCAGAGTGTAAGGATGTGGTTAGATGGCCAACACTGGAACCTCAAACACACAGAAAATACTACAGCTTTTCTATTCCTTCACCTTACTGGAAAAAAAGACTGTTCCTTTGCTGAACAAAGACAAAAAGATTTGGATGGAAAAGCCTCACCCACTTTCTTGTAGCATGCTTCATCACTGGCTAGTCCATCACACTGTGTTAAGACAACATCAACATTGAGGTCTCAACCTCTACGAGAAGAAGAACTGAATAAACACTTTCCAGCCATATGAGGGTACCAGATAGTTTTATAAAACAACCTCTGTGTAAACCCAAGGTACTACCTTTATTCGGTGGGTACACAGGACACGATTAAAAACAGAACAGTTTGCTAATGTGAGTTTATGTCTGGGACTCCCTCTGTATTTATAGTCTGCAAACATGTTTTGGCCACACTAACATTCCTCATCAGAGGGTCTAGGACCTTTGTCAGGGCAATTGAGGTACCCCTAAAGTATGTCCTACGTCCTCATCCATGCATGCAGATAAGAGTAAGTCTTACCTCTACCCATCCAATAGTTTTTTCAACCCTAATTTGAGAGGGTTCAAGCCTAACATTCACACCGGGGGATGAACCACTCCTATAGTCACACGTTTATCAAGGTTCAGGTTCCACTCAGCCGCCTTGTCAGCCCCTGGAGTGCTTCATATCCCCACACAGGAATGTGCTAGAATGTCTCCGAATACTGCTCCTGCTGAGGAGGTAGCTGATATATACCAGAAGTTGATTGAGTAGTTGAAAAAACAGAGGAGTCGAAAGAGTCAGTGCATGTCTTTTATGAGAGGCTTATGCACACTTACAAGAAACACAGTGGAGTCGATGATCCCTAAAACATGGTGTCAATGGATTTGTCTCTGTTTTTGTAATGGGTTTGCGGCCTGAGCTTAGTAATCATATTCAGCAGAGTGAATTGTGTTGGCAGACAAAGAGCATATATGAGGTCTTATAGATGGCAAAATATAATATTGATTACTTTGATGAAAAGCAGAAAAAGCATAAGGAAAAGCTGATGATTGCCTAGACAAAGCAATTTGAAAGAGGGTCCCAAAACCAAATTAATTCAAATATGAATTTTGTTCGGCCTGGAATGAATCAAATGCAGAGTGTGGAAATGGAGCAATGAAAATGCAAGGTGGTGGAAGAGGGATGTTATGTTATGTAATGTTATATGGCTTGTAAAGCGCACTAATACCTGACGGCATCTTGGCGCTAGTGTAATGAAGCATGATATGGCAGTTACAAATTAGTATCGCAGGAGAGAGGACTCTGCAAGCGTCCAAATGTGATACTACAAATTTGAGAAAAGCCAGGTTTTAAGGTCTTTTTTGAATTGTAACAGATTGGGTTGATTTCTCAAATGAAAAGGTAAGACATTCCACCACTCTGAAGTGGAAAGAAGAAAGCTTCTTCCTCCCCAATTAGCTTTTTTTATTTTGGGGATCATTCATTTTTTTCATTTTTTTTTTATCACATAATTTTATTGATTTTACGCTGTTTTACATATTGAACAGGAGTAATATTACATTTGAATATCTAGTGTGCATACAGCATAAATTATTGAGAGCAGATCAGTTCTATATTTCACATATGTCGTACTATAAACTTTGATGACATGAGGCCTATGTCTAGGAATGTGAATTTCTGTGATTGATATTGTTATTTAACAAAGAACAATTCGGAGCAGTATGCTCAACTCATCCCTCCTCCCACCATTAATAGAAACATTCCCAATAAGAACATTGCTTGTAAATACTGGTCAGAGCGGTCCGTACTGCTACTTGTGAGGATGGGCCGCATTGTGCACAGAGTGGAAAAAGGGTGGGGGGGGGGCAGGGAGGAGGGGGGCAGGGGGAAGGGGAGGTGGAGGGAGAGTGGAAATGGAGGGGGAGAGGGGGGAAAGGAATAAAACAAGGGGAAATGATAACAACAGTGGCATCATTCCTATTCATGATACATTACATTCAAGTGTACTAGCTAAACATATATGGCGATTCAGACCATATCTGCATTATTTGGCAGAGACACTACTTTTGAATTGTTCCAACAGTTGAGCCCAGTCTAGTGATATTGGTTTCTTGTGAAGCCCTCTGTATTCCTCTCTTTGTAGAGCTTCTCCTTCTATCTTGACCCATCGTATTACTTCTTCCTCCCAAGCTCCTTTTCTCGGGCTGTATGAGACTTCCGACGCTGCGTGAGCAGTCTTTTGGCCAGTCTTAGAGAGAGGTCAGCGAACGGCGCAGCACTTTTGCTTTCCGTGGTAGGGGGGATAGTCCTAGCATGCATATCTCTACCGTAGACCACATGGGTCTTCCGGACAAGTGTGATAAGCCGTCAGTGACCTCCCGCCAATAATCCTGTGAGGAGGGGCAGGACCATAACATATGAATCAGATCGGCTCCGGGCAGGTGGCAGCGAGGGCAGTTGGAGGAGGCTAGTGGATATATTGAGTGGACCCTATACGGCGTCAGATAGGCTCTATGTAACAGGGCCAGCTGTATAAATTTGAATCATACATTTCGGGATACACATTTAGGATATTCAAGGTTTACCGCCCATTCCTTGTCTGTGAGCGCACGCATAATATCCGCCTCCCATTTTTGCCGGAGGGGCGAGAGAGAGATTTCCAAATGTCCTTTTATTTCTCTGTAGAGCCATCTGACCAAATGGCTCCTGTGGCCCATTATGTGTAGTGCCTGCAATAACTGGAATGTTGGGGGCTCGCACTGTTCAACTAGCCAATATTTACGGACCAAATGTAAAATGCCGGTGAGTCAGAAATAGTGTATTAGGTACCCTATAAGTGCGTACCAATTCAGTGTGGGGCATCAAATTTCTGTCCGTGAATAAGGAGCCCACAGTTGTGATACCCCCCTCCTCTCAGGGCGACAACCTTTGAGCAGTTAAAGGGCCATGTGGTGTTGGGAGACCACATAGGGGTATGTTCGGGGCGTATGGAATGGGTGTGTTAGCGTACCTCAACGCCAGTTTCCAGTAATGGAGCGCCACTTGTAGCAACACAGGGACATCCTTCGATATCCCAGGTTTTGCAGTGTCCCAAGCTGTAGGTGTGCGGGAATATACCCAATTTCAGGTTATGCCCAGCCAGCCAATATGCCAGCCACTGCAATTGGCTAACAATGCTGTATACATTGAAATCCAGGGCTCCCATGCCCCCTTTGGTCTTGGGCAGCTGAAATTTTGTGAGGCTAATCCTCCGACGCCCCGTCCCCCATATCAATGTTATCAATAAGGAGTTTAACATTTTAAAAACCCAGGCCGGGACCACTACTGGGAGATTGACAAAGTAGTAGAGGAGCCTTGGTAACATCACCATTTTACCTATTGCAAGGCGTCCAGCCGTGGACAGTGGTAATTTAATCCAAAAGGCCACCTGCGATTTTAATGAATTAATGGCACGGAGTAGGTTCCCATCTAGTATGTCGTGTGTGTTCCTGTAGAACTGAATACCCAGATATTTAAAGGTGTCAGGTTCGACTCTGAGCTTCTCAGTCCCAAAGCGTAGGGTGGATAAAGGACGTGTATCATAAAAGAAATATGCTAAGGACTTTGAGGCATTCAAATGGGGTCCCGATAATAAACCGAATTGATGTAATAGTGACACAAGTGCATTTAGATCTGTCCCTAGATCCCTGAAGTACAGCAACATATGGTCAGCGTACAATAACACTGAGTGGATAGTTGGACCTATTGGAATACCATATGTGTTCATTGCTAAACGTAAGTGGTGTGCCAAGGGTTCCAGTGGCAGTACCAATAGGAGTGGGGATAAGGGACTTCCCTGACATGTCCCTCGAAATATATTATATGCGGGGGATATATTGTGCCCAGACTTCGCGCGTGCCGTTGGTGAGATATATAATAATTCTACCCAACGGCAATACGTGGGAGGGATCCCAAATTTACTCAGCACCGCCATCATATACTGCCAGCTCAATGAATCAAAGGCTTGTCGAATGTCCAATGACAAGCATCCCGCCTGAGGGTGGGAAGCTTGGGGCTTTTTGGAACAAATTAAAGAGGCGCCGTATATTCAGTGCGGTGCTTCGGCGGGGAACAAACCTGTTTTGGTCAATATGGATAAGACCAGGGAGAAGCGGAAGGAGACGCGCTGCTAATATTTTACTCAATATTTTATATTCGGTATTAAGAATGGATAGGGGTCTATAAGAAGACAGATCCATGCGCGAATTTCCCGGTTTAAATAGGAATGTTACAATTGCCTCTTTGGTTGTGGGAGGCAAAGTTCCTTCCTCCAGGGATGTGGTATATAATTGCAATAATTTAGGGACTAACTGCGCTGAGAATGTAGAATAAAATTCTATTGGGAGCCCATCAGATCCCGGCGTTTTATTACGAGCAAGGTCCTTTATTGTTATATATCACTTGTTCGAGCGCACCTTGTTTGATTGCGGAAGGTCAGAGGGTACACTAGGATTCCTGCATCGGGATCTCTCATGGGCTGAGAACAATCGGGCACTACGATTCCCAGTAGCCTTAGCGAGTTACGTCGTGCGTGATTGAAACCGCCTGTTAAACGGAGGACGGACGACAGAACATCGTCGGAAATTCTCTTCCCGGTTCCGGATAGAGCGAAGGACGCCGTCTTGTTTGCTGGTTTGGTAAGGGTGCTCTGCACCACTCGCCTTCTTCCTTGACCGTTTCCCTGTTCTCGGAGAGGTCTTCTCCGTGCTTGCTGCGCAGGGGACTTCAAGTCCGGATTCTGACCATTTCACCTGCACCTTTGATTTCAGCCCGATTTACCCTTGCAGAGCCTTTAGGATACGGCTCTTTCTGGCTGTCTTGTGTTTTGCTTTCCTTCTTGCAGACTTTTTCGTGTCCACTAGGGAGAATCACGGTTAGTGGTTCGTCCAAGGTTATCCGCGACATTTTCTTTAGCTCTACTGAGAGCAGGCACTCTGCAAAAAACCTTTTCCAGTTAATGAAGGTTGTTGTGAATTTGCACCTTGTTATACTGGATGTGAAATACATACGAGGTATATTTGGGGATAAGACTTTTTATGTGTTTTCTGTCTCTTTGGCTCTATTTAACAGGGGTGGTTACCAGAGCGGTAGAGGACTACGCTCAACCCCTGTGATGACAAGTGGAGTCGATGAAGGGTATATCACTATGTGTTAAGAAGCATTGATTCCTTAGCATTGACATTTAGAATGTATGGTTGAGTCTATGGTGTTATAGAGATTGATTACCTATATCTATATCCTAAATAAAGCAAACCCAACAGACGAAAAATACTTCCCCAACGGAGCTACGGATTATGTAGGATATTGCTTACTACATAGGAGTATTAAGTTTTGTTACAAGTATTGTTAATGTAAAATTTAATGAGGAATTGTATTGTGTACTTGCATTCTGCAGCGCTCAATGGAATTAGACGTTTATGATTCTTGTTGATGTAATTTCAGATCTCCCTCGTTGCTGTTCCCTCCCTTTCCTTCCCTCACTTGATCATCCCACTGTCCTGTGCTATTATAGCAGTTCTGGCTTCGGACTATCAAGAGGTGGACCATTCTGAGCAACAAACCGACCCTGAGGATTTCTACCTTGACAGAATTTCTGACCCAAGTATTATTATCCTCCCGGTCGAGTTGTTGTAGAATGGCAACTCTTGAAGATGTGGTAGCTGTCCTGGCAAACGTACAAGTGGAATTAGTGGCTTCTCGGCAGGAAACTGCAGAGTTGAGAGTTCGTGTAGAACGCCTTCAGAAGAATCCCTTTGACGTGGGCAGGCAGTCTGCAGGACCCACAGGCGCTGTTGTGGTAGAAATGCCTGTTACCATACCCCTGGCTACCCCTGAGAGATATAATGGGGAAGCAGACAAGGTGCAGGTTTTCTTAACACGTCATGTTGCACTTTTCATGTAAACAGAAGTCTTTTCCCACTAATCAAGCCAGAGTGGCTTTTCTTATTTCCTATTTAGCGGGGGGCTGCTCAATGGGCAGTACCGTTAGTGAGTAGGGACGATCCTCTGTTATATGATTGGGAGGCCTTTAAAGTAGAGTTCTTAAAGGTGTTTGATAGACGTGCTGAATCCTTCACTGCCGACAGAGAATTATTCGAATTGCGACAAGGAAACAAGGATCTGTTGGTATACCTGAATGCTTTCCGGAGACTGGTGGCAGAAACCAATTGGCCTGAGGCGAAACAAGCTGCGCTCTTCCATCAGAGTCTTCGTGAAGATCTCAAGGACGTGATTGCCCAGATTGACCCCCAACCTACATCCTGTGAAGAATTGATTAGTTTGGTGCTACGACTGGATCATAGGATGAGCGAACGTAAAGGGGATCATAAAAGGAGAGAAAGAACCCTGTACCGCTATGAACGACCTCGTGTGGTAGAAACCGCTCCTATCTTCACACCTGAGGCCATGGAAATAGGTACTGTGCGAGCCGCACTCAAATTGGCAGAAAAAGACGCACGTCATAAACAAGGTCTTTGTTTGTACTGTGGACAAAAAGGGCACTTTGTGAAAGAATGCCCTGTAAAACCAAAAACCAATCGGTTCAGAAGTAGTCGGTTGGTATCTGCTGTCACCGATAAACCGTCGGAAAACTAATCAGCTCAAAGAAAGATGAAGGGGTTTCTTGGAGCCAGTCTTACCTCCCTTCTTTACATAGTGAAAGTTCCACTCAATAAGGACACCTATTTGTCGACCTAAGCTTGTTCATCGAGTTAGAGTGGTCCAGGTCCCAGCCATGATAGACTCAGGAGCCACAGGTGTTTTTATGGATATGAAGGAAGCACAACGCAGAGGCATACGCTTAATACTCAAGGATACTCCGGAGGTGGTGTATGTGGTGGATGGGAGAACACTAGACACCGGACCTATTGGATACCTTTCTGAACTTTGGAAGTGATGTATGGTCCCTCTCACTGGGAGAAACTCTCCTTTAATATCATACAGGCACCGCAATATGGCATAATTCTCGGATTACCTTGGTTACAGAAACATAACCCAGACTTAAATTGGGTAACCAGACAAGTATCCTTGACGTCCTCTTATTGTCAAGAACATTGTATGAAAATACCAGAGGGACCCGCAACCGCTTTGGCATCTGGCCTGTGTATAGCCACAGCAGCTGAAAAGAAAACAACACTCCCGCCCCAGTATCAAGAATATGCTGAAGTGTTTAACGACATGCAGGCTGAAAGCCTGCTTCTGCACAGACAATATGACTGTCAAATTGACCTGATTCCAGGGGCAGTTGTACCGAGTGGGAGAGTGTACGCCTTGTCAGAGCCCAAAAATCTACATCTCAGAGCATACCTGGATAAACGCCTGGAGATGGTGTTCATTCGTCCCTCCAAGTCACCGGCAGCCTCTCCACTCTTCTTCATCCCAAAGGCGAATGGCGAGCTCCTCGCTTGCATCGATTACAGAGCATTGAGCAACATTACGGTGAAGAATCGCTATCCACTTCCACTGATTCCGGTGTTGTTAGAACAAGTTAAAAAGGCATCGATCTATACGAAACTGGATCTAAAAGGGGCGTATCGCTTGGTTCGCATGAGAAGTGGTGATGAGTGGAAGACCGCATTCAAGACTCGCTATGGACTGTATGAATATCTAGTTATGCCCTTCTGGTTATGCAATGCCCTGGCGGCATTCCAATATTTCCTGAATGATGTTCTTCGTGAGATATTGGACCATTACGTGGTGGTTTACATAGATGATATTCTCATCTATTCAGAGGACGAAATAACGCACGTAAAACATTTGAAGTCTGTGTTGCAAAACCTACAAAACAACCGGTTATTCTCCAAGTTGAGTAAGTGCGATTTCCACGTCCACACTGTAGAGTTTCTTGGAGTCATGCTCACCCCATCAGGACAGGAAATGGCTGAAAGGAAGATCATTGCTGTGAAGGAGTGGCCACCGCCACAAAACGTTTGAGATGTCCAATGTTTTATAGGATATGCAAACTTTTACCGTCGCTTTATAAATCATTTTTCCAAGTTGGTGGCACCCATTACCAAACTACTGAAGAAGTCCCAAGTTTTCAAATGGACTCAAGAAGCACAGGAGGCATTCATGGTCCTGAAAAAAGCCTTTATTTCTGCCCCAGTCTTGACTCACCCTGATCCATTGAAGCCCTACATTGTGGAAGCAGATGCCTCTGATGTTGCTATTGGAGCTGTTTTATCTCAAAGACACTCTGTAATGGGACAACTCCATCCGGTGGCCTATATGTCCAGGAAGTTGAAGGAAGCCGAAAGGAACTACATCATTTCTGAAAAAGAGCTCCTGGCCATTAAGGAGGCATTCATGGAGTGGAGACACCTTTTGATGGGAGCGACTCATGTGGTGACACAGGAATTTGCAGTTTATGACCGCGGCCAGACACCTAATCCCCCGACAACGTTGGTGGATGTTGTTCTTTTCAGAATATCAATTCATCATTAGATACAGTCCCGGCAGTGATAACAAAAAAGTGGATGCTCTTACTAGACAATCATCTACCAAGGAACAGGAAACTACTCAGGAACATGTAATAGTTGATCCTATGAAAGTGCTTTGTGCCATACAACCGGATACCTTCCTCAAAGAGATCATACAAGGAGTGAACACCTTCTCATGGAAAGACATTCAGAGTGGCAATTAAAAGGAGGTATCCCAATGAGAGGTAACCGGATTCTTGTACCTACTGTATCACTACATAGAAAAGTCTTCCACTGGTGTCATGAACTACCAAGCGCAGGACACAATGGGATGATAAAGACCATGGACCATGGATCGAATAAACAGACAATTCTGATGGCCGTGTTTGTCAGTTGACATCAAGTCATGGATACAATTGTGTGAAGTCTGTGCTAAGATGAAAACAAATCACCAAAGGCCCTTAGGATTGTTACAACCTATGCCCACACCCGCATCGCCTTGGGAAGCCATCTCGCTGGACTTTGTTGTTGGGCTTCCAAATGACAAAGGATACACTGTTATCCTGGTAGTCGTGGATTATCTCACAAAGATGGGTCACTTTATCGCCTGCAAACAAATTCCATCGGCAGGCCTCTTGGCTCATTTACTCATGATACACATTGTACGCTTACATGGCCCCCAAAAACCATTGTGTCAGATCGCGAATCTCAGTTCACTGCCCAGTTTTGGAAAGTGT
Organism: Calotriton arnoldi; assembly: GCA_963921515.1. Taxonomy (NCBI): domain Eukaryota; kingdom Metazoa; phylum Chordata; class Amphibia; order Caudata; family Salamandridae; genus Calotriton; species Calotriton arnoldi. The sequence goes on from CAWUFW010005453.1 coordinate 495,664, forward strand.
GGTGTACCTCATTACACATTACCACAGCCTTGTCCACGAGCTTCCATCCGCAAACTGATGGTCAGACAGAACGCCTGAACCAGACATTGAAGCAATATCTACGCTGCTATGTGGACAACAGTACCGAAGCATGGGTGGACTACCTTTGGTTAGCCGAGATTGCTTACAACAGTGCTACACATAGCTCTACACAAGTGTCCCCCTTCTACAGGTCGTTTGGCTGTCACCCCAGGTTCATACCATTCATTCATCCCACGGAAACTATCAAGATACCTGAGGTGTGTAAGAGAGTGGCTCACATTCAAGAAACACTAACAAATGCTCAGGAGCAGTTGAGAAAGACTAAGGTCAAGTAGAAAAGATCTGCTGATAAACATCGAAGGCAAGGGCCTTTATACAAAAAAGGGGGCACAGTGTGGTTGTCCACCAAAAACATTTGTTTCAAGAAACACAGTGTTTTTAATCCAAGATACATTGGACCATATAAAATACTCAAATGTATCAATCTGGTGGCAATGAAACTGGCATTACCATCTCACCTACGGATTCAAACTGTATTCCACGTGTCACTGTTGAAACCGTCAACCACAGCCATGAAAAAACTACCATTGCCAGTTCTGGTTGATGAGGACGTTGAATATGAGGTAAAGAGAATCATTGATGCTAAACTGCGAAGAAACCGACTATGGTACCTGGTGGCATGGAAAGGGTATGGACCAGAAGAGAATTCCTGGGAACCTGCTTCTGGTGTGCCTGCGCCTAGGCTGGTGTCTTCTTTCCATAGAAAATTCCCTCTGAAACCTGCCCATCGGTGCGCTCTCGTTAAGAGGGGATGTACTGTTATATATCACTTGTTCGAGCGCACCTTGTTTGATTCCGGAAGGTCAGAGGGTACGCTAGGATCCCTGCATCAGGATCTCTCGCGGGCTGAGAACAATCGGGGACTACGATTCCCAGTAGCCTTAGCGAGTTACGTCGTGCGTGATTGAAACCACCTGTTAAACGGAGGACGGACGACGGAACAACGTCGGAAATTCTCTTCCCGGTTCCGGATAGAGCGAAGGACGCCGTCTTGTTCGCTGGTTTGGTAAGGGTGCTCTGCACCACTCGCCTTCTTCCTTGACCTTTCCCTGTTCTCGGAGAGGTCTTCTCCGTGCTTGCTGCGCAGGGGACTTCAAGTCCGGATTCAGACCATTTCACCTGCACCTTTGATTTCAGCCCGATTTACCCTTGCAGAGCCTTTAGGATACGGCTCTTTCTGGCTGTCTTGTGATTTGCTTTCCTTCTTGCAGACTTTTTCGTGTCCACTAGGGAGAATCACGGTTAGTGGTTCGACCAAGGTTATCCATGACATTTTCTTGAGCTCTACTGAGGGCAGGCACTCTGCAAAAAACCTTTACCAGTTAATGAAGGTTGTTGTGAATTTGCACCTTGTTATACTGGATGTGAAATACATACAAGGTATATTTGGGGATAAGACTTTTTATGTGTTTGCTGTCTCTTTGGCTCTATTTAACAGGGGTGGTAACCAGAGCGGTAGAGGACTACGCTCAACCCCTGTGATGACAAGTGGAGTCGATGAAGGGTATGTCACTATGTGGGAAGAAGCATTGATTCCTTAGCATTGACATTTAGAATGTATGGTTGAGTCTATGGTGTTATAGAGATTGATTACCTATATCTATATCCTAAATACAGCAAACCCAACAGACGAAAAATACTTAATGAGGAATTGTATTATGTACTTGCATTCTGCAGCGCTCAACGGAATTAGATGTTTATGATTCTTGTTGATGTAATTTCAGATCTCCCTCCTTGCTGTTCCCTCCCTTTCCTTCCCTCACTTGATCATCCCACTGTCCTGTGCTATTATAGCAGTTCTGGCTTGGGACTATCAAGAGGTGGACCATTGTGAGCAACAAACCGACCCTCAGGATTGCTACCTTGACATTTATTGCCCCACGAATTTCCGCTAGAGTAATTTCAGCTGCTAGGGTTTCCCTATTAGTGCGTGGAATAACCGGAAGGGGGATATTCCCTAAAAATTCAGTTATGTGTTCTGGAGGAACCTGAGGGGGGGCCGCATAGAGGTGGGCATAATAGTCATGGATGCCTTATTTATCCCGATCTGAGTAGTCACCAATTCCTGGTTGATAGTATATACTGCTAGTACGGGCGTAGGGGAGGGTTAGGGTCGTGTCATGCGGGCCAGTAAAGTGCCAGGTCGATCTGCTTCTACGTGTGCCCGAGCTGTGTAAGAATGAAGGTCAATGAGACATAGACGTTCCAGGAGTTCAGCATATTTTATCCTGGCATCCTGAAGCCTTTCCTGTTCCTCCGCATCCGCCCGGGCCTCTATTTCTAGCTTCTGCAATGTTGATTCCAAATCTGTAATATCTCGGGAAATCTCACGTCTGGCTCCCACTACTGCTCTCATGGATACCCCTCGGATAGTCACCTTAAAGGCTTCCCACTCTATCGACCGCGTTGTAGCTGTACCTTCATTGGTATCAAAGTAAGATGTGATTGATGTGGCGATAGTGTCTCTGAACACCTGGTCTTCCAACAGTAGGGGCTGCAGGTGCCACGTTGGGATTGGGGACGGGACCAGGCCCCAGTTAAAGGACAGTTCGAGTGGGTTATGATCCGAAATGGTCTTGCCTAAATAAGTAGTATGTGCTACGTGCGGAAGAAGGGTTGGCGTGCATAAGAATCTGTCTAACCGGGAGTGTAAACCATGGGGGTGTGAAAAGAAGGAATATTCACGCATATTTCTGTTATGTAAATGCCAAATGTCTGCCAAATCCCACCCCGATATCCAACGTTGTAGGGCTCGAGCTTGCTGGATCGTTATGGTGCCCGGCAGTGGGGGGTGAGAGCGACCCAACACAACATCTAGGACCGCATTAAAAATCTCCCCCCAACAACCAAGGGTATTGAGTCCAGTCTGCCAGAGCGATTGTTAGACGAGAGAGAAACGCCTCCTGGTCAGTATTGGGCACATATATTGATCCAAGGACTATCTGTCTCCCGTCTAAGGTGCCCTGTAACAATACATATTTGCCCTGCTCATCAATCTTGCTATCTTGTAGCAAAAAGGGGACCCCTGCCCGAATCCACACTGCTGCTCCACGTGAAAAGGCTGAGTAGGTAGTTGCATAGACCTGCCCTTGCCATTTTCTCTGCAATTTGGGGAGTTCAGCTGTCACCAAGTGGGTCTCCTGTAGGCATACTATTTGAGCCCCCTGCTTATGCAATTGTGCCAACACTCTATGACGCTTGTGGACTGAGCCCATACCCCGGACATTCCAAGTTATGAGATTATAACGTTCACCCACTGAAGCCATAAGAAAACAACATGTGATAGGGAAAACGACCCCTCGGAAGTCCCGTCCGGACCCCCAACCCCGCAGCCCAGCAGACCAGCATCAAGCATGTTAAGCAATCAACTTCCCAATTCACGGTCAATCGAAACAACATCGTTCGACCAAAACTATAAACTTAAACTAAAAACAAATCTTATGATGAAACCAGTGCCTTCGCTAATAGGTTGGGCAATCGATGTGACAATTATGTGGCGTTCTAGGAACGTAGTGTCCGGTGCGGTACAGCCCGGGCCTTAGATAAAGTCAGCAGAACATGCTATATCATCCCTGCCAACAGTTGCTGCAAGTGACATATACCATCTGCCCGCCAATCATTATTGTAACCTATGCATCCTAGGAGATGTAACTGATTCGCAAAATAAACTCCCCATATTTCCATCGAAGCCCCCAAGCACTGACACCAATGTTGGTATATCTAGCAAATATAATACAAGTGTAACACCATCTACAGTTAGCTAATCGTGTGTAGAGGTTTTAGCCCAGCACTCAGTTGCGTAGATTCGGACGGGAACAATGCAACACTGCCCCCAGAGTCAGAGTCTGATGTCGCTTCCATCGAGGGGCTGGTGCTGATCGAAGGGCGGGTAATCCATAAGGTATTGGTCGTTCAAAGGGCCCCCTGTCTACCCTCCAGAACTGCCTGCAGGGATGGGGCCCCAGATGAGCCCTCCTGTGTAGTGAGACCTCTTCTGCATCGTCCCTGCGACCGTTGTGATCTTGGCCACGATCCCACCTGGTGACCACTCCCACCGAGTCTGGGAATTTCCTGTCCAGCCACTCCCAGGCACGCTCCGGGATGCCAAAGAAATAGGAGCGCTGGTCGTGGAGTATTTTAAACTTTTCTGGAAACAAGAGAGCAAAAGACAGGCCAACAGTGCCTGCACGTGACTTGACTCCCAAGAAAGATGAGCGCTTCTTCTGTACTTCAATAGTGTAATCTGGAAAAATCGAGACTTTGGCATTGTCGATCGAGATAGGACCATGTTTGCGAGCAGCCTGTAAGAGGAGATCTCGGTCCCAAAAGTTCAGAATCTTGGCTATGATCGGCCTCGGATTAGCGCCGGGAATAGGCTTTTTGGCAGGCACTCGATGTGCTCGTTCCACTGTAAATAAGGCGGACAGTCCCATGGGAGCTACTTTCGTCCGTAGCCATTCCTCTATAAACAGTGTGGGTCGCGACCCTTCAATGCCTTCGGGAAGTCCCACTATTGGTAAATTGTTGCGCCGGGACCTCCCTTCGGCATCTTCAGCCTGGGCCTGTAGGATGTCAATTTGACGACGCATCTGTGAGATCTGTGCTTCATTCGCTTTAACCTTAGGCGTTGTCAGATCCAACGTTGCCTCAGTGGACTTCACCCGGTCTGCTAATTCCTTGTGGTTGTCTTTTAGTAGGTTGAGTTCAGTAGAAATTGTCCCCAATTGCTGGGCAATGGCTAATCGGGACTCGCGTATCTCCAGAAGAATCATGTCCAGTTTGTCTGCTGGAGGATGGGACATGTCACTGTCTTCTTGCACGGATCGTGCTGGGGAGGTCCTAGAGGGCGGGGAGCGCGATCTCGCCCCTGCTGATAGGGCCTCGGATTTGTTTTTTGGGCGCCCCATTATCCGTAATGTAACCGCCAAGCCAGTGGCAGCTCTCAGCAGATGAGGGAGTACACGCAGGCAGACCAGCAATCCCTCGATCTGACGGGACCAGCCTATCCCCTGCAGCTGCAATCACACCGTCATCCGACTACTAACGGGTGCAACTGCATGTGAAGGTTATAAACACGATGGGAGGAAAACTTAGTAATTTAATGCTAGTCCAGATGTCCTCCACAACCCACAAGCGGGTCATTCGTTGGATCAGCTTTTGGGAAGACTACTCCACCCCGCCCCCATCCACAGAGGCCTCCCCGTGTTGTGATCAGTAGTTTTTAGCTGGTGGTGAGGAAGCACCACCCAGAGACATCTCCCCACAGTTCCAGCATCCAGCAGGGCCACGACGACCACCAGTAGCTGACTCCAACCAAGACGCAGGGCCAGAAAGTCAATGCTGCTAGTCAGGGCTTAACCCCAATAGCCCCAGACTCCACCGCAGCAGGTGCTGCCTTACCCGTTCCCGGACTCCTGGAGGCGTGCAACGCAGGGCCCCTCTCCGTTGGCAAGCCGCTGATCGATCTTCAGGACACCCGGCAGAGCGAATTGAGAATAGAAGAAGATGGGAGGAAGCAGGTCGGAGCAGAACCTCTTCTCGTCCCCATTCTGGATTTAATCAGGTCCAGCCAAGGCCCTCTCATAGCTCCCCAATCGTCTCCAGCCAGCTCAATCCCGACAAAACCGGGAGAACCAACACAGTCACCCTGTGGACTTTACTGATGCCACTGCTCCTTTCAGGGGGTTCCTCCCAGCCAGTCCAGCCTAGCACAGTGTGGGTCCTCCGCTCAGTTCAATGCAAGATAAATCCGGCGGTGTAGACGCCGCCGGGGCGCTTTTCGACACCCGCACCCGGCCACAGGATCAGGGGGATGCACTATTCATTGGGAGGGCCCCTCCGGTTCTCCTTGCCCATGGTGCCAGTCAGTTTCACCCTCCAGGCTTTGAGTACGTGATCGGGGTGAGGATTGTGCCCCTGGTCTCCGGTCCGCGGAATGGGGAGCGTCACCAGGGGGGGCGCCGCCGATCCACCACAGCGTTCCAGGAAGCCCCAGCCGCCGGCCGCCGGCCACCGCAAGCCTCACGCTCGCGAGGGCGATCCATGTCTGATGTGTGCGTAGGGCTGACCCGCCCCCGACAAGTGCGCCAAGGCCGGCAAGCTCCCTCCGATAATCGGGGCCCCAGTTGCAAGGGGCCTTAGTTTAATGCACGGCCAGCGCTGCCCTACGCGCCCCGGCTCCCATCAGTAGAGGTGGGCCGCGGGGATCCATTGCCGCACAGCTCCAACTCCATTGGGGCGTAACCACTGCACAGTGTACCAGCCCCAGGGCCTCCACATAGGAAAGAGTCAGATCTGGAGCCGGGCAGCGCCCAGCGGCCGCTCCACGGACGATCGGGCCAATCACAGCAATCCTTACCGTGTCACCAGGCCGCAGCAACCGGCACCTCGTTGCAGGTCACCGGGGGGCTCAGTCACTTCCACCACTCCTCCGCTAGCTCAGATGCACCCCCAGGATGTTAGGCCTCCGACCTGAGCTGGATCTGGGCCACAGGGATCACTGTTTGAGCCAGTGACACTGCCTTTCTCGCCACTGCAGACCAGGCCACAGCACACCCGTCCATGCAGCGGGGCCGGAACTGCCGCAAACTTCAAGGAAACTCCGTTCCGCCATAACCATATACTTCTGCAGTCTTTCTCGGGCCCGCAGATGGCAGCCTAGGCAAGGTTTAGGCAGGGATAGATACCGGATTAATGTCTCGGGCCCGGAGCTTGCCGCTTAAGCGACCGCCATCTTAGGCAGTTAGCCACGCCCCTCACCATTCATTTTTTGTTGAGCTGGATCATAGGGCACGGCTGGGGGAGTACCATTTGAAGGTTTCTTGAAAGAAGTTAAGACCTTCTTGATAAGTGCCTTGAATTGTATCCTAGCTCTGACTGAAAGCCAATGCAGCTTTTTAATGGTGGCGGAAACTGAGCAGAACTTGGGAAGATTTAGGAGTACACTGGCTGCAGCATTTTGGATCATCTGAAGCTTATTCGACAGACGTTCTTGAGCGCCAACAAACAAAGAGTTGTAGTAATCAATTTTGGTGATGATAAGTGCTAATATCAACGATTTTGTTTTAGCTCCAAATGGAGAAAAGGGAGGATTTTATATTTAATTTGCAGCATTAGAAAATAGGATGATGCGATTTTTGTACAATGTTCAATGAAGGTCAGTTTGGAGTCCATTATAACCCCGAAGTTTCTTACTTTCTGAAAGGGATTGGGAGTGAGCCATTCGATGGCCACCAGGACTGATTCCAGAAAGAGGTGTTCTGACCGAAAAGCAACACATCAGTTTTATCTGAGTTAAGCTTCAGATAGTTGGCTTGCATCCAATGTGCAATGTTACTCATATGTGATCTAAATTGAAGAGCTACCTACTCTAACTCAGATGAGGCAGACACCAGTAGTTGTGTGTCCTTCGCGTAGGAACACCCTGAAAACCACAGGATCTGATCAAAAGGATAAGAGGGAAGATGTAAGCACTAAACAGTGTGGGGCTTAGGGAGGATCCCTGAGGGACCCCACATTGGAGACTGAAAGGGGAGGAGGAGTAGTCGCCCCAGTCACTAATTGCTCTCTGTCGGATAAGAATGATTCAATTAGCTTGAGAGCTGGCCCCTCTACATTCATGTTCTTGAAGTGTTTGACCAAAATGCCATGGTTTACTGTATCGAATGCGGCCGATAGGTCCAACAGGACCAAGGTCGCACTGTCTCGTCTAGCTACAATAGTTCTGATTTCTTCACTAGCTATTAAGAGGGCTAATTCTGTGCTGTATTTTGGTCTTAAACTGTGTTGCGCTGAGTCAAGGCTATTCACGTTCTCTAGAAAAAATTAATTTCTGTTTTCAATGCTTTTTCCAGTATTATTGCTGGAAAAGGTAAGTGAGAGATTGGCCGATCGTTCTTCACTTCCTCCACATTCAGTGAAGGTTTTTTTTCATCAGTGGGAGGATAGAAGCCTTTTTCCCGCTATTAGGGAAGGAGAATAATTCCAAGACCAAATTACTGCGGTTAGATGGATGACAAAAGTTTTAGATACGGGGAGGAGAACCTCCGGAGGACATGGATCTGTGGGTGATCCTGATGTAGTTGTTTTCAGAAGGGCATTCACCTTTTCTTCAGCAAGGGGCATGAAAGAATTGAAATGTATGGACGAAGCTGGTGTGGCGCGATCAGGAACAGCTTCCTCAAGAGTCGTGTTTTCTTTTGACTCGGGTTGTCACAGGCATTAGAAAACTCCTGAAATATTATATTAACTTTAGAAAAGAAGAGGTTGGCTAGCTGATCAACGAAACATTGACTAGGTGCTATACCCTTTACATTACCAAGTTTCGAGAGGGTATTAACAGTGGCAAAAAGCTCTCTAGATGAATTTATTGGTCATTCTGATTTTGTCAGTGAAATTGTTTGCTTTAGTAGGCCTAATTTGCATTTTATAGTCTTTTCGTAGGCTTTTATAAATTAGTTATTTCCCTTGGGTCATAGTATAATCTCCAATTTTGTTCCTGTCATCCTCATTTTCATTTTTGATCCCTAGGTTCCTGAGTGAACCAGGGGGCAGACTGCGATTTCCGATGGTTCATTCTAGTTTTTAACAGAGCTAGTTGAGTGACAGCAACGTTGACCCAGGCATTCAAGTCAGAAGCCGCTGTCTTTGTTTAGCGTGGGTATTGAGTTACCAAGAAGATGATCACATTTCATATTGTCTATTTCTTTCCAAGCTCTGCTTTTTCTCAAGGCTAGCGGTTGTGCCAAACCATTATTCGGTGCAGTGACGTTCAATTTAAAATTATTGGCTTTGTGATCCATCCAGATTAGCGGTACCACTTTTATTATTTGGATATTCGGGTTGTTAGTAAAAAGTCCGACCAAGATATGATTAGGATGGAAGGAATGTGAATGTTGAAATGATGAAGAACACAGCTTGTCACTTCTGTGGGAAGATCTGGCACTGGAGGAGGGGAGTGTCATCATAATCCAAACAGGATTCAAGGGGAACTTGTTCCTCAGATGCAGTGAAATGTGATGGCCCCAACTATGCAAACTGTAGAGTCAGAAATCATTGCGAATGTACATACCTTCAGCACAAGTGAAGGAACAAAACATGAGAAACAAAATGCTCTGTAGTGGAGGGAATCAACAGAATTAATTGATTCTGAATCATGAGTTGGCAGGTAGCAGTTCACAATGATGGTGCCTGAGGGTAGAGGGGGATTGCGTACTTGGACCAGATCTAGAGATAAACCAAAGTGACCCATATGTTGGCAAAGAAGGTAATCGCTTTTACATTTCATTTTAATTGGAGCGGAGACTACCCGTTCTACAGTTTGTTCCATGGAAATCCTCAACTGTATTGATGTATTGTAGGATCGAGTTACAAGCGAGGACGACAATGAAGATGCCGGTAACTTTAAAAAAAAAAAAAATCTTTTATTGCATTTTCAAAAGATAGAGGCAGCAACGCTACCGTGCAAGGTAGCTCAAAAACCTAACTAATATAAACAATATGTGATTGACCAATACAGAAGATCATTAACGTCATACATCAAATCAGTGACCTTAGTTGACACTACGGGTGACAGGTTACAGTCATACAGTGTATCAATCCGCTATATCTGGAGATCTGGCTAGGGCTTGTTGTTGAAGAAATTGGCGTAGTGGTTCCCAAATATCCTTGGGTTTGTTCGACGTTGGTAGTTCTTCCGCGTACAGTTCAAGATTTTCCTTACAATACACCATGTCTTTGAGCCAGTGTTCGTCTTTCGGTGCATGAGTGCCCTCCCATGTTACAGCAACCCGGCGTTTAGCCATCAATAATGCAACACGTACAAATTTGCCTAAAGTCCCTTTCATATGAGGAACATAACATAATAAACATACCAACGGTGTACATTGCAATTCTATCCCAGACATTTTTTGTACATGTTGCACCACATGTTCCCAAAACCGCGCCACCAGCCCACAGTCCCAGGCGAGGTGCCAAAAATCCGCATCCAATTGGCCACATCGCTTACATCTGCTAGTCTCGCGTAGGCCATATCTGTGTAACCGGAGGGGCGTGTGATATATCTGATGGAGGTACTTAAAGTGTATGATTCGTAGGTTGCCATTTGGTGTGAGTTTGCTGGTGAGGTTGCAGATATGTTCCCACTCTGAGAGCGTCAGGGGGGGAGTCAGCTTATCATTCCAACGGGCAAGACTCTTATCCGTTTCAATGGTTTTCTCGGCCCGTACTGCCCTATAAAGTTTTGTGACTAGCTTTCTCCGTGTAGGAGTAGTTAACAGTAGCTGTAAGGACTGTAGAGCTGGTGGCTCGGCCGGATACGTAGTATAATGTGATCTAACAGCTTGCCTAAGTCTATGGATAGTAAACTGGAATAGTGGTGTAGGGTTAGTGATATATTGGAGGTCTTCAGAAGGAACGAAATTGCCATCTGGGTAAAGGTTGTGCATAGTATCTATGCCTTCCTCCCTTAGCGATCGCACTGGGCCGTCTTCCTGTGTCACCGACAGTGCGACATGATGTGCCAGGGGCAGCGCTGGGGCATATAGAGGGAGCTTAGTGGCAAGCTTGCCTATAGATTGCCATGCTGCAATCGTTGTGTCCAGTGTGGTAATTTCAGCTTTTGGGGTACCTCGCCGTGTATGTGTAATGATACTAGGTAGGGGGAGCGGATGGGCATCGCCGTCTTCAACTGCCACGTGAGGAGTGTAGGCATGCGGATTTAACCAGTAATATGCATACTGTGCTTGGGCACATAAATAATAAATATACGGGTCTGGTGTACTGAATCCCCCTTTGGCATAATCGAGTGTGAGTGTTGCCCAGCCCACTCGAGCCTGTTTGCCTCCCCAAATTAATCTGAGCAGAGATGTTCGCTTGGCATTGAAAACGGGTTGTGTCAGTTTCATTGGAATATTGGAGAATAAATACAAAAATCGCGGTAAGATGACCATTTTGATAATTGCAATGCGATCGGCCAGGGATAATGGCAATGCACTCCATCTTTCGACTTGTTGATTGAGTGTGGTACACGCTCGTCCATAATTTTCTTTTATAACGACTTCGGGGTCGTGATGGATCATAACCCCTAGGTATTTAACGGGATCTGTGGTCCATACTAGGGGGTACTCCATAGTCGGTGGGGGGGTCATAGCTGTCAGAGGTATAATCACTGATTTGTCCCAATTAATGGTGAGTCCAGAGAACAGCCCAAACCTGATATACTCTCTCAGCACCTGCGCCAAATAACGACAGGGCTCCCTGATAAAAAGCACCATGTCGTCAGCATAGAGGGATATGCCAACAGATCAGTGTATGAAATTGAGAGCCATCTCTCTATGTCGCTGATGAATCACACATGCCAGGGGCTCAAGTGCAAGAGCAAACAGCAGTGGTGATAAGGGGCAACCTTGTCGGGTGCCTCGTTTAATTGGGAATGGCTCTGATGTCAGACCGCCCACCCGCGCCGAAGGGTCGGTATATAACAGTCTCACCCAGCCCAGAAATATTGGTGGAAACCCCATCCGCTGCAGGATTTGGAACATGTAGCTCCACTCTATAGAATCAAACGCTTTAGTTGCGTCTAAAATTACGGCAGCAGCGTGCAGACCCGGGTCGAGGACATGCATCATCGCAAATATGGTTCTGATATTGTGGGATGTTGATCTTTCTGGTATGAAACCAGATTGGTCCGGAAGGACCAAACAGGTCATCAAAGGCTGGAGTTTGGTGGCTAGAATTTTTCGAGTATTTTAGCATCAAGGTTGATTAGGGATAAGGGCCGATACAATTTGCAGAAGTCGGATGGTTTGTCCTTTTTTTAGGAGGGTGATAATTAATGCTTGACGAAGGGATGGTGGCGGAATACCTGATTCATGTGCTTCAGCGTACATTTCTAATAAGTGTGGTGTGACTATATCTGCATATTCTTTATAAAATTCGGCCGTGAGGCCATCCGGCCCCGGTGCTTTTGCGTTAGGTAAGGCACATATTGCCGCTTTTATGTCCGATTCATCAATTGGTTGATTCAAATAATCACAGTGACCATCCGCTAGCCACGCACAGGCAATGTCCGCCAAATATTCTGCTATATCTAAATCAGGCGCTGTCTCCTGCGACGTGTACATCGTGGCATAAAAGTCTCGTAATTGGTCCACTATTTCCAGGGGAGTGTAATATTCCGCCCCTTGAGAGTCAGTTATTTTGTCTATGTGGTGATGTTCGGTGTGAAATTTGAGTTTTGCAGATGGATTGCGGCCTGGTCTACCACCCTCCCCATATGCCCTGGCTACATGTCTGCGTGACAGATAACGGATTTCGGATTCTGCTAGTGTGTCGTATTCCAGAACCAACTCGTGGATACGAGAGAGTGTGGTTAGGCATGGTTTGACTGTGTATTCACGCTCAAGGATCGCTAGTGTGGTCTCTATCTTAGTGAGTTGACCTCTGATGTCTTTTTAAGATACCGGCTGTGGTGCTGATGCAGACCCCCCGTATTGTCACCTTAAAGGCCTCCCAAAGGGTGGCAACACTGTCAACAGTGCCTACATTTATCTAAAAATATTGTACTATGGCTTTCCTAATGGTATCAGCATATATGGGGTCCAGTAGAGCCTCTGACCGAAAGCGCCACGTGAACGGACGGTGAACTGTGGTTGGCATGTTAAAAACAAGTTGCACTGGGTTGTGGTCTGAGAGAGTGCATGGAAGAGTGGTGATGTCAGTGACCCATTCAGTTGCTCCCTCACTCAGAAGCCAATAATCCAACCTAGACCAGCTATTATGTGCTGGTGTGGCATGGGTACCCTCTCTCGCTGCACCATTGCGAAGTCTCCAAACATCGACCAGCCCAAATTCCATCATCGCATTGTTAACACTCTGGGCTACTCTTGGTGTGCGAACGCCTTGCGGACTGGATTTATCTAGATTGGGATCTAGGTAGGTGTTAAGATCCCCCCCCACATAATGGCCGCCTCCGGCCAGTCTCTCAGCACGCCATACATTCGCTGAAAGACTTCAGGGTCATCTGCTATGGGCCCGTACACATTTATGAAAGTAATCAGGGAATTCCCAAGCTTATATGGACCATAGGCCAGCGTCCCCCGTCATCTATATAGGTTTTGATTGGTGTAAATGGGATACCTCTTTTAATCAGAATGAGAACCTCCCTGTCGTAAGAAGAATAGGAGGAGGCCAGCTTAAACTCAGCCCATTTAAGTGTAATTCTGGTTTCGGAAATCTTAGTCAAATGTGTCTGCTGTAGGAGAGCAACCTGAGTTCTGTGTCGGTCCAAATACGCAAAGACTTGGCAAATTTTTGGGGGGGAATTCAGCCCGCGGATATTCCACGTTAAACAATTATAGCAATCACCCATTAATACCTGTAAAGACTCTTACCAACAGTGGAGTGGTCAACTGGCAGTCATGATACATGGCAAATGAAATGTAGTCCCTATTCCTCGTATCAATACATTCACATTGAACAGTTCCCATATCAACAACATATGTTCCCCCCACCCCCACCCACTTTAGCAGCCCCAAAATGCCAAAGCCATACCCATTAATCAAAAAATGCCCCAACATGTGAAAAAATATATATAAAGAGATGTGGGGTATACCCATTAGGGGACGCTGCGGCACAATCAACTCCCTGGTGGATAAGGGAGGTGGCCACCGATTAGAGAGTGTATGCTCCCTGAATCAATATCTCTGCGCTTGAAAAAGTGTAGTGAGCCTATCATGCTACAGCAGATTGTATACTGATAGGTGCATCAGTATCAAAGTCAGCAATTATAAAAGGATAGGAAGACATCAGCTCAATCAGGTCCATCCCTATAACCTGGCGGTGAAAATGGAAGATCCAATATAGCAGTGGCTCTAAGCTGTATCATGCAGTGAAACGGTGACAACAAAGTCCCTGACAGCACCGGTGCTGTGAGATATTCAGTGTGTGGAGAGTCATGGGTATCATTCCTCGGTGTCCGATGCATCAGGAGATGCTTTCTTTTTGCGCCGAAGAGACTTGGCAAATTCCGTGGCCTGCTTGGGGTTAGTAAAAATCTTGGCCTTGTCATCGGTGCCTATTCGTAGCCGGGCTGGATAGAGCATGGCATATTGAATGTTTTCGGCGATTAGGATCTTTTTTGCTGGTTGAAATTCCTTCCTAGCTGCCTGTACAGTCGCCGTAAAGTCAGGGTAAAATGACAAGGTGTTGCCTTGATAGGTAATGTTGCCCTTTTGCCTGGAGATGCGGAGCACCGCATCCCTATCCCTAAAATGAAGCAATCGGGCGATTATCGGTCTAGGTTGAGTACCCGGCGGCGGTCGCACCGCCAGAGAACGGTGAGCCCGCTCCACAATAAACATATCAGAAAGGTTGTCGGCGCCACACATGTCCCGGAGCAGGTTTTCAACGGAGGTTTCCAAGCGCCCCACATTTGTGGATTCTGGCAGACCTAAAATGCGTATGTTATTGCGCCGGGAGCGCTCTTCAAGGTCTTTGTTTTTGGCTTGAATGACTTCTAAGAGTTTTTCCATGTCAGATGTCTTCGTAGCAACCTGCTGCAGACCATCCTCCGTGTTTGAAATGCGCTGTTCCGCCTCGCCAATCGGCACCCCCTGCCTGTCTAGTTTGGCGGATATATGGTCCATGCACCCATTGAGGGCCTCCATCTTGTCATCTATAGATTGCAAGCTAGTCTGGATAGCTGCTAGGGTTTTTTCCAGAGCAGTCGGGCCATAGTGGCAGTGTCCAGCTCTGAATCAGAGGCAGCTGTTTGTTGGGATTTGCCAGATTTGTGCAAATCAAAATTAAGGCGTGGTTGATTCCTGTCAGGCTTGCCCATGTTTGCTGGTATATGGAAACTCCGGGGCGCGTGCCCCAAAACAGTATGCTCAGGTCGCTGATTGTTACACCAATATTGCAGACCCTCCACTCACTTTAATCTGCCAGAGAGCAGGAAAGATCGGTGCGCACAGTTATTCCCGCTGTGCTTCACGCACACTGCTCAATAGGTCAATCCTCCCACAAAGGCCACTATAAGCAGTGCTGGGATCAACGTGACAAGCCCTTCTTTTCAGGAGCTAAGAGCGTCATGTACTGTCCTGAAATATACGTGGACCTCACTGGGCAGGCCCCGACTCACAGCACAGCAAAGCAACACCAGGTCAAACTGCGCACTTCTAGTCCCAGTGCTATAAGCGCGTGCACTTGCCAGCCACGCAGGGGGTCTACCGGGCCGAAGTCTCACAATCCATCAGGGTCTCAGTGGCGGCATAACAGCAGGTCCGAAAAGGCAGATAGACACGGAAACTTCACTCAGATCAGCCAGAGGCAGCTCGAGCCCCAGTAGCGCAGCAGTCCGATTGCTCAGGCCCCACTGCAGTACAGAGTGTGCAGCCCGCCGAGCGGCGTCCCCCACACGATCGCGCCCCAGAGACTCACCACAGGCCAGATCGCCAGTGCCATAGGTATGTGTCACAGCTCCTCCGCTGTTCTGCGCACCGTGGTAGCGAAGCTCCCGCGCCCCCCACAGCAATATGTCCACACTAGAATGCTTCAGTTCAGCTGGACACCGGGATAGGGTATGTTGCGGCACCGCAGCACGCACCCACCGCACCAGGCCTCACTGCGATACCGGGCCACGATCAGCAGCGTCCCGCCGGCTCTCAGCACCTTCCGCCTTCTCCACACAGCACTATGGCCTCACTAGATCACCTCAGTCCGGCCGGACATCGGGATAGGATATGTTGCGGCTCCGCGGCTTGCACTCACCGCATCAGGCCACACTGCGACACCGGGCCACAAACAGCAGTGTCTCAGCAATTCGCAGCCCCTTCCTCAGTCTCACGTTTGGTGCTGCCCAGGGTGCAGGATTTGCTGTGCAATGGTCCTCGGCGAAGTCGCCCCACCATCAGCGTAAGCTGCACAGACCACCGGCAAGCGTAGAAGCACGTACTCCTCAACGCTCTCCCCTCCGCAGGCCCACCAGCCGGTGATCCCACATAGAGAGCCGCCCCGGGACCACAGACACAGAGAAGCGGTCGGCGGCCCAAGCGGTGCTGATGTTAACTGCCCGATTCATTGGTTGAGAAGAGTCAGGGCAGTCCGGCCATGCTCTGAGCTCTGGGTCCCAGCCGAGTTCGTTGTAGTTCACGAGGCCGCCATATTGTCCTGGATGCGGCGCGATCATAATCACCTCTTCCGTCCATCCGGGTCGGTTAACTGCCAACAAACTCTGCCAACATATCGCGCAGTGTGTGTATGAGAGGCGCCACAGCTTTGGCGACTCAGATAGCTGAGAGGGAGCAGGATTGGCAAAGGATAATGTTGGTGGCCGGCAGAGCTGCACTACAGTGCGGCCATCTTGCCGTGCACCGAGCCATGCCCCCCAAGATGCCGGTAACTTATGACTGATGCGAGAGTTGCCTTCTATCTCAACCAAAATATATCTTGTGAAAATAAAGATAAACGATACTAAGTTACAAGCGGTTGCTACCATTTGGTGACTACCAAATTTAAACCCGATCTTTGGAGCGACAGTGAATCTTGGTTGCTGCTTTGTATGGTCCTGGAAGACACAGCCAGGTTCCTTATTATTCAGGGTCATCAATACACACAAGAATCGACGTCCTGATGATGGTCTTATAGATGTCTTCACACCAAAGACCGAAACGTCGACATTTTGACCCATTTTCTTTGTTAGCAGCCTGTCAGGAATTGTTCATTGTATTGTCAATGATGTTTTACCTGTCAATCAATTTGTGAAATGGGCAAGGGCATAAGTGTGTCATGTTAAAAGATCGATATGAAAGAGTGTTCATTCAGGCCCTTTTGTTCTCATGTGACTTATAATCTGTACCCTTTTTAGAATATAGTCTTTTATAAATTTAAATTTGATCTAGTATGCACTTGTGTTGAATTGTATATCTTTGTTCACTTTTGCATTTTAATTCGCTGGATAATTATCAATTTATTTTGACATCGGTTGTGAAGAAGCTACTATTTAGGGCTTTAGGTAATTTATGTCTTGAAATATAAAAAGCTTAGATCTTGAAAAGAATCCCTTGAGGGCATCTTTACCTTAACCTGTACATTACCCAAGCCTCCAAGGGTCTATTGGGTTGCCCATTGTGTGTTTGGTATTGTAAATACGGCGCATTCATGGTGGCGCAAGGATATCGCAGGCTGGCTAAGGGAACCTGATGCATCTCTACAGATGCGTCAGTTTCTTGTAAATCTGCCCCTCAATGTTTAAAATAAACTGACCAAATAAAAGAGAACCTACCTCGGTATTAAGACCTGCTCTCAAGGATAAGGTATAGGATTTTTCTGGAAAAGAAACTGGATTAATAATAAGAGCAGAACCGGTTAAAATAAAAGTCAAGCCAGATGCCATGTTCCCTAGAACTAGACAATACAGACTTTCTAAGGAAGCAGAAGAGGGATGAAACTGGTGTCTGAAAAAATGATTGAGCAGGGAATCATCTGGGAGGTACTTGGTAGTCATTGTAACTCTCTTGTGATGGGAATTAAAAAAGCTGAATGGCAAATGGAGAGTCGTACAAGATCTCTGAAAGATTATTAAGATAGTTATTCTATGTTCTCCTGTGGTACTGAATCGAGCACTAGTATTGTTTCAAGTTCCATCAGGTACAGAATGCTATACAGTCATCGACTTTCTTCTCATTTCCTTTGGATGAGGATGAATTTCTTTTTGCTTTCACATTTTTGAATAAAGTTCTCATTTGGTGTAGAATCCCTTAAGGGAATACAGAAAGTTCTTTGATTTCTTTCCAAATCCTAAAGAAAGATCTAGAGAATTTGAGGCTGCTTTGCAATTCATTGTTAGTGGAGTATATAGCTGACCTACTGGTTGCACCTAAGGCAAAGAAAGACTATAAGCTGAATACAATTGGCCTGTTGAATCATTTAGCTGAGAATAGACATAAGATCTCTTGAAATAAAATGCAGTACTGTAAGAAGGAAGTGATTTATCTTGGACACCATATTTAAAAAGGAGTGACAAAAGTTCCAAAAGAACCTGTTTATGCAATTCTGAAAATGAGCCAGCCGACCGCCCTTGGGAAGGTTTGGATGTTTCTGGGCATTGAACTGTTGTCAGTGGATTCCAAACTTTTCCTTGATTCAAAAACTTTTAATAAGGTTGACATGGTACCATTCAAGATACGGTACCATTTAACACTATATGTTCAGAAGCATTTGAATAGTTGAAAGAGAGTCTGTGTCATGAACCCGCACTCTGGATCTCTGCCTACAGTTTAACAATTTATCTGTACTGTCATGAGAAAGGTGGATGTGCACTTTCGATTCTGACACAGAGGCATTGTGGTCTTATGCGTACTGTGGCCTACTTGTCAGCAGTATTGAATCCAGTAGCTGCACGTCTTCCAGGTTGTTTGAAATTGGTTACAGCTGTTTGAATTGCCATCGAACAGTGTGAATGAATTGTGATGGGTCATACTATAATATTTATGTACCACACTCAGTAGCGATCTTGTTGACTAGAACGAGAACTCAGCATCTTACTAACAATAGGCTAACATGTTATGAGCAAGTGATACTTGCAGCTGAGAACATCTCGATTAAGAGGTGTAGTACTTTGAAACCAGCAACACTGCTTCCTATTTCAGACAGAATTTGGGAAGACTGGTAAATTGATGATGTTGAAAATGAATCTGAGCATGATTGTGTTGAGTTGACTGAGTTATGATTAAACCCAAGACCAGATATAAAAGAAAATCCTCTGGAAATGTCTGATCTGACAATATTTGTTGATGGTTATTGCATAGCAGACCAATATGGAGCACTGAGAGCTGCCTTTGCAGTATGTTCCATTTCAGAGACACTGGAAGCAACTTCTCTGCCAAATGTAAGTTACGCACAGGTGGCAGAGTTGGTTGCATTGGCTAGAGCTTGAAGCTTCTCAGAGAATTTGAATGTGATGATTTCAACAGCCAGCCAGTATGATTTTGGAGTTGTGCATGATTTTAGCCAAACCTGGCCCCAAAGGTTTTTTTTGTGACATCTTCTGGAGCTCCTCTAAAGACTTGTGCTTACATATTCAAGTTGTTGAAAGCAATACAGAAGCCGTAGGAGATTGCAGTGGTCAAATGTGTTGCCCATAAAGCTGGAAAAGATCTAGTCACACTTGGAAATAAATATGTGGACCAAATGGCAAAGTATTGTGCATTACAAGATGAAACAGTTGTGCAGGAGAGCGAGGATGATGAATCAAGAGCAAGTACAGTCCAAAATGCAAAAAATGTAAATTGTTTCTTTATGAGCTCGCCAGGATGAGCCACCTGATGAGGAGAAAAAAGATGGAAAAAATTGGGTTACAAGAAAAACTACCAGGATTTTATGTAAATGCTGAGAGAAAATATGTTCTCCCTGACTCAATGTGGTATCCAATGGCCAAGTACTTGTGTGGAATAAAGCATGCAGGTAGATATAGTCTAACCAGAATATTTAAAAAAATACTGGGAAAAAATACATTTCAAAATGTTGCTGAGGATGTTTGTGGATATTGCATTGGGGTGCCAGTTAAACAATCAGGGAAGAAGACTGTTACAATCATCAATCAAGATTCATATTGATAAATCAGATGGCCCACTTACAGGACTGCAAGCAGACTTTATTGAAATGCAAATCACAACGATTTAAAGTACATCTTAGTGATTGCCTGCCTGTCTTCTAAATGGGTCAGGTAGCCTTATAGTTGCTAAATTGTTTTGGAGGAAGTTGATACAATGGTTTGGCTTCCCCACTTCTATTGAGACAGATCATGGTACACACTTCAAAAACAAGGTTTTGCAAATCATCTGCACAGCATTGCAAATAAACCAAAGTTGCACTGTAGCTGTCGTCCTTAATCTTCTGGAGTGGTAGGAAGGGCAAATGGTACTCTCAAGAATAAACTGGCAAAAATGTTGTGCTTCAACTGGTTTGAAATGGGCTGACACCCTTCTGCTTGTTGTGAAGAGCATGAGAAGTACACCCAACAGAAAGACTGGTTTGTCACCTCATGAAGTTATCATGGGCAGAGCAATGAGGCTTGCATATGTTCAATCAGCTGAACTAGTTTCAATAACTGATGACATAGTGCTGGATTACTGCAAAGGTCTGGCTGATACGGTGAAATCTGTGAATGTGGTGAATGTGACAACAGTAGAAGCAAAAAGCATGTCTTGTCATACCTTGAGCCCGGGGGATTGGATTGCAGTTTGAAAACACGTGAGAAAGAGCTGCCTGGAGGAGAAGTAGAAGAGTCCCTACCGGGTGATTTTGTCAACAAACACTGGAGGGAAGTGTTCAGGAGTGCCACAGTGGATCCATTCTGCTCACACAAAGAGATTGAGAGTGGCATAAGATGGAGAAGTGGTGGACTCAACCGACAAAACTTGGCAGAGTCAAGTGCAGAATCAAGCACAAGGTGAAGATCAAAGCCAAGCTCGAGTGGTGAAAGGATTCCTGCATTGGCGCTAGGCAGCCTATTGTGCGCTCATGCAGAGGAAAGCACAGGGATGCATCGTATTGCTGTAAATATGATGAATCCCTGCAGTTTCCTAATGACGCAGCTCGGCACAGCAAGATGGCTTGCAGTACCACGTTACGTCATTATCTTGTAAATATGCCCCTAAGTTCCTTGGTGAGTAAAGAGACTCTGACAAAGACTGTTTCTGAACAGAGAAAAGCTAAAGAAGAAATTCCAAGAGAAGAACTTACAATGTGGTGTGAATGTACAAGAGACTAATAGGGAACTTACCAGGGGGCCCGCTACCATGACATATTGAGGTACAACATCCAAGGGACCCAAATATACACCCCCTAATACCAATACCAATACACCCTTACAAGATCTAGTGACCATTAATTTGCCACCATCTAGCTGCCCCATATGTGGCAGTATTAGTTAACGTCCCCCCATTAAAACAGGGGTAAGGGAAACTACAGAATGCCTGAAGAACAAGGTGGTGCACTGGCTTAGCTCTAAACATTTATTTTGCCCTAGTAGAGCACATGAAATCCTGTTTACAAGGAGAGTGGGGTGGATTGGGCCATTGGAGAAGAATCTTAGTGGCGATTGTGTAGTAATTAACTTTAGAAACCCCAGAATTGCTAGAGGCATCCATATAATGACAGGGGTACCAACTATGGATACACAAGACATGGGTATACTCCCACTGGGGTTCTTCTATAGCCATCTGAAGAGTCCAGACCAACGCAGTAGTAGTGCCCAGAACTCACAAAGACAGAGAGTTACCCCAAGTTCGCACCTGGCACATGGTTGGGAATTTGCGATGCCTAATAGATATGATGCATTGAGCAGATTAGATGATAATGAATGACTCAGCCATGATCAAAGCTATGCCGGGGACCCTATGAATTATCAGATTGGGGATTCTACAAAGGATCTTATAACCAATCAGATAAGCCAACCACCCCTGAAAGATGGCATATATATCACTCAGGCACCCGCTATTTATGGCCTGGTTGAAGCTAAGGCCGCTAACGCAACTGTCAAAGATAATCTTAGTCCTTGTAACATACCTATAAACGTATCAAATACTCCCCCTGTATGTCGGCCCTTTGAGGAAGGGTTCGAGTTCGCAACCTGTAATGTGAATGGGCTATCAAACAAGGCTGCGAATATTGATTGGGTTAGTACCGTATCTAGTTATGACATTATATGTTTACAAGAGACTTGGTGTATAAGTCCTGTACACGTAGAAGGATATTCATCGCATTTTCTAGCAGCCGTAGGGTCGCAAGCAGGGCGAGCAAAAGGGGGACTACAGACACTTATTTCTAATAAAATCTCTGCCAATGTTAAAAAGGTTGCATCAGTGGGCCCCCATGCACAATTGTTGTGGCTAAGTAAAAAAGGAGGGAAAGATTTGATAGTTGTAAACTTCTATAACAACATTTTCGATTCCACACGTAGTAAAGTGGCAATAGCCTTTGACCGTGGCCTTGAGACCTTTCTAACTCCAATTAATACGAATTATGTTTTATTGTGGGCAGGAGATTTTAATATACAAGCATGTGGAGCACCCACTAATCAGGCATGTGGCCATATTTACTACGACGGAGAGGGAAATGATCATTTCTGCAATAATGAGTATTGGGAGGCATTAAACCGGATGATCCCCAAATATGATCTCCAATTACTTAGAGGGGGCCTTGGTCCAAATGGGGTCTTGGTCCCAACCTTTACCGGGAGAAACTTGTACTCTATCATTGACCATGTATTAGTGTCTGCCTCAGCTATTTGTTTGTGTGGTAATCTTAGTGTTGTTCCCTCCATATTCAGTGACCATAACTTAGTCACACTATTGTTTTTCTTCTGGGGCCAAAGGAGGGACACATTTGATTTAGTAAATAATATTGACTCCTCTAGGGCAAACGGTGTAAGAATTAAGTGGACGGGTGTGGATCCACGTATGACCATGCAGAAAATAGTAGCGTCTAACAGTTGGGAAATAACCAACTGTCTCCAGGATGAAATCGCCCCAAATACAGTGATTGAAAGCTTCTGTTGTATTACTACTTCCATCAAATTGCTTTTAACTAAGTACCCAGGAACAGCAGGTAGCAAAAAAAAAGGGATGGTTTGATGGTACTTGCACTAAAGCACTACAGCTATTAAAGCATGCCCTGTCTAAATCCCCGCGAGATATATCAACCATTAAATCCCTACGGAGTAAGTATAAATCAGCTATAGTTGCTTGCAAAAAGATACTTCAGGCTGAAGCATGGGAAAACTTGGTCATCTCTGCAAAAACTAGAATACCAAACTCTTCTGGGATACAGTAAATTTCTCCCTTCCTAAAGAATGATGATATCCCGGAGTTTTGTTCTTTTGTTCCCTCAGATACATGGGTGACACACTTCTCTGGAATTTTTAGTAATAGTGGGGAAAGGATGGTAGGGTGTGATTGGGAGCTGCATGAGGGGAGGTGTCAGCCCTTGAATGTTACTTTGATGAAGTGCTTCAGGCTATTCAGGTGAGCGCCAGGGAAGGGCACCTGGCCCGGATGGTGTCCCAGTTGATGTTTACAAATCTGCCCCTGACATATGGGGACCTATTTTAACCAGAGTATTTAATTCAACCATGACAGATATGATCCCCCAGACATGGGGAGAATCGATTATCGTGCCCATATATATAAAAAAGGGGACAAAACAGACCCTAAAAACTATCGCTCAATCTCGCTCCTAGATACTGCCTTGAAAGTGATGAGTAGGGCCCTGTTATTAAGATTGGAAGAAAGGGCGCTAGAACATCTGATCCTAACCCCGGTACAGTTCGGGTTTAGGAAATGACTTGGGACAATTGAGCAATGCATTAACTTAGAGCTACTCATCGGCAAGTATACTAGGGCAAAGGCAGGTACTCTCTATCTATGCTTTGCCGATTTAAGTAGTGCATTTGACTTGGTCGACCACAATCTACTCTGGCCAACTCTGACTACCATGGGAGCACCTAGGGCGATCATTGGGTTTCTCTCCCGTTTATACGTGAAACTAACCAGTCAAGTCCGTTTCGGCCCTCGGGGAGAATGCTCAGACAAATTTAAAGTAGGGCGGGGTATACGAGGGGGTGCGTGCTAGCGCCAATTTTATTTTCCCTTTTTATTAATGGGGTAGATGATCACTTACAAATGATACAGGCTGATGCGCCTCGGGAGGCTGGCCGTCCGATACCCATATTATTATATGCGGACGACGCAGTATTATTAGCACGGACCCCAGTCGGCCTTCAGAGATTGATGGACGCCTTTTTAGATTTTATGACACAAAGACAAATGGTAATCAATAAAGCGAAAACATTCACTATGGTATGTGGCCCTAAACCGAAATCCTGCAAAACTTTTTTATTGATAGTACTCCAATTCACACAGTGAATTCCTTTTGCTACCTTGGTATTTTATTTTCGGGAAACGGCTCATGGCCCCAACATATTTTAAACACTAGAGCTAAAATGTGTAGGGCAACACAAGGGATTTTTAGATTCTCCTCAAAACTAGGGAATCGACCAATCAATGAAATGGTCACCATATACAGAGCAAAATGTGTAAGCACAGCACTTTATGGGGCAGGTCTCTGGCATTGTGCAAATAGTAGAGCTTTGCAAACAGAAGAAAATTGTTTTTTAAAACGTTTACTATATCTACCGTCCCCTGTTTCAAATACTATTGTACATCATGAGGTGGGACTTGGGTTTTTAGAAGATCTTTTATTGGTTAGACCGCTGCTTTTGTGGGCCTCACTTTGTAAGAGGGAAGAAACAGCCTTCATTAGATCAATTATTTTAGATTGTCTAAATCTGAATAATGCACTAAGAATACCCTGGCTATCATATATTAATTCCACTTTAGAAAGGCTGTTCAAGATATCAGTTTGGTCAGATACCTCAAAAATTCTGCCTCATACAAAGAAAGAGATTAAAGATTCCTTTTTACAGCACAGACTGGATCTCAGAGCAAGGGCTGAGCAGAATAAACTGAGTGTCACTTTGTACAAATCCTTTAATTTAGAGGAGGGAGCTAATAATTATTTGTCATATGTGACTTATGTACAGCATCGTTTTGTATTGTTGAGATTGAGATGCGGCATTGCTCATTACCTTGTTGCATTTCCAAAAATGAAGTCCCGCCCATCTGATATGGAACCATGCCCCTGCGATAACAAAAGTAAACAGAGCACACTGCACTTTTTATTGTTCTGTAACTTTTATCATAATTTTAGGTGTTTTTATCTTAAACCTTTATTTATTGCCCATAATATTAGGTCACACATAGTAGCAATGAAATTCCTGGTGACATTAGATGATCCTCTAACATGCTATAATGTTGCATTGTTTAGTCTGAAATCGATTAATGCGAGGAAAAGTATTGTGTTATAGTGTAGCAAATGAATTGTTTTAAAAAAAAAATGTTATTATAATCATGTGCCTTTTAATACTTTTTTAGATATATTATTCTGTCTGTACTTTTATGGCTGTTTTTCTCTGATAGCCGAATAAAGATTTAAACTAAACGAACGAACTTACAAGAGAAAGCACAGTGAACCAGTTGAAAAGCTTGAGAAACATATAGACTGAAACTAGTGAAAGTGAATCATCTGTGGTCAAGAGATGAAAAAGAAAAAGAGTACCAAATAGAAAGCGTGCCTCAACTGAATGGGTGTATTCAGCTACAGTAGCTGAAAAAGAAGAAGCAGCAGCAGAATTAGAGGATTATAATTTAGGAGAGATACAATACAAGTGCATGTTTGAGACTGGGAGTGAGATAGAATCTGAAGAAGATTCACCTTTAAGGAATAACGGAGACTGATAAGCAAATTGATAAGCAAAATTGAAAAGATAAGATGATAACTGGACTAGACAAGAAATCTTATAGAGACTGACTGCAATAAACCTTTGAAAATCACAATAAAAGAAGACAGTTTTATTTTTTGTATGATTACTGTTTTAATAAAATATGAAGAATAATATTATTGTTTTAAAGAAACTTTTTATTGATTTTGAATTTTTACAACAATAAGTTTTTGTCTGAATTAGATGATAGGGGACAGCAGATGCTGCAAAATTGTAGGGAGATTAATGCTATTAATAATTTTATCAGTTTTAGTTGGGCTATTGGTGTGCTTACTATCTCCGGTGGGATATGCATCCAATGAATTAACTACTGTTAAGAGTATTGTGAAGAGTAATGTGAAATACAACATAATAGAGAATATACTGAATTTAGCTAGTGGTTTTCAAGATAATAATTATTTTAGAATGATTCATGAGTATACGGATATTATGAAGGTTAGTAATTGTTTCATATGTAGCTATCTTCCTACTTCAGCTGGTGAGGGCTCTAGCTATGAACATCTTTCTAATACGGAGCACACTCGCTCGGGCAATAGGGAAAAGGGACTGGCAGTGCCGTGCAGTGGGAATCCTCTAGATATAAGAGGTCATTTCATGATTCTGGATATTAAGGGATACTGCAATATAAAGAGAGATAAAAAGGATTCGAGGGCGAGGATAGTGGTGATATTGGTGAAGACTTTAATGATTTTATACAGGACAGAATTACAACCTGGAGTTAGGGTGAATTACAAAAAGCTGTTTACATTATAAACCATACAGCCCTGAGGAAGTTGTGGGGTATGCCCCATAACGACAAAACACGTGTTGGTACTAAGGCTAAGAACAAAGATGAGGCCAGTAGGCCAAGAAATAAATAAGATCCTCAAAATTGCAATATTGTTTCAAACGTACATTTGTGCACGCTGACATTTAATTATATGCGTGTGCTTGAGGTTCGAATGTCATGTAATTTTTGGGGAGTTTTGATCACAGAAAAGTTTTGGGGAGTCGGTGAATTTCCCTACCTTTGAAAGCACCACAATTAAGATAGGTACAAGTCAGTAATTGTGTGGGATTGTCAAGGGTGTGTCAAAACCCTATAAAATCACCCCAGGCAAGATCTTCTGATATCATACTCACTGTCTTGTAATGTTTATGTTGTTATATTTAACAATGATGATTGTCTCTCTCCTATTTGACTAATT
Source organism: Calotriton arnoldi (assembly GCA_963921515.1). NCBI lineage: Eukaryota > Metazoa > Chordata > Amphibia > Caudata > Salamandridae > Calotriton > Calotriton arnoldi. The sequence goes on from CAWUFW010005453.1 coordinate 522,331, forward strand.
TTAATGTTCCTATTGAAAATCTCTTCATAAAAATGGGTAATCTGAATGTCAAGTTTTAAAAGTTTTTAACAGTTGTATAAGCTAAGCATGGAGCTAAAGCTGCTAATGGGGAGTATGTGTGTGGTTTGAGTAGGGAAAGGAACACGATTATCAGAGAATACAATGAGAGAGGAGTTCAAGTTATCAGGAATTTGGAGGAAGGAAAAGTTGTTGACGAGCAAATAAAGGGAGAGGATGAATTTAGGTGGTCAAATGTTCATCCTTGATTACAGATGGAGCATGAGCAAAGGGGTGAAGTGTGTATGGTTAGAAATAGACCCTCAAAGAATGGTAAAGCTCAATATGTAGGAGAACGTGTAGGTGAGAGAAGTTATGAGGTGAGTGGGAACAATTTGTTGGGAGGTGAACCGATTTTGAGGGGAATTTATTATGACTGTGGAAAAACTGTTTATTTTAATTTGGCACTAAATTGGGTTGGGTCTTGTTATTTGGCTTTAGTATTTCCGAGAGCTCATCATATAATTTTAGTTGAGTTAGATGAAGTATAAAACCTGCATAGAGCTAAAAGGATTTTTGGTGGTGTTGTTTTTAGATATCATAGATGCCATGGTACCTTCAATAGGGTTGGTAATACATGATGAAAGATTAGGTGCTTGTCTACCTTAGTGTAAAGACCTTCTGTAGATACTGCTGGAGCTTTGAAACAGTTATTGTAGAGATGATTGCTGTCAGGGCTATGGTTATGCAGAATAGATTACCATTGGATATTCTCTTGCCAAAGGAAGGAGGAGTCTGTAAAGTAATTAGGGCAAAGAGTTGTTGTACATCTGTTCCAGATAATAGAGTTATAGATTCTTAAACCAATCTTTTGCATGGAATTCAATCTTTTGAAGAGCCTGGGTTATACAAGAGTGAAGGTTCCAGGTTTAGTGAACTAGGAAAGTGTTTTGGTAAGGCTGGTGAATGGCCGAATAATTTGGTAGGGAATATCTGGAGTTTATATGAACCCTTGTAATAATATAATAGTTTGTGCAGTTGCCTTTATCTTTTGTTAACATTTTCTGAGGGTTTATTTAGTAAATGTTGACAAAAAAAACAAAGTTGATAACGGATTAATGAAGAGTAAAAGATCTATCAAGGAAGAGTTTTGAATATATTAAAAAACATGTCTAGAACGAGAATAAAAAGGCCGAAGAAAATTTCAGAAAGAAACTGAAAGCAATGACGTCTACTAAATTATTTCTTGATTTACAAAGTTATATTATTGGGTTTTTAGTGAGTATTAGAATAATCAGAGGGGGTAAACTGTGGTAGCATTTTTAGGATTTGCATTTTTCCATGCAAAATAAATAATGATGAATAATGATTTAAATAATTGACCCCAAATGGTGACATTAAACTATTATGAATGCACTTGAAGTGAGTTTAAAATAATGCACAGAAGTATGATTAATAATGTATTTTAGTTAGGCAACATTTTGCTGAAAACTACTCTTTAAGTTGACATGGATGCTGTTCTGATGTTGTTCATTTCACTGTTGCTCTTCCCCCTCTCATCTCATCCCCTGTACATCTTTTCTCCCCACAGGCTTCGCATAACAAGAGACAGAATGATATCATACTGTATTTTCCCTAAACGTGCATGTATTGTGATGTTGCAAAGTGCCCAAGGTTTCTTCCACTTCAATTCCATTGCTGTGTTAGCATTCTTGTACTGGTGTATGGCCCATTGCATAGAAATATTGCATATTAGCTGAAATTCCTATGGTGATGTGCTACCGAAAGTGCTTGAAGCTAACTTAGAAATAGGTTGTGTCACAAGGCTAGGTTGAAGCTACACACTCTGATTAGTCCAATGATAGTTACTTTTAGTCATGACACCATGCACTGTAGTTTTCTCTAATTGTGTATAAGAACCCCTTGCTTTTGGGATGAACTAGATTTTTAGGATATTCCACTAAGGATGCTGTCTATTTCTCTTATGATTTTGCTGTTCATTTGGGACTTAGAATAATTCTGATTTTTGATTGGGTACTCTGTATTTGAGCCTGCATGGCATTTAACTTTTTTTGTGTACCACTTTAGTTATGCACAACACAAGGAGATGATGGACGGAGCAGTGAAACTTTTCAGACACTCGCCCCCAGTCAGAGATCTGGGTTGAATCCATCATCGTCCATCAGAGGGCACAGTCCTTTCTATCTGTACAAATATTTGAATATCCCCTGAATAGTCCCATTTATTCCTATTTTAGATGTTTTGGAGTCAATACACAAAGGCATGTAAGAGTGCATAAAAGTACTGCAAGGTACTACTATACATACTCCAAAACAAAATATGTTCCTTTTTCTCTAATGTTGTCACATTTAAATACAAGGTCAACAAAACAAAATATCATAGGTACCTGTTTAAAACATTCTATTGAAAAGGTTCATAAAGGATACATTATTGGTCACCCAACTATTGGAGTAGGTTTCTAATACACCAAATATGGGGGTCATCTTCCTGATCCTGGATCTATTTATGGAGAAGGTGGGAGCACTCTTTTAGGAATGAGAGTCTATTGCTGGTTTCATGCAAGGGAAAAATATGCACAGATTTTTATGGCAACATCTTGAGTCGGTCAGCTTCAATGATTACATAGACACAGGCCACTTATCCTCACTGGGTGAGATAGCTTGAACCCCTCTCCTGTTTCCTCACAACACCATGAAATATGGTTAAGAGTTTTAAACACCACTGCATTCATACATAATCAAGGGGGTAATACACACTTTGATTCATTAAAAGATGTAGCATACCAAAGGAAAGGGTGAAGTCTCTGGTGAAATTTCCAGTTATCCAGTTAGAATAGTTTCTATCGATTCAGTTGCAAGATTTTGAGTTTATGATGAACTGTATGAATGGAATTGATATTCATTACATCTGCATTTTGGAATGGGTGTCTTATGGCATTCAATGTTTTCACCTGGTACCCAGCCACATTTCTTTGGTTTTGTCCACCTGACAGTCATAGTCCAGTATACAAAAGCCAATAAAACGCAAAGGATGGAATTTCTTGTTTTGGTCCACAGAACACATATAATTACATTTTACTAGCACAAGCTCTACACTCTAGCACTAAGAAAAGTTATGACAAATGTTGTACTGTGCAAATAAAGATCTTAATTCTATTAAGTACACTACAACCCATAAACCCCATGTGGATTAAGCTGAAACCACTGATGGTCAACTTGAATTCTCATCAGTGTAGGGTGTTTCTAAAAGTAAGGGCCTGATTATGATTGCAGTAATCACCGCGGGAAGGAGACCGCCCGACAATCAGTTGGGGGTCTCATCTGCCCTATCATGATGAGACTACCATGCAGGCGGTCTGGAAGGGCCTTTTTCTACTGCAGCCGCAGCATAAGCCGCAGTAATAAAAGGTACTTTGTGCACATCCATGCACCATGTGCCAGGCACTATGTGGTGCCTGGCACACGGTGCATGGATATGTGAGGGGGCACTACATGTGTCCCCAAGGCCACTTAGCTGTGGCCCACGAGGGTCCTGCTTGGGGCACTCAAAGTCCCTTTCCGGCTGCCTTTCCTGGCAGTGGGACAACCATGAAAAGGAAGTCAGAAAGGGACATCCTAATCCCTACGGCGGTGCCTGCACAGGCACCGCTCCGACCTCCGTCCCAACTGGATCCTTGATCCTGTTGGATCTGGCGGTCAGTCCCCCAGACTGCTGTGGTCCAACCGTCTGTATCGTAATGCAGCAGTGGGACCGATGGCCTGGATGTCGGTGGGACCGCCACCAACGGCCTTCTGGTGGCGGTCCCACCGACATCCAAATGAGGCCCTACATTTTCTTTCTCTCAAACATTCAGGTAAAGAGCGGGCAAGAAGACAAAGTTGCTGTGGGTGTTGAAGACAGTAACCCCATCAAATGTGGTGCAAAACTATAATACTGAAATAAAACATTGCCTGAATAAACCTTTTGCTAGACTAGATCTAAACCTTTCTTTTTAATGCATATAAGTCACCACTACTGTAGGCCCTAAACATTTCATATTGGTAGAGTGCAATGTATTTAAAAAGTGGAACATGTGTTTTTAAGTTTCACTACTGTGGGACCTATCTTTCCTATTGGATAACATTTGGTTACCTTATTAGATTTCGAAAGTGTTAACTTTTGATTGGGAACAGAACAGGATATCAAATTTGGACTCAAATGAATTGTAAGTTAAAATCAGGCCCGGGTGGAGCTGGCGTAGTTACACTACACGGAGTTCCACAGAGTTGGGCAAAAACTCAGTGGAACTCCGCTCCGCGCCTTCACCCCCCTAATAAATATTTAAAAAAATAAATACATTAGATAAAAAAACACACTTACCTCTATCGCAGCGTCTCCAGGCTGTCCTCCTCCTCGCCATGGTCTCTTCTGCAAAACAAAACCCCTACGTCAGACGTACGTCTTGTAGGACTGCGCATGCATGCGCAGTCCTACCACAATGTACTTCTTACGTACGTTTGACATAGGGGTTTCTGCAGGAGAGACCACAGCGAGGAGGAGGAGGGCAGCCCGGAGATGCCGTGATAGAGGTAAGTGTGTTTTTTTAATCTTCTTTTTTAATTTTAAAAATATTTATTGGGGGGGTGGAGGCGGAGAGCTTTTACTGTGGGGCCCGGGGCTGAACTCCGCTCCGCTGAGGAGCCAAAGTTTTGCCTAAACTCCGCGTTCTCAGCGGAACGTGGAGTAGGCAAAAATCCGCAAGCTCCGCCAGCAGAGTGGAGTTCTTTGCCCACCCCAAGTTAAAATACTCTTTAAAACATGTAGCCATTAAGATACACTGCTATACACATGTATAAAAAAACTCATTTCATATTATGCAGATTTTAATATGAATATTGTACATCAAACATTTACATGCAAGTAAAAATTGCTAAATTGAATGGAATGCCTTTTTTGATTAGTTGTTTTAGAGTTATATTCAAGTTTTTCAAGAAAAGCAGACCTTGAAAAATAATTCAATCAAACGTTTGGCAATGGCCAGCACAATCTGGCTCATCAAGGTTCATGGGAGGCTTCCTTTTCGGGAATTTCACTTTCCAATCTGAAAGAATATATAATTTATTTTCACCTGTTGAGCATTTTAACCTTTTGAGATGCCGTAGAGCTCAACGAAGAATTGAAAGGAATGATATTTTGATGCTACAGATCAATAGTATTGTTTACAAGCGTACACATTGAAAACAATCAACCAACATCTTTCATGGGATTCATTTACCACTTCTTTAAGTAAGAAATAGCAACCACAGAGTAGCAACTACATTTCTTCAAAGTTTTAAGACCTGATATGAATATCCACATTTTTGTACTTGCCTTCCTATATAAAATGGCTGTCACTTGTGGCAAATTATGTTTTTCCTCATAGCTTATGATATTAAGTCATGTTGACAACATAGTATGACATTCTTCCATAACACTGTTTGCAGTTAGTCTCTTGTCCGAAACTAAAAGTGCCTCCAACTATGTAATGTCTTGGAAAGTTTTGTTTGTGATGTAAGTTGAGTAGTGAAACAAGGCATAATCCAGACTATAAAAGACCTGTAGGGGCTGGAAATACTCACTGCTTAGACTTCGAAAATATTGTTTGATCATTCTCTTATTGGTTTCAATTTCATTGGGATGTTGCTTGATATTAGGGAAGTGCAGGTGCTTGGGAGCACTGATAATCCTCAGAACATGCTCAGCATCTTCCTTGATTGTCTCGAACTTCCCCAGTATATCATAGTGAATGGAGCAGGGGCTGCATATACGCGATGCTGCATCCCAGTGGGTGTCCCTGAATTTTGGCTTTTCCTTGAGGACATAGCCTACAAATTCTTGGAAGGTCACAACACCGCTGGAATTTGTGGAATTTCTGAACATTTTCTTAATTTTGCCTGCAACTAGTTTACTATAGAATTCTGATTTCTCTTTGTGGAGGAACTTGTTTTTGTATGCAGAAGTAAGCCTCTCTAAAGGATGCCTTGAGACCATAACTTTTGTATAGTTGTTAAGCATCGCCATTTGTTGGTGAGGCGGGTAGTCGGCAAGCCTACGCAGGTTGCTAGTGTTATGAACAAATTCATGAGCAATCTCGCCGGGTTCTTTTGTGACGTTGATCTGGAGGAGAAAAAGAATCCTCTTCCAATTGGAACAGCCTGTCTTGGGCACCTCACAGTAGATAAGTTTGTGGTTGTGCTCCACATATAACTGTGAGGCAAGACTGTGGCTCAGGAATCTGGTTGAATTTGAGATGTTATATCTGGCACACATAGAGTTTAAAATGTTCTTGCGGTGAAGCTGGATAACTTGCCAGTCCTGAATGGGACCTGGAATAGGGGAAGCAGAAACAAAGGTTAAATCTCATGACATATGACATGGTAAACACACTTTCAGGTTGGGATTTTATATTTTATTTCAAATCGGTAATGTAGCTAAGTAGCCATGGTCAGGCTTGAATGCCCTAATCGTAATGTTACCAATAAACAGTTACTACAGCAGTTTTTTATTTTCTCTATGCTGTAGATAATAGTTATTATGAGGATCCAAATGTAATGGGAAAGCAATTTGCCACACTAAGAAATACGTTTTCAGAAACAAATTTACTCACTATTTCTCTGGCCCATAGTATTTAATCTTGCATCTTGCACCATTTTGTGGTTACATAATGTGCTTATGTCAGTTGTTTCCCACCTTATAAATTCCTCACACCTGGATTTCCCGCCGTTTGCTCGCATGATGTGCAGCAGATTTTGGCCATGGGCTGCAAGTAGTGCCTGAGTTAAAATCCCAATTAAGGTGCAAACAAGCATTTGAATGGTGATTGCGACTGCAAGCCATGAATCACTGAGTTTTTAGCAAATTTAGTATGATTATTCTCATTTGAAAAGTGGAGGAATTTGTTTTACCCATTTCTTTTAACGTAAGCAAAACAATATTTAGGGCCAGATTTTCAAAAAATGCACGCAATGCAGCGCAGCCACCAAAGAGGCTGCGCTGTGTTGCGTGACAGGGAGGGAGCAGGAGAGTGCCATATCTACAGAGATAGGGCTCTCTCCTCCCCTAGTCCTAGCGCCGGCGTTGTCGTGTGCCGAGCACACACCTTAAAGCCATAGCGCTAGGTTGTGTGTCTGAGTCTAGCATAGGTTTTGTACAGGAAGGGTACCATTCCTGTACAAAATACCATGCCTAAACAAGTTTAAAAGCTTTTCCTACTTTGTATGTGTGCTGCACAGTGCAGCACACGTGCAAAGTCGGAAAAGAAAGGAGAAATAAAAACATTTCCTCTGTTAGCGCCTCCTTTGAAGTGACGTTAACTTTTGGCGCTAAACCCTGTCTACAATTCTTTATAGATAGGGTTTTGCTTCAAAAGGCCTGGGTGGTTCCATGGGAACGCCCATATATCACCCATGTAACTCCTCCTTGGCACTAAGTAATGCAAAGCAGTGCTTTGCGCTGCTGTACGCTACTTTTAGGGTACAAGTTTTGCGCTGGAAAGTAAATTAGTAAAAAAACATTTTATACTGATTAGCGCAAAATGTTTGAGAATCTACCCCTCAGTGCTCTATTTGAGCTGGTGCCTTCCGGTGGGGCCTAACAGCACTCATTTTTGGAGACTAGCTCTTTTTTTTGCAATAGACATTTACCATGAGTAATAGAGGGAAAACACGCAAAGTGGAAAGACGGAGGAAGAGCAAGACGGAAAGGAGAAACCGTGACAAGGGGAGAAAGCAGAACCTTTAAGAGTGAAATAAAGGTGCAGGGAGTGCCTGGTATTGGATTAAAGTTGCATGAGGTGGAATCAAGGCTACACAGCCTTGGTATTCGGCTCGGTGAAATGTAGTACCACCGGCCTCGGGCTTCTGAGCAGAGCTTTGGGCACCGGCACTCAATCTTTTGACAATTTAATACTAACAATATTAGTAAGAAATCTGTTTGGTTCACTTCTGTTAAATTAGCACTTCATTAAGAGAATGTACCAAAAAAAAAGCATGTATAAAAAATGGTTCTTGAAATGAACGCATACTAGAGAATAAGCATTTGTTTTTTAATATTTAAGGCTGCCCTAGTTAGGGAAGGGTCGTTGTCTATTTTTGATACAGTGATTATGGTAAAATCGTATATGAACCATTGAATAAGCATTTTTGTGATAATTATGCACAATTACTGTATCATTTAACATATTTGTCAGTGGTTTTAAATGATCTCGGACAAACATTTTTTCATAAAATAATAAGTAATTATGGGAGAAATACCTATTTTTCTCTTTGTTTATTGAGTCAAAAAAATTGAAGGGTGCCAGATATTTTTAAGCTAGATTGTGAACAATGCACATTGTAAACTGATAGTAGGTTTCTTTTCTTATCATATTTCAAGGTTTTAAAGTGCCATTGATGAGAGGGATGTGATATACAGAACATTAACACTGGAAGTTGCAATTTGTGACCTTTGGCCCATTAATGACATCACAGGACATCATATTACATGCTAAGGAACATGAAACAGAGAAAGGGACCACATGGCTTCTGCCCAAAACGCCATCATAAGAAATACATGTCATGACGTAAATAATTGTAATTGTGCGCTATGGCTACTTGTTACCACGTCCCCTCATCTCTGCATTATCAAACACACACCTGCATGAGCCAGTGGCGGCAGTAACTCCGGCAGCACCTGCGAAGCATGCATTTCAAAACACTCAACTTTAATTGACTTGTTGGTAATTCTCTCCCTAGTAATGGACTAACAATGGAGCCACTGTAATTCCAAGATATTTTCACACTCGCTTTGCCAAAAATGGTAGTCCTTCTAAATCTGTTGGGTTGATGTAAGAAATTGGGTTATTGATTGAGAGCGTAAAACTCTACTCAGGCAACAACCACAATCCCTGTCAGGGTGAACCACAAAAGTCACTAAATTAACCTGTACTTCAGCTTGGCACAAAATCAGTCAGGCTTAACTTAGATGCATTGTGTAAAGGATTTATTCAGCACACAAACAGTAGTAAAGTGAAAATACAACACAAGAAAACTCCCAAACCAATTTAGAAAAATAGAGAACATTTTAATAAATAAGATGACACCAATACAAATAAAATCCAATGAAAAGAACCAGAGGTATGAGTGTTTAAAATCTTTAGTGAAAACTAGGGCCTAAAAGATCAAAGCACCAACCACGGGTTTCCGGTTGCGCAAGACCGCAGCAAAGTCAAAAGTTATGTCCATCCACGATGGACCGCGGGTCGGATAAACAAGGTGGATTGGGCCCGGTCTTGGTTTACCTTCGGACCGAGGCATTTTGTAGAGTTCAGCAGGGCAAGGTATCAGATTGTGTCCATGGAGGCATTGGCGCCATCGGGGAGCCTCTAGATGAAGTCTTGGTGAACCCATAGACGATGGCAAGAAAAAGCTCAGAGAGTAAAAATCTGGATTTCCCAGCCAAGGAGGTCCTTGTTGTTGAAGGGGAGCCTGTCACTGTTGAACCCACTGAAGATTTTTGCCTTCTGACTTAGACAACTTTTTGGAAGTCAAAAACCTCAAGTAGGCTGAAGCTGCAAGCTGCATCTATGGAAGGCTCCATGAGGCCGGATACCATCGCTCAGAGGTCCCGCTGAACAGGATTTGTGGCTGTGGAGAAGGACATAGCATAAGCTATGGTGAAGTCAGGCCAACCGGCGAAGCACCAGCCAAAAAGCCCTTGGAGTCATTCTGGTAGTTCTGAGTTTAAGCAGCAAAGGAGGCCTCTAGCAGCAGGCCTGTCCTCTTAGGAGCAAGTCAGGCCTTAAGGAGCAGGGCAATCATCTGGTAGCATTAGGGCAGACTTCTACGGAACAAGGCAAGCCTCAAGCAGCAAGGCAGTCATCTTGGAGTCCAGGCAGTTCTTCTGAAGTCTTCCATAGGGTCAGAAGTGTACAGAAGAGTGATTCAGTAGGCCCAATATTTATGCCTGGTGCCAGCCTTTGAAGTGTGGGGAACATCCTGGCTACCCCCACATCTGGCTCTGGAAAGTTCTTGCTTTCTCCTACCAAGGATTCAAGAATTCTGGGGTGACAAAAGACTAGTGTCAGGTTCCTTTGTGTGTGTGCTGGAGGCAGCCCTTTGAAGTGTAAGTGGGGCAAGAAAAAGCTCCGGCCCCAACCATCCTAGCATGATGACCCAACCTGCCAACACCTATTCCCCTTTTGTCTCACTGTCTGGGGGAATACACAAAGCCCAACAGCTAAGCTATTCACAGTCATGTGACCCAGGACCCTGGCAGCAGACATCAAATGGACAGGACAAGAAAATCTCAACTTTCTAGAAGTGGCATTTTCAGAATTGTGGCTTAAAATCTAACTTTACCATTAAAGAGGATTTTAAATTACAATTCATGTGAGCCCAAACTTGACATCCCAATCTGTTCTCAATCAAAAGTTAGCACTTATTAAATCTAATAAGCTAACCCAATGTTATCCAATGGGAGAGATAGGTCCTACGGTAGTGAAAAACACATGTAGGAGTTTTTCACTTCCAGGACATGCAAAACTTAAAAACAGGTCCGACTTTCTAAATCAAATGCACCCTGCCCTCGTTAGGGCCTATCATAGGGGTATACTTCAAAGTAAGGTTAAGGCCTGGCAAAAGGTTTATTTTGCTAGCTCGAATTGGCAGTTTAAAACCGCACTACACGCTGCAAAGGCAGGCCTGAGACTTGTTTTAAAGTGCTACTTGAGCGGGTGGTACAAAGAGTGCTGTGGGCTCACTAGTAGCATTTAATTTAAAGGCCTGGGTACATGTAGTACTACTTTATTTGGCACTTCCAAGAAAATTAAATGTGCCAACCAGATGTAGGCCAATTTTATGATGTTTTAGGGAGAGAGCACAATCACTTTCTCACTGGTTAGGAGTGGTAAAGTGCTAATGCCAACAAAATAAAATTCAGGAAACAGGAAGTGTGAAGGCAAAAATTTGGGGAAAGATCACACCGAAGATGTCAGATCTAACAGTTGGTACATATGCATTATAGGTTGCATTATCATTACAGCAACAGCTGCACAGAAGTCCATTTTTGGAGTTTGTGCTGCATGGACATGGGATGGTATGTAACTTTTTCAATGTGGGCATTAATATGCAGGACATAAACAATGCAGCCATTACTATGCAGATAAGTACCACACATGCCATACTCCGGCACTTTAAAATGTGGGACTTTACCACACCAGTGTTTTTAATTATACAAAATAATAGAATTAAAGAGAAGTGAGGAGTGTAAGTGGTTTTAAGGGCTCAGAGATGAGTGAGGGTAAGGGGTAGTAAGGGGTTTTTAGGGTTTTGGGAATGGTAATGAGTAGTGAGAGATGTAAGGGGTAATCAGGGTTCAGGGATGGTTAATGTTATGCAGTAGTAAATAGGCGCGGGCGGAGAAGTCCGCTCTGCCGGCGGAGTGTGCGGAGATTTCCCTACTCCACGCTCCGCTGAGAATGAGGAGTAGGGAAAAAAACTCCGACTCCACAGCGGAGCGGAGTTAGCCAGCCCCCCCGCTAAATTGGCCCCCGCCTCCACCCCCTAATAAAATAATAGTGATAGTTCATGCAAGATGTCCGGCGAGGAGGAGGAGGGCAGCCCGGGGACGCCGCAATACAGGTAAGTGACTTTATTTTTTTTAAATTAAGTTATCACTATTATTTTATTAGGGGGGGGTGGAGGCGGGTGGCGGAGCGGAGTTCCACAGAGTTTCCCCCAACTCCGTGGACCTCCACGTAGTTGCACTCCGCCAGCTCCGCTCAAGGTTAGTAGTAAACAGTTTTATGGGTTATAGAGGATGTTTAAGGGTATGAGGTAGTAAGAGGTTTGGGGGAGTTCCAGATATGGTAAGGGTAGAGGGTAATAAGGGGTTTTTAGGGTTCTGGGTATGGGTAGAAAGGGTTTTCTTGGGTTCAGGGATGGGTAAGGGTAGGGGAAGTAAGTGGTTTAAGGGGTTGTTAGGGTTCAAGAATGCTAAGGGTATGGGGTAGTAAGGGATTTTTGAGTTTGGAATAGGAAGGGTATAGGGTAATAAGGTTTTTTTAGGGTTCAGCAATGGGTAAGGTTACAGGGTTCTAAAGATTTGTAGGCTTCAGGGATGGGTATGAGTAAAGGGTAGCAAAGGGTTTTCAGGACTGTACAAGTTCAGGGATGGATAAGGGTGTGGGGTAGTCAGAGATTTTGAAGGGTAGTGGATCTGGGAGAGTGATGTCAAGGTCAGCACGTTGTATTACATGCATTGTAAGGATGTGTGTGGTAAATGCATGTGTGGTAACAACTGATATTTGTTTGGTATTACAAACGTGGCCTTCAGAATCTTTTTGTAATAGAGAATGTGCAGCTACGTTTCCTTTTGCCACAGACTCAAAAGACCATCTTCCTTCTATAGCATTATTTGCCCTGATGCAAATGAGAGAATCACCATTATTCCTGTTCCAAAATAGCACCTTATGATCATGCTGTTTGCCTGGCAGTCAGCAAATGGTGGGCAATAAGCATGTGGAGGAGGGTGCAATCCTCTAATTTTAGTTACTCTATTTAGCCTCTCGCATGTAGGGATGCAGTCGTGTCCTGTATCTGCTCATGTTGGTGAGGGTGGGTCTTGTTTTCCATGCATAGTGTGACTAGGGTGTCCCTGTGTGTATAGGGGCAGGCAAACAGGATCTGAAAATTTGTGCCCTGTATTGTGGGCCTTCAGGAGACCTGAGGTCTCCAAGTGAAAATGCAATCTGGCACTGCACGGGACTTTGTGGGGGCTTTCTAATTTAATGAAGGAGACCGTAACCGCCTAAAGCGCACACTCACAGAGCAGCAGGTAAGCACGTAACTACATGATTGTACGCTGAACTCTTGTGCTTGAAAGCACACATGGGCAGCCTTTGCATAGGAGACTGCACTATTCCTTTTGCAATCCAGAGCATAGCTCCATTGTTGTGCTCATAGATGTGTCAAGATGCATTGCATGCCAGTTTAGTCTTGATACAAGCTGTATGTACCATTTTTGTTACTTATTATGGTAGTGTTCTCCTATAGTACAATTGAGAAAACTCCCCCCGGGCGCTTGGACACCAGAACTATGTGGTATAAAAGATCCATGGCTCTTAATGTGCTGTTTCATCATTGGAATTGTTTTTTTTGTTTGTTATGGAAGACATTGACTTCTCAACCTTCTAGGGGTTAACTGAGTTTGTAGCCAGGCTAGTACTCCTAACTCCGCGGGGGCCTGGAGGTACTCTGGTTTAGCACAGAGGACATCATTACGAGGTCCCTCCTAATACCACGTTACCGCCACCCCAGCAGTTACTGATTTTGGGGTACTGTTAATCCCATGGGGTGCATTTACCAGGGATTACAAGTGAGACTTCGGCATTCTTCTCAGTGAGGAGTTACTGGAGAAATCCGGAAAGGGTGGGCCTTCCCCTCCTGTTCCTTTGCTGAGGCTTCTCAGGGACTGATCATGGATTGGACAAGCCTAGTTGAGATTATGTGGAAGTTGGTAACATAGGAAGGTACACACCTGCCCGCTGTAGCACAGGGCTCTGCCTCCAACATCCTTTGACGCAGTTCTAGCAGATTTCAGAGGCGGTCAATAAAGGTTTTGGTTTGGTTTTGCAGTAGGGTCAGGATTGGGGTCCTTAGCTGGAAATGCAGAATCACCCGCCCATGCTAAAGACCAACGTGGAGAACAACAGCAGCAGGAATGCTCAAGACACAGGAAGGACAAGTCAGCAGCAGTAACCGGAAGAGGGAGCAGACAGCTCGTCTAGCTACTGGCGCCAGTTAGTAAATTATTTACATGATTAATAAAAACCAATACAAAATACTCTAATTCAACATATTAAAAACATTAGAAAATAACTTACATAACAAGCATTGGTAAATGCATTAGGTTTCACCTATGTGATTAATAATAAGCTGTTTTTTGTTGTAAGTTGTAGTTTGCTGAGTAGTTGTACAATATAAGTTACAGAAAGCCTGTTATGACTTGTTTATGTACAAAAAGCAATATATTGTGCTGCTACTAGCGGTATAGTGCGGGTAAGTAATAGAAACATTTTGAAAAATGTAATGAAAGAGGGCAATAATAGAATTAACTGATGTAATAGAAATATTATGTGTTTAGAGGAGTTCTGACTAATTTTGGGCCCAGTGCCACTGAACCTGCAGCACCATTCAAATCATGCCCCTAGTGCCTGTAAGGTAACTGCACTTGTGACTGCCTGTTTAGTGGTAAAATATAGCAACATGTGGTGTTTAGTGGAGTTATGACAACTTTTGGCCCCAGTGCCACTGCACCTGCTGCACCGCTCAAATCATGACCCTTTTGCCTGTAAGGTAACTGCACTTGTGACTGCCTGTTTAGTACTAAAATATTGCAATATTTGATGTTTAGAGGGGATCGTAGAGCTTTGGGCCCCGGTGTCACTGCACCTGCTGCACCATTTAAATCATGACCCTAGTGCCTGCAAGGTAACTGCACTTGTGACTGCTTATTTAGTAGCTAAATATATCAATATTTGGTGTTTAGAGGAGTTCTGACAACTTTTGTGCCTGGTGCCACTGCACCTGCTGCACCATTCAAATAATGACCCTCTTGCCTGTAAGGTAACTCACTTGCAACTGCCTGTTTAGTAATAAAATATTACAATATTTGGTGTTTAGAGGGGTTCCTAGAGCTTTGTGCCTGGTGCCACTGCATAGGGAGAAGATGTAGCCTTACGGCTAGAGCGGTCAACGTTGAAGCTGGGGAACTGGGTTCGAGCCTCGGCAACGATGCTCAACATCCTGTGATTCTGGGCAAATCACTTAATCTCCCTTTGCCTAAAAAAATTTATGTGTCCATGTGTAACGAAACTGGTGCTATGTAAAGCGCTCTTATACCCGATATCTTCGGGTCTAGTTTGCGCTATATAAAACACTAAAAAATAAAAATAAAATAAATCTAAAGCACCATTTAAATCATGGCTCTAGTGCCTGCTAGATAACTGCCCTTGTGACTGCCTGTTTAGTAGTAAAATGTAGCAATATTCTGCGTTTAGTGGGATCCCTAAAGATTTTGGCCCCGGTGCCACTGCACAATTCAAACCAAGCCCCTTTTCACTGCAAGATAACTGCAATTGTGTCTGCCTGTATAGTAGTAAAATATATTAATATTAGGTGTTTAGAGGAGTTCTGACAACTTTTTGGCCTATGCCACTGCACCTGCTGCACCATTCAAATCAAGACCCAGTTGTTTGCAAGGTAACAGCACTTGTGACTGCCTGTTTAAAAGTAAAATATAGCAATATTAGGTGTTTAGTGGGGTGCCTTTTTTTGGGATCCTAATGCTACTGCACCTGCTGCACCAATCAAATCATGACCCTAGTGTTTGCTAGATAACTGCACTTATGACTGCCTGTTTAGTAGTAAAATATCGCAATATTTGGTGTTTAGAGGAGTTCTGACAACGTTTGGCCCATCGCCACTGCACCTGCTGCACCATTCAAATCATGACCCTAGTGTCTGAAAGATAACTGCACTTGTGACTGCCTGTTTAGTAGTAAAATATAGCAATTTTAGGTGGTTAGTGCAATGCTTAGAGCTTTTGGCTCTGGCGCCACTGCACCTGCGGCACCATTCAAATCAAGTTCCTTTTAACTGCAAGGTAACTGCAATTGTGACTGCCTATTCAGTAGTCAAATATAGTAATAATATGTGTTTAGAGGAGTATTAACTTTCTTTTTAACGTGCAATGTTTATTACAACATTTAGAACTTGATCATAATGACCAAATAGTTAAGTTGAAAAAATCCATCCGATAATGCCTACAAAGTGCAAAGAAACATACTGCGGCATGAATAGGAACTGCCACAAACGTTCTAGGGCTAAAGCATCTGCTTTACACAACTAAGTAATACAAATCAAGCATTCCAGCATACTGTTAGAAGCTGTCTGCCTTTTTCATGGGAAGAGATCTTATCTTGACAGTGAATGGCAATTAAACAGTGTGAACAGCTTTCGTAGAAGTATCATAAATGTGTGCAGCCAGAAGAAGTTAAAAAAAAAGTTCCACACAAAAGCGAATGAACACAGTAATTCGGCTATGGGAACTGTTAAGAGCCTCCTTTTAAGATATATTAAATACAAGAGATTTCACAAGCACAGCACAAGCGCTGTGCAGGCGAAACTTAAAAAGAACATACATGTTAGAAGATACTTATTTAAAATATTGGTATTAAAACATACAATTCAGAGCATACGTATCCAGTCATGCACCTCACTAAACAAGTATTTGCAGTGCAATAGGTCTCGCATTTGTGAGAGTTTAAGCTAATGGCATTGTAAATGACAATTCCTTTTATTTATATTTTAAAAACCAACACATAAATAAAAGGCATTGTCATTTACAATGCCAATAGCTCAAACTATCGCAAATGTGAGATCTGTTGCATTGGAAATGCTTGTTTTATAATGTATGAAAAGAAATGTGCTGAGAAAAGTAGACAAACTCGCTGAACAGTAAAACGCATGCACACTCCTAGTGTTATGTCCCGTATAGAGGCCCTAATGTAGACCCGTTCACACATGCCCTAAAATGGACGTATTCATATTTGCCCTAATACGGTCATATTCGTTCTTGCCCTATTATGGTCATAACTGTACATGTCCTATTATAGTCATGATTCCTTATATAGGCATGATCTTTCACCTACATTGGTCCTCACTAGTACACAATGTGCTCTGAGGGCTGAACGTTATCTATCCTGTGGTTTTGAATACAGCAGGGTTTTTCCCAAACACAGGCCCACACTGTACTCATCAATTATGCATGGCTCTCTAGGAATACACCACCTGCATAATAAGTATGTACAAAGTTCACCCCTGACGTCTTCCTCAAGTCTAACGACAGACCAATACAATCCATACTGAGGGCCGAGACTCTTCAGGGTATAAATATACCACATCTTACCCCGGTAAGACAGAGGGAACCGAGACTTCCATGCTGACACACTGACCAGAGACGCTGAGGCTCCTGCATGCAGTCGCTCCAGCTGACAGCGGTCTGACACAGCCCTTGCGGGGTGTCCAACTCGAGACTAGGACGGGGTCCCACACTCTCTCTATTCAGGTATGGGGGTTCGACTAAATCCTAGAAGGATTCTTGGCTCTTAGGCTTTTAGACCTACACATATGCTAGGTACACTCAGGTACATCTAGTAAGGCATCGTAGGAGTACGCGCACTTGTCATAATGCTTTTTATATTCATGTATGTATTCATGATTATTGCAATATGGTAGAACTGTTCTATCCCTTTGCTTTTATCGTACTGCTGATAATATATCTCTGCTATTGTCTGCTGGTTGCCGCAGCACATATATTTTACACTAGAATAACAACTGTTCAATAAATACTTATTGAAACGCCCGACTGTTTATTCTGTGTAACTCTCTGAGACAAACCGAATAAGTAAGCACGAGTGACTGAGCGAAAAGTAGTATATTGTTTCCACGATTCTGAGGAATTTGGGTTGTCATGATCTAAGGTTGCCAGAAACTAATCTCTCCCCGATAAGAGGAGATTTTAGTGGCACTGTGAGCTAGCTAATGCAAAACAATCTAACATACGCGGTGAGGTTGCACAGAGTCAGTCTGCCACCAAGCCCACAGCTTATGTTATACAAACGCGCAGGTCCTGCATGGGTACTATAGGAACTACACGACATGGCGCCACCAACGTTGGTTTGGTACTTATTTAGCAGTAGAATCTGAGTAGTTCAGTCGTGTTATTGTCAGAGAACCTACTCACAAAACCCCAGAGACGTCTGGAGTGGGTGGGCACAAACTCCGCCACAGCTGAGTAGTACAAAAATACTATTTATTGGCTGTTGGTTAATCAAGCTTGAAAGGACATTTAGGGGCCGATTCCGATCTCGGCCGGTAGTGCTCCGAATCGTATTCGGATTCACCGGATCCGATTCGGAGCCCTGTTTCCCGACCGAATCGTACGCGGGTCCGGCCGAGCGAGTATGATGCAAGCACCCGCGAAATCGCCGACCGACTCGAACGCGGCTTCAACACGCTCCGACCGACTCGCATGGACAAGACTCGCACCGCGCTATGGAGACGTTTCCCGGCCGGGTAAGTACGATGCGCGCCGCGAGCAGTCCGACCGACTCGCGCCGTCCGGCTCGAAAAAGCTGTCAGAGCCGGACTTTGGGGGTCCGCGTCGGACCCCCTGTACGCGTAGGCGCGCGAGTCGCACACAGGGGGGACCCATGGGTCCCCCTACCTGTGCATGTACGCCGCGATGCGCATGGACGCGTACACGCTGTAGGGGCGCCCTTGTCCGCCTCGCACCCATTGAGTCAATGGGAGCCCGCGTACGCGTTGTACGACCGGCTCCCATTGACTTCAATGGGAGTCCGACCGACTCGAGTCCGATAGCATGCGAATGCATCGTACTCGTCCGGTCGGACTGCTAGGGTCCGATTCGGTCGGAATTCTCTCCGGGTCCGGCTCGGTCGGAGAGATTTCCGGCCGGAATCGGAATCGGCCCCTTAGTTCCTAAATTGTGCATAACACCTCATCTTAGTTCCCTTTAAACACTTCTTCCTCTAAACATGTCTGATAACGAGGCAGGGGACCAAAGAGTTGATCTGAATCTCTTAACAGGAGAAGAAGATCCTGAGGATGCAATACAAATTGCACCAAAATTCAGAAGGACAGTCACCATAAGACTATTAGAAAAGGGCTTACCAGCCACGGGTGGCATAGTAGTTTTCGTGATTGAGGCACACGAATCAAACAAAACAGAGGTATTCTATTCATGGGTTACATTCCCAGCAGCAAATGCCATAACAAAGACATTTCACTACTACATAGCAGGAGATGCACCAGCGGAATATGCTCCGTTTGAGGACATAGAAATTCCACTCACTTACCAGGAACATTTTTACTGGTTTAAAGGCGCCCTACCCCACGTACAACAAAGAGTAAGATTAGGCCCGCTCGGAGGAGATGGGGCCACATGGCCAATACTAGCGGCTTACACACCGCATCCTGGCATTAACACAATGCCACAGCCAGACTTACTAGTACAACACAGAGATTTAATTAAAATCTACAGAAACTTGACACAATTTGTCATAAGGACTTTAACAATCCAACCTGCACCAGCAGGTGCAGCAAACAGTACTCCAGTTCAGGGTACAGGAAATAAAATTACTCCACAAACATTACACGCGGTAATGGGCAAAATACCAGCAAAACGCGAACAAATACCATTCTGGATAGCTCAGAAAATAACTCAGCTTGAGGCAGTATTCCCGAATACTACCACCTATGAAAAACACAGAATTCTAACAATCTGCTTGCCCATGGGGATCACACCACAAGTGGAGGACTGCACCTCTTGGGGTTCAGTCTTTGCTGCCATATATACCAGAACACATGGTATCCCGTCCTTAGCAGTAGTACCTGACGTATTGAGACAGATACAAAATGAGTATGGAGCAGAGCCTGCCCTTAACTTAGGGATGAAGTTACTAAATAACTTTGACCAGGT
Organism: Calotriton arnoldi; assembly: GCA_963921515.1. Classification (NCBI taxonomy): domain Eukaryota; kingdom Metazoa; phylum Chordata; class Amphibia; order Caudata; family Salamandridae; genus Calotriton; species Calotriton arnoldi. Next base: position 541,909 of record CAWUFW010005453.1, read on the forward strand.
ATCAGCCATAATACTAGCTAACATTAAGGGGGAAGCAGCTTCAGTGGCGATCCGCCAACGCCTAAGGGAGTTCAGTCCAGAGGATCATCAACACGAACTACCCAAAATAATTGAAACTGCGAATTGAGAATTAGGCAGAGACAGTCTAGGTGGAAAAGCATTAAAACCACAACTAGTGGGCAGTCCTGAAAAGGACACTACAAAGCAGACACCTACTTCTTCTAAAAAGAAGTGGGAAAATAAAATACAACAAAAGTCTAAAGACGACAGATCTCAATCCAGAGGTAGGTCTCCTCAACAGGAGCCCTCTGAAAGGAGGTATAACCTCAGGAATAGGGATAATATTAAAAAACCTGACAGGTATCAGGATACTGATACTCGTTCCTCTCGTTCCTTTCAGGGTTCATCAAAAAACTCCAAGAGGGAAGGACGGTCAGAACACAGACAAGAGGAGCGTACAAAGTCCAGAGACACGCAACGCGCTGCGGACTACGCACCTAAAAAAGAAGATAAACAAAATCAAAACCTCAGTTCAAAAAGAAGAAGGTAGCAGGTCTCAAGATAAGACATGCCCAGAATTCTGAGGACACAGCTTCTGAACGGGGAGTGGGCTCTGACGATGCTAGACAGCGCGGCAGAAGTAACGATAGCTCGCCAGAACCTGAAGGAATTTCTGGTGACAGCGGAGTTGAGTGAGTATATCATGGTGGAAACACCTGATACTCTGGTAAGTGTCCCACATAAGTTACATGAGATAACACTCCGGCTGGAGGGGGACAAGCCCAGGAAAATTAAAGGTCTCTTTTGGAAAAATCTGTCATCTGGTTATGACATTCTATTAGCAGAATAAGACTGGCCACCAGCATTCGTCATGGAGTGCCCTAGGGGAGAAACTGTAATTTTTCCAGCCTTTTCCGACCTCGTTCCCATTCACCTAAAACATGCATATGCGCAGGAGTGGGCGGTTGCCCTAGCTCCAGCATTGTATAAAAATCATGTTTGTTGGGATGAGGATTCAACCCACCACGTGATCCCGTTAAAAGTTTCCCCAAATGCTCAAAGGCAATACCCTATAAAGCAGGAAGCTAAAAAACAAGTCAGGGAGATTCTAGACCAACTAGAATACCAGGGGGTGATAGAAAATTGCACTTCACCTATGAACAATCCTTTGTTTCCCGTAATGAAACCTGACAACACATATCGTTTAGTTTTGGATTACAGACATTTAAACACTTGCACAAAGACATTTGCAGTTCAAAATTCACACAGTGCCGCATTATTGAATAACATTGTACGCAAAAAATACAAAACAACACTAGATATCTCAAATGGATTTTTCTGCCCAAATATAGTGCCTGAAAGCAGATATCTGACCGCCTTCAGTGCGTTAGGGTCCCAGCAAAAATGTTGTCGACTACCCCAAGGGTATAAAAACAGCCCAAGGGTATTTTCAGCAAGGGTAACAGAGTTACTCCAAAATTTGGATGAAGAAGCATTGTCCTATGTGGATGATATTTATCTGACGGACGATGACTTACCGAGGCACTTGACCAGGGTGAGCACCATTATTATGGGATTCGCCTCTGAGGGCTATAAATTTTATTTCAAGAAATCAAAAATTGCCCACCTCAGTGTCCTATTTTTAGGGTACGAGCTGTCAAATGAAGGAAAAAGCCTAGCAGCAAACTTTTTAGAAAAATGTGCGCTGCTTCAACCTCCAAAATCATTAAAGAATTTACATTCAATTCTGGGATTCCTAAATTTTGGTCGAACATACATTTTGGATTACGCAGAAAGAGTAAAACCTTTCTATGACATAATAAAACCTGATTTTTCAGTCAGACAATGGACACAGGAACACACAAATATCCTGCGTTCCCTACAGGAAGACATGATAGCTTCAAAAAATTTACAGACGCGCGTAAATGCACAGTACTTAGTGATCCGAGTAATAGCTGGTCAATGCGGGTACACTTATTTAACTTTTAATGAAGGCGAAACAGTACCAATTGCATACAAATCACACCTGTACACAAACGCAGAAATGCGTTTCACTTCAACAGAAAAAATTCTGACAGCAGTGCAGACCGCTGTAGCAAGAGAAAGAGCTCTGGCTCAGGGGAAACGCATAATTGTCGTAACCCCAGTACCAGCTTTAGAAGCTGTTACAAAAGCTAGCATTCCAAATGCGAAAGCCTTACATCCCAGATGGATACAATGGGCTAATTCTCTTACTGCAACGGATGTTGAATACAGATTTGATCCAAGTTTAAAAACACAAGCATTTCTGCAATACGAACAAGAATATCCTCTACCAAATGAAATTTTGCCTCTAGATCAGTATGAATACATTATTTACACTGACGGTTCTGCTCAACCAGCCATAGGGAGTAAGCAAGCTTACAGCGCGGCGTGTGCGATTGTTAAAGGTCGCATGCACGATGGAAAGTTCCATCCGAGTTGCACTAAAACGCAATCTCTAGGAGACTGCCCGGCTCAGTTGGCAGAACTCAAAGCACTCATACTGGCACTTATAAATACGGAACACGAATTCCCCACACTTATTGTGTGTGATTCCTTTTACTGTGTACAGTCGTACAATGAATATCTACATCATTGGGAACAAAACGGGTTCAAAGATGCAAAAGGTGGCACAATTAAGCATAAAATGCTATGGGAACAGGTAGTGGAGTTGAGAAACGAACTACCAAGGTCTCGCGTGATACATACACCGAGTCATCAGCGTGATGGCGTTCACGTTGAAGGGAATTCATTGGCTGATGAAGCCGCAAAGGGGGCTGTTCGCTCAGCCGCCGTAGCTGCAGTTACTCGTTCAAAGACGAGAATAGACGGCCAGATAATGGTAGTTGTCAATGCTTCATGCAAAGGCAGCACAGCAGTACCTAAAAAATTCCCACTCAAGTACTCCTACAAGTTAGATGCACAAAACATTCCATATGCTCAGATTCCTGGAGTGGGGGATAGAGTAATACCAAATATGGATCGTAGGCAAGGTTTAATTGTGGCGGCACACGAAGGGAAAGGTTCTGTACATAAGGGACTTAGGGAGACTGTTTCTTTGTTGAAACAACGCTACTGGTGGCCCGTGATGAGAAGGCAGATTAGAGACTATGGGGCCAATTCCGATCTCGGTCGGAGGCGCACCTATTCGGCCGGGAAAAAAGACAGGCGAATGCCTGTTTCCCAACCGACTCGCACATTCTACCGAACGAGCAAGTACGATGCGCACAACTGCATAGATTCCGACCCAGTCGTACTCACCCAATCCAGGTCCTGTTCTCCGACCGAGCCGGATCCGCAAACGCAGAATCGAGTCGCACGGAAGCCAAAATAGAGCCCCGCCCGGCCGGACAAGTACGATGCGCTTTCCGTACGCGCCGAACCCGTCGCTACGCACGGCACGTCTTAGCATCCGGGAGAGGCGCACATAAGCTCCGATTCGCGCCACAAGACGATCCACGGCTACGAGACGAACACGCCAGCCACGAGGACGAGGCGAAGCAACGACAAAGACGAGCGAGACGAACCAACCATGAATCCCATCGTGCCGATCCTACCAATATTCTACATCTTTTACCGGAACAGGCACGGACGCGTACGGCGCAGAAGGTAAGTCAGACACCAACCACAAAAACAAACTACACGTACCCGACATATCACACACACACAGAGGGATGCAGAAATTACTTACACCAGCAACAGCAGCACCATAGGGGCGGGATGGCCATCACCAATGCCACATATACACATAGGGGTCTGGATGCCAACAACTAACACCACCCCTACCCAGGGGGTGCCAGATGCCTACCACTACTACCACCTCTACCCATGGGGGGCTGGATGCCTACCACCACTACCACCCCTACCCATGGGGGGCTGGATGCCTACCACTACTACCACCTCTACCCATGGGGGGCTGGATGCCTGTCACTACTACCACCTCTACCCAGGGGGTGCCAGATGCCTACCACTACTACCACCTCTACCCATGGGGGCTGGATGCCTGTCACTACTACCACCCCTACCCAGGGGTGCCAGATGCATACCACTACTACCACCTCTACCCAGGGTGTGCCAGATGCCTACCACTACTACCACCCCTACCCAGGGGTGCCAGATGCCTACCACTACTACCACCTCTACCCATGGGGGGCTGGATGCCTGTCACTACTACCACCCCTACCCATGGGGGCTGGATGCCTGTCACTACTACCACCCCTACCCAGGGGTGCCAGATGCCTACCACTACTACCACCTCTACCCAGGGTGTGCCAGATGCCTACCACTACTACCACCCCTACCCAGGGGGTGCCAGATGCCTACCACAACTACCACCTCTACCCATGGGGGGCTGGATGCCTGTCACTACTACCACCTCTACCCATGGGGGGCTGGATGCCTGTCACTACTACCACCCCTACCCAGGGGGTGCCAGATGCCTACCACTACTACCACCTCTACCCAGGGAGTGCCAGATGCCTACCACTACTACCACCCCTACCCAGGGGGTGCCAGATGCCTACCACTACTACCAGCTCTACCCATGGGGGGCTGGATGCCTGTCACTACTACCACCCCTACCCATGAGGGGCTGGATGCATGTCACTACTACCACCCCTACCCAGGGGGTGCCAGATGCCTACCACTACTACCACCTCTACCCATGGGGGGCTGGATGCCTGTCACTACTACCACCCCTACCCAGGGGTTGCCAGATGCCTACCACTACTACCACATCTACCCAGGGTGTGCCAGATGCCTACCACTACTACCACCCCTACCCAGGGGGTGCCAGATGCCTACCACTACTACCACCTCTACCCATGGGGGGCTGGATGCCTGTCACTACTACCACCCCTACCCATGGGGGGCTGGATGCCTGTCACTACTACCACCCCTACCCAGGGGGTGCCAGATGCCTACCACTACCACCACCTCTACCCATGGGGGGCTGGATGCCTACCACCACTACCACCCATACTCAGGGGGTGCCAGATGCCTACCACTACTACCACCTCTACCCATAGGGGCTGGATGCCTGTCACTACTACCACCTCTACCCAGGGGTGCCAGATGCCTACCACTACTACCTCCTCTACCCATGGGGGCTGGATGCCTGTCACTACTACCACCCCTACCCATGGGGGCTGGATGCCTGTCAATACTACCACCTCTACCCAGGGGGTGCCAGATGCCTACCACCTCTACCCATGGGGGGCTGGATGCCTGTCACTACTACCACCCCTACCCATGGGGGGCTGGATGCCTGTCACTACTACCACCCCTACCCAGGGGGTGCCAGATGCCTACCACTACTACCACCTCTACCCATGGGGGGCTGGATGCCTGTCACTACTACCACCCCTACCCAGGGGGTGCCAGATGCCTACCACTACTACCACCTCTACCCAGGGTGTGCCAGATGCCTACCACTACTACCACTTTTTCAACATAGTGAAGGAACTCTCCAACCCCAGCTCCAACACCAACGACATCCCGCCGTCGCAACCCCTGTGCGACTCCCTCGCCACCTTCTTTCACCGCAAGATCGCCGACATCCACGACAGCTTCAACACCCAGACAGCCCCAACTAAGATCGATGCACCAGACCCGCCGCACACCATCGACCACGACCCCCTGCCATCCTGGGCCAGCGTGAACATCGAGGACACCATCAAGACCATGAGCACAATACACTCCGGCTCCCCGTCAGACCCTTTCCCGCACCACATCTTCAACAAAGCTAGCAGCTCCATCGCACCCCACCTGTGCAACGTCATCAATCTCTCCTTCGAGACCGCGACCTTCCCAGAGAGCTGGAAACACGCAGAGATCAACGCCCTACTCAAAAAACCCAAGGCGGACCCAAGAGACCTCAAGAACTTCCGGCCCATCTCCCTGCTTCCGTTCCCAGCCAAGGTCATCGAGAAGATCGTCAACAAACAGCTAACCCGATACCTCGAAGAAAACAGCATCCTGGACCCATCCCAATCGGGGTTCCGCAGCAACCACAGCACTGAGACTGCCCTCATCGCCGCCACCGACGACATCAGGATCCTGCTGGACAATGGTGAGACCGCAGCCCTCATCCTGCTGGACCTCTCCGCCGCCTTCGACACTGTCTGCCACCGCACTCTACGCACACGCCTCCACGACGCAGGGATCCGAGACAAGGCCCTGGAATGGGCCACCTCCTTCCTCGCCGGCAGAACCCAGAGAGTCCGCCTCCCACCATTCCAATACGAAGCCTCCGAGATCATCTGCGGCGTACCCCAGGGATCGTCCCTCAGCCCAACACTGTTCAACATCTACATGACCCCGCTCGCACGCATCGCCAGACAACACGACCTCAACATAATCTCCTACGCCGACGACACTCAACTGATCCTCTCCCTCACCAAGGACCCCCTCGCCGCCAAATCCAACCTCCATGAAGGAATGAAGGCCGTCGCCGATTGGATGAAGATCAGCCGACTAAAACTGAACACGGAGAAGACAGAGGTCCTCATCCTCGGCTCCAACCCCTCAGCCTGGGACGACTCCTGGTGGCCAACGACGCTGGGAGCAGCCCCGACACCCACCGACCACGCACGCAACCTGGGAGTCATCCTCGACTCAACGCTCTCCATGGACAAGCAAGTCAACGCAGTCTCATCCTCCTGCTTCAACACCCTCCGCATGCTTCGCAAGATCTACAGGTGGATCCCGACAGACACAAGAAGAACAGTCACCCAGGCCCTCGTCAGTAGCAGACTTGACTATGGGAACGCCCTCTACGCGGGAGCCCCGGCCAAGCTCATCAAGCGGCTGCAACGCATACAAAACGCCTCCGCACGCCTGATCCTCGATGTACCACGCCACAGCCACATCACCCCCACCTGAGGAACCTGCACTGGCTCCCCGTCGACAGGAGAATCTCCTTCAAACTCCTCATCCACGCACACAAGGCACTCCACAAGACTGGCCCAGCCTACCTCAACAGACGACTCCTCTTCTACGTCCCCAACCGCCAACTCCGCTCCGCCGACCTCTCCCTCGCCACCGTCCCTCGCATTCGAAGAACTACCACCGGCGGCAGATCCTTCTCCCACCTCGCCGCCAAGACCTGGAACACCCTTCCACTAAGCCTACGACAGACCCAAGACCTGTTGACCTTCAGGAGGCTACTCATGACCTGGTTGTTCGACCAGTAGCAGCACCCCCCCTTTTCTTTTTTCCCTAGCGCCTTGAGACCCTCACGGGTAAGTAGTGCGCTTTACAAATTCTGTGATTGATTGATTGATTGATAGCTGAAGCACATCTTGAACATTGTGGCAATGGGGTCCAAACCCCCATCATCACAGTGACCAAAATGTAAGTGTGGGGCCCATAGCTGAAGCACATCTTGAACATTGTGGCAATGGGGTCCAAACAGCCATCATCACAGTGACCAAAATGTAAGTGTGGGGTCCATAGCTGAAGCACATCTTGAACATTGTGGCAATGGGGTCTAAACCCCCATCATCACAGTGACCAAAAGGTAAGTGTGGGGTCCATAGCTGAAGCACATCTTGAACATTGTGGCAATGGGGTCTAAACCCCCATCATCACAGTGACCAAAAGGTAAGTGTGGGGTCCATAGCTGAAGCACATCTTGAACATTGTGGCAATGGGGTCTAAACCCCCATCATCACAGTGACCAAAATGTCAGTGTGGGGCCCATAGCTGAAGCACATCTTGAACATTGTGGCAATGGGGTCCAAACCCCCATCATCACAGTGACCACAATGTAAGTGTGGGGCCCATAGCTGAAGCACATCTTGAACATTGTGGCAATGGGGTCCAAACACCCATCATCACAGTGACCAAAATGTAAGTGTTGACATTGAAAAAGCTGCAACTGCAAAACTGCATGGATGATTCCTGGTCACAGAACAACAAACACATCAGTGGCAAAGTAGTGCTTGTGTCCCATAGCAACATAGATTGGGGGAGGCAAACACTGCAGTGCAAATAAGACATACCTTTGGCCATGTGCAGACAAACATCACCCATGGGGGCTGACACTGTCAACATTCATCAATGACACAATGACAGAAGTGACCATCAGAATGGAGACCCACATATTTGCACCAATGGGCACACAAATGCAGATACCCTGTGGAGACTGTAGATGTGAGGTGAACAGATACCATACCATGGCAGCAATGGGACACACAAACAATGATCATTGTGCTGACTGATGACCTAGGAGTCCCAGGGACAGCAGGGGAAACCCACCAAACAACATACAGCCAATGGCACACTAAAGATATGCCAATGCAGTGGTGCAGATGCACAAACACAAACAGGCAGACCCACACTGCACATCAAACACAACAGGTGAGGGGGGGGGGGGTGCCAGTGTCCCCAGGCAACCACACAACACATGATGAGGCCTGCATACCAATTACACAGATGTGCATACAGTGCCACACAAAGGTAACTCATGGATCCAAATCCCCTATGTGGGCAATCAGGCATTGTTAGATGAGAGGGAGCACAAATCACACATGTCACACAAGCATGTAGGAACAGCAACTGACACAGCAAGACACAGACACACCACAGCACTACCCCCAGGGTCCCCACAATGTGGTGACCCTGGGCTGCATGACAATCCCACTGTGATGACAAAGCTAGATGTCGTTCACACTGTGAACCACAGTCATGTGTCCTGAGCAACAAACTACCATCACACCTACACAAGCACAAATCAATCAGCACGGCCAGTAAGCCAAGGCCAACATGGAGGCAGGGGTCTAGCCGGGCAACAACTCTCATCTGCACACACTCAACACCACACACCTCGACCTCCAACAATGTGCAGCAGTGAAGCTCACATGCACTGGTGACATTGCACATGCACCCATGACAATCCCATGGGTGGTGGTGGGAACCAAGGTGCAGAAACACATCACACATGGCCACTCAACAAGACTCCTGAATGTCTGACACACTGCACACTACGCTGTACATGGACATGACGGCAATACCACACCAACCAATGGGATCCCAGCCACAGTCCCACACCAATGAAGAAGCCAAGGTCACGCACAAAGAACACACATAGACAACTACCAACATTGCAGCCCTGACCCTGAGGAGTGCCAGCAGTCACACACACAACGTGTCACAATCACTGAAAGCTAACACAAACTGGAAATTACATGACAGGTGTAAACAACAAGTGCCAAGGGGAATCCTGACTGTGTCCCATCTGCGTCTGCCCACAAACTCAGCCCTGACAGCAAACACACCTATGGGTGACACCCTGATGACCAGTAATGTGCCATGCACCCACATCACAGAGAACCCAGGGAGAAGACTTTGGGGGAACATAGGTCAACTCAGCAAGCATCACAAACAGGAACATCACTAGGGATCCCAGCATGCACAGCAAAATGGAAGTGAACACACAGACATGCTCATACAACACACACCTTGGGCGCAGGCGATGTCACAGGAGTACACACTGCCATGAGGGGACTCCACTCCTGTGTGAGGAAAACTGTGTCATATGTTGCCTCAGTAGGGCTCCATCATGTCAGCAGAACACTTGGTCACACAGTCAACAATTAGCACCAAATGAAGGCTCCCGTCACATCAGCCTGGTCATGGGAGTGTCAACGAAATCATGAGCACAGATCCAACACACATGTATAGCAAGTTGCACTGACAACACAGATGAGTCCTTCCCCATTGATGCCCAAACCTGCATGTCCAGTGGAGATGGCCACACGGTCAGGGAAGTAGACTAATTGAACAATGGCAAGCACAACAGATGTGCAGGGGTGGAAGCCACAGATGTGACATTGCTAATGTAAGTAGGAAATCCCATTGCCAAATATTGAAAACATGACACCCTCAGATGCTGCTAAGGATGAAATGGATACACTACAGGATAGGACACATTCCCCCTGGACCACATGGGTTCCTGCACAGTAACACTTCATTTTCATGAGACCAAATATCACCATCACTGCAGCAAGGGCATGGTTAGCATCATCAACATCATGTACATCAGAAGCAAAACCACTAGAGAACAGAAAGTTGCTTTATTCAGCATATGTGGGTTCAAAAGTTGAAGTCCAGTAAAAAATAAACAAAGGCCAATGGCCAGTCCATCCTGAAAGTCAAAATAGGGTGACAGTGGCAGATGTCACCCTACGCATGCCTGCACTGATAAACACCAGGGACAATCCCCTCGGAGGGGCATACAGGGGGCAGGCCAGGCACCGCAGGGACAGGATCAGGGCTCACCAGAAGGAGGCAGGGAAGGGGTGGTGGGTGCTGGAGAGCCACTGACAACTGCAGTGGAGGTGTCTGACATGGTGTGTGCCGGCACAACTGGGGGGCATGAGTCAGATGGTGTGGGTGCCGGCACGACTGCAGTGGGCTGTGCAGATGGAGTGGATAGGTTCCCCACTGCAGTGCCCAAGTCAGACCGGGTGGTAGTGGACTCCACTGCAGTGCCTACCTCCAGGGGAGGAGAATGGGGATCAGGTAAGGTGGGCAGGACAGAGGGGGAGGACACCGTCTCCACACCAGTGGCACAGACATGCGCAGCGGGGGTGGTGGTGCCGGAAGAGCAAGTGGCAGGGGGAGAAGGCCTGATCATTTTGGGGATGGTGTATCTGTGGGTGGGGGAACCTGGGGCAGGGTGTGGTGGGGGCACCTGTGGAGTGGGGGCCTGAGGGATGGAGGAAGGAGACTTGGTGCCTGAGCTGCAGGGCGGCGGCGGGGTCTTGCTCTTCCGGGTCCGGGGGGACTTGCGGATGTGGGCATCAGTCGGTCTGCGCCTGGGGGAGGGTGTCCGGGGGCGAGGGGCACTCTGCTCTGTGTGGGTGGGCTTCCTCTTCCCCCTGAATGCTGTATCAGCTGGATCGGAGGGGAAGAGGCCGAGGTCACTGAGGAAGAGCCGCTGTGTCTTTGGGGTTGCAGGTGAGGCAAGGGAAGGGGCTTTGGAGGGAGAGGTAACTGAGGACTGGGCAGTGCTCGTGGATGCGTGTGTGTGTGCCTGGGCCCCATCCCCTGTGAGTGTGGTTTCAGTCCCCTGACTGTGCGTGCGTGTGCGTCTTGATTTTGGCGTGTGTGTCTGTGTGCTGCTTGTGTCTGTGCTGGTGTGTGCCTGTGCCGGTGTGTGTGTGCTTGGGACAGGTAAGGTGCTGGGGAGTGTGGATGGGGCAGAGGCAGGAGGGGTGAGGGACTGTTGGAGGAGGGACACTGCTGCCGTCAGGGAGGAGTCCATGGACCTATTGCCCCTCTGTAGGGCAGACATGCCCGATGAGATGCCCTCCATGAACGACCCCAGCTGAGTCAACAGAGTGGTGTGTGCATGGAGGACACTCAGCATCACTGTCTGCCCTACATGGAGCTGGCGAAGGAGGTACACAGACTCCTCACTCAGGGCAGCAGGGGACACAGGGGCAGGGGGTGCGGTGCCTGGCCCGAAGGAGACACGCTCCCGAACATGGGAGCCTCCACGGACCTCGGGAATGGGAGCCGATGGGAGGGCGGTGGTGGTGGTGGTGGTGGTGGCGGGGACAGCAACACTAGTTGGGGTGTGGTGGCTGCTGACACCCGCATCCACAAGGGAGTCATCCTCCGAGCTGCTGTGGTCCTCAGCTGAGGTGGATGCTGCTGAGGACTCCTCGGTGTGGCTCCCCTCGCCCTCCTTGCCACTGGGTCCCTCCGACCACTCCTCAGCTGCTGACCCAGTCTGGCTCTGCGGCTCCTCCTGGTCCGTGGAGCTGTCCCCTCCTGTGGCCGTGGATGTATCTGCAAACAATAGGGAAACAGACAGACATCAGTCACCTGCACTGAACGCACACACCACAGTAAGTACAGCACATTACAGAGCAAGCCCTGGCATCCTTAGTTGAACATTGCCAAAAGTGCCCAAACAGAATAGGAGAAGCCAATTGTCAGTCTGATGGTCAACCATGGCACTCACATCCCTCCTGGCCTTGCACCCATCTGTCTGGTGTCTGTTGGATGGCAATACCCCAGTGTGGACACATGCACCACCTACACAGTAGTTGGACAGTGCAGAGAACACGGTGAAGCATGTGAACATGCACACATCACAACTCTTGCCACTGAGTCAGTACAGGTGTCCGGATGAAAGGGATGCCCAGAGTCAAATATGAAATGCATGTGATGCATACCAGCGACAGACACCATGATGCACACATGTCCTGATAGCCATTGCCACAATGGTGGGCATGTAGCACATGTCACTCCCCTGCAGGATCACTCATAGGAAGTTACATGCCATGGCACAGGCATGCCTGCTAAGTCATACATCACTGTCTCCAGTCACATGGGCAGGGCAGCCAGACAACAACAGTCTGCACTGTGTCACAATAGTAGGTCATGGGGAATGCAAGTCCTGGAGCTGAACAAGTGCACATGTACATCCCCCACACACCACATCATCTGAACCCTTATCTGTCCACGTCATACCGATTGGACATATGGGAGACCTGTAACACAACCCTCTGAACCTGAGCACCTCACAATCTGCTGTGAATGGGAAACAGCTGCCTGAGCTTCACATTCGCATACCCCAGTCTGCACGGTCAGGTGATCAAACACCTATGTGTCACACAAGTATCGTCTCCTATGGTCACATCTCCGGTGGCATGCTGAGCCCCAACCGAGAAACACCCCAGCAGTCCTGACAACGAAGCCACAGCACACTGACACAGAGGCAGACACCTGAGGGGACATATCACTGAGCACAACGTGTCAGCTGATACACGGGAGTGGGAGTACAGAGTGTATTGTATGGCCTGGAGTAGGCATGACTGTCCTGCCCCACGTGAATGAGGGATGAGCCCTGGACAGTAGGCAGGTGGCTAAGTACACACGTAATATACACACTTCTGGGGCCCAAACATTGTTCCCACCCGCAGCATGGGTGTGTGCCAGATACCCCAGGCACATGTGGTGGATCAGCTCAGCAATTGGACCACATATCAAAGTAACACGCAGATTACATGTCAGAACACAGGCATTGTGTAAGCAATGGACCCACCCATGATGCCCACCACAGAGTTAGGGGAACAAATGCTGTCCCCCACCTTGAGCTAAGCAAAATGCAAGGAGACAGTACCCAAGTGACACAATTCCCTGACTGTAAGGGCCACACCTGGGTATCAGATGAGGAGTGGGCAGTGCACAATTGAGGGACATGGGTCCTGGACCACATGACAGATGTACTGTGGATGTTTAACCAGGCCAGAGGAGGGCACATAGCATGGCAGACAAAGTTCACAATGCAGTCATGGACTCACCCCTCCTTGCTGCTCTCTGGCCTTCAGCTGCCCATCCAGATCAGGGAAGACCACCGCCAGGATCCTGAGCATGTGGGGGTCAGGGTCCGGTGTCCGCCCCTCCTGCGAGGAGGCGACAGCTTCAGCTGGACCCGTGCGATCCTCCGGGTCCAGCCCCGAAGGTCCTGCCACCTCTTCTGGCAGTTGCGGATCCGGCGCTTGTAGACCCCCACGGATCTCACTGCCCGGACGATGGTCAGCCATATCTGCTGCTTCTGGTGGGCATCAACCTGTGAGGATGACAAAGTGAGAATGCCATTACTACACATGCAACATATCCGTGCATTACACAGTTGGATATACATGTCTCAATCACAGGGGCACATGATGTACACAGGCAGTGCAACAATGGCTATGGACAGTTTGCCAGCAGTTACTACATGGTATCATTGCCTGGGAAGTAAAACCTTGTTTAAATGCACTGTCACTGCACTATACCTGTTCAGTGCATGTAACTACACACTATGGGGGGTGACAACTACTCAGTGAACCTGCTAGCCAGTGGCGTGCAGACTGTAGGCCTTGCTAGTCAGACAACATGCACATTTAGTGATGCAGTGGACAGCACACTCACCTGCTCCCCTGCTTTCCCATACAGCTTGCTGTACTGTGGAAGGAGGCTGTCCAGCAGGGCCTGGTTCTCCTCAGTGCTGAAGGCTGGGGCTCTCTCCACAGTACGTGCCATTGCAGGGTCCAGAGGGTGCAGATACAGCAGCAGTGGTGGTGGCAGATGTCTCCTGGAGCATGTAGTGCAGGCAAGTGAGCTCTCAGGGGAACAGCCAGCATTATATGTGTGCTGCAGAGGCAGATACTGTCCCATGTGTCCAAAGTGATAGGTCCAAGTCGTTTGCATCTTCTGAATCTGGCCAATCCATGGAATTGCACCACTTACACACGCCCACAGCATCCTTCAAAAATTCAACTTCATGACACCCATGAATTTGCAACATTGTTGTGGGTGACCAACTGAATTTACAGCATCAGACTCGTTCAAGATATGAAAACGGGTCCGTTGCCAGGCCAGGCAATAGCCAATGGGTGCGCACCGATCGGTCCATTGCTCTACAACGCGTACCCGGGATACAACGCGTACCCGCACACATTGAATGCAATGGGCCGGCCGGGCACACCGATCGGTCCATTGCAGTTCAACGCGTACCCAGGATACAACGCGTACCCGCACACATTGAATGCAATGGGCCGGCCGGGCACACCGATCGGTCCATTGCTCTACAACGCGTACCCGTGATACAACGCGTACCCGCACACATTGAATGCAATGGGCCGGCCGGGCACACCGATCGGTCCATTGCTCTACAACGCGTACCCGGGATACAACGCGTACCCGCACACATTGAATGCAATGGCCAATGTGTGCGCACCAATCGGTCCATTGCTGTCCAACGCATATTGCGAATACAACGCGTACCCGCTCACATTGAATGCAATGGCCAATGTGTGCGCACCGATCGGTCCATTGCTGTCCAACGCATATTGCGAATACAACGCGTACCCGCTCACATTGAATGCAATGGCCAATGTGTGCGCACCGATCGGTCCATTGCTGTCCAACGCGTATTGTGAATACAACGCGTACCCGCTCACATTGAATGCAATGGCCAATGTGTGCGCACCGATCGGTCCATTGCTGTCCAACGCATATTGCGAATACAACGCGTACCCGCTCACATTGAATGCAATGGCCAATGTGTGTGCACCGATCGGTCCATTGCTGTCCAACGCGTCCCTGTACAAGTCACTGGCATATGTCACCATGCCTGTCACAGGTGAACATATGCCAGCCACATATACTTCCCAGGGAGTGAGGGGCACACCTACAACACCACAGCCTGTCCACACTGTATCCTAAGGCATGTAAGGCTGCATTACCTATTCCGTGTATGGGGGTGAACATGTTGATCTGTGGGTGGCACTTGGGGGCAGCCACTCCCAGGCTGTGCACGTGTTCATGGGGACAGAATCCTTGGTGTGTCGTGCACATGACCACTGTGATGTGCAACTGTTCATTTCTGAGCATGTGGCATGGTCACATTTCACGGTGGTGTATGTGTATGTCATGTCACATACCCCCTGAGTCCCATGTGGGACGGTATGTACGTCCCAGGGTGACCCATTGCCACAATAGTGATGGTCCTCCACAGTCTGTGTGCATGTTGTGTTTACAATGTCTCTGATTCCATGTGCACATCCACGTTGTTTGTGCATGGACTTTGATGTTGTGCATGTGTGTGTCACAGACGTCCATGTCTGTCCTGCCGAGGCAACAGGGTCCACTACCTGTGGGGGTCATGGTTGTTTTGCTGTGGTGTATTCATGATACACCATGTCATGCCAGTGTCCATGTGGCAATACAGGGTCCCTGGGAATCTACCTGTCGATGAGCTGTGATGCCTGGGGCACATCTGTCCTCACATATCACTGTGGGGTGTGTTTGGAACGTGGCAGCAGGAGATGGGAACTGTGACACAGCCTCATGATATCCCATGGCACAACCTGGGACTTGTTGATGCCACTTGTTGAACTGTGATGTTAGATGTTGGCCATGTAGGTGCCATACATGTCCTTACAGAACTGCACACATCATGTACTTGTGCCTCATAATGATGTATCATGTTATATTGAGTATGGTCAATGCCACATATGTGGGGTGACTGACAATCTTTCTTTCTTCACCTATGCACTGCAGGGCACCAGCTGTCCATAGACCATTCCCTGACCTTGCAACCATGGTGGAACGGGACTGCATCCGACGGTACCGCTTCACCAGGCCGCTGATTGAGGTATTGACGGTGCGGTTGGCCCCACATTTGCAAGCTGGCCGGACATACCCTACAGCGCTGACCCCCAAGGTGAAGGTGATGGCAGCCCTACACTTCTTTGCCACCGGTACCTTTCAACACACTGTGGCAACTGCTGGTGGGATGTCACAGACCATGTTCAGCCGTGTGCTCCGCGATGTTTTGGAGGCTATGTTGATATACCTGAACCAGTACATCTATTTCCCTAGACTCCAACAACTCACTGACGTGAAGAGTGACTTCTATGCCCTGGGGAGGATGCCGCATGTCATTTGCTCCATTGATGGGACACATGTGGCTTTGTTACCACCACAGGCCCAAGAGCAGGCATACAGGAACCGCAAACACTACCACTCGGTCAATGCACTGGTGGTATGTCTTGCAGATATGAGCATCTCACACGTCTGTGCCCATTTCCCAGGTTCTGCACACGATGCCTACGTGATGAGGAGTAGTCGCATCCCGAGGATGATGTCACAGATGCGGGACCAGCGTGCCTGGCTTGTTGGTGTGTACTGACTTTGTACCATTGTGTGTGTTCTGCAATGTAGTGTTCCACCCTCTTTTCCAACTCAGCTAATGTGCAATTGTCTGTATGTAGGTGACTCCGGATACCCCAACATGCCGTGGTTGCTGACGCCCCTCAGGAACCCTGTGACACCAGCCCAGATGCGCTACAATGAGGCACATGGTCGGACCAGGAGAGTGATCGAGCGGACATTTGGTCTCCTGAAGAGCCGCTTCCGCTGCCTAGATAAGACAGGAGGGGCCCTCCCATATGCCCTAGCAAAGGTGTGCAAGATTGTCATCGTCTGCTGCATGCTACACAACCTGGCAGTGCGGAAGGAGTTGCCTCTCATCCTGGATGACGATGACCAACATCCGCCACCTGTGGAGGATCCTTGCCTGGACCACGATGCCAGTGATGATGATGATGATGGTGATGTCCGCACACAGCTCATCACCAACTTCTTCAGCTGAATGTGAGTATCCGGAGATGTCATATCAATGATGTGAGTATGCATGATATGTGTTGGTGGTGCTCTGGTGCTGTTTGAGTGTGTCCATGTGCTACATGACTGTATGCGTGTAGTGATGTGTCCTTACAGGTAGTCTGTACTCCCCAACAGTGTTGACATGCTAACTTGGTTCTGGGTGGGTATCTTGTGACATGTATTGGGCATGAGTGTTGCAGTTCTGTCCTGTTCTTCAGTGCTTTTGACTGTGTGTCATTTCTGTCCTTCACAGGGTACTTTCAGAGTCGTTTGGTCAACTGTGATCCCCGACACCGTGATTCGACTTCCAGGGTGGTAGCTGTCGTGTCCCTACAGGTGATGTGCGCCACACCCATGGACTTCCTTCCTTCTACACTTGTTGACTGTGTGCCCGCTGCCAGGTGGGATTACCTTGCATCTGTAGTGGTTACAACATGTTGCAAATGTGTAATAAACCTGTGCTTCACTTTGTGATGTGCGTTGTCTGTGGTCACACATCTGACTGACATTTGCTTACTGCACCGGTGGGCTAGTTGACAAAGACTGTGAATAGGTGTTGTGTCTGTGCATTGCACCGTATTTCCTGGCAACATCAGTGTAGGCGATGAGTCAGATGGCCTAGGTGTGTATATGTTGTGTAGCCCTGGTGGTGAGTCTCCCTCATATGTGTCACGTTGCCATGACTCACATGCCTGTGTTGTACTTGCTGTAGCAGTTAGCATGCACAGTGTAATTTCACAGGTCATCATCTCCATGACAGAAACCACGTTGGAATCACAACAGAGGCAGGTATGGTGTATTAGTGTGTTTATTGTCATACATGTGTGTGTATAGTGCACAGGATGGTGGGTGCTGTACATTGTGATTGTAATCCAAAGTTCCTAGATGAATTGGAAGTCCTGGTAGCAGAAATGTCCTGAGTAAAGTCCACAGTCATCTGATACATTGGTCCAACTTGTACTCCCCATGTCATGTGGGGAGTTGTGTTGCAGTCAACAGGGTGAACAGTTTGCGCACAAAGGTGATTATCCAGAACAGGTTTTGGCTTCCTGGGGGTTGCACATGGCCATCGGCCTCTCAGTTGCCCCTCCTCGGACGACCCCTCTTCTTTGGGGGGGGACCCTCAAGTGCAGTCTGCTGCGGTGCAGGGGACTCTCCGCCAGAGTCATCCTCCCTCCCTGTGGCAGTTGCAGTTGTTTCAGCACCAGATGTTGTGGGCACACAAGGAGGTGTTGACTGGTTGCTGCTCATCTGGCGGAGGCATTGTAATATGTCCCTATGCACCGCCGTCATCTCTTGCAGTGTGTCCCACTTGGACTCCACGCGGGACATGTGTTAGTCCAAGCAGGCATGATGGGCAGCCTGCTGCTGTTTAATGTCCCTGAGGAGCCCCACTACCTGGCTGAGCTCTCTGGTGCTGGACTGGTATGCATCGGCTATGCGTACCAGTTGTGGGTCATCATGCAGTCCAGACCCCTCTGCGATCAGCGACCTATGTCTCCCACCCCTCCCACCACCCCTGGCGACACGTGCAGTACCTGAGGTGGTACGCACAGGTGACCCTGGGCCCCCTTGGGGGTTGTTGGTGGTGTTGGTATCCATAGCCCCACGTTGGTCCAGGGTCCGTGTGCTGGTGGTGGTGGTGCTCCTTGGTCTGTCCGTGTCAGCAGGGGTGGTTTGTGTGTTGACAGTCGTTGGAGGGGTGGGTGCAGGGGTGCAGCTGGTGGTCCTGCTGGTGCTGCATGATGACTTGCTCCGGAGGTGCCAGGTAGGTCTTCGTCATCCGAGGAGGGCAGAGGCTGTTCCACACCAGTGAGCTCCGTTTCCCCTTGAGCCTGGGACGGGGACTCCTCAGCGTCTGCTGCTGTGTCCCCATCATCACCTGTTTTTGGGAGACACACACAATGTATGTTATGTTTCTGCAGGCATCAATGGTTGACACACCTGACAGTTGTGACTGTACCTCTGGATGCGGGCCTGTACATTGCATTGTCCTAAGTTGTCACAGTCAGAGGTTGATATTGGTGTAGCACATTGTCCTGCATACTTTGGGCATTTCTATATGAATGTTGGGGTGTGTACATGGTCTGCATTGGTTGTATTTGGTTGACATCCGACCCTCCTTCCCACCCAGCCAGATATTCCACCATGGAACGTGCTTCCATTGCAGGGAGTGCAAGTTGTCTTTCAGGATGTCAGTCAGTGGTGTCCTGCTGTTGGTTGGTGCACAGTTGCCAGCAGGGCCTTGTGCTCCCCACAGCAGTACCCAGTGTCAGCCATCTTGTCAGTTCTTTTCCACTCCCTGTGATGTGCGCATGGTTCAGGGTGGTGTTGATGGGACAGTTGTGGGGGTGACCAATATCTGTGACTACCACTCCCATCATGCTATTGCCTCCACCCCACTTCCCAGCATGCCCATACTTACTTGCTTTTGAGTGGACTTCACTGTGTGTGAGTGTGAGAGCAATGGCAAGATGGCTGACAGTGAGGTCCTGCTGTTGGTTGGTGCCCAGTTCCCAGCAGGGCCATGTTCTCCCCACAACTGAGCACCAGTGTCAGCCATCTTTGAAGTGGCTTTTCACTCCCTGTGAGGTGTGCATGCTTGGGTGTGAGCTTGCTGGTACATGTGGGTGGGGGATGTTGGGCTGTGACTACCACTCCCATCATGCAATTGCCTCCACCCCCCTTCCCAGCATGCCCATGCTTCCTTCCTTTTGACTCTGCTTCCCTGTGGAGTTGTGTGCCTGTGCTGACAAGATGGCTGACAGTGTTATCCTGGGGTTAGTTTGGCTACAAGTCCCATGTGTGCCCCTGTGCTTCACACAGCATAACCCAGGGTGGTGGTTCTTTGTGGGATATTTAATTAGAGTGTGTGGCAATGCATTCTCCCAGGTGAGTTGTGTGGAGTTTGTGTTAAGGGTGTGTGTGAGAAAAGCAGCTGGTAACTATGGTCAGTGCTGTCAGTCCTCCTTCCCACCCAGCCAGATATCCCACCATGGAACGTGCTTCCATTGCAGGGAGTGCAAGTTGTCTTTCAGGATGTCAGTCAGTGGTGTCCTGCTGTTGGTTGGTGCACAGTTGCCAGCAGGGCCTTGTGCTCCCCACAGCAGTAGCCAGTGTCAGCCATCTTGTCAGTTGTTTTCCACTCCCTGTGATGTGAGCATGGTTCATTGTGGTGTTGATGGGCGTATTGTGAGGGTGGGCAATATCTGTGACTACAACTCCCATGATGCTATTGGCTACACTGACTTGATCAGCATACACAGAATTCCTTCCTTTCAGTGAGCTTCCCTGTGAGGTGGTGTTGTAGTGGTGGCTACATATCTGACTGTGTTTGTTGGTTAGATTTGTGCCACTGCCTAGCTGTATTTGTTGTTGGGTTTGTACATGTCATGACACAGTTACATATCACTATGAGATGGCATGTATTGTGTTTATCTGACTGACATACACATCTTGGGATGATTATCTTGTGGTTGGTGTGTATTTGCTGAGGGTGCATGGTTTGACTCTCCCCTAGACAGTGATGTGTGTGTATTGTCGCACAATATTGTGTACATTTGTTGTGTACTCACCAGGCTCTGGGATGTTTTCTAGTCCATATATGCTCACTGGTGGTAGGATGGCCCGCACCTTCTCCTCCCAGGGCCAGAGGTATACTGGTTTTGCAGGAGGGCCACTGCTGGTGTGTTGCCTCAAGAGGTAGTCCTTCTTGAGCAGGTCCCTGACCCTCCTGCGCACATCATACCACCTGTTCTGGATGTCTTCCTTTGTGCGCAAACATGGTGATTGTGCGTTCACCCTGTCGACGATCCTCTCCCACATCTTGGTTTTCTGCGACATGGGGGTCTGTTGGACCAGTGTACCAAACAGCTGTGGCTCTACCCGGAGGATCTCATCTACCAGGACTTCCAATTCACTATCTAGGAACTTTGGATTCTTCTTTGGGGGCATGGTGATGGGTGGTGGTGGTGAGTGATGTGTGTGGGGGTGTGCAAGTGAGGGTGTGTGAGTGTGTGTTTTGCTGGGTGTATGTGAGGGTGCTATTTGTTGAGGTGCTGATGGTGTGTGGCTTGTGTGATGGATGAGCTGTGGGTGGGTGTGTGGTTGCTGTCTGTTGAGTGCTGGCAGGTCATTAGAATTTGCAAAGGATCATGGTAGGGATTTGTGTCCTTTTTATGGGTGGAGTTGTGGGTGTGTCTTTGTTCCCTGTTCCCCCCCCCCCAGTATTTATTGGCTTTGTAATTGCTTGTTTGGCCTTTTTTTGTGTGTTTTTCCCTTTGTACTTTTTGTGCATGTAGGAGACGTTCTTCTGACCGAGTCGGACCCTGCTGTTGTCTCGTGCGAGCTTCTCCGATTCGTTCACGCTGTGTTTGTGCTGTTTTCTGTGCTGCGTACGCGTCGGTCGCGGTGTATTGGGTTGCTGCGGCTCGCAGTTTTGTATGCGTGTCGGTCGTACGGCTTGGGCTCCGTGCGACTCGGTCGTGTTTTCCACGCGTTGCATCGTACTTGGCGGATCGGATTTCGCGGGTACGTTTCGTTCGGGATTCTTCCTGGTGCGTGTCGGTCGGTTCGATTCGCGTGGTTTTCCGGCCGGATAGCTATTTTCCGCGCGGTTCGGTCGTTCGTATTGTGTTTTGTACGAGTCGGTCGGATTTTGCACGCATTTCATCGTACTTTGCGGGTCGTGCTGCACCGGTACGTGTCGGTCGGAATAAATTCCGGCTCCGAGTCGGTCGGTACGTTTTCCGGCCCGGATCGGAATCGGCCCCTATGTCTGGAACTGTGACATCTGCAAGCAGATGGAAGGGTCCACCGCAACACGTCCAGTACAGATACCATTGTTAGACAGCATTAGGTTGTCCGTTCGTGTACGTCCAGCTCAGGTGTCCTCAAGGTCTGGCCTCAGCGCTCAGCTGTCGCTCGAACTGTTATAAAAGATTTGCGAGTCTTTATCGGCACATACGCAGTTGGCACGTTACATTCTGACCGTGGTCCGGCGTTTAGCTCTCGGGCTTACAAAGACGCCATGGAAGGAATGGGCGTAGCATTGCGGTACTCCTCTCCATACCATCCCGAGGGAAATTCTGTTGTGGAGAGGAAAAACCGAGACTTAAAGCAATGTTTAGCAGCTAGGGTATTAGGCAAGGGCGGTAGATGGGTCGATCACCTTTATGGGGTACAGCGAGCGATCAATAATCAGCCAAGAAGCTCTCTAGGGGGTGTCACTCCTTACGAGGTCCTATTTGGGACAAGAATGTGGGTACCTGATCTTGATTGTGAAGGCACAGTGGCGGATGAAAAACCATTTGATATCCATGATCGTTTGGCTGTTTTACAGGATCTAAATGAATCCAGGACACAACAAAGTAACGTGCTCCAAAAACAGACCGCCACTGAGGAAGTCAAGGCAGTAACGGCAAGACCTGTCTGGATCCCAAAAGTCGGGGATCTGGTCAGAGAGAAGATTGCTGACAAGAAAGAATTTGGGCCATCCTACAGAAAGCCTGTACCGGTCCTAGCAATCCAAGGCACAAGAACTGTACTTCTGCCGCCTCTTGCCGGGAAAAAGGAGAAAAGATTTGTCTCAATTGACTTAATCAAACCACACTATGTGGCCGATACTAAACAGTAGGCCTCGTGGACTCCACAGTAGCAGACACCCTCCTCTCGCTACAATCCAAGAAGTTCAAACAGAAAGACTCATCACGTTTGAAGAGCCACCTGTACGGAATGAAGGACTAAGCAACAATGCTATGGAACTCGTTCAACTTCAACAAGAAGAAAATCAACTTAACAACCAAGTTGCAATCAGACCGACTACAGACATCTACGTCAACATGCCTCGTCAAGAGCAAAATCCGATTTCAACAAATCCCGATGCAATTCCAACAATTGATCGAACTGCTTCTGGCTATTTCATGAACTTTGATACGTTTTCACTGGATCCAAGCGAGCCGGAAACGACGCCAGCCAAAAAATCACACAAACAGAAACTCACTGACTTTTTGAACTTTTTAGAAAGACTTACCTAGTGTCACCTTGGATTGAACTATGGTATATCACTGGGATTTTCTTTTTCTTTTCTGGCTAGGTTTAATTATAACCTTTAGTATGCTTATTAATGGACGATATCTCCAGCAGAGCTCTACAGCCCAAAGAGTCAATTTGATTTTAAAACCACACTAGTCCTCACATCGTGAACCAAGAGACTTGTCTTCAGTGAACATTACAACAGTTCCTATACCGGACGGTATAGTATGGGACAAGATCGATTATGATGTATTCGGTCCGACTGAACTTTTAAAGCTAAAACATGTATTTAAAATTTCTTTAAGTGATATCATTACCTCCAGTACATTTTCTGATGATTGGGACACTGAAACTGTAAATGCTATGATGTCTGATTTAGAATAAATTTCCGCATTTCCGAACAATGAAATGTTAGAAGGTACTTCAGACTATGATACATTGTACTGTTACCAACATTATGGTCATCATTTCTTACACAAATCTATAACACCTAGAAATGTATTAGAATACCACCAGTGGGAACACTGCCCAACACCTCCAAAAGGTAGTTCGCAAACTTTTGCACACAAATTCACATACTTTTCAGGGTTTAACACATCCGACCCGAAGTCATTTTATTATAAATTGGCGAAAATTTCAGCTCAGAAAATTATGTTAACAAACACCTGTCAACAGAGATTTATGAATACAACCGAAGGGTTTAGTATCCATAGGCCAGATACTCGCTATGTACAAAGACAACACCCAGGGGTAGTGACATCGTATAGTGTTGGGAAGTTGTGCCTTGATTGGCTAGAAACCTCAACACTCACAGAAGTGAAACATCACTTAAACTTACTCACATCTGATGTAGACCTTAGGGATTTCTTGTTAGGCCCAAGGAAAACACGTCAGAAACGTTTCATATATGCCAGCATTTATGCCAATTATAATGAGAAACTGGAAAGGTTAACATTCACTGTAGCCGAATCACCATCAACAGAATGGCTAATTCATGGCCAAATCACTCTGCCGGTCACTACGTTTCAGTTTCAATATTGCCTTGAGCAAAGGCAGGCAGGCAAATATGAAAAGATGGGTAAGGGATACATTAAGGAAACTTGGGAGTTACCATATAGATATCGATGCCGGAATGGGGATCGAGAAGTGTATCTGAGTGGTACAAACTGCAAGAACGCTTTAAGCGGTTCTCTCATGTGTCAGGATATTTCACTACACGGAGCCTGTAACGGTTCAGTAGCAAACTTATCGTGTCACATGACTGGAACCCCAGCTGCCGTGATCACGCCGGTTTTCAAGCTGCTCTCGAAAGGGAGTTACTTGATGCTAAATGATCAAGGTTGCTGTGGGATGCTTCCAGGCGTCGCCTATTTGGTCACTGTTAACTCCAGGGTTACTTGCTGTATGCAAGTATTGTTTCCACCACTGAACACAGTCAGGGAGGCGCCGTTATGGCCTTCGCTGAACGTTTCTTTCATACAATTTGATACTCTGAGCAGACTGCAAGCCATGCTTTCACAGCAACCCGTGCCCTTAACCTCCGCTCGAGAAACCTATGAACTTCAAGTTGCAAGGACCTCGACTGAGATACAGGCGCTTTCACAGCAACCCGTGCCCTTAACCTCCGCTCGAGAAACCTATGAACTTCAAGTTGCAAGGACCTCGACTGAGATACAGGCGCTTATACGTACAAACTACCCCTTTCATTTCGTAGAAATGGTGGGACGTATCTTCAATATGTCTGATACGAGTGGAATTGTACACCTATTTAAGACCATAGGGTCAGGACTGTTAAGCACCTTTCAGACAGTCCTCGGAGTAATCCCAAATTTTATACACTCCGTATTGGGAAGCGTATTTGGAGGATTCCCGCTTATCCTATTGCTGGTTGCAGGGGTCCTATTCATAATACTGCTGCTACGCAATGGACGGCCCAATTCCTGAGGGAATGGCAAACATGCTCCAGGAGCAGAAATACCGTGAACGCATGGTACAACTTCTGGGCATTTCTTGCCTGCGAGAACTCAACGCCTCCTGGTTTCTATCCTTTCGACCAGTCTGGGTAGACTGCATCTTATCTGTTCTTCGATGCCTGTTTTGCGGAGAAGAATGCACGTTGGATCTTTGTCTAACTTTTCCATCAGATGCGCCTTTGGACATGGATGCAATGCTGGACCCCATGCATTGCTGGAGAATCCACAGGTGCCGTTTGCTCCTGCTGGGTTAGGTGACTCCTCCACAGGCACCCAGGTTACAACTGCCGCACAAGCTGCCGCAGCACCGACTGTTGGCAGTACTACATTCCATCTATGTGCGATTGACGTTCTCTGTGAGGCGTTGGATTTGTCGTCTGCAGCAGCTAACACCAATAATATTGTGCTTCCCAGCCAGGACGCTTAATCTTGAATTGGCTCATCGTGTCCTGGGAAGAATTCGGCTTCTTCACTCGTTTCAAAACAAACGAGCAAAAATTGGAACATTTCCTAAATTGACACTTTCGCTTGAGAAAAGCATGGCCTTCTTCCGCTTTGAGTGAAGCAACTTATATAGAGAAACAAAATAGACATTTCTTTTTTTAGTGGCAATTGGAAATAGCTGAATTGTAACATTTTTTGAAGTTTTTTAAACAATTTTAAAACCATGTTTTTACTTGCTTTTAAAATGTTATTAAATTGTCCAGATTTTAAGTATGGTCATTGTCATCCTGTTCGGAAGAGGAGTGGGTGTTATGTCCCGTATAGAGGCCCTAATGTAGACCCGTTCATACATGCCCTAAAATGGACGTATTCATATTTGCCCTAATACGGTCATATTCGTTCTTGCCCTATTATGGTCAAAGCCGCATATGCCCTATTACGGTCATAACTGTACATGTCCTATTATAGTCATGATTCCTTATATACGCATGATCTTTCACCTACATTGGTCGTCACTAGTACACAACGTGCTCTGAGGGCTGAACGTTATCTATCCTGTGGTGTTGAATACAGCAGGGTTTTTCCCAAACACAGGCCCACACTGTACTCATCAATTATGCATGGCTCTCTAGGAATACACCACCTGCATAATATGTATGTACAAAGTTCACCCCTGACGTCTTCCTCAAGTCTAACGACAGACCAATACAATCCATACTGAGGACTGAGACTCTTCAGGGTATAAATATACCACATCTTACCCCGGTAAGACAGAGGGAACCGAGACTTCTATGCTGACACACTGACCAGAGACGCTGAGGCTCCTGCATGCAGTCGCTCCAGCTGACAGCGGTCTGACACAGCCCTTGCGGGGTGTCCAACTCGAGACCAGGACGGGGTCCCACACTCTCTCTATTCAGGTATGGGGGTTCGACTAAATCCTAGAAGGATTCTTGGCTCTTAGGCTTTTAGACCTACACATATGCTAGGTA
This sequence comes from Calotriton arnoldi, assembly GCA_963921515.1. Taxonomy (NCBI): domain Eukaryota; kingdom Metazoa; phylum Chordata; class Amphibia; order Caudata; family Salamandridae; genus Calotriton; species Calotriton arnoldi. Next base: position 568,544 of record CAWUFW010005453.1, read on the forward strand.
CACTCAGGTACATCTAGTTAGGCATCATAGGAGTACGCGCACTTTTCATAATGCTTTTTATATTCATGTATGTATTCATGATTATTGCAATATGGTAGTACTGTTCTATCCCTTTGCTTTTATCGTACTGCTGATAATATATCTCTGCTACTGTCTGCTGGTTGCCGCAGCACATATATTTTACACTAGAATAACAACTGTTCAATAAATACTTATTGAAACGCCCGACTGTTTATTCTGTGTAACTCTCTGAGACAAACCGAATAAGTAAGCACGAGTGACTGGAGCGAAAAGTAGTATATTGTTTCCACGATTCTGAGGAATTTGGGTTGTCATGATCTAAGGTTGCCAGAAACTAATCTCTCCCCGATAAGAGGAGATTTTAGTGGCACTGTGAGCTAGCTAATGCAAAACAATCTAACATACGCGGTGAGGGTGCACAGAGTCAGTCTGCCACCAAGCCCACAGCTTATGTTATACAAACGCGCAGGTCCTGCATGGGTACTATAGGAACTACACGACACTAGATTGAATAAAAAGCGTGTATTATTTTATTTTTAATTTTTTATTAAAGGGTTATGCTTGTCATCAAGTGCACCAAAACATGTTCATAGCGATAACGCAAAGAGGCACAAATTAAGGCTGAATTTGCTGATTTCATACACGAGCAAAGAGTTGGGTGCTTTCTAGATTGCTGCACTGTGAATCGCAGGCACATTTCATGATGCATTCAGTCAATCTAATAACGCCTATTACAGTACATAAGACCACTTAAGAAGTGAACCACAGCGCAGTCTATTTGGGGTGTGTTCAACCAGGTACAGACTTCGGAGAAGAGGTGTGCAGTCGGAAAGTTCCAGATAGATGCAATAATCAAGATGGACTAAGTTGTTCAATGTTCTCTCAAATGCATGAATACATTTCACAAAGTTTTAGTAAGGCATGGCAACTGAAGAACACATCAAAAATGTGTATGTAGCTTTTGCTTGCCTTGCTGCCTAGATCTGAAACTGGTTCCGCATAATTCCACCGTAGCATTGGCAGCTCCTCCGCAATGGCGGAGGAGTGTTCCCCACTGGCACAGAGCTAGCAGCTGAAAAATAAAAAGATATTTTATTATTTATTTATTTTTCCAGCTGCTGACTGAGCCAGCATGTGTGCAGGGAGGGGGAGGGGGCGGTGCCGGGCCATGGGAGGGAGGAGGAGGAGTGGTAGATGTGGGTTTCTCCAACCCAGCTGTATTGCACAGCTGGGTTGGAGAAACAGCACAGATTCCCTGTGCCTGAGCGAGCATTAATCTCGCCTGCTCAGGCCAATCATCACGCTGCTCTCATGCTTGAGAGCAGCACGGGGATTGGATGGGGAGTCCGAGATGCTGTCCCAGGGACTGCTGGGACCAGGAACTGGCATCAGAGGAGCGTGAGGCGGCCGGCAGCCCCAGGTAGGTGTTTTTATTATTAAACCCCCCCAGCCGCACGCTCCCACAGTGCGCTTTCAGCCGGCCCCCTCTACCTCCTCCGCACCTCCTCCATCCGCCCCACCAGTATTTATCTGTGTCGCTCGCCACTGCACCTTAATTGGTGTGCTCATGGCCCACCACCAACTCTAGTCGGACCTCTCGCCTTTCGGTATACTGCATTTAAATACCAGCACTCTAACTACTGAGTTGCTAGCTGTGTGAGTCTGGCAAGGGCAACATTACGGGGAGAAGTTGAGGAACAGGCACCAGCAAACCATGTTAAGCAGAGTGGTGGACGCCTGCCTTGCCTGCATTGTTTAATTACCCCCAGGTCCCTTAGGTCCTCGTCCCATTCATTACTAATTGGAGATAACCATCTCCCGACAGAAAAAAAGATCAGAAGAATGCTGGGACACTATCCCCGCCCCTCCCACCGGGAGTACATAAGGGGTACTTACCCAGCATTCCGCCTGTTCTTTTTTTCTGTCTGTCGACAGTATGGTCTTGGATGCTGGTGCTGCTCCTGCTGGGCTGGGGTGGCGTGCACTTCTTCTCTCCTCCCCCCGCCCGGCTGCCTGGCTTTGCGGGCGGGGTTTTTTGTTGCTCTGCCTCCCGGCCTGCCGGGCTTGCTGGGAGGCAGGGTTGTTCCTGGCTGGAATCCTGCTTACCGGCCCTTCGGCTGGTGCGCCGCTTCCCGGTTGCTTCCGGGTCGCTGTGCTCGTCTTCCTGTGGCCTGGCCGGGTGGAAGTCGCGCTTCGCTTGCTCCCTTGGATTCTGGCTGGATGTGGGAGTGGGGGCCTTGTTTCTGTTGGTATTTCGGCCCCCACTCCGGGTGAGTACCGCGTAGCGGTTTTTCTCTTCTTCACAGTTTGATATCCTGCTCCTGGCTCTTTCTATGGGGCGCGAGGCGCCTAGTGTGGGTGGATGCCTTGTTTCATGCGTCTCGGGCATGTGGTGACGCTCGTTACTTGGTTCCAGTGTGGAGGCAGGTATGTGATGGGCTACGACCTGCCTGCGCTGCACGGGCGATATTTGCCTGGTGCCCTGGCTCCTGACGGAGCCTTTTGGAGTTCGTGGGGGCGGGAAGCCGATGAGCCTACTGAGGCCCGCCAGATGGCTCTGTGAGTTGCACGGCTCCTGTGCTCTGCCTTTCCCGAGTCTGAGCCCTGGCAGGGTCTACAACCTCACGTGCTTCAGAGGTTGGTAAAAGGGTTCCTATACCTTTGGGTACTGCCACCTGCTGTTGTGAACTCTGACAATCAGCAGCGTTTCGTGCAGCATGCTGTTTCGTCTTTTTACCCCCTCACCCTCCCCAGGCCTCTGGCGGTGTTGGTGCCTTTCTCTGGGTTGTGTGTGTCTTCCACTTCGCTGGTTGGGGGTGTGCTGCTGCCGGCTTCTTCACGGTCTGCGCTGCTGCTTGAAGCACCTGCGTTCTGGACTGGGTCCTTGTGAACTGCTATGCCCGGCTCGGCATTTGGAGCTGACATGTCGATTCTGGTGTGGATTCAGATTGCTTTTCTTTCATGCTGGTATTGCTGCAGGTCTCGGCTGTCATTGGGGTTAGTCTGGGTGCCCCGCTGTCGCCGGGCATGTTGTGCTGCGCTGTTGTGGTTTTAGCGCTTCTTTGGATGCCCGGGGTGGTTGGTTTCCTTTTGACACATTCCGTTGGGTCTTCGTGTCCCTGCGCTCGTCCTCGGCTGTCATTCCCGGGTCAGGGGTACTTTGGGATCTGTTGTGCTCTACCCGGGCCTAGATGCTCCGGGGAGCTGTTGCCGGGGCTCGGTTCCTTGTCCCTGTTTTCATCTTCTGTCGGTCTGTGGGGCTCCCTCAGTTCGGCGTCGGGTCTTGTTCCGTTGCTGTGGTGTGTTTCCTTTACGGAGACCTCGCCTGTCCCTCGCAAGCTTGTTCTTGTTCTGTGTGGGGGCGGTTTCATGCAGTTTCGCTCCTGCTGGCGTTTTTTCGGGCACGCTGGAGGTGTGCCTGCTGTTCTCCTGCACCTGGGCAGGTTGGGGCGGTCGCATTCCGTCTTCTGGGCCCTAGGTCGGGGTTGTTTGTCTCCCTGGCCGGCTGATTGTTGGTTTGTGTGATGGGGCTTGTTCCTTGCTAACACTGCGGGCTCGTCTCTCACTGGGCTGCCTTGCGTGGTTGTTCCGGTGTGTGTTTTCCGTTGCGGGGGTGGGGGGTGCTTGTTTATGGGTGCCTCCCCTCCTGTATGCCGCGGTTCTCCTCCCCTGTAGCCCTGTTCTTTTTGACGGCTGTCCGTTTGTTGGCGTGCTGTCTTTGTGCTGTGGCCGGGTTGACTTTTCTTGGCCCATGTGTCTGGTGTTTTTTCATCTGGCCCCCCGGTATTGCCGGTCTGTGGGCGCCTGGTCTCTTCTGCTCTCGGACCTGGCCTGGCCTTGGCGTTCCATGTGTCTCTGTGGTGGTGCTCTGGGCCCCAGTTCCTCTTGTTGGCTTCGGTGGGTCTCTGCCCGTGTAGTGTAGCTCCTATTTCCCTAATAGGCTCTGCGCATTGGAATAATATATATTATAGGTTTGACATAGGACTAAGGTCAGTATGTCCCTATCGAGTATATTAAACTTAATTACTTGTGCCAGCTAGCTCAGAGGCCACTAGAAACTCCTTGGATAACAAGAAGGGAGTAGTTTCTGGTAGCCGCAAAACATGACCACTTTGTTTCCCTTTAGAATCAGAACGTGTCCCAGAGTCGTGGAAACAATAGATAACTATTTCACTCAGCTCAATCGTGCATGCTTAGTTTTCTCCAATTTACACAGAAAGAACAGACGGGCGTTTCAATAAAAGATTTATTGAACAGTCTTGTTTCTGGTGTAAGTAAAATATGCTGTTACGATCACAAGACAGTATGCGAGATAAATAATGTACAGTGTAAGCAGTAGAAATAAATAATACTGCGATAGCATTATCTTTTAGTACATATGCCTTTACATAAATAACACAGACTAAAAATGCGAGTACTCATAAGATGCGTTTCTAATCTAGTTCTACCCCAATGTACCTAACCAAACTTAGGTGTAGGGAGAGGTATGAAGTAGGTGAAGTATTCCTTACTATGGTATACTAAGAGTATGTTAAGCCTAGTATGCCTAGTATGCCAAGAGTCCCTCTAGGTTCTTGTCGGCTCCATACCTGAAGAATGAGAGAGGTAGGAATCTCTTTGCCAGACTCGAACTCCAACACCCCGCAAGGGAAGTCAGATCACTGGAAGCTGGACTCTCTGCGTGCAGGGATGACAGCGTCTTCTCACTGCGTCAGGCCGGGAAACGGGCTCCTCTGAAGTCGAGGTCTCCTCTGATTTACAGGGGCTAGGGAAGGTATATTTATACCTGAGAAGTACCTAAGAATGTTAGTATTGACGTGAGTCGGACAGCGGAAGACGTCATGAATGAACCCCTAAGGAATAATGGTTCATGCATAATGTATGAGTCCTTGAAGAAATCAATAGTCCTGGGCTAGGGAAACTCCCGCAGCCTAAGGGTCTGTTCTTCATGAACTCGTTGTGACGTTAGGGTGGATGGATGTCAGAGACCATGCCTGTATTTGGAGTGCATGGTTTAATGCCTAAATAAGGGCTGGGATTTTATGCCTATATAAGGGCAGGGCGAATTGTGCCTATATATGGACATGATACTGGAAAGCCCGTTTATGGACACCCTAAGAGGAATACAACACCCACTCCACTTTCGTGTGTACGATAATACTAAAATGCTAAACATTTAAAATGCTAAACATTAAATGGAGTACTGCATATTTAAAAAATATTTCTTAAAACCATTAAAAAACATAGTAAAAAATGCAAAAGGTACTGTACATCTGAAGCAAATGCTTTTCATTTCAGGTATAAAGTTCGAAAATAAATGCAATTGGAATGAAATAATCATTAATATTTACATGTGACAGAAAATGATCGATAAGTTTCTCAAAAATCAAAGTCATTTCATGTCATGAAAATTAATGAACTGTTTTAGACACACAAGATGACTAAGTGTCCGTGGAAGCACCGTGAAGTCTGTACTATAAGGCTAGTTTTACTTTAAGCAGATTGAAGTGCCATTTTCGTTCGAAAAATGGGAAAAAAGTTCAATTTTGGTAGAGTTCCAAGTTTTTTTGAAAATGAAGGCCAAATTGTTACTGCATCTCTGGAACACTGTGGGCTGAATCAGAGTTAGTTTACGGGTCTGGTGTAAACATGAGATCATCTATTTCTGTAGACAAAACATCATCCACTGAAGTTGGTGTCAGTTGGAACACCTCGTGTAGTAGATTAATTGCACAGAGATGTGAAGCATCGCCTTCAGCATAGGTTGCCGCAGCAATGTTCGCGTCCGTTGTTACCTGTGTGCCTGTAGATCTTTCTCGTACCTCAGCAGCAGCCGGAAGCGTCTGTGAGATCTCAATGAATGCTGACATCAGGATTGGTAGCCTCTGGGGACAACACAGAGCATGGGCCGTTATCGGGACCAGCAGAGTATTGACATCCGTTGGCGTAGCTGATGGAAATGTGAGACAAGTGACTAACACGCATTCTTCACCGCATAGCAGGCATCGTAGAAAAGGTAAGATGCAATCTTGCCAGATTGGTCTGAATGACAGGAACCACGTGGTATTCAAGTCCCGTAGACGAGTCATGCCCAATAGCTGTACTATTCGCTCACGACACTTTCGCTCAAGGAGAGCTTTCTCCATTTCGCTCGGAGTGATGTCTGCGAATAGGCTGGCCATAGCGCAATAGCAGGAAGAGAAATAGAATTCCGGCAACAAGTGCTAGAATTAATGGTATGCCACCAAACACCGAATGTGCAAAGTTCGGGATGATTCCGAGTATTGCCTGGAAAGGTGCTAACAGACCGGAGCAGATGCTCTTAAATACATGTACAATTCCGGTTGTATCAGACATATTGAAGATACGTCCTATCATTTCTACGAAATGTATAGGGCAGTTTGTACGTATTAAAGTCTGTATCTCAGCCGAAGTCCTTGCTACTTGTAGATCATAGGTTTCTTTGGCCGAGGTCAAAGGCACTGTTTGCTGTAAAAGCATGGCTTTCATTCTGCTCAAAGTATCAAATCTTATAAAAGAGACGTTCAGCGAAGGCCATAGAGGCGACTCCCTGACTGTGTCTATTGGGGCAAACAATACTTGCATACAGCAAGTGACCCTGGAGTTGACCGTTACTAGATATGGGATGCCTGGCAGCATGCCGCAGCAACTTTGATCATTCAACATGAGGTAACTCCCATTAGAAAGTTGTCCAAACGCTGGATTAATCACAGCAGCTGGTGTACCCTGCTGATGGCAATACAAATTTGCCACAGAACCATTACAAGCCCCGTGTAAAGAAATGTCCTGACATATAAGTGAACCGCTCAGTGCACGTTTACAGTGTGTACCGCTCAAAAACACTTCACGATCCCCACTCCAACATCTATATGTATACGGTAAATCCCAAGATGTCTTAATGTATTCCTTACCCAACCTTTCATATTTGCCTGCTTGCATTTGTCTGAGGCAATACTGAAACTGAAAAGTACTCACAGGTAATGTTATTTTGCCATGAATAAGCCATTCTGTAGCTGGTTTTTCTGCCACTGTGAATGGTAACTTTTCCAGTTTTTCAATGTTCAGCACTGTATACCTCGCTCCTCTTTGTGCCAATTCGATCTGTTTATCAGTCAGATTGTATTCTGCAAACAGAGCTGACGTGTTGATAAAACGCCAAGGCACATAGCCCGCTCGCAAAGATTGCAGCGTCCAGCTTAATAACACAATAGAACGTAATTGAGATTGGCCTTGCTGTAACATCGCCAAATCTTGTTCTAGTATGTCGATAGCAGAGGATACAATGCCATCCAATGAATATATTCTGGAGGACAAAGTTGTTAACCCATTGTCGACCACAGAGAGTGTTTTCTCTAAATTAATACGATCAAGTTCACATATTCGTTCTGCGGCCTCCATCTGTGATACTTTCCATGCTTCATTATAGGCAGCATAAATGCCGGCATATATGAAACGTTTTTGACGCGGTTTTCTTGGTCCAAGTAAGAATTCCCTAAGGTCTGCGTCCTTTTTAAGTAAGGTTAAGTGTTGTTTCACATCCTGTAGTGTAGATTTATGCAGCCAATCGAGGCATAATTTTCCTACACTGTATGTTGTTACTACCCCCGGATGTTGTCTTTGGACGTATCTTGGGTCTGGCCTATTAATAGTAAAGCCCTGAGTTTTATTCAGGAATCTTTCCTGACAGTTATTCGTGTCTATTGGCCAGATCAACCATTTTTTCCAATCAGGATTAGATCTGTTGAGTTGTAGTATATTGTCAACTGTCACCACTGCCTGTGTATTATTATCACTTGCAGGTGTTGCTACAGAAGGTGTGTTCATCTCCTTGATCTTGGCTAATCCAAGACAAGATGTTTGTTGGACAGTTTCATTCAAAAACATTATTTGTTCAGGGATGATGCAGGCTCTAAATAAAGCTTCCATCCCTTGCACTTGCCAATCTTTAGTACCCCAGACAGTTTTTGTGTCTATTGTGTCTTTCCAAAAGTTGAAACCCTGTCTAGACAGTTGGGCATTAAATAATGCAGAATAAATCTGTTTTGTATTTGTTAACATAATTTTCAGTCCTGTCTTGTTTACATTTTTATAGTAAAACATTTCTTGGTTAGATGTGTTGTATCCTGAAAAATATGGAAACTTGTTAGCAAATGTTTTTGAACTACCGTGTGGTGGTGTAGGACAATGCTCCCATTGGTTAAACATAAACACATTTCTTGGATATGCAGATTTATGCAAATAATGATGACCATAGTGGTTATAACAATACAGTTGTTCATAGTCTGATGAACCCTCTAAATATTCATTTTTAGAAAATGCAGCAGATTTTTCTAGGTCAAACATTATGCCATTAACAGTCTCAAAGTCCCAATCATCAGAATAGGTACTGGACGAAATTAGATCACTTAGTGAAATTTTAAACAAATGTGGAATGTTCAATTGTTCCGTCGGGCCGAAGACGTCAAAATCTGTTTTGTCCCACACTATACCATCCTTTATAGGAACAGCTGTGATGTTCACTGATGACAAGTCTCTTGCTTCACGATGGGAAGATTTATGAGGTTTCAAAAGTACGTTCACGCCTTTTCTTTCAGAATTCACATGGATGTATCTGCCACTTATAAGCACGCTCACAGTTGTAACCAAAGCTAGCCAGAGCAGGAAAACAAAAAGTCCAGATGTAATCCAGAGTTCAATCCATGGAGAAACCAAATAAGTCTTTTTCAGAAAGTGAAGAAAGTCTTGTACTTGCTGCTTGAATTTGAATGATGCTGGCGTCGTTTCAGGTTCACTGGGATCTTCTGAGAACGTATCAAAGTTAATGAAATAGCCAGAAGCAGTTCTATCAATTGTTGGAATTGCATCAGGATTTGTAGAAATCACTGGAACCAGTTCATCACTTGCTACATTGGTGTAGACAGGTGTATTTGGACGAACTGTTACTTGGTGTTCAAGAGGGATGAGTTCCATAGCGTTATTGCTTAGTCCTCCATCTGTTACAGCTGAATTCTCGATTGTTATCAGTCTTTCAGTCTGAACCTCTTGGATAGTAGCGAGAGGAGTGCGTCTGCTACTAGGTCGGAGTCCACAAGGCCTACTATTTACTATTGGCCACATACTGTGGTTTGATGAGGTCGATGGACACAAATCTTTTCTCCTTTCTTCCAGCAAGGGGCGGCAGAAGTACTGTTCTTGTTCCTTGAACTGCTAGGACAGGTACTGGTTGTCTGTAAGAAGGTCCAAATTCCTTCTTGTCCGCAATCTTTTCTCTGACTAGATCCCCAACTTTTGGAATCCAGACAGGCCTTGCTGGGACCGCCGATTTTCCCCAGTGGTGGTTGGCTGTAGGAATACGTTGCTTTGTTTCGTTCTTAACTCATTCAGTTCCTGTAAAACACCCAAACGATCTTTGATATCAAAGGGTTTATTTTCCACCACTGTGCCTACGTGTTCAAGGTCTGGTACCCACATTCTTGTCCCAAATAGGACCTCATATGGAGTGACCCCCCCTAGAGAACTTCTTGGCAGATTGTTCAATGAGCGTTGGACCCCATTAAGATGTTTGACCCACCCATCACCCGAACCTAATACCCTAGCTGTTATAGACTGCTTTATGTCCCGGTTTTTCCTTTCCACAACCGAATTTCCCTCAGGATGGAATGGAGAGGAGTACCGCAATGCAACGCCCAGACTGGCCGTGGCTTCTTTGTAAGCCCGAGAGCTAAACGCAGGACCCTGGTCAGAATGTAGCGTGCCTATTGCGTATGTGCCGATAGAGACTCGCAAATCTTTTATAACAGTTCGAGCGTCAGCCGAGCGCTGAGGCCATATCCATAGGAACCTAGATTCAGTATTTGTGGGAATGCCTTTGTCCAGTAGGACGCAGGTGCGTAGATAGTCTAATGCTGTCTAACAATGGTGTCTGTACTGGGTTGCCGCATTCGCAGCACGGTGTCTGGTGGCTCTCTCGCTGTAATTTACAGTTTAAGCAGTTGTTGATGAATATGTAAATTTCTGTATTCATCCCAGGCCACCAGTACATCTCTTTTAACGTCAAAATTGTTTTAGAGATCCCTTGATGTGACAGACCCTCCCCCAAATGTGTTTCATAAATCAAGGCTGCTCTACGTTCCATGTTTGGAATTACCCTATCCCCCACTCCAGGGATTCGAGCAAAAGGAACGTTGTTTGCATCAATTACATAAGAGTACTTGAGTGGAAACTTTTTTGGTAACGCTGCACTGCTGCCTTTGCTTGAAGCATTGACAGCCAACATTATCTCACCGTCTATTTTTGTTTTTGAACGAGTGATCACAGCTACGGAAGCCGTCTGCACAGCCCCCTTTGCGGCTTCATCAGCCAATGAATTCCCTGCAACGTGAACGCCATCACGTTGATGACTCAGTGTGTGAATTACGTGAGCCTTTGGTAGTTCGTTTTTCAACTGAACTACTTGTTCCCAAAGCGTTTTGTGCTTTATTGTGCCTCTTTTTGCATCTTTGAAACCATTTTCAAGCCAGTTTTGTATATATTCATTATACGACTGAACACAGTAAAAGGAATCGCACACTATTAGTGTGGGGAATTCTCGATCTGTACTTTCAAGTGCCAGTTTGAATGCTTGTAGTTCAGCTCGCTGAGCTGTACAATCTCCTAGAGATTGAGTTTTTGTGACCATAGGTCTGAAGATGCCATCTCGCATGCGACCTTTAACGATTGCACACGCTGCACTGTAAGCTTGCTTACTCCCTATTGCGGGTTGTGCGGATCCGTCAGTGTAAATTATGAATTCGTACTGATCGAGAGGCAGAATTTCAGTAGGCAGAGGACATTCTTGTTCATATTGCAGGAATGCTTGTGTTTTTAAATCTGGATCAAAAACATATTCAACATCTGTTGCAGCAAGAGAATTAACCCATTGTATCCATCTTGGATGTAATGCTTTAGCATTTGGAATGCTTGCTTTTGTGACCGCTTCTAAAGCCGGTACTGGGGTTACGACAATAATGCGTTTCCCTTGGGCTAAGGCTCTTTCTTTTGCTACAGCGGTTTGAACTACTGTTAGAATTTTTTCAGTTGAACTGAAGCGCATTTCCGCTTGTGTGTACAAATGAGATTTGTATGCGATTGGTATTTTCTCACCCTCATTGAAGGTTAAGTAGGTGAATCCGCATTGACCCGAAATTATTCGGATCACCAAATTGCGTTGACTTACGCGTGTTTGTAAGTGATTTGTTGCTAACATGTTAGCTTGGAGTGAACGCAAGATTTCTGTGTGTTCCTGTGTCCAATTTCTGATCGAAAAATCAGGTTTGATTAATGCGTAGAGAGGTTTAACCCTTTCTGCATAATTTAGAATATATGTTCTTCCAAAATTTAGGAAACCCAGGATGGATTGTAAGTTTTTTAGCGTTTTTGGAGGTTGGAGCAGCGCACATTTCTCTAGAAAGTTAGCTGCCAAGCTCTTGCCTTCACTTGAAAGCTCATATCCTAGAAATAGGACATTGAGAATGGGCAATTCTGGACTTTTTAAAGTTGAACTTGTAGCCTTCAGAGGCGAAACCCAGTATAATGGTGCTCACCCTGTTCAAGTGTTTTTCCAGATCATCGTCTGTTAGATAGATGTCATCGACATAGGACAATGCCTCATTGTCATAAATTTGTAGTAACTCCGTTACCCTCGCTGAGAATAAACCTGGGCTGTTCTTGAACCCTTGTGGGAGTCGACAAAAGTGACGCTGGGTCCCCATTATGGAGAATGCTGTTAAGTACCTGCTTTCAGGTGCTATGTTTTTACAAAAGAAACCATTTGAGATGTCTAATGTTTTATATTTTTTACGCACAATGTTATTCATTAATGCTGTGCTATGTGCATTTTGCACTGCAAAAGTTTTAGGACAAGTGTTTAGGTGTCTGTAATCCAAAACTAGACGATATGTATTGTCTGGTTTGGAGACAGGAAACAAAGGATTGTTCATTGAGGAGGTGCATGTTTCAATCACCCCTTGATATTCAAGTTGATCTAAGATCTCCCTTACCTGTTTTTTAGCTTCTTGCTTTATTGGGTACTGCCTTTGTGCAGTAGGTTCATGTTTCAGATGTATTTTATGGTGAGGTGAATCCTCATCCCATCCTACATGATTTTTATATAATGCTGGGGCCTGGGCCACTGCCCATTTCCTGGCATATGTATATCTTAGGTGAATTGGAATATGGTTGGAGAAGGCAGGCATAATAATGTCCTCGCCGTGTGGGCACTCCCTGACAAATTGTGGTGGCCTGTCCTTTTCCGCTAGAAGTATGTCATAGCCTTTTGATAGTCTTTCCCAAAAAAGTGCTTTCACCTGTCTAGGCTTGTCTCCCTCCATCCGGAGAGTTATTTCATATAGCTTTTGTGGAGTACTAACCCTGGTGTCTACAGTTTCTACTTTAATGTACTCATTCAAGTCCACTATCTCCAGAAGTTCCTTCAGGTTCTGGCGAGCTATTGTGACTTCTTCTGCACTGTCCAGCATTGTCTGAGCCCATTCTCCGTTCTTGAGTTGTGATCTCAGTATTCTCGGCATGTCTGATCTTTAGACCTGCTACTTTCTTTTTGGAGAATTGAGGTTTTGCTTTGGTTTTTGGAGCTTGTTTGTCGTCTTTCGATTTCACGCGTTCTTCTCTATGTTCCGATCGTCCTCTTCTTTCCGAAGTCTGTGATGAGATCTGAAAGGGACGAGAGGAACGTGTATCAGTATCTTGATACCTGTCAGGTTTTCTCAAATTATCCCTATTCCTGAGGTTATACCTCCTTTCAGAGGGCTCCTTTTGGGGAGACCAACCTCGGGATTGAGAACGTTTCTCATTTGAATTTTGTTTAATAGTCTCCCACTTCTTTTTTGAAGATGTAGGACTTTGTTTAATTGAGTCCTTCTCAGGACTTTCAGATAGCTTCGGCTTCACTGGTCTTCCACCCAAACTATCTCTGCCTAATTCTGCATAAGATTGTTCAATTATTCTGGGTAGCTCAGTTTGATGTTCTGTAACATCAAATTCCCTTAATTTTTGGCGGATCGCCACTGCTGCTGCCTCCCCTTTAATATTAGATAATATTATTGTTGAGACCTGGTCGAAATTTTTCAGTAACTTCATACCTAAATTTAGAGCAGGTTCTGCCCCGTATTCGTTTCGAATTTGTTTCAGGACATAAGGTATTACCGCAATTGACGGAATGCCATGTGTTTTAGTATAGATGGCAGCAAAGACTGAGCCCCAAGTGGTGCAGTCTTCCAGTTGTGGTGTGATCCCCATTGGTAAACTGATTGTCAGTATTCTGTGTTTCTCATACGGGCTAGTATTTGGAAATACTGCTTCGATTTGAGTAATTGTTTGAGCTATCCAGAATGGAATTTGCTCACGTTTTGTGGGCATTTTAACCATGACTGCGTATAGAGTCTGTGGTGTAATTTTTAGTGTATTCCCCTGTTGGGGAGTTGGATTTGGAATTGTTAATGGTTGCTGGACTGTAAAAGTCCGCATGACATATTGGACCAATTGTCTGTAGATTTTTATTAACTCTGTGAGTTGAGTAAGTAATTCCTCGTGTGACATCTCTTCAATGTCAGGATGAGGTGTGTAGCCGGCTAGAATCGGCCATGTTGCTCATGGTCTACCTAGTGGACCGAGCCTGGTAATGTTTTTGTGATGTTTTAGGGCGCCTTTAAACCAGAGTTGATGCTCTTGGTATGTTAATGGAATTTCTATATCCTCGAAAGGAATGTATTCCTCTGGTGGATCATCTTCTTTGTAGAAGTGAAACATGTGTGTTACTGAATTTGATTCAGGAAATATTACCCATGAATAGAATACCTCTGTCTGAAAGGATTCATGGGCGTCTATCACGAAAACTGCTCTACCTCCTCTTGGTGGTAGGCCATGTTTTATAAGTTTTAGAGTGATGGCTCTTCTTAAGTTTGGATGGATGTCTATAACACCCTCCTCGGTTTCATTTAAACCTGCAATGTTAAAAACGGCTGCTTGGGCTGGATCAGCCGCAGCTTCATCGTTTCCCGTTTCAGTCATTTTGTTTTTTGAAAAATGTAGAACAAGTTTCAAGGAAACAAAGATAAGGTGCACAATATTTTGGAACACTGTATCCTTCAACGTTGAGCAAACCAAACAGCTAATATATAGGGTGCTTCCCTATGTAGCCTTGGTGGATATTTAACCCTGCCCACTCCAGACGTCTTTTGGAGTATATGGATAGGGGTCTCTGAGAGAAAAAGCACGGCTGAGTTACTCAGTATCTAACGTTGAATTACCGCCTTACCAAACCGTTGGGCGCCATGTAGTGTAGCTCCTATTTCCCTAATAGGCTCTGCGCATTGGAATAATATATCCTATAGGTTTGACATAGGACTAAGGTCAGTATGTCCCTATCGAGTATATTAAACTTAATTACTTGTGCCAGCTAGCTCAGAGGCCACTAGAAACTCCTTGGATAACAAGAAGGGAGTAGTTTCTGGCAGCCGCAAAACATGACCACTTTGTTTCCCTTTAGAATCAGAACGTGTCCCAGAGTCGTGGAAACAATAGATAACTATTTCACTCAGCTCAATCGTGCATGCTTAGTTTTCTCCAATTTACACAGAAAGAACAGACGGGCATTTCAATAAAAGATTTATTGAACAGTCTTGTTTCTGGTGTAAGTAAAATGTGCTGTTACGATCACAAGACAGTATGCGAGATAAATAATGTACAGTGTAAGCAGTAGAAATAAATAATACTGCGTTAGTGACAGATTCCTTACCTTAGAATATCCCCAGGCGTCAGGCTGGATCCGGAAAGTTTTTGCGTAGCAGTACCCTTGCGCGTCGGTAGGCGGCGTCGTGCGGCTCCGCGTCCGTCGTCGGCGTCGTGATCGCCGGGATGACGTCGCGGGCAGTACTTAGACGCCGCCCCTGAGCGCTGACGTCAGTTCTTCTTTTTCCACGCCAGTAAGCGCAGATCCGGGAAGAGCAGTGCCCTAGTCAATTTTTGACTAAATTTTTGGTGAATTTTTCACTGTTTCTTTTCGAGTCTTCATCGACTCCTAGGTGTCGTAGGGATGCCCGGCTTCAAGCCATGCGACGTCTGTGGTCGAATGATGTCGATCACAGACCCGCATCTAGAGTGTCTCTACTGTCTCGGCCGAGACCACGACACGAAGTCGTGCCCTGACTGCCGGAAACTTCACCCGAAGGCTTTGCGAGAGCGGTCTCGAAAGCTACTCGAGGTCCGGCAGTCGGCTCCGCGCCGCACCAAGCCCCGGTCCCGTGAGAGGTCGAGGGGCCGGTCGCGGAGCCCCCGCCGGTCGTCGGAGTCCAAGTCTTCGCGCTCCTCGGGTAAGTCGAAGCACAAAAAGTCTAAGAAGCATCATCGCTCTAAGACTTCGCCTCGCCGGTCTCGCGACTCGGCTGAGGCCCCTGTCGGCACCGTCCCTGCGGCCCCGGACGTGCCTGTGGAGCCGCCCCCGCATTACCCGTCCTTTCCGGGTTCGGGGGCGACTCCGGCCGAAATACATGAATTCCTGTCGGCCATTGCCCGCCTCTTCGGGCCTCAAGGTCCCTCCGGTGCGCCTTTGGGCCCCGCGGGCCCTGATGGGGTTGCTCCGGCATCGCCGACGACTCCGGTCCCGGCGTCGCCTGTCCCGCCAGCCTTGATCCCGGCCTCGGCTCCGGCCTCGATCCCGGCTCCGGTGGTACCGCAACCCCCATCGACGCCGGTTGACCTAACACGCCTCCGCCGATGTCCCCGGTGCCGTTCCTGACGCCGTCCGGGGCTCCGGACGGCATTGTTCCCCGGTTATCTCCGGCTCCGGACATGGAGCCGGACCGACGTCGCTCGACGCCGGCGCCGATGAGACCTTGGGTCCCAAATGTCCCTCCTCCTCCATATTTTGAACCAGAGGAGGACCAGGAGAGCTGGGAGGGGTCGGAAGACCCTCTCACACAACAGTGTGAGTATGATCAGGACTGGGCTGAGGAACCTGGGGATGCCAGTGGTCTAGACACTTCCCCTGACACTGGCATGCTGTCTCCTCCCGTGGCTACGGAGGAGGGGGCTAATTTCGCAATGGTGTTGCGTAGAGCAGCTGGAGCCTTGCACCTCCAGTTGCCTACTGTGGCTGTCAGGACTAATCTCCTGACGGAAGTGCTTCAGCCGGTAGCTTCCTCCACGGAGACTGTGCTGCCGTTTAATGATGCACTGACTGACGTTCTTTTGGGCGCCTGGTCCAAGCCCACCACAGGGGCTCCTGTGGATAGGAACGTGGCCCGACGCCATCGCCCTGCTCCGGGCGACCCCTTGTTTCTCTCCCAACATCCCACCCCCGAGAGCTTGGTTGTCCAAGCCTCTGCCTCCCAAACCGCCTTCCCTACCGCCCCTCCTGATAGGGAATCCAAACGCCTGGACCAATTTGGGAAGAAGGCTTTTTCTTCCTCCAGTGCTGGCTTGCGGTCCGTCAACACCGCTTGCCTTTTGGGCCGATATACCCACTCCCTGTGGGATTCGGTGGCGGCTGTTTTGCCACAGTGTTCTGAGGAGGTCCAGACACTGCTTACCCGCGCCATTGCGGAAGGTAGAGATGCGGCTAAATACACCATACGTTGTGGCCTTGATACCGCCGACTCGCTGGGCCTGGCTGAGAACAACTGGTTTCTCAGGTGATGTCCAGAATACACTCATGGACATGCCCTTTGATGGAGTCTGTCTTTTTGGTTCCAAAGCAGACCATGCGCTGGAGCGTTTTAAGGACTCACGGGCTACTGCCAAGTCCCTGGGCCTTTCTGTTGTGCGCCCTCCGCTAACCTCTGCTTTTCGCCCCTTTCGTGGCCACGGAAGGGGCGCCCAGTCACGTCAGCTGCCCAGCCACCGGCACGCGCAGCAAGCGTCTTCGCGTGGCCGAGGACGTGGATACCGCCGTGGCGGTTCGGGCAACCAGTGTGCGGGTCAGGCCACCACCTCCAACCCGTCCACGGCCTCCAGGCCCTCCTAGTCCCTCCTTTCCGGTGCACGGCACGCCAGTAGGGGGCAGGGTCCGCCATCACCTTCACCACTGGCGTCCCATCACCTCAGACAGGTGGGTCTTGGACATTGTCCGAAGGGGCTACTCCCTCCCCTTCGAGACCACCCCCCCAGCCATGCCACCTCAATTCCACCGCATGTCAGGGGATCACTTGGTGCTTCTGCAGAAGGAA
The DNA here is from genome assembly GCA_963921515.1 of Calotriton arnoldi. Lineage (NCBI taxonomy): Eukaryota > Metazoa > Chordata > Amphibia > Caudata > Salamandridae > Calotriton > Calotriton arnoldi. Next base: position 585,805 of record CAWUFW010005453.1, read on the forward strand.
GTCACGGCCCTCTTGGCCAAGAGGGCCATCGAGCATGTTCCGACCCCAGAAGTAGGACGTGGTTGCTACTCCCACTACTTTCTGGTGCCCAAAAACGACAAGGAGGACATGCGTCCTATCTTGGACCTCCGGAACGTCAATCGCTTCCTCCGGAAGGAGAAGTTCAAGATGCTCACCCTAGCTCAGGTCTTGACTGCCCTCGACCCTGGAGACTGGTTGGTAGCGTTGGACTTGCAGGACGCTTATTTCCACATCCCGTCCTGCCGGTCCACCGGCGTTACCTACGGTTCACGGTAGGCCTCGAGCATTTTCAGTTCACCGTGCTCCCCTTTGGCCTTACAAGTGCCCCTCGGGTGTTCACGAAAGAGATGGCGGTGGTCGCAGCTCATCTGCGCCGGGCAGGGGTTCCAGTCTTCCCCTACCTCGACGACTGGCTGCTGAAGGCGGGCTCGTCCCAGGCAGTCGTCTCCCACCTCCAGACTACGGCCGAACTCCTGCACTCGCTGGGGTTCTCCATCAATGTGCCGAAGTCGCATCTGATTCCTTCTCCACAGCTCCTTTTCATCGGAGCAGTTCTGGACACGACGCAGTTTCGGGCCTATCCTCCCGAACGGCGAGTCCGGGATATTCAGGCTATGATTCCGATCTTTCAGCCTTTATCCTGGGTTTCGGTACGGATGACCCTGAGGCTGCTGGGCCTCATGGCCTCCTGCATCCTGCTGGTCGATCATGCCAGATGGCATATGCAGGCTCTGCAGTGGGACCTGAAGTTCCAGTGGGCGCAGCACCAGGGCAACCTGTCCGATCACATCCAGATCTCGGAGGGGGCTGCAAAACAGTTGCAGTGGTGGCTCTCGAACCGGCAATGGGTCATGGGCAGATCCCTCTCCCTTCCCCAGCCAGAGCACACAGTTCTCACGGACGCGTCCCTTCTGGGATGGGGCGGTCACATGGGAGAGGCGGAGATCAGAGGCCTCTGGTCTCCGGCGGAGTCCCGGCTCCATATCAACCTTCTGGAGCTCCGGGCGATCTGACTTGCACTCAAGGCATTCCTTCCCTCTGTCAAAGGGAAGGTAGTGCAGGTGTTCACAGACAACACCACCGCCATGTGGTACTGCAACAAACAATGCGGGGTGGGGTCGTGGACCCTCTGTCAAGAGGCTCTGCGCCTCTGGACATGGCTGGAACATCAGGGCATGTTCCTGATGGTTCAACACCTGGCAGGTTCCCTGAACGCCAGGGCGGACGAACTCAGCCCCAGGTGCATGATGGATCACGAATGGCGTCTTCACTCAGAAGTGGCGCAAGGTCGCTTTCTGCAGTGGGGAGAGCCTTGGTTAGATCTATTCGCCACCGAAGAGAACGCGCAATGTCATCAGTTCTGCGCGTTGGAATTTCCAAGGCGGCACTCGCTCGGCGACGCTTTTCGTCGCGAGTGGAGTTGCGGTCTGTTGTACGCCTTTCCGCCTATACCACTTCTACCCAGAGTGTTGAAGAAGATTCGGCGCGTCCGGGCCCAAGTCATCCTTGTGGCTCCGGACTGGGCTCGAAGAGTTTGGTATCCCGAGCTACTCAGTATGAGCGTCGATCCCCCGATCCGTCTGCCTCTTCGGGAGGATCTTCTGTCGCAGCAGCAGGGGACGGTCCTCCACCCGAACCTGTCCAGCCTCCACCTGCTTACGTGGAGATTGAGCGGCGGCAGTTGATTCCTTTCGACTTGCCTCCCGAAGTTTGTGATGTGATTCTGGCAGCCAGGCATCCCTCCACTAAGGTGGTATACGCCTGCAGGTGGAACAAGTTTGTGGCATGGTGCACAGCAAAGGCTGTGAATCCCCTCTCTGCCCCTCTTTCTGAGGTTCTTCTGTTCCTTCTTTCACTGGCCCAACAGGGTTCTGCCCTGGGTACCATCAAGGGCTATCTTTGTCCCATCTCGGCCGTCCTCAGGCTTCCTGATCAGCCCTCCCTTTTCAAGTCCCCTGTTGTTAACAGGTTTCTAAAAGGCATTACACACCTCTTCCCTCCTGTTGCGTTTGTGATGCCTCAGTGGGACTTGAACTTGGTTCTTACCTTTCTTATGTGCGCTCCCTTTGAGCCTCTACATAACTGTCCTCTTCGTCTTCTGACTCTGAAGACAGCCTTTCTGGTGGCCATCACCTCCGCTCGGCGGGTGAGTGAGCTCCAGGCTCTATCATGCAGACCTCCCTTTCTGTCTGTCCATCCAGACAAGGTTGTTCTTAGGACGCGTCCGTCCTTCTTGCCAAAGGTGGTTACTGCCTTCCACATTGGGCAGACCATCACTTTGCCCACCTTCTTTCCGCCTCCGCATCCTTCCAGAGAGGAAGAGAGGCTCCACCGTCTGGACCCAAAACTTGCGCTTTCCTTTTATATCAACCGCACACAACACTTCCGGGTGGATGACCAGCTCTTTGTTGGCTACGTGGGCGCCAAAAAGGTCGGGCGGTGCACAAGAGAACCATCTCCCGCTGGGTAACCTTGTGTATCAAAGCCTGCTATTCTTTGGCTAAGAAGGAGCCTCCTGTTGGGCTGCGTGCCCATTCCACCAGGGCAACGGCTGCTACCACGGCTTTAGGCCGCGGTGTTCCGCTGCAGGATATCTGTCAGGCAGCTACGTGGGCCTCGCTGCACACATTTACAAAGCATTACTGCCTTGACAGTCAGGTCCGGAGGGACGGCTTCTTTGGCCGTCTGTCCTCCGGGACTTCCTTGTCTGATCTTTGTTCGCAGACCCACCACCGGGGTTGGTATTGCTGGGGTATCTATTCTAAGGTAAGGAATCTGTCACTAACGTGTCTCTTTCAGATGCACAAGTTACTAACTTGTGTAACGATATATCTGTAAGAGACAGTAGTTAGTGACAGATTCCTTACCGCCCCACCCATCCTCCCCGTTCTGTGAACTAATTTCTAGGGTTAAGGACATCCCTTTCAGGGCCCTAGTATTTTTCAGACACCTATGTCAGCTTCTTGCATGGCTCTGCGTTCCTGGCGCGGAAAGTCGTGTACAGAACTGACGTCAGCACGCAGGGGCGGCGTCTAAGTACTGCCCGCGACGTCATCCCGGCGATCACGACGCCGAAGACGGACGCGGAGCCGCACGACGCCGCCTACCGACGTGCAAGGGTACTGCTACGCAAAAACTTTCCGGATCCAGCCTGACGCCTGGGGATATTCTAAGGTAAGGAATCTGTCACTAACTACTGTCTCTTACAGATAAATCGTTACACAAGTTAGTAACATGTGCTTTAGTACATATGCCTTTACATAAATAACACAGACTAAAAATGCGAGTACTCATACGATGCGTTTCTAATCTAGTTCTACCCCAATGTACCTAACCTAACTTAGGTGTAGGGAGAGGTATGAAGTAGGTGAAGTATTCCTTACTATGGTATACTAAGAGTATGTTAAGCCTAGTATGCCTAGTATGCCAAGAGTCCCTCTAGGTTCTTGTCGGCTCCATACCTGAAGAATGAGAGAGGTAGGAATCTCTTTGCCAGACTCGAACTCCAACACCCCGCAAGGAAGTCAGATCACTGGAAGCTGGACTCTCTGCGTGCAGGGATGACAGCGTCTTCTCAGTGCGTCAGGCCGGGAAACGGGCTCCTCTGAAGTCGAGGTCTCCTCTGATTTACAGGGGCTAGGGAAGGTATATTTATACCTGAGAAGTACCTAAGAATATTAGTATTGACGTGAGTCGGACAGCGGAAGACGTCATGAATGAACCCCTAAGGAATAATGGTTCATGCATAATATATGAGTCCTTGAAGAAATCAATAGTCCTGGGCTAGGGAAACTCCCGCAGCCTAAGGGTCTGTTCTTCATGAACTCGTTGTGACGTTAGGGTGGACGGATGTCAGAGACCATGCCTGTATTTGGAGTGCATGGTTTAATGCCTAAATAAGGGCTGGGATTTTATGCCTATATGAGGGCAGGGCGAATTGTGCCTATATATGGACATGATACTGGAAGGCCCGTTTATGGACACCTTAAGAGGAATACAACACCCGTTGCTTCTCCTGGAGGGTGTGCCTGTGTGGCTGTGGTGCTGGTTGTTGTCTCTGTCATCCTGCTGCTTTCCTGGCTCTCGTGGTTCCGTTCCATGTTGCTTTGCCTGTGATTCGGCCTGGCTCTTCTTGACGCACTGGTTTATGCTGCGTTTTTGCCCTGGTTATCTGCTGGCCCTTACGTTCGGGCGGGTTGCTGGGGTTCCTTGGCTGTGTCCTGTGCCTCGGGGTTGCTGGTCCTGGCCTCCGGTGTTTTGCCTGTGGCCTTTGCTCCCTGGGGACGGCTTCTCTCATGGTTGGGGTTGTCCGCCTGGGTTTCCGGTTGGGGTTGTTTCCTCTTTTCTGCTTCCCCAGGCTGCTGACGGGCACTGTGGTGCTGGTCTGGCCTCCTTTCGGGGTCTGTCCCCCTTGCCGGTGTGCTTTGGGGGGCCCTGGTCGGCCCTATCTGGTCCCCACTGCTGAGTTGGGTTCTGGCCGCTTCGCCTACTCTGGTGCCTGGGTTACTTCTTGCTTCCCCTGGGGTGTCTTGTGTTTGGCCTCTTGGCTGGTGGCTGTGCCTCTGCCTTCGGCCTTTCCTCCCTGCTTCCTCTGGTCTCGTCTGGTGTCAGTGGTGCTTCTGGGTGGGCATTGTTTGTTGCCTGGTTGGATTTCCGGGTTCTGTTGGCCTCCGCTGGGTCTCTTCTCGCCTGCGGTGTTCTTCTCCGGCTTGGTTCGCTGTGGAGGGGGGTGCTTGTCCCTGCCCTTTCTGGTGTTTCTTTTTGGCCGGGGTTGTGCCTCCGCTTTTCCCTGTACTCGTGTTGTTCCGGGGGCCGTGTTTCGGTCTCTCCTGGTCTGCTGGCTTGCAGCTGCTTCTGCTTGGCCTTCGGCGGTGACTCCTTGTGGTTGCCTGTTACCTTCGGCCTTCCTCCCTGTTGGCTCCGGTTCTTGGCTGGTCTGCTGGTTTCCGTTTGGTTAGACCTGCTCGGAGTTGCCTGGGAGCGCTCTTGCTGCGGTCCTGGGCTGCCTGCTGGGGCTGTGTTGGGTGTTCATTGTGTGGCCTGCCGCTTCTTTGCTGGTGTCTTTTCTGCCTGTGGGGTGGCTAGACCCTCTGCTGTCGGGTTCTGGTCCTTGCGGGTGTTGTGTGCTCCTGCCATTGTGGCCTCTTGGCTCTGGCTGTGCCTGTTTGGGTCTGTTCCCCGCTCCTGTTTTTCCCCTGCTCTGGGGATTTCGTTTGGGCGACGTCGGGGCTGCTTGCTCTCTGGCCTGTGCTCTGCTGGGGCCTTCCCTTCTTTGGCCTTCCCCCGGTTCTGGGTTGGGCCTTCTGGTCGGTCGGGTTGCTCAGCTTTGGCTTTGGCTTCCCGGCTGCGGTGTCCTCTGTTGCCGTTTTCTGCCCTGGGGGTTTCTCCCCTGCTCGGGCCCTACCTTGGGCCGTGCTGGGCCGTGGGGTTTGGTTTTTTGTGCTTTCTGCCCTGGCTTCTGTGGTCGGGATGTTTTTTTTTTGGTGTTTCCTCTCCCCTGGTGGGTTGGGGTTTCCGTGCTGTGTTGTTTGGGCCTGTCCCGCTCCTATGGGGCCTTTCTGGGTTGTTGGCCCTCGGTCTTTGCTGGCCTTTGTGTTTTTTTGCCTCTGTCTTCTGCTTGGGCTGTTTGGGGACGTCTCTGCCTGGCCTGTCTCTGGTTGGGCTTGTCTGCTGCTGGTGTTGGCTCCCTTGGGGTTCCCTTGCTCTGGTCTTGGGTTCTCTGGGTCGTTTGCCCGTTCCGTTGCTCTCCTTCTCTGTTGTTTGGGATGTGCCTTCTTCGGGCTGTGGCTTCCTGCTCCGGTTTCGCCGGTTTCCGGTTGAGGTGTTCTGCTGGGGCTGTGTTCTTGCGTTCGTGTGTTCCTCTTGTTCCCTTTTCTTCTTTGTTTTCAAGGGTCACGTTGTCCTGGTTGGTTGCCCTTGTCGGTTCGTGCTGTTCGGGCTTCCTGGTGGTTCTGGTTCCCTTGGTGCCTTGTTTCCTGGTCGGTTTTTCATCCTGTGGGGTTCTGGTCCCTGCTGGGTCTGCTCCCTTCTGGCTCTTGGGGCCTGGTGGGTTGGCTTCCGGGTGTTTGTTCCTCTTTCCCCGGTGCCTTGGCTTTCCCTCTTTCCCTGTCCGTGTGCTCTGTCTCGCCTTCCGGGCTGGGTGCTGTTGGGCTGTCGGCTGGTGCTGCCCCCTTTCTTTCTTTTTTCTCTTGGGGCCTGGTGCTCTTCTGTGCGGTTCCGGGGGTTTGTCTTCTGGTCTCTCTGGGGCCGGGTCGTTTGCTCTGGCGTGGGTTCTCGGTGCCTGGGTATGGCTCCTGTTGCCCGGGTCTGGCTTGCTGGCCTGGTGGCTCTTGGCCTTCCTCTTTGGGTGGCCTCCTCGCTGTTTTGATCTTTCTGGCCTCGATTGACTTGTGGGTCCGTGCTCTCCCCTTCTCTGGTTGGTTGTGGGGTGTTCCTGCTGTGGGCTGGTTGGCCTCTGTGGGTTGTCGGACTGGTCTTCTGGCTGTTCTCCCGTTGTTTTGTTGGGTGCGTCCCGGCTTGGTTGGGCTCCTACTCAAATCTGGGTGCTCTGCCTGGGGTTTTCGCCGGTTCTGCCTTTTGCTTCCTGCGGTGGCTACCTTGGTTTGGTTTCCTGGGTTGGCTTCTGTTTTGTTTGGGAAGGCCGACTTTTCTGCTTTGGTATTCTCCAATTAGTAATGAATGGGACGAGGACATAAGGGACCTGGGGGTAATGCTCTATTACTTACCGGTAATCTTCATTACTCCGGGTCCCGTTGTCCTCGTCCCATTCATATGCCCCGCCCTCCCTCCCGGACGGCCGGCCTTCCTGTTGTGGGCTTGGTTGATCAGGCGGAATGCTGGGTAAGTACCCCTTATGTACTCCCTGTGGGAGGGGCGGTGTTAGTGTCCCAGCATTCTTCTGATCTTTTTTTCTGTCGGGAGATGGTTATCGCCAATTAGTAATGAATGGGACGAGGACAACGGGACCCGGAGTAATGAAGATTACCGGTAAGTAATAGAGCATTAATCACCCCTCACGGAGCTGATAAAGGGAAGAAACAGGGTCTATTGGCAGCGCTGGGCCCTTGCTGCTTTTTGTGTGTGTGCATGAGACACTGGGAACCAGCCCAGGTTTGAATCCCTGGGCCCAGCTCCCTGTCAAGTACGGATGTCCATCGGATCATTATGGCTGAATTTTACTGTACAAAACCGGGGAATCTAGGGTCAATCCCGGCTTCCCTGCTAGACCAAGTTGTGTGATCATAGGCAAAGATAGAATCCATTGTTAGTGCTGGGACGTTGCTGTAATCTATGTGTGTCTGGAAAAAAGTGCAATGTAGTCTGTGTTTGTTGTGAAGTGCTCGTCAGTCTTTGGTCAGGGGGGCTCGCCGAATATAAAACTGCAAAAACTCAAATGTATATACTGCCTATCACCACTCCTTTAACCTCATCGCTCATGAATTAAGGACTAAGGGTTAACCCTTGATGTTAGAAAGATATGCCCATCTAATCATCATGGCTGAATTGTACAGTGCAAAGCTGGAGAATCATTCTGACTCATCCCGGCTTCCCTGCTAGAGCAAATCATGTGATCATAGGCAAAGACGGAGACCATTGTCGGAGCTGGGACCTTGGTGTTTCTGATCATGTGTGTGCTTGCTATAGAGGTGGGTAAGCAGTTGAAATCTCAAGGTCCTCTTGGAACCTCTAGTACTAAACGAGATGAGATTACATCAGAGGCGAAGGCAATGGGGCCCAGAGACTGCAGCTGCCGACCATGAGACACAGGTAAGCAGGATAGAAACCTTAGGCTCAGCAGCACCCTTAGAATTCCAGAAAATCTGGATGTGCCAGGAACAAGTGGATTGTGGTCTGTGACTGTCCGTTGTGAAGCAGTTGCGTAACAAAGGCCCGAGCTCCAGGGGCCCCCTCAGCACAGGAGCCTGGCGTGACAGCTCCTGACTGAGTCCAGAGGGGGCCTTTGATGTAGTTTGCGGGGACACCCCCTCAAGTTTCGTTACGCTAGTGTTGTGAAGTGCATATCTGTCTGTCCTTGGTCAGGATTCGAGCCATGTAAAACTTCAAAAAATAAAATGTGGACTCTGCCTGTTACTCCTGCACTCATCTCATGCCCCATGAATTAAGGTCAAAGTGTTAACCTTTCGTGTCAGAAAGAAATATGCATCTAATCATTATGGGTGAATTGCACAGTGTGAAATTGGAGAATCAGGTATCAGTCCCGGCTTACCTGCTAAACAAATTGTGTCATCATAGGCAAATACTTTATTTCACCAAGTGAGACACCTTTTTGTTCATTATCACATACGAGAGCACCTTCAAATACACAGGTTCAGCATGAGCTCTTCACAAAAACCCCTCTTGTCTTTGATTTATTAGCCTATAATGTTGCTCCATCAATAATTATAAAGGCCACAATATACGGTACATAACATTGGAGCCAATGGTGGCAGTAGGTGGAGCCTGCAGCAGTGGGTTGTGGCCTCTTAAAAAACAATTTGGGGCACCTGCACTTATTATTTTACAAATTAGGCACTGGGTGCAACATTTTAGTGATTATCCTTTTGAAGTTAGCAAAAGAGGTGGGGGATGCCCACAGTATGGCCCTCCTGTAGGTTCTTGACCAATTGTTCCAGATAAGCCCGGTCTGCCGAGTGGCTGGCCGTTTTAGATATCTCTATCCATAGTTGGTTCTGTAATGTACCAGTGTCTACTGTGCGAAGCTTGAAACATATTTTTCGGAAGGTGGCTTGTCTTTCCAGGACTTGACTATACAGGCCGAATCCAAGCCGGGTTTGTGCTGGAGAGGCTTGTTTTGGTAGGCGGAAGACCTTTTTATGAATACTCACTACTAGTTTGTCCAGTAGGAGGGAGTCACTTCCGTACATGACCTCTGAACCATAAGCTACAGTGGGCACTAGCTTTGCATGCATCACCTTCATTAGAGGGTCAAGTGAGGGCCTGTGAAGCTTTTTGGAGAGCTTGAGGAATGCATGTAACAGCGTGGCTGATTTCGACTTTAGGGCCTCTTTGTGTGAGGGAAAGCTCCAGCGGTTTTCCACGATCATGCCCAGATACATGTATTCCACAGTGGTGCTGACAGCCAGACCATTTAGATACCACTGGCCTGGTTTATTTTTCTTTCTGCCTATGTTCCCTATACTTGTTTTTCCAAGGTTGAGGGTGAGCCTATTTTCATTCGTGTAGGAGTGGAGTGAGTCCAAAAGCCGCTGGAGCCCCACTCTGATCCTGGATAGTAGGAGGGTGTCATCTGCGTAGAGTAGGCAACAGATTAGTTTATCTCCCAATTTGGCGGAGTGGGCGTTCAATTCCCTAAGGGCTATAGAAAGATCCAGGAGGAAAATGTTAAAAAGAAGGGGAGTGAGGACGCAGCCTTGTTTGAGCCATGTCGATGTCTGTATTTTTCGTGACCGGGATCTGCCGTCCCCCAGTTTAACTTGAAGCCAGGTGTTTGTGTACAGGTTAATGGTGCTTCTTAATAGATGGCGTAGAATGTTCCTTGTCGCAAGCTTCTGCATAACTTGCGGAAACTGAATCAAAAGCCATTTTGAAGTCCACGAAACAAGAATATAACAATGATTTGTTTTTGGTTATTTCATCTGCCAGTGATATCAGTGCAAGAAGGTTTGTGGTGGTTCCCAAACCCTTTCTAAACCTTGCTTGGTGGGGGTGAATGATGTTATTTTCATCGCCCACATCTCCAGTTCTCCTAGTAGGAGCCCTGTATAGTGTTTGGCTTCACTGTCCAACAGAACGATTTGCCGATAATTTCCCAGTTCAGAGGGCTTTCCTTCTCTGTTTATGGGGTGAATTATCGCTCCTCCCCATGACTCAGGAGTTTGTTCTGTGGTAATGCAGTGAGTAAATAATGGGGTTAGTAGGGAGGCCCATTATTCCAGGTTATCTTTAAACAGTTGTTGCAGTAGGCCGTTTGGTCCTGGGGCACCTTCTCGTCTACCCCTGGTGATAGCATCTAGAACCTAATTGCAGGAGTAGCCTATCGATTCTGTGAGTGGGGGGGAGGGGGGGAGCACAGGAAACTATACTGATTTGGCCATCTTGGTTCTGCGCCAGTTTCAACTCCAGCGATTCCTGATGCTATATTCTCTGGGGCTTATTTACAAGCCCCTTGCGCCACCCGTACGTCACTTTTCCCATGTTAAAAATGACGCAAAAGTGGCGCAAGGGGCTTTTAAATAAGCCCCTCTGTACTCTGTGCTGTTGGATGAACCATTTCTGCGGAGGTTTCAACATCAATGATTCCTGCTGCTGGGAGGCTTTGATAAACTATTGCATGCATGCTTCGGGCAGTGGTGATACAGTCTTCCCATTGGTGTGCAGCGATGTTTGCAGTTTGCCACTGGGTGAACTTGTTGGCAGTTGTTCACGATCTCCCAGAACTTTTTCGTGTTTCTTGATTTACTTGCAAAGAGGAGGGCTGCCCGGAAATTGTCATGTGCAGTGCATCTGAGTGCCCATGTTTCTTCTTGTATAGCTTTGTGCGGTCTGAGGGTTTTTCAACTCGGCCCATCTCAGTTGAGTTGCTTCTACTGTTCCTTTTTAATGGCCCTTACATCAGGTGAAAGCCTGTAGTAGAATCTTTTACTTCGTGTGCGAGCCCGCGCTCTCTGCGACTCGAAGGGGAGCTCCTCAATCAAATGTTTAGTTCCCAGTTCCCCTGCTGCTCTCTGGCTTAGACCTCTTGAGGCCAGATTTTCAATGAGCTGTCAGCAATGCTCCTCAAACTCCTTCGCAGAGACGCCTTTTCAAATGCAGTCTCCTTAGGGTTAGTGGTTGGTGTTGCAGAGCCCCAGTTAAGACTTTCGGTTAGCATAGAGCATTTATTACCTAATTGCAGAATTTGTGGGTTCTGGTCGCTTTCTGGGTGAGCGCCGATTTTAAAGCGCACCAAGTATCCAAACAAGGAGAGGCTCATGTAGGTGTAATCTATCATTGGGAATGAATTCAAGGCAGCGTAAGTTGGTGCCTGAGGCTGATCCTCACTTGTTCTTCCATTCAGTGACCTAAGGCCGGCTTGCAAGAATACGTCCAAAATCTTTTCCCCAAAACCGTCAAGTCTCTTGACAGAAGGGATCACTTGATGGGGGATGCCCCGCAGGTTGTCTTGTACCAGTGTGGTATCGTCTCCTTGGCTATTTATTAATAATTGTGAGTTAAAATCGCCGGATAGGGTCATGTGAGCCATACCATGTATTTGCCTTAAATCTGTTATTATTGACTCTAGCTTGGGTATGATCTCCCGTTTGGTGTGAGGTGAATATAAATGTTTATTAATATGAGGGGTGTCTTAAGGTCACTCGCCCATTTGTGCCCAAGTACAGCCACGATCCATGGTTCCTGAAGGTTGATTTTTTCTGTTGCAACATCCAAGTCTGAGGCAATGTAAATAGCCAGGCCGCCTTTGAGTCTGCCTGTTTCATTCGTTTTGATTGCCGCAGTGTAGAACTCAGGGTACCCAATCAGGGGAATTGAAGTGGTGCTCCATGTTTCCTGCAGCATAATTACATTACATTTTTGCAGTAACATTTTCTGCATCGTCGATTATGCTGCTCATACCTCCTGCATTCCAGAAGCAGATTTTTAATCCAGTTTTTTTTTTTTTTTTGTGTGTGAACCAAGGGGTCTAGACAAGTGCGGGGCAGATGAGTATTTTCCTGTTTGTTTGGGTTAGGCCATTGGCAGCCATGACCAGTCTGATACAGTGTTACTGGCTTGGTCCTGCCTATGAGGTCTGCCTGGCATACTTTCCAGTCTTTTGGGTCTTTCTTTGGGCTGGCTGCTACCGACTATAACATTTCTCAGGATCTAGAACGTTTCTTTTGAGAGACCTCTGTTATAATTAGGTGTTGTAACAGGATTTCAGAACTGTGCTGGATACGCTTCAGTCCCATATCTTGTTAGCTTTATTCCCCAGTTTTTAAAATGGCCCTTTTCATGCCATATTTGGTTGCTTGTTCAGATGTGGACAGTGTTATTAAGGTTGGTTCCTTAGATTGCTTTTCTCTCATGCCAGTAAAATGTGCCAGGGGTGCATTACTTCCCAGTAGGCTTAAGATGTTTCCCATGTTTAAAATGTCCTAGGGGCCTCTTGAATCATATTCAGGATTCAGGAGGCTCTTGTTACCTGATTGGTGAGTTGGTCTTGCACACTGGACTGTTGCAGTGTCCAGTGACATCTTATTAAATGCATCTAAGATTAGTGGTTGTGCATTCACACCTGTGCTCTTCTGTCTGGGGAGAGGGGATGCACTGCACAGAAGTTGGAGTTGGCTGCCCAGTTGTTGAGGAGATGCAGGTCTAGCAGCTCCCTAATACTTATAGTGGTCATTTACCACTGTAAATTTTGGAGATCCCTATGTTGCGCAAGGGGTTTTCTGCTGCAGTAATGGAATTCCTCACTTTAGGGTGATGGGTTATGGCTGCAAGCTCTTCGTTTGATACAAGGGCATGCCGGTCGCTTTGGAGATTAGAGTTGTTTCAGTATTGAGGGTATTGTTGTATTCCTCTTAGGGTGTCCATAAACGGGCTTTCCAGTATCATGTCCTTATATAGGCACAATTCGCCCTGCCCTTATATAGGCATAAAATCCCAGCCCTTATTTAGGCATTAAACCGTGCACTCCGAATACAGGCATGGTCTCTGACATCCGTCCACCCTAACGTCACAACGAGTTCATGAAGAACAGACCCTTAGGCTGCGGGAGTTTCCCTAGCCCAGGACTATTGATTTCTTCAAGGCCTCATATATTATGCATGAACCATTATTCCTTAGGGGTTCATTCATGAAGTCTTTCGCTGTCCAATTCACGTCAATGCTAACATTGTGAGGTACTTCGAAGGTATAAATATACCTTCCCTAGCCCCTGTAAACCAGAGGAGACCTCGACTTCAGAGGAGCCCGTTTCCCGGCCTGACGCACTGAGAAGACGCTGTCATCCCTGCACGCAGAGAGTCCAGCTTCCAGTGATCTGACTTCCCTTGCGGGGTGTTGGAGTTCGAGTCTGGCAAAGAGATTCCTACCTCTCTCATTCTTCAGGTATGGAGCTGACAAGAACCTAGAGGGACTCTTGGCATACTAGGCATACTAGGCTTAACATACTCTTAGTATACCATAGTAAGGAATACTTCACCTACTTCATACCTCTCCCTACACCTAGGTTAGGTTAGGAACATTGGGGTAGAATTAGTTTAGAAACACATCGTATGAGTACTCGCATTTTTAGTCTGTGTTATTTATGTAACAGCATATGTACTAAAAGATAATGCTAACGCAGTATTATTTATTTCTACTGCTCACACTGTACATTATTTATCTCGCATACTGTCTTGTGATCGTAACAGCACATTTTACTTACACCAGAAACAAGACTGTTCAATAAATCTTTTATTGAAACGCCCGTCTGTTCTTTCTGTGTAACTTTGAGGAAAACTAAGCATGCACGATTGAGCTGAGTGAAATAGTTATCTATTGTTTCCACGACTCTGGGACACGTTCTGATTCTAAAGGGAAACACAGTGGTCATGTTTTGCGGCTGCCAGAAACTACTCCCTTCTTGTTGTCAAGGAGTTTCTAGTGGCCTCTGAGCTAGCTGTCACAAGTAATTAAGTTTAATATACTCGATAGGGACATACTGACCTTAGTCCTATGTCAAACCTATAGGATATATTATTCCAATGCGCAGAGCCTATTAGGGAAATAGGAGCTACACTACATGGCGCCCAACGGTTTGGTAAGGCGGTAATTCAACGTTAGGTACTGAGTAACTCAGCCGTGCTTTTCTCTTCAGAGACCCCTACCCATATACTCCAAAAGACGTCTGGAGTGGGCAGGGTTAAGTATCCACCAAGGCTACATAGGGAAGCACCCTATATATTAGCTGTTTGGTTTGCTCAACGTTGAAGGATACAGTGTTCCACAATATTGTGCACCTTATCTTTGTTTCCTTGAAACTTGTTCTACATTTTTCAAAAAACAAAAATGTCCATAAACGGGGACAATAACGCCGGAAACGGTGAAGCTGCGGCTGATCCAGCCCAAGCAGCAGTTTTTAACATTACAGGTTTAAATGAAACCGAGGAGGGTGTTATAGACATCCATCCAAACTTAAGAAGAGCCATTACTCTAAAACTTATAAAACATGGCCTATCTCCAAGAGGAGGTAGAGCAGTTTTCGTGATAGAGGCACATGAATCCTTTCAGACAGAGGTATTCTATTCATGGGTAATATTTCCTGAATCCAATTCAGTAACACACGTTTCACTTCTACAAAGAAGATGATCCACCAGAGGAATACATTCCTTTTGAGGATATAGAAATTCCACTAACATACCAAGAGCATCAGCTCTGGTTTAAAGGCGCCCTAAAACATCACAAAAACATTACTAGGCTCGGTCCACTAGGTAGACCAGGAGCAACATGGCCGATTCTAGCCGGCTACACACCTCATCCTGACATTGAAGAGATGTCAGACGAGGAATTACTTACTCAACTCACAGAGTTAATAAAAATCTACAGACAATTGGTCCAATATGTCATGCAGACTTTTACAGTCCAACAACCATTAACAATTCCAAATCAAACCCCTCAACAGGGGAATACACTAAAAATTACACCACAGACTCTATACGCAGTCATGGGTAAAATGCCCACAAAACGTGAGCAAATTCCATTCTGGATAGCTCAAACAATTACTCAAATCGAAGCAGTATTTCCAAATACTAGCCCGTATGAGAAACACAGAATACTGACAATCAGTTTACCAATGGGGATCACAACACAACTGGAAGACTGCACCACTTGGGGCTCAGTCTTTGCTGCCATCTATACAAAAACACATGGCATTCCGTCAATTGCGGTAATACCTGATGTCCTAAAACAAATTCAAAATGAATACGGGGCAGAGCCTGCTCTAAATTTAGGTATGAAATTACTGAAAAATTTCGACCTGGTCTCAACAATAATATTGTCTAATATTAAAGGGGAGGCAGCAGCAGTGGCGATCCGCCAAAAATTGAGGGAATTCGATGTTACAGAACATCAAACTGAGCTACCCAGAATAATTGAACAATCTTATGCAGAATTAGGCAGAGATAGTTTGGGTGGAAGACCAGTGAAGCCGAAACTATCTGAAAGTCCTGAGAAGGACTCAATTAAACAAACTCCTACCTCTTCTAAAAAGAAGTAGGAGACTAATAAACAAAAGTCAAACGAGAAAGGTTCTCAATCCCGAGGTAGGTCTCCTCAAATGGAGCCCTCTGAAAGGAGGTATAACCTCAGGAATAGGGATAATTTGAGAAAACCTGGCAGGTATCAAGATACTGATACACGTTCCTCTCGTCCCTTTCAGATCTCATCACAGACTTCGGAAAGAAGAGGACGATCAGAACATAAAGAAGAACGCGTGAAATCGAAAGACGACAAACACGCTCCAAAAAATAAAACAAAACCTCAATTCTCCAAAAAGAAAGTAGCAGGTCTGAAGATCAGACATGCCGAGAATACTGAGAACACAACTCAAGAACGGAGAATGGGCTCAGACAATGCTGGACAGTGCAGCAGAAGTCACAATAGTTCGCCAGAACCTGAAGGAACTTCTGGAGATAGTGGACTTGAATGAGTACATCACAGTTGAGACTGTAGACACCAGGGTTAGTACTCCACAAAAGTTATATGAAATAACACTGCGGATGGAGGGAGACAAACCTAGACAGGTGAAAGCACTTTTTGGGAAAGACTATCGAGGGGCTATGACATACTTCTAGCAGAAAAGGACTGGCCACCACAATTTGTCAGGGAGTGCCCACATGGCGAGGACATTATTATGCCTGCCTTCTCCAACCATATTCCAATTCATCTAAAATATACATATGCCAGGAAATGGGCAGTAGCCCAGGCCCGAGCATTATATAAAAATCATGTAGGATGGGATGAGGACTCACCTCACCATAAAATACATCTGAAACATGAACCAACTGCACAAAGGCAGTATCCAATAAAGCAAGAAGCTAAAAAACAGGTCAGGGAGATCTTAGATCAACTTGAATACCAAGGGGTGATTGAAACATGCACCTCCTCAATGAACAATCCTTTGTTTCCTGTCTCCAAACCAGACAATACATATCGTCTAGTTTTGGATTACAGACACCTAAACACTTGTTCTAAAACTTTTGCAGTGCAAATGCACATAGCACAGCATTAATGAATAACATTGTGCGTAAAAAATATAAAACAACATTAGACATCTCAAATGGTTTCTTTTGTCAAAACATAGCACCTGAAAGCAGGTAATTAACAGCATTCTCCATAATGGGGACCCAGCGTCACTTTTGTCGACTCCCACAAGGGTTCAAGAACAGCCCAGGTTTATTCTCAGCGAGGGTAACGGAGTTACTACAGATTTATGACAATGAGGCATTGTCCTATGTCGATGACATATATCTGACAGACGATGACCTGGACAAACACTTGAACAGGGTGAGCACCATTCTACTGGGTTTCGCCACTGAGGGCTACAAGTTCAACTTTAAAAAGTCCAGAATTGCCCATCTCAATGTCCTATTTCTAGGATATGAGCTTTCAAATGAAGGCAAGAGCTTGGCAGCTAACTTTTTAGAAAAGTGTGCGCTGCTCCAACCTCCAAAAACGCTAAAAAACTTACAATCCATCCTGGGTTTCCTAAATTTTGGAAGAACATACATTCTAAATTACGCAGAAAGGGTTAAACCTCTCTACGCATTAATCAAACCTGATTTTTCGATCAGAAACTGGACACAAGAACACACAGAAATCTTGCGTTCACTACAGGCTAACATGTTAGCAACAAATCACTTACAAACACGTGTAAGTCAACGCAATTTGGTGATCTGAATAATTTCGGGACAATGTGGATTCACCTACTTAACTTTCAATGAGGGTGACAAAATCCCAATTGCATACAAATCCCATTTGTACACACAAGCGGAAATGCGCTTCAGTTCAACTGAAAAAATTCTAACAGCAGTTCAAACCGCTGTAGCAAAAGAAAGAGCCTTAGCCCAAGGGAAACGCATTATTGTCCTAACCCCCGTACCGGCTTTAGAAGCGGTCACAAAAGCGAGCATTCCAAATGCTAAAGCATTACATCCTAGATGGATACAATGGGTTAATTCTCTTGCTGCAACAGATGTTGAATATGTTTTTGATCCAGATTTAAAAACACAAGCATTCCTGCAATATGAACAAGAATGTCCTCTGCCTACTGAAATTCTGCCTCTCGATCAGTACGAATTTATAATTTACACTGACGGATCCGCACAACCCGCAATACGGAGTAAGCAAGCTTACAGTGCAGCGTGTGCTATCGTTAAAGGTCGCATGCGAGATGGCATCTTCAGACCTATGGTCACAAAAACACAATCTCTAGGGGATTGTACAGCTCAGCGAGCTGAACTACAAGCATTCAAACTGGCACTTGAAAGTACAGATCGAGAATTCCCCACACTAATAGTGTGCGATTCGTTTTACTGTGTTCAGTCGTATAATGAATATATACAAAACTGGCTTGAAAATGGTTTCAAAGATGCGAAAGGTGGCACAATAAAGCACAAATTGCTTTGGGAACAAGTAGTTCAGTTGAAAAACGAACTACCAAAGGCTCACGTGATTCACACACTGGTCATCAACGTGATGGCGTTCACGTTGCAGGGAATTCATTGGCTGACGAAGCCACAAAGGGGGCTGTTCAGACGGCTTCCGTAGCTGCGATCACTCGTTCAAAAACAAAAATAGACGGTGAGGTAATGTTGGCTGTCAAAGCTTCAAGCAAAGGCAGCAGTGCAGCGTTACCAAAAAAGTTTCCACTCAAGTACTCTTATGTAATTGATGCGAACAACGTTCCTTTTGCTCGAATCCCTGGAGTGGGGGATAGGGTAATTCCAAACAAGGAACGCAGATTAGGACTAATCCTAGCAGCACACGAAGGGATAGCTTCTGCCCATGCAGGTGTTTCAGCGACAAGTATCTTTACTCAAGCAAAGATATTGGTGGCCTGGCATTCGGAAACAAACTAAAAACTATGTTTTAGAATGTGATATTTGCCAACAGATGAAAGTCTCGACAGTGAAACGTCCTGCGCAGACACCCCTGTTAATTTCAGACAAACCATTAGCTTGTGTTTACCTGGACCACTGCGGTCCCTTGCAAAGGGACGGTAACTATAAATATATCATGGTTGCAGTGGATTCGTGCTCTAGGTTCCTATGGATATGGCCACAGTGCTCAGCTGACGCTCGAACTGTTATAAAAGATTTGCAAGTCTTTATCGGCACATACGCAATAGGCACGCTACATTCTGACCAGGGTCCTGCGTTTAGCTCTCGGGCTTACAAAGAGGCCATGGCCAGTCTGGGCGTTGCATTGCGGTACTCCTCTCCATTCCATCCTGAGGGTAATTCGGTTGTGGAAAGGAAAAACCGGGACATAAAGCAGTCTATAACAGCTAGGGTATTAGGTTTGGGTGATGGGTGGGTCAAACACCTTAGTGGGGTCCAACGTGCATTAAACAATCTGCCAAGAAGTTCTCTAGGGGGGGTCACTCCATATGAGGTCCTATTTGGGACAAGAATGTGGGTACCAGACCTTGAACACGTAGGTACAGTGGTGGAAAATAAACCCTTTGATATCAAAGATCGTTTGGCTGTTTTACAGGACTTAAACAAATTAAGAACGAAACAAAGCAACGTATTCCTACAGTCAACCACCACTGGGGATCAACCGGCTGTCCCAGCAAGGCCTGTCTGGATTCCAAAAGTTGGGGATCTAGTCAGAGAAAAGATTGCGGACAAGAAGGAATTTGGCCCTTCTTACAGACAACCAGTACCTGTCCTAGCGGTTCAAGGAACAAGAACAGTACTTCTGCCGCCCCTTGCTGGAAGAAAGGAGAAAAGATTTGTGTCCATCGACCTCATCAAACCACAGTATGTGGCCGATACTAAATAGTAGGCCTCGTGGACTCCGACCTAGTAGCAGACACACTCCTCTCGCTACTATCCAAGAGGTTCAGACTGAAAGACTGATAACTATCGAGAATTCAGCTGTAACAGATGGAGGACTAAGCAATAACGCTATGGAACTCATCCCTCTTGAACATCAAGTAACAGTTCGTCCGAATACACCTGTCTACACCAACGTGGCAAGTGATGAACTGGTTCCAGTGATTTCTACAAATCCTGATGCAATTCCAACAATTGACAGAACTGCTTCTGGCTATTTCATTAACTTTGATACATTCTCAGAAGATCTGAGTGAACCTGAAACGACGCCAGCATCATTGAAATTCAAGAAGCAAGTACAAGACCTTCTTCAATTTCTGAAAAAGACTTATTTGGTTTCTCCATGGATTGAACTCTGGATTACTTCTGGACTTTTTGTTTTCCTGCTCTGGCTAGCTTTGGTAACAACTGTAAGCGTGCTTATAAGTGGCAGATACATCCATGTGAACACTGAAGGAAAAGGCGTGAACGTACTTTTGAAACCTCATAAATCTTCTCATCGTGAAGCAAGAGACTTGTCATCAGTGAACATCACAGCTGTTCCTATACATGATGGTATAGTGTGGGACAAAACAGATTTTGAAATCTTCGGCCCGACGGAAGAATTGAACATTCCACATTTGTTTAAAATTTCACTTAGTGATCTAATTACGTCCAGTACCTATTCGGATGATTGGGACTTTGAGACTGTAAATGACGTTATGTTTGACCTAGAAAAATCTGCTGCATTTTCTAAAAATGAATATTTAGAGGGTTCATCAGACTACGAACAACTGTATTGTTATAACCACTATGGTTCATTATTTGCATAAATCTGCATATCCAAGAAATGTGTTTATGTTTAACCAATGGGAGCATTGTCCTACACCACCATACGGTAGTTCAAAAACATTTGCTAACAAGTTTCCATATTTTTCAGGTTACAACACATCTGATCCAGAAATGTTTTACTATAAAAATGTAAACAAGACAGGACTGAAAATTATGTTAACAAATACAAAACAGATTTATTCTGCGTTTTTTAATGCCCAACTGTCTAGACAGGGTTTCGACTTTTGGAAAGACACAATAGACACAAAAACTGTCTGGGGTAGTAAGGATTGGCAAGTACAGGGGATAGAAGCTTTATTTAGAGCCTGCATCATCCCTGAACAAATAATGTTTTTGAATGAAACTGTCCAACAAACATCTTGTCTTGGACTAGCCAAGATTAAGGAGATGAACAAACCTTCTGTACCAACACCTGCCAGTAATAATGATACAAAGGTAGTGGTGACAGTTGACAATATACTACAACTCAACAGATCTAATCCTGATTGGAAAAAATGGTTGATCTGGCCAATAGACACGAATAACTGTCAGGAAAGATTCCTGAATAAAACTCAGGGCTTTACTATTAATAGGCCAGACCCAAGATACGTCCAAAGACAACATCCGGGGGTAGTAACAACATACAGTGTAGGAAAATTATGCCTCGATTGGCTGCATAAATCTACACTACAGGATGTGAAACAACACTTAACCTTGCTTAAAGAGGACGCAGACCTTAGGGAATTCTTGCTTGGACCAAGAAAACCGCGTCAAAAACGTTTCATATATGCCGGCATTTATGCTGCCTATAATGAAGCATGGAAAGTATCACAGATGGAGGCTGCAGAACGAATACGTGAACTTGATCATATTAATTTAGAGAAAACACTCTCTGTGGTCGACAATGGGTTAACAACTTTGTCCTCCAGAATATATTCATTGGATGGCATTGTATCCTCTGCTATCGACATACTAGAACAAGATTTGGCGATGTTACAACAAGGCCAGTCTCAATTATGTTCTATTGTGTTATTAAGCTGGACGCTGCAATCTTTGCGAGCGGGCTATGTGCCTTGGCGTTTTATCAACACAACGGCTCTGTTTGCAGAATACAATCTAACTGATAAACAGATCGAATTGGCACAAAGAGGAGCAAAGTATACAGTGCTGAGCATTGAAAAACTGGAAAAGTTACCATTCACAGTGGCAGAAAAACCAGCTACAGAATGGCTTATTCATGGCAAAATAACATTACCTGTGAGTACTTTTCAGTTTCAGTATTGCCTCAGACAAATGCAAGCAGGCAAATATGAAAGGTTGGGTAAGGAGTACATTAAGACATCTTGGGATTTACCGTATACATATAGATGTTGGAGTAGGGATCGTGAAGTGTTTTTGAGCGGTACAAACTGTAAACGTGCACTGAGCGGTTCACTTATATGTCAGGACATTTCCTTGCACGGGGCTTGTAATGGTTCTGTGGCAAATTTGTCTTGCCATCTGCAGGGTACACCAGCTGCTGTGATTAATCCAATGTTTGGACAACTTTCTAATGGGAGTTACCTCATGTTGAATGATCAGAGTTGCTGTGGCATGCTGCCAGGCATCCCATATCTAGTAACGGTCAACTCCAGGGTCACTTGCTGTATGCAAGTATTGTTTCCCCCAATAGACACAGTCAGGGAGTCGCCTCTATGGCCTTCGCTGAACGTCTCTTTTATAAGATTTGATACTTTAAGCAGAATGAAAGCCATGCTTTTACAGCAAACAGTGCCTTTGACCTCGGCCAAAGAAAGCTATGATCTACATGTAGCAAGGACTTCGGCTGAGATACAGACTTTAATACGTACAAACTGCCCTATACATTTCGTAGAAATGATATCACGTATCTTCAACATGTCTGATACAACAGGAATTGTACATGTATTTAAGAGCATCTGCTCCGGTCTGTTAGCACCTTTCCAGGCAATACTCGGAATAATCCCGAACTTTGCTCATTCGGTGTTTGGTGGCATACCATTAATTCTAGCACTTGTTGCCGGAATTCTATTTCTCTTCCTGCTATTGCGCTATAGCCAGCCTATTCACAGACATCACTCCGAGCGAAATGGAGAAAGCCCTCCTTGAGCGAAAGTGCCGTGAGCAAATAGTGAAGCTTTTGGGCATGACTCGTCTACGGGACCTTAATACAACTTGGTTCCTGTCATTCAGACCAATCTGGCAAGATTGCATCTTACCTGTTCTACGATGCCTGCTATGCGGTGAAGAATGCGTGTTGGACACCTGTCTAACATTTCCATCAGCTACGCCAACGGATGTCGATACTCTGCTGGTCCCGATAACGGCCCATGCTCTGTGTTGTCCCCAGAGGCTTCCTATCCTGATGTCAGCATTCATTGAGATCTCACAGACGCTTCCGGCTGCTGCTGAGGTACGAGAAAGATCAACAGGCACACAGGTAACAACGGACGTGAACATTGCTGAGGCAACTTATGCTGGAAGCGATGCTTCCCATCTCTGTGCAATTGATCTACTACACGAGGTGTTCCAACTGACGCCGACTACAGTGGATGATGTTTTGTCTATAGAAATAGATGATCTCATGTTTACGCCAGACCCGTAAACTGACTCTGATTCAGCATACAGTGTTCCAGAGATGCAGTAACAATTTGGCCTTCATTCTACAAAAACTTGAAACTCTACCAAAAATTGAACTTTTTTTCCCATTTTTCGAATGAAAATGGCACTTCAATCTGCTTAAAGTAGAACTAGCCTTATAGTACAGACTTTGCGGTACTTCCATGGACACTTAGTCATCTTGTGTGTCTATAACAGTTCATTAATTTTCATGACATGAAATGACTTTGATTTTTAAGAAACTTATCGATCATTTTCAGTCATATGTAAATATTACTGCTTATTTCATTCCAATTGCATTTATTTTTGAACTTTATGCCTGAAATGAAAAGCAATGCTTCAAATGTACAGTACCTTTTGCATTCTACTAGGTTTTTTAAATGCCTTTTTTAAATGGTTTTATGAAATATTTTAGAAATATGCGGTACTCCATTTTAATGTTTAGCATTTTAAATGTTTAGCATTTTAGTATTATCGTACACACGAAGTGGAGTGGGTGTTGTATTCCTCTTAGGGTGTCCATAAACGGGCTTTCCAGTATCATGTCCTTATATAGGCACAATTTGCCCTGCCCTTATATAGGCATAAAATCCCAGCCCTTATTTAGGCATTAAACCATGTACTCCAAATACAGGCATGGTCTCTGACATCCGTCCACCCTAACGTCACAACGAGTTCATGAAGAACAGACCCTTAGGCTGCGGGAGTTTCCCTAGCCCAGGACTATTGATTTCTTCAAGGCCTCATATATTATGCATGAACCATTATTCCTTAGGGGTTCATTCATGACGTCTTTCGCTGTCCAATTCACGTCAATGCTAACATTGTGAGGTACTTCTAAGGTATAAATATACCTTCCCTAGCCCCTGTAAACCAGAGGAGACCTCGACTTCAGAGGAGCCCGTTTCCCGGCCTGACGCAGTGAGAAGACGCTGTCATCCCTGCACGCAGAGAGTCCAGCTTCCAGTGATCTGACTTCCCTTGCGGGGTGTTGGAGTTCGAGTCTGGCAAAGAGATTCCTACCTCTCTCATTCTTCAGGTATGGAGCTGACAAGAACCTAGAGGGACTCTTGGCATACTAGGCTTAACATACTCTTAGTATACCATAGTAAGGAATACTTCACCTACTTCATACCTCTCCCTACACCTAGGTTAGGTTAGGAACATTGGGGTAGAACTAGTTTAGAAACACATCGTATGAGTACTCGCATTTTTAGTCTGTGTTATTTATGTAACAGCATATGTACTAAAAGATAATGCTAACGCAGTATTATTTATTTCTTCTGCTCACACTGTACATTATTTATCTCGCATACTGTCTTGTGATCGTAACAGCACATTTTACTTACACCAGAAACAAGACTGTTCAATAAATCTTTTATTGAAACGCCCGTCTGTTCTTTCTGTGTAACTTTGAGGAAAACTAAGCATGCACGATTGAGCTGAGTGAAATAGTTATCTATTGTTTCCACGACTCTGGGACACGTTCTGATTCTAAAGGGAAACACAGTGGTCATGTTTTGCGGCTGCCAGAAACTACTCCCTTCTTGTTGTCAAGGAGTTTCTAGTGGCCTCTGAGCTAGCTGGCACAAGTAATTAAGTTTAATATACTCGATAGGGACATACTGACCTTAGTCCTATGTCAAACCTATAGGATATATTATTCCAATGCGCAGAGCCTATTAGGGAAATAGGAGCTACACTACAGTATGGCGTTGTCCTTTCCTGCTGTGGAGGTAACATTGATGACGGTTGCCACGGCCTTTTGCCACTCTGATGAAGGGTTAATGTTTTCTGAGGTCAAAGCGACTTTAGTTTGTGGGCAAGCCATGTAGGTGGAGACCTGTGCCTGAGCAACCTGCCATATATCCATTGCAATTGTGGAGGAGAGATTATGGGGCCGATTCCGATTCGGGCCGGAAATCTCTCCGACCGAGCCGGACCCGGAGAGATATCCGACCGGATCGGACCCGTGCAGCCCGACCGAACGAGTACGATGCGCACGTATGCCATCGGACTCGAGTCGGTCGGACTCCCATTGAAGTCAATGGGAGCCTGTGTACAACGCGTATGCGGGCTCCCATTGACTCAATGGGTGCGATGCGGACAAGGGCGCCCCTTACAGCGTGTACGCGGCGAAGCGATTCGCGCCGTACACGCACAGGTAGGGGGGACCCATGGGTCCCCCCTGTGTGCGACTCGCGTGGCTACGTTTACAGGGGGGTCCGACACGGACCCCCAAAGTACGGCTCCGACAGCTCTTTCGAGCCGGAGTGCGTGGCTCGGTCGGACTGCTCGCGGCGCGCATCGTACTTACCCGGCCGGGGAACGTCTCCATTGCGCGGTGCAAGTCATGTCCGTGCGAGTCGGTCGGTGCGGATAGAGCCGGGATCGAGTCGGTCGGAGCGGTCGGGACGCCCGGACGAGTCGGTCGGCGATTTCGCATCGTACTCGCTCGTCCGGACGCGCGTACGGATCGGTCGGGAAATAGGGCTCCGAATCGGATCCGGTTAAGCCGAATCCGATTCGGAGCCCTACCGGCCGAGATCGGAATCGGCCCCTAAGCTTTGTGGAATATTTTCACCTGTAGAGGCGGTAGCTTGGAGTGTAACTTTAGGTGCTTTGTTCCATTTCTCAAAGACTTGGTATGTTTTGTTAGTTTTGTTAATCAATGACTGTTGGCTGTCTGATCATCTGTTTGTTCCTTCCTTGCCACGGTTCTTGCACTCTCGCTTTGTGGGAGGTCTCCTTTGGGCCATGATTGTTAATGCTGACGTTGAAGAGCTTTCCCCAATGAGCTGCATTGTACTATAAGCTCAGTGCTCTCCACCTTATCTGAGATTTTAGTGGTTGTTACTTCCAGGGTTGCTGCTGCCATGCACTTGCTCTTGTTGGTGGTGCACCCGTACTCGGGTTCTGCATGTATCTCCGCTATGTACTATGTGAGCCCCACGTTACATGCAATACTTGGAGCGGATTCTAAGGTTTGGAGCTCTAAGTGCCCTTTGAGGTGATTGAAAACATTGAAGTCGATGGGGGTCTGTTTTGAGACCCCTGCTTAACGTTTTGACAGTCTACAGTCGAAGATGCAGTGAAGCATGGCGAAGAAGAGATGTTGATGGCTGGTTTAGGGGCCTTTTCCACAGACTTGCTTCAGTCGCTACTTCTGCGCCCTGATGACGTTATTGTCGAGTTTATTGAGACTTTAGGTCAGTAATGAAAGATGCAAGAACTTCCAGCAAAGTTGACAATTTATTAGGGATTGGTGAGCAGACGCCTTTTCCGAGCTCAAGGGGCCCGGAGCCAGTGATGACCCTTGCGCTTGCATGATCAGGATGTTGAGCTTGTCCAACTTGTCATCTATTTTGGACACAAACACCGCCAGGTTGTTCAAGAGATCCACTTGAACTTCTAGTTTTTAGGAGTGAAATTTGAGTGATTGCATGATGGAATGGAGTGTTGTCAACAGTGCAGGCCAGCATGCTGGTGGCAGAGATGGGGGATTTGTGACAGATGTTGGTTGTGTCCTCTGTGCCCAAATGGTGAAAAGCAACAATGGGGTCAGCAGGGAGTTTTTCGTGCTCGTACTCTGCCCATCTCAGCTGCTTGAGTGCTGACCTAGTGCAGGGCCCCCTTTGCGCACTAGTGGGGTGAAGCCTCCCAATTTAGGACTTGATCACTAGTCTGGCGGTCCACGGACTACCAGACTCATGGGGCGCGGCGGTGGCGGTCTCCCGACTGCCCTATTACAATTAGGTCAGTTGGACCGTCATTGCCCCACCACACCTGCCAGGGAACCGCCATTCCCTGGCGGTGGTGTGGCAGTGTAGAGGCAATAATATGCTTGGCGGGACCGCCTCCATGAAAACTGTGGTGGAGAGAAAACAAAGGGGGCCCTACTGGGCCATATAGTGCCTCATACCATGTGGATGCACATAGGGGGGCACAACATGTGCCCCCCTGTGTGCATGTACCCCAGTTCCTGCATGGCATGGGCTTTATAGACCATGCCGTGCAGGAACTGTTTTTGGTGTTCCCATTGCAGTGCCCATTTTCCTGAGGCACCGCCGTGGGAACGTAAAAAAAAAAAGCCCACCAGATACACTCGTAATCTGGAGGACGGCCCGACCCAGGTTTTGCAGTACGGCGGTGGGGCAGACAGGTGCTGCACCGCCAAACTCGTAATTAGGCCCTCAATCAACTTCAACTTGATTAGGATGGACGTTATACTTGACTGTGCTACAGGCGCCATTACTGCTAACTCTGCCCCCTGTACCTGTGTATGACTTGTCTAGCAGCACACACAACCCAAGAATATATTTCATTCTTAAATTTTGCTAGTATTTGTTCCATTTCCTAGATTCCAGAATGTGCATCATTAAACAGGATGCACCTTTAGCCTTGGCACATGGCTGGGTCTTAAACGCATGCATGGCTTGTTTCAGGCCACTCTGTCTCATTTCTGAGTCTTACCCTCTCAGTTGCCCTATACTGAATCTGCATGTTTAATTGACAAAGTGTCTGATATGAATCAACATTTAAAATGTAGATGTACATAGAAAAGGGGAACACGGGAACAGCCAATCAATCAATCAATCACTCAGGGAATTTTAAAGCGCGCTACTCACCCGTGAGGGTCTCAAGGCGCTGAGGAGGGGTAGGTGCGGCTCCGGGGTTACCTGAAAAGCCAGGTCTTTAGGTTCTTCCTAAAGGTGCGCAGGGTGGGGGAGCGTCTGATGTCGACCGGGAGTTCGTTCCAGGCCGTGGCAGCGACGTAGGAGAAGGCTCTTCCACCTGCTCTGGCTCGCCGGATGCACGGGGTTTTTGCCAGGGCGAGGTCAGCTGAGCGGAGATTTATTTTGGGTACGTGGAAACGGACTCTGACGTTGAGGTATTTGGGTCCGATGTTGTGGAGTGATTTGTAGGCATGGGTGAGTAGCTTGAAAGTTACTCTCTTCTCGACGGGGAGCCAGTGGAGGTCTCGTAGGTGTTGGGTCATGTGTTCCTGTCAGGGGGTCCAGAGGATGAGTCTGGCAGCGCTGTTCTGAATGGTCTGCAGTCTGTTTAGCAGGGATTTGTTGATTCCAGCGTAGAGGGTGTTCCCGTAGTCAAGTCTGCTGGTTATGAGTGCATGGGTGACGGTCTTTCTGGCTTCGGGGGGGATCCACTTAAAGGTCTTGCGGAGGATGCGGAGGGAGTTGAAACAGGTGGAGGCGACGGAGTTGACCTGGCGAGTCCTGGTGAGGGAGGAGTCGAGGATGATGCCGAGGTTGTTGGCGTGGTCCGTAGGTGTGGTTGGGTTTCTGAGGGCGGGTGGCCACCAGGAGTTGTTCCAAGCGGTGGGAGAGGGTCCAAGGACGAGGACCTCTGTCTTCTCTGAGTTGAGCTTTAGGCAGCTGTTGTTCATCCAGGCTGCGACGTCTTTCATACCTTCCTGGAAGCTGAGTCGGGAGTCTTCGGGGTTCTTCGTGAGGGAAAGGGTGAGCTGTGTGTCCTCTGCGTAGGATACTATGCTGGGTTCGTGCTGTCTGACGATGGCGGTGAGGGGGGGCCATGTAGATATTGAAGAGCGTGGGGCTGAGCGATGATCCCTGGGGTACTCCGCAGTTGATCTCTGTGGGCTCGGAGAGGAAGGGAGGCAGTCTGATCCTTTGGGTTCTACCGGCAAGAAAGGAGTGGACCCAGTCAAGGGCGGTCCCCTAATGCCGGCGTCGTGGAGTCTGGCTGCAAGGGTGTGGTGGGAGACGGTGTCGAACGCTGCACAGAGGTCTAGCAGGATGAGTGCTGCGGTGTGGCCTTGGTCGAGGAGCGCGCGGATATCGTCTGTGGAAGCCAGGAGGGCGGTCTTGGTGCTGTGGTTTCTTCAAAATCCGGACTGGGAGGAGTACAGGATGTCATTCTCTTCGATGAAGGTGGTAAGCTGGGTGTTGACAATCTTCTCAGTCACCTTGGCTGTGAAGGGGAGGAGCGAGATGGGGCGGTAGTTCATCAGGTCCGTCGGTTCGGCGGCGGGTTTCTTGAGGAGGGGCTTGACCTCAGCCTGCTTCTAGCCGTTGGGAAAGATGCCAGATTTGAGAGAGGCGTTGATGGTGTGGCGTAGTTCGGGTGCTATGGTGGCTGCAGCTCTGTGGAATATGTGCGGTGGGCAGGGGTCGGTGGGGGCCTGAGTGGGTGCTCCTTATGGTCGTGGTGGTCTCTTCGGTGGTGACTGGGGTCCAGGTGGTGATGGTGGGCTGGCCGTCCTTGCTGGAGGGGAGGGTGCTTTCTGGAGTTTGCTCGCTGAAGTTATCGTAGAGGGTCTTGATCTTTGTGTGGAAGTAGGTGCTGATCTTGTCGCCGAGGTCCTGGGAGGGTGTGACGTCCGTGGCTTCGCTGGGTGGTTTGGTGAATTGCTGGATGATGTTGAAGAGTTCCTTCGGGTTGCTGGAGTTAGTGAGGATTTTGTTCCGGATGAAGGTCCTCTTGGTGGCTCTTATGCATTGGTGGTATTCTGTCATGGCGTTCTTGTAGGTGGTCTGGTCTTCGGAGGCTTTGCTATTTCTCCATCATTTTTTGAGGCGCCTGCTGGAGCGTCTGGCTTCTTGGAGGTCTGTGGTGTACCAGGGGACCTTCAAGGGGCGCTGTCTGTCGGGTTTTTGGAAGGGTGCGAGCTTGTCTGCGCAGCTAGAGATCCAGCGGTGAAACTCCTTGGCAGCGGTGTTAGCGTCGGTCGTGGCAGAGGGGGGGTCGTGGGTGAGTGTGGCATGGAGGTGTTCCTCCGTGACTTTGCCCCAGTTCCGTCATGGTGGGCGCTGCATGGGCAGGTGCGCTGTGGTGGTGCTGAAGGTGAAGTGTACAGAGTGGTGGTCTGTCCAGAGGGGCTGCGAGGTGTGGCTGAAGCGTACTTTGTTCCCTCCTGCGAAGATGGGGTCGAGGGTGTGTCCTGCCTTGTGGGTAGGGGTGGCGACGAGCTGTTTTAGTCCGATGTTGGCGAGGTTGTCTAGGAGGGCGGTGGAGTCGGGGTCACTGTGGTTGTCGAGGTGGAAGTTCAGGTCTCCGAGGAGAGTGTAGTCCATGGAGGCAATGGCGTGGGGTGCGATGAGGTCGACAATGGAGGTGGTGGAAGAGGCGCGAGACCCGGGGGGTCGGTAGGTGAGGGTGCCTCGGAGCGTGGTTCTGGGGCTGGCCTGTATCTGGAAATGGAGGTGTTCGGTGTTGGAGAGGGAGTTGCTCGTGATGGAGGTGGAGAGTCGGAGGGAGCTCTTGTGTGCGATGGCGAGTTCTCCACCCGGTCGGTGTGGGCGGTCTTTCCTCTGGATCTTGTATCCGTCGGGGATGGCGGTGGCGAAGTCCGGGGCGGAGGAGGCGTTGGTCCAGGTTTCTGTGAAGAAGGTGACGTCTGGTGAGAGGGTTTGGAGGAGGTCTCAGATCTCTACGGCGTGTCTGAGCAGGGAGCGCACATTTAGGAGGATGCAGTTTTAGGGCTCCAGAGGTGTTGGCGTTCGTCGTGGGGTGGCGTCCGTGGGGGTAAGGTCGGAGATGAATGTTTGGCAGCATTGGCGGCAGGAGAACTGGCCGTGGGTGGTATTCGGAGTGGCCAGCTGGCAGTTCTTGTCCCTTCCTGGGTTGAGTACGTGGCGGGCCCCTGAGTAATAGAGGTGTGTGGTCGGAGATGCAGGGGTTCTGACGCTGGTCGCGGTCGGGTCGCGGATGGGACAGACGGGCTAGCCTTTGGTGCGCCTTGGGCGCGCCAGCGGCGCGACCACACAGCAGCCACCATTAAGTAGGGATGGGGGGAGGGACGTGCAGCTGGGAGGCGGGAGAGAGGGAACCGACAGGGGGGAGGGGCAGCAGGGGCATCAGCGGCAGGAAGGAGATGGGCACGGGGAGCGAAACTGGCTGAGACAACAGAAGCTGGCAACAGTAAATAGAAAGAACAGGGAACAGAAGAACAGGGCACAGACAAGATATATAAAATAAGAATGAAAAATAAAAATAAAACGGGCACAGCACAGAAGCGGGCTATAAACTGAACAGGGCACAACAGAGAACAAGGCACAGACAAGATACGGGCACTGACTAGGAAGTAAAAATGAAATAAAGCGTGCACAGCACGGGAGCGGGCAACAGCGGCCACGAACCCCTACCTGGCGGTGGTGACTGGGTCAGCGGTGGAGCGGTGGAGCACACACAGCGGAGCTGCTGGGAAGAGAGCAGGCCTCAGACCAGAGGTCAGAGGTCTTGCTCGCGCTCCCCCGCAGCGACCGCCATTATGTAGGGAAGGGGGGAGGGACTTGCAGCTGGGAGGCGGGAGAGGGAACTGGCAGGGGGATGGGCCACAGGGGCAGCAGTGGCGGGAAGGAGACGGGCACGGGGAGCGAAACTGGATGAGACAACAGAAGCTGGCAACACGAAATAGAAAGAACAGGAAACAGAAGAACAGAAGAACAGGACACAGACAAGATAAATAAAATAAGAATGAAACATAAAAATAAAACGGGCACAGCACAGAAGTGGGCTATAAACAGAACAGGGCACAACAGAGAACAAGGCACAGACAAGATACGGGCACTGACTAGGAAGTAAAAATGAAATAAAGCGGGCACAGCACGGGAGCGGGCAACAGCGGCCACGAACCCCTACCTGGCGGTGGTGACTGGGTCAGCGGCGGAGTACACACAGCCGAGCTGCTGGGGAGAGAGCAGGCCTCTGACCAGAGGTTTTTTATTTTTAGAAATCTTGGCTGCTTTGAATTGAAATGGAGACCAGTGCCATCTAAAGGAGTTTGAGGCACCCAGCAAGACATAATTTGGGGCCACTGTTCGGAACTACTTTAAATCTACTCCCCATTTTCAGATAATTCCAGCTTGTGTGATGCCAAATAATGCTGAAATATACCTTAAACTTCTAGAAACATGTGCATGCAAAAACAGCCAAAAGCTCAAGCAACAGCAAGCTTGAACATGCATTGATAAAACTATTTCTTTTTGTGATTAGAGAGTGAGATGTCTTTGTCTTGCAACAAACACTTTTTACATGTAATTTAGGGGTCTAATTACGAGTTTGACGGTCCATCGGACCTCCACACTTGTGGTGGAGGTGGTGTGTTGGTCGGGGACTGCCGCACCAGTGGTCTGATCGCCGAGTTACAAACACAGCGGTCGGACCGCAATAGGGCTGCTGCAACCTCCAGAGATCCACAATCCCTGGCGGTGGCGCAGCAGTCTGATGCCGCAATATGCTTGGCCATGCCACTACGGCACCGCCAAGCATATTATGAATTTTCTCACTGCCAGCAGCCTCATGGCGGTGCTTAAGCCATGAAAATGCTGGCAGTGAGGAAACTTAGGGGGCCCTACAGGGCCCCCTGTTCCCTCATGGCCTGGGGATGCATGCAGGGGCGAACATGGTCTCCACAGTTCATGCCGTGCAGGAGCGGGCTTTGGCATTCCCATTGTGGTGCCTTTTTAATATAAATCCAAGAAATGGGTTACTGTTCCTATGGGGACACGACTAGTGTCCAGAGAGAAAAGATAAAGTAAGGAAGAGGAGAGTCTAGGTTCTGTTCACACAAATAGAGACAATCACAGATTTTGTTTCTTGTTGCCCTCACACATCCCAAGGGATGTCATGCTTCATCATTGGGCGTTGCTCCTCATAGGGCCGGCGCTGCAATGCTCTACGGGTCCCCCAAAGGGTCTCTTTGGCGGAAACCTAGTGAGGGTGTGAGATTTATTCATAGAGGGGTTGTGAAAGGTGGGTGAGTGAGTATTTAAAACTGGCTAGGGGATACCTTAAAGGTTTTTTAATATGTTGGCTCCCCTGTCAGATTAAAAAACCTGTAGGTTATTGTTACTAATGCGGTAATGATGTACCCTAGTATCTATACGGTCGACATGTTTCGCGACCCACGATGGTCAAAACGATCCTTGGCGCTTCATCTGGACCAAAAAAAAAGGTTAATGTGTAGTTGTGAAATTCATAAAAATTATAATAAATGACCCCTGTATTTCAAGTGGTAGAGCGGTCCCCCTTGTATAATGTATAGGGTGGCGCCAGCTCGTTGTAACCACTCGTTTTGTGACCTAGAAGAATCAAGAAAAGATAAAAAACACACAGATGATACATAGACAGACATGAAAACATAGTTATTGTTTTGTTCTCAGTGATGAGATGATTGATGCCATCTCATCCAAACTATGTACTCTCTTGCGAAGCAGGAGAGAAGTGCTGTTGGCGCCAAGTTAGGGTGTAGGCTACGTGCGCCATATACATTCCCTCTGTGCACACACTCACTGTAGTGGGCTAGCCTAGGGCCCTAGATCAGAGTACAGGCTCACTTAATCAGTTGGCGGCATATACAGTCCTAATCAACGATTGTCGATACGGCGGATTGCACACATCTTGAAACATTAAATTCAATACATTCTTACCTATTGGTAACGTTCAATAGGTTCCATAAGCTATCGCATGGCCGCCCGAACCGTAACGGGCTGTGATTATTAATGAGGAAAAGGGGAACAGAAACGAACAGTTTTTAGGAGACTGTGCGGGATACCGCTGCTAAATATTGGTTCGGGCTGCATAGCCCAGTGGCTGTTGCCGATGGAGAGCCAAAGATATTGTACGTACGGTTTGTGCCGGGTGCGCTAGTCTGCAACACCTACCCTCGCATGCGTGCCTGAATATTGGCCGGGAGGTTTGCCGGTCCCCGTAAAGTAGCGGTTCTATTGTTGCCTGGCGTCCGGCTGCCTGACTTCCGGTGGGCGTGTCCTTGCTCCATGACGCATGCGCGGGCGCCATCTTGGAGTGTTAAAAATGCCTATTGTAGCATGCATATAAGCTCGAGGTTCATTGGGAGACATCTTAGAGTGTTACATCGTGCAAGGTGCGTAGTGGAGCTTGCACTTAAGTGTGTTATATTAGGGGAGTCAAGTATGTTGTTGCACTTGTGCGGGCAACTAAAAGAAGTGTCATGGAGTGCATGGTTAAATTACTAGTTGGGTGTCAAATGTCCAAAGTAATGGAAACCCGCACATCAAATTGAACCATACCTTGTTCATTGGCTGTTCAGGTGATGATGTTGGGAGTGAAGGGTAATGGGTATCGAGTCAGATGCCCCTGTCAGATGGAGAAGTATGTGGAGAGCACACAGGTCTATGTGCTATTTTCATGTGTGCTCGTCCCCCAGTAGTGAAAAGGGGCTAATGTGTGTTTTTTCGTACTGTGTCCCACATGGTACGTGGATTGAAGACCCCATGTTTTTCTGGTTGCATGACATGGGAGAGGTGGGGTGGAAGACACTAAGTCATGTGTTTTTTAATAGGTACTGCTGTGGGAACGCCATAAGACCGCCCGCCAGACCATGAGAAAACTTGTAATTTGGCGGGTGGCCAGCTGTGAGGTTTGGCGGTGTGGGAGAGGGGCGGTGGCATGCCAGGTGGATGGAAAGTCTTTCAGTGATCAGCAGGTCATGTTATTTTCCTTTTTTCCCCACAGAAATCGCAAGGCTTTGGATGAGAACTGCTAAAAATGGTGGCACTAAACCTTGCTTAGTTAGCTGCCGCTCCATCTCCTACTTCTTTCCAAGGCTTGCCCATCGCAGTCGCCAGAGGATCAAGGAAAAATGTCACCTCTGGTCAAAAGCTCCTCCAGATCTGCCGTGACCCTTTCTATGAAATCTATTGACAGGTAGATATGACCAGGGAGGAAACACAGTGACAGCATGTCCTTTGTTCTATAAAAGACTTTGCTGGATGGCCACCTCTCCCCAATGACATTGAAGAAATGTCATTCACCATCAGCTCCAGAATGCTTGAGGAGGGTCAGCTTAACAGAAGAGAATGAGCCACCAGTATGCCATTTCTCACCCGGGGTTATTCCTGGCAACAGAGAAGCTGCTCTCCAGCGCAACCTTTGAGGGCCCTCACTAAATTCAGCACAATTTGTGAAAAGAGCGGAGGATAGAGCTCTTTTTCCTCTCCATGCCTGCCAGTACATCACTCTCTCCTCCAGGGGATTACACATCATCTGCACCCTTCTCTCTCAGACACACCACAGCCTTTTCTTTGTTTAAATCTCCTCTAACTTTGTTTGAGGATTACATATTCCTAATCTCTTGTAGGTGCCAGATACAACTCACAAACACAATTTCAAACAATGATAGAGTCAATTAAGTGAAATAAACTGGTCAATTTTCTTTTGGCACGCTAGACCTTGAACACCAAGGATGCTATATGTATTGTGCGTAAAGTAATTGACCCCTCCCCTTAGTTGTAAATCAGCGATCTATTAAAGTAAAGCAGTCTTAGCCAGCCAAACATCAAAACAGCAAAGATAAAAGTAGCAGACAGCATTGCTGAAAGATTTCCTCTGCCTCTGCAGAGGAGGAAATTGAAGGTCTAACATTTGGATTACACACCTACAAAACTGAGGAGAGATGATGGGTTCCCATCGGATTGATGCAATAATTTTTTGGGCAGAACTGAGATCCCTATTACTAAGGGCCTGATTATGACCTTGGCAGGCACACTGCCAGCCAGCGGTGGTCGGCAAAACAGCACCAAGCAGGTGGCATCCTGACCGCCACTTTACAACATTGGTGGCACAATCATGACGGCAGCATGCTGCGGCTCTAGGAAAGAGCCGTCAGCCAATGCCGGCCATACTGCAATGCCTCCGGGCGGTCAGGCGCACTGTTTCCCCAGAGCACGATCTGCATGAGAAACAGTGTGCACAACTGTGCTGATGGCATGGGGGAACACACAGCTGACACCCGTTAACTTGTCTACAGGGCACCCTTGCCCTGGTGACATGTTTGCACCCCAAAACCTGCCTTTCCAACAACCTCTTCATGGTGTTGTCCCCGCCAGGAAAAGGTCGGTGGAAAAGCAGGTCATGATACTCCCCCCACTGACTGCCGCTATCCTAACTGCTGCTGCTGTGGGAGCTCAGCTTTTGGTGTGGTCTCTTCCCCCGCATAGTAAGCAGGGGATCAGACCGCCAGGTATGCGGGTGGTCAGACTGCCAAAAAGCGGCAGCGGTCCCAGGACCGCCAAAGTCGAAATCAGGCCCTAAATGTTTAATAACATATTATCTGATGATGGGCCCCATCATTACTTTATAGTGGCATCTTGGTGAATTTTATGAAAACTGTGAAAAATCCCCAAGACCCTACTAGCTATCGCCCTATTACATTACAAACACTGATTATGTAATGTTGGCTAAGGCTTTAGAAAACCACATTGTTAGTAGTTGTCATGTCCCCTATCGGGCGCAACACAGGCTCCACGTAATCCACACACTTATTGGCCGTGGGATGGGCGTGTGTTTTATTTTTGTTATGAGGTGTGTTCAGAGTGGATGTTTATAGACCGTATGTGCGTACCCAGGGCTCACCTTTAGTGTTATGAAGAAACGGGATGAGCCATCTCCCCTGGATTTTCGGATGCATGCGGCCATGGTGGTGTTGTCTACTCGCTGGTTCTTGTGGGTAAGAGCACCACACCACTCTCGATTGGTGAAAGCATTACCACGTGTGTGACACGCCATTGATTACGGAGGCTGGGTCTATTTGAGAGCCGTCCCCCATAATAAAGATGCTTGGTTTCATTTTCCGTTCTTGGACATAGAAGGGTTTCTTGCCGCCATTTCTTCAATACTAGTTCTTGATTTATACAGTGTTGTTTTTTCCCAGTTTGCTCCTCTCTTGTTGTTCTGTTAAAAACTGTCCCTCCTCGGACCACGGGACAGGACTGGTCCCTTTTTGGATGCTTGTTCTTTTCCAGTTTCCTGGCTAAGCAGTGCTTCCCTCCTCGAAGTGCTGGTTTCATCTTCAACTTCATAGCAGTCTCAGGGACAAGTAAGACTGTTCCTCAACCATTACCTTTTGCTCCTTCATACCCAATTTTTATGTTTCACCAACTTCTATATGCGTTTTATTACACACTTCTCAAACATCATAACCCCCATCACTAGACTTCTGAAAATGGGTGTTGCTTTGCAATGGCCAACAGAAGCCCAGAAGGCCAAGGATTTGTTGATAAACAAATTCACAACTGGTCCAGTTCTGATTCACCCCCATCCTGCTTTACCATTTTATGTAGGGGCAGATGCTTCTCAATATGCTGTAGAGGGGGGTTATCCCAACGGGATAGAGAAACTGGTCCTCAACCATCCGATTGCCTTCTTCTCAAAGAAACTCTTGCCTGCCATCAAGCGTGCATTCCAGGAATGGGGGCATTATCTGTGGGGGGCTAGGCATCCAATCACCATTTACTCTGACCATAAAATACTTAAACTCTTTCACTCAGCACAAGCTTTGGCCTCTAGAATGAGGAGGTGGGTGTTATTCTTCAATGAATATGAATATGTCATTACGCATCGGCCCGTCGCTCAACAAGTAAAAGCTGGCGCCCTTTCCCGCATACATGTCTCCCATTTACAACATACCCCTACAACGGATGCTAAACCCATGATTTCCAGAGATCGGGTAGCGGGATGTAGTTCTATTGATGAGTGTCTATCTGAGGTCCAGAAAATACTGAAAACTATGGCTAGGACTCCTTTGTTGTCTAACCCTTTGTACACTTCTCAAGAAGGGGGCTTTGTATCACGATACACATCTTTACATTGCGCCAGAACTGAGAAACACAGTCCTGTAGTGGTGTCATTCTTCGGTCTTGTCTGGGCTTCCCGGCATAACAAAAACCAGAGAAATATGCCTCCGATGGTTCTGGTGGGAAAACATGAGGCATGACATAGAGGCATTCACATCCTCTTTTCCCGTCTGTGCCACCAACAAAGCCTTGCTCGCCCCTCCAGCAGGTCTCCTGCAACCTCTTCCATGGCATGCCATTAGTATGGACCTTGTTACAGACCTTCTGAAAGATGAAGGTTACACCACGATTCTTTTTGTGATGGATTTATTCTCTAAAATGGGCCATTTTGTCACGTTAGCCAAGATACCTATGGCCAAAGAGTTAGCATGCACATTTAAACAGTAAGCAATAAGGCTGCACGGTATACTGACAGCTATAGTTTCAGACAGAAGCGCACAGTTCGTGTCAATGTTTTGGTGGGAGCTGTGCACAGCACTACACATTGAACTACGTTTGTTCTCAGCTTATCACTCACAAAGTGATGGACAAACGGAACATACTACCCAATGCGCTCTCTAAGATTAGATCAGCGTCCCCACTAAGCACACTGTGAAATGTCAATAACTTCAGTGATTTTGAAATAATGTTCAGAGCACCACCACAAAAAGATGGTATCAAGGTCCGTATTTTTAGTGGGTCCTTTTAGTTGTGTTCAACAGCACATCGTAATGAGTACACAAAGGCCAAAGGATATTTCCATATTCTTTATTCCAAAATTCCAACTTGGGCAACAGCCGACACGTGTTTCGTCGTGAAACGACTTTTTCAAGGCTTTTGGGAACAGTTCTGAGGAATTGTCACAATGTAGTACAACAATATATTTTTCTTCAGTGGATAAAAGTCAGTCCACTGGGCCATAGGTGCGCACAAATCTTAGTGTAAGAATCAGTCATTTTGATACGACCGCGCATCGGGACGGACGTCTTTTTTCTTGGAAACTCAAGAGTGCTAGTGACTTATCAAGGTCCTGTCTCCAAATTTTCATACTCTTCCATGGATTGAAGACACTGATTCTTACACTAAGATTTGTGCGCACCTATGGCCCAGTGGACTGACTTTTATCCACTGAAGAAAAATATATTGTTGTACTACATTGTGACAATTCCTCAGAACTGTTCCCAAAAGCCCTGAAAAAGTTGTATCCTTTGGCCTTTGTGTACTCATTACGATGTGCTGTTGAACACAACTAAAAGGACCCACTAAAAATACGGACCTTGATACCTTCTTTTTGTGGTGGTGCTCTGAACACTATTTCAAAATTTGTGTGTATGGTTTGTTCCTACATATGACACTACTTGGATGACATAGTGTCTTTCGTTTCATTGAGCACGCCAACTCAACATATGTTTGTTTAAAATTTCCTGAATTCTTGTATGTGCTAGCAATATGACCACCATTGTCATCTTTTTTGTGTTTGTTGAACTTCAGTGATTTGTATACACTTGTATAAAGTATTTTATTATCTCATTGTACTGACACCAAAAATGTTGTATATATGTTAAAATGCCCATGTGGCTTGGTCTATATGGGAAAAACTGAACGTAAGGTAAAAGTATGAATGACAGAACACAAAAGCAACATTCGTAACCACTATGAGAAATTACCGGTTGCAGTACATTTTTCAAAATACAAACATAATGTGAGCCAACTACGTTTTTGATTCTTGAATCTGTGCCAATTTATGAAGGAAGAAATAACAAAAAATGGTTGCTTCAACGCGAAGCATTTTGGATTAACAAACTTGACTCATGTTACCCCAAAGGGTTAAATGAAAGATTTGAATTAAGTTGTTATTTATAATGAGTATCTTCTGTGTATTGCTTCCCTATTTACTATACTGTTCTCTTTAAGAATATTTGACTTGTGATAGTCATAATTTGATTAGTTATTTTTTTTTAGAACATCCTTTGCCTTCTTAAAATGGCCGACATGGGCGTTTTTTTACACGCGAGCATGATTTACATTGCAAATTTCTTTTCACCTAGATTATATTATGTCACCTATATGATCTTGTATTCTACCACACATGAATATTCCAAACATGTCGCAGTGTGAATGAAAAGTGACTACAAGATATTTAGTACTTTGGTTTTTGACCTTTTAAGATGGTGGGCACAGGTGTCTACATTAGACTAGGGCTTCGGTCTTAGTCCTATTTTCTTTTCACTTTCTCATCACGCCGTAAATACGGTCGTAAAACCGATTCACTGGTATGCCACTGCGGGGACTCATTGATCCAACTGGATCGTAAGAGAACGGTAAGAGACTACGCGGTCGCTCTCTTTATTTTACCTTTATCCACCTTGGATACGGTCCAAGTTTTCAAACCCTGGGCAGTGTGATCTTTATTTTTTCATCACGCACGCTAAACGCACCGTCTTTGCACTTTGTTTCTGCGCCTCGCCATGTAGGTGTACTCACACGTACCTTTACCTTGGGTTTCTTTTAAGTCAGAACACCTTTTTTCTTACTCGTTTTCTTAAGAATAGCACCAGTTTCTATCACGAATTAACGGGACATTTTGAATGCGCATGGACAATACTGTGGTGGACATTTTTTTCTGTTCCTTTTTTCTGTTTCTTTTGAGCTTTTTTCTATACTTTCTCTTTTGAAATTTTTCGCTTGGATCTCTGAGTACATGCTTTTCCATTTACTTATAGGAAAATTTCCCCTGACGAAGGGCGGTGTCCCGAATTCATTGGGATTGAGGGATTGAATTAATCAATGAAAAAAGTGATTTATGTTTTATAAGTGTGATTACCGAACACGAGAAATGTGATATCAATACAATGAGATAATAAAATACTTTATACAAGTGTATACAAATCACTGAAGTTATTGACATTTCACGGTGTGCCTAGTGGGGACGCTGATCTAATCTTAGACAGCGCATTTTTTCATGTTGATTCACTAATGCCTAGGATCAGAGGGCTATACCCACTGGCACCCCACATTAGATCAACTTGAATACTTTTTGAATGAAGTTTTACCAACCAGAGAGTGCCACAATCCATAGACTCTAGTTTTATCCATTCTAACCATTAGCTGGGTGACTGCCCTACCAGTGGACGAATATGCATATAACAGAAGTCAACACTCAACACTAGGAATGTCACCTTTTTTTTGTTCGATGGTTTTTCACCCTAAAGCTATGCCCATACAACCCACTGAGAGAGTACCAGCAGCAGATACATTGTGTTCCATCTTGACAGAAATCTGGAAAAGGCTCAGGTACACTTGCAGGCTTCAAAAGCGAGCATAAAGAAACAAGCAGATAAACATCAGTGCTCTGCGCCATCTTATGCCCCGGGTGATTTGCTATTGATGCCATTCAAAAACCTAAGTTTGGGGGGGGGGGGGCCAAGAAACTCCAGCCTAGGTATGTGGGGCCCTTTAAGATTATACATAAAATAAACCCTGTAGCCATAAAACTGGAGCTGAGTATCGTATCCATACTGTATTTCATAGCTCTTTGCTCAAACCTTATTCTTCTATCACACAAGCTATTCCACCACTACCCCGCTTGTTATTGATGGTCAAGAAGAATGTGAGATTAACAGTATCCTCGATTCTAGGAGACGCCAGGCTAAGTTGTTTTATCTGGTGGACAGTGAAGGGTATCCCTCGAAGAGCGTACCTGGTTAGATATGCATGCTCCTTGTCTGGATCGGTTATTCTATACCCGCAACCCTTCTAAACCAGATGCCAGTTCTTCGATACTAATTCTTGGTTTATGCAGTGTTTTTCCTGGTTTGCTCCTCCCTTGTCGTTCTGTTAAACCCTGTCCCTCCTCGGACCACGGGACAGGGCTGTTCCCTTTTCGAATGCTGTTTCTATTCTATCTCATTTATGATCTGGGTTACCTTTAACCCCAATTGACTGCCAATTTTCTTCACCCCAAAGGAGGGGCTCTTCATTTTGCTTCTCATTGTTTCCTATGAGTATAATAGAAAAACCTGTTTGGACCAGCTCCTATGGACTACTAAGAGCCCCTTTTTCTGCCTTGGGTAAGCATTGTATACGTGTGTTCCTTTACTTTACGAATGCACCAGCCTGTATTTGTACTGCATGTGTATGTTGTACACCACTAGTTCCTATTTATGTTGTTTTACCTTTTTTCTTAAAGGAGGTTATGCAGAAGCACCTTCCCTGAAGAAAGGGATGTCAGCCAGGCGCAGAAATCGTATCCTGGGCACCTACCCAAGAGGAAGCAACTTCCCTGCTTGCAGAATCCTGCCTTGGTTCCCTGTTTTTTCCCCATTTCCCTGGTGTTTTACCGCCCACTGCTGTTTTCCAGTCAGTGTGGAGGGTTAACCACTTAGTGAGAGGATGGACTATCTCCGTTCCCGCTGTATATGGTCGTCAGGTGAGTCGGACTCTAACAGTAGTGCATCAGATTTAATTCACCTACACCAAAATGGGTTAATATCTTCTAGACAACTATTCACAAACACACATTTTGTTGCAGAGGCTATAAATGTTTTCTCTTCAGAGCAGACTCTAGCAGCTATATTTTTCAAGCCTGTTAAACTTCATTTTTGCGGTTTAGGATAGAATGCATTTTTTGACCAGCTCCCAGGGGAAATTT
Organism: Calotriton arnoldi; assembly: GCA_963921515.1. Lineage (NCBI taxonomy): Eukaryota > Metazoa > Chordata > Amphibia > Caudata > Salamandridae > Calotriton > Calotriton arnoldi. The sequence goes on from CAWUFW010005453.1 coordinate 627,567, forward strand.
CGGTTGCCTACTCCAATCAATCAATCAATCAATCAATCACACGTTTGTTAAGAATTACTACTCACCCATAAGGGTCTCAAGGTGCTGGGGGAGGGGGGTTTCGCAGGTTCCAGTCCATCAAGGAGGGGGTCTGTCGAAGAGCCAGGTTTTGAGGTTTCTTGTGAAGATGGGGAGAGATGTTGTCTGTCTGAGGTGGAGCGGGAGGGCGTTCCAGGCTCTGGCCGCGAGGAATGAGAAGGAGCGGCTGCCTGATCTGGTCTTTCTGGTGCGGGGGACCACGGCGTAGGAGAGCTGGGCTGATCATAGGGTCCTTTGGGGTGCGTGGAATTTGAGTCGGCTGTTCAGGTATGCTGGTCCAGTGTCGTGGAGGGCCTTGTGAGCGTGGGTGAGCATCTTGAAGGTGACTCTAGCTTCGATGGGGAGCCAGTGGAGTGTGCGCAGGTGCTGGGAGATGTGGCAGTGTCTTGGCAGGTTGAGGACCAGTCTTGCGGCGGCGTTCTGGATGTTCTGTAGCTTGCGTGTGAGGTTTTTGTTTATTCCGGCATAGAGTGCGTTGCCGTAGTCGAGTCTGCTGGTGACCAGGGTGTGCGTGACGGTCTTTCTGTGTTCGAGGGGGATCCATTTGAAGGTCTTACGTAAGAGGCGGAGGGTGTGGAAGCAGGAGGACGAGATGGCGTTGATCTGGCGGTCCATTTTGAGTTTGGAGTCCAGGATGATTCCCAGGTTGCGTGCGTGGTCCGTGGGGGTGGGCGGACTTCCGAGAGCGGGGTGCCACCAGGTGTCGTTCCAGGCATCGGGGTGTGGGCCCATGATGAGCACTTCTGTTTTGTTGGTGTTTAGTTGAAGGCAGCTGTTTTTCATCCATTTGGCGACGGCTTCCATGCCTTCTCGAAAGTTGTGTCTGGCGGTGTTGGGTTCGTTGGATAGGGAGAGGATGAGTTGGGTGTCGTCTGCATATGACACAATGTTGAGTCCGTAGGTTCTGACGATGGGGGCGAGCAGAGCCATGTAGACGTTGAAGAGCGTAGGGCTGAGGGATGACCCCTGGGGGACTCTGCAGGTGGTTGGTGTAGGGTCTGAGAGGAAAGGGGGGAGTCTGACCCGCTGCGTTCTGCCGGAGAGGAAGGAGCGGATCCAGTCGAGGGCCTTGTCTTGAATTCCTGCGTCGTGGAGTCTGCGTATTAGGGTACGGTGAGAGACTGTGTCGAATGCCGCTGAGAGGTCGAGGAGGATGAGGGCTGCTGTTTCTCCTTTGTCCAGTAAGGTGCAGATGTCGTCTGTTGCGGCGAGGAGGGCGGTTTCCGTGCTGTGGTTTTTTCTGAAGCCGGATTGGGAGGAGTCGAGGATGTTGTGCTCTTCGATGAATGTGGCGAGTTGGCTGTTGATGGCTTTCTCGATGACTTTCGCTGGGAAGGGGAGCAGGGAGATGGGTCTGTAGTTTTTGAGGTCGGTGGGGTCCGCCGAGGGTTTCTTGAGGAGGGGGTTGATCTCGGCGTGTTTCCAGTCGTCGGGGAACGATGCGGTTGCAAGGGAGCGGTTGATGGTGTGGCGGAGCATGAGTGCGATGGTGTCGGAGGCTCTGTTGAAAATGTGGTGGGGCAGGGGTCCGTGGGGGCCCCGGAGTGGATTGAATTCATCGTCTTCAGTGTGTCTTCGGTGGTGAGGGCTGTCCAGTTGTCAATCGCTGGCTTCATGGTGTCGGGGTGGTTGGTGAGGGTTCAGTGTGTTGGTTGTCTTCGTCGAAGTTGTCGTAGATGCTCTTGATTTTGTGGTGGAAAAAGGTGCTCAGTTTGTCACAGAGGTCTTGTGAGGGGGGATGTCGGTGGACTCGCTGGTAGGTTGGGTGAACTCCTTGATGATGTTGAAGAGTTCTTTGCTGTTGTGCGCGTGGGTGGAGATTCTGTCTTCGATCGCTTTTTTCCTCGTTTTTCTGATGAGTTGGTGGAGGACTTTGGTGGCAGCTCTGAAGTTATTGTGGGCTTCTGTGGATTTGGTGTTCCTCCAGTCCTTTTCGAGGCGGCGGCAAGTGCGTCTGGACTCTTGAAGTTCGGTGGTAAACATCTAGCTTTCTTGGCGTGGGTGTTGTTGTTTTTCTTGAGGGGGGCTAAGGTGTTGGCGCTGTCGGTGATCCATCTGTGCAGGGTTCGGGCTGCGGCGTTGGGGTCGTCGTTTTCCGCGATGGTAGGGGTGGAGTTGCTGAGTGATGAGGTTAGCTGGTCGTCGGTGATTCTGGTCCAGTTTCTTCGTGGGAGTAGGTGCTGGTGTCTGTGGATGGTGGGTGTTTTGAAGGTGAAGTGGACGCATCGATGGTGGGTCCATGGGAGTTCGGTGGTGTGGCTGAAGGTGATGGAGTTTCCTGTTGTGAAGAGGGGGTCGAGGGAGTGTCCTGCTGAGTGCGTGGGTTCGGTCACGATCTAGCGGAGTCCAATATTGTGGAGGTTGTCCAGGAGGGATGTGGTGCTGGGGTCCAGTTGGTTGTCGAGGTGGAAGTTGAGGTCTCCCAGCAGGGTGTAGTTGGTGGATGCGATGGCCTGCGGGGAGATGATGTCCGTGATGGATTCGGCAAAAGGTCTGCGGGGTCCAGGGGGTCGGTAGATGAGGGTTCCTCGGAGGGTGGTGGTGGGGCTGGCCAGTATCTTGAAGTGAAGGTGTTCCATCAGGTCTGTGGGCTCGTCAGGGAGTGAGCTCAGGCGGAGGGTGGATTTGTGGACGATGGCGATTCCTCCTCCCGGGCGGGTGGGGCGGTCCTTCTTGGAGATCTTGTATCCTTGGGGGATGGCGATGGCGATGTCTGGTCCCGAGGAGGTGTTGGTCCATGTTTCGGTGAGGAACGCTACGTCCGGGTGGTGCTGTCGAGGAGGTTCCCGATTTCGGTGCCGTGTTTGTGGAGGGATCGGACGTTGAGGAGGATGCATTGCAGGGTCTTCGGTCCGGTTGTGTTCTTGCGGGTGGGTTGCGCTGGGTCCGTGGTCTTGGTGGTGCTGCAGGTGTGCCGGCAGCGGTGACAGCTGAAAGGTCCGTGGGTGTCGGCCGGTGACACTAGCTTGCAGTTGTTGTTGTGGCCTGGGTTGAGTGTGTGGACTCCACTCAGAATAGTGATAAATCCAGGCCAGTCCGTACTATAGCTTTTCCCCAGCACCTGCTTGTATTGTTAATAGAGCCATTGGCCATACCTATAAGAGAATTGTATGGACAAGACCTCCGATATCAGACTCCCTGAAACTAATATTAAACAAGCTTTTGCTTCAGTTCATCATTATTCAACTCTGGGAGACTAGAAGGGCAATGCAGCACATCTTGAAGTTTTACCATTTAATATGGACCCTCAAGTACCTTCAACTCTGCTGCAAGATGGTTGCAACTTCATGTCTCAGAGGTAATTAGGAGTAAATGCTTCAAATATCAACTAAATTCTAATGATATCTATGAACTGAATTAAAGCCCCCAATGAAAAAGGTAAAGGCACTGCTCGAAGGACGGAAGCCACTGTCATTCTTTTTAATTGACTGCGTTTTTCCAATTAATATCAATGTATTTCCTCTTTTTCTTTTTCATTTGTCTGCCCTGCCGGTGATTTATTTTCTGGCTTTCTCTGAGAAAATAAGCAGGCTGGAATTAGTTTAAAGGGGCTATAGCTTGCTAAAAATGGGGGGGGAGGAGGGCGGAGTGGAGGGGAGGGGGACAGAAGCGGTGGCATTTCCAAATATTGTATCCTAATATGCATGAGCACATGCATCAATGAATTCTATTTCTGTGGAATAAAATGCAAGTATGCTTTGATAATGTTCATTCACCACATTTCAAAAATAAAATCTGCAACCTAAAATTGATTCAGTATCAAACCTTAGAAGGCTTTCTGGCCTGTTAACCTTGCCTTTTTTAAGAAGTTGAAAATCTCTGGAAGCCATGAGGAACGTAAGTTGAGCAAATGCTGCATGTCGCTCTCAAGAAGATGCTAGATAGGCTAAAATTGGATTGAGAAAGTTTGGGACTGGTTTATCCAAGGTACTATTATAACTTGGAAATCAGTAATGGCAAGAGTTAGAGGGCATAATGGATGGTATGGTCCGGCTTGACAGCACAGCTGTAATTATACAGTTATGTGAGAATCATTAGGAAAGGGGCGTTTGGCTCCTCCCACTTGTTGAGAGCTAGAAATGCATATTTTTATTGGGCACATGGGTGCTTCCACAAAAAAGTGCTTCCCTCCACACAGCTGTAATCCTTTGTTTTTTTAATCGAGCTGCCAGAGCTTGAACTTTCAGGAGCACACACACAACACTGCAATGCTATTAAAGTGTCTTAGATAGCTTAATAATTTATGCTGTTTTTCTCTGGCAGCAGCACAGATGGGAGGAGAGCAGAAATGGATTTTTAAGTCAGGTTTGATAGTGCAACTGTCATTTGACTTTTTAACCTACACCAATATTACTCTATAGTTCTTTGCTTCCACAAAATACATACCCATTCCCATGCTATTTACTTCACATTACCATACAACCTTCATTTAAAGCCGACCTATTGGCATTGCCAATGCTTGTTTAGTCTTCTTATTGACAGATTTCTAGCACACTTTCTTATTGCAATCCTTAGAACTCAGGACTTTGGTTAGTAGGTTGTTTGCAGATACATTTCAATTTAAGAGTGTTCGACAATGGACGAAGGTTCTTAGAAACCTACAAGATCCACCTGAGATTTGGAAAGAGGTTGGTGGGCACAATGCAACTGTTCTTAGAAGGACTAATCAACCGAGGATGCAACTCTTGGGTGGTTTATTATACGTGGGCTTATCTCCATATGCTTTATCATAAGTAGGCATGTCTGTCTAATAGTATTTATTTATTAGACATTTCTGTCTATAATTTTCCGAATTAATTTTTATCAGTTAATCCATGTTTATTTCTCGTTTTGCGGAAAAATAAAGCTACGACATGTTTATTTCCACATGTATTTAACCAATAAAGTACATTCTCACTTCTAAGTTTGAATAATGTTAGTGCTTAAGATGCCCTATTTAACGCATCTCTCCTATGCAATGCAATGATTGATTCCTATCACTCCCATCACTCCTATGCAATGCAATGATTAGCACTGTTGCACAGGCTTCAGTCAGATACCTTGTCCTGTTTGTTTCCTCGCCTCCCTGGCATTCTGCGCAGCTATTGGTCTGACAGTCATTCTTGACAACATCGAGAAACACTCAAAAGAAGTTGTATTTTTGTGTTCTTCCATATATAGAAATTAATACAGACAGTACATTGGATGGTGTTCTGTCTGTATTTAGCAGTAAAAATCAGTAAAAATTGAAAACTGAGGGCCTTAATCATAACATATGTCATCAATTACCTTGGTGTCAAGGTATCTGAGATTAGAAGTATGTGAAGAGGCCTTGCCTCAACATTTAAAAAAAATACAAGCATTGGTAAAGGCATTAGGTTTCACCTATGTGCTGAATAATAAGCTGTTTGTGCCAGCGAAACCTAAAAACAAAAATATCTGACTTGATATCCGAGTTGACTACCGGTACTCAGTTCAGTACATGAGGAAAATAAAACCTGAAGAGAAAATGCATGCAAGAGCAATTTTTATATTCAATTAAAAAATAACGAATAGATGGCAGTGTTGTCCAGTTCTTCCAATATGGGGAGAGAGTGGCGTGATATCTTCAAACGGGCTTGTGCAGGTACACTAATATAACTGCCCAAAACAGAGTCATAAAATCAAGTTCAAGAATTTAAGCCCACATAAAATGAATGTAGACCACATAAAATGTAGAGTGAGATCAAATAAATACTCCTCGGTGGCGTCACGATGAAAAGATCAGGAATGTAACACAGCTGTTTAAATGCATGCAGCCAGGTAAAGTAAACAAAACAAAAGTTCCACACAACAGCAGATGGACACAGTAATTCGGGGACGGGAACTGATAAGAGCCCCCTTTTAAGATATATTAAATACAAGAGAATTCACAAGCACAGCGCAAGTGCTGTGCAGGGGAAACCTAAAAATGAGGACCATTTTGAACTATGTAAAGGAAATGTTTGTGGAAGAAACTCTGCTCTGAACCGCATCCATTGTTATTGGGTAGTACTAGACATGTTAGTGTGCCCACGAATGAAGCACATACAGCTATGTCGATAGCCAGATAATTATGGAAATCAAACAAAAGACCCACATTTGAAAGGAGGTTTGCAAAAATGAAAACATTTTTAAATTAGAAAAAAACTTTTGTATTAAGAAATAGGGCTCAATATAAATTTGAAACAATTTGCGGGATATTCACACAATATAACAATCATGGATGAAGTGAACTATTTCCAGCAGGCATTTTTTCTGGGGGCATTTATATTTTTCTAACTTGGGTTTTTAGGTTATAACATATGTGTAAGATACTATGTTTGTAAAGATTTTTTTTTTATTTGGGTATGATTTTGTGTTCTACTGCCTAGGAATCAATAAAAAAAACAGCAAAAATAATCTGTGTTTGGTTCGGAATGTTGGCTGTGCCAGAAATGGTGAAAGTGTTGGCAAGAAAGCATGCAAACAAGATTCAGACATAAAAATATGACCAATAACAGGCCAGAAATATAGACAAGGAAAGCGAAACGTGGCTGCTGCCTTCCAAATTTGCCACCTTCTTGCAAACAGCCGTATAATCTGTATAAGAGAGCGTTATGTTATGTTAACGGATATTTCTATAGAACCTTGTTAGAAATGGGGGTCTCTAGTTGGCAGAGGTAGGTACCTTTGTCCAAATAGGGACCCTTGCTTCTAGTCAGGGTAAGGGGGATACACTTCTAAAATAACCCCTGCTCACCCCCTTGGTAGCTTGGCACGAGCAGACAGGCATATCTCAGAGGCAGTGTTTAAAGCATTTGTGAACAAATACAGTAATACAGTGAAAACACTACAAATGGACACCACACCAGTTTAGAAAAATAAGTAATCTTTATCTAAACCAAAACAAGACCAAACTATATAAATCCACAATACAGTAATAAAAATATGACTTTCAGATGGTAGAAATAGTTCAGTTCAAAGCAAATTGCAGATGCAGCACTTTTCACACAAAGTACCTGGGATGCGTCACGCAAACAAAACGGGCCGCAGGAAAGGTGATGCGTCGGTTCCTTACACTCAGGTAAGGTGATGCGTCAGTTCCTTACTGCTGCGCAGGGGAGGTGATGCGTCGGTTCCTTACCGGAGAGGAGGTGATGTGTCGGTTTCTTACTGCGTGGGGAGGTGATGCACCAGTTTCTGACTGCGTCCCCCAATGATGCGACAAACTTGGCGCCTCGATGCGATGCGGCGATCCGGGATGATGCGTGGATTCTTCCAGCTCCCAGCGGAAAACAGTCTCTAGAGGTCCAAAACAACAGCATGCACCTCTTTGCAGGTCAGAACTCCCAGCAAGGAAGTTCAGGGGAGCTGGTGGTGAAGTCTTTGTGTCCCTGAGACTTCAGAACAGGAGGCAAGCTCAGTTTCAAGCCCTTGGAGATCTTCTTCAAGCAGGGGACACAGGAAACAGCAAAGTCCTTTTCTCCTTTCCTTGTCAGCAAGTAGCCACTGCAGGCCAACCCCAGACAGCAAACAGCACAGGGGCAGTATTCCTCCTCAGCTTCTCCGGCTCTTTTCCTTGGCAAAGGTTTCTCTTGATTCCCAGAAGTGATCTAAAAGTCTGGGGTCTGGGCCCCTCTTTTTATACCCAAAAATCCTTTGTTCTCTGAAGGCAGAGAGTGTCTGTACCCAGCCAAAACCAGTTCTGTGGGGCACTTTGCAAGTGCACAACAACCTGCATTGTCAGTGTGAGCCCTGGCTCCAGACACACCACAGGGGGGCGGAGCCGTCATTGTGGAATGCAGGCACAGCCCTATTAAGGTGCAGGTGCTACTCCTCCCACCACTCCAAATGCAGACCAGGCCTATTCAACCCAGCCCTGACTCATCAGACTTCTGGAGCCGCTGCCCCTCTCCAGCCCCTGTCATTCAGAAGCCAGACATGCAAATTACAAACCCAGCAGAGGCACACTGGATAGTTAGGCAAGAAAATTCCTACTTTCTAAAAGTGGTATTTTCAAACACAGAATGTAAAAATCACCTACACTAAAACCTTTATTTTTCTACCTTGTTCCCAGGGCCAGTTATGTTTATAAGATGTTATAAACAAACTCCCCATTCTGTCCTATGGGAACAGGTAGCCTTCCAATAGCGAAAAACGAAATTGGCAGTATTTCACTATCAGGACATGCCACACACATCAGGGCATGTCCTACCTTTCACATGCAATGCACCCTGCCCACAGGGGTACCTTGGGCCTACCTTAGGGGTGACTAATATGTAGAAAAGGGAAGGTTTAGTGACTGGCAAGTGTGTGCACTTGCCAAGTCGACATGGCAGTCCAGACTGCACACAGGCTATGCAATGGCAGGCCAGAGTTACATTTTACAGGCTGATTCTGTGGGTGGCACAATCAGTGCTGCAGCCCACTAGCAGCATTTGATTTACAGGCCCTGGGCACACACTGTGCACTATACTAGGGTCTGACAAGTACATCAAATATGCCAATCATGGAATCACTAATCCATAACAACAATTTACAAAGGGAGCACTTGCACTTTGGCACTGAACAGCAGTGGCAAAGTGCCCAAAGCATCTAGACCAGCAAAACGGAGTCCAACACACATCAAAAATACAGGAGGCAAAGGCAAAAATGCAGGGGAGACCCACGCCAATGGTACCAGGTCTAACACGTGTCCCCTCCAGCTGAAATGTGGGGAGAACTACACACCCTCTTGGGAGTTCTCTTCACTAAGGCGGGAAAATCTGGACAGACCATCAGCATTGGCGTGTTCTGTACCAGGGAGGTGTTCCACCGTGTAGTCCATCCCCTGTAGTGAAATGGACCACCTCAATAGCTTTGGATTCTCTCCCCTCATCTGCATCAACCATCTGAGGGGCCTGTAGTCTGTCTGAACCCGGAAGTGAGTCCCAAACAAGTATGGCCTCAGCTTCTTCAGCGCCCAGACCACAGCAAATGCCTCACGCTCAATCGCACTCCACCTCTGTTCCCGTGGCAGTGACCTCCTACTAATGAAGGCTACAGGTTGGTCTAGGCCCTCTTCATTTAGCTGTGGGAGCACAGCCCCCACACCATGCTCTGAAGCATCTGTCTGCACATTGAACTCTTCTGAGAAGTTGGGTGCCTTAAGCATGGGTGCCGTGCACATGGCAGATTTCAGGGCATCAAAAGCTTTCTGGCAGGCGTCAGTCCAGTTCACTTTCTTGGGCTGCTTCCTGAAAGTCAGCTCTGTCAAGGGGGCAACAATGGTGCCATACCCCTTGACAAATCTCCTGTAATACGCTGTGAGTCCTAAAAAGGCTCTCACCTCTGTCTGGGTCTTGGGGGGTTCCCAAGCCAGAATGGTATCAATCTTGGGCTGTAGGGGCGCCACCTGGCCGCTCCCCACCTGGTGTCCCAAGTACACCACTGAACCCTGCCCGATCTGGTACTTGATCGTGAGGCCTGCCCTCTGCAGAGCCTTCAAAACGTCCCAGAGGTGGTGCAGTTGTTCGTCCCATGTGGCACTGAACACTGCAATGTCGTCCAGGTAGGCAGCACTGAAATACTCCAGCCCAACCAGCACCTAGTTGACCAACCTCTGAAAGGTGGCAGGGGTATTCTTCATCCCAAAGGGCATCACCCGGAATTGGTAGTGCCCATCTGGTGTGGAGAATGCTGACCTCTCTCTTGCCCCATCACTTAAGGCAATCTGCCAGTACCCAGATGTTAAGTCAAATGTACTGAGGTACCGGACAGCCCCCAACCGATCGATGAGCTCATCAGCTCTGGGGATGGGGTGCGCGTCAGTCTTGGTGACTGAATTGAGCCCTCGGTAGTCCACACAGAACCGGAGTTCTGGCGTTGCACCGGGTGCGGCAGCCTTCGGGACCAAGACCACTGGGCTGGCCCAAGGGCTGTTTGAGGGCTCAATCACCCCTAGCGCTAACATCTTGGAGACCTCCTCCTTGATGCAAGCTCTGACCCGGTCAGTCACTCTGTAAATCTTATGTTTTGCTGTAGGACTGTCCCCAGTGTCCACATCATGGACGCACCACTGAGTGACACCCAGGGCCGTTTCTAGGTGTTTTGCCGCCCTAGGCGAGAATTGAAAAATGCCGCCCCCTCCCTTTTACTACCATCACTCTCTCCCCCTGTCATCCCGGCTAGTTAATTTCATTTAAGTTAATTTATTCTTCAGCCCACCTCTCTTGGTTACCAAGTACTAGGGAGTGAATTCAACCAGTTAATATTGTCTAACAAGCAGCCAAGTCTGCAAAAAATCTAACACTTGGACGTGATTCAATAATAATTCATCACCAAATACGCTCGTAAAACTGACTGGTGAAGACTGAAGGACGAACTTGAGTTGGAACACACCCCAAAAAGGAAATAGAAATAAGGTTCCAGTTAATCAGCACTTCACCAGCCTTCATTCACTGTGCCTCAGCCCTCCCGCACCCTCCTCGTCCTGCCCTCAGCACTTCTCCAGGCTTCACTGTCCCTCAGCCCTCCCTCCCATCCTCCTTCCGTCAGCGCTTCTCCAGCCTTCACTTTTTCTCAGCCCTCCCTTCCCCCTCGTCCTCCTACCCTCAGTGCTTCTCCATCCTTCACTTTGCCTCAGCCCTCCCTCTACCTCCCCTCCTGCCCTCAGAGCTTCCCCAGACTTCACATTGCCTCAGCCCTGCCTCCCCTTCCTCCTGCCCTCCTGCTGCCCTCAGCGCTTCTCCAGGCTTCTCTTTGCCTCAGCCCTCCCCCGATCCTCCTGCCCTCAGCGCATCTCCATCCTTCACATTTCCTCAGCCCTCCCTCCCCCTCATCCTCCTGCCCTCAGTACGTCTCCATCCTTCACTTTGCCTTAGCCCTCCCCTTCATCATTCCTTCCCTCAGTACATCAGCAGCCTTCATTCACTGTGCCTCAGCCCTTCCACCCCCTCATCCTCCTGCCCTCAGTGCTTCTCCATCAATCACTTTACCTCAGCCCCCCTCCCCCCCTCAGAGCTTCTCCAGGCTTCACTTTGCCTCAGCCCTCCCTCCCCTCCTCTTCTGGCCCTCAGCGCTTCTCCAGGCTTCACTTTGCCTCAGCCCCCCCTCCCCCTCAGCGCTTCTCCAGCCTTCACGTTTCCTCAGCCCTTCCTCCCCCCTCATCCTCCTGCCCTCAGGGCTTCTCCAGCCTTCACTTTCATGAGCCCTCCCCCCGCATCCTCTTTCCCTCAGCGCTTCTCCAGCCTTCTCTCTGCCTCCCCATACCCCCTCCTCAGCCTGCCCTCAGCGCTTCTCCAACCTTCACTTTGCCTCAGCCTACTTCCCCTCGTCCTGCCCTCAGTGCTTCTTCAACCCTCACTTTTCCCCAGCCCACCCCAACCTCCATCCTCCACCTTCCCTCGGCGCTTCTCCAGCCTTCAGCCTGCCTTCCCATCCCATTCCTTCCCCCTCCTCCGCCTGCCCTTAGTGCATCTCCAACCTTCACTTTGCCTCAGCCCACTCTCCCCTCATCCTGCCCTCAGTGCTTCTTCAACCTTCACTTTGCCTCAGCCCACCCTACACCCTCCTTCCCTCGGCGCTTCTCCAGCCTTCACCCTGCCTCCCCATCCCTCCCCCTCCTCCTCCTCCGGCCCTCAGCGCTTCTGCAGCCTTCACGTTGCCTTAGCCCGCCACCTCCTCCTCCTGCACTCAGTGCTTCTCCAACGTCCACTTTGCCTCAACCCTCCCTCCCCCTCATCCTCCTGCCCTCAGTGCTTCTCCAGCCTTCGCTGTTCCTCAGCCCTCCCTACCCTCCATCGTGCCCTCAGTGCTTCTACAGCCTTCACTTTGCCTCATCCCCCTTCCTCCTCCTGCCCTCAGTGCTTCTCCAGCTTTCACTTTGCCTCAGCCCTCCATCTCCCTCCTCCAGCCCATGGGGGATCTTCTCCTCACCTGTAGTCTGGGTGCCCGGTGCGTCACTGCCTTGGGGGTGAGCGTTGCAGGTGACCACGAGGCGAGAAGAGAGGTCCAACTCCGATCGGGTGGAGAGCGGGCGCGCACGTCCCCTGCCCGTGGCGCCGTACGTGACGTAACATCACGTCACGTCGAATTTAGAAGGCTACCCAAATGTGCTTTCGAGGTCGAAGGCCGTTCACTCAAGGGGCAGGGCCGTTTCAACCATTAGGCAAGACTAGGCGGCTGTTCACTCAAGGGATACCCAAACTCATGTTTTTTGCTGCCCTCCCCCTTTTGCCGCCCTAGGCGGCCGCCTAGGCTTGCCTAATGGTAGAAACGGCCCTGGTGACACCGGGGGTCAGGGAGAACAGATCAGAAAACTGGCCCAACAGTTGGCGGCAGTCACTCTGCTGTTCAGGAGTCAGGGCGGGAGAGAGATTCACACCGTCCACTGACCCATCTTGTTCCTTTGCAGGCAGGAGGTCAGGAAGAGGCTCAGTCGCCTCTTCCATTCCATCATCTGTTGCTAGGAGCATGCCCACTTCGGACCTCTCCAAGTGGGGCTTCAGGCGGTTCACATGCAGGACCCGCAAAGGGTTCCTAGGAGACTGCAAGTCCACCAAGTAGATGACGTTACTCTTGCGCTCCACCACCTCAAATGGTCCAGTCCACTTATCCTGGAGCACGCAAGGCTCCACTGGGGCCATGACCCATACTTTTTGTCCAGGCTGAAACTCGATCAGAGTGGCATTCTGATCATTCCACCGGTTCATCTCCTCCTGGTTGGCTTCCAGATTTGCCTGAGCGAGTTGTCTTAAGCGCTTAGTCTGGTTTCTGAAGGCCAGCATGTAGCTATATACATCCAGGGGAGGTTTACTGGGAGCTTTCTCCCAGCCTTCTTTCACCAGACTCAGAGGTCCTCTCACAGGATGGCCGTACAGCAGCTCAAAGGGACTGAACTCTAAGGACTTCTGGGGCACCTCTCTGTAAGCAAACAAAAGGCATGGTAAGAGGACATCCCACTTACGCCTCATGGGTTCACCAAGACCAATAATCATGCCCTTCAGGGTCCGGTTGAATTTCTCAACCAGCCCATTACCTTGGGGGTGGTAAGGAGTGGTAAACTTGTAGGTTACACCGCACTCCTGCCACAGGGACTTCATATACCTAGATATGAAGTTGGTACCACAGTCGGACACCACCTCTCTGGGGAACTTCACACGGGAGAAAATCCCCATCAACGCACGACCCACCACGGGGGCCGTCACAGTCCGGAGAGGGATGGCTTCCGGGTACCGGGTGGCATGGTCCACCAAGACCAGGATGAACCTGTTGCCCATGGCTGTCTTGGATCCAGAGGCCCCACAATGTCAATTCCCACCCTCTCCAAGGGGGTGCTGACCACAGGGAAATGTTGGTGAGGAACCTTACATTTCCTCCCACTCTTGCCACTTGCCTGGCAAGTCAGGCAAGACCTACAATGAGTATCAGAGTGCTTGCGCATCTGGGGCCAGTAAAAGTGGGTGACAAGCCTTTCTAAGGTCTTGTCTTGCCCCAAATGCCCTGCGAAAAGCACATCATAAGCCAGACCCAGTAGGAAGGCTCTGAAGCGCTGGGGTACCACCAGCACATGGGCTGACCCAGGCTCAGCAACCTTAGGCTCGCTATACAGGAGACCATTCTTCCAGTATATCCAATGTGATCCAGACTGATCACCTGCTGCCTGGTTTGCAGCCTGTTGCCGCAAACCAACAAGAGAAGGGCACTTCTGCTGCTCCTGGCAGAATTCCTCCCTGATGGGGCCTCCTTCCTGCTGCCAATGGGTCAGCTCAGGCAGGTCCCCCAGTTCAGCCACTTGTTCCCCTGTAGGCTCCAGGCCATCCCCCTCAAGGTTTGCCTCCTCCTGGACCATGGGAATTTTCGGGGGCCGGTTTCCCGCACCCCCTGCCTCTTCTCTTTCTGGCAGGCACCTGGGCCACTCTTTCAGGCTCCAGGTCCTCTTGAATGTCCTTACCGGCCACCATTGACCGAGTGGTCACACATGCCCACTCAGGCAGACCCAACATCTCTAAATGAGACCTCCGCTCCACCTTCGCCCAAGGGGAGCTCTCTAAATCATTGCCTAGCAGACAGTCAATAGGCATGGCTGGCCTCACAGCTGCTTTTAAGGTACCTGAGACCCCCCCACTCAAAGGGAACATGTGCCACTTTGCAGAGGCACTCTGAATCGTCAGCGGCAACTACTGGGTAGATTGCGTTGGAGACCACCTGCTCTTCAGACACCAGCCGACAACTGAGAGCTGTCACACTGGCTCCGGTGTCTCTCAGAGCCTCCACACTATGGCCATTGATGGTCACCCACTGCCTGTACTTTTTAGTGTTATCAGGCAGATGACCCCTAGGGACCATCTCACTGTCTCCTGAAGAGACCAGGGACATCTCTGCGGGACCCCATCCACCTTGGTCACCCAACTCCTCCCCCAAGGCTACACTAGCCAGTTCCCGGGGCGGTGCACCAATGGGTGCAGTGGTAACCGGTTTGGGACACTAAGAATACCCCTGGAAGTGGCCCACCTGACCACAACTAAAACAGGTCTTGGGACCCTTCTGAACAGGCTTACCTGTCGGGACCCATGGTTTCTTCTCAGTGGGAGGCTGGGAACCCTTACCTTGGTTCCCTTGGGGATTACTTTGGGGCCCTTTTTGGAACTCCTTCTGTTTACCCTTGTCCCCCCCACTCTTCTGCTGGGGACCCTGCCCACCTTTGGCGGAGTCTCCCACACGACCCTTTTGGACCCTGGTGCTGACCCAGCGGTCCGCCTCCACAGCAAGCTTTCTGGGGTCAGTCAGCTTACTGTCACTCAAGTGCTGGCGTAGCTCTGGAAAACAATTTTCTGACAAGTGCTCCCATGCAACCAAATCATAGAGCCCCTGCAAATCATTCACCTTGCTACCCTTCACCCAACCATCCAATGATCAGCAAAAGTAGGACACATACTCCACCCAAGTACTTGACTCCAGCTTCTTGCAGTTTCTAAATTTCTGCCTCTACAGCTCTGGGGTCAACCCATACCTGGCTATCAAGGCTTCCTTCATAGGGGCATAGCACATCTGATCCTCAGTGGGCAAAGCTAGCAATGTCTCCCTTCCTTCACTGATAAAGCGGCCCCACAACCCCACTCCCCAATCTCTCAGGGACCCTGTGGGACCTCATCGCTACCTCATAGGCCTTGAACCATTGACCAATGTCCTCATGCTTCATGAAATCCTTAATAACTTCCTTGGGGATATATACCTTCCCTTCTCCAGGCACTGATGGTGCGCTGCCACCATTGGGATTGGACTCTAAACTCTTCGCCTTTAGATCTAGCTCCCTCAACCCTCTTTCATGCTCTAAGAGCATCTTTTTCTCCTCCAGGGCTAATTTCTCCCTCTGAAATGCCAACTCCTTATCCTCCTTCCCCAGCCTGAGCTTCGTGAGCTCCAAATCATGCATCCTGTTTTTCTCCTTGTCCTCCAGCTCTTCTGCTGGAGACTGCCCCTTTGAAGAGGCACTGCTGGCCCCCCGGGAAGGTACCCTCCCAAAGAAAAAGTCCTACCAAATGTATGTGGTTGCGTAATGGTCTGCACTATAATAGTAGTGTACACCAATCACTGTATGTAAGACACAAATGCAAGTCCAGATCCTCACCGCTGACCACCAATGTTAGAAATGGGGGTCTCTAGTTGGCAGAGGTAGGTACCTTTGTCCAAATAGGGACCCTTGCTTCTAGTCAGGGTAAGGGGGATACACTTCTAAAATAACCCCTGCTCACCCCCTTGGTAGCTTGGCACGAGCAGACAGGCTTATCTCAGAGGCAGTGTGTAAAGCATTTGTGAACAAATACAGTAATACAGTGAAAACACTACAAATGGACACCACAACAGTTTAGAAAAATAAGTAATCTTTATCTAAACCAAAACAAGACCAAACGACAAAAATACACAATACAGTAATAACAATATGGCTTTCAGATGGTAGAAATAGTTCAGTTCAAAGCAATTTGCAGATGCAACACTTTTCACACAAAGTACCTGGGATGCGTCACACAAACAAACAAAACGGGCCGCAGGGAAGGTGATGCATAGGTTCCTTACACTCAGGGAAGGTGAGGCATCGGTTCCTTGCTCTGGGGAAGGTGATGCATCGGTTCCTTACTGCTGTGCAGGGGAGGTGATGCGTTGGTTTCTTACTGCTTGGGGAGGTGATGCATCGGTTTCTGACTGCGTCCCCCAATGATGCGACAAACTTGGCGCCTCGATGTGATGCAGCGATCCCGGACGATGCGTGGATTCTTCCAGCTCCCAGCGGAAAACAGTCTCTAGAGGTCCAAAACAACAGCAGGCACCTCTTTGCAGGTCAGAACTCCCAGCAAGGAAGTTCAGGGAAGCTGGTGGTGAAGTCTTTGTGTGGAATTATGTGGCATGGTGAATAGATAGAAAGGAAGCTAGAGAGGAATAGGTAGCTTGTGCAGGAAGTGGTGAATGAACTCGAGACAGATGAGCTGAAAGTGTGTGTGAGAAAGAGAGAAAGAAGGGGAGAGCAGGTGACAGACACATAAAGAGGAAGGACCTGTGTACGCAGAAGACACCTCAAGAAGAGGAGAGCATGGGTTTGAGGGACAGAAACCTTAAAAAGGTATGGGAAAGAAACTGTGCATACTTTGTGTGAGCAGTCAGTATAGAGAGGAGATAGGGAATGTGAGGGAGGGATGAGAAGGGGCAGTGTGAGGGCAAAATGAAAGGGACAGTGAGTGTGTGAGGGAAGGTTGACAGGGTTGGTGAAAGTGCAAGGAAGAGATGTGTTGGATTGGAATTGTTTGTTGTGGAATTGTGTGGCGTGGAATTGTGTGGTGTGAGGTTGTGTCGTGGAAATATGTGGTATGCAGGTGACATACCTTTGAATGTTGTTTCCTAGAATGACTACTCATCCATGCTCCAAATGGTGACCATGTGTTTGCTACTGCTACTTATTATTGCACTTTCGCATCTAACCAAATTCCCCATTGATCAGTGAAGGACTTTATTGGGTAAAGCTTTGCTCACTTCTTGAAAGAATTTCCACTTACTTTTTGAGGGCTGGGCCCTGTGCTGTGACCAGACTAGTGTGCCTATTATATAAGCATGGACCTCTAACTTTGATTCTCTTTGTATGAGCATTGGTCTTCCAAACAACTTAGGCACCTCCTACTACAAACTCGTGAGGTATACGCCCCTATTCGTCACATATTTTATAATTCCAACTCTTTGCTGTCCTTTGGCATCTGTCTCCTCACTCATCCAACCACCCCTAGTTTACAAGCAGAAGATGTTCACATGAACTAGTGTATAGAAAGCATAATGTGTTTCAAATAAAGATAGTCCGACAACCACGGAAAGAATGCTAAAATGTTTCAAAAATTATATATATTTATATTGCCATGTGATCAAGGCCTGCAAAGGCCGAAACGCGTCAAGGCGGAGCAGTGAATAAAATTAATTTATGCATAAGCAAAAGTGGAGTCCGTTCCTGTTTGTTCCACGTCGGAAAGGGAACTACAACGAAACAAAGGATTAAAGTTATATATATATATATATATATCAATATATCAGAGATAACAAATACACCTTGTTAACAGGGCAGCATAAGAGTAACCAATGTAAAGAATTGTAAAAAAAAAAAAAAAAAAAAAATTGTGCAAAAGCTATCTTTTTCACTATGAAATATAAATGTAATGCAGCAAACATATTACGAAATCACTTCAAAGGCATTTGAGCTAGTGGGGCTCCTGCTAAATGATTATTAAAGCAAACAGATGCAGAATCGGCATGTTTAAAAAGAGCTCTCACGTTTCCTGGGTTCATGGGAGAGAAGCTCATCCGGGTCAGATTTTATCTTGGCATCCTGGAACTATTGCTGCTATTTATCACATTGCAAAATCAGGACTGCAAGTCCCATAAAGCATACCAAAAACATGGGCTGGGTGATGTGCTCAGGCATGGACCTTGAAAACTTAAAAGCTCTGTCTTTATCAAATTCCAGCTTATGGCACTTCCGGACAAGGAAAACCGTTCCAAATGGCTGGTATTTTTCTATAAGAAGGGTGTGCCATTCGTATCTGTAAGGAAGATTAGCATTGTGCGGTGCCCATAAATAGTATTTCACTTTTGAACGGCGTTCCTGTGAATCATTTTTGATTGACTTACACGTGGCCAATTATAGCTAGCATGTAAAAATGTAGCTGATGTAATTCATGTAGCCTATATTGGTCAGAGCTCTTTAAACATCAATTTAGAAATAAAGTTTGCTCTTTGCCTTCTATATTATTAAGCAAAACAGGCAAAGACTTGGGAATGATGATAGACACGTGTTAGGACAAAGACAGGCACAAGGACAGACAGTGACGATGCACAGGTTCTGTATTTTATATTCATCCGCCCGTGCATCAAGTCCCAGGAATTCCACCGCTCATTCATCGAGTTCCAGTAAGTCATCCGTTCATTCATCGAGTCCCAGTAATTCATACACTCATTCATCCAGTTTCAGTCCGTTGCTAATGTGGGGAACAGACATCTCTACATCTTTAATGGAAGTGGAGAAATACAGATGCATGCAGTGGACTAATCACTGAGGGGAAAGTGCAGGTTTCAGCACCGATGACAATCCTGTGTTTACAAGTAAGGGTCTTTTATTTTCCGATTTTACAGCATTTTACACATACGTAAAAACAGAGAACAATCTGCTGCTACCCTGCCTGTATTTATTATTTTAAAATAAAAGTAATCCAATAGATCTTAAGTCACTAGTTGTGAAGATTGACTGCACGAGGCGTTAAAAGTGTGCTGACTGTGCTACTGAATGTAAACAGCAGTCCATGCACACCGAGACACGAGCCTGCAGTCCTGGGCTAATGTTTTCAGGTGCGTGCGTTGCTGCAGTGTATATGTGGGCCCTTGTGGCGCTAAAGACTTCAAGGCGCCCAAATGTGGGTACACGTTTGTCCGGTAAATATAGTAAAAAATGTCTGAAAGATAAATACTGTAAACCCGGGTGCCATGATTACTAGGGAGCTAATGAAGTGAAAGGAAAGACGTCAGAACATCTTCAAGAGGCAAGGCCCTTAGACGAACAATAATAATAATAATAATAATACTGACGCTTATAAAGCGCGACAGCTACCCCTGATAGGGGTGTCCCGGCGCTGAAGCAACAGGTAAATGCGCCCAGAGCGAGCACCAGTACCAACGAGCCCTCTCTAGTCAGCCATAAAGAGCCATGTCTTCAGGACCCTTCTAAAACAGGCTTCGGAATTGATCTGTCGCAGGGGCCCTGGCAAAGCATTCCATAGCGACGCCGTTCTGACTGTGAAAGCTCTGCCGCCCAAACGTGATTTCACAAATCGTGGGGTACACAGCAAATTATGAGAATTGGATCGCAGAGTACGAATTTGCTTATAAGGACACAGTCTATCCTTCAGATACCTCGGGCATTTGCCATTAAGAGCCCGGTAGGCCAACGTCATAGCCTTAAATCTAATTCGTTTCTCGACTGGTAGCCAGTGGAGCTTTTGTAGGTGCGGAGAGACATGCTATCGAAACGGTATCCGACAGACCACAATGAAGCTGTGATCATACAAAACTTGCAAACACATCACCTACACAAACCTGTTTGTCCATCATTATGGAAACGTGTTATTCTCCACTTGCTTCCCTGGAAAGACTTCAGTCGAAAGCACCTTCAAACTTTTGTTTATCAGAAGAATCTTGACATGAGGGTGATTTAGTTTTTCCTGGTGGTGCGGGTTGAAGACCTTAAGTGCTGCGCTACAGTCATGTATCTTTCCGCACAATCTCTGCTAAACTGGTGAGTGGTGGACATCAGAGAGCTCTGACGGGAGTGTAGTGGGAAGTCGACTTCAGCAGTTTTGCTGCATAAGGCCTTTGTGAGCAATCACTACAATACGGAATTGAGAAGTAACTAAACTTGCAATTCTTCTGGGAATTGTTGGTGATACACGTTTGCCATAGGCCCGGCCTTAGTTAGTCTTTTAGAATCACCAAGACGTGAATGCTGTTGAAGCCTGGTGCCCGTCAGCATGAAAATAATTTTAAAATACATTAAAGCTGGCACCGTGCTTAAAGTAAGCACAGCGCCCCTCGGCATGAAAATTATTTAAAAATACATTAAAGCTGGCGCCGTGCTTAAAGTAAGCGCAGCGCCCGTCAGTTTGAAAATGATAAAAAAATACATGAAAGCTGGCGCCGTGCTTAAAGTAAGCGCAGCGCTCGTCTACATAAAAGTGATTTTAAAAACATGAAAGCGGGCGCCGTGCTTGCGCTGCGCCTTCACATAAACGTGCTTTTAAAAAACTCAGGTGCGGCTGCAAGAAAACAGACGCCAGGCCAGCCAGCGTACACTAGCTGAAAAACTGTGTGTATGTGTGTCCGGGAAGCACACGATCGGGAGGGGCTGAAACCCTTTAAACCCTATGGTCACTGCGCACCTGCCTCAAACGGAAAATAAAACGAAGCACATTAAACAAAAAATCCCAAAAAAATAGCAGCCCAAAAACATAGGATTAATGGCACATTAAAATAAACAACAGTTTGCCTTAATTAATTAACGCGCATTATTATAACCGCATTTCTTCTACTACAAGTACTAGTTACGAAAAATTAAACACATTGCATTTAATGCATAAATAACTACATACCATTACATATTACACACATTAAATACAGCGCACACATTACTTGTAAAACAAGTAATACCAAATACAAAGACAACCAAAAAATACAAAAGTAAATGTTATGTAACATTAGTCATATTACATTACACATTATTTCACAAACATACAAAACAAAGCAAACCAAATTAAATACATAAAGTACATACGCACATATCCTGCATTATTACGCACCTTAGATTCAGGGATCGCATTTGTTTGCAAACACCACAGTCGCACCTACAGCTAAATTACGGGGAGGCCTAATTCTTCCAGCAATAGACAGAGTGGAGATGCAGGGCCTCTAACAAAGTGGAAAAACAACAAAGTCTTGTTAACACGTGCATGGTCTTTTGAAGACCTGTGAAGTACTCGAGTGCATCTGCAAAAAGATGGCCAACCAGCCTCCAGCAGTTCAAAAACTGTCTGTGAGTGTGTGCCCGGAAAGCACACGATCGGGAGGGGCTGGAGCCCTTTGAACCCTATGGACGTCACGTGCCAGCCTCAGACGGAAAACAAAGCCAGGCACATTAAATAAAAAGTCCGAAAAAACCCAGCATACAACAACAACGCCGAACTAATGCAAGTAAAGGGGCCAATAGCCATAGGCGTGCCCGGCAGTCAAAAAGGAGGGACTTGGAACAGTATTAACCAATAAGAACTGCAACATTTTAAAAGGCACACTACATAACAAATAGAAACAACGAGTTGAAAAGAGGTGTTTACATACATAGTAAAGCATATACTGCATGTCTCAACGAGACAGCGCATGCGCTGCCTAGCCGAGACCTAAAAAGGAACGGGGTATTGGAGTGGTGCACTCAATTTGTATGTGTCAAAATTCGGACAGGGATGCACTGCAACAATAGACTGGCCCATTCACTTCCACTAATTGCTAGTGCATGTGCCATACTCAAGCACACAAAGTTAATCCGGAAACTTGTGCGCTTGTCACTCGTCCAGCTTGAGTATAACTCCATGAAATTTATATTTGTACAAATATACAGCGCCAATTATCTGATAGAGACCAATTAACACAGGACATGGTGAAAAGGTTGGAAATCTGAAACTGGATGATTACGCCTTCATGTGGAACTAATTTCTGACTTATTGTATTCACAAAGAATCCCTGGAGTATTCCTAGGAAAGTGGTCGTTTTCCTGCTTAGATAGTGTGCCACCCGGCTGCTATTTTGGTGCTTCTTTCCGTCTCTGCATCCAGATATATAACACAACAAGTAACATGCCAAATGCCACCTGCATCAAGTCCAAAAGCACGACGGGTAAAGCACACGTTGGGCTTTTGGACTTGATCCATTTCTTTTCTTAATAGAGCGCACCTGCGGGCTGATTGTGGGCATTTGGTAAAGTATTCCTGTTAATCGCAGCACAGTTATGCGCTTCAATTAACATAAATATTTCCACAATTTTTATTTTATTTATTTTTGGAGTTTTATATAGCGCTTACATGACCCGAAGGGTATCAGAGCGCTTTACAGCAGCATACATGAATAGAAACATAAACATTAGAGTACAGTGAACTAGTATCTAGAGTACTGGAGGTCAACATAGATCGAGGTCATTGGCCAGATGCAGAGAGATGACGGTTGAGGAGAAATTCTTTTAGTTGTCTCTTGAAGATCGTGAAGGAGGGATTAGTCCTGATGTGGGTAGGGAGAGAGTTCCAGATTTTTGGGGCATTCCCAGAGAAAGAGCGGGAGAGGGCTTTTTGCTTATGTTTTTTGGGGGGGATTAAGAGGAGCGAGTTGGAGCTTCTTAGGTTTCTTGATTGTCCTGCTTTTGTGAGTTTGGCTGCGAGGTAGTCCGGTTTGCCTGTGTGTAGGGCTTTATGGGTGAGACAGGCAGTTTTGAAAGCGCAGCGAGCTTCGATGGGAAGCCATTTTAGGTCCTGTAATGCAGGGGTGATGTGGTCGAATTTCTTGGTCCCAGTGATCATTCTTGCTGCTGCGTTTAGGGTGGTTCTCATGGGGGCTATGTGTGTTTTAGCTGTCCCAGTTAGTGTGGCATTTCCATAGTCCAGTCTGGAGAGAACTAGAGATTGGGTTGCAATTTTTAGGTCATTGGGGGGTATGAAAGGTTTGATTTTGTTGAGGAGTTTTAGGTTGTAGAGGGCACCTTTTGCTGTGGAATTTATGTGGGAGCTCATGTTGAGACTTGAGTCTAGAGAGATCCCTAGGGATTTGGCTGAGATTGCTGGAGTAAGTTTACAGTTTAGAGAGTCAAAGTTGTTTATCCATTCTTGGATTTGAGGGGGTTGTTCGTGATTGGAAAAAACAAGGATTTCGGTTTTTTCTTGGTTGAGTTTGAGGTGGTTGAGTGTTAGCCAATTTTCTACTTTTGATAGTGTGGAGTTGAGTCGGAGGATGTCATTGAGGGAGGATATCTCGAGGTATAGCTGGGTGTCGTCAGCATAGAGGTGGTAGTCGATGTTTGCTTGTTTTAGAATGGTAGTGAGCAGTTCCATGTAAATGTTGAAGAGTGTGGGGGAGAGGACTGAGCCTTGGGGGACACCTCGAGTTGAGGGGGAGGTGTCGGACATTGAATTTTTGATTTTTATGAATTGGGAGCGGTTATGTAGAAATGAGGAAAACCATTTTAGGACATTGCCATCTGCTCCGATACGCTTTTGTAGGGCGTCTAAGAGTAGCTTGTGGTCTACCGTGTCAAAGGCAGCTGATAGGTCGAGGAGGACAAGTAGGCAACATCTGTTTGAGTCAAGGGAGTTATGAATGTCATCGGTTATGCTCAGTATAGCGGTTTCTGTGCTGCATCCCTTTCTGAATCCGGATTGGTGTGAGTCAAGTAGGTTGTTGGATTCCAGGTGTTGGTTCAGTTGGGCGAGAACACATTTCTCCAGGATTTTGGCTAGGAAAGGAAGGTTGGTGATGAGCCTGAAGTTTTTGAGGTCATTCGGGTCAGCATCTGTTTTTTTTTTAGAAGGGGGGTGACACAATGGCCCACAATCAGCCTGCAGCCACGCCCCATTAAGAAAATAAATGCAGCAAGTGCAGGAGCCACTTGTTGGTGAACACGTGCTGCCATACAAAAGTACACTTACCTGCCGCTCCCTTGTGTCCTCCGTGTTCTCCTCTTCCACGGTGTTACCACCGCTTCCCACAACCAGGAAATGACAGTTTTTCGCGCCACTCACGTTTTAAAAGCGGCGGCGCAAATGCTCTCACAGGATGTGCTGTGTGTATGTGCTTCACACAGGACACTGCACACTCAGGGTCACAGAGGTGCGCGCGCGAACACTGGCACAGACACAGGCCTGCACCGGCAGGCCTGACCCGGAGGTTAGAATACAGGGGTTGCAGGTATACGCTCATCAGCCCGCAATGGCATGCTGGGCACCTATCCAATGTGCCATAGTTGCCGGGGCACATCCTTCAGCCTGCCACAGCAGGTGGGACACGTATCCGAAACAACATCAGGGCCGGTGCACATACCTCGGTCTGCGTTGGCAGACCAGACCATGTTCCAGAACAGCACGTCAGTGCCTCTTCCTAACCTGTGTAGGAAGGCACAAGAACTTCCCAACGACTTTGACAGTGAGGATGTGTGGAGGCCCTGAGGCCACTCCAGAGATTTGGTAACTCCCTGGAGTATCCATGGGGAGAGACGAACTCTAAGGCAGGGGAAGCTCTATTGGGGGGTTCCTCACTACCCATGCAGGTAACACTCATATGTGCCCACCCTGCCTCCACCCTACCACCCCCCCGGTGCCCATCAGTGCGTCCCTGGGGGTACCCTCATGATATGGGGTGACTGACTCTGAGTTGACCGAGGAGTAAATGATGCCAACCTAGACAGGGGCAAAATGTCGCCCCTTAGGCCTGCCATGACAGACCCGATATAGGGTTGAAGGCTATCCCATGGGTGGCACACTCTGTGCTATGTCCAACTACTTAGCCCGTGCAGTACACGTCCCAGGTATAAGTTGCACCTGTTTACAGTGCACACGGAGGTACGGCACCAAAACCCTATCGTATCCGCACTCCCAGCTCAATGCGGGTGAGGTGGGCGAGCGCACCTTTCCTCTGCCACACAGGTGGAAGGTGCCCAGTTTCCTAGGGTTATGCAGAAAGAATCGGCAAAGATTAGGAGGAAAAAGTGAAACATTTTGGGGTAATTTCCCCTAAGGAGGCCATGTTCAACATGGGTTTACCAAATAGTAAATAGTCATCAATAGAAGTATTCCTTGAATGGGTGAAAATAACCAACTTTCTGGAACTCACAAACATTGGCAGTAGTGAGCTTGGAAAGCTGCGCCAGTTTCATGTTTCCAAGTATACTACTGGCAATCAAACACCCAAAAGTTGATGACGTTAGTGCTTGCAAATAGTCTAACCAGTTTCATTTCATCCCATTGTTTTCGCCCACTGTGCCACTCTAGAGAGAGGCCCGCCTAATGGAAACAGTCCATCCTGCACCTTAGTCATGTCACCCCACCACCCTGCATGCCACAGCTTTTTTAGTTGAGAAATTTGAGATTCATCCCCCCCACCCCCACCCCAACCTCCAAATCTTAATGACTATGCTACTCCCTTAATCAGGCATTCAGTGCCCCACCATGCAGAGGGAGAAAATGCAAGTTATAATAGGTTGCGCTGATGGAGGAGGCGTGACAGGCAGTGGTTGCTGGTGAGAGCAATGCATAGTGGCACAGTGAATGCCTTATGAGCAGCACTGGTTGATCTATAGGCATTCACTGTTCCATTATGCAAAGGGAAAAATTGATAATGGCAATAGGCGGTGCCAATAGTGTGGAAGGGCAGCATGAGCAGAGAATACCAGTTACAGAGTGCAGTGCTGATGGAGCAGAGAGGAAGGGCAGAGAATGCCAAAGACACCGCATGGTGCAAATAGAGCAGGTGGATAGGGAAGTGGGCCAGCAAACTACACTTCTACACATCACCAATGGGAAGTGTACAAGGAATAATGCAAGCATTTGTGGAATGTGATGGACTGCAGCCGCGGTTCGTGCAGGTACGAGCGGTAGGGCTGTGGGGCCGGGTTGGGGGGTGTTTCGACAAATGACCATGAGGGAAAATTAAATAAATAATGAATTTTCCCTCGTGGTCGTCTGTCGAAATACCCCCCTGTCGAAATACCTGGCCTCACCTCCCCTCCACTCTTACCTGCAAGAGCCGTGGCTGATGGACTGATTCCAAAACATGATGGATAACTATACAAGCCAATGCTTAATGGGGGCTCAATCAAACACACAAATAGATGACGAAGACTTACCCAACGCCCCTTTCTCCATGTTATATGTTGCGTGTGTTGTATATTGTATTTGTTGAGCTATTATGAGGCCATGTCAGATGGCTAAAGTTGCCTGAAGACCTAAAAGGGAGCATTACAAATTTTGTCATTCCTGCCATGTTTTAAGATTATAAACTAGCCTTTCTCAGGGCATCTCTTAGTTCCTAAGTCCTTTGTACACTGAGCTGCTTTGAACAGTGCCAGATGGTCATTCTAATACAAAATGGAAGAAGAAGTAGTATCCTGGTAAAAATTAAACCTAAAAAAATGAACGTGTTTTGTATGTGTCCTGATAATGAAACTCTGCTAATTGATGTTATCCCAAACTGTGAGAAAGTAGATTTAGATGAGGTGCATCATTGTCCATCACATGTATAAATGGCACTATTCCTGCTAGGTCCAGTAAAGATCTCTGTAATTTGCACCTGAGCTCAACCACTGGTAGCTATGAAACAGAGCAGACAAGCCTAAAATTAATAAAACGTGTAAAGCATTTGGTAGTACCAAAACAGTGAACAGGTTGAAAACACAACACAATAAAGATCCCACTCCAATGTATAAGAATAGAGAATATTTTAATAAACACAATGACCCCAAAATGACAAAATTCCAATAAGGGGAAATGGGCATACACATTTTTAAAGTTTTAAATAAAAATTGAACCAACCCGAGGCAACTAATCATGTTATATCAGTACAAAGGTAAGTTTTAAGGCTAACCCGCAAAGGAGCATAGGTTTGATAGAAGGACCAGGATGTTCCTGGTTGAAGAGTTTCCTTTAGACTCATACATTTTCTGAGAAGGTAGAGTCTTCAACAGGCAAGGCTGCAGGCTAGATCCGAAATGGGCTTGTCAATGACGGGTTAACAGAGGACAACGCCTCGGTGAAGCCGTCAATGAAGGCGTGATAAGCTCTGAGTGAGAAATGTCTGGAGTTAGGGCCAGATGTACGACCCATTTTTGCATGCGCAATTGGGTTAGCGACCCGTTTGCGCGTGCAAAAACTAATAGGGCCATGTACAAACCCTATTTAGCAAGTCGCAATATATTTGCGACTCGCTAAATAGGATTTGCGACGCGCAATTAGGTAGGGGCGTTCCAAGGGCGTCCCTTCCTAATTGCGACTCGCTACCCTATGTGAGAATGTTTTGCCACCGCAATTGCAGTCGCAAAACACTCGCAATTTACTCCCCTCTTCAAGAGGGTGGTAATGCACTCACAAATGCAGGGGAAAATATTTTTTAGGGGCAAGCAGTGGTCCCAGGGACCACTACCTGCCCTTACAAAATAAAACGAAAACGTTTTTTTTTTTAATGCAGCCCGTTTTCCTTTAAGGAAAATGGGCTGCATTTTTTTTTAAAAACCTGCTTTATTGAACAGCAGTCCCAGACATGGAGGTCTGCTGAGCCCAGCAGGCCACCATACCTGGGAGGGCCAGCCATTCCTAATTGGGTTGCAAATTGCATGCCTCATGAATATTGATGAGGCATGCAATTTGCGACCCCATTGGGAATCGCAAACAGTGACTCTGACACTGTTGTACATGGCATTTAGCGACTCTCAAATTGTGACTCGCAATTGAGCGCACTTTGCGAGTCGCTAAATGCTCAGTCGTACATCTGGCCCTTAGTGCATAGGAAGCCACTGACTTTGATCTGTCGCTGTTCAGCATAGATTTCTACCTTCGGACTTAGACTAGTTTCTGGAAGTTGGGTTTCCTCAGCTGGGCAAGGCTGCAGGATGTAGCCGGAGAGGATTCCACATCATCGAATGTTGGTCCACATCGGGCAAGCTGATTCGGATTTGTTGCTGTGGAGAGGGAGGTATGGAAAAGTCAGGCACACACTTGGCAGATCGGCTTGGCAGGTTGGTCCCAGTCCTCTTTCAGTGCTCCAGTCAAAAATTCTTGAGGAAGTTTATAAATCCAAGGTTTATTTGTTAGGCAGGAGAAGCAAACTTTGAGACCTGCCAATGGTTCCAGGACCTCAGGAACAGCACTTGTGGGTAAGGACTCACTCCAAATAAGCCACCATCAAAGTCCAGTGCAGGTCCAGTTGAAACTGGTCAACTTCGCTTCTTCAAGAATGGGCTTCTTGCAGCTTTAGTGTCCCTGTAGCTTAGCAGGAGGTCAGTCAACTGACCTTTAGAGTCCACTTCTTTGTCCTGACTACAAGCAGGAGCAGGTCCAGCCCTTGTAGTTCATCTCACAGGTCACAACAACAGTTGCAGTCCTTCTTCTATCTTCCAAAGGTTCACTAGTGTTCTGAAGATGGTTCCCAAGGGTACAATATTGATGCCTGGAACTAGCCTGCGGGTGGGGGTCTCTCTTGGCCCCTCTCTGACCAATAGGGAAGCTGTTTCCAGGGTTAACCCTACCCACTTTGCAGCAAGTCCTGTGTGCCTTTACTACAAACAATCCCACAGTGCCTCTCACTACCTAAAACTAAGATGGCAGAACCTCTCTTCCCTTGTGCGGAGGTCCTGTGCCCAAACTAGAGGTCTGGCCAGGGAAATAATCAAACCCTCCTATGTGGTCAGTCTAAACTGGTTCTGGGGGCAGCTCCTCTCCCTTTGGGACTGGTGCCTGTCTAGCTAGTTAAACAAATGGGATGCAGGCGCAGCTGTGAGGTACATCTGCCAGTGACAGGGTAGGTACCTTTTGAAAATATGCAATGGGCTGGACGCTGCCCCTAGGCCTTCATGTCAGGGTAAGTTCAACTTCTCTCCATACCCAAAGCCTTTGTCTCAGCTCTGGAAACCAATTCACACCTAATCAAGCAATTGTTCAGCTCCTGGGTGACAGTTTGAAGCTCAAGCAAATGGGCTTCTAAAAGCTTTAGGCAGGCTAAAGGTAACTTTTTAAAAGTACTTTTTGTAAAACATTTATTACAAATCTGACTTTACCAATGAATTGGATTTGTGATACATATTTTATAATGTCCAAGAATGACATTTTTATCTGGTGCCTACACTGAGAAAACTTTATTAACTTTAAGAAATTATCCCAATGCTTTCCTAGGGAACAGCTTACCCTGCTACAGTGAAAATAGCTTTTAGGGCATCGCCACTGCAAAGACATGTTTAACATTGCACCCTGCTCTATGGTCATTTAAGGCTGCATTAGGGGCTACGTAATACTACTTAAAAGGAGGGTTTAGGCCTGTCAAAAGGGATTATTTTAATAGGTCGAATTTGCAGTTTAAACCTGCACAGCCATGGTAGGCCTTGAGTCATGTTTT
Organism: Calotriton arnoldi; assembly: GCA_963921515.1. Lineage (NCBI taxonomy): Eukaryota > Metazoa > Chordata > Amphibia > Caudata > Salamandridae > Calotriton > Calotriton arnoldi. The sequence continues at coordinate 656,814 of CAWUFW010005453.1, forward strand.
GCATTGTCACTTTAGTGGTGGTACAACATGTGGTGCAGTCCACTAGTGACATTTAACTTACTGTCCCTGTGTACTTGTTGTACCATATACCAGGGACTTAAAGATAAGTAAAATGTGCCAATTTGGAGTGTAGCCATTTTCAACATGTTTTAAGGGTCAGAGTACATGCGTTGGGGCCTGGTTAGCAGAGTCCCAGTGCACAGATTAAAAAATCAGCAGACTCAGTCCAAAGAAATGTGGGTGATCTCGCAAATAGAGGCATTTTTCTACACAAGTCAGTCAGTAAGTTACTAACAACAAATTGATGCCTGCATTAAAAAGCTCAAGTGACATGAAGATTGTAGTATAGTGATTGTGTTTTTTAATGCATTTTATGAAATGTGAGCAGCAAGCTCAACTGTGCTTTTAATTGGCTTAGATCAAATAATTGGTATGTATTCAATTGTTGAAAGTTGAGTATATACGCATTCAGTGGTATGGTGAGAGGATGCTAAACTGCCATGATTTGGACTGTTTTCAGATAGGAATGGCCCCTGCATGGTGTACAGTTGTGTTCCTCTGTCCTTAGTGCCTGACTGTGAGTATCTGGTACCCACGTTATTTTAAACTTTGGCCCTGGAGTGTGTGCATGAAGACCTTGGCTTGTCCCTTGACATGAGTGAACTTCTGGACCTGTCAGAAGGGGTGCAGGAAGTGTGCCATTATTTGTGTGACAGTGGACTATCATTCTTATCAGAGGATTAGCATGTAGAGTGGTTTTGGCAGTCTACTGTGTTTTGTTAATCAGTAGTTGTGACTAGACCTGTTTATCTGTGTCACCGGAGTGAAGGCTTATAGGTCCACTCACGTTTAGTTCTGCTTCTAAGTGCTAACCCAGATCCTAGTGCTAACATCTCAAGTGAATGCTATTTGTGTATGTATGCTTCTGTATCCTATAAGTTACATGCATTGTGTGTGTGAGTGAAAGTACTGTTCCATTTTGGAAGCCCCTGACCTGTTCCTGTGCACACGATGGAGGTGAGTTAGCTTTTCCAGATCATGGAAATGTATTGTAGACATTCCTGGTGCTGGACGGAAGAACCAAGACCTTGAAGTAGAGAAAAGAAAATACAGGGTTCCTATACGTTTTTTAACAGGTCCTTTTGCTGAGAAGTGCTGCTAATTGGTTCTCCTGAGCACTGCCATTTGATAGATGGTGGAGGCTAAGGCTGCGACTGTAGTCTGTTGTTCAGAATTATAAAGGTCCTTTAGATGAGGCCAGCCTTTAGTTTCTCTCCTGATCAGTGTTTAGTGTGGCTGTTGATAGCCAGGTGCAGAAATATCACATCTCTTTGTGGCTCTTTTGAGGGGACTCCGGTCCGGAGACTACACTGCTCTGAGGAACATCATAGGTTTTCAAAAGACCACACAGTACTTGAGTAGACAAGCTGGTCAGCTTCTCCCACTACTACTAAAGAGGACACCCACTATAAAATGTGAAGATTACCAGAGGATGTTTGGATGTTCGCATGTGAACAAGATATGGGTGGCAAAGGCAAAGAAAGTACTTCAAACCCAACAAATGAATTGCAATGCTAAGTAAATATAGAGAAGGGTGTACAGAAGAACCAAGGCAGAATAACACTGTGGAACCCCAGAAGAAGATGGAAAAGAAGATAAATAGCAGGGAACCAAAAAACAGAGAATGAGCGTTCAACAAGATGAAAGTAAAGCCAGAGTCAATGAGGTTTTTAGCTACTCACTTATGTTCCAGGTGTACCATGATGTCTGAAGCACAGAAAGAAGTCCCAGTAGTGCAGATGAAGGGATGATAAGAAAGAGCCATTTCCATCTTGCTCTCCTCATCGTTTGTTGTAAAATGAATTTCTGAAAATGTTGATTGAAAAAAGACACAATAAGAATTAAAAAATATATTATCTCTTTAATATTAGTCCTTCTAATGCATTTTACTAGATCTTTTGAGGGTTGGAGCTACATCATGCAACTATCACATCAGGATACTAGCTAGGTAAACCTGGCATTGACATAGGGTTGCCATTTAGCTCCATGCCGCTGCCTAGCGCCATGTTATCAGGCTACCTTGTTGCCAGTGTTGGGCTTTTCCATTGCAAATTATTGTTTTCAGGCCCATTACTACAATAATGAACACATTCTTTCCAAAGTTATGCTGATGATGCCCGTATCCTGGTCAGACTGCAAGAGAGCCATTAACAGAACAACACCACCTCATGCCTCATTTCTATTCCAGGTTGGATAAGATTAAGTAATTTTTACCTTATCAGATCTAAAACTGATTTTATAATCTTCAATAAAATCGACCCGAGTCACCCCCATTCAAATGGGCAGACTCAACGCGAGAACCCGTCTTCCCGGCACAATGCAAGAAACTTGAGTATGGTCTCTGATCGTGAAATACCTTTTAATTCCCAAGTGAACGAAGTGAAAAGGAGCTCACGCTTCCACCTCAATGTACTCAGCAAAGTGGCACCATTGTTAAACTTCCATCACAAGGCAGACCTCATCTGTGCACTGGTATGCCTGGCTTCACTATTGTAATAGTACTTATGTTGGTCTTCACCAAAAGGATCTACTCCATCTCCTATTTGTCCAGAACTGCTGCAAGACTAGTAACATATCTTAAAAAATCACAGCACATTACCCAACCCTTCGCAATCCTTTTTGGCTTCCCATGAAACAAATGGCAACCTACAAGTTGTTCTGCGCCAGGCAATATAGTATACTGACCCCAGAGCCCAAAATATTTGAGTAAACTCTTCTCAAGCTACAAGCCTACACGCCTGCTTAGATTTTCCCTGGACACCAGGATTACTATGGAACCTTTCATCAATAATAAACAAGCTTTGCAAATTTTCGCAAAAGTTTAAAGACATGGCTGTTCAACCAATAATACCGTTACTTTCTCTTTCCATTCTTCAGGCTGGCGCTGGGAAACCCTTTTTGGGTAGCTGTGCGCCTTATAAAAATAATTTAACATAACATAACATAACAATACCTGGAAGGAAAATGCTGAGCATTTGTGGAGCATTGTCATTTCACTGAACCCAGGCTTTAGAAGGACTACTTCAAATTTAGGAAGAAACTGACAATGATTCTTAATTGAGACCCCCTATTGGGGATGTACTCTAAGACCTATCCGAATCCTTGGTCAAAGCCCTTGATCTCATTTGCCCATTTTTTCCATCCCTTGTTCATTCTGGCTCTTGAATCCTCCTTTGATTGTAAGGACTTTTCTCTTTCTTTCATCCTTTCTGGTTCGGGATGTTCTGCTGGACTGTGAGTCGAACACGACCCTTGTTACATGTCTGATCTTGGCTGCGGTTCCTTGCATATCTCCTTTGCCTCTTGGCTCTCCTTCCCCTCCCACCCCACCCCAGCAGTTTGAAGAATCTCTGTGGCATACGCTGCTTTATAAATCACCTTTAAATAAATAGAAATAGAACTCAAGGGGCTGGGTTACATAGATTGAAGGGGCGCAGTGCATAACACTATACTGACGCTGGTAATATTGAACTACAATAACATTGCATTCACTCTATTGACCTACTTCTATATTGTAATATAATTAGTTAAGTACAAGTAGAATTATGGAAAGTAAATATAAACTTATCTTACAACATAGTAGTAGGTATATATACGCACACACACACAGGTATACATGCATATGATATATCTTTAGAACTCCTAACTTCCCTCAAAACTGCTCTGTGCGATACATATAAGTAGGATTAGAAAGAGTAAATGTGTACTTGTCTAATAATATATGGTAGGTTGATGTAGTGCGTTGTGCCCAATTTTGCCTTCTGTTTCCCCTCGTGCCCCCATTCTGTGTGTCCATTTTTGCCTTCTGTTTCCCCTCGTTGCCCCCATTCTGTGTGTCCATTTTTGCCTTCTGTTTCCCCTCGTTGCCCCCATTTTTTGTGCCCGATTTTGCCTTCTGTTTCCCCTCGTGCCCCCATTCTGTGTGTCCATTTTGCTTTCTGTTTCCCCTCGTGCCCCCATTTTTTATGCCCGATTTTGCCTTCTATTTCCCCTCGTGCCCCCATTCTGTGTGTCCATTTTGCCTTCTGTTTTCCCCTCGTGCCCCCATTTTTCTGTGCCCAACTTTGCCTTCTGTACCCCCGTTGCCTCTCTCCACTCCCGCCACTGCGTCCCCTGCGGCCCCGCCCCCCTGACTGCCCATTCGCTGCCCCTGCCTCCCACCTCCCAGCTGCTCCTCCCTCCCACCTCCCCATATATGGCGGCCGCTGCGCGGTGAGGAGAGCGACCCTTGACCTTGCCAGGTAGGTCGCTCCCCCGCCACACAGCTCCGCCTGTGTTGTCCTGCCCGCTGCTGCTGCTGGTAAGCTCGCCCCTCTGCTGTTGCCTCGGTGCCCGTTTTGCCTTCTGTTTCCCCTCGTGCCCCCATCTCCTGTGTCCATTTTGCTTTCTGTTTCCCCTCGTGCGCCCATTCTGTGTGTCCATTTTGCTTTCTGTTTCCCCTCGTGCCCAATTTTGCCTTCTGTTTCCCCTCGTGCCCCCATTCTGTGTGTCCATTTTTGCCTTCTGTTTCCCCTCGTTGCCCCCATTCTGTGTGTCCATTTTTGCCTTCTGTTTCCCCTCGTTGCCCCCATTTTTTGTGCCCGATTTTGCCTTCTGTTTCCCCTCGTGCCCCCATTCTGTGTGTCAATTTTGCTTTCTGTTTCCCCTCGTGCCCCCATTTTTTGTGCCCGATTTTGCCTTCTGTTTCCCCTCGTGCCCCCATTCTGTGTGTCCATTTTGCCTTCTGTTTTCCCCTCGTGCCCCCATTTTTCTGTGCCCAACTTTGCCTTCTGTACCCCGTTGCCTCTCTCCACTCCCGCCGCTGCGTCCCTGCGGCCCCGCCCCTGACTGCCCATTCGCTGCCCCTGCCTCCTGCCTCCCAGCTGCTCCTCCCTCCCACCTCCCCATATATGGCGGCCGCTGTGCGGCCGCGCAGCGGATGCGCGCCTAAGGCAAACCCGTCTGCGCCCGTCTGCGCCTGGACCACGCCCAGTGCCAGAACTCCTGGGCCGCGCGCCCCCCGCTCCAGCCTCGAGGACCGACGCCGTTACGATGCCACCACACTCCACGCTCTCAACCCCGGACGGACACACAACTGCTTCAAGGCTGCCCCGAAACGCACTCATGGCCCCTTCACCTGCCGGAACTGCAGCTACACCAGCCTCAGAGCCACCGAAGCACCCGCCAAGAAGGACCTCAACCACCTCCGATGCATCCTACTGAACACCCGCTCCGCACGCAAACACGCCGTCGTGCTCTGGGACCTGCTCGACACATCATCACCAGATGTCGCCTTCCTGACAGAGACCTGGATGAACGACTCCTCCGCACCCGACATCGCCATAGCCATCCCAGACGGCTATAAGATCACCCGCAGAGACCGCGTCAACGGAGTAGGAGGAGGAATCGCCATCGTCCACAAGAACTCCATCAGGGTCTCGACCAGCACCGACGACCTTCTCTGCACCGCCGAACACATACACTTCCAGATCCACACGGACCCCAACACCACCCTTAGAGGCACCCTTGTCTACAGACCCCCTGGGCCCCGACCCCAGTTCAGCGACTCCATCGCCGACTTCATCAGCACGCACGCCCTGTCCTCTACCAACTACATCCTCCTCGGAGACCTGAACTTTCACCTAGAGAACAACAACGAGAGCAACTCCACCACCCTGATCGACAACCTCGCCAACCTTGGACTGAGACAGCTCGTCACAACACCGACTCATTCCGCCGGCCACACGCTCGACCCCGTCTTCTCCTCAAGCTCCCACGTCTCCTTCAGCCACACCACGGAACTCCTCTGGACCGACCACCGCTGCATCCACTTCACCTTCCAGAAACCCACCACACACCACCGCACCCAACAGATCCCACGCCGCTGCTGGAGCAAAGTCACCGAAGACCAACTACGGACAAATCTCGCTCTCAGCCCTCCCTCCGACCCATCCAACACCGACGACGCTGCCTGCAACCTCAGACGATGGATAGACGACTGTGCCAACACCCTCGCCCCGCTGAAAAAACTCACCTACAGCGACACCACCAAAAGAGCCAGCTGGTTCTCCCCGGAACTCCTAGCTTCCAAGCGTACCTGCCGGAAACTAGAGTAGAAATGGCACAGTGATAAGACACCGGACAGCCACGCAGCCCACAAAGACGCCATCCGTAACCACCACCACCTCATCAGGTCCGCCAAGAGAATCTCCTTCAAAGACCGCCTCGACAACAACGCACACAACAGCAAGGAGCTCTTCAACATTGTGAAGGAACTCTCCAACCCCAGCTCCAACACCAACGACATCCCGCCGTCGCAAGCCCTGCTCGATTCCCTCGCCACCTTCTTCCACCGCAAGATCGCCGACATCCACGACAGCTTCAACACCCAGACAGCCCCTACTAAGATAGATACACCAGACCCGCCGCACACCATCGACCATCACCCCTTGCCAGCCTGGGCCAGCGTGAACATCGATGACACCATCAAGACCATGAGCACAATACACTCCGGCTCCCCGTCAGACCCTTTCCCGCACCACATCTTCAACAAAGCCAGCAGCTCCATCGCACCCCACCTGTGCAACGTTATCAATCTCTCCTTCGAGACCGCGACCTTCCCAGAGAGCTGGAAACACGCAGAGATCAACGCCCTACTCAAAAAACCCAAGGCGGACCCGAGAGACCTCAAGAACTTCCGGCCCATCTCCCTGCTTCCGTTCCCAGCCAAGGTCATCGAGAAGATCGTCAACAAACAGCTAACCCGATACCTCGAAGAAAACAGCATCCTGGACCCATCCCAATCAGGGTTCCGCAGCAACCACAGCACTGAGACTGCCCTCATCGCCGCCACCGACGACATCAGGACAACGGTGAGACCGCAGCCCTCATCCTGCTGGACCTCTCCGCCGCCTTCGACACCGTCTGCCACCGCACTCTACGCGCACGCCTCCACGACGCAGGGATCCGAGACAAGGCCCTGGAATGGACCACCTCCTTCCTCGATGGCAGAACCCAGAGAGTCCGCCTCCCACCTTTCCGATCCGAAGCCTCCGAGATCATCTGCGGCGTACCCCAGGGATCTTCCCTCAGCCCAACACTGTTCAACATCTACATGGCCCCGCTCGCACGCATCGCCAGACAGCACGACCTCAAAATTATCTCCTACGCCGACGACACTCAACTGATCCTCTCCCTCACCAAGGACCCCCTCGCCGCCAAATCCAATCTCCATGAAGGAATGAAGGCCGTTGCCGATTGGATGAAGATCAGCCGACTAAAGCTGAGCACGGACAAGACAGAGGTCCTCATCCTCGGCTCCAACCCCTCAGCCTGGGACGACTCCTGGTGGCCAACGACGCTGGGAGCAGCCCCGACACCCACCGACCACGCACGCAACCTGGGAGCCATCCTCGACTCAACGCTCTCCATGGCCAAGCAAGTCAATGCAATCTCCTCCTCCTGCTTCAACACCCTCCGCATGCTTCGCAAGATCTACAGGTGGATCCCGACAGATACAAGAAGAACAGTCACCCAGGCCCTCGTCAGTAGCAGACTCGACTATGGGAACGCCCTCTACGCGGGAGCCCCGGCCAAGCTCATCAAGCGACTGCAACGCATACAAAACGCCTCCGCACGCCTGATCCTCGACATACCACGCCACAGCCACATCACCCCCCACCTGAGGAACCTGCACTGGCTCCCCGTCGACAGGAGAATCTCCTTCAAACTCCTCATCCACGCACACAAGGCGCTCCACAAGACTGGCCCAGCCTACCTCAACAGACGACTCTTCTTCTACGTCCCCAACCGCCAGCTCCGCTCCGCCGACCTCTCCCTCGCCACCGTCCCTCGCATTCGAAGAACAACCACCGGCGGCAGATCCTTCTCACACCTCGCCGCCAAGACCTGGAACACCCTTCCACTAAGCCTACGACAGACCCAAGACCTGCTGACCTTCAGGAGGCTACTCAAGACCTGGCTGTTCGACCAGTAGCAGCACCCCCCCTTTTTTCTCCCCAGCGCCTTGAGACCCTCGCGGGTAAGTAGTGCGCTCTACAAATTCTGTGATTGATTGATTGATGTTATGATATTACCAAATAAATATATTGCATGCGATATACTGCCCAAATATAGGTACTGGTTAGCTGTTCATTAGTGCTGATGCAAGTCTATACTGGCTTTCACAATATTCCACTGATGCACAGGTGACATTTGAACCATTTGACCAGTGCAAAATAAATGTTTTTCATTAAGTCATCAGTGCAAATGACATGCATGCACTTATGCAACCCCATGCCTGTAAAACTGTCCAACCCTGTTAGTTAGTAATCCGGCCCTAGTTAAGATCTCTTTAGGAATTTCTATTCTACTGGAATGCGAATAAATAGAGATTGATGTCATATCCTTGTGAAAATTACTGATGCAACAAGAGACCATAGAGATCTATCATTGCCTCAAACATTTGGATGAAACAGTCTGCAAAACCTTTTTAAGCACAATCATGGACATCAGGTAGGAGTTGCTACCTCTGGCTTGTCTTTTTTTGCCCCTGGCAGTGCCCTTGCTATCCCTGAACTAAGGGTGTGTGTATATGTATATGTATATATATATATATTCACTGAAAAAACCATAGGTTTCAGACACGTTATAGTTACAAATTAGCATTTAAAAAACCTTTGAAATTCACTGAAAAAACCATAGGTTTTAGGGACAGTTTTAGTTACTTGGACATTGCACTCGTACAAAACCCGTGAAATTCCCCGTTATAGTTAGTTCAGCTAACTATAACTCGCGCCCCGCAATGCACTGCTGATGACGTCACATATTACATCACTCATGACATGGTCAGTGACATCACTGATGACATCACTGATGACATCTCAAATGACATCACTGATGACATCATCCAGTGACTGTGTGTTTCTGTAAAGTTTAAATATTTTTAATATATATAGGAAAAGACGTATTGAAGAATGAGTGGGTGTGTAAGTGTCTGTATGGATGATTTAGTAGGTGCGTGACTGACTCTATAAGTGAGTGATTTAACGTATCTTACTGAATGCATGGGTTAGTGACTAAACTGGGTGAATGTCTGTATCCGTCTGTCTGTTGCTGTGTAAGTGGCTGCATGTGTTTGTGAATAGCTAAATGAGTGTCTATATGAGTTATTGAATGCTTGTCTGAGTATCTGTATGGGTGCCTGAGTGTTTGTGTGGGAGGGGTGTGTGCAACTCTGTGCATAGATGTGTGAGTGGGTGATTCACTGGGTGGATGGTTTCAAGAGTGCATCTGTGATAGACTGTATGGGTGGGTAAGTGTGTGTAAGAGTGTGTTAGTGAGTGAATGTATGTCCCAGTGGTACATGTGTGAGTAACTACATATGTGAAAGGCAGTATATATGTGTGTTGGAGTATATAAATAGCTATAAGCAAGAGTGAGTGATTGTGATAGTGGCTGTATGGATGAGTGTGTGCTTGTATCTGTGATTGTATAAGAGCGTAACAATGTGCTACTATTTGTATGAGTAAGTGAGCTGGTGTGTGTATAACTGTATAGGTGAGTAAATGGCAGTGTGTTTAATTATTTGCATGACTGACTAGGTGTGTGAGTATCTCTATGGATGAGTGGCGTTGTTTGAGTGTCTATATAGGAGTAAGAGTGCATATGATAGTCCTGTACTGAGTGACCATAAGTATGAGAGACTGTACGGGTGAGTGAGTGGATGTGTGTGTGTAGACCTAAGAATCAGTGAGTGGGTATGTAGTTATTGGTGTTGGAGTGTCTATGGTTTTGCGAATGGCAGTCTGTAATTTAGAGTGGGTGTATCAAAGGTTATATTAGGGTGTGAGGAGGTGCATCAGATTATCACGTGGATGATGTCATCAGTGATGTCATTTGAGATGTCATCAGTGATGTCATCAGTGATGTCACTGACCATGTCATGAGTGATGTAATATGTGACGTCATCAGCAGTGCATTGCGGGGCGCGAGTTATAGTTAGCTGAACTAACTATAACGGGGAATTTCACGGGTTTTGTACTGAGTGCAATGTCCAAGTAACTAAAACTGTCCCTAAAACCTATGGTTTTTTCAGTGAATTTCAAAGGTTTTTTAAATGCTAATTTGTAACTATAACGTGTCTGAAACCTATGGTTTTTTCAGTGAATTTCAAAGGTTTTTTAAATGCTAATTTGTAACTATAACGTGTCTGAAACCTATGGTTTTTTCAGTGAATTTCAAAGGTTTTTTAAATGCTAATTTCTAACTATAACGTGCCTGAAACCTACCGTTTTTTCAGTGAATTTCAAAGGTTTTGTAAATGACAATTTTTAAATGTATTAATTGTTATATTAATTTTTTTCATACTGATTTACTACATTTTTAGAAACAATTTTTTTTTACATATTTTATTTTTAAATTACATTGTAATTACATTATACATTACATTACAAAAAATACTTTCTCAGAATGAATTACTTTAGTTTAAATACTTTGCAGATAGGCAATAGACTTTTAAGTACAGTAGTTACAGTTGTTGCAATGGGCAACACATTTTCAAACACAATGCAACATTCAGCTCAATGTGAATTTCTAGTTAAATGCAATTAGTTACTTTATGGATTACTTTTGTAACCACAGGACTGGATCCTAGATTCAGTCCTGGTACATCTCCTGTAAACAGTTGAGTAAAAGCGTTTTGGTTACAGTCGTGATTTTTAAGGAATATTATTGTATTTTAAAAGTTGACACAGAAACTTTTTCTCATAGAATCAGCAATGTTATCCTATGGAAGGAAATTCACTTAGCAGGTAAAAACTGTTATCGTTACTTTTTCTTACTCAGTGTTGGATCCTGGATCCAGCACTGGTGCATCTCCTGTAAACAGTTGAAAAAATGCGTTTAAGTCATACAGGCGATTTTTAAGGAATATTTGTAGTTTGTGAAAATCAACACTTTGAAACTTTTTTGCTGAAAACCAGTCAATCTTAGCCTGTGAAGGAAATTCAAGTTACCGGTAAGTACGGTTAAAATTACTTTTGAGGATCAGTACTGGGCTGAAAGATGCAGCACTGAGGTCTCTCCTGATAACAGGTGAGTAAATCGGAATTCGTATTTCGGCTGATTTTAGAGGAATATTTTAAAGTTCCAAAAATCAACACTTAGAATCTTTTTCAGCAAAAAGCAGGCAATGATATCCTATGGAAGGAAATTCAAGTTACCGGTAAGTACGGTTAAAATTACTTTTGAGGATCAGTACTGGGCTGAAACATGCAGCACTGAGGTCTCTCCTGATAACAGGTGAGTAAATCGGAATTCGTATTTCGGCTGATTTTAGAGGAATATTTTAAAGTTCCAAAACTCCACACTTAGAAGAATTTCCAAGTGAAACCAGTCAATGTTAGCCTATGGAAGGAAATTCAAGTTACTGGTAAGTACGGTTAAAATTACTTTTCAGGACCAGTACTGGGCTGAAAGATGCAGCACTGAGGTCTCTCCTGATAACAGGTGAGTAAATCGGAATTCGTATTTTGGCTGATTTTAGAGGAATATTTTAAAGTTCCAAAACTCCACACTTAGAAGAATTTCCAAGTGAAACCAGTCAATGTTAGCCTATGGAAGGAAATTCAAGTTACTGGTAAGTACGGTTAAAATTACTTTTCAGGACCAGTACTGGGCTGAAAGATACAGCACTGAGGTCTCTCCTTATAACAGGTGAGTAAATCGGAATTCGTATTTCGGCTGATTTTACAGGAATATTTGTATGTTTCAAAAATCAACACTTAGAAACTTTTTCAGCAAAAAGCAGGCAATGATATCCTATGGAAGGAAATTCAAGTTACTGGTAAGTACGGTTAAAATTACTTTTGAGGATCAGTACTGGGCTGAAAGATGCAGCACTGAGGTCTCTCCTGATAACAGGTGAGTAAATCGGAATTCGTATTTCGGCTGATTTTAGAGGAATATTTTAAAGTTCCAAAACTCCACACTTAGAAGAATTTCCAAGTGAAACCAGTCAATGTTAGCCTATGAAGGAAATTCAAGTTACCGGTAAGTACGGCTAAAATTACTTTTCAGGACCAGTACTGGGCTGAAAGATGCAGCACTGAGGTCTCTCCTGATAACAGGTGAGTAAATCGGAATTCGTATTTCGGCTGATTTTAGAGGAATATTTTAAAGTTCCAAAACTCCACACTTAGAAGAATTTCCAAGTGAAACCAGTCAATGTTAGCCTATGGAAGGAAATTCAAGTTACTGGTAAGTATGGTTAGAATTACTTTTCAGGACCAGTACTGGGCTGAAAGATACAGCACTGAGGTCTCTCCTGATAACAGGTGAGTAAATCGGAATTCGTATTTCGGCTGATTTTAGAGGAATATTTGCACAATGGTGAAGGGAGGGGCGGGGCCTGAGGTTACATCTGTGCAAACGCGCCCCGTGGCGCGTTTTAAGTTGGGGGATTAAGTCCCCTTGAATCCTGAGGGTCCCTAGGGGCCAACTAGCCCACCAGGAACCTCCAATATGCGCCAGGGGCTGCGTTGCAGAGACGTGTAGAGAGGCCACACCCCTTTTACACCTCTCTGCAACGCAGCTCTGTGGCGCTTTCTGGATGTACCTGTTGGGCTAGTTGGCCCCCAGGGACCCTCAGGATTGAAGGGATTTAATTCCCCATCTTAAAACGCGCCACGGGGCCTGTTTGCACACATGTAACCTGAAGCCCCGCCCTCCCTTCACCACTGTGCAAACGCGCCCGTGGCGCGTTTTAAGTTGGGGATTAAGTCCCCTTGAATCCTGAGGGTCCCGGAGTCCAACTAGCCCACCATATACCTCCAAAAAGCGCCACAGAGCTGCGTTGCAGAGAGGTGTAAAAGGGGTGTGGCCTCTCTACACGTCTCTGCAACGCAGCCCCTGGCGCATATTGGAGGTTCCTGGTGGGCTAGTTGGCCCCCAGGGACCCCCAGTATTCAAGGGAATTCGTTCCTCTCTGCAAACGCGCCAGGGGCGCGTTTGCAGAGTGGTGAAGGAAGGGGGCGGGGCCTGCGGGCCCGATCGTTTTAAAAAAATAAAAATAATTTTGTCCCCTGAAGGGGAGCTGTGTGGCCCCCCTTCCTTCTTCCTGTTTTTATGCCCTGGGGACCCCATCCCCCAGGGCCTTACCCCTTTTTAAATTTTGTATTAAAAAAAACGGGAAGGGGGCCGCGTGGCCCCCTTCCCTGGGCCTGTATTGGCCCCGGGGACCCCATCCCCCGGGGCATGGCCTCTATATTTTTTATTTTGAGGGGGCAGCGTGGCCCCCTCCTCTGGCCATTTAAGGCCCCGGGGACCCCATCTCCCGGGGCCGGCCTTTACGTTGTTTTTTTCTTTTTTTTTTAAATTTAATTTGTAGAGGAGGGGGCCACGTGGCCCCCTCCCGAGCCACTACTTGCCCCGGGGACCCCATCCCCCGGGGCTGGCTCCTCTCCGTTGGGGACTGTGGGGGGTCCCCAATCCCCCACAGTCCCGCCGGCTCCCCACGTCCCTTGGGAGCCGGCATTGCTGTTCCACATGGGGAGCAGCTGACATGCTGCTCCCCATGTGGAAAAGCAATCGCTTTGGATATTGGAAGAGAGAGCAGGTTTCCCTGCTCTCTCTTCCAATATCCAAAGCAGTTTGCTATGGCAGGACGGGAGCCGCGAGGCTCCCGTCCTGCCATAGCAAACTACAGTGTCCCGGGGTAGGCACCCCGGGACACTGCAGGAGCCGGCCCTGGGGGTGGTGGTCCCCAGGGCCATCAAGGGCTCCAGGAGGGGGCCGCGCGGCCCCCTCCCATTCAGTACACAGCCCCGGGGAGGTGGTGGTCCCCGGGGCTCTGGGGTCCGTAACGGACCCCCATATTAAAATGTTTAGTGCCCCGGGAGGCGGCGGTCCCGGGCGTGTGGGGGCTGGAGCCCCCACACAGGTTTTGTTTTTAATTTAAAAAAAGCCCCGGGAGGTGGTGGTCCCGGGGGCTGCGGGAGGGCTCAGAGCCCTCCCGCACCATTTTTTAAAAAGCCCCGGGGGGGTGGCGGTCCCCGGGGCTTGGGGGCCCTTTGAGGCCCCCACACATTAAATTATCCCCCCACCATGCCCCCGGGACTTGGGCCACCCGAGGGCCAGTAGCTATCGAGCGCGGGAGACCGCGCTTCGATTTTCCGGCAGGATTCGCGCACCCTGAGCGCATCCTGCCGATTTTTTTTTTTTAAATGCTTTTTTTGCCCAGGGGGTCCTTGTGGGACCCCCTGAGCAGGCCTAGGGGTTAGGGTGTTTCTACCCTGCCCCCTTTGTGCGTTTTGCGCACTTGTTTCTTTTTTTTCTCGGCGGGATACGCGCACCCTAAGCGCATCCCGCCGATTTAAAAAAAAAAATCTTTTCTGCCCAGGGGGTCCTTGTGGGACCCCTGAGCAGACCTAGGGGTCAGGGTGTTTCTACCCTGCCCCCTTTTGCGCTTTGCGCACTTGTTTCTGTCCCTCGGTTCTACCGAGGACAAAATGGCTGCCAACACTTCCTGAATCGGAATGTTGACAGCCAGCTGACAGCCAATTAGCATGCAGCTCGTGATCGGGACGGTGCGCGCAGGGTGCGCTGAGGGTACGCGTATCCGACGCGCCCATAGATATATATGTACTTTTACTTTTGATTTTCTCAGGAACTACTGAACGGATTTACACCATTTAAGCAAAAGGCACCAGTCTGAACCAAGGACTACCTCTTTGCCAAATTTGGTGTAATTCCGTTCAGCAGTTCGGGCTGTAGCTGCGACTAAAGGTTCCTATGGAAAAATGAATGGGGAAAACGCGTTTTGGGACCCCCTTTTCTCGGCCCCGCTTCACGTATCACCCCGAGACTTTCAGGGTAGGAGCGGAGCGGAGCGCCCCAACAAGTTGGAAACTTTCACGAAGATTCGTCAACCGGCGCCAACGTTATTTCAAATAGAATGTCGCGGATTTCCTATGGATAATAGGTTGTAACTATAACTATCTACTGGCGACCGCCAGTAGATAATATATATATCTATATATATATATATATATATAGGCGAATGTGGTGAACAAGCAAATAAACTAAAATCAATGCACAAAGACTGGGTTCGCCTCCGTTTGTTCCCAAGGTGAAGGGAAGTGGCAGAGAACGGTGGAGTGAAATATATATATATATATATTTTTTTCCCAGCCATGACCTGTCCATGAGTAAAACAGGTTCTGTCACAGCACAGGATACCAATTCCTTTAACCACTGAGTTTTATTCCAATGCTTTAGCCAAAATGACGCGTTTCGGCCGAGGCACCGGCCTTTTTCTCATAACCTGGGTGCCATATTGAGCTCACTTAAATAGTGTTACACAGATCACATGGTGCATGGACATAAAAGAAAACTGCGAGTGCATCTTTTCTTAAGATTATTATGTCAGTATCAACTCACTAACATTGTCCATGTCGACCCTGCAAAAGTTGAAATACCACAGCTACTGCAACTAATAAATGCAATACTGCTAATGACTGCACTTTTTCGATGTTTAAACCTTGAAGACCACCGGTTAAATATCAAAGATAAGTGTCAGGTCTTCATAGTAAAACCCCAATTAATGCAAAACTCCTCGCAGCACAGATAGATAATGCAGAAATCTTCGAACTCGGGTCACGATCTGTGCGTGTTGAGCTCGATATTGTAAGTACAATGTGCCCAAATCACTAATTAAACACCAAAAGAACGGAAAGTACATACATTTTAGAATTCATCTGTGCTAGTTCAACAGACGCTCCACTATGCAAATGCAAAATAGGGAAACATTCTTTCTCCCCACCAGGTGCTGCCCAAGTTCAACACAAGCACATTATTTAGTTCATTGTCCTCGTTTAGGTCGAGCCTGAGCCAGCGCACAAGCGTTGCTCTGGCGATCTGTTGTAGGTACTGTACGGAGGAGAAGCCCCGCCCACATTTGTCCTTGGCTTGTGTCTCTGTCCTTCCTAACTGCTTGCGTCTGATTCCTTAATAGGCCTGTTAGTCCCTCCTTAGTACAGCCATGTCGTCATTTGTACCCTCCCATGGCTACTGGCCCCTTTACTTGGTTGTTACACGGAGTGTGTTCTATTTTCTTTATTGAGTTCCTACATTAGGCAAAGCAGCCGGGACAATAGCGGCCGCTTGTTTCCAATGCCATAGGTCTTGCATTTAAATGCGAGACCTATTGTATTGCAAACATTTTTTTAATTTTTTTTTTAATTTATCTTTTTATTAAATCAGCAATCATGTGAGTGAGATACAATACAGTTTCATTAATTTCAATTATGCATATGATAAGTTGTACATTGGCAGTCAGTACTTTATATAATATCACTTCTTGTTTATCATGTCTCAGTACCTCCCTGGCATTCAACATATATTGCTTTAACTTTAAGCTTGTCACAGCATAAATCACAATTTGTCCATAATCCGGGACAGAGAGGAAATTTCGCAAGCGTCAACAACCAGTGTGAACGGTGTGCTAAACTTATATTCTATGACCTTGGTCCCTTCTCTTGGACATTTCCAATTCCTCCGATGGTGAAGCACATAACTCGCCTCTATATGCATTCCATCCACCCCATTTTTTATCCCATTTTTTGGGGCAGCCTCTGGCCTTGTAAACATCTGCAAACATTTTTTTAATTAACTTTACACTATTCAGCATGGCGCCCATTTCACGAGCGCCATGCTTTCAACTTTAAAGCTCCATCTCTCCGTAGAGTGCCCTCCCTCCCACCACCAAAAACAGGCTGCCTATTGAACTCTCCTCCCACCCCCGCTGCCAGGTTAAGGAGTTCGTCAGCAGCCGGGTTCAGACTCTTCCGCTATGTTTTGCTTGCAGCTTGGATGCTGCATTTCTCCGTAGGGTGCCCTCCCTCCCCTGCTGTCGAGTTAAGGAGACTGCCGCTTCGTCATCAGCCGGGCTCAGCCTCTGTCGGGATCACCGCTTCAGCTGCAAGAGCCACGGTGATCAGCCGCTGAGCCTGCCTCAGACCTGCCCACCTCCCCTCCTCCTGTTAGAATAGAAAAATATGCTTTAGCATTGTTTTACGTAAGTTAGCATTCGCGGCACCATTTTGTGTAAGGGCGCCATTTTGTATTACAAATGAAACTAATCCTTTGCCATTTCCGAGAAACG
This sequence comes from Calotriton arnoldi, assembly GCA_963921515.1. Taxonomy (NCBI): domain Eukaryota; kingdom Metazoa; phylum Chordata; class Amphibia; order Caudata; family Salamandridae; genus Calotriton; species Calotriton arnoldi. The sequence goes on from CAWUFW010005453.1 coordinate 674,014, forward strand.
GCCTTCTCTAGGTTATGTTTCTTCGGAGCTGAGTTCTGTTACACTAATGAATGCACTGTTCTTATTAGCGCATACCTTTCCTTTAGACGTAAGCCTTCTCCCACTTGTCTAGTGGTGGGTACAGGCAGAGTGACCTTGGATAGTAGATAAGGTGTGCCCAGCCTCAGCATCGAAACTTACTCCTTTGTAATTTACTGTCCAGCTGCATCTCTTTGGAAAATTCCATGGTGGGCGTGTTTTCATTGGTTTCAAACTGTACATAATGTATCGTTATGCTTGCTGATGTCAGTCCCTGTGCAGCACTCCTAGCGACTGGGCAGACAGGGCTCCGCTCTGAGTGTACTTTGAATAAACTGTTATTGGTTTGTATTCTCTACTGTCTGACCGACTCTTCATTTGGTATGGAAGGCTGAGAAGGTGGTCGTGAGTGACCGGGGTGACCCTAATTTGGCCACTTCCTTCACTCCCCTGCAGCTGCCCACAACACCAGAAAGAGTTGTTGCCGACAGGAACTCCGTGCAGTAAGTATTGAATTAACCCCATGCTGTTTGTTGCTATTTTTTTGGTAGGCACGGGGACATTTTTAGTGATTTGCCCAGAATCACAGGATGTGGAGCAGACGCCGAGACTCGAAACAGGTACCCCAGGTTCGAGGTCGGCAGCTCTAGCCGTGAGACCACATCCTCTGCTTATTTCAGCTGAACTGTTGTGCAAACATCTGTGATGACAAATATGTATGGGCGTGCTGGTTTGTGCCATGCTCTTTCAGTTGTTGGTTGTGAGTGAGGATGGGTAGAGAAGGGATCAAATCCAAGCACTATACTGAAGAGATATACTTCTTTAGTAGTTTGGAGGGGATGAAGATCTGTGACACTGAACGTGAATCCTGAACGGCTTCATTTCTATTTATGTGCGGTTTGGGCCAAGCCTCGTAGGTTACTAGTTTTCAGTGGTTATCTCCTTTGGGACAAACACCGGGGCGTAAGGATTGCGTCAGAGGCTCAGAGCACAGATAGAGGGGAGAGCAGCAGAATATTGAGCAGGCCACTGACAGAATGATGCTGTCTGCTGTCCATGGATGAGTATTGTCAAGAAGATGAGCTGTGGACGGTATCGAGTTTTGTTGTTTATTTGTGTAGCGCTTTGTGCTACTCAGAGGGGGCCTCAAAGCGCTCAGGGGGAAAGGAGAGATGCAAAGAGAGACAAGATAGCGAGAGGGGTGTTAGTGGATGGAGATCTGCCCACAAAACACTACCAATTCACTGGACCCAGCAGTGCAAATCCCTCTTTCATTATGATTTTTTTTTTTAAACAAGACGGTCTTCATTACTTCATCGAAGGGCTGGTACTACTTTAAGGCAGCTGTAATTTGCCCTGACTCCACAAAGGGCCGTAAAAGGTTTAGTAAATTACCTCAAAATGGCCTCGTTTCTGGAGAATTGGAGCGCGCAAAAGGCAAAATATAATTTCGCCAGTATCTCAGAACATCCCTGCAGCAGAGCCGATGGGCATTGTTTTTGTGTATGTATTAAACAAAATAGGGTTCAAGTCCTGGCCACCACTGTACAAGCTGTGTGATCTAGGACAATACACCTGTACCTGCCGATAACTCAATTGTCATTTCAACAAACAAATATCAAGTTTCCAAAAGTTACAGGCAAAAGGGGTCTGGCAATTTGGACAAAAATGTGACTGTTTTTTTGTGCGGAACCACCTGACTCTTTAGCCATTACTCAAGCTTTCGCCATCGGAAGCAGTCGGTAGTGGGAGAGTAACTTGCCCTACAAATCTGACTGGAGCTGTGTACAGACGGTTATACAGTAGAGACAGTTGAGTAGGTAAATACCAAGCGATGTGATGCCAGTTCTGAAATCATATGAAGATAGATCATGTTTTGCTGAGGCTCTAATTGCTGTCAGGACAGCTCTTTAGGTTAAGGGCGCTGCTGCGTAGATCCGTATGAAATGAAACCCGAGGTCGGATTTCCTATATACACATGATTACCATTAAACATTTACTGTACATAAAAGCGCAGGGCCAGGACATGAGTATATTCCAGATGGGAGTGGCGCAAGACAAAGCTTTGTCATAAAATTAGATTTGCATGGGAGGCTCAGCAGTAACTCCATGTGAACCTGCCCCGGCGGACACTGTTGATTGTACGATGACTCGTGTCTGAAATGTTGATGCTGCAATTGCAGTCTTCTCTGTGGAAAGAGCTCGACTGCTCCTTGGAGCTACGTCATTATATCAATTGCAAAAAAAAAAAAAAAACATTACCACGAAAGAGTCTGACGATTAACCCCAGGACTGTGGCCCTTTAGTAGGACTCGTTAAAGCTGCAAAATAATCTCAAGGCTCGTGACCTCACTGCTTGTGAATACACGAGACTTTCTTCTAATCCAAATTCCCCCATTTTACCTAACCGTGTTATCAAGGGTAAATCACTTTACCTAATTGGCTCCTCAGATCCTATATCTGCAGTTTTTTAGCTACACCTTGTTTAATGAACATTTTACCCAGGAGTTGAATGGTGCTCATTTTGTCAACCTCTGGATGTTGAAAGGCCGAACTGGTGAGGGTAGGATTTAAACATGCAAGCTCTGCAACCCCCCCTTTCATAGGGATGAAACAAGGAGGCGAGCTCAGTCAGGGTTCAAGTTGGTGACCTGAATGTTACACAGACGTCTTCTGCAGGTGCATTAAGCCACTCACCTATCCCGCCAGCTACTTTTGGTTTTTAACAGCCCACCACAGACCCAGAACCAGTACTCCCCATATGAAGACGAGGTTGAGCCAGCCTCCGATGACGGCCACCCAGATAAGCTTGATGCCCACCGCCTCGCAGAGGTGGAACCAGATGGGGAAGAAACTCTCGTAAATGCGAGACCGATTGCATTGCAAATGCTTGTTTTACTTTTGGTGAGTCGCAAGTCCCTTCTAGCAATGCATGGGAGTGCGTGAAAGAAATAGCTTAAACACATATGTGTGTGTATATATATATATATACACACATACATATACACACATACACACACACACACCAACTATATGTTCCTGATGAATGAAAGTGCGGTGGATGAAGCAAAGTTGAATGGTCAGTGGCTTCTGGTACTCATCAGAAACAATGTACTTTGTGCACACTGGTGATGATGATATTGTGGAGAGCACAAACATGCACCTGCACATGCCTTGGCACGAGCTGTGCATTCTTCGGACACATAAGGTTTTCTAGAACTTTCTGTATGATGTTGGTCGGGCAAACACCACCCATATTCTTTATTGAAGTTAATGGGCTGCTGTGGATACCACTCTACAGCTCAAAGGTTTTTTAACACTAAAACAGGGGGGGTGGGTTATCAGGGCTCCAGTCAAAAGGACCTACTGCTCTGCCTTTATGTCAATACGTTTTGCTTTAAAGGTGTTGTCATTGAATTCTGCCTCTTAACTTATAGGGTTCATTATACGGGGCACCTTTAGAATTAAATATGTTTGATTCACTCCTGTAACTCAATCATTATTTTCAGCAGACTTTATCCCGACTAACTTGCCTGAATACTGCTAAGTGGAACTTTTTCTTACCTAATTCAATAAAAGCAGATGTAATTCAACATATTCAGTCTGATTTTTTGGGGGATTTTTTTACATAAGTTTCTTTTCCTATTCTGTTGTTTTGCCTCAACCCAGGCCTGGTCCCTCGTCTCTTCTGGTGAAAAGAATCAGCCTCCTGTAGTATCCACAAACCGAGCCGCTTTGTAACTCTAAACTCTGTGTGTGACCTTTCAAAGCCTGGATTTGTTTTCAGCTTTATTGCTGACATTCTAGATGAATTACAACCATCACTTGGCAAGCTTTGCTCCATACAAACGACCCACTGGAAAGTAAATATGTTCCCTGCATGAAAGCCGGTCAACCAAAGGAGTACAGCTATTGTTTGGACTCCATCAACTGTGAACGATCTGCTTCACTGATACACTTTCCAAGCACGTTTTCAGCCCATAAAAATGACCCAAATTGCATCTCTCAGTTTCAAACAGCCACATCCTTCATGCATATTCGTTGTTTAGTATGAAAAGCCCCGCCCCATATCAATCTGCTCCAGAATCTGCTCACACTGCTCACACCCTGTGACCTGAGTACGTCAACAATGGACAGCCTTTGGAGGCATGTTTGTATGAATTATATCTGTGCTCCTGGGTAGTTTGTTTAAGGGTATTTCATCCATGAAAGTCATCCTTTTGATAATTCAGAGAAAGAATAAAGGTAGAACACAACGGAGAAGCTAATATATGTGCATGGGGTATATTTACAAGGGGATATAGCCACCAAAACGTCACTTTTACAAAGCGGTGTTAAGCCGCTCAACGTGGCTTAACGCCACCTTGTAAATAAGGCCCCTTTTCGCGCTTCACTTAGGGTGAAAGGAGCGTGCAATGGGTCTTGCCGTGGGCGTTCCACCGCAACACCCATTGCTTTTTGACGCTGCTCCATATTTACAAGGAAAGGGCAGCGCCCAAAAATAAGGTCAGGTAAAACTTGGTCTAAGGATTATTAATTTTTCCTCGTATTTTGCTTTTTCTATGTGTGCTGCATTTTGCAGCACACATTGAAACAGCAAGTCGCCTTTCAAGATTGTTTATGTGCAGGAAGGTTTCACTTCCTGCACATAAACAATCCCCCCTGCAGCGCAGGAACCCTTGCAACATGGAGCAAGAGTGCCTGCGTTGGCAGCTTTTTTAGCGCCAGCTCTAAGGGAAACACAGGGGTGCCCTGTATTATTGTAAATACGGCGCATCCATGCGTTTAAAAAATGTTGGAGCACAGCGTTACCAATTTTGGCGTCACACAGTGCGCCGACATTTTATTGTAACTATCCCCCATAGCGTGTGTATCTGAACAAACATTTGTACAACTTGGTTACTCCTGGCTCTTCCAAATCAGAACTGAAGTTCTTAAATACTAATGGCCTTCATTGGAGTTTGGGGGAGCTGGATCACTGCCAGGTTAGCAGCATAGGCCCCTGCAGCCCCTGTAGCCCATGAAGGGGCCCAGCCCTACAGGGACCCCCAAACCTTAAGGAGGGGGGCCTCTTTCAGCTCATGTCCAATGACTATCTGTGAGATATGGGAGATTTGGGGACCCCTCATAAGATTCTGCAGTGGGGCCCTTCATTTTGTGTTATGCCACAGAGCACTGCTGTAAATCTGTGTTTTTCTTGCCCCACCAAATTCGTGGTTATCTTGCTCTAGAGTCAGGGGAAGCGATATGCATTGGTTGTGCCTTGGCTGGCTCCGCCAGTGTAAACCACTGACCTGGCGACCTGTCCGCCAGTGTCACCAGGTCACAGTGATGGTCATTCTGCCCTATTGAGAGCGGGGTGATTACATTCATTTTCCCTGCTCATGTTCACCATGTAATCCATGTAGAATGGACCCGAGCGCAGAGAGCAATACATTCTACATGGGGAAAAAACTTCCTGCACATTGAGACCATGTATTTTTTTGTTTCTCTAAACAGAACAGTTTGCAGAGGGAGTGCTTTAAAAATGGGGCCTGCTCAGAAAATCTTCATTGCTCTTAAGAGAGCTGCCATTGCAGCAGCAACCTTCACAGCGGAAAACGGGGAGCATTAAATAGGGTAGGCAGCCCTCCATCAGGGTGGTGGGGGCCACAGCCCAGTGGCATAGGCTCGATGCCACCCCCCGGGAAAGGGCGCTCTGAGGGGTTGGGGGCCAGGCCCCCTGAACTGCAGGGGCTGCAGGGGCCTGTGTTATGCCCCTGCTCTGAATTCATGCCTGCAAAACCCCGTTGTGTATCGGGATGCAAATAATTCAATGGTTTAAGATGTACATGCACTAGCCAATATCAACACATGCATGTCACTCTGTACATGCCTAGTTCTGTTTGTGATGTGTGGGATGTGTGTGTTTTCAATAACCCTGGGCAAAGCACTACGCTACGCTCGCGTAGTTTGCGCTACTTCGCACAACGCGAATTGCACGTAGCACAGTGCAAACACGCGTAGCGTAGCGTAGTGCAGCGGTCATTTTGCTTGCTCGCGGTCCTCAACGTCAAGTTGGTGACCGCGAGCAAGCAAAATGACATCCCGGCGAGACTTTTCCTCGTTCGCGATCAGCAACATCAAGTTGCCGATCGCGAGCGTGGAAAATAAACCTCCCGGCGAGATTCTCAACGCGGGAGGTCAGGTTTCTCATTGCGAGTGGTCGCGTATGCTCGCGACCGCTCGCGATGAGAAACTACCAGTCCGCGTTGAGAAAGCTGCCGCTCGAGTAAAAATCTACTCGAGCGGCAGTAAAAGACAGCTCGCACTGTGCAAGATGCCGTTTCAATGATTGCACAGTGCGGACAAGCATCCGGCACTGTGCAATCATTGCGAACAGTGCACTACGCAGTTCGCGTAGTGCTACGCGTAGCTCGCGTAGTGCGAACTGCACTTTGCGTAGCTTCGCGTAGCGCTACTTCGCGAACTACGCCCAGGCTTAGTTTTCAACAAAGCTACACCAGCGCAAGTTGGGTAATTGGTTTGCTAATCACACCCTATGTTCTGGGTGATTGATCCAAAAAACGTCCTCCTTCTGCTGCTTTCGGGCATCAAGCCATTCCTCAGGAACCATGGAAGCCTTAGTTTTATTGTTCAATATCAAAGCGTCTATTAAAATATCAACATACATTCTGAAATACACAGAAAGCAGGCCCATCACGCCAGATGACATTGCTCCTCCGTTTCCTCCGCCATATACAAAGTCTCATAAAAACGACCGAATATGTGAGCCTTTTCGGTGTCGGCCACTGTGCTCTCTCCCGTGTCATCTCTAATTTCGCCAAAATATTCCATCTCTCTCTTAACCCTCAGTTGCCGCGCCAAATGGGAGCCCTCCTTGCTAACCTGGTTACATCCCGTCCATTGAAGGTGCAAAAGGGTAATTTCGGACCGGTTAGTGAAAAAGCACTTAGCTCCCCCCTGACTGCCATTACCTTCCGTTGTTGTGCTAGAGTCGGATTTTCTTTGTGGGATTTCTTCACCGCTATAAGTTCCGTCTCTAGCGTCTGCCACTCCGCGGCTCTCTGCTTATTCAAACACAAGTTCAGGGCTATACATTGTCCTCTCAGCACTGCGTTAAAGGCGTCCCAGGTGTTTGAGGGGGAGGTGTCGCCTGCGTTGTTGAGCTGGAAGTATTCCCTAATCGACTTTCACAAGTCATCTCTTAAGAGTTAATCCCTAATTAGAGATCCGGGGAAGAACCATTGACAATATCTGGGTGGTGGGGCCTGCCAATCTATGGTCGTTTCCAGGGGGCGTGGTCTGACAGTGTGATGGGGTGTAATGTCGCGGCATGTAGCTCCTAAACTAGAGTGTTGCTCACAAAGACATAGTCTATGTGTGATTAGCTACGGTGTGAGTGTGAAAAAAAGGTGTTGTCCCTGCCATTTGGGTGTAGTGCTCGTCAGGTGTCCACCAGACCTAGGGCTCCAAATTTCTTCTTCAGTGCTCCGTAGAAACTGCCAGTGTTATGTTGGGATGGGTACGTGCTATCCAGATTGGGATCCCAAGTCAAATTAAAGACGCTCAATACCACAATGTCACCCTCCGCGAAGCCCCCCAGCATGTCCAAAATTGTCTGCAAGAATGGAGTTTGATTAGTGTTGGGGGCGTAAAGTGTGGCAAAGATGGAAAGACGTCCCCTGAGGTGACCCTTCACCATAACTATCCTACCCTCTTTATCCGTTTTACAGCCCAAGGGATTAAACTTCAACAACGTGTGAAAGAAAAGTGCCACCCCATTACATTTAGAGTTTGTGGATGATTTGTACATCAGTGGATATACTCTGTGTCGAAGTCCATGGTCTTCCGATCGTTTCAAGCGGGTTTCCTGGAGGGCCACTACATCGTGTCGCCTATCTGTTATATATTTCCATATTCTATGGTGGTTCGCGGGCAAATTCAGGCTCTTCACGTTCCTCTTTAGTGCGGTAATCACCATATTTAAGCCCTGTAGTGCAAGTGCCTATTAACCCACAGATCTTCCTCTTCCTTCCCTCTCCCCCCGCTATCCCCTTGGGATGGGAAATTATCTCTTGTCCCTCCCTCTTACCCTTCACTTCCAACCACGAAGGTAGAATCCCATGTACCAGTAATAAACAAAAATCAAAACCCCAAACTGTAATGTGTAAAGGAAAAATTCCATACAAACTGAACATTTCCATTGTAGTATAACTTCTATTCGAATACTGTGGTCAGAACCGGCTAAGGCAATTCAACATTAGCCTATGAGTATTGGGAAAAGTAATTGATAAAAAAAGGCATGTCTGAGGCTGTATCTACACCCTAGGTGTGTCTTTCAGTGTGTAGTCCCCTATTCGTTGAGTCCAAGGTCGTTGCATCAAGGCCTGCTCATTGCATTGCAATGAAGGGGTCTCAACTCAATCATGCAACTAGAGGTGTCTCTGTTCCCCCTGGCCGATTTAATAGGATTAGTTCTCAGTGTTTCCTCTGTGATTTTGTGCTCGTCTGGGTTTGCCATTGATGTTTGTCCTTTGCTGGCTTTGATGAGCTTGAGGATTCCCCAGTTCAATCCCCAGTCTCTCGCTCCGGGCTAAGAAATTGTAGGTGGCGGATCAGTGTGGCCAGCGCAATGTCCTGGAAGAGCGTGCATGTCTCCCCCTGAAAGGAGACATCCCCTACTTTGTGTGCTGCCTGGAGTATTGCATCCTTCACCTTGAATGAGTAAAGCTTGGCCAGGACATCCCTTGGGCGTCTCTGTGATCCCTCCTGCCCACACAATGCACTCGCTCAATCTTCACCTTGTGGTTCGTGGTAATGAGCAGCTCCAGAGAATAGGCACTCTACGAATGCCTCTAAGTCCGGGCCTTCCGTCCCCTCCGCCAGATTGCAGATCCGGATATTGTCTCTTTGGGACCTGTTTTCTAGGTCTTTGCACTTCAGGACTGTGGCATGGAGCTGCGTCCTCCATTTTATTTGCTTGGTGTTCCAACTCCTGCACCTTGGATTCCAGGTCTAGTGTCCTGGTGCCTGCTGAGTCCATGTCACCTTCAATCGTTACTAGACGATTGTTGATGTCTGTCTTAGGGGACTCAAGAGAGACAGTCAGGCCCGCTTTCAATTCTTCTCTGAGCTCTCTCTTAAAGTCCTGTAAGGATGCTAGAATATCTTCCTTAGTCAAGGCCATTGTGTCCTCTGTGCCGTGGGCTGGGGAGCCGCTCTGTGCTTCTGCTGGGGCAAAGTAGCTGGATACTCTATTCTGTTGGGTTTTCTTCAGTGGAATAGGGGCATCAGATCTGGGGTCACGATGTTGCTTAGGTCTCTGGACCTGCAGAGTCTTATGTGTGCAACCACTTGGGCTTGTTTCACGCGGTAGCAGCATATTCCACCTCTCGACCTGAGCCTTGACTCTTTGTCTCATCCAGGGGTGACTACATATTGTGCATTTAGCTATCATACTATGGGCCTCTGAAATCTTTACTTTTTATGCAGGCCCCTCAGAGAGTAACCATTGCTGAGTTCCTTTCACCCTCCCCTTGAAGTCTGGCTCTACGCCGCTCCGCGCTGGGTCATCAGAGCCTGCAAACAAAGTGGGGATCAGAGGCTAGATTCCCATCTAACTCTGGATTCATGCAGCGGAGGTAGGGGAGGGCTGCATTATACGCCTGGGGCCAGGATGTGCATTCAGCTGATAGTGGCAGTGTCCATGGAGCAGAGTTATTTTTACTGGGCCGGCTCGCTGCCATCTTAGAGTCAGGCACTGGCTGTGGTGGTCACAGGCTCTGTTGGGGCAGTGACTTCACTTGGAGCTGTGCTGCCGTCCCGCCATTTTCCCCAGTGGTCTCGCCACATACCTCAGCTCTCGAAGGTACCTCGTTCAGTACGTCTCTCTCCTGTCCGGCCTGGGCTGTGCCCTCCTCTGCTCCTTCCTTCTACTCATTCATCCGCTCGTCGCAGCAGCCAGCCCAGGTCTCGCCCCGGCAGATGTCGTACAACTGCGGCGTTTGGTCTATCACTTCCTGGAGGGGTCCCGCTTAGCAGCTGGTAACCTCCGCTGCTCGCCCCGCGTTCACTTAGTCTCTCCAATGTGTTCCGCCGCATTGCCCCTTCAGCCCATCCAGGATCAAGGTGCCCGATACCTTCTGCTGCCCCCGCTATGGTGCCAGCCGTTCGGAATCTGCAGGCATCTGCCGGGTGTGGAAGACAATCGCACACTGTCTAATATTCACTCCGCCTATGTCGCCTTCTGTGTCCCTTCCATGTCACTGGGAATGCATGTTTTCCTGGTGATTTATTGCCTGTATTGCGGAGCCCTCATGGATCACGTCCACTCGGCCATCTAGGTTGGCCATGCCCCCCCCATCAACTTATATTTTGAGCAGTTGTAACAAGTAATCAAGAACGGATTAAATTCTCAAATAGGAGGTAGATTTTCAGATTCGTTTAATAATGCTTTTTTGCCACCAATAGGCTCCTGATAATTGATCCTTTTTGATTTGCTACACGCAGACCATGCTGAAACACTATTGAAGATAATAACTGAGTTGAACAAACGAATGTCAAAATATTCTGTCACATGCATTCTTACAGTTATCTCTAGCCACCACTATGTACCTCTTCTGCAGTCCACAAACATGTGACTTAGATTTGCTTCTGGTGAGTTGACTATCTTTTTCGTGAAGACTGCAGGGCATGTTTATGGGATTGGTGGCACAGGGCAGAAAGTTACCTTGCTGAGCTGCCCTGCGCCATAGGGAAAGGGCAGGAATGAGCCATATTTAACCAATACGGTGCATTCCTGTCCTTGCCCCCTGTGCCTGTGCCATTTCAGCTGGCTAGCACCAACGCAGGAAGCCTTGCACCGAGGTGCAAGGGTGCCTGTGTTGTCGACAGGATTGTTTTGTGCAGGAAGGGGCACCTTTCTGCACAAAAACAAACTATAGAGGCGTTTTCCTCTATGTATGTTGCATTTTGCCGAACACATAGAAAGAGGAACAAACAAGGAGAAATAAAGATATTTCTCCTGGTTACGCCTCACCTGGGGAGGCGTAAGAATTTGACGCATTCCCAGGTTTACAAGTCCTTGTAAATCTGGGTATGCATCAAAAACCATGGAAGTTGCATGGGAACACCCACCGCAACGCTCATGGAACGCCTCCCTTGCACAGACTAAGGCAATGCAGCGATTTGCGCTGCTCTGCCTTATTCCATATTTGTGAAGCAATATAAAGCCAGGTGGCTTTGCTAGGCTTCATAAATATGACCTACGTCACTTTGCGTGGTGCTAGCATGATGCAAGGCCCTCATAAATATGCCCCCTAGTTTGAATAGTTTGCTTGTACTCTACTATGATCTCATTAAAATTCACAGCTAGGTATCAAATGTTTGCATATTAATGTTTTTCGAACAGACAACAGATATCTTTGCCAAACAGCTGAGGGGATGGCATAGTTTAGCTCTCTTTCCCAATCCAGCCTGCTTCTCCAGAAGTTGATGATTTTAATGTGTTATGATTTTATTTTTGAAGTAACTCATTATTTGCTAATCCTCTTGAATATGTGGTATTCGCTAAAGATTCTGTTGGTCAGTGAGTAGATTGTAATTTGCCTTCTCATTTAAGAGAAAATGTAGGCGCTGTTTTAGGAGCAAATGATTACGTGCATGTAAATTAGGGGTCCGCATAACTCGCAGAATTCAGTGTAGTGTAATCATGCGGAATTACTCGAGAATTCAGAGAGATTAATCTTAATTACGCTAGAAGAGTAATTCTGCATTTAGCGCTATTTCTTTGTGCAAAAATGCCTCCTCGCATCCACAATGGGTGCGAGAATGCATTTTGTGCCAAGAAATAATGCTAAATGCAGCAGAACACAAATAGTGGGTGCAAGGAGCCTATTGCACTAGCTAAATGTGCTCTTGGGGTAGGATTTTCTCCCCAATTTACTCCTGGGATTTAGTGATATTTTCAGAGTACAAAATGCTACCTTGTGTCCAACATGGGCACAAGAATGCATTTTGCGCTAAGAAATAATGCTAAATGTGCTCTTGGGGTAGGATTTTCACCCTACTTACTCTCAGCATTTAGCACTATTAGCTGAGTGCAAAATTTGTGTTCAAAATGGATGCGAGGATGCATTTTGCACCAAGAAATAGCGCTGAATGTGCTCTATCTGTAGGATTTTTTTCTCCCAAAATTATTCATAATTACGCCAGCAAGAGTAATCATGTAATTATCAGTAATTTCCGGTAAAAGAGTAACATGGAATTCGTGAAATTGCTCTGATTACTCAAGCGTAATAGAAATTATGCCCAGGCCTAGTGTAAATTCATAAATGGAGTTAAAATCTGGGTATCGTCTACTCACCGGTTGACTGGCTTATTCAGATCAGTAAAGGCTTTTGCTCTCAATTTGGACATGTTGGTTTTCCCATAAAGGTGCCATGGAGGATAAATGTACATTGTATTTGTTGTTTTCAATCAGGTGGTGAAATACAGATCGAGGGCCCCATTTAATGGCATTTTGGAGTAGGACAGTGCAGCAAGGAACCTCACTGCACTGCCCTATGCCAAAGCGAAATGGCAGGAATGCACCGTATTTAAGCAATACATTGTGCATTCCTGTCCTTTTTGCCTGTGCTGGTGACGTTTTGGCAGCCTAGCGCCAACATAGGCACCCTTGCACCATGGTGCCTCCGTTGCAGGCAGGATTGTTTTTGGGCAGGAAGGGGCACCTTCCTCGACAAAAACAATCCTATGAGGCATTTGCCTCTTTCTATGTGTGCTGCAGAATGAGCTGAGCTTTGATGATATTTCTTCAGCAGGGGAATCCAAACCCTTCTAACCTTCTTCTTAGGCGACCATATGAAGTCACTGTCATGTTTGTGAAATATATGTATGTCTGATCTGTACATCATTCAATTAGTAATAAGTGTAAGGATAATGTAGTGGTATGGCTAGATGCTGAGAAAGTCATGCCTTTTAGAGGTAATGAAAAGAATGACTTTGAGCTCGAATTTCAGCAGAAATGTCAAAGCCTGATAGAAGGATCGATAGCTAACATCAACAAAAATTAGATTAGAACCCTGGTCCAGATTTAGGTCACCAGTCCTTACAGTGGTGTGTTGGAGGTGAGGAGGGGTCTGGTCTAACAAAGGATAGTCTATGCACCAATAGGATCATTGCTTTAAGTGGCATCATGGATGGTTTAAACATGTCTTTATGGGTGCTATGCTGGCCGACAAGCCAGCATGTTAGCTGACTGACTAAGAAGATCAATTCTCTAGGGTGATGACTGATGGTATTGGAAGTTGAGATTGGACTATGACCACCGAATAGAGGATAAGAAGCAGAGGCCCAGTTCCAAGAAGATGAACATGACTCAATGTGGGATGTTCTCCTATAGAATGAAGCTGTTTTGTGTGATTGGGCCAGAGGTCCTGGAAATGAAATCATTGTACAGGTTTACTGAATACAGCTAAATTATAGCTTGTGGGATGAAATACTAGTCAATAGAAATGGCTGCTTTCCCACACAACACACAAGTAATTGCTGTGACGTAGGAAATAAGTTAGGAGCACCAGTGGGGTTATGTGGGGTAAATTTCTGACACAGATGAATGATTTAGGCAGTTTTTTAAACCGCATGAAAAGCTCAAGTGTTATCCCAGTACAAACACCGAGACAAATAAACAGAAATAGATAAGGTAGACTAGACCAATGTTGAGGGCAACCATGTTTATGAAATTTGTGACCAGACACACTGCCGATGAAGAATAGGCATCTTGTTGCAAATGTTCACCGCTAGATTAGAAAAAGATCTGTACTTAATTGCTCTGCACTTAATTGCATTCATGGAAACTTGGGAACTTGAAGAAGTTTCAGATAGACAATTTAAGGTTGTGTTCAGGCCTATACCAGGAAAACCTATACCACAAAAAAGCAAGGGTTTGTGGTAAATGCCGCTCTGTCAGCCGAGTTCACAGAGTTTTGCAACTCCACTTAGTGTGCGAAGTTTGGCAGAAAAACTCGGCTACGTGGCAGAGCGCAGTATACCCGCACCCTAGCACTAGATGCTTAAAAACAATAACTTATTCTATCTTCCCTGGCCCTGCCATGGCTGTTACGAGAGCAGGCATTTTTGCTTGGATAATTTATGAATTGTGACCAATGCACAGTGCGCTAATGTGCCGCTCATTAAGCACAGCCAATGCCATCTCGGGTATCAGAAAGGCTGCGGCTGTCAACAGATGTATTTATATCCCACGAGAGTCACTGTTCCTATGAAGGAGAGGTAGAGAAGGAAACTGTAGTCGTTCTAATACTATGATTGCTGGGGACAGTGTGTCCTGATCTTGGTGCCCTCATACACCCCGAAGGATGTCATGCTTCATCATTGGGCAATACTCCTCGTCCCCAGCAATCATATTATTAGAACGACTGCAGTTTCCTTCTCTACCTCTCCTTCATAGGAACAGTGACTCTTGTGTGATATAAGTGTAACGTTCAGGAGCACGAGTCGCTGGATCTTTATTTAGCTCCCTGTCCCCCCCTTTTTGTTTAGTGCTGTCAACAGATGGCCTCACCAGCAAGGCGAGGATTAACGTCAGTGTTACCAATCAGAAGGTAGATAAATTCATTGTCAAAGGAGGACTAGAGCAACCAATCAGGTGTCTAGGGGGCCAATTAGCAATAACCGGCGATAATTATCGCTAAGCGCAGTTAGCGCTAGGATAATTATCGCCGGCTATCGCAGGTTTCTATCGCGGAGATAGGGTGCTATCAGCAACGCTTATCTCCAAAGCGATAGAAACCCTGGAGAACAGTGTGAATATCGCTTGTGAAAACAAGCGATATTCACACTGTGACCAGTGTTAGCTTGGCGATAGGGCGAGGGGATTTAGCCATGTAATCCACCTCCCATTGGATTACATGGCTAAGTCAGGTCTGGACCAGGCATTAACAAACCAGCGCTAAACGTGTTTAGCGCTGGTTCGATAATCACCTCCCCTGCCTCGCTAATAGGCGATAGCGAGCTTAGCGACTGTTTCCAGTCGCTTTTAGGTTGGGAACGCCTACTTTGCATGCCATTAGCGATAAATATCGCTGGCATGCAAGCGACACCTAACCCGGTCGCTATCGCCTAGAAGCTGTCGCTAACAGCAGTTAGCGACAGCTTGCTAATAGGGCGTTAGAATTATCGCCGCTTTAGCGGGAAAAGTCCCGCTAAAGCGGCGATAGAGCCCTTGATGATATGCCCCTCGGTTCCTTCCTTCCCTAGTCAGCATATCAGGTGATGGCCAAAGTTTTCCAAGCTGGCACTGCAGATAATCGGCGGCTTTTAGGTCACTTGGTGTGTGGGTTTTGTTTTGTGTGAGTGGATTTGGCGCTAGAGAAGCAGGACAGACTGTGGCGCAAGCTGGGAGTAAGCTGTGGAGACAAGATAGCCGACCCCTGCTGTCTTGAGGAGGTGAATGTCAACTTAGCTTCCCCTCCCTGCCAACATTAGTTTCAAAGGTGGGGAGAGGGCCCGGTATGTGCATAGACTTACACATCAATCGTGATGGCCGCTTCAGTTATCTAGTGTGGACTGAGGATGGAATGGTCTAGTGCACTGTTTCTCCTAAAAGTTGAAGAGTGTAGGTGAGTGAGGCGAATGGCATACTAATTGTACTTGCACAGTTACTGCACTAAGCTAGCTTTTGCGGTGGTAGAGCAAGCAGCATTTATTTGCATTTCTTTAGCAATTGAGCACAGGCTGTTGGGGTTGCTGCTCAGCATAATTGTAGACGGAGCTGATCTTGTTGTGTTGCTAATTATGCAATTAATGGGCCACGCCCACAACACTTGTTGCTGGCATTCTAGGCGGAGCAAGAAATACGGCGATACACCAATGTCATTCTAGCAGAAGGTTTTCTGCAGCTGTTGCGCACATCACTTTAGAGTACAGCTCACCCGCGGGGCCACATGAGCTAGTAAAAGAAAATGTTGGCGTTAGTGACGTGTTAAATTAGAAGCAGAGTGATTTTAGTCATGGTGTTTAAGGTAAAATGGGATGGCAGTCGATGGTTACAAAAACAAAAGTTGTGCGCATGCAAGAATGATTCTGAAGTAACGGATAGCCAAGCCAACACACGCCAGCAACAAAGCGACATCATAACTCCTAAATATCTTGTGAATTTCCAAGAACATTCTTTTTACATACATTAAACCATGAATGATGTTGCTCTACGCCAGCAACAAAAGCGGAGTTAGGCAAGCTGAGTGTGCAGTGACAACAATGCAATACTCTGCCCGCTTGCAAAACTCCGCGGAATTTGGCAGAGTTTGTCGGTAACTCCGCGGAATTCCGCGGAGTTGACCTCTGCGAGCTCGGCATAGGCCTATAAAAAAGCAGAACAATACCATCCAGAGCTTAATAGCAAATGTTCAGGCTTTAAAGGCAATCCTTTTCCCAACTGGACACCAGTGACATCTGGGCAGGCATTCCTTAATGGAGATCCACAAGGAAAATCAGAGAAAAAGTCTGGCAGCTGTGTCTTCAATAACATGAAGTCGTTGTTTCTGATCTGCCAGAGAGGTTCAGAGGAAGCAGACCAGCTGAGGATTGCACAAAAGATATGACCAAACAGATCACTAATTCTCTCAAATATCATACCTTATACCAGACAGTACAGTCCCATCGTCTATAGGCAACCATAGAACGTTCATACCAGACAACCTACCAGAGTTTTCATGTCTCTATTACAAGATGAAAACACCAGAACCATCTTTGCCACAAGCAGTCTGTGCCTGGGCAGGTCTGTGCTTCTCGGAGCACAGCTCATAAGCACTTCAAGATAAACAAATATGCACATGAGGAGCTCTAATCTAAGATAATGTAGGATCACTGATCGGAGGCCTGTTAGAAATGGGGGTCTCTAGTTGGCAAAGGCTTGCACCTTTGTTCAATTAGGGACCCTTCTTCCTAGTCAGGATAAGGGAGTTACACTCCTAAAATAACCCCTGCTCACCCCCTTGGTAGCTTGGCACGAGCAGTCAGGCTTATCTTAGAGGCAGTGTGTAAAGCATTTGCACATAACCGACAGTAATACAGTGTAAGCACTACAAAAGGACACCACACCAGTTTAGAAAAATAGCCAATATTTTTATATACAAGACCAAAAACGAGAAGAATCCACAATACGGTACTTAAAAATCTACAGTTATCAAAATACGCTTTAGAAACAGTTCCTTGATGTCGATAGCTCCGTCCGGGGCTATCACGGCGTCGTGAGCAAACAAATCCAAACAGTTCAGGCTGGTCGTGGCGTCGCGGACCAGCTACGGTGTCGGGAAGACCCGCAAACAGTACCTGTTAGAGATGCAGGGCGCCGAGGCCCTTGAAGTCAGTCGCTTTGCAGGTCGAGCTCCTTTCTGTTGGGATCAGGAGCGCTGGCGTCGGCAGGCGTCGGGTGCTGCGGTGCGAAGTGCAGCGGTGCGGCGTGCGGTGCCCTCAGGTCGCGGTGCGAGCAGCGGCTCGGTGGCGGCGTCAGATGGCGTCGTCGGTGAGACCAGGGTCACGGTGTGAGGTGAAGGCGGTGCTCGTCACGGTGCTGGCAGGTCACAGTGCAAGCAGCGGCGTCGTCGTTGCTGAAGCGCTGTCGTCGGCTGACGAACGGGAGTCGATGGTGCTCGCGTCGGGAGGCCAAGGCTGCGGTGCGGGACGAGGGCGGTGCGTCGTGTAACTTTACGAGCGGTGCCCTCGAACCACGGTGCATGCAGCGGCGTCGATTTCGGCGTGGAGCGGCGGCGTCGGGGAGGCCAAGGCGTCGATGTGAAGCGAGGCGGTGCGGAGTTCGGTGCCCACAGGTCGCGGTGCGAGCAACGGCTCGGTGGCGGCATCAGCAGGCGTTGTCGGTGAGACCAGGGTCGCGGTGTGGCGTTGCAGCGGTGCTCTCTGCGATGCCCAGGGTTCGGCGCGAGGCGGTGCGGAGTGCGGTGCCCACAGGTTGCGGTGCGAGCAGCGGCTCGGTGGCGGCGTCAGCAGGCGTCGTCAGTGAGACCAGGGTCGCGGTGCAGCGTTGTGGCGGTGCCCTCTGCGGTGCCTTCAGGACACGGAGTCGGCAGCGGCGTAGTAGACGTCGTCGAGTTACTTTTCTTCTGTCGCAGCACAAAACCCACAGTCCCCAGTGCTGAGGGCAGAAGAGCTTGAAGTCTTTGCTGTTCCTGAGACTTCTTGAACAGGGGGCAAGCTCTACCTCAAGCCCTTGGAGAAACTCACAACAGTAGATTGCAGAAAGTTCAGCCCAGTCCTTTCACTGCCCAAGACAGAAGCAGCCACTGTAGGCCAACACAGCAAAGCACACAGCAAAGTGGTAGTCCCTCCTCACAGCTTCTTCAGCTCTTCTTCTTGGCAGTCTTCTTGATCCAAAAGAGTTCTAAAGTTCAGGGGTCTGGGCCCCAGTATTTGTATCCAAAAATCCTTTGATCCTCTAGGCAGAGGGTGTCTGTGCCCAGCCAGAACCCGTTCTGCCTTCTCTGGTGTGATTTCCCGGCAGAGGGTGGAGACGGCATTGTCAGAGGCAGACCAGGCCCTTTGAGGTGCAAGGAAATCTCCTCCCTCTTCCCCCATCGCAGCCCAGGTCTATTCAGCCCTTTCCTGACCTACCTAGACTATCGGGAGCCACCCTTGCTTCCTAGCCATCTGTCGTCCAAAACCCAGACAGGCAATCCACATTCCAGCAGAGGCACACGGGATGACTGAGCAAGAAAATACCTACTTCCTAAAAGTGGTATTTTCAAACACAGAATGTAAAAATCACCTTTACTAAAAGATGCATCGTTAGATTCTGAGTTCAGGCATACTAAATTTTATTTTCCCACCTAGTTCCCAGGGCCAGTTATGTTTATAAGATGTTATAAACAAACTTCCCATTCTGTCCTATGGGGAACAGGAAGCCTTGCGATAGTGAAAAACGAAATGGGCTGTAATTCACTATCAGGACATGCCACACACACCAGGGCATGTCCTACCTTTCACATACACTGCACCCTGCCCACAGGGGTACTTTGGGCCTACCTTAGGGGTGTCTGACATGTAAGAAAAGGGAAGGTTAGGGACTGGCCAGTGTGTGCACGGGCCAAGTCGACATGACAGTTACAAACTGCGCGCAGACTCTGCAATGGCAGGTCTGAGGTACTTTTTCCGGGCTACTCACATGGGTGGCACAATCCGTGCTGCAGGCCCACCCGTAGCATTTGGTTCCCAGGCCCTGGCACACTCCGTGCACTTTACTAGGGGCTGACAAGAAAACCAAACAGCCAATCATGGAAACACCAATCCATAACATACTTTACCACAGGAGCACTTGCACTGTACCACTGATCAGCAGTGCGAAAAGTTCGCAGAAACACTACGCCAGCAAAAACAGAGTAAAAACCGGGAGGGTAGAAAGCAAAAACTCAGGGGAAACACGCCAAAAGATGCCAAGTCTAACACATGTCCCCTCCAGCTGAAAGTAGGGAGAACTACCCAACCTCCTGGGAGTTCTCTTCACTAAGGCGGAAGAACCTGGACAGACCATCTGCATTGGCGTGTTCTGTGCCAGGACGGTGTTCCACCGTAAAGTCCATTCCCTGTAGGGAGATGGACCACCTCAGCAGTTTTGGATTCTCACCCTCATTTGCATTAACCACCTGAGGGGCCTGTGGTCTGTCTGAACCCGGAAGTGAATCCCAAACAGGTAGGGCCTCAGCTTCTTCAGTGCCCAGACCACAGCGAAAGCTTCCTTTCTATGGCACTCCACCTCTGTTCCCTGGGGAGTAGTCTCCTGCTAAGGAAGACTACAGGCTGGTCTAGGCCCTCTTCGTTCAGCTGTGAGAGAACCGCTCCCACACCATGCTCTGAAGCGTCAGTCTGCACGACGAATTCCTTGGAGAAGTCGGGTGCCTTGAGCACAGGTGCCGTGCACATGGCGGCCTTCAGGGCATCAAAAGCCTTCTGGCAGGACTCAGTCCAGATCACCTTCTTGGGCTGCTTCCTGGAAGTGAGCTCGGTTAAGGGGGCAACAATGGTGCCATAACCCTTAACGAATCTAAAGTCCTAAAAAGGCCCTCACCTCTGTCTGGGTCTTGGGGGGCTCCCAAGCCAGAATGGTGTCAATCTTGGGTTGTAGGGGTGCCACCCGGCCGCTCCCTACCTGGTGTCCCAAGTACACCACAGAACCCTGCCCGATCTGGCACTTACTGGCCTTGATCGTGAGGCCTGCCCTCTGCAGCACCTTCAACACTTCACTGAGGTGCTGCAAGTGTTCTTCCCAGCTGGAACTGAACACTGCAATGTCATCCAGGTAGCCGGCACTGAAATCCTCCAGCCCAGCCAACACCTGGTTGACCAACCTCTGAAAGGTGGCAGGGGCATTCTTCAACCCAAAGGGCATCACCCGGAACTGGTAATGTCCTTCTGGGGTTGAAATTGCTAACCTCTCCTTGGCCCCATTGGTTAAGGCAATCTGCCAGTACCCAGACGTTAAATCAAACGTGCTGAGGAACTTGGCAGCTCCCAACCGATCAATGAGCTCATCAGCTCTGGGGATGGGGTGTGCGTCAGTCCTGGTGACGGCATTGAGCCCTCGGTAGTCCACACAAAAGTGCAGCAGCCTTTGGGACCAAGACCACTGGGCTGGCCCACGGACTACTGGACGGCTCAACCACCCCTAACACCAACATCTTAGAGACCTCCTCCTTGATGCTGGCCTTGACCCGGTCAGCCAACCTGTAAATTTTGTGCTTCACAGGGGGGCTGTCACCGGTGTCCACGTCATGGGTACACCAGTGAGTAACACCTGGGGTCAGGGAGAACAGCGGGGCAAACTGTCCCAGCAACCGGTGACAGTCGCTCTGCTGCTCGGCGGTCAGTGTCGGGGAGAGGATCACACCTTCCACTGACCCATCACCTTCCTTGGCCGAGAGCATGCTCACTTCGGACCTCTCGAAGTGGGGTTTGAGGCGGTTCATGTGGAGGACCCACAAAGGGTTCCTGGGAGCCTGCAAATCCACCAGGTAGGTGACCTCACTTTTGCGCTTCATCACCTCAAACGGCCCAGTCCACTTGTCCTGTAAGGCACAAGGTTCCACTGGGGCCATGACCCACACTTTTTGTCCAGGTTGAAACTCGACCAGAGTGGCATTCTGGTCATACCACTTCTTCATTTCTTCCTGGCTGGCTTCGAGGTTCGCCTGAGCGAGTTTCCTGAAGCGGGCAGTTTGGTTCCGGAAGGCCAGCTTGTAACTAAACACATCCTGGGGAGTTTTCCTGGGAGCTGCCTCCCAGCCTTACTTCACCAAACTTAGAGGTCCTCTCGCAGGGTGACCATACAGAAGCTCAAAGGGACTGAACCCGAGAGACTTCTGGGGTACCTCCGTGTAGGCAAAGAGAAGGCACGGCAAGAGGACGTCCCACTTACGCCTCATGGGTTCTGTTAGACCCTTAATCATGCCCTTCAAGGTCTGGTTGAACCTTTCTACCAGACAGTTACCTTGTGGGTGGTAAGGGGTGGTGAACTTGTAAGTGACACCACACTCCTTCCACAGGGATGTCATATACTTCGATATGAAATTGGTGCCCCTGTCGGAAACCACCTCTCGGGAAAATGCTGGAAAAGATCCCCATTAACGCCCGGCCCACCACTGGCGCCGTCGTTGTCCTGAGAGGGATTGCCTCCGGGTACCGGGTGGCATGGTCCACCAAGACCAGGATGTACCTGTTGCCCATGGCTGTCTTGGGATCCAGAGGCCCCACAATGTCCATCCCTACCCTTTCAAATGGTGTCCCAACAATGGGGAACGGTTGGAGAGGAGCTTTGACCTTCCTCCCACTCTTACCATTTGCCTGGCAAGTTTGGCAAGACCGGCAATGTACATCTGACTGCCTTCGCATTTGGGGCCAGAAGAAGTGGGTGACAAGCCGGTCAAAGGTCTTGTCCTGCCCCAAATGTCCTGCCAAAGGCACGTCGTGAGCCAGACCCAGTAGGAAGGTCCTGAAGCGCTGGGGTACCACCAGCACACGGGCTGATCCAGGCTCAGTGACCTTAGTCTCGCTATACAGGAGATCATTCTCCCAGTAGATCCGGACTGATCACCAGTCGCCTGGGCTGCGCCTGCCACCGCAGACCCTCCAGAGAAGGGCACTTTTTCTGCTCCCGGCAGAACTCCTCCCTGGTGAGACCCCCTTCTTGCTGTCAATGGGTCAGCTCAGAGATGTCCCCAGTTCGGCTACCTGTTCCCCTGTAGGCACCGGGGCGGGTGAACTTCGGGGGCTGGTTTCCCGCGCCCCTTGCCCTTTCTCTTGGCAGGGACCTGGGTCACTGTTTCAGGCTCCGGGTCCCTCTGATCACCCTCTCTGGCCGCCATGGACCGAGTGGACACGCATGCCCACTCTGGCAACCCAAGCATCTCCAAGTGGGACCTGAGCTCAACATCCTTCCACAAGGACTGCTCCAGGTCGTTACCGAGCAGACAATCTACAGGCATGGAAGGGTTCACAACCACCCTCAAGGGACCTGCGACCCCCCCCACTCGAAGGGAACCTGCGCCACCAGACACTGGCGCTCTGAATTGTCGACTGCAATTACTTGATGGAATGCCCCGGGGACTACCTGCTCCTCAGAGACCAGGTGACACCGGACTGAGGTCACACTGGCTCCAGTATCCCTGAGAGCCTCTACCCTTCTCCCATTGATGGTCACCCAGGTGCTGTATTTCTTGGTGTTAGGGGGCACCTGGGCCCCTGGGACCATCTCACTGTCCCCTAGTGAGACGAGGGTCATTTCTGCGGGGTCCCCACCCTCCTGTGGGTACTCCTCCTCCTCCTCCTCCCCAAGCGCTACACTAGCCAACACCTTGGACTGCCCACCAGTGGGTGGCTGTGCCCCCTTGGAGCACCTGGGGTCCCCCTTCATGTGCCCCACCTGGTCACATGCAAAGCATTTGTGGGGCGGTCTCAGCAGGCTTTCCTGATGAGACCCCTTGCTTCTTATCTCCGGGGGGATGGGAACCTTTACCCTGGGTGTTATTTTGGAGCCCTTTAGAGAACTCCTGTGCTTTACCCTTGTCCCCCCCACTTTTCTGCTGGGGACCCTGCCCACCTTTGGCTGAGTCTCCCCCAAACGCTTTCTTGTGGACCCTGGTACTCACCCAGCGGTCCGCCTCCATAGCAAGCTTCCTAGGGTCAGTCAGCTTACTATCAACTAGGTGCTGGCGCAGATCTGCAAAACATAGACTGGACAAGTGCTCCCATGCAATCAAATTGTAGAGCCCCTGAAAATCTGTCACATTACTGCCCTTCACCCAGCCATCCAGTGACCGGCAAAACACATCCACACATTCCAACCAAGTGTTGGCATCAGACTTCTTACTGGACCTGAACTGAACCCTGTACTTTTCAGGAGTAAGACCATACTTAGTGAGGAGGGCGTCCTTCATGTCTGGATAGGTGAGGTGATACCCCTTATCCAAAGCTATTAAAGTGTCTCTCGCTTCTTCAGGGAAGAGAGGCCACAATCCTGCTCCCCAATTCTCCTCAGGGACCCCATTCATGTGGATTGCTGCCTCGTACCCCTGAAACCACCTTTGTATGTCATCCCCCTTCTTGAATTCCTTGCCCACATTCTTAGGGATGTGCACGATTCTGTCTGCCTGTCTTGACGAGTTGCTGCCACCATCTGAGCCGGGCCTACTCCTTAGCTCCAGCTCCTTAAGACCTCGCTCATGGTCTAACATCATCTTCCTTTCCTCCATGGCTATTCTTTTGTTTTCCCTCTCACTTTCCATCCTGAGTTTTTCCAACTCGAACTTCCTTGCTTCCCGCCTGTCCTCCAGCTCCTCTGGGGACAGGCTACTGCTGCCTGGCCTGAAGAGTTCCCCCCCTCCCAAAAGCACATCCACCCTAGGAATAGGCCCCTCCGCCTCTCCACTAAGATCGCCAGATTGCCCACTTGCATCTCTGGCTGCTACCCAGGCCCTCAGCGCCTTTTGTAGCTCGTCCTTCCTAGTGAGGCCTCTGACTTGGACTTTTAGGCTCTTGCAAATGGATTACAATTCTCTAACATTGTAGAGTTCCAACCTATCCTCTTCAAAGGCAATTTACAGGGATGCAACGGATGATGCTCTTGATTCCGGCATGACGAAGTACCAAGTTCAAACTGGCAAGATCAAAAAATAGGCCAAAAAGAAAAAGGACTAGTATGTGGCACGTAATGGTCTGCGATATGGTAGTAGTGCACACCAATCACTGTAAGTCAAGTGCAAACGCAAGTCCTATCCTCACCGCTGACAACCAATGTTAGAAATGGGGGTCTCTAGTTGGCAAGGGCTTTCACCTTTGTTCAAGTAGGGACCCTTCTTCCTAGTCAGGATAAGGGAGTTACACTCCTAAAATAACTACTGCTCACCCCCTTGGTAGCTTGGCACGAGCAGTCAGGCTTATCTTAGAGGCAGTGTGTAAAGCATTTGCCCATAACCAACAGTAATGCAGTGCAAGCACTACAAAAGGACACCACACCAGTTTAGAAAAATAGCCAATATTTTTATATACAAGACCAAAAACGAGAAGAATCCACAATACAGTACTTAAAAATCTACAGTTATCAAAATACGCTTTAGAAACAGTTCCTTGATGTCGATAGCTCCGTCCGGGGCTATCACGCCGTCGTGAGCAAACAAATCCAAACAGTTTAAGCTGGTTGCGGCGTCGCGGACCAGCTACGGTGTCGGGAAGACCCGTAAACAGTACCTGTTAGAGATGCAGGGCGCCGAGGCCCTTGAAGTCACTCGCGTTGCAGGTCGAGCTGGTTGGGTTGCAGGTTGGGATCAGGAGCGCTGGCGTCGGCAGGCGTCGGGAGCTGCGGTGCGAAGTGCAGCGGTGCGGCGTGCGGTGCCCTCAGGTTGCGGTGCGAGCAGCGGCTCGGTGGCGGCATCAGATGGCATCGTCGGTGAGACCAGGGTCGTGGTGCGAGGTGAAGGCGGTGCTCGTCACGGTGCTGGCAGGTCACGGTGCAAGCAGCGGCGTCGTCGTTGCTGAAGCCCTGTCGTCGGCTGACGAACGGGAGTCGAATGTGCTGGCGTGGGTAGGCCAAGCCTGCGGTGCGGGATGAGGGCGGTGCGTCGTGTAACTTTACGAGCGGTGCCCTCGAACCACGGTGCAAGCAGCGGCGTCGATTTCGGCGTGGAGCGGTGGCATCGGGGAGGCCTAGGCATCGTCGTGAAGCGAGGCGGTGCGGAGTGCGGTGCCCACAGGTCTCGGTGCGAGCAACGGCTCGGTGGCAGCGTCAGCAGGCGTTGTCGGTGAGACCAGGGTCGCGGTGCGGCATTGCGGCGGTGCTCTCTGCGGTGCCCAGGCTTCGGCGTGAAGCGAGGCGGTGCGGAGTGCGGTACCCACAGGTCGCGGTGCGAGCAGCGGCTCGGTGGCGGCATCAGCAGGTGTCGTCGTTGAGACCAGGGTCACGGTGCAGTATTGCGGCGGTGCCCTCTGTGGTGCCTTCAGGACACGGAGTCGGCAGCGGCATCATAGACGTCGTCGAGTTGCTTTTCCTCTGTTGCAGCACAAAACCCACAGTCCCCAGTGCTGAGGGCAGAAGAGCTTGAAGTATTTGCTGTTCCTGAGACTTCTTGAATAGGGGGCAAGCTCTACCTCAAGCCCTTGGAGAAACTCACAAAAGTAGATTGCAGAAAGTTCAGTCCAGTCCTTTCACTGCCCAAGACAGAAGCAGCCACTGTAGGCCAACACAGCAAAGCACACAGCAAAGTGGTAGTCCCTCCTCACAGCTTCTCCAGCTCTTCTTCTTGGCAGTCTTCTTGATCCAAAAGAGTTCTAAAGTTCAGGGGTCTGGGCCCCAGTATTTGTATCCAAAAATCCTTTGATCCTCTAGGCAGAGGGTGTCTGTGCCCAGCCAGAACCCGTTCTGCCTTCTCTGGTGTGATTTCCCGGCAGGGGGTGGAGACGGCATTGTCAGAGGCAGACCAGGCCCTTTGAGGTGCAAGGAAATCTCCTCCCTCTTCCCCATCGCAGCCCAGGTCTATTCAGCCCTTTCCTGACCTACCTAGACTATCGGGAGCCACCCTTGCTTCCTAGCCATCTGTCGTCCAAAACCCAGACAGGCAATCCACATTCCAGCAGAGGCACACAGGATGACTGAGCAAGAAAATACCTACTTCCTAAAAGTGGTATTTTCAAACACAGAATGTAAAAATCACCTTTACTAAAAGATGCATCGTTAGATTCTGAGTTCAGGCATACTACATTTTATTTTCCCACCTAGTTCCCTGGGCCAGTTATGTTTATAATATGTTATAAACAAACTTCCCATTCTGTCCTATGGGGAACAGGTAGCCTTGCGATAGTGAAAAACGAAATGGGCTGTAATTCACTATCAGGACATGCCACACACACCAGGGCATGTCCTACCTTTCACATACACTGCACCCTGCTCACAGGGGTACTTTGGGCCTACCTTAGGGGTGTCTGACATGTAAGAAAAGGGAAGGTTAGGGACTGGCCAGTGTGTGCACGGGCCAAGTCGACATGACAGTTACAAACTGCGCGCAGACTCTGCAATGGCAGGTCTGAGGTACCTTTTCCGGGCTACTCACGTGGGTGGCACAATCCGTGCTGCAGGCCCACGCGTAGCATTTGGTTCCCAGGCCCTGGCACACTCAGTGCACTTTACTAGGGACTGACAAGAATACCAAACAGCCAATCATGGAAACACCAATCCATAACATACTTTACCACAGGAGCACTTGCACTGTACCACTGATCAGCAGTGCGAAAAGTGCGCAGAAACACTACGCCAGCAAAAATAGAGTAAAAACCGGGAGGGTAAATGTCCAGTATTTGTAAAGCGCGAACAATTACCCAAAGGTGTCAAGGCGCTGGGGGCCGTCGGGAAGATTAAGCAAGCTATTGCCCAGAGTCACATGTTGCTGGACTGATCTGCCGCCGGCACCGGGGATCGAACCGTGAGCCCCCGGGTTCCAGAGTCAGTCGCCCTGGCCGCTGCGCCACACCTCTTTCACCTGCATAGAGGGTAGAAAGCAAAAACTCAGGGGAAACACGCCAAAAGATGCCAAGTCTAACAAAGCCGCACAGTTAGATGGCCACCGTGGGTGAATTCAGGTGTACACACAATAGAAAACCTATTACAAGGTTACTCTGTGAAAAACCTTTTTTTTTTTAGAATGTTTTTATTGAATTTTATGCAGATGAAGACACAGCTGCTACATTTGGCGGAGATCTGCCCTAACATACAGCACATGCAGAAGATATGTGGAGCTATAGCATCAGCGGCATCTTTGTGTCCGCTACAAAATTGACAATAATAAACACCATCATTTCTACCAAAGCAATATAATAAAGGAAAAAGGAAAAAGGAGAACAAGCTCATGAGGTTTCACAGAGAAGGTAAGAAGAGGTATACCTGAGCGGCGTCCGTTATTTGCGACACACAGGCAATGTGTGTATACATGTCTTCTAGTGAGAAGGAAGGGGGGGTAAAGAGCCCATACTCTGTGAAAATCTTTGATACCATCAGCCAAGTGTGTGGTTTTGACTAATTGCAGGGGTGGTGATAGCAACAACTGATGCATTGCTTGACGGGCAGACAATTGCTCTTTTTTTTCTTACATTTTTATTTGATTTTGACAGGTAAAATACAAGGGTTAAATAAGATAAATAGGATACAGTTCAGCTTGCCCCACATAAACAGGTAATAAATAATTATATAATAGCAAATATCCCCCCCCCAAAAAAAGCACAAATATATTCTTTGTCCCCTTCATGAGCAAAAAGCCATGCAATAATTCATTTCATTTACCCATGGTAAAATACATCACCTTAAATTTGCACATTATTTCATAAAACATTCAAAAAATCCTAATATGTATCACATGATTAGCAAGTTATCGTAAAAAGAAAGGAAAAGGCAGTAGACTGTTACCTGACATGACCCCCAAAATCCACAGTAGTTCATTGGACCATAGTCAATCGTTTTTACCCTGGAGGTGTTAGATCCCTAAATACCGACAATTGACCACAGGTGCTAAACCATCCTACTGTACCCTTCCCATATTTTCTGGAATTTGGAAACCGCCCGATGCTTTAACCTCCTTCATCTTTGATACCCACTGCTCATAAGAAGGAACTTCGCTCGATTTCCATTTCTGAAGAATAAATGATTTGGCCACTAAGGTCAAAATTAAATATAGCTGTTTCTGATGAATAGTCAGATTCGCTAGGCTACATATCCCAAAGAGGGCCCCCATTGTTTCTGGTGCCATTGTGGTTTGGAGCTTTGCCCCTACCCATTGACAAACTTTACTCCAAAACATAAACAGTACTGGGCAAGTGAAGCTTATATGAAGCCAATCCCCCTTGTCCGCCTCACATCTAAAGCATAATCCCGATAGAGTTGGAAACATCCTTTGGAGCTATGGAGTTCATCAGAGCCAACCACATCCTGGACAACTCCCAATTTAGCTTCCGAAGCAACCACAGCACCGAGACCTCCCTCCTCGCCGGTACCGACGACATCCGCTCCCTACTCGACCGGGGCGACACAGCATCCTTCATCCTTCTATACCTCTCGGCCGCCTTCGACACCGTCTCCCACTGCACCCTAATCACAAGAGTCCACGACGCCGGCATCCGCAACAAAGCCCTGGACTGGAACCACTTTTTCCTCACCATTAGAAAACAGCGAGTCAGACTACCACCGTTCCTCTCAGAAGCCACAGAGATCAGATGCAGACTGCCCCAGGACTCCTCCCTGAGCTCCACCCTCTTTAACATCTATGTGGCCCTACTTACAGCCATCCTCAGGAACCACGGACTCAACATTGTCTCCTACGCCAAGACACCCAGCTGATCCTCTCTCTCACCAACGAACCCACAGCCGCCAGAATCAACTTCCACAGCGGGATGAAGGCCGTCACCACCTGGATGAAAGACAGTTGCCTCAAACTCAACTTGGACAAGACAAAGTCCTCATCCTGGGTCCCACCCCCTCAGTGTGGGACAACTCCTGGGTTTCCACTTGGAAACCCCCCCCCCCACCCACAGACCCCGCACGAAACCTTGGCATCATACTGGAGTCATCGCTCACAATGAACCGCCAGATCAACGCTGTCTCCTCATCATGCTTCCATAGGCTTCGCCTGCTTCTAAAGACCTTCAGATGGACCCCCACCGAATCCAGAAAGACGGCCACCCACGCACTCATCAGCAGAAGACTCGACTACGGCAACGCACTCTACGGCAGTGTCACCCAGAAACTCCTCAGGAAACTACAGAACATTCCAAACTCCGCAGCCAGACTAGTCCTCAACATTCCCTGCCACAGCCACATCACCGAACACCTTTGAGAACTCCACTGGCTCCCAGTCAACAAAAGATTCACTTTCAAGCTCCTCACACAGGCCTACAAAGCCATCCACAATGCAGGTCCAGCACATCTAAACCACAGCCTCTCATTTTACGTGCCCACCAGACACCTCCGCTCCATCCAGCTGGCCCTGGCCACCGTCCCATGGATCCGCAAGACCAGAACCGGAGGAAGATCCTTCTCCTACCTCACTGCCAAGACCTGGAACACCCTGCCTCTCCACCTCAGGCAATACCCGTCACTGACCTAATTCACGAAGGATCTCAAGACCTGGCTCTTTGACTGAACCTCAGAGCCCAGACGGATCAGCAGCCCACCTACCCCCCCTCAGTGCCTTGAGCCCTTCACCGGTGAGTAGCCGCGCTTTACAAACCCTGATTGATTGATTGATTGGAGCTTAGCTGGTGTATAATATAATAGCCATTTTGAGAAAAAACGCCATCCGCTTGAAATTAGCACCCCTAATGGGCTTATAGACCCATAGATTATAAGTATTCCAAGTTGAGGGTTCTATCTTACAACCGGTAGCAGACGCAATTTTCGCTAAGGCAACTGGCACCACCTTGGGATACAGTTGCAGAGTGTTGCATAATTTACCAATTCCCACTTGTCCTGAAACATAAAATTTATAGCTTAATGCTGAAGTTAGAGAATCCCCTGGGGGTTTATTGTCATAAACAAAATGCTGTTTTTGAGAATATGATAAAAACAACCCATCAGAGATTGCTGGATTGTCCTCTTTGAAGCTGTCTCCAGGGCCTCATTGTTCCAGCTGTTAAAAAGTCCTTAAGCCTACAAATCCCAGCTTTCTCCCACTTCTGAATGCACCCTTTTCCTAAGAGAAGGCCCAACAAATCACACTCTTGCAATAGAATATCGGGATCAAATTGAGGAAAGTCGTAGACCTCCTTCAGTTGGTTACATCTCCAGACTACCACCAAGGGAAATTTGTACCTACACCATTTTGGGAGCTTGGGAATTTTGAGGCTGGAGAAGAGCTTAATATCTGCTTCTCTTAACATAAGGTTAAGATAAAAATTCTTCATGGGATTTTGAGAGGTTGCTGCCGACACACACCAGTCTGAAAAAGAAGCTTGAAAATATTTCTTGAAATGTGGGGTTGCTAGACCACCATCTTCAATTGATATCTGTAAAATTTCCAACTTTGACCGAGGCCTTTTACCTGACCGAATGAAATGCTGCAGCATTTGATAGATTTCTAAAAAGAATTTCTGGGGAACTTTTATAATAACATTGGAGAAGATAAAGAGAGGTAAAATCATCATTTTAATTAAATCTATTCGCCCAATGATAGGGAGTGGATAAAGCTGCCATTGCGATAATAATATCCGAGTTTTTGCCAATGTAGGTAAATAATTAAGTTTATAGAGGTCAGAAAAATTATGAGGGATAAAAACACCTAAGTATCCAATATGACGCAGGGCTAGGCATTTCTCTAGGTAGTATGGAGATGGAGGAGCTAAATAACAAGATTTCCGATTTCGACTGATTAATTCTATAACCCCCAGCTCGGAAAAGGCCTGAATTCTATAAAATTTCTTTTAATATTATATTCCTCAGCATTCAAGTAGAGGATCAAGTCATCTGCAAAAAATGTAAGTTGTGGAGCACTGAAAACTGGGGGTTCAATTTGTGGATCTTGATGAAGAGAAAGAGCTAACAGTTCGATAAATAGTGCAAAAAGAACCTGAGAGATCGGTCAGACCTAGCGAGTGTGCCCCAACTGATTGAGATTCTTCCAGCCGGATGTGAGTTTATCATAACCTTAGCATGGGCTTGATTGTATAAATTGCCCAAGCACTTCACCAGTTTCGATGGAAAGCCAACTCTAATCATAATAGAAAAAAAGAATCTGCCACTGCACTAAATCGAATGCTTTTTTAGCGTCTACATAAAAGTAGACGCCTTGATGTTGTTATTAGCAAACAAATCTATGGCTTGTAGGAGAAAGTTGGTATTGTCCGAGATGGTCCTTCCCGGAAGAAATCCAGATTGGTCTAGATGGACTACTTCTTGTGCCAGAGGTGCTATTCTGGTGGCAATTATTCTGGCCAAGATTTTATAATCACTATTTAAAAGGCTAATGAGGTAGTATGAGCCAGGCTAATCCCCGGTTTTGCCTTTTTTTTTAAAAAGCTGATGATTACCACCTCCGAGAAGCTGGGGGGGGGGAATTTCACAGCCTTCTAAAATCTCATTAAACAAAATAACCAGGAAGGGAGCCAGCTGAGGTCCAAAGATTTTATACATCTCTGCTGGTAAGCCATCGTTGTATGTATGTATGTATCCGTGTAAAGCGTGGACTAATCACCCTTAGGAGTCTGAAGGTGCTGGAGGCCGTCGTTCCTACATGCTTTCCCATTTGGGGAGCTCTTAATCACTTCTTGTATCTCTTTGGGAGCAGTTCTCGACTAAGAATTGGAATGTCATTGCCATCAAGGTATTTGTTTATTACCTCTGGCCTGGTAACCGATGGGGACGTATACAAATGTGTGTAATGGGTTAGAAAGACTTTTTCTATCTCCTCTGGTTGAGATACTGTCTGGCCACTGGCTTCGTCATAGATAGATTTAATAATGGAGTTGTTCTGTCTCTTTTTAACCGACCACGCAAGAAATCATCCGGCCTGTTAGCTCTCTTCATATAATTGCTGAAAGCTGGAGTTCTGATTTAAAATTGTCTGGGCAAAATAGTATTCTTTCAGGGCTTGTCTAGCTTTGCTTAATCTTGCACCAGAGTCTTGCACACCCCTCCTAAGATGGACTCAAGTGGCGTGATCGAGCTCTACCTGTAGATCTTGCTCCTTTTCCTTTTCAGTTTTAGTACTTGAGCTTTGAAGACAATGGTCCCGCCTCGTATGAAGGCCTTATAGGCCTCCCAAACAGCAAAGGAGGAAGCCGACCCAATAGGCCTCTCAAAGAATTCTGCAAGATTCAAGTTCATGGCTACAACCCAACCTTTATTAGTTAACAATGATTTATCAAGAGACCACCTTGGTCTTTCTGGTTGCTCGAATTTGGTTTTCAGTTCAATAAATGGAACTGAATGGTCTGAAAAAGGATTGAACAACATACCAGAATTCTTCCTGGTCCATCAAAACGAGACCAAAAAAAAAAGTCAATCGTAGAGGCTGTATTATATCTTTTGGAGAAAAAGGTAAACTCCTGGGAGTGAGGATTGTCCAGTCGCCAAGGATCAACTAAAGCTAGGTCCTTGGTCATTTTGGCTAGAAAACTCGATGCCTTAGGTTTGTTCTGGGCCTTGTTAATACAGTATGAGCCCAATCTAACATCCTGCAGAATATTAAAATCTCCCCCTATCAAGAATAAGCCAGAGCAGACCCGAAATGCCTCATACAGCTCCTTTAATGCTACTATATCATCTTCAATAGGGCCATAGAAGATGGCTAAACAAAAATACTGAGTTCCTAGTACCATCTTAAGAATAATCCATCTGGCTTTAGAATCTCTAAAAACCTCTAAAATGTATCCTTTAAATGTCCGTGCTATTAAAATTGCTACTCTTTAATAGCTGCTCCAGGGGATGCATAAAATGTTCAAGAGATACCTTTTGGCATTTTTGTCGGCTTGCATTAGGCTTTAAGATGCATCTCTTGTAAGAGAATAATCTGAACTTGGACTGATAGAATCCATCCTATAGTGGATTTAAATTTGACCCGATTTTAGTGCCATTGGTATTGCATGATGCTGTTTTAATGGCGTTTAACCCCATCATGGCAATTGCAAAAAGAGTTTTTTCATTGTGCGGTGGACAGCAATTCCCCCTACATCTAGTGGGTTGGGTCTCTCATTTTGCAAATCCTGGTTCTTATAAAAGGTCTTGTGGATGGTAAGCTTGGCAACCTGATAAAAAGATCCTACAATGTACACTCTACGTGCTCTTTCACCCCTACCCACCCCGTGCCCCCCATCCCTCCCACCTCCCATCCCAACCCTCCCGCTCCTGAGGCCCCACCCGTCCTAGGCCTCCCATCGGAGCAGACAATCGCTCTTGAGGACTGACCAATACGATCATACATAAAGAAATGGGGCTGTCCAGAGAAGCAAAAGTAAGGAGCGCTTTGGATCTGGGAAATTAATCCATGAAGTCTCCAATATGGATGAAAGTGTTAATTTCCTGAAGCTGGCGGCTGCAGTAGTGAAAACCTTGTCATGGAAGGACCATTGTAGTGCACTGAAGCACAGGAAAATGTTCAAAGCACATTCGGAACAACAGTAAATGCCTGCAGCATACGAACTTCGACTTTCTTATAATTCATTTTTTATTCAAAAGCCTGCTGCATTGGCCCAAGCTTTCGTGTCGTGAACTCTAACTAATCTGTGCTTTCTGAAGTTCCAAACAGGAAAGCCATCATCTGAAATCTTCATAGCCTCTGGCAACAGTGTAATGTTAAGGCAAACTGGAAAGGTCATTGTTGACAACCTACTGCCAATGGACATTCAAGACTCACTGTTCACCTGTTTATACAGGTAGAAGGCCTGTAGATGCTTGTAAAACAGTTGGAAAGTACCAAGTGATGCCCTGACTACTGTCGTTGAAAAGTTGAATCACCATGTTTTTGCCTCTGAAAAATCGTTTCCCATCAAACCAACGACAAGTTCATGATGGGGTAGTTCATATTCTCATAGTCCCATAAAGGCACAATGGTGATGTACAAGTGCTACAGATGACACTGTTTGTGAAGAAGAAAAAGTAATTTACTGGCAGCTGCTTCAGGGTGTCACAGGGAAGTCTTTTTTCTACCACAACAATGCCAACTTTGTTTCCCTCCCATTTGCCGAGATGCATGGAGTCCAGTACAGTAGCGGCTGCTACCGAGCAGGGGTGGTGAGGCAGGGGGATGGAGGGAGGTGGTAGGAAATAATAAAATATTTTAAAAAGCACTTACGTATACCGCTGGCCGCTGCCTTTTCTTCCTCCGTCCGCCTTCCCAGGAAGCACACAGTCTCCCAGAATCCCCTAACAGGCAGTGTTGTGATTGGTTTGAGCTCCGTGGTTCGGCTCTCAGACAGTGGCTGGCAGGCTGTGCATGTTCTACACACAGGCTGAATACAGCCTGCGAGGAGAACATGCAGAGTGCGCATGACGCTTTGGCCAGCCCGAGACAGCCGGCCAAACCATCATGGGCAACTCTTCCCCCTGTGACACGGGGAGCCCAGCCGCGCCCCCTTGGCTTCTGAGGCAAGCTGAATACAGAAAACGACATGATAATAACGAATGTCATTATCATTTTATTTTCTGTATTCAGCTTGAAGTTCAAGCAGTGGGGCGATGCTCCTCTGCCTTAGTGGAGGAGCCGCCACTGTTCCAGTACACACCTATCCACACCAGCCGTATCTACAACAAGAACAAAATCAGTTGAAGCTTGCACGGCTGCTGTGACCCTGCTGCTAGATTTGCACAAACATGTATATCTCAGCAAACTATGGTACCATTCCCTTTGAGCACTTACACGACAGGTGAGTGACCACTCCTCCTCAGGATCACAGATCGCAGTTGTGACTTGGGAGCATTGAGATAATTTAATCAGCCTTGATTCACAATCTGAAAGATCAGAATCCATCATAGAAATTGACAATGATGTAATAACTCCTGAACCGCCAAATTAACCCTTTCTCAGAGCAGAGCTTTGGTTCTAAGAACTAACTAGCTTGTATGATTCACAAGACCGGAAGAGATTTCGAAAGATTAAGGAACAAAAAGCTTTGGTACTGAATTGTATAACCAGAGAATACAAGAGCTTCCTGTACAAGATTCTGTCGATTTCAATCTCTGTGTACCACTGAAGAAAGAGATTCTTGTTACTATTGTCCAAGAACAACAGAAAGTTGTTGCTAGAATACCAAAGCCAGGGGCATTTCCTGAACTCACACAGGAAATGTTGAAAGAAAGCCAGTAGGATTATTCCACTGGAAACCAAGAAGAGGTGCTTAGAGAAGCTCTTTGTTTAAGGATAACTCGAAAAGGTATGTTTACACTAAACAACCTAAGCTGCCTTAGTGATGAGGTAATAAATGGAACGCAGCAACAGTGGCGGTGCGTCCATTAGGGCGCTTGGGCGTTGCGCCACCGGCCACTATGCGTTGCCCACCGGCCACTATGCCAAATTCGGCAACGGGCGCAGCAGCTGCAGCCTGCGCCCGATGAAAAATTATTCCCCCGGGCCACGCCCGACTCCGAGGCAGTGTTCACAGTCAGGACAGAGGAGGACGCTCTGAACTGGGATGGGGGCGGGCTGAAAGAAACTAGTCATCATGCATTGCAAGCGAAAGCAAGGCTTGCTTGCAATGCGCATGTTCGGTCTGGGGCAGGTAATTTTGAGTCCCAGCACGAACATGCGCTCTGGCGTGCACAATAGGAGACCGGGGGTTGCTTCATGCCGCAGCCCCAGGTCTCCTAATGGGCGGGGAGTATCCCCTGCTCAAGCCAATCCTGGTCTGCTGGAGCAGCGTCTGGATTGGCTGAGAGGCACGCGGCAGGCCTGCCGCGCGTGGGTGGCACTGGCACACTGGTGCGTGTAAGTGTGTAGTCGTGTCGTTGGTCCTCACAGGCTAAGCCTTGATTGAGTTTATTAATTCGTCTTCGATTGATTTCGAATATCGCTCCGGCTCATCACAACGTGACGACGAACTGGCTGCGATTTCTGTGATACATACAGTAAGTCTCTTAGACTTAGTATTATTGCCCCTGTACGACAAGCGAAGCGAGCCTAAGTGAGAAATAAATAAAGTCCCCGCTCCCAGGTGAGAGGCCTCTTAACCCCTTGGGACCCCGGCTGGGGTTCAACCCCTTCTGTGACTGTTACACAGGCAGACCCGAAGAGCCCCGGGCCCGCAAGAACCATGGCCGGGTGTGCAGGGAGAGATGTCGCGTCGGGGGGGGGGGGGGTGCTCTTTTGTCGCAGCCCAGAGGCCGTTTACAAAGAGCTATAAAATAAATGCAGATTTCATGGCGATGTAAGAAAAATCAAAGCAGCTTCAGGTATGCCTCACGTCGTAAAGCCAGGAACGTGTGTTTGTTGTTTTCTTACTTTAAATCAGTCTTGGGTGCACAGGCGCTTGCACTGCTACAACTCTCATTTTTTCTCCAAGTTTTATCTGAGATGCCTGAAAAGTTTAACGAATAGGCAAACAGGCTGTTTGTCTATTCGTAGGGACAGGCTACTTAAAACCACGGGTGAAAAGGCTGCTGCGCTTTAATTTGCCAACGCAACTCAAACAAAGGCCTCCGGTTCCCCATTATTTTGTTTCATTAGCTCCGTTTTTAAGAACACTTTCAAATATCCAGGCTCCTTCTTAACCCTCGCATCCATCTGATTGTCCCCGCCATGAAACCAAGGGAAGTGAATGTCAAGAGGGCCAGGGATTATTTATCTTAATCTTGGACCCGCGCTGATCAGAATCTGGGCTCTAAATCAATGAAGGTGGCGCCTGTTCAGAATAACCTGATCACTTTCGTCTCCCAGAAAGCTCTTCTTCAGAAAGTGCGCCGCAGCGGTAGGTGGATTAAAGGCGCATTCAGCTGTAATGAGCTGCATCATTAAAAGCTGACCACAGCCCATTGAAATGAGGTGCAGAATGTGTAATTACTTTTACTTCAGACGCCGCTTTAGTACCTGGCATGCATTTGTTATTGTTGTTCTGTCATTACTTCTAGGCTCTCCTATTATTTCTATCCGTTCTTTCAAACGGGCCAACTTGTTAATACAGATATTGCTTTACTGTAGGTACTTGTGTTCATAGCTTTTCTGTGCACCGAGACCAATTTGTTTTTAATGAGATGAACAGACAAGGATCTGCAGGTTCAGGTTATTATCCAGATTTCGGGCCCTTTTAATAATCAAAAGGCAACGACGATAGAGAGATTCTAGAGCGGCCCGTTTTACATTTTGCTTTACTGATCAGTCTGAGAGGTCTACTGAACCCTGATAATTCCTGTAGTTTACTGCCCCAACTGGAGTCAAAGGGGCCATTTTCCTTGCTTGCACCAGTGCCCACCATGGGACACTACTGCATGTTTGACTTGGGCAGACTCCAGTAAGTGGCGGGGATGAGACATGGGGATACAGGAGAGACAGGCCAAAAGAAAAGCACAAAGGAAGGGAGTGTTGATGTACATATCCATGCATTTCATTGCAGACTAGGTTTTATCTTTCTGCAATCTTCAGCAACGGTAACGTAACTCTGAAAATGTTTATGCTTTTCTTTTAACATAAATAAACGTGTACTATAGCTGTGTAGAGGTGGGAGAGCTACTGAAAGCCCGAGCCAGGCTCGAGCCTGAAGCCTAGCGCTGGCTCAGCGTGAGGTCTTGTTGGAACCTCAAGCCCATAATGAGCTGAGATTTCATGTAGCTTCGGCCTGCTGCCCTCCTTCTACTCACTATGTGGTGTTAGGCCCAGAGCTGCCCACTTGGTAACTTGAGAACCAGGTTCGAGTTTTAGCATTGACTCAACATTCTGTGATTCTGGGCAAATCACTTAATCTCCCTGTGCCCAAAAAAATGAACATGACCTTGTGCAATGTAACTGGTACTCAGGTATAGTAAAGACTACTCAGTGCTATAAAGTGACGTATTAAAGTCAAAGCTTCCACATGCTCAAGAAATACACTACTTGGAAGAGACATGCATTTTACATGATGTTTTTGAATGATTTAAATAGCAGACATTTTCAGGGCTTGGCTGGTGCATGGACTCTAAAAACCAAGCTAGACCCTGGGCTCGGCTCTCCCTGTTAATTTGTTAACTCACCACCTTCAAAGTTATAGACAAGGCATGATTTTAATGTAATAACTGCACTTTCACAATTGCTTTATTAACCTTCCTGCTTTCTCAAATTTGCTTGAAAATGCACCATTTCGCCACTCTTTTTTCAAAATTTTCTCGGGGAGATAACCCCCCCGAACCCCACTTAGGTTGTTCGGGCACGCGCGTTACGCTCTCTCGCTATGGTGCAGTATGAAAATCATTTTACGCCCACCACTTTCAAATGTCACCAGCCGCCACTGTGCAGCAAAGAGAATGATTTCCCAGGGTCCATGCATTTCATACATTTTTGTTTACAAAAGTAAAAAAAAGTGCTGGATGCTAGGCAGTGAAATGATGGACTAAAAAAATTGACATTTTCCCAGTGGACGTGATTCTAGTGCCTATTCACCTCAGGTGATTGGCGGTGGTGGGCTTCAGGAAAAAAAAAAATCACATATGTGGGATGAACATGAAAGCTTTCAGGATATTTACGCAATATTTAATGCAATATTTAAAAGAAGAAAGTTTAGACAATAAAGGAAAAGAATTTGATAGTAACAGTTGGCAGCTGCTAAACAAAAACAGTTGAGGAATTCTACAGCAGATGTACGGAAGCAATTGTGGAATGTTTGCTGATTATGTTACCAAAGACAACCCCATCATTTTCACCCAGCAACATCTGCCCTACTTTCGAAAGAGGATGGTGTGGGAGATTCTTCATCAGGAGCTGATTTGATATCCACCATCCTCCCAAGAGCAAGCTTTCATTACTGACTTGTAAGGCTTTCATCAGCTGGAAATGCAAAACTGTTGTGTCAATGACAGCAGAAAAAAGAAAGATCCTCAGCGTTACTGTAAAGTGAAAATATGAAAGTGAAAGATGTTGCGATTCTTTAAACATATATGTATTTGGAACTTAAACATGGAGGCTGGACCAAGACCAAGAAATATTTAAGACCTTTGAGTGGAACTCTTATCCTTTTTTTTCCCAATAGCGAACATACATTGAAGATAAATCATTGTGTTTTTCCATTTGTCAGTGGTGGTTGGTGACATTTAAAAGTGGTGGGCGTAAACGTTGGGTATGACCTTTATGTAGCGAGCGAAGCGAGCAAGCTTATTAGGCAAACGTGGGGCCAACGGGGGTCCTCCCCTCGAGAAAGAAGATTGCCAAATGGCACATTTTAAAGCAAATCAATTTAATGAGAAAAGCAAGGTTTATAAAGCAGTGGGAACATATAGTCTGGAAATATTAAACACATCAAAAACTGCCCCATATCTTACTGCATTATCATGTTCAACAGTTACAGTAATGTGCAAATTGTGCAGAAAGAAAACTTCAGGCCCTTTGAAGTGTCTGCTTGCTCAGTGTCTTAAACTGCATGCAGCATCAACTTTAGAAGAAAATGCTCTAACTGGGCCTTGGGAAGCACCTACAGTTGCTGGATGCAATCAGTCATAAAGAAATATGTGCACACAGGTCTTTAAAGTGGGATGAAAAAAGTGGGGGCTCTCTCAAAGGGAACATGTAAAATAATAGTCTGTGATTTACATAGTGTGCAACCCGACAAGTATTTTGGTTTCTCTCTGAGATTGTATTGCACCCAGAAATAAAATACAACATCTGACATACACCAGAAAACCTGCCAGCTCTATTGGCCATTTCAATGGTTGTTAGCTGTTTAAGATAAATGAGTAACAACAACGATTTGTTATAAATAATTAACATTGGAAATGTTTCAAATCTGAAATTTTGAGACTATGAATAACATATTATTAAGGCCTGTGAAAGGAGAATTGGCCTACAGTTAGGTGTGCTTTATGTTAGATATATATGCCCTTTTTCTCTTCACATCTCGTCCATCTGCACACCGCCAACCTCATCTCTTTCCTTTTCAGCACTCTCTTTTCACTCTCCCTGAGTGCACTTCATTGCATCTCCCACACTTCACCACTCAAACAAACACTGCACTAACTCACATTTAAGTACTTTTTTTCTTTTACTTTTGCCTTGTAAATATTTTGAAATCTGTGTACCCCCTTTACACAAATTTACACAGAATTTCCATTGCAACTAGAATATATCAGCATTGTTCTGTGTGATCTACAGAGAGGTCAATCCATTGACAGGCACTTTGCTTTGCCTTCAGCCTCAGTGCCAGAGC
Organism: Calotriton arnoldi; assembly: GCA_963921515.1. Lineage (NCBI taxonomy): Eukaryota > Metazoa > Chordata > Amphibia > Caudata > Salamandridae > Calotriton > Calotriton arnoldi. The sequence continues at coordinate 714,403 of CAWUFW010005453.1, forward strand.
TCTCAATGAAAGACCCTCATAACATCTGGCATGAGTCAAACTATGCACTATACAAGATTAATAAGATGCACGTCAAAAATACCGAAACACAACATGATGAAAAAGATAACACTCTTGGGGTATGCAAGATTAAGTAAAACATGTGAAATAAAAGAGGAGCTAAATCACTGACATGCATTACCTGAACTTTTTTAACATTCATTGTAAATCAATTCAGGTTTTTAGCCTTAATGTTCAGGGCATTGAGAGAGGGACAGTTTTAACACCATAGAGCATGAAGCTGTCAATAAGCACATTTTTCTTGACTCAGATATTTGGATCAACTTTGCGAAGGAACAAAAACCCTGCTCAACTTTTGGATATATTTCACCAAGGAACAAATATAGCAGCTCCACTTCTAAAGGGGCCAGCGACCTGCAGCCAGGGCATGGGGTGTCTCACTGGGGAACGTTAGCGTGACCAATGGGTCTCAGCACAATATACATAATAAAAGGCTTGTATTATAACACATATCATTACTGAAGACAAGGCACCAAATTGCACATGTTTGCATCCAGTACCTTTGTGTGATGGATGGGAAAGGGTGGAATTTATGACTGTAGATGATGGACATCTGGGCTCACAAAGGGATGCAGACTTCAATGCCCAAAACCGTGATTCTGACGGGGTCACTAGCCTACAGTGGATACCACCATAGAATACAATGGCAATGCAGGGCTTTAGAAAGATAAGCCCTGCGTCCTGCATCACATTGCAGAAAGTTGATTTACTGCCTGGCTTCCATCTCCTGCTTCAGAACATGGCCGGGTAGGCAGCCTGGGACAAACAGCCCAGACTCAAGCACAACGCACAACTATTTGTTTAGAGAAACGATCCTATCTCTAATAAATTGATCAATTTAATATTTTTTAAGGTAAATATGTAGGAGCTTCAGAGGAGTGCAGCCCCAGAGCCCTAATAGAGAAACCGCCCTTTGTGTTTAAAACTGATCGCCAAGTTGCAGTTCATGAACACATCCGGGAAGGCTGAACAGGACAAAAACTTCAAAGGAACTAGATGTCATGAGTGCATTCTGACTTCAGCCACAATGCAACCATGAGAAAAAATCTGTTGTGAGTGAATATTGAAAACTGGACAGTATTGAACCGCGAACCAGAATGTCCTGAGCTATTTACAGTTTCTATTGGATGCAAACCAGCCTCGAAACATTTTATAAGCCAGGATGTCGACCTTTGAGGAAATATATTGAAGATCTTTCTTTTTTACGAGTCAATTTTGTCCATCGGTAGTTGTGATCACATTTATATGCCTATTAAGTGGCAACTTTCATAAGTCTGTGATCTGATAGAAGAATGAAGTTGCACTTTTATTCAGATATCAGTGACAGGTTGAAGCTAGGGCCAGACTCTGAATCCACTATGGACTTGTGTTTTAGGATGTGGGCCTTGGTAAGCAGTAGCCAGCACTGTTTTCACGCAATTTTATCTTCATGCTCAACCACCATAAAATAAGATATCTTATTTTGTAACCGTGAAGAATCTGAAAAGTAATTTATATGTATGAGAGAGACTGACTATATTTTTTTACAATATCTGGTTGCCTGTGGCATTTTCACAGATTGCACAGTTTCATTTCTACACTTTGGTATGTTTTTGAGCATTTTTAATGCATGTTCGAGACCAATTATGTGCATGGTAATATTGCCACCAGAAGATTAGGCATCCCTTCTTGCCACTCACAATAGAGAAATAAGAGAATCCCGCCTCAAATGCACGTATTTCAAAACACTTCACAGTACTGGTCCCAAGAAAAATTCAACAAAGTAAAACAATCCAGACTGATGTGTGGGGAAGATCTGAGTCCCAGGCCTGTGATCTACTGCATATTTTGTGATCATGGCCCAAGATATCCGAGTACTGGTGGGCCATTTGGCAGTTCTGGTGGTCCACCAATGATTGCTTTTTCCAAACATCGGCTAGATCAGTGATACTCAAAGTACGGCCCGGGGGTCGCATGCGGCCCTCCTGACCTTTATGTGCGGCCCTCTGGTCAACAGCAGCACTGGGCTGCTGTTTATCGCACAGAGCACTAATATTAAAAATATGCTACATAAACAGGTTAGAGTTTACTTAAATGTTAATCGCAGTTAAAGAGAAGAATTAACTAGAGAGTCCTGAACTGCTTAACTTTAGGAAAACTTTAATTTATAAAAAGACATCTTACAGCAAGCATGTAAAAATTTGATAAAGTATCTCCAAGATTCAAAACGTGCATTTCATTAACATGCAGAACCTTTCACCTGAGTAAATCAGATTCTATTAGTGCATTGAAAACTATATATTTTTTTAAACTGGATAGGTTTCAGACATGAATTTAGAAACATTCATGCTTCCCCACCAAGAGGCAAGAATGACAGTAATCAACTAAGAGACAAGTCAGTTGCAATAATACATGAATAACATTATAATTTATTGAATGAATCACAGGAAAAGTTTTTGCAGAGCGCACATTCTGAAGCCATGTATTTTAAGGGTCCTCGTATATGTGAAAATGAAGGAAAACTAGAGAAAATAAAATAAAACAACTGTCCAGGATCACACAATTTGGTCAAGCGAGAAAGCTGGGATTGTTACTGGGTTTTCTGTTTCCACATTGGGCAATGCAATTCAGCCAGTAGATGTACATGCTTCGCTTCCCCTACACCCTCTTTACCCCTCCCCCACTACCCCCTGCTGGTATCTGTACGGCCCTCGGTCACACCAGCGATCAAACATTTTGGCTCCCAGAAAATGTTTGTGAGTACCCAAGGGCTAGATTGACCTTACTGCATAACCACAGACATTGAAGGCACAACTTCCCAGTGTTAATGGTGAATGGTCACATCCCTATTTGTTGCCAAAGTCTGAATTCTCAGAAACTGGAAGACATCCAGCCCTCCAACACCCATGGAATGGCTGTCAGAATTGATGCACATAGAGGCAGTGAGCAGGGGAGTTACAAATTCCTTGATCAGTTGTTGGTATTTGATTGGTTATGGTGTCCCTGCATGGAACATTGCAAAGACCATCCCATTAGGAAATCCCTCACTATTCTGCCCACCAACAGAAACATTACTTATTTTAAACCCAAATTAAAGTATGAGGATTGATTTTAACAAATTGATGCAGTGATCACTACTTTTTAAAACAAGCATTTGCAATGCAATAGGTCTCGCATTTGCGAGAGTTTTAGCTATTGGCATTGTAAATGACAATGCCTTCTATTCATGTGTTAGTTTTTAAAACATAAATAAAAGGCTTTGTCATTTGCAATGCCAATAGCTTAAACTCTCGCACATGCGAGACCTATTGCAGTGCAAATGCTTTTTTTCTATGGGCCATACAAACAGTGTGACATTTACAGTGCGGCCCGGCAATGATCACATGCATTTTACGTAACAGTCCTTATTTTAATAGACTTCACTGCTTGCGATTTTATCTTTTTTTCCTAGCGCACTTTGTTTAAATAATTTTAAGGAGCTTCATATGTAGATTATTTTATATTTGTTTGCACTTAAATGCATTAACTGGCACTATTTTGCCCCGAAAATTAATGATTTTTTTGTAATCATTTTATGGTATTAGAAGAAATGGTTTTAATTAACTCTAATAAACATGAACGATGTGTGAGGGAAGCAAAGGTTGAACGAGGCGGACCTAAGGCCCACCATGTGTGTATTGGCCCACCCGGGTAATCGTGCTCTATGACCCTTAACTTTCAACTACTTCCTAACTATGACGGAAGAAATGTGCCGGGTGCGGCCGGCAGCCCTGAGGACTCGTGTCGTCCATCCTTAGAGGTCACGACTGCAGTATTGTTCTGTAACAATCCAGACACTGGGGCCACATGAGGGATGACTGGGATAGTCCATCCAGGCAGGGAGCGGTCTTCTGCCCTCCTTCAAGTTCGTGTTTTCTCCTCTCCAAGGGACGAAAGAGTCGTGGAGAGGTGGACCAGGGAGCACAAGGGGAGCAGTAAGAAATGTGGGCAGAGCGACAGTAGAGGAGGCAAGCAAGAAGAGCTGTGGAGAGAGGGACGAGGGGAGAGTGGAAGCAGGGAAAGCTGTGGAGGGAGGGGCGAGAGGAGAGCGGAAGCAGGGAGAGCTGTGGAGAGAGGGGCGAGAGGAGAGTGGAAGCAGGCAGAGCTGTGGGGATGGGCGAGAGGAGAGTGGAAGCAGGGAGAGCTGTGGAGAGAGGGATGAGTAGAGAGTGGAAGCAGGAAGAGCTGTGGAGAGAGGGGCGAGAGGAGAGCGGAAGCAGGGAGAGCTGTGGAGAGAGGGGCGAGAGGAGAGTGGAAGCAGGCAGAGCTGTGGGGATGGGCGAGAGGAGAGTGGAAGCAGGGAGAGCTGTGGAGAGAGGGATGAGTAGAGAGTGGAAGCAGGAAGAGCTGTGGAGAGAGGGGCGAGAGGAGGGCGGAAGCAGGGAGAGCTGTGGAGAGAGGGGCGAGAGGAGAGCGGAAGCAGGGAGAGCTGTGGAGAGAGGGACGAGGGGAGAGCGGAAGCAGGGAAAGCTGTGGAGAGAGGGGCGAGAGGAGAGCGGAAGCAGGGAGCACTGTGGAGAGAGGGGCGAGAGCAGAGTGGAAGCAGGCAGAGCTGTGGAGATGGGCGAGAGGAGAGTGGAAGCAGGGAGAGCTGTGGAGAGAGAGATGAGTGGAGAGTGGAAGCAGGGAGAGGTGTGGAGAGAGGGGCGAGAGTAGAGTGGAAGCAGGCAGAGCTGTGGAGAGAGGAACAAAGGAGGAGATGCAGAGCAGGAACACCTGTAGAGTGGCACCATAGCAGCGAGGGAGAGCTGAGAAGGCGGAGAAGAGTGGGATGATAAAGGTCAGGGAGAGCAGGAAGAGCTGTGGACAGAGGGACTATCATTAGAACCACTGGAATTCTGCGGTTTTGGTGTTTTCCACATAATTATGGATGTGCCGCATTTGCACCAAAATCCATCATCTACAGCATAATCAGCAGATTTTAATAAAAAAATAGTTTTTAGCTCAAGTGGATGGAAAGCTGCTAAAAACGCAGCGACCGGTGTTGCGCAGCGGAAGGCCGTTCGCAAAGGCTGACCGCCAGCATTCTATTGCTTAGTGCTGTATTTGGGTGCCATACTGGCAATAATGAGGTGAAACATCATGTGTAAAACTGACAAACCAATGAAGTGATACCATCCCCCAAAACTGCCACATTAAGCAGCATAATTTGCCTGCTGTTGCAGGATGATTAATCAACCGTGCAGCTTAATTCGAACCTCCCCTGCCGCATAATTCCAGTGGCCCTAACAACATTGGGCATGGGAGAGAAAGAAGAGCTGTGGAGGGTAGAACGGGGAGAGCAGGAAGAGTTGTGAAGAAAGGCTGCAGAGAGGAGGAAGCAGGGCGTTTAGAGTAGAGACTGAGTCCGGAGAAAAGCAAAGAATTAAAATAATTAGTGGTTTGGTGAAGTACAAAGATGGACAAGATGGCCGACGGGTAAGAGCTCCGGCCGGGAGCTCCCGGCCAGGGATCGCCTTTTGGTGTAAATCCCCTGAAATCTTCCCTCCATCGACCCTTTCTACATACCTGGGGTCTTGTCTTTGTTCAGCGGTTCTCGCCTCTCTGGTCTCCCTCATTTGAACTGAGGCCTCCCATGGAACTGTGACCGATGTTACTGGCGGCGGATCCTGACCAACATGGCCGATGTCCGGTGGAGCTGCTCCGCCAGCTATAGAGGAGATCGGCTCCGGTTCACTACCTCGGCCGTCACCTACCCAGCCGGACATTGGGCACAGTGCTCGTCCTCTCTCCGCTGGTTCTCCTTTCTTCCTTCGCCTCCCGGTGAGCTCCTGTGGGTCTGCCAGTGGCTTGTTCACTGCATCGTTGACCATGGCCCCGCCGATTGACTCTTCCTTTCTGGACCTTGGCTTTGCTGCGATTCACGGACTGCCTGCGGCGCCTCACAGGGACTGCTGCTGGGACGCGTGGCCGCCCGCCTTCCTTTTGGGAACCGAGACGCGGTTGCCTCCCATCCCGCAGCTCAGCAGCAAAGAATTAGGCGAGAATGCGACGAGGAGATCTGGCTTTCGCCTGCGGGCCGGTCCGTTGCTGTTGCTGCCTGGCATCCCGCTGGCACCTAGTCCGGGGCTTCAACAGAGTTGTGTGGTTCGTGTCTTCCCCCGTCAGAGCCACCATGAGAGTGCCGCGACGCGGCTGTCCGGATCTCCGAGTTGGTTCCCCTCTGCCGCATCGAAGCGCCCGCCTGACCCCCATGGCCGCCTTTCCCCTTACGAGGCTGCTGCCTGAGCTCCCTCGTCTTCCCTGTTCTCACTGGACTGCCGATGTGTCGTGGGTGTTCAACAGCCTTCTGACTTCCTTCACTATAGATCTTGGAGCTGCCCCCACTCAACCCTACTCGTGGGGTAGGTTTTTTTTCCTTTTTGGATTTTTTTTTTTTTTTTTTTAAACCAGATTTGTGTTTACCCGCAATTGCCGCCATTTTTGTTTGCGAGGTACCTGGGGTCTTTGAAGCTGAAACCGACATCTTACGGACTCGTCATTCCCCCTGACCGACTCATGCATCTGATCAGCGCCTTGTTTCACCTTACTGACTATTGTCTGTGATCGGATCTTCCTTCTACCCCTCTCTCTCTTCACCATCTACGCTCTCATATTCTCGTTTTTCTATTCCTTGTAACGTCCTAGTAACTGATGTAAATTGTTTCTGATGTAACCTTGTAACAATATGTAACTCTCATGTAAAGCGCTCTGATACCTCCGGGTCTAGCCAGCGCTATATAAAACTCATCAAATAAAGTAACTGTCGGGTTCTGAGAAGACCGTATTCTCGCTCCCCTTTTCAGCTGGAGTCTGTTTCCGTGGAAACCTCCACTGGTCTCTGAATGTGCACAGACACCGCGCGTAGTGGTGGTGGTGGGGGCGAGGAGGGAGGGGGCGCCTGCGATGACCGTCTCCCAGAGGCGCCAGCACCTCTTTGACTCAACGAGGGCTGGATGCTGGGGGAGAACTGATAGGAGGTCCGCGTGGGTGGAGCATGCTAGAGTTTTACTGTGCCTCACTGCCCTTGTTTATCAACACTGCGAGCGCTTGGAAATGGTTATACGTCACCATTAAGAGCTATATTTAAGTTAAAAGCGCCATTATATTTAGTGTGAAAGGAGCAAAGTATTGCACTTTTCAAGTTTATACACTTTCAAGTCTATTTGCGAAGTTGCTGTTTAAACGTTTATATTTACAGCGCCGTGAAATAAGAAGACAGCGATAGTCAGCGCTGGAATATATAAATGATGTAATCACGGCCCTTGTCCCTATCCGGGCCGAGGTTTTCTTGTCGCCATGGCAACTCCCAAACAGATAATGCATCTGAACAACAGCCTACGAGGGAGAAAGTTCAACCCTCAGCATTACACCGCAAGCAAACAATCCAGTCCGGGTGGGCGGGGCCTAAAGGAGACGGGGCGGTCACCAAAAAGCATCACTTTCAATCGGAGGCCTGCGTTTACCATAAAGGATGATGCACACCAATTAAAAGCATGGGCGGAGCTTCGACCCCACTTCCGAAAGCAACCCGACGACAATAGATCTCGCAGAGCGAGCAGCGCATGCGCTGCGATGCTAGGCGAGACCTAAAAACAGCAGGATAGCCATAGAACTTCTGGCCTTATTTAGTGTTACTACATCACAAATGTGGCGGATATCCTGTTCTCTGTATTACAAGTGCTTTATTGCCTGGGGCACGTGTAATGCAGCGGACAGGGGATCTGACACATTTTGACAGGGTAATCCATCCTCCAAACACTAAATACAACTCCAAGAAACTTGCTCAAGATTATTCCAACAGATTACATGATATTCCTATAGGTCTTTATAGTTATTTACTGATAAGTGGCCACATGATTCATTATCATGTTTTAATTTTATAGGTCATACAATTGTGTGTCTATGTGATCGGTATTTACTTCTAAATATGCTTGTGGCAGGCATGTCTTGCACAAGGAAGATGGAAGACTTGTGCTAGACCACCTGCCATCAAAACCCACCTATCATCCTGATAAATGATGGTCATGTTTCTACCAAAAACTGTAGAAATCATTTGGATGACAATCTCTCAGCAGATGAGGGACCTCTGGACCCAACTGTGGGCTATTGTTGCCATGCCAGCTGGAGGGGGCTCTGCGGGGTCTAGCACAGGGTGGAGCACAGCTGGTGCATGGCTCTTAGGCTGCCCATGGGAAGATCCTGCACGGGACCTGAACCAGGACCACTCGTGGCACTGGTGGGTGGTGGTGGTGCCTGGAATATTGAGATGAGCTGATGGCTGGACACACCCGGGCTCAATTTGGGAGTGTAAAGGTGCTGTACCTGTTGGTATTTGGTGTTCCCACCAACCTCACCGGCCACCTGAGTTCCCCCCCAGCAGTGATGCATGTTTTCATTTGAAGCACTCAGAAGCACAGCTTGTGAACCTCTTTGAGCTCTTGCGTGGCCCTGACATTACCGCTGAGCCCACTCAGGCCTCCGGTGATTTGTAAGAAGCAGTATTCAGTGTTGCTGCCTTACCCCTCTTAGCCTCACCACTGCGTTGGGCCCAACATGTCAATTTAAGCCAACTCTTCACTGAGTGCCGATCAGGGGTAAGCAGTACATTCCCACCCCAACCCCAAAAAATGAAAGACATTGCATTGACCTACATAAAAGAGGAAAATTAAGTTGGAGATTTAAGCCTGTGCCTGCTCCTGTGCGCCATTCATGTGATGAAAGAAGGAAACAACTACTGGCTGCTTATTGTTTGGAGTGGCCAGTACTACATTGCCTGCAAAGCCTACATATTTATTGGGCATGAGGTTACACAGACAGCGACAACTCTTACTACTCCATAACCAACCACTGAAGTGCAGTGCACTATTGAGATCATGGTGCGCACCAAACCAGTCAGGACACCGTTATTTCCCTCACCTAATGGCCTTGCGGATGTAGCAGGGCTACATGGGAGCAAACTCCATGCGATCATTAAACCGATCACACATTACATAGACTACTGACATAAGGAGATGGGTGGTGTATGATATCTAACCTAGATCAAGGTTTAAGATTAAAGCAAGGCGCAGATCTGAGTGCCCTGAAAAGCAGAAGAGAGGTGGATCTAGAGTGAGAAATATCAGAAAGGGAGTGGGTGGCTATACTCCAGCATGTACACAATGTTTCTGATGCTAATAAAGATGATCTGATGAAAACTGTACAGGTAACAACATTCTAAATTGATAACCGACTAAATCTAATTGACGGAAGAGGGGTGGGGTATTATACCATGAGGAGAAGGTATAAGAAGCAACGTGGATGGAATAAAACTAATTACAATATAGACAGCAATAATGAAGAATATAGAATATAACACATATCCTTCCAATACAAAAAAAGAAAGAACAGGTAAAGAAAAATAAAGGAAAAAAGGTGCAATTAACTCATGATGTAATCATCATGCCATCTGGTGAGAATATTGTTCTTTTCCATTGTTTTCTTTAGAGATACAGTACAATTTTCATCATGACCATCAGAAGACTCACGTGTGAATTTGACAAGACTTTCCATGCTCCAGATTTGCCCATTGTCCATCTTTACTACATTGCGTTTAACCCCAACAATGCGCAGAGGTTTGGAAAATTTGCTTACATTTTCTTTCGGAGTACCCAGGAATTTTACATGAACGCAATCACCTATCTTCAATTTACTTTTTTACATTTTTTAACTCCTTGTTTAGAGTAGTACCAATTTTTGTACTTGGTTTTCTAATTTCTCTTTAAACATCTCCCTATCTACAGATACCGGTTTTCCACCTCCAAGCCAACTGGGACAGAATTTGGTGCTAGTTTTCCTGCGTCTAAAGGAAGTGAAATGGAATTTATCTGTGACCAGATTGGGTGTGGTGTGATATGACCATCGTAAATTCTGTACAGTCCTTTCTACTTGATGCCCATTGATATATGTCATTTGTATACAATCTTTCAACAATTGGCTTGCTCTTTCTACCAAACCATTTGCTTTAGGGCACACACAATAATGTTTTCAAATGTTCAATAGATAATTTGGATAAGAATTCTTTCAAATCTTAAGAGGTAAATTGAATTCCATTATCGGTAATAAGTGTTGTTAGAATACCTTCTATACAAAAGCTGTCTTTTAAGAATCTAATCAAAGTATTGGTAGTGGTTTGGTTCATCATTTTGGTTACAATCCAATGTTATTAATAGTCAATTAAAAAAACATAAATATCCTGTATGCACGGTTTATGAGACCCAGGATGTCTAAAGCTAGTTTGTCCCACGGCTTACCTGGAACGGAAACAGGGATAAAGGAACTTTACGGGTGTGTTTATTTTTATCACTTGTGGAACAAATTCTTTACCTTTTGTTCAATGTATGAACCCATTCTAGGAAACCAATAGCAACACCTGGCTCTTCTCTTAGTAAGAATCCTACCAATGTGGCCTTCATAGGCAAGGTCAGCAATCTTTCTTCTCAGATTAAAAGGAGGTATGATCCTATCATTACGGAGAACCAGTTCATTAAAAGTATTCAATTTGTTTCTAACCTCCTAAAAGCCTCATAATTCCTTCTTTAAATCACTACATTTCAATGGCTATCCATTTATAATATATGTCTTGATTTGGCTGAGTACAGTGTCTTTTCCCATGCATTTATTTCCAGGTGCTTCTGATATGTTGATCTCTAACACAGGATACTCCAGAAATGCAATGACTTCATTGAAAATCAGAGGAGCTTTGGATAGGAACTCTGTGTTGATATTCCAAATACCTTGAACATACTCCAAATTAAAACCGAAACCCCCCAAACGTATCACTCATTTGGCAATATGAGGGGTACTAAGGGAAGTGAGAATCTTTTGTTGTAAACATGAATGTAAGGGGTTTGTGGTCAGTAAGGATAGAAAATTATAAACTCCATAGGAAAAATGTAAAATGTTTTACGCCCAATAACAAGCTAAGACTTCTTTTTTTACTACGGAATGATTGTGTTTAGCCTTTGATAGACGCCTGGAGGAAAAAGCCACCTAGAATCTGGGAGTGTGGCATTCAAAGCTTTATTGCTGGCATCAGTTCCAAGTATGGTCTTTCTTTTAGTATCAAGGATGCCTAATGCAGGTACTGTAAGAATGGTATTTTTTAACAAATTGAATGACTTTTGGCAGTTAGCATCCCAAACAAATCCCACTAACCACTTGTTGCTCATGCACTTGCTCTCAATTGCCTGTTTACCAATGGATCTTCATCACTTCAGTTTCCAGCAACTAAGTACCCATATCATCTCCATCTGACCATTGCAGGTAGTGTATTGGGTATAGGCAAACTGTGGTTAATTGAGAGCATGGATGGAAGTGCATGTGCGTTGATGGATAGGTGGATGGTTATAGAGTGCATATATAGATGAGTAGTTGAATGAGTGAGAACATGAATGAAAATAGACAAGTCAGTGTGTGAGGTGAGGCTCTGCGTGGGAAGCAAGGATAGTGTGAGGAAAGGAAAGTGTGTGGGGGAGGGCAGTGTGGGAGGATGGTAGCATGGTGAGGCTGGAAGACACAGTGCAGTGAGTGCAACAGTGCCTTCTGTTGCAGCTACACTCAGAGACAAACTAGATATGTAGGATGAAGAGACATTGAGATCTAAGGTCTCATAAGGTATAGCCAGGGCCACTGGAATGGTACAATTCTGATGCTGCTTCATTTTCTGCATAATTGTGGATTATTCACACTTGCCACATAATCCATTGTCTCCTACATAATTTGCCGATTTAAACAAAAAATGTTTCTTGCTCAAACAGATCATAAGTTACTTAAAACGCTGTTGCACTTGTTGCTGTTTAGCGGAACACCCTTTGCAAAGATTAACTGGTCACCTTTCAGTTGCTGACTTCTGTATTCAGATGTTAAGCTGATACTAAGGAGGTGAAACCTTTGCCCATATAGTGTTAACATGTAAAAATGTCAAAATCATTACATAATACTGTTACAAAATGTACTGCATTACGCCACATAGTTTGCCTTTTTATTTCATATAATTGAGTCAACCCTGAAGCATAATTTGATCCTGCCTTGCTGCATTATTCCACTGACCCTGAGTATGACACAGCAGTCACCTTTCTCAACAAGGGCAGATCCAGGAAGCATAATCCAGTGTATGTTTACAATAATCTGATGAGTGTAGCTTCTTTCTGAAAAGGGTGGTACAGGGAAGGGTGTGTGGGGAAACTCTCTTAATACGGTTTTCTGTAGAACAGACCCTAATGTCCTGTTTGCCATTGCCTTTAACACAGGGTTAATCAGGCTTCGGCTGAAAAGAAAGACCAAAAAGGGTAGTTCGAGTTTCCTTAGTTCATCATAGAAGTGATGGTAGTAAACGCATTTCAAATGCCATGCAAGTCAGGGATGAAAGAAACTGTAAAATATGACAGCTTCATCACAACTAAACCCACAAGTTATTTAGTGAAAACACTGTTACCACACTGCTAAAAGTACTTATTTTTTACAAAGAAGTTTAGTGAAAACAATACTATTATCATTCACCCTCTCAGGAAATCCCACCCTAGTTCTAGGCACATCATCAAAGTGAACCTAAAACAAGTACCCACCTTCCATACCACAACTAATAGTATCAAATCATCCCTTAAATGCTACCAATGACAACTCAACATGCTCCCTTTACTCGTTCTACTACCCACTGGGCGATAACCACACTTTTATCGAGCAGATCATAGACATTATCTCCTGCAACTTCGATGAGCGTAATGCACAGATTTTTCTTGGTGACTTCAATATCCACTGGAACAATGCTAATGACCCTCTTGTCAACAGTTTTAAATCCTCCCTCCATGACCTCAACCTCATCCAAGCCTGCAACAGCCCGTCACACATCAAGGGGGCCACCTTAGATTTAATCATTCCAAAAGAGAATACCATACAAATTGAATCTATCCTACCTTACGACTTGGCTGACCACCACAGCATCACCTTCCTCATAACTGTAAAGGCATCTTTCTCTAAAAGTCAACCCAGGAAGACAAAATGCGGGATTAGAGACACTCATAACATCAACCCACTCCCAATGTCGACTATTGGTAACTGCAGCGTGCTGCCTCCCCTCACCATGGTTGACGCTCAGGGTCTCTCTGATCACTACTTCAACTCCATGGCCAAAATCATGGACACCATTATCCCCAAACAACTAAAGAGAGCCCAGTTAAAAAAAAACCTTGGTTCAACCATAACCTTAATGAGGAACGATGTTGCCTCAGACTTGCTGAAAGATCATGGCAACACACTCCCTCTTTATTGAACCTCGAAACTACTACGACAAAGACAGAATACCTACAATAAGCAAATCAGATTCTCCAAAGCAACATTCTTTCAAAATCAACTCAACACAGCAACCAATCAACCACAAAAACTATTTGAAATTGTCAAAACCAAATGAGCCAGGATCATAATGCTCTGTCCTCTGATTGCAAATCCCCTTCCAATAGAAAATGTTGCCTGTTTCTTTGCTGAGAAAACTAAGCTAATTCCCACTGATATTCAGAATGCTTCGAAGCTCTTGCCGCACGAACCCCGTCCCATCTGACGTGGACATTTACACCAGACACCCTTCCCGAGCACCCAAAAACAATGCCACAGGACATGTTTCCAAACCTACAATTAACATGACATCTCTAAACTTCTATCCTCTCTGAAATACTCGAACCACTTCAACAACCCCCTCCCCTTCAAACACCTCAATGAGTTCACTCACCTCCTACTCCCTTTATGAACTAGGATTATCAATGCTTCACTCACCCAAGGCTCCATACTGGACTGTCTAAAAAGTGACCAAGTTACCCCAATCCAAAAAAAACCAACTCAGACCTGTCCAACCCCAACAACTAACGCCCTATCTCTAACATCCCCACAGTAGTCAAACTATTGGAATAATGTGTGCAACAACAGCTTAGAAGTCACATCGAACATCTCCAACTCCTCGACCAATGCTAATCCGGTTTCAGGCCGGACCATAGCACCAAAACAGCCTTGATCCATATCACTGACGATGCTGTACGCTCACTCGACTAGAATGAAGCTTGCTTACTCATCTTACTGGATCTGTCAGCTGCGTTCGACACGGTCCGTCAAGAGATACTTCTGAACCTTTTAGAACACAGGATGGGTCTCACTGGTACCGTGCTAAAATGATTCTCCTCATTCCTTCACAACAGATCCCAGTGGGTTTTAATCAACCACACTCTTTCTGATCAATCTCGAGTGACTCTTGGCGTTCCCCAAGGCTCAACTCTGTCCCTGACACTGTTTAACCTTTACATGGAGCCCCTAACTGAAATCCTCAAACTCTCCCACACCTCTTTCCACATGTACGTGGATGAAACTCAACTTTATATGAACATTACTTCTCCAGATGACATTAGCACCCTTAATAATACCCTGATAAAAACGCAACAATGGTTGACCCACACCATCTCAAACTCAATGCCACAAAAACTGAATTTCTACTGATCTCGCCGCCCATTATCTCTCCTGTTATCAAAGAGTGGCTACCGCATCTTACTGCCCTGAATTGTACCCCGCACATCATTGACTCAGCAAAATTCCTTGGAATAACCCTGGACAATACACTCCCATGCAAAATCACGACAGCTCCACAGCCAAAGGAGCTAATCATCAACCACATGCACTAAGGAAACGTAAACTTTTCCTTCCCACAGCAGATCTCAAAACCATGGTTGAATCACTGGTGATATCAAAATTTGACTATGGAAGCGCTACCCTCGTGGGCCTTCCGAAAATCAGTCTTGCTCCATTGAAGGCTACCTTGAACGCTGCAGCAAGGCTTATCATAGGCTCTAAAAACAAGCATTTGCAATGCAATCGGTCTCGCCTTTGGGACCGTATATGTATTTAGCTATGCAGCACATTAGCCTGGGTGCTGAAACATCTACTGTTCTGTAACATGGAGGGAAAGTAAGCGCCAAACTGCGTGACACGCCAGGTATGGGAACACATGGAGAGAAGTATTGCCTTTCAGCGGGAAATGGTATAGTCCAAAGCTCTGTTTTTAATATAAAATCAGGGCCTTCGGTGGTCATATCACTGAAAATACAAGATTTGAAAAAATATTATTGTCTACGGGTGCTCTTGGAAGACAATTTCTATGGACTGGAATCTAGAGAATGCTAAAGTGATTCTGGTATTTTACTGACCTCTGCTGGTCGTTTTCTATCAAGAAAGTTAAATAGAGGCAGTTGCCAGAAAAATTTAAAAAAGAAAGTCCCTCAGCAGAAAGCAATTTTGGTATTTTACTGACCTCTGCTGGTTGTTTTCTATCAAGACAGTTAAATAGAGGCAGTTGAACAGGAAAAAAGTCCCTAAGCGGAAGCAGACAAGTCCTAGGGCTGATCTCCAGAGCCCACTAAGTACATACACATAGAAGTATATAATAAGTATATACTAAAGTATATACAAGAGGTCTCGAATGCTCGACCTAAAAAGGGATCATATCACCTATGACCTCCGGTCTCTGAAATGGCTACCCTTTGAGGCTAGGATCCAGCTTAAAATTGCTTGCATGACAAACAAAGCACTACACCACAACACCCTTTCCCACCTGACCCAGAAATTGACCCTATGTGGTGGATAAAGAACCTCTAGAACCACTAGGTCCCTTCTTCTTAAGCCACAAAAAATTAACAAACAGAAAACCTACAAGCGATCCTTCTCCAGAATGGCTCCAAAAATCTGGAGCTATCTTCCTCCGGCGACTAGATGCAAACCCGTCCACAAAAACTTTCAGGAAGGAAGTTAAAATTCTACTATCCAAGAGTTTCTTCTCACTCTGAGGCCCGACATTGTTCTGTTGCCCAACGTTCCATGCTATTGAGGCTTCATCCATTCCACTGAGTGCCGCGTTGCTCTCTGCCGCTTCCCAACCCTCTGCACATTACCCGGACAGACTTATGGACTTTGTTCTATATCAGTACTTTTGTTTGTGCAACTACTGTCATCATGTTTTCTACCTTGCACATTTATACATCTCGTATTTTTTATTTAATTTTTAATTACTTGTGTTTATTCCTATAAAGCACTCTGCCGCCCACCTGGGTCTTGTCCGCGCTATATAAAACTCTAAAAATAAAATAAATTATTAAAATACATTTATTTTTCTCTAAAATTAGTGCAATGCGACAATAACTTTCACCAATAAACTGTTCTTAAGGTACATAGTTAACTCTTCATTTAAGCAGGAGATACACCCGTCATAGTTACCGTTTGCTGTATATGTTTTGTGCAGAAGACATTAAAACACAGATTTTTGTAGCCCAAAAATTGCCCTTAATATATTCAAAAATCCTGACTCATTTCATCACTAGAAATAGAATATATGAGGTTACATCGCATGCCAACACAACGCATGCCATTACAAAGCGGTTGTAACAACGCAAGTGGTGTTACAACGCGTTACCATTAAAACGCATACTTTTACATCACATATGCCTTTACCACGCATGCCATTACAACGCAAAGGCATGCGTGGTAAAGGCATTGACTAGGTAAAAGTGGTTAAGGTAAGTAATGGTATATATATACCATATAGATATATATGTATATATATTTATATATATTTATGTATATTTATATATACATATATATATATATATTTAAAATACCCCCTAAAACCCAAAAATTACCCTTTGTACCCCAATAACCATACACCCCCAAATTTCTTAAATTACCCTTACCACCCCAATACCCATACCCCCTAAACCCTAAAATTACCCTAGCACCCCAAAACCCAAACACACCCTGAACCCTAAAATTACCCCTACACCCCAAAACCCAAGCCCACCCTGAACCCTAAAATTACCCTGGGCACCCCAAAACCCAAACAAACCCTGAACCCTAAAATTACCCTTAGCACCCCAAAACCCAAACAAACCCTGAAATTACCCTAGGCACCCCAAAAACCAAACCCACCCTGAACCCTATAATTACCCGGGGCACCCCAAAACCCATATCCACACTGAACCCTAAAATTACCCCTGGCACCCTAAAACCCATACCCAAACTGAACCCTAAAATTACCCCTGGCACCCCAAAACCCAAACCCACCCTGAACCTTAAAATTCCCCCGGGCACCCCAAAACCCAAACCCACCCTGAACCCTAAAATTATCCTTAGCACCCCAAAACCCAAACCAACCCTGAACCCTAAAATTACCCTTGACACCCCAAAACCCAAACCTACACTGAACCCTAAAATTACTCAGCACCCCAAAACCCATACCCACTCTGAACCCTAAAATTACCATTGGCACCCCAAATCCCAAACCAACCCTGAACCCTAAAATTACCCTGGGTACCCCAAAACCCATGTCCACCCTGAACCCTAAAATTACTCTTTGCACCTCAAAACCCAAACCCACCCTGAACCCTAAAAATACCCTTGGTACCCCAAAACCCATACCCACCCTAAAACTTAAAATTACACTTGGCACCCCAAAACCCAAATCCACCCTGAACCCTAAAATGACCCTGGGCATCCCAAAACCCAAACAAACCCTGAACCCTAAAATTACCCTTACTACCCCAAAACACATACCCACCCTAAAACTTAAAATTACCCTTGGCACCCCAAAACCAAAATCCACCCTGAACCCTAAAATTAACCTTGTCATCCTAAAACCTATACCCCTACACCCCAAAACCCAAACCCACCCTAAACCCTATACTTACCTTATACTTACATGTAAAATACATATGCCTTTACCATTCATGCCTTTACAACGAAATTCGTTGTAAAGGCATGCGTGGTAAAGGTATATGCTTGCTTTGTAATGCCATGCGTTGTAATGGCATTGTGATGTAATGGTAGTTGCGTTGTGTTGGCATGCGTTGTAAAATTTTCATTGTAATGGCTGTTTCCCCTAGAAATATATATTTGATTGCACCAGGACACACTGTTAAAGAACAAAAGTTATTGCTATTCGTTTTGTTCAAATATTGAACTTTTATGCAGCTTGTCACGTTGAGAGGAGGATTGACCTATGCAGTCTGAAGAAGTAATGTACTATATTTGATAACTGCACAAATATTGTAGGCCTTGCTTAATTTGAGCAGGTGGTGGTGGGTGAGGCCCACCAGCACTCATATTTTGGGAGAGGTACTTATTTTTCTTATCAAACTTGATGCAGGCAAGAGGGAGAAAAATATAAAAAGGGAAAATAAGGAGAAAGATAAACGACAGAAAAATAGTGGCATATGGATATTTTTATGAATATGGTTTTAAACAATTATAAGTATGGTCTTAGGAATGTACAAGTGTTAATTAGCATTTATGCTTTTAATTTTTGTATATGAAATGTCTTCTATGTCTATGATATAATTTATTGCACTAGCACTTTAAAAGCGGTAGCACTGTCTGAGGACGTGTCATGTGATCAAGGCCGTTTTCCGGCCGAAACGCGTCATGGCGGACAAGGTGGCAATAAAGTAAAGAAATTGCACATACTGCTGGGTCCACGCTCGTTTTTTCCTGATGAAGTGCAATCGAGTTTTCCTCATGTATACCGGATTGACTTCCTCCGGTTATTGGACCCCCTCCCTGTAAGCAGGCTCCATAACAGGCAAGTCTTGGTCCTGGAAGCTCTGCCTGGCAGCAACACCGCGGGCTCGTGGTGCGGCGCAGGCGGGGACCCCCGGGGCACTATTCACATCCGAAAACGGAAACGACGGAGCCCCCTGCAAACAACGAAAATGAAGCGTGCATAGGGAGTACGGTTGATTGAGTGTGGAGATTCGGGACCTTCGATGTGGTAACTCTGCTGAGTGAGCATTGGAAAGAAGGAAGGATCTACACGCTTATCCGCTGGACACACAAGGTACGCAACTTATTGCAGTAAGCAGGTTGGGAGGTGTGCAATTCTGGTGCTCTTCCGGACATTGGTCGAGGGATAAAGTGCACAGGATAAGTAAAAAGGAGAATACATGTATTAGCCACCATGTCCGCAGACACGCTCAGAGACCGCGAGTTAGCCGCAGAGGGGATGTTTTCCGACTCTCCCTCGGAACAGCGAGGTGCCAGCAAGGAGGCTATTGATGAACCGAGTGGCAAGATGAAGGGTTTGAAGGATAATTATCGGGTGCTGGAAAAATTAAAACGCCAAGAGCAGTCCAAGTGGTGGGAAGCGAGGTCATTACAGAGGTACTTAGATGTGGGATGGGTACCTAGAGGACTTCATATTATGATCGCTCCTAGTTATGAGGCACCGAACCCACTCATGATGGCAGAGTGGGCGGAGTGTAACTTGGATTCTTCTCGAAAGTTAGTGGTGTTATTGGTAAAATATGCGGAAATAGACCGAAATGAGCTGCAGACCAAGATAGAAGCACTTGAAAATGAAATCAAATCGCAAGGAGATCCCCAAAGCAGGAAAAAATTGCATGAGGAAATGGTAATACGATTGCAAAAAGAGGAGGATAAAATAAAAATGAGAAAAACGTATAAATTTAAGAGGGATCGTGAGGATTATGAAAATGGCCAAATATTTACATTTGCAAGGCGATATGACAATATGAGAACGGCAACTGCCAGTAATCGCATGCAGAGCCATAACCAAACTGTAAGAGGGCAACAAACAACAGAATTGTTATCGTTATCTGATTTAAGCTCTGCTTTAGATAGTGAATCAGAAGCAGAGAATAGCAGACCAGGATCTGAGGCATGCAAAATTAAACTGACTCTGGGGGAAGAATTAGACATTTTAAAACGAAGTCGGAGAGACACTCTGAGGTCCCGCAACAACGGGGCAGCCAAAACAGGAATACCTGGAGGAGGCGGGGGAGAAGGCAGGCCCGGAGGAACAGGAGAAAATGTGAAGAAACGAGGCCGAGGGAGAGGAACACGCAAGTAGAAAGTGACCCATATAGCCTTGAACCCTCAAATCCAGATATATTGCAAGCTCAAGAAGCTAAAACGATCATCAATTTAGCAAATATAAACTTGACTTTAGCGGAACAACAACTTTTATCCTTAGGTTTGTCTTATTGGCCAGAATCAAATTTTAATTACACGCAGACAAGGGCGGACATCTATAAATTTATAAGGAAACTTAAATTAAGGAAATTCCACCAGCTAAAAGACAAGCAAATTGATGTGAGTGTCGCAACTCAGTCTAATAGTGATACTAGTACCCCTGGTTTATTAGTCTCGGACTTGGAATTAATGCAAGATCTGCAAGAGTTGGAAAGAGGAGTGGCAGCGATTACAAGCCCTGAGGGGATTCCTCAGGATATGTCAAGGAAAATGTTATATCGACAAGAAGAACTGGAGACATGTGCCAGACCTGCCACCCCATTCAAGTTGAAATCTAGGTTTGTACCGATTATGGCCAGAGATTCCATTGACGTGTTCAATGAACAGATTGTGGCTCAAGTAAAAAAACTTAACGTTACTATCAATCAAAAACAAAGAAAGATCTCTATTCAAGAAAGGCAGTACCATCAGCTTATTGCTAAATTAAGAAAAGAAAAAAACATAGTAATTCGAAATTCCGATAAAGGCGGGAACATTGTTTTATGGCCGCTAAAAGAATATTTAGAGGAAGCACATAGTCAATTGAATGACACAGATTGCTACAGGAAGAGCTCCCCATTGAAATTTAAAAATACCCAGGATCTTTTTTATTCGCAGTTACTGGCATGGAAAAGTGCAGGCCTCCTGAGTTGGGAAGAATTTAAATATCTTAAAAAAGAGCATCCGATCATCCCGACGTTATATTTTATTCCAAAAATTCATAAGAACGTCGAAAAACCACCAGGAAGGCCAATAATAGCAGCATGTGATGGCCCATTAGAGAATGCTTCGATATATATTGACTTTTTCCTGCAAGAGTTTGTACAGAAATTGAAATCTTATGTACAAGTTACAGGGGACTTTTTGAATAAGATTAGAAATTTACAATGAAAGTCTGAATATTTACTTATTGCTCTGGATGTATCATCATTGTATACGTGCATTAAGAATAGAGATGGAATGCGAGCTGTTGAGTATTTTCTATCTAATAGGCCTATCAAGTACGCACAACATACAAAAATGCTCCTTACCATGTTGCTGTTTTGTCTAGAAAACAATTTGTTTTCATTTAACAGTCAAATGTATCAGCAAATACAAGGAGTAGCAATGGGGGCCAGCTTCTCTCCCAGCTATGCATGCTTGTTCATGGGTTGGTGGGAGGAGCTGGTCCTCATGCAAAAATTTGAGGAAATATATGTTGCAAATATAGTTACTTGGTTGCGGTTTATAGACGACCTATTTATTGTATGGAATGGAGATGAACAGAGTGCCATAAATTTCATTGAGCAAATCAACATAAATGACATTAATTTACATTTTACCTCAACTCTTAGCAGGAACATGGTGACATTCTTAGATGTACAGATTGAGGTTATTGATAATTGTCTGACAACCACACTATTCAGAAAACCAACAGCAGGGAATACACTGCTTCATGCTACAAGTGCACATCCCCCACATTTAATTAAGAGTATTCCGTATGGGGAGATGTTGCGCATTAGACGCATTTGCAGCAATGACCTAGAAACCCATAAAAAGCAAGCTGAGAGTCGGGATCGATTTCTAGCAAGAGGTTATAGGTCAGAAATAGTGGATATAGCAATAAGAAAGTCTAGGGAACAGGCAAGAGATGACCTTCTATTGAGATATAAGAATGCAGAGTCAGATATAAAACGCAAAAAATGTGATGGGACTCAAGAACAAACACGACTTATTTTATCCTTTTCAAGGCAGGAAAAGCAAATAAGGTCGATAGTTAGGCGCAATTGGCACATAGTAAGGGATGACCCAGTGATAGGTAAGTTATTACCATCTAATCCCATGATTACATTTCGAAAAACAAAAAGTATGGGAGATATGCTGGTGAAGAGCAGCCCGGAAGATCAGAGTAGGGGCACATGGTTAACTGCATGAAAAGGATTCTATAAGTGCTCCACATGTAAGGCATGAAAGTATGGCGTCAATACTTCTACATACATAACAGCTTTTAATAAGAAAGTACCGGAAATCAATCAACATCTGAACTGCAAAACTGAGTATGCAGTCTACATTTTAGAGTGTAGTTGTAATTTGAAGTATATAGGAAGCACTAAGTTACCTGTACACAAGAGAATTCTTCAGCATATTAGGACCATATCAAATAATGACGCCAACTATCCTGTTGCAAGACATTTTAAATCCTGCCACGATAGTGATCTAAAACATTTGAAATATTATGTCGTAGATTCAATACCTCCACAGAAAAGAGGAGGGGATCGTGAGTCGAAGTTGAGACGCTTAGAAACTAATTATATATTACAGTTTGATTGCAAATATCCTGGAGGTCTCAACACAAGCGAGGACCTATATACCTTTTAAGAGACAGAGCTGTGTTAGATAAAATATTAGATTCAGTTTTGTTAAGGTTAAGAGATATATGGGAAGGATATTAAAAGCAGTGCACTGTTACAGCGAGAATGACAAATCTTTAAAGTAAAAAATATATACATATATATATTAGTTTTGAGTGTGTTCCCATCAATCATCAAGAAGGTCTTAATAAGAATGTGTATGGCGTCTATAGAACACAATAAGGAAGGAAAAAATTTGAAATGCTCCTCATGTTAATTTTATTGCTTGAACCAGTTTGATTGATTTTAGGATATTTTATTGATATTTATTTCTATTTAACAGTTGTTTTTATGGATCATATTTAATTGTTGTTATATATTGTATTTTATAATATATGAATTATTTATGAATCTATTATGGGATCAACTGTGGATTAGATAATAATGTATGATATGTCCTTCATCAATTTGCACTTGTTAATCATTAGCACCTTATTTTCTTTAACCTAGATGAATCTTGCAAATTATAAGGTCAGATATTTGAGGGTTAAAGAAAGATTGAGTATATGTTATTAATAATAGATAACTGTTTAAAAGAATTTCCTACAGGAATTTGCAGCTATATTTATTATTTATTATTGTGTTCAAAATAGTGAGCAACGGATACAATAAAATCATTTTAGCATATGCATTTTAATATTCACTTTAGGCACTTTGGTAAGCACATCGTCACTTTAGGAAAAATACAAATGCGTTTTTTGCACAATACTATTTTAGATGAGATGGCATGATATGTGGTATCAACATAGGGGTAGCATAGTCACCTATGTATTGATTAATGAGTGCATATTTGAAAACCAGCTATCCAGTTGCATCATTTTAAGTTGTGACAACTAAAATTGTAAGTGACGGAATACACAGTTAATGTGGTGGTTCACGATAGGAATATTTTGGGATAGTTACAATGTTATTTTATTATACATAGACATGACAAATAATGATGTTTTTATTTTAGAATCATGGTCTATTATGATATGATTTTAAAGTACCGTTATTATATGAATTGGGATTTAACCATGGATATTTTTATGAATATGGTTTTAAACAATTATAAGTATGGTCTTAGGAATGTACAAGTGTTAATTAGCATTTATGCTTTTAATTTTTGTATATGAAATGTCTTCTATGTCTATGATATAATTTATTGCACTAGCACTTTAAAAGCGGTAGCACTGTCTGAGGACGTGTCATGTGATCAAGGCCGTTTTCCGGCCGAAACGCGTCATGGCGGACAAGGTGGCAATAAAGTAAAGAAATTGCACATACTGCTGGGTCCACGCTCGTTTTTTCCTGATGAAGTGCAATCGAGTTTTCCTCATATTATATAACATATATATATGTTTATTTAAAATACCCCCTAAAACCCAAAAAATTACCCTTTGTACCCCAATAACCATACACCCCCAAATTTCTTAAATTACCCTTACCACCCCAATACCCATACCCCCTAAACCCTAAAATTACCCTAGCACCCCAAAACCCAAACACACCCTGAACCCTAAAATTACCCCTACACCCCTACACCCCTACACCCCAAAACCCAAGCCCACCCTGAACCCTAAAATTACCCTGGGCACCCCAAAACCCAAACAAGCCCTGAACCCTAAAATTACCCTTAGCACCCCAAAACCCAAACAAACCCTGAAATTACCCTAGGCACCCCAAAACCCAAACCCACCCTGAACCCTATAATTACCCGGGGCACCCCAAAACCCATATCCACACTGAACCCTAAAATTACCCCTGGCACCCTAAAACCCATACCCAACCTGAACCCTAAAATTACCCCTGGCACCCCAAAACCCAAACCCACCCTGAACCTTAAAATTCCCCCGGGCACCCCAAAACCCAAAGCCACCCTGAACCCTAAAATTATCCTTAGCACCCCAAAACCCAAACCAACCCTGAACCCTAAAATTACCCTTGACACCCCAAAACCCAAACCTACACTGAACCCTAAAATTACTCAGCACCCCAAAACCCATACCCACTCTGAACCCTAAAATTACCATTGGCACCCCAAATCCCAAACCAACCCTGAACCCTAAAATTACCCTGGGTACCCCAAAACCCATGTCCACCCTGAACCCTAAAATTACTCTTTGCACCTCAAAACCCAAACCCACCCTGAGCCCTAAAAATACCCTTGGTACCCCAAAACCCAAACCCACCCTAAAACTTAAAATTACACTTGGCACCCCAAAACCCAAATCCACCCTGAACCCTAAAATGACCCTGGGCACCCCAAAACCCAAACAAACCCTGAACCCTAAAATTACCCTTACTACCCCAAAACACATACCCACCCTAAAACTTAAAATTACCCTTGGCACCCCAAAACCAAAATCCACTATGAACCCTAAAATTAACCTTGTCATCCTAAAACCTATACCCCTACACCCCAAAACCCAAACCCACCCTAAACCCTATACTTACCTTATACTTACATGTAAAATACATATGCCTTTACCATTCATGCCTTTACAACGAAATTCGTTGTAAAGGCATGCGTGGTAAAGGTATATGCTTGCTTTGTAATGCCATGCGTTGTAATGGCATTGTGATGTAATGGTAGTTGCGTTGTGTTGGCATGCGTTGTAAAATTTTCATTGTAATGGCTGTTTCCCCTAGAAATATATATTTGATTGCACCAGGACACACTGTTAAAGAACAAAAGTTATTGCTATTCGTTTTGTTCAAATATTGAACTTTTATGCAGCTTGTCACGTTGAGAGGAGGATTGACCTATGCAGTCTGAAGAAGTAATGTACTATATTTGATAACTGCACAAATATTGTAGGCCTTGCTTAATTTGAGCAGGTGGTGGTGGGTGAGGCCCACCAGCACTCATATTTTGGGAGAGGTACTTATTTTTCTTATCAAACTTGATGCAGGCAAGAGAGAGAAAAATATAAAAAGGGGAAAATAAGGAGAAAGATAAACGACAGAAAAATAGTGGCAAAGGGAGAAAGCAGGTATGAAAAAGAACCTGTGAGAGTGATACAGAGTCAGGATTGTTTGATGGTGGATTGAAGAGACATAAGGTGGAATCAAGACAACACGTATCTGGTATTTGGCACGGTGATCTTCAATAGCGCTGTCACTAGGCTTCTGAACAGAACTTTGGACACTGGCACCAATGTTCCCTCTAAATAGTTTCCTTTGTATGTGGCAACGAAGGGTCTTTGAGCACTTCAGCCTAGGCTATGTGCACCAAAGACGTGAAGTATTACAATGTAAGTGAGTAGAGCACATGAGGTACTAAAATCAGTGGTGTTTCTCACTCCAAAGATTTCTTTGAAAATCAAAGTAAAATAGTGCATTTTGGTTTAGTTTAGTTGCATGTAAAAGTCAACTGTGAGACACTTGTAATTTCATCACAAATCATTTCCCATCCAACATGAGGCTAAAGAAACTGCAGCAGTAGATCACTTTCCAATCTCTCAGTTACGGAAAAATGTGAGTTCGCACAAAATACCCGAGTATGTCGACATCTGATCTATCTATCTCCTCATTCACTTCCGTCTTCAGGTTCCATGCATCCTTTGTATTACACAGAATTTGTCTCCTAACGTTCACAAACATCTTATTAAATGTAGTCATAGGGACAATCCTCAGAGCAAGAAGTTATTCAACTTCTGGTGGGTTGTGGACCACAAACTCACATGTCACATCTAATCAACATTAGATGTAAGCATGTCAATTGGTAACTGCCTGTCAACTATTACAGTAGTTTGTCTATCCCCCCCAATAATTGTCTATCTTACCAGGGACTTTGGCCTATATACATTTAAACCTTTTATTGAAATCAAAAAAATGTCAGCACATCCCCTTTTCTACAAAGGCTCCAGCCAAACTACTAGATATTGTAATTTACCCACTGTATCAGATGTGCTATTATATACATTTTAGGGTTTGGAAGGCATGTTTTCCAGCAGACATGCCATCACTGATGAAGGTGAAACACATGGCTTTTGTATCTCAAAACAATATTGCTTTTGCCATTGCAAGAGCGCAAAACAATGCCCAATGAAAACTACATACAATATTGACTATTTAATGTTTGTGTCTCCATTACCCAACTGTCAAAATTGTACGCACTTCCTAAGAGGTTAAATGCCAACCTTAAACATAATATAAATAGGTGATATGTACATATTTGTCTCCAAACAAGAGAGAAAGAGAGAGAGAAAGAGAGAGAGAGAGAGAGAGGAGGAACATCATAGCATTTTACAATTTAGTTTAGCCCGTATACAGTCTTTAAGCTGCTTCCAAGTGCTGTGTGAGAATAGAAATAGGAAAGAAGTGACAGGACAGAGGGAAGATGAGGAGAGCGAACAGGGAATTGTTGGGGCATTCTGAAAGTTTGTGTAGTACATGTTCCATCCTAAGGCTGCTCCCAAGCGAACAAGGGAAATGAAGAGAGGGAAGTTGGGGTATATGGGAGAGGGGAACATTAGAGCATGTTAGGTGATTGTTTAATTGTTATGCTGCCCCTAGACTACTTCAAAGTGGAAAATGGGGAAAAAAACGGGGAATAAGGGATCATGGGCGAGAAGTAGGTGAGAAAACATGGACTTATTGAAGCAGCCTTAGGGTGGCATAAGAGTTATTCAAGTACCCAACCAGCCAGAATGTTCCCCTCTTTCCTCTACCTCTGATTCTGTTCCCTTTCAGCACTTTAAAGAAGCCTTAAGGTAGCATATTTTCGTTATGCAAACAACTTGCTATAAAGTTCCCTTATTCCTCCACTCATCTTTCCTGCACACTCCTTGAAACATCTGCTCTCATGCAGCCCTTTAAGGTATTCCTTTGATGTACATAACCATGTTTTATTACGTAATATAAAGATTGATATTTTCGACACCTCGTCAGGGGTAGTAAGTGCAGTATAAATGCAATTTAATTTAAACAAGCCCTGCTTGCAACCAAAGGTAGCACCGTATTGGACTTCAGGGGCTGTTGGCTGCTTGAAGTTCCTTTTCAAATTTTGACATTGATAGAGTTTATTGTTTGAATCATGGAAAGTGGTAGGTAAGCATAACACTACTCCATCTATTCCAACAGTCTCAATTACTTTGAAGTTCATATAAACAGAACACTCCTCCATGAAGTTTCTTTAAGTGTATTCCTAGCACTTTTATTGCTGCCCCTGGGGGATGATCAGTATGTGATGATTAGAGAATCTGAATAGGAGGTTGAAGTAGATGTTTTGAAATGTGCCTCAAGGAAGGCAGAGATAATGGCTGTCAGTAGAAATTCTGAAAAAATGAAAACGCCTTCTCCTGAAATGTGTGTGTTTAAATCTTGTCCATGATTTAAATACAGCGATACAAAAGGGGATGATGGACGGAACGTTTGAGCCAATCAAACACTCACCCCCAGTCAACTGATCTGGGTTTAATCCATCATCATTCTTTAGCTCACTCCACCACCCCAGTTCAGACATGGCCATATGCAAATCAGTCTGACCCTGTGCCTCATGGGAACAGTCCAGCCCGAACTGCCAAGCCATGTCTTCCCTGGACCGGAAACAAGCATCCTAGGACCGGTTTCTGGCATTTCAGCCGTCATCAGCCAGGCTTGCTTGAATCCAGTGGCAAAGTGAGCAAGGGACCCACGTCTGGGCATACCCCCGCCAACTTAGGGCGAACAAAGCGATACAAAAGGGGATGATGGACGGAACGTTTGAGCCAATCAAACACTCACCCCCAGTCAACTGATCTGGGTTTAATCCATCATCATTCTTTAGCTCACTCCACCACCCCAGTTCAGACATGGCCATATGCAAATCAGTCTGACCCTGTGCCTCATAGGAACAGTCCAGCCCGAACTGCCAAGCCATGTCTTCCCTGGACCGGAAACAAGCATCCTAGGACCGGTTTCTGGCATTTCAGCCGTCATCAGCCAGGCTTGCTTGAATCCAGTGGCAAAGTGAGCAAGGGACCCACGTCTGGGCATACCCCGCCAACTTAGGGCGAACAAAGCGATACAAAGGGGATGATGGACGGAACGTTTGAGCCAATCAAACACTCACCCCCAGTCAACTGATCTGGGTTTAATCCATCATCATTCTTTAGCTCACTCCACCACCCCAGTTCAGACATGGCCATATGCAAATCAGTCTGACCCTGTGCCTCATGGGAACAGTCCAGCCCGAACTGCCAAGCCATGTCTTCCCTGGACCGGAAACAAGCATCCTAGGACCGGTTTCTGGCATTTCAGCCGTCATCAGCCAGGCTTGCTTGAATCCAGTGGCAAAGTGAGCAAGGGACCCACGTCTGGGCATACCCCGCCAACTTAGGGCGAACAAAGCGATACAAAAGGGGATGATGGACGGAACGTTTGAGCCAATCAAACACTCACCCCCAGTCAACAGATCTGGGTTTAATCCATCATCATTCTTTAGCTCACTCCACCACCCCAGTTCAGACATGGCCATATGCAAATCAGTCTGACCCTGTGCCTCATGGGAACAGTCCAGCCCGAACTGCCAAGCCATGTCTTCCCTGGACCGGAAACAAGCATCCTAGGACCGGTTTCTGGCATTTCAGCCGTCATCAGCCAGGCTTGCTTGAATCCAGTGGCAAAGTGAGCAAGGGACCCACGTCTGGGCATACCCCGCCAACTTAGGGCGAACAAAGCGATACAAAAGGGGATGATGGACGGAACGTTTGAGCCAATCAAACACTCACCCCCAGTCAACTGATCTGGGTTTAATCCATCATCATTCTTTAGCTCACTCCACCACCCCAGTTCAGACATGGCCATATGCAAATCAGTCTGACCCTGTGCCTCATGGGAACAGTCCAGCCCGAACTGCCAAGCCATGTCTTCCCTGGACCGGAAACAAGCATCCTAGGACCGGTTTCTGGCATTTCAGCCGTCATCAGCCAGGCTTGCTTGAATCCAGTGGCAAAGTGAGCAAGGGACCCACGTCTGGGCATACCCCCGCCAACTTAGGGCGAACAAAGCGATACAAAAGGGGATGATGGACGGAACGTTTGAGCCAATCAAACACTCACCCCCAGTCAACTGATCTGGGTTTAATCCATCATCATTCTTTAGCTCACTCCACCACCCCAGTTCAGACATGTCCATATGCAAATCAGTCTGACCCTGTGCCTCATGGGAACAGTCCAGCCCGAACTGCCAAGCCATGTCTTCCCTGGACCGGAAACAAGCATCCTAGGACCGGTTTCTGGCATTTCAGCCGTCATCAGCCAGGCTTGCTTGAATCCAGTGGCAAAGTGAGCAAGGGACCCAAGTCTGGGCATACCCCCGCCAACTTAGGGCGAACAAAGCGATACAAAGGGGATGATGGACGGAACGTTTGAGCCAATCAAACACTCACCCCCAGTCAACTGATCTGGGTTTAATCCATCATCGCCCTAAGTTGGCGGGGGTTAGCCCAGACTTGGGTCCCTTGCTCACTTTCCGGTCCAGGGAAGACATGGCTTGGCAGTTCGGCGCTGGACTGTTCCCATGAGGCACAGGGTCAGACTGATTTGCATATGGCCATGTCTGAACTGGGGTGGTGAGTGAGCTAAAGAATGATGATGGATTAAACCCAGATCAGTTGACTGGGGGTGAGTGTTTGATTGGCTCAAACGTTCCGTCCATCATCCCCTTTTGTATCGCTTTGGTCGCCCTAAGTTGGCGGGGGTATGCCCAGACGTGGGTCCCTTGCTCACTTTGCCACTGGATTCAAGCAAGCCTGGCTGATGACGGCTGAAATGCCAGAAACCGGTCCTAGGATGCTTGTTTCCGGTCCAGGGAAGACATGGCTTGGCAGTTCGGCGCTGGACTGTTCCCATGAGGCACAGGGTCAGACTGATTTGCATATGGCCATGTCTGAACTGGGGTGGTGGAGTGAGCTAAAGAATGATGATGGATTAAACCCAGATCAGTTGACTGGGGGTGAGTGTTTGATTGGCTCAAACGTTCCGTCCATCATCCCCTTTTGTATCGCTATGATTTAAATACATGCATATTTCAGGAGAAGGCATTTTTTTCAGATCTGGGCACGTGAATATTCCAGGAGAGACATTGGGCACTGGAAAAAGGATGCTGTGCACGCACCGATGCGTGTAGCTTATGGGAAACATAGCCTGCCACTTATTCTTTTACAAATTAAGCCCTGGGCCGGGTATCCTATAGGTGATAACACTGCTGCACAGTTTCAATGGGTGGCTTGTTGGTGGTCGATGCCAAGGAATTCACACTTAAGCTATCTCATATACCATCAGCGGCGGCTCCTCCACTAAGGCGGAGAGGCGTCACCCTGCTGCTTTTCAGCAGTGCAAAAAAGGACAAATAAAATGATATTTATTTATTTATTTATTTATTTTTTATTTAAGAAGTTTTATATAGCGCTGGCCTGACCCGAGGGTATCGGAGCGCTTTACAGCAGATACAATGCAGAGATTCACAACAAACAAAACAAAAGAAGGAACACATTAACATTGCAGGACGCTATGTGGGAGCTTCGTAGTCTTGAGAACAAGGAGTCGGAGCAGTGCGAGGTGTCTGTTTCCCCGCTCCGATTGATCTTATCGACTCCCTAGGGAGCGGTCGAGGAACAGGATTTTGAGTTGGCTTTTGAATTTTACAAAAGAGGGAATGGTTCTGATGTGAGGGGGAATAGAGTTCCAGATTTTAGGCGCGCTTCCGGCGAAGGATCGTGCCGCAGTTTTTTGTTTTCGAGTTTTTGGCGGGAGGAGTAGGAGGGAGTTTGAGCTTCTGAGGTTCCTGACCGTATTTTTTGAGTTTGGCCACCAAATATTCGGGTTTGCCGGTATGTAGGGCTTTATGAGTGAGGCAGGCTGTTCTGAAGCTAATCCGCATTTCGACTGGGAGCCACTTAAGTTCTCTGAGTGCAGGAGAAATATGGTCGAATTTCTTGATTCCGGTGACCATTCTGGCTGCCGCATTCAGAGTTGTTTTAATGGGAGCCAGATGTGATTTTGCTATTCCTGAGAGGACTGCGTTCCCATAGTCCAGTCTTGACAGCACCAGTGTTTGAGTGGCCTGTTTAAGATCACTGGGCGGAATGATAGGTTTTATTTTGTTCAGTAGTTTTAGGTTAAGGAAAGCGCTCTTGGCCGAATTCTTGATGTGTCTGGTCATGTTCAGTTTCGGGTCTAGCGTGATACCTAGTGATTTGACAGAGTCGGCCAGGGTGAGATTCCCGTTGAGCGCATCGATGGCCTTTAGCCATTCGGCAATTTGGGGGTTCTCCTCTTTGTTCGAGATGAGGAGTATCTCGGTTTTGTCGGGGTTTAGTTTAAGGTGATTACATGACAGCCAGTGTTGGACATCTCTCAGTACGTCATTGAGTCTTTGAATGTCTCTGAAGGAGGTGGTTTCCAAATATATCTGGGTATCGTCAGCGTAAAGATGGAAGCGGATGGTGGCTGTTTTGAGTAGTTTGGTGAGAGGCTCCATGTAGATGTTAAAGAGTTGCGGGGAGAGCACTGAGCCTTGAGGGACTCCCTTGTTGACTGGGTGGAGGTCAGAAGCAAAGTTTTTTTTTTTTTTTTTTTGGAGTGCGATTGTGTAGGAAGGAAGAAAACCATTGGAGGACCACCTCACCAAGACCGGCTCTTTCTTGGAGAGCCCTAATGAGGAGTTTGTGGTCTACCGTATCAAATGCTGCCGATAGGTCTAGGAGGATGAGGAGGCAGCATTGGTCAGAGTCTAGTGATTTGTGGATATCGTCGATGATGTTGAGGATCGCGGTTTCTGTGCTACAGCCTTTTCTGAAGCCAGATTGATGGCAGTCCAGGAGGTTGATGTTGTCCAGGTGTTGGGTTAGTTGTTGGAGTACGCATCTTTCTAGGATTTTGGACAGAAGGGGAAGGTTCGATACAGGTCTAAAGTTATTCAAATCCGTTATGTCAAGGCCGGGTTTTTTTAACAAGGGTGTGACTTGTCCCACTTTAAGGCAGTCTGGAACGACTCCATTTTTCATGGAGCTGTTTATGATCGTGCACCAAAGCGGTGCTAGGGAGCGTTTCAGCTTTTTGGTCAGTAGGGGAGGTATGGGGTCTAGGACATGAGATGAGGGTTTGGAGGTGGAGATCAGAGTGATTATCTCAGATTCCTGAATGGGGCGGAAGCTTAGCCAAGATTTGGAAGAGGGACACAGAGCGATATTGTACGCCCCGGACGTGCTGCTCTTTGTACTCGCTCTTTGGCGAGTATTGATAGTGTCCAGTGAGAGTTCGAACTTAGTAATCTTGTCATTAAAGAAGTTGGCGAAGTTGTCGCAGAGTTCTTTGGACGCCTGTATTGAGGAGGTAACGGGCTTGGAGGTTTGTTGCCTGATGATGCTATAGAGCTCTTTGGGTCTGTTTTTTGCGATGTCCAGCGCAGAGCGGAAAAAAGTGGATTTCTTGTTTTTGATGTGATTGTTGTACTTCCTACGAGCTGTTTTAAGTTGTTCGCGGAGGGTGGAAGTAGGGTTATTCCTCCAGCTTCTTTCTTTGGCTCTTAATTTTCTCCTTTCGGAATTGATGTCAGTGTTGAACCATGACCTGGACGGAATGGCTCGGCTTTTTTTTAGCTTTAGAGGAGCTAGTTGGTCAAGCATAGCCACCAAATTTGAGTTGTAAAGCGCGGTGAGTTCGTTTGTGGAGAGGTGGTCGTTGGTGCAGGGAAGTAGCGAGCTTATCCTTTCTTCAAGGGCTGCCATGGGAATCTGGGTGAGATTTCTGGCCCATTTGGGGGGGGCTTGCATAGGTGGTTGAGAGAGTATTTGTTGGTTGATATGAAATAAGATCATGTGGTGGTCCGACCAGTCCACGGGGAGTATGTGGTCGATCGTAATTGCGTCTCGTTGAGCGATAATGGCATCCAAGGTAGCTCCTTTGTAGTGCGTTTCCTCTGTGCAGTGTTGGGCTAAATTGTTGTCACAGAGGAGATTGGATAGCTTTTGAATAAGCGGGTTGTTTGTTTCATTCCACCGCAGGTTAAGATCACCAAGAATTAGGTTGTTGGCGTCTCCGAGAGCACAGTGAGCAATCAGGTCAGATAAATGTTCCCCGAATGCAGAGGTGTTGCCTGGTGGGTGGTAGAGAAGGTGGCAGCGTAGTGATCCATTATCTTTAGTCTTTATGTTGGTGGTAAGACATTCAAAGGTGTTGTACTATTGTATGATAATAACATGCTGGTATTATCATTGTATTCTTCCATGTTAAAGCCTGTTTTGGGGCAGGGCTTGGCTGTCGTCACAGCCAGCAGGGGGAGGAGGAAATATGTGCACTTAAGTGCGCTTGACGGTTTGGCCTGCCATCTTGGGCCGGCCAAACAGTCATGTGCACTTAGCACAGCCTGGGTGGAGAATGTGTACAGGCTCCCAGTCCCCATCTGAGTGCAGCGCAACGCTGCTGTCATGCTGGTGACAGCAGCGTTGTGATTGGCTTAGGGAAGCCTGTGTGCTTCCTGCTTCCTGGAGGAGAGAGGACGGAGAGACAGCGGCGCGCAGAGGCAAGTGTTTTTTTTACTTTTTCACCCCACCCGTCCCCCCCGACCTCAACACCCCTGTCCCGTACCAGCTGCCACTGCATACTATTGAACATTGTTAGAACCAAAACACTGAAATTCAGGGGGGGAATTAAACACCTCATCCCTATGTCTGCTCAGTATGTTTCACCAGAAATTAACTTCATGTTGCAAACACAGCTTGATGCCCTACAGCTCCTCATTTCATATCATTACTGAAGCAAACGGAGAACTCAGCAGGGAGAGGTGAAAACATAACATTTATTTGTAAAGTGCACATTCACCTGTGCCCATCTTGGCCCTGAATAACAGATGTTTATCGTTACCCAACTCGATGGTACTCATTTTCTCGACCTCAGACAAATGAAAGACTGAGTGGACCCGTCGGGATTTCAACCTGTGTCCAATAGGTCAAACACAGGCCCCTATAGTGGGCGCATTAGTCTACTAACCCACCAGACCTGGAAAAGAAAAGTCCCAGCTCTAATGAGCCACTTGAGAGTCAACTGTGGCTTGCTTTCTTACATGCATGTAACCAACTAACCAATTTTTGTTTTCCAAATGCAGAACTGTGTTAAACATCTGAGTTATTGGACATGGTATTCACTTCCACCCTCCTTCACAAATGTTCTTCTTGGATGTAAAATTCAAAGTTTTTTGTTTTTTGTTTCAGCACCTATCTGGTCTCAGGGGGACAGAGTGGTAGCTCTATCTGTCACAGCCCAATGTGCACCTGATTGAGGACATTTAGCAGAGGTACTTACTCTTTGGGAAGCTTCCCTTTCTTTACTGCCATCTCCCTGTCACCAACAGTGTTCAGCTAGCCGGATGATCCTAGGTGGCTGCTTGGCAGCTGGTCTAAAGGCTGTCAGCCCTCCTCTCATATTGTATTGTATTGCAACATTTATATAGCACTTACTAACCCTTATGCGGGACACTGAAGCTCTACCTGGGTTGCACACAACACCAGCAGCGGTTCCTCCTCTAGGGCGGAGGAGCGTCGCCCCGCCTGCTGCCAGTGCAGCCGTAAACCAATAACAAATACATTTTTAAAATGGTCTTACCGTTTCTACGATGTGCTCAGCTTGCTACTGGCGAGTGTGGGGTGCGGGGCCCGGGTCATGCCTGCTGATTGACAGCAGCAGGGATGACAGG
This sequence comes from Calotriton arnoldi, assembly GCA_963921515.1. Lineage (NCBI taxonomy): Eukaryota > Metazoa > Chordata > Amphibia > Caudata > Salamandridae > Calotriton > Calotriton arnoldi. The sequence continues at coordinate 749,598 of CAWUFW010005453.1, forward strand.
AAAAGTATGGAGTGGGCATGTCAGACTGGCCGGCTGTCTTGCGACGGCCAGCCCGACATGCGCACTTCTGCCCACACCAATCCAGCAGCTGCATAACAGCCGGGGGATTGTAGCCACAGGCCTCCAGTCACAAAAGGAGCGTTGCGTTAGCCTGCTCCATCCAATCCTGCAGCTGCTCTCATGCTCTGAGAGCAGCTGCAGGATTGGTTAGGTTCGTGTTGGAGTGGTCAGACAGCAGCCTCTGAGTGTGCGGGCTCTTGCGGCGGACCTTGCATTTGTGGAAGAGTTTAACTATTTTTTACCGCACGCTGTCAATCTGTGATTGTGGTGAGAGCCCCGTCCCTCACCTTCCCCTGGGATGGGACTACGTATTATCGACTAGTAAGAATGAAGCAGATGCAGTAACCGGACGACTCCGAGGTCGATGGGGTTTCACTCCACCTCCACTGAATGATCTTGTCGCCTCGCACAGTGACTCTCCCTTCGATGCCGCTGGGTCCTCGATCATCACGCCCTCATTAATGGATTGTCAGAGCCGAGGTATGTGGTGGCTAACAGACATCAGTGGTGCTATTTGCACGATGAGCTACGTGATGGCTCTGTTGGGTGCCCGCGAGAGCTCCACAAGTGTCTTTTGTGTTTCTTCGGGAGTCTAGGTGTCTCCAGTAGCTCGTTTGAGTGTATGCAGGAGTATTGTTGCATGTCTGCTGCAGCTCCGTTGAGTGTCAGTAGTAACTCTGTGTGTTTTCTACAACTCCGGTGGGTGTTTGCAGAGGCTGCTGTGGTACCTCCGATGGATGCCTGCAGTATCACTGCTCATTGTGCCAGTAACTTCGTTGGGGGTCTGCCGTAGCTCCGTGGTATGTCTGCGGCAGCTCTGATTCTGTTTGCCAGAGTTTAGATGCTTAAAGTAGTTCCCTTGGCCAAGTTGGAGCTTCATTAGATGCCCGCAACGGCTCTGTTGTGTCTGTTGTTTGCGGGAGCTCAGATGCTTACAGGAGCTGGACTGAATTGAACTGAGCTCCACTGAACTGTTGAGGCAGTCAGTGGATGCAGCACCGGCATTGCAAATTCACAAAACCAGCGCTGAAATGCATTCACGCTTGAATAATTCGACATTAAATAATTCTATTTTCTTCAAAACACAGAAGGGGATACATGTTTGTCGAAAAAGGGAATTGAGGGCATTTTCAGCATTTCGCTCTTGGAAACATACTGCCTTGAAATGGCCCTGATTTTAAGGTCCCAGGGGGCCGATCGAGTGACTGGGGGTGGAGGGTGCACAGACTCTAGAACTGAGGAGACACCAGGGACAAGTCACGCTTTGAGACACCTAGGTCGGAGGAATGAGATGGGGGTGGGGGGGCCAGAGTGTAGGCCGCGAAAGCACCAGGGGACAGGCTGAGAGACAGACGTCATCGTACAGGCAGAAGGCAAGAGTCAACTGAGGCTGAGGAGGCAGCAGCAGAGTAAGAGACTAAAGAACCGTCATGGGACAGACTACGAGATTGGGGGAAGATCCAGCGGACAGGCTGGAAAAATCGATCAGGCTGGTCCAACAGGGCCGGCGCTAGGCATGGGCAGCTGCCCAGGGCCCCGCGTCTGCTCGCAGCAGTGGGGCCTCGCACCTTTCAAGACTTCAGAGTCTCGAGGCCCAGGGGGGCCCCCTAAGAGTTTAAATGTTTTTTTTTTTTTTTTATCAATTGCCCCTGCTGGTCCCTCTCTCTGGGTCTAATCGCTGCATCTGCATGATGATGGCAGCGATTAGACAGGTACTAAAAGTGCCCTTACGTGCGCGGCGCCCTGCCCCTGTATGAATGAAAAGCAGGATATCCTGCAGGGCGCACAACAAAGGATAGAATTACGTCCTGTCACATGAAAACTGCTCACCTAGGATGAGGGAAAACTGGGAAAGGAAGCATAGAGGTGAGAAAAAAGGGTAAGACAAACGGAATAAAGTGAAATTGGGGGGGGGGAGCAGACAGGTGTGAGTATGGCAATGAGACAATGGGTGCAGGCAGAGGAGCAGACGCAGCATATACGAGCGGCTGGAGCAGGGCTTTAAGTGTCTTAGACCCAGCAGTAAATTTGAACGGACAATGAAGCGGGCCCCCTATCTGGTCCTATTCTCATGTCCTTACTTGACCTGCAAGAAAACTGGTTTAGTTCTGCACGATGAAGGTATGACACGTTTGCAGGGTCTGACTGGCTTAAAGGGCAATCAGGCTGTGCCCGACAGGTCGGTATGTAGGTTTTTTTTGGGCTGTTTATTGGCCTGCTTTATGGTCATATGAGCTTACTGCTCGCATAAAACTCAAATCTATGCAGTCTTCCATACCTTACAAAATCGTATTCAGCATGTCTTTACAAGTTAAAAACTGCTCTAATTTGCAAATATGAATTTTTTTTCTAGCTGCCTAATTCACTAATGGGGGCCACTTTTATTTTGGTGGTGGGGCCTATTTCCTGTTCCTGTCTGACAATGCATGTTAGGGTAATACATGGCAGCAAATTAGCTCCTGTTTGTAGTTCACATGCTTCACTTGATCTTGCATTGCTTAAGAATTCTAGGTATTTCCAGCATGTGTGTTTCTGTATTTTGTTTCACAGTATATTACTCTTGTATGGCGCCTCCAGGTGTTTATAACAGGCTACAATTGAGAGCTTTGGAGTTGAGGCTGAAGGCAGTACAACTTTCTCACTTTGCCTGCCTGGGGGTCAAAAAGGTTTTCAAAATACATGATCATTCAATACATGGCCTCTCTGCAGAGAACACAGAGCAACAGTACTCTATTCCAGTTGCAGTTGTGATTCTGTGCAAATCTATGTGAGGGAGGTACTCATTGGTCAAAACAGTGACAAGGAGTTTATGTTTATATTTTAAATCTTTTACATATTCTTTTAATTGGATGGTTAACCCCCTGTTTGTCATCTTCTTACGAAGTATTAGTATTTCGTTTTTAGTTAAATTGTATTTTGCACATTGATTGGCTGCTATTTACTGCTATGTTGCACAATAGGGATATGTTGCGTTCGTTTCCCACTATGTACTTGTTGTTAACTACAAAACCTAATTGAAGTGGGACTTTGGATCTATTTTGCACATGAACTGGCTGCTACTAAATTGCTTTTTGCACAGGTTAGGATTTGTTTCGTTATTCCTTTTTCATGTTGCTAATTCCAAATTGAACTTTTTAGCCGAAATTGAACTCTGGCCTTCTTTTTGCATATGAATTGGCTGCTACTCACTGCCCTTTGCACATTTTAGGATATGCTCTGTTATTCCTTTTTTCTTGCTGCTAATTTTAAATTAACCTTTTAGCTGAAGCTGAATTTTGAACTTTGTTTTGTATATGAACTGGCAGCTACTAAACGTCCTTTGTACATTCTAGGATATGCTCTGCTACTTTAATCCTTATCCTGTTAATTCTAAATGCTATTTTCTGTCGAAATGGCTCTGTGCTTCTGCCCAAATCATTGAAAAATCTTCTCCAAGCACTGAGGTTTTGTATATTATTTTTTAACTTAAATATACCTGCTATTGACCAATACGGTTCTACAGTAGAGGTCTAGGGCTCTGTTTCTGTCGTGTGCTAAGTAGTTTTATTGTTGAATTTCTTAAGTATTTTGCGTACTGAGACAACTGACAATATTGACTGATGTTATTTGAAGGAATTTTAGCCTTGCTAACGCAGGTCTCTGATAATTTTATTATGGCCCGTGGATTGAGTTCTGTTATGTTTTTATTACTTGTAATAATATGCATGTACTTTTATGTGGACCTCTTAGGAGTTCCAAATCTTTAATAAAATATTGAATTGACAAGGGGAAAGTAGAAGAATTTATTGTTGTTACTCATTTATCCTAAACAGCTAACAACCATTGACAAAATCAATACTCCTGCCTGTTTTTAGGTGAATGTCAGTTGTTGTGTTATATTTCTGGATTGAATCACGGAAAGCCCAGAGAGGAAACAAAGTACCAGTCAGATTGAACTCTATGGGAATCACAGAAATTTAGATTACGTGTTTAAGCTACACCCTTAATTACATAGACCACACCCCCTTTAGAGACCCACTCATTTTTTTCAGCCCTAGGCTGGCAGAAGGGGAAACAGGGAAGAGGAGAGATGGATGTAATGGGCAGAATCAATGAGAACAGGCTGGTAGAGAGATGAAGAGATGAGGTGAAGGGCATTGCATTCAAAAGACAAAGATGCAAGAGGGGTAGAATCCACGCAAAATGGTAGGAGACAGGGAAACTGGTGAACTTTGAAATGCAGAGGTTCCTAATGAAACTTTCAATAATTTGTTGTGTGCCAGGCAAGCCTCATCCTTCCTAGTGGTTTTGGGGTTTCACCCTCCTCAAGAATACTTTGAAAAATGGCAGAAGATAGTATTTTTGGCCCATTTTCCATAAAAAGTGGTCTAGAGGTTACATGTGTGACCCATTCTTACCAGTTTGCACCACCTTCTTTTCCCTTCTGTAATCCCTACTTTCCCAAATGCTCCATTTTACTCTTTCAATCAACACACTTTCCTGTCTGCAACATTCGCCCCCATTAATCACCTCTCTTTATTGTGTACTGTTCTCTAGTGTGCAACATTCTGCTCTCTAAGCTCCTTTTCTAGAACACCATTACAATCCCATGTGTACTGTGCCTGTGTTGTCTCCTCTCTTCATAGTGGACAAAACAGGAGCATGCGCCATTTGCATGTGGGTCTTATTGTAAACATTACTGCTAAATCAGGTGAAAATTATTTTTGCAACTATTTCTGCCATAATTGCAATGGTCAGCAGGTCACTAGTTTGAATTGGCTATTAATAAAACATATTTTTAAAGCGGCAAATGTGTGAAATTAAGCGATTTATAAAAAAACTATTGTTCCATTTACTTTTCTTTGCAATTGAAGCATTTCCACCTCTTGGGATGTGTTCCAACTCAAGTGTAGACATTGTCAGTCTAAAATAGTTCAATCAAATTAATATATGTCTGCTTTATACCAAGGGCTCTCACTGTTTTGCAGAAAATATACATTATGTTCAAACTCGGAAACAGGAAATACTGCAACACAGGAGGTGCCCTTCATAAAAAGGTTCTCTCTTTGTACAACACTCCTTACGTTAATTCCAGAATCCTATACCTGTGCCATCCAAAACTTTAGAGGTCCCTGATTGGAGGGAGATCCTTCTCCTTTCTAGATGTGCAAGACTGGAACTCTCTCCCTCTTGAACTATGGTGTAACTTCAATCTTTTGCAAAAACACTTAAAACTGTCCTTTCTCCACATTAGTAAAATCTGCACCTCTCCTTTGGAGCTCTCTTAGTGCCAGGATTCCTTGTTAGCATATCATTTTCATTTATCCCATTCAATAGAACAATAACTAATTTTAAATCATTTAATGTATTTCTACTTAATAGAGATGTAAAATATATGTACGCATTTTATAAGTATTATTAATTATATTTTTAACCATTTTATTCCAATCCAAACTAAGTAAGTAGCTTCTTGCAAAGCGGCATCAACAATGCCATATAATCTGTAATCTCTGAATAAACTGCAAATTTTACAAAAAGCAGCAGCTCGTCTTTTAATAAGAATTCCAAAGTTCAAATCTGTCTCACATGTATTGTTGGAGCTACACTAGCTTCCCATTAGAAAGGGAGTAGCCTTCAAGGCACTGTGTACTGAGCACAACATAGGTCCTGAGTACCTTAAGAGAAAATTCATATGGTACACACCTATGGGAGCTCTTCGATCAGCCCCCTCGAGAACAGTGCAAACACCTAAAATAAACAAAGCGTCCTAGGGTGGCAGAAGCTTTATCTCCTTACTTGCAAACTTTGAAACAAAAACTCTTTGCATTTCAAAGCCCAGTCAAATTTTATCTGTTATAAAAAACAACTTAAAACCTGGCTTTTTTCAACTATGTTGCCCAATTAGCTTTATTTACTGTTACAGCTGCAGAAGCCAGCGCCAAGACGCCATTGGACATTGGCACGCTCTATAAACAATATCAATATCAATATATTTAATGGCCAATTGAAATTACTTCCTATGATGTCACTTCCCGTGAAGTTAAATCTTATTCAAATTATAGGGGCCCGCATGTTCCTATTCTGCCCAGGGTCTCATGAATCCTAGGACCGGCCCTGAGGCTGGAAGACTGGAGTAGAGAGAGCAAAGACGCCAGACAACGAAGGGGCACGCAGGGAGGGTGGGGTGGTGAGCAGCATCTATGTTTAATGAAGCACCAGGCACCCCTGTTGAGAATTTACCTGCAGACGCTGGGTTCATCGAAAAACAAGTGCAAGGTTAGCAGCAGCATCATAAAAGGCTCCATGCCTGCAGCGGACAATTAAAGTTGTGAGCCTGACGCTGGCATCCACTAATCGATATCCCAGAGCCCGTGCACCCCTACCTCACCTCCTTACCCCTTTGTGTCTCCTGGCTCGTTGTCGCCTCTGTCACCAGTGCTGGTGGGCACCTATCAGCTGGGCTTCTCAGTGCCAACAATGCAGTACCAGTGTTTCACTGGGTACAGTCAGTGCCCTGCCTCTTAGAAGTTGTGTGCCCGTGCCAGAGAATGGTGCCTGTTCTAGCACCTCTGTCACTGATGTCTCCTCTCCTGCTTAGTGTTCATCCTCTTATACCCTACCACGTGCCCAGTCCCAGGCACATTCTGCCCTGCTGTGAGGAGGGTGTGGTGCCGGTGCCTACGTCGAGCTGCCCCCGGCCTACTTCAGAAGTTAAATAACCTCCTGTGTGCAGCCTCGCCTGGAGGCCCTATCCTGCAAGGTCATATGGTCACATGTTTCAGGCAAGCACGGCCTGAGTTTCCTTTACTGCTAAGTTACACCAAGTTCATTGTCAGCATTATATTTCTCAGTTTATATGCACTTCCCAAAATTACATTCATTTTAGTCTTTTGTTCCTACGTGCATACGCTTGATATCGATTTGCATAGCGTCCAGCCAAGGCACTAGGAGCTAAAAACTCACACTCCAAACGAAAGATGACGGACGATTGACTACAAACATGTATGAGGCACTATTCTAAACACCAAGAGAAATCAGCAGCCGAACCTACACGACTATGAGGGATGTCATTAGATAGACACACATATGTGTGATGGTGTACATAAATAGATTCTAGGTGTATTTGTCTACATATAAATAAGCATAGGCATTTTGTGTATGAGTGTGACCATATGTTAAGTTGCATGTGCGGTGTACACAGGTGCGATAATGGATGAAAAATAACTTGTTGAGCGCTTAATTTGACTCACATTAGGTGATTGTTTAGGCGGCTGATGAGAGACATTCTATTAGATAGAAAAGCAGAACATGTGTATTAAAACACCACAAATTAAGTTATCCGCATGTTTGTGTGCGTTCACAATCTCTATTCATACGGCATGGCCCAAACGCGGAGCTAGGGAGAGAGAGATGAGCACATCTATTGATCTGAATTTACCAGCTGGCTAATCTGCTGACAGCAAAAACAGTTTCTTCTTTTGTTTTTAGTGCCGAACATGCTATTTTACGAGGGCCGGAACACACTCCTTTAAATTTACACCCATTCCGGCTTACTTGGAGAGAAAGGCCACGTCTCTAGTAACACCGGGTAATGAACATTCAATAAAGTTGTCAGGCCTGGCCTTATTCTCAATACAGGACGAGGAAATCTTCTTCGCATAGCCTACCTGTGGATTTTCCAGTGCTTGGCATTTCCGCTTTCATTGAATGCAGCGAATGAACATTTACAAAGTCAACGTTTCACAGAGAGCGGAAGAGAAGCTGAAAGATCGCTCAAGAAGCAACGTCTGCATCTGCATCTGCGTGCCTCATGGACACACCCATCATCCTGATGAGGCTTTAATGTTTATTCTTGTTAATGTTATAATATTTCATTTCTGAATTTCTATATGTGCCTCATCCAATTAACAATGTTGCCTAAGTATAGAGAAAAAATATACAGTAGTGTTGAGACTGAAATGATGGCTCAGTGAGCTGATGTTTGGAGGTGAGGAAGGACGTTTCAACAGTTATAAAGTCATAGCTGTCCTGGTGTGTTTTTGTAATATTTACAGGTACATGGGTTTTGTATTCTGCCTTACGATAAGACCATGGACGCTCTCGGAAGACAGAGGTGTTTTTATTAAAATACCTTATATTTAAGAATTAAGAGGAACCCCCTTCTGTCCAAAGGAATAGGGTAGTATATCAAAATATCACAAGAAGTTGTATCCTTTGGAGAAAGAATAACATGTTAAATCAATCTGTTCCACTCATCCTTAGTCACTCATACCATCTGCATTCATTGGAAGTGAGACCATATATTCCTAATAGATAATCTTGACAACATCAGATGTAAAAAGGTACAAAATCAATTTATTGATAAAAATTAATTAAAAAGTACATATAGTATAAAAGACAATTATGCATCAAATCATTTATATCTAACATTCAACTATGTCAAAGTCTTAAGACAGGCCTAATTACATGTTATAAAAAACCAATGGTAAAAGATAAAATTAATAAGGAGAGAGAGTACATATCACAAGACACAATATCCTATGTCATCAGTGGCATACACATCCGTAAGAAAAAAACTTTTTACAGGCTAGTACCAGGTATTGTCCAATTTATGAAGTACTCTTTGGTCTAGCCACTAGACAGATTGTGTATTTTTCAGTTATGCGTCGACGCGTTTCGATGGACTCCTACATTGCCATCTTTATCAAGACAAGGAATTTTGTAGACTCTCAACAAAATATAATAGATATGAAGATAATATACCTATAATCAATTTAGAAACCTCAGCATCATTGTACAAGCAGGAGGATGATTAGCTATATCTAACTTGAAGAATGGTTCTTCTGGTTAGGGCTGATATTAAAAGAGGGCGTCACTCACTCTATCATTCGAGGTATACAAGGTAGCTGGCCCAATCACTGATTCTGAAAGAATGGCCCGACGTGTATCCTTGCTAAATAAAGGCAGATGATAATTGTAGATCTCTATCCCTTTTAGATCGAGTATCCTGATTCTGGTCCCCCTTTGATAATTAGGGTTTGTGTGGTTCGACGCTCCTACGTAAAATCGCCTACCGCTTCTCTTACCCGATTTTATACTATATGTACTTTTTAATTAATTTTTATCAATAAATTGATTTTGTACCTTTTTACATCTGATGTTGTCAAGATTATCTATTAGGAATATATGGTCTCACTTCCAATGAATGCAGATGGTATGAGTGACTAAGGATGAGTGGAACAGATTGATTTAACAGGTTATTCTTTCTCCAAAGGATACAACTTCTTGTGATATTTTTATTAAAATACCACCAGAGGCTCCATAATATTCAAGGTATTAGCAGCCTGTGTCACGCATTACAGGATTAAATTCTTTTGTGCCCAAATGATGTTCTAACTACAAATGCTTTATTAACCTTCTTGCTTTCTCACATTTGCCTGAAAATGCACCATTTGCCCAATTTTTGAACCCTCCCCCCGAACCCTCCTTATGACTGTTGGGCTCGCTCACCACAGGGCACTCATCCCAAACTTTTACGCCTCACCACTTTCAAATGTCACCAGCCACCACTGCACAACACGTGTAGGTTGTGTGGTTGGAAGGGTGTTGTCTTAAATTGTGTGTGACAAGTGTTTCCGTGTCATGCATAAGGACCACCAAAGTGTAGTTACCATGTCATGGGCTGCAGCACTTGGCAGTGTGATGGATGAGGATGTGTGAGAAATAAGCCCACAGTTTACGGTTTTCAGTAAGGCGGCAGCTTTGAGCAGCTCTACAGCTCTTTATGGCATTTCTTAAGATTATAGTCCAGTTCGCTTGTTACTCCACTGGGTTGTCCATTTTGAGATATTTTGTTTACATTTCTGGTCTTAAGCAGGAGGTTGGAGGGAGAAATGGTGGGGAGATATCCTTGTTTGAACTTGTTACTATCATGCCAAATCTGATTCTCTTTGTGAGATGTCAAGAAGGCGGTCATAGTCTGTGGTGGCAGTCAAGAATAAAGTCCTCTATTAGCCACCGGCATGCAACAGATCTCTTCTGTTATTCCATGCCTACTCAGTTGGTGGTAGGTGGCTTATTACTGTGGACTGCAACAGTACTCGGACATGACCTGTAGCAGTTCTGTCTGTGAGTGGAAGAGAATCAGGAGGTATACGGGAATTTTCATACTACCAGTATAATGCACAATAACAAGCATGCACTTTCCACAAGTCAGACCTCTTGGCTTTGCCAATGCTTGTTAGCAGTGTCAGATAGATGAGCAATAAAATGTTACTGTCATGAAAAATCAGAAATACACGTTTTTCCATTCTGAATGTAAGAGAGTGTGAATTAAACATTACTGAGGTCTGTGGAAGGGGAAGTCATACTTTATGTTTCTGTCAAACAGAATATAATACATGGTTACTGGATCCCCGTGGCACCCACAATTTAAGCTCACCTAGCCAAATGCTAAGTGGACACGGCTACTAACCGCATGAGGCAGAAATGAAATCTAGGAGGTGGCTAGCATTTTTTCCGAAATCCTCCATCTGAATATTTCACACCTCATCTCTTTCCTATTCTGCACCCTCTTTTTCACTCCCTCCTTTTGCATGTACTTCCTATCATCTCCCACACTTGACTAACCCCCACACACCTGTAAACACTACATTTTCTGTTACTTTTGCTGAGTCAATATTTTAACAGCCGCGTTCATCCTTCACACACTTCTGCATATAATTACAACTGGAACATGTCACCGTTGCTACTGTGTTCTCAGAAGGGCCAAGGATTGGGTGAGCATGTATTTAACACCTTTATGACCCACTGACAGGCTCTGTGTGAACCTCACGCTGCCTTCAGCCTCAACTCCAGAGCTCTCAAACGTGCCCATAATAAACACCCACCCACAACTTGATCTCACACAGGCACCTACAGACGACCCAGTTCACAGTCCATACAATACAAGATTAATATGCTGCATGAAAAAACTACAGAAAAAACTTTCTGGAAAAAGCAAATACTCTTATAGAACTAAGAAAAATGTAAGAGGCGAAGAGGAGTCACTTCCCTGATATGTATTACCTTAATGGTTTTACAGTCATCGTTTAGATATCCATGGCAATCGATCAGTGTTTTCCCTTTTGACACAGTTCAAAGTCAGTTTTTAAATACTACCGGGTCTGAGATCAGGGGAGACCCCCTTACATAAAGCCCTGACTTGCTCTACCCTAACCCTGTTCTTGAGAAGTGTTTCTGAATTTGGTTGAAAGCATAAGGCAGTACATCATCATTTCAGATGATTTCATTATATTAGGTTTTAATAAGGAGCTTTCTCAAGGACTCATCTTTTTTAGTATATTAGTTGTGAGACTAAAGGTAGCTAGAAGATGGAAGGATTGTAGCCCTTCTGCATTCGAGAACTGCTTACAGGAGATGACTGAATCATGTCACTTAAAAGTGTTTGGCTAAATACAGAGGCCACTGGCATAGATTCAACCAGGTTTGCACAGACTTCAACATATTTGCTACTTGTAATTAATTAATGATTGTGCATTTCTGTACATGTTGATGCTTTTTCGTTTCTCTTGGTTGCAATAATGGTTTTATTGATCTTTATAATGCTTTTATTTTGCCTAAAAAAAGACGATCGACCCCAATAAAGACAATGGTCTTGCTTGACCGCGTGGCTGTCTGCTAGCTGTATTGTTGCCAGTTCTTTAGAGTGGACATAGAGTGGGCTTCGACTCCACCCAGAGTAGTATTATTCTCTCACCCCTTGCTATTGGCTGTTGTGTGTATAATTCCACCTTTCAATGGAGTGCATACATTACAATGCAAGAAAGACTATTTTACATCAAAAAATACACTCAATCATGCATTTTATTATTTATCTCGTACATACATTGCATACAGAAATTCTTTGTATGCATTGTGTCTGTAGTAGTCGTTTTAAAAATATTTTATCAGGACTCAAGGCAAGCTATGACCACCACCAACTTTACTGTCACAATAATGCCACCACCTTTGCCACTACCACCATTCCCAACCCAGCAGTGTTTGTGCATATTTGTACTTGCATAATTTACCATCTAAAAGTCATTCCTATTGGCTTTGCCAATGGTTGCTCTAAGCAGTCCTTCAAACTGTACTTTTGCTGTTTTTAAGCACTTTCACCCTTACCCTATTTAAAGCTATTCAGTGTACCACCTTCGGAAGAATGGAAGGGCGAGCGGCCATTCCTGGATTCAAACCCTGAACTAAAGCTCAAGGGTGACATCAGCGTCCAGTGTCAACCACCACACTGGAATATCCGCCCGCATTGCCAGCGTTTAGCCCTCACAAAGATGCACTGTACGCAGGGCCATTGGAATGATGCAATTCTGTGGTCACAGCGTTTTCCGCATAATTATGGATTGCCTGCATTTGTCACACAATCCATCATCTGCTGCATAATCTGCAGATATAACGCAAAAAAATGCTTCTAGCTCAAACGGACCAAATGTTCCTAAAAAGGTGGCAATGCGTGTTGCCGCGCAATGGGAAGCCCTTCGCAAATAGCGGGTGGTCACTATTACGTTTTTAAAACAGTATGTGGGTGTTAGTCTGAAAAATGAGGTCAAACTTTTGAGCAGACAGTGTTATAATGCATACAGATGACAACAATAATGAACTAATACTTTCAACAAGTGTGCCGCATCATGCCACATAATTCGCTTATTTTTTGCTGCCTATTTTAGTCAATTCTGCTGCCTAGTTTGGTCCTCTCCTGCTGCATAATCAAAGTGGCCCAGCCTCTATGCCCTGTCGGCCCTTGCATGCTACGTATTCCTCCGGGATTCGTCCCTTTCTTTTGAATGCCTGTCAAATTCTTGTCAGAGTGGATGATGCTTTTTTCAGAGGTTTGGCATAGTCCCAGTTACGGAATTATTACGAGTCGCTCCAGGGCTTTTAAGTGGCAGTTCTAAAAATCAGGTGCTGAGACGGGTCCCTATCGGGCTTACATTTCTGCGCTCACCCTCTATGTGAAAAACAGAAAAGTCTTAACTCTGCCGCAGTAGCACCCTTCACTGCCCTTGATGTAACTTCTAAGAGACTCCTTGTAGTCCTTTCAGTCTCATCATTTAAGTTAAGAACAGACGCATTTTCAATGTTATATATTCAATTCAAAATATCTTTATTTCGGCCAATCTGGCCATAAAAGTACATAAAGAAAATGCAACACTTTTCATACAGTTTTGTTATACAGAATGAAGTAAGATACTGGACAGTGCAATATTAAAAGGTCTCAATAAAACTTTAAAAGCTACTCATTTCATATGATAAAAAAGGATAAAAGTTACTTAAAAGTTTAAAAGGATCCAATTAGGCCAGACTAGATTTTAGTACAGTTGAACGAACACACCACATAGAAAATAAATATCGGGAAACTGAATACACAATAGGGAGGCTGGTATCATATTTTAATATCCTGTATGCCTCCCCACAGTGAGTTGTCCCGAGATTCCGGCAGACCTGTTGCAGCCATCGGTGCCTGATCTTCTTATATACCGGACAAACAAACAATACATGTTGGTCCGATTCAGAGATGCTCTCACATACCGGACACCCCTTAGACTGTGCACCCTCCCAATTATTTGTAAAGGCACGGAGTGGTAGTACCCCGTGCCTAAATTGCAAATAAAGTTTTTGGCTAGGGGTGGCTGAATAACGTCAAGAACAGGTTCTAACCTGTATTGGTCCTTGACTTCTAAAAATTGTACAGTCAGTATACCAGTAGTGGAATTCCCCTTAATCTGGTTTATCTTAAATTCTCTAAAAAGCTTTGAAAGAGCCTTCCTGGGAATTGTCGGGCAAGATACTTCAGCGTTGGTCCATAGATCACCCATCCTTAGAGCAACTAATGTGTTTTTGATATAGGCTAACCATGGAATTTTGCCCGCCCCCTGCAGATTCATAACTTCCTTCATCTCATCCTTAAAAGCCACTAATTCTGGTGTGCACCATAAACGTCTCCAGTGAAGAAGGGGCCTGAGGGCAACTTCCTCAGCATTATTACGAGTCGCTCCAGGGCTTTTAAGTGGCAGTTCTAAAAATCAGGTGCTGAGACGGGTCCCTATCAGGCTTACATTTCTGCCCTCACCCTCGATGTGAAAAAGAGAAAAATCTTAACTCTGCGGCAGTAGCACCCTTCACTGCCCTTGATGTAACTTCTAAGAGACTCCTTGCAGTCCTTTCAGTCTCATCATTTAAGTTAAGAACAGACGCATTTTCAATGTTATATACAACAAAGCCATAGTTGTTGCTTATTAACCTTATGGAATGAACAGCCATTGACAAAGCCAATAGCCCTGGCTTGTTGTAGGTGTAATGTTACTTGTTGTATTTTTTACCTGGATGCATCCACAGAAGCAGCAAAATACCGGTCGTGCCGCACACTATGCTAAGCACAGATTTTTTGTTTACAGCGTTTTTAAGCCACGCCCTTAACAGTTTTTTCATCCCACTTAAAGCTCTGAGTCGCTCAATGTCATCATATGTATATATGAAGGATCCGTCTGTGCATGGTTCGTTTCCAGCAGAGAGTACCGGTCCATTTAAAGCACCGCCTCGCTGCATTTAAATTTTAAGCTGCCATGTGCAGCAGCGGGGTGAGTGGCTCGGTAAAGACAAGCGACGCGTCAGTCATGCTTAAGATACTCACAGAGAACTGACCCTTCTCTTCGCTCCCTGTTGCCCAGAGCTGTGTTTTTCTGGTCCCAGTTTTCTGCTCTTGATTTCTGACGATTGATACTGGCGTGAAATCCAGTGAAGTTTCTCGTCGCCGTTCCTTACCCCACACTGATGTGACTGGTGAGGCGCCGCGACGCATTCCGACCTTACCTGCCCAGCCTCAGAGTGGCCACGCCCCCGCCTGATTCAGCCAGTTGCATGGGGCTGTTTGCAGCTTTGTTTTCGACACTTCTGCGGGGCAGGGTGTATAGACAGACCCTCGGGAAGAACCCAATATGAAAGGTGACGTGTCTCCTCTTGCAGGCTCTGTAAAAGAAAACAATACTTGTCGAACGCGCGCTTTAGTGTTCACGTCGAAGTCTTCCAATCAAACCCCGAGCGAGGCTTCATTGCAGAACCTATTGTTGTGACTTTATTGTCAGTGCTCAATAGACAAAAAGGCACCATTCACCCTTTACATGCGTCACATGACATTTATTCACATTACACCCTAATACAACTTCGTCTAATACAACTTCGCCTACTCTCAATATCAAAATACCTTTACCGGAAGTGTGAAAAGGATACTAAATAAAATAAATACAGCCTTCTTTTGAGAGTTCAGTTAGTTCCACATTATGACTGGGGAAACTGATATAATGGAAACGTCTGTCCCCCGTCTGCCAATCCAAGTCCATTGTAATTCGTATCTCCCTTCAAACCCCTCCTTCCCCCACTCCGCCGACTTTGCCCAGTTTCCTATAAATCCTCATGCTCCTCAAGAGGGGCACGAGCTTGCTTATTAGATTATGCAATGTCTTCTTAAGGTCGTTGGGGGCCAGGGCAAGATATATTTTAGAGGCCCCTGTATGGAACATATACGGATAGTATTACCCCATTGCCTGATAATTCATGCATTGCCCGTAATGCTTAAGAATACTAAATTAAATGTTGAACTTTCACAGGCTCACACAACAGTTAAAATATGTCTTGCCCGGGAACCCAAAAATCCTTCTGATGGCACTGGGTGGAGAGAGACAGAGCAGTAGAGAGAGAGAGAGAGAGCTATAGTTGGCGTCAGACTCCTGAGTGTTATGGTATTATTGTAGGCCAGAACGGTTAGATAGGAGTTGATATTACTATATAATGCCCTGGCTAGCCATATATCAGCCCTCCTTATTTTACCCGTAAATGAAAAATCAGCCCAACGAGTATACTGATTGGGCTGTTACATTTGTGTGAGCTGTAAACTGCAGATTCTCACTGATGCACAGATGTGTGCCAGAGACTAGAAACTGTATACTTTGTTGAGGCATTATTGTAGGTCAGAAGGAGGCACTGTCTTTTACATAGAGAACATTTTCTTTTGAAATTGAAGCACAATGCCAACATCCAGTTCTACTGATAAAACTATATAGCGCACAAATAACAATGTGTGGAAATGTGATTTCAGCAAATATGTATTATTTGAACATCACCAAGTGAAGTGCCTTGATTGTTTTTATACTATTAAAACTTTGTTTCCAGCACACTTTTGAATTACAAACAAGTGGTCCATTTGTGGTTTCCTAACTGCTGATATGTTTTCAGACATTTGCACAGTTCATCGACTCCGCAGCCAACCACACAATGGAACTCTTCAAAATAGTCAACAAATTCTCCAACCTGACAGCCATAGAGAACACCATCCACCTCTCCTAAGAACTCTACGACACCCTCTCAGGCTACTTCCACAGCAAGATCACCAACATCTACAACAAATTTAACATCCTACCAGTCACCCTCAACCCCGACGACCTTAACCAACCAGCGAACACCAGCCAAACCATCACCACCTGGTCACCGCTCACCGCCCTGCCCACCTCAGCCATAATGTCTTCCATCCACTCCGGGGCACCCACCGACCGCTGCCTCCACCACCTCTACAACTTCGCAACAAACCCAATCAGCTCGCAACTCACCAGCATCCTAATACCTCCATCTCCACAGCAACCTTTCCGTACAGATGGAAACATGCAGACCTTAGACCCCTCCTAAAGAAAGCCTCCGCTAACCTCAACGATCTCAAAAATTATCACCTGATCTCCCTGTTCCTCTACCTGGCCAAAGTTCTTGAGAAAGCCATCAACCAGCAGCTCACCGAATTTCGGGAACAAAACCACCTACTGGACGCCTCTCAATCAGGGTTCCGTGCCAAACACAGCACTGAGAACGGGCTGATTGCCGCCACATACGACGTCAGAGCACTCCCCGACCGTGAAGAAACTGTGGCCCTGATCCTCTTCGACCTCTTTGCAGGGTTCGACACAGTCTCCCACAACACCCTCATCAACAGACTCTACAACATAGGCATACAGCAAGGTGCCCTCAAGTGGATCACCTCATTCCTTACAGGATGCACACACAGCATCCAACTGCCTCCCATCACCTCCGCACCCAAAGATATCATATGCAGCGTGCGACAAGGATCCTCCCTCTGCCTCACCCTGTTCAACATCTACGTGATCCCCCTCACAGACGTCCTCAGATCCCACGGACTCAACATAATCTCCTATGCAGACGACACTCAACTGATCGTTTGGCTCACCTTAGACCCCATCCAATGGCAAAACCAACTTCTGCAATGCTATGACCAACGTAGCCAAATGGATGAGAGACAATTGCCTCCAACTCAACTCTGACACAACTGAAGTACTGATCTTCGGGAAGAAAACATCCACATGGGACCGCAGCCGGCGGCTTGCAGAACTCGGACCCATTCCCACACCGACCTCACGACCATGTACGCAACCTCAGCATCATCCTCGACCGCCAACTGACCATGAAACAACAAGTTAACGCAGTCACCTCCTCCTGCTTCCACACACTTCGTATGCTCTGCAGAATCGTCAGATGGATCCCACCAACACCAGAAAGGCCGTCACTCAGGCCCTTGTCATCAGCTGCCTCTACTATGGCAACGCCCTCTATGCCGGCATCTCCACCCAGCTCCTCACAAGACTCCAGACCATACGGAACGTGGCAGCCAGACTCTTCCTTGACCCTCCCAAGTGAACTCGCATCACACTCCACCTGAGAGACCTCCACTGGATACCCATCCAGAAAAGATGCCAGTTCAAGATCCTCACAAACGCCTGCAAAGCCCTCCATGACCTAGGACTTGCCTACCTCAACCATCGATTGAACTTCCTCCAACCCGCTAGACACCTGCACTCTGCTTCACTCGCCCTCGTACCGCCCCACATCCATCACAGCCACAGCAGAAGCCGCTCCTGTTATATGGCCGTTAGGGTCATTATCGACATTGCTAGGTAAGCAGGAGCTCTGCTGCCATGATGCTGCTTTTGCGCATGTTACTACATGACTTTATTTTGCAAGACTCTGTTTGTGCCTTTCACATGAGAACTGTCTGCTTTCTGCATTCTCTGCCTGTTCCTGGAGTTTAGTCTGAACACGATGTGCAAGGTCGATAAACAATGCCCCTTGTTATTCTGTTCTGGTCAGTCCCTAGCACCTAGACAAAACATGCTAACACAGCTGCGCTGCTGGAAACTCGTGCTTTGATATTACGGGGATGCATGTTGTTCTAAAGACACACTTGGAGAGGGAGCTTTCCAGGGAGAAGAGCTATGCTGTTCCTATGATGTAAAACATCCATCTAGGCACTAAGGTATGGGGTCTGCTGACAAAGCCCAGAGATCTTCCTTTATATAATAAACTTAAGGGGAGGGTGGTTAGGCCTCATAGTCCTTTTTCCACTGTCTATATATGATAACATCCCCTTTATATTCCATGGAATTGTAACAATGCTAACTGTTTTAGGTTTATGCATTTCGCTGCTGGTAGTGGCTCGTATACTGCATTATAGAGCACGATAGTTAAAATAAACATTTGGAACTATAACAGTGACTCTGACAATTCTTATTGTGAACAAGTACGAGTGAGTGAGCGAAAGGGAATGTCTTGCTACCGCGATTCCTGAGAGAGTTGGGAGGGTTGTGTTCTGGGTTGTCTAATCATTTGTAGCTTCATGATTATGTAGGAGAACGAATGAGACACTATAGCTGGTCGGTTTGGAGATTTTGGCTACTAAGGTGGTAGGAAGGTTCAGCCCCTATACACCGAGGTCCTGTTTTCCTGTGCATAGTTCTGTGTATGTGCCACAACATGGCGCCGCCAACATTTGGTCTGGTACTTATCTGCGAGACTCCTGAGAAGTGCTTGTGCTTGTCCACAATCCCCTCACATCTGTTTCCGGATACAGTTGTGACAGTGTAACCTCCTATATTCTAAAGTTATAGGTTTTTCAAGCTTGAATTCTAAAAGGACTTTTTCTTTCTCTAACCCGGTGTTGCGCTGCCAAGAGCATATTTTCATATTTTCCTCCAATATGGCAGTCGCCATAGCACCTCCGAACAGCGCTCCAGTCACCGCTTATTTGACTCAATATGGAGTCCCTAAAGGTGGTGCTGAACTTATTTTTGTTGTTGAGGCGGATGCAGCACACCGCTTCGAGGTGTTTTATTCTTGGGTAACATTCCCGGCGGCGGATGACACAGATAAATTCTTTCATGAGTATACTGCCACTGCTCTACCACGGGATTACCGACCTTATCGATCTGTTGAAGTTCCGTTAACAGCTTGGCAACACACTATGGGCCAGATGTAGCAAAATCGGATTTTGCGAGTCCTTAATAGCGATATTTAGCGAATCGCTATTAAGGACTCGCAAAATGGAATTTACGTAGGAATCGCAATAATAATTGTGATTCCTTAATATTCCCTATTTGCGAATCGCAAATTGCGAATCGCAATTAAGGAATACCTTCCCATTCATTCCTATGGGCCTAGAGGCCCAAAGGAATGAATGGGAAGACATTCGCAATTTGCGAGTACCCATTAGGTACTCGCAAATTGCGAATTCATTTTCAAGGGTGCAAGGGTGTCAAAAGGACACCCTGTTGCACCCCTGAAATATGTATGTGTGCACATGTGGCGCACATACATGCCCGAAGGGCATGTATGTGCGCCACATGGCACTTTGATAAATGCAAAAAAGTGAATTTTTCAAAGAAATTGCAAATTACCACCAACTTGAAGTTGGTGGTAATTTGCGATTCCTTAAGCCCAAATCGCAAACTTTCTGGGCTTCCTGCATTGCATTTAAGGAATTGCACTTTGCGATTCCTTAAATGCAGTCGCAAAATAGGGAATCGCAAATTTTGCGATTCCTTTTTTTGCGAGTAGGTTTTTCTTTCCTACATTGCACACAGCGAAATTGCGATCGCAAACACTGAAATTCTGCGAATTTCTGCGTTTGCGATCGCAATTTGGCTTGCTACATCTGGCCCTATATTGTTTAATGGCGCCCTTCCTCACCCTATGACAGCGGTCCGTTTAGGCCCCTTATCGATAGATGGGGCCACATGGCCCGTTTTGGCTGGGTATACCCCGCACCCAAATTATCTTAATGCTACAGTCGCAGAGCTACGCGTATTGCATACTTCGTTAATACGGGTACATAGAGCTGTTATACAGTTCATCTCGCGCAACATGCAGGTGGGACCACCTGGAGTTGCTGCACAACCACCCGGACCCGGTGGTGTAGTTATCAGTCCTATCATGATTAATTTGGTGATGGGCAAGTGTCCGCAAAATAAGGACGAGCTTCCTTATTGGCTTGCTGAAAAGTTTGGGCAACTCAAAGCTGTTTTTCCAAACACAACACCTGTGGAGAAGCACAGGATACTGACCAAGAGCTTACCTAAAGGCCTTGTTACCGAATTGACTGATTGTAACACTTGGGGTAGAGTGTTTGCAGCGGTATATTCAATGTGTTTTGGCACTCCCTCAATGACCATTCTCCCTTCCGTGATAAAATGTGTTCAGGATGAACATGGGGTGAAGCGGCCCTGGAGTTGGGGATGAGACTGGTGGGAGTGTTCGATATTGTTTGCGATATGATCCTTGCTAATGTGAAAGGTGAAGCTGTAAGCTTACAAGTGGCACAACGCTTGGAGGCTGTTGCTGACGCAGACAAACAGTGCAAATTGCCGAAGATTATTGCTAAAGCTTATAAAACCCTAGGGCACAATAGTCTGGGATTTAAGCCTTTTACACAAACTCAAGCTCGAAACCAAACTCAGCAAAAAGCCCTGACTGAGAAGGATGGGCGCCCGTTCTTTCCTAAGAAGAACTGGTGAAATAAGAAACAGGGGCAGCAACAACAGAAGCAAGGTTCGCGCGCTGGTTCACCCACACCTGATTCTTCTGAGCGTACTTGTGACTTGCGTGACCGCGTGAAAATTAAGACTCCTGATAGATTTCAAGTCCCTGATCAGCGCTCTCCACGTTCTTTACAGGACACATCGGACTCTCAAGTCGATAGAGGGGAACGCCAGGATCGAGGCAAAGGTCCGACCACGCAACAGGGACGGGATCAACCCCTACAGTTTGACGTAAAAGCCAAACAATAGGGACTGCCTCGTTTTCGACCCCCGTATCAAAAGAAGAAGGATGCCGCTTTAACAGCAAAGTATGCCTCAGACGGTGAGAACTCTACTCCTAGACTGGACATGGGCAGTGACTCTGCTCAACAGCGCTGCGGAGGTTACCATAGTGCGGGAGGCACTGCGTCCCTGTCTGGAGGCGAGAGCGACTGATACATTTATTACAGTAGAAACAGCAGATACACGAGTTGTGCCCCCTGATAGACTCTATGAAATTGTCTTACAAATTGAAGGTGATATACAGCATCCAATTACAGCGGTTTTCTGGGAAAATCTCACCTCCTCGTACTACATTTTGTTGGCAGAGGCAGATTGGCCTCCACCTTTTGTGCAAGCCGCTTTTAGAGGGGAGGACGTGATACTTCTGAGTTTTTCACGTTACGTCCCTGAGGAACATGCAAAGGCTTACGCATCTGAGTGGGCTTTGGCCCTTGCCCCGGCGGTGTACCGTAATCAGGTGGGCTGGGATAGAGATTCACTGGTGCATGAGATACCATTATGGTCTATGCCACAGCCACAGCCGCAATATCCAATCAGACGAGAGGCTAAGGCTCCCGTTTGTGACATTCTAACTCAGTTGGAGTATCAAGGAGTGATTGAATCCTGTGTATCACCGATGAATAATCCTCTTTTTCCGGTATCGAAACCGGACGGTTCATATCGCATAGTATTAGATTATCGAAATTTGAATAGTCATTGTCGTACATTTGCGGTACAGAACACACAGAGCTCTGTGCTAGTAAATAGCCTTATTCGTAAATAATACAAAACTGCACTGGATATATCCAATGGTTTCTACAGTCATAACTTGGTTCCTGACAGCCGTGACTTGACAGCATTTACCGCCGTCGGAAATCAGAAAAAATGTACGCGCTTGCCTATGGGGTTTAGGAACAGCCCCGGGGCTTTTGCTCTACGTGTTGTGTCTTTGTTGCACAACATAGATCCAGATGCGTTTTCGTACGTAGATGATATTTATCTGACGGACGACGAACTGATACCGTATCTTGTCCAAGTCGACCGCATCATTCTCTCATTTGCTCACTATGGATACAAATTCAATTTTGCAAAATCACACATCGCTCATTTTGCAGTGCTCTTTTTGGGTTATGAGCTCAATAATGAAGGTAGGGGGTTAGCCCCCCACTTTCTGGAGAAATGTGCACAATTGCAACCTCCATCTACACTGAAGAAGCTTCAGTCTTTGCTGGGATTTTTGAATTTCGGGAGTACTTACATCCCCAATTACGCCCAGCATATCAAACCGCTTTATTCGTTGATACAACCAACATATTCTTCTGCAGCTGGCTTCCAGAACATTCCACTATTCTGCAATCTTTGCAATCAGATCGGCTTGCGACGAATTACTTGTTGACGAGTGATAATACCACGAGCCTGGTAATACGTATAGTACTGGGGATGGTGGGTTTCACTTACTTGACGTTCAATGAGGGAGATACAGTACATTTGTACACATCGGCTGAAATGCGATTTTCGAAAGTTGAAAATGTTTTGACGGCGGTCCAAATGGCAATTCTGAAAGAACGCTCGCTGGCGCAGGGAAAACGCATTCTTAAGGTCACGCCTGTCCCTGCTTTAGAAGCAGTGACTAAGGCAAGTGTACCCAACTCTAAGGCACTACATCCCAGTTGGCTACAATGGGCTACTTCTTTGACATCGGCTGATGTCACGTTTATCTTTGATCCTGCTCTTCAGACACAGGAGTTTTTACAGTATGAACATGTTCATCCTCCTCCGTTGTCGTTACTTCCTTTGGATGAGTACAAATGTATCATTTATACCGATGGCTCGGCTCAACCGGCCATCGGTTCCAAACACGCTTATTCAGTGGCTTGCGCAATTGTGTCTGGTAAATGGAGAATTTAAGTCTTCCATAGTGCATACAAGGCACTTGGGGACTGTACAGCGCAATTGGCAGAGCTGCGTGCTCTTGTTCTAGCTCTCGAGTTTGCTGATCCTAATGTGAATACTCTTATTGTATGCGATTCTTACTTCTGTGTTCAGTCTTTTGATGACAATTTATTCTTTTGGTCTCAAAATGACTATCGGGACTCTAAAGGCAGCGCAATAAACATAAAACGCTTTGGGTTCGAGTGGCGGAGCTTAAAGAACGTCTGCCACTCACACAGGTTATACATACTCTTGGCCATCAGCATGTGGGAGCACATGCTGTTGGTAAATCTTTGGCTGATGAGGCAGCCAAATCTTCAGTAGCCACGTGTTCCGTTGCAGCAGTTACAAGGTCCATGACTAAGATAGATAATGACATTTTGGCAGCTGTAGCTGCTACGAAGGAAAGAACTGCTTATCCGCAGGGCTTCCCTTCGAAGTATTCTTATCATTTATCTCCCGAACAAGTTCCTTATGCTAAAATACCGTCAGTTGGGGATCGGCTGATTCCCAACATGGACCTCAAACTTGCTTTGATCATTGCCGCACACGAAGGCATGCCTTCTGCACATGCCGGAGTGTCTGCGAACGTCTCTATTTTACAGCAACGTTACTGGTGGCATGGTTTATATAAACAAACCCGTAATTATGTGCTTTTTGTGACATTTGTCAGCAAATCAAACCATCTACGGTTTCACGACAACCACAAACTCAGCTTTGCATTTCCAATCAGCCGTTTGGCTGTGTATATCTTGATCACTGCGGTCTATTGGCTTCTGATACTGCATATACATACATTTTTGTTGCAGTTGATTCGTGCACTAGATTCCTATGGGTTTGGCCACAACGCAGCGCTGACGCTTGAAATGTCATTAAAGATTTGCGTGTCTTTTTTTCTTCACAACAGATTTTATTGTTGACAGGCAAAATAAGCCCAGGAGGATCCAGGGCAATACATCATATACATGATATGGCATAAAGACGTCAACTTTTTATAATAGGTTTGTCGAAAAAATGAGGATACATAGGGCTGAATAACATGAAAATAAACATTATAAACAAAGAACAGCAGTGTCACTTCGCCCATGTGAGCAATATAGGATAATGACTCCAATCGCGATAAGCTAGCATATGTACAATTAGTCACAGTGCGCATACCCAACCTTAGAACATCATGGCAGATCATCGATGCAGAGCGCCGGGGGGATAGGTTCAAGATATAGACCTTGATAGTCGGCCCATCGCTTCCATATTTCTGGGTGTTTCTGGGGGCATCCCTGTGCCTTAAACATCGGAATTTCCAGCCCCATGGAAAAATCAAGGCCTCGCTTCCATGCCCCAACTGAGGGCGGGGAAGTCGCCTTCCAAGCCATGGCAATGTCGCTCTTAGCTAAGGTAAGCCCCAGATATAGCAAGTGTCTTTTGTATCTATTACCTCCGATCTCATCGGTAATGTGAAGCAGAGTTAGGCGCGGAGACCGTGGAACATTCCACCCCAAGACCTCGGAGAGGCAGGCCAGCACCCCAAGCCAAAACCGCGATAGGGTGGTACAGTCCCATGTCGTGTGAAGGAAAGAACCCTCTGCCAATCCGCAGCACAGATTTGCATGTCTTTGTTGGGACGTTTGCGTGTGGCACCTTACATTCCGACCAAGGTCCAGCATTCGCCTCTAAGGCGTACAAGGACGCGATGAAGTCGATGGGGGTGCTGGTGCAGTTTTCGTCTCCATACAGGTCTGAGGGCAGTTCTATAGTGGAGCGAATGAACCGTGACTTAAAGCAATCTTTGACAGCTAGGGTCTTAGGTACTGGCAGGAACTGGCTGGCCCATTTGTATGGAGTTCAACGTGCACTCAATAATCTCCCTAGAAGATCTCTGGGTGGGCGGACCCCATACAAAATGCTCTTTGGCATTAAAATGTTTGTGCCAGACCTTGATGGTCTAGACGTTGTGGCGGCTGCCGCAACCTTTGACGTAGATAATCATTCTACTATGTTACAGGACCTACAAAAGACCCGTGACAGCTACGCAACTGAACATTTGCCCTCTTCCAATGACACAGCAATGCTGATTCCAGTCGCTGGCTGGCTTCCTAAGATTGGAGATCTGGTATGAGAAAAGCTGGAGAACAAAAAACAATTTGGTCCCTCTTATCATGAACCGTTCCCAGTACTTGGATTGAAGGGTACTCGTACAGTAAAACTGCCACCTTTGCCTGGTCGCAAAGAAAACAGATACATTTCAGTGGACAATGTCAAACTACACCGTCTGGCCGATTCTGAATAGTGTAACTCCTGCAGTTTCATGCAATGCTATCTCTTTGAATCCGGTGCATTCAGCCTCTTCGACTAATCCCTGTATCGTTGAGGGTAAGATGGAAACTACTATTGACTTTTTGCCTGTTCTGCCTCCATCCTCTTCCAACGCAGAAGTCGAGTATACTTACCCTGCGGATGTGTCCCACAGTGAAGTGCTGAACAGTCCTCGACAAGATCTAGCTGATGCTGCCCTACCACCTTTAATGAACATGGGTGCAGGCGGTTATTTTGGGGACCGTACGAGCTTCTCTTATGACTCTTCCTGTTCATCTTCCACTTTGGCACTTTCACCGACAAAA
Organism: Calotriton arnoldi; assembly: GCA_963921515.1. NCBI lineage: Eukaryota > Metazoa > Chordata > Amphibia > Caudata > Salamandridae > Calotriton > Calotriton arnoldi. The sequence continues at coordinate 775,369 of CAWUFW010005453.1, forward strand.
ACAAGTATTTTCATCTCTTGGTTCAAAAAGACTTATCTGGTCCCGCCCTGGACCTACATCTGGTTGATACTTATCCTGATTTTCCTCTTCATGTCAATCGGATTTGTAACAGTATTTTTCTTGCTCATTAATGGTCACTATTTGCCAGAACGCTCTGCGGTAAAATTGGTCGACGGAATTCTGGCTCCCCATACATCGTCCCATATCATGAAACGTGATCAGACCCTTGTGAACATTTTGGCTTTCCCGGTTGCAGATGGCATCGCTTGGGATAAAGTAGCATTCGAAATTCATAGCCCGACGGAAGTCCTCAAGATACCATACGTGTTTCGCGTTTCATTAGGAGATGTGGTAACACAGGACATACGTTCTGATGATTGGGATGTACAAGCAGTACATTCATTGTTTTCTGATTTGAAGTATTATGCTGCTTTTGATGCTGAGGATTTGTATTTGAATTCTGCCAATTATGCTGATTTATTCTGTTATCAACACTATGGGCATCATTTCTTACACAAAACAAACATGTTAAGACCTGTTTTTAATTACACACAGTGGGAACATTGTCCAACTCCCTTACAGGAGAGTTCTAAAACCCTTAGGGATAAGTTCACCTATTTCACTGATTATAACACGTCCAATCCAGAATCCTATTTCTTTAAATTACAGGTGTCGTCTCAATCCAAATTTATTCTGACCCACACAAAATGAATCTACTCCAGTTCCTTTAGAACTGATTTGGCCTTACACGGATATGATCACTGGAGAGATACCATTGATTTGAAATCAATTTGGGGCACTAAGGCTTGGCAGGTTCAGGGAACTGAAGCTTTGCATCGTGCCTGCCTAATTCCGGCTCAAATGTTGTTTTTAAATGATACAGTGTACCAAACTACTTGTTTTGGCCTGGCAACTGCCAAAAATTTAAATATCCCGTCCATTCCGTCATTGGCGGAGTATGGTAATTGGTGCACACACACAAATTATACGATCGATGTATTACAAACTCTGTTTCGAAATGACACTTTCAATGTCTCTGATGTTGACCCGTCTGGATGGTTGTTGTGGCAAACCAATTCAAATGCATGTCAACTGTGTTTTTATAATGCAATGCCTGGTTTCACACAGACTAGACCAGATCCTCGTTTCCCACATTCACATTTGGTCACCACATATTCGGTGGGAAAATTGTGCCAACAACGGCTGGAACACCACTTTGTCGTCAGTAAAACAACACCTGTCACTCTTGTCGAGTGAAATCAATTTGGCTGATTTTATCTTAGGTCCTAGAATTGCTAGAACAAAGAGGTTCATCTATGCAGCTTACAATGAAGTATGGAAACTTTCGCAGATTGAAGCAGAGCTTCGTCTGCGCCAAATTTACAAAGCAAATTTAGAAAAAGTCCTTGCAGTGGTCGACAATAGTATCAATACACTGTCTTCACACATTTATACCTTAGATAATATTGTTTCATCTATTATTGATATTGTTCAGGATGATGAATCTGTGTTATATCATGGTCAAAATCAATTACGATCAGTGACAGGAAAAGTCCCTTGGGATTATTTGAATGCTTCTGCTTTGTTTTTACCATTTAATTTAACTGATAAACAGAGATTTATGTCCATGAAGGACGCTACATATACGCTATTACACATTGAACAATTAGAATTCTTGCCATTTTCTGTGGCAGAGACAGATTCAGCTGTATGGTTAATTCATGGCGTTATCGCTCTCCCTTTTTCGCTGTTTCAGTTTACATCTTGCATGAAACATTTCCCAATTGGCCGATTTGAACCCCTGGGTAGTACGTTTCTCCATGAATTATGGTCCCTACCTTTCACTTACAGATGTCAACGGGAGGGTAAGGAAGTTTTCCTAACAGGGGAGGACTGCGATTCCACAGTAGGACATTCCCTAGTTTGTAAACACGTTAAGTTGCACGGCGCTTGTAATGTGTCCCCACCTAACCGTGCATGTTTTTTTAAAGGAACTCCCGTCCCAGCAATAATTCCCGCTTTTACGTTGCTTTCTAACGGCAATTATCTTATTTTGAATAACCACGACTGCTGTGGTTTGCGGGCAGGAATCCCGTATATAGTAACAGTTTCCCAACGTGTTACTTGTTGTAGCAATGTGCTTTTTCCGCCCGCATGGGAAAGTAGATAGTTCCATTTGGCCTTCCATTCCGACTTTGAAAACAGATTTCAACAAATTAAGCGGACTCAAAGCGCTATTGTTTCAAAAAGAAGTGGCTCTCACTTCGGCTCGAGAGACCTTCGAATTGCAGGTGGCTAGAACATCTAGTGAGATTCAGTCACTTCTGAACACAAATCTCCCACTGCATTTACGGGAACTAATACATCAAATATTTAATGCGTCTGACACGAAAGGCCGTGCTCATTTTTCTAAACTTGTGGGATCCAGCCTTGTGACTTCTTTTCAGACGATATTTGGAGTAATACCAGCTTTTCTTCATTCTATTTTTTCCAGCGTCTTCGGAGGGTTCCCATTATTACTGGAGCTAGCTGGTGGAATCCTGGTATTTCTGCTCCTTCTACGCAATGGCTGCTCATCTTGTGGTAATGCACAGACCAGGCCAATTGCAACTGTACCGTGACCGAATGCAACAACTTTTTGGATGCTTACCGTTAGCAACGCTTAGCGTGAGTTATGGACTCACTTTTCGCTTTGCCTACTTCACTTGCGTGCAACCTGTGTTCTACTGTCAGCGGTGCCCTTTCTCTTGGGCTTTGGATTTATGCCTCTCCAATACGTCATGTTCAGACCCGGATTATGACCAGTTGATGGGTCCCTTAATGGCCCATGAGCAGGCCAGTTCTCGGGATGGCCGTATGGCACGTGCAGCTGCACTTGGAGTCTTGGCTGAGTGGAATATCTGTGCGGCTGCGCAGAACCTCTTGCGACGGAGTTTCATCGAAAATCACACAAGTTACCCGGATATCCTCTTGGAAGCATCAGATTATGAGGAACACTTTGTTCCTTCGGTCTACTAGATTGGATGGCATCCCTTTTTAGGTCTCGGCCTGCACCAGCGCTTGCGCTGGTCTGGCCGAGAGTTTTAGTAAGCGGGTTTTGGAAGTGCCAACACTGGCTTTCGGCTGGCGACCAGCTTGAGTTCACGATGGCGTGCACGCGCAGCTGGCATCTGGGTTTCCTATCTCTTCCTCATTTCCTCGTCATGGCTCATTAACTCTCTGGACTCTGATGTTTCAATCGCAGCAGCAGCTCACATTACCAACTGAGGGCCCTGGACTACAGTCACATGAAAAACAACAGCGATTAGCATTGAAATGCAAGCTTTTTTTTGTCTAGTTAGAAATATTGCTTCGGTGGGTTGATTTCACCTTATATCGCTATTTGTTTTATATTGGGAGTCACAGCCTAATTACCAGTATTTTTGTCTCTCACTGTTTTTAAAAAAATATTTATTCGCGCAAAGCACAAAGCTATATTTAAGGTTACTTTTTCCGCGTCACTTCACTCTATTTAAACTCCACACCCCCACTCTTATTGTCTCTCTCCTTCTCTCTCTCTCCCCTCTCTAATTCTCTCTCTACTTAATTAACTCTCCCCTCTCTATCTTTTTTAGCCTTTCATTCTCTCACCCCTTTATCTGTTTCTCTTTCAAACTCCTTCATTCACTCTCTCCCCTTCTTTCTCTCTCTCTAGCCCGCTCCACTCTTTATTGTATGTACACCCTTTCTCTCTCTCTCACCACCCTCTCTAATTGGGCATTATATCTTCACTCTATCTCTCACTCGGCAACACCACAGCATCACTCAGCGCAACCACAGCATCAATCAGAGCCAGCACAGCATCAATCAGAGCCATCACAGCATCACTCAACGCCATCACAGCATCACTCAACGCCATCACAGCATCACTCAGTGCAACCACAGCATCACTCAGTGCAACCACAGCATCACTCAGCACAACCACAGCATTACTCAGCACAACCACAGCATCACTTAGCGCCACAACAGCATCACTGAGCGCCACCACAACATCACTCCGCGCCACCACAGCATCACTCAGCACCACCATAGCTTTACTCAGCGACACCACATCATCACTCAGCACCACCACAGGATGACTCAGCACCACCACAGGATGACTCAGCACCACCACAGCATCGCTCAGCGCCGCCACAGCATCGCTCAGCGCCGCCACAGCATCGCTCAGCGCTGCCACAGCATCGCTCAGCGCCGCCACAGCATCGCTCAGTGCCGCCACTGCATCGCTCAGCGCCGCCACTGCATCGCTCAGCGCCGCCACTGCATCGCTCACCGCCGCCACAGCATCGCTCACCGCCGCCACAATATCACTCAGCACCACCACAGCATCACTCAGCACCACCACAGCATCACTCAGCACCACAGCAGTATCACTCAGCAACACCTGAGTATCATTCAGCATCACCTCAGCATCGTCTCCGCAACAGTCACCACCACCACCACTACCACCTCAGTATCACTCAGCACCACCTCAGCCTGCTCTCGGAATCTGGCATCTGTTGATTCTCCCCTAGCGTCTGGCCGCTGCTAGTGTTATAATACAGGTACTAGTTCCCAACCTTCACCCTCCGATTGTTTATGCCCCCTCAAAAAAAAGCTTTAACAAACGACCATTGCCAGCATTGCAAGAACAAAAGAAAACTGAGGAAATTTTTTATTGTAAATACTTTTTTTAATATGGTCGTTCAGTTTTACATAATGCCTTCTTGGTCATATATAAAGTAACAAATATGCTTCTGACACTTTTTTATTATAACTTTTCAGCATGCTGCACAGCAGCCACACTTCTCTACAGCACAGCTTGAAGACATTGGCAAAGTCAATAGCTCTGGCTAAACACTTATAAGGCCCCAAAGGCGAGACCTATTGGCTATGCCAATGCTTGTTTCTACTAATGATAGGGATGGCCTTTTGGAACTAATTGCATTCTTAAGTTCACGTACTTTGATGGATTTGCCACTGTCTATATATGATGACATCCCCCTTTATATTCTATGGAATTGTAACAATGCTAACTGTTTTAGGTTTATGCATTTCACTGCTGGTAGTGGCTCGTATACTGCATTATAGAGCATGATAGTTAAAATAAACATTTTGAACTATAACAGTGACTCTGACAATTCTTATTGTGGACAAGTACGAGTGAGCGAAAGGGAATGTCTTGCTACCGCGATTCCTGAGAAAGTCGGAAGTGTTGTGTTCTGGGTTGTCTAATCATTTGTAGCTTCATGATTATGTAGGAGAACGAATGAGACACTATAGCTAGTCGATTTTGGGTACTAAGGTGGTAAGAAGGTTCAGCCCCTATACACCGAGGTCCTGTTTTCCAGCGCATAGTTCTGTGTATGTGCAGAATACCCGCAACACTCCTTCTCCTACATCACTGCCAATACCTGGAACAACCTTCCCCTCCAGCTCCGTACAGCCCCCTCGCTGCCACACTTCAGAAAAAGACTCAAGACCTGGCTCTTCAACAGAGACACAGTGCCCAGATACCCCTAGGGATGACAGTTTTGCACTTTACAAATGCTGTTTGATTTGTTTGGTTTGATTTATAGGTATTTAAAAGTTGTGTGTTACGAAATTCTGACAGCTTACAGCTTTTTTTTCACACCCCCAAAAAAATTTGGGAATGCATGAGGCACTCTAAAACACATTTGCAATTAGATATTCAACTGTACGAGCTTCTAAAGCATAGTAAATGATGACCTTACTGTGCACCAGGATACAAGAGGCACGGTTTTCCTTTTCTACTTTGAGTCAAACTGGGACTAGGCAAAATTCAGATCTCTCTTAGGGTGACCAACTGGCATGGGTGCAAATTCATGACGGTGGGTGTAAAAATTCAGGACAAAGGGTCAAAATTCAGGACAAAAATTCAGGACAGGAGGTCAAAATTCAGGACAAAAGGTAAGTTTTACAGACACATCAGAAGAGGTCGCGCAATAGTATATAAGTAAGTAAATAGACAACCACTTAAGTACAAGCGAAAAGAAGTTTATATTATGTTGAGACAATTGTGCACTTCATGGTTTTTCAGTATGCGCGCAGCTTTGAACAGATGTGCAGGTCTTTTTGTGGTAACAAAACCGCCCCCTCCCCCACCTTTCCAGCCTCAAGGGAAAAGCCCGGTCTGACCAGTCCGGCCTTGCTACCACCCTCCAATGGTGACCCTCCTCTTCACATAGACCCTCTCTCATGTGTATTTAATTTCTTTTATAGTGCTACTCATCCCAAGTAAGTAGGACAAGGTGTCGGAGTGCGTTACAGCACACACATATTATATAGAGACAATGACTCATATAAATGTGAAAGTCAATCTATAGGAAATGTACTTAAGCTAATGGGGGTTACAAGGTGTAATCATTCTTTCATCCATCATTCAGTCTTTCACCATTCATTCTGTCCTTCCATCTGTGTGCCCATCCACATCAATATTCAAGCATTTGCAAACCTATCCATCATCTATCCTTCCATCCATCCATCATTCCACTCATCCATCCCTCCATTCATCCTTTCAACTTATCCATCCGTGCACTCATCCACCCACTCTTCCACTCATCCATCCATTCACTCATCCATCCAGCCATCTACCCTTTCAACCATCCAGCCATCCTTTCACTTAGTCATTCATCCACCCAGTCACTCATCCTTCCACCCTTTCAGTCATCCATCCATCCTCCCTTTCTCTCTCCATCCCTCTTTCATTTAGCCATCCATCCTTCCATCCACCCATCCATCTTCTCATCCATTCATGAATCCATCCATTGACCCTATCACTCATCCATCCTTTCACTCATCCATCCATCCTTTCTCTCATCCATCCACACTTTCACTCCTTCACTCATCCATCCATACTTTCTCTCACCCACCACCCTTTCACTCCTTCACTCATCCATCCATCCTTTCTCTCATCCATCCACCCTTTCACTCCTTCACTCATCTATCCACCCTTCTGTCCATCCACCCTCCCTTTCACTCACTGATCCAGCCTTACATCCACCCTTTCACTCATCCATCCATCCACCCTTTCACTTATCAATTAATCAATCCATCCATCAGTTCACTCATCCATCCACCCATTCACTCGCCTGTCATCCACCCTTTCACTCATTCATCCATCCTTTCACTCATCCATCCATCCTTTTACCCGTCTATGCCCCCGTACATAGGCAATCTGAAAAAGTGGAAGTCATGAGTGATGCATGATGCACAGTGCCACTGTGACATGGTGTTGTTTCCAGGGCTTTAAGTGGGATGAAAAAACTGGGGGGTCTCTCCAAAGGGGGTGTTCAATGTAATTAAGGGCATGGCTTAAAACACCTGAGCTAAAAATCTGTGCTTAGTATAGTGTGCGGCCCGACTGGTCATTTGCTGCTTCTGTCATTGCATCCAGATATATAACACAACAAGTAGTGTTACACCTACAAGCCAGAACTATTGGCTTTGTCAATGGTTGCTAGTTGCATAAAATAAAAAAAAGCAGCAACCATGGCTTTGTTGAATATAACATTGAAAATGCGTCAGTTTTAAAATGATGAGACAGTGAAAGACCCATAACCCTTTTTTTCAACTGAGACACAGTGCCCAGATACCCCTAGGGATGACAGTTTTGCACTTTACCAAATGCTGTTTGATTTGTTTGGTTTGATTTATAGGTATTTAAAAGTTGTGTGTTACGAAATTCTGACAACTTACAGCTTTTTTCACACCCCCAAGAAAATTTGGGAATGCATGAGGCACTCTAAAACACATTTGCAATTAGATATTCAACTGTACGAGCTTCTAAAGCATAGTAAATGATGACCTTACTGTGCACCAGGATACAAGAGGCACGGTTTTCCTTTTCTACTTTGAGTCAAACTGGGACTAGGCAAAATTCAGATCTCTCTTAGGGTGACCAACTGGCATGGGTGCAAATTCAGGACGGTGGGTGTAAAAATTCAGGACAAAGGTTCAAAATTCAGGACAAAAATTCAGGACAGGAGGTCAAAATTCAGGACAAAAGGTAAGTTTTACAGACACATCAGAAGAGGTTGCGCAATAGTATATAAGTAAGTAAATAGACAACCACTTAAGTACAAGCGAAAAGAAGTTTATATTAGGTTGAGACAATTTTGCACTTCATGGTTTTTCAGTATGCGCGCAGCTTTGAACAAAAGTGCAGGTCTTTTTGTGGTAACAAAACCGCCCCCTCCCCCACCTTTCCAGCCTCCCAGGGAAACACCCGGTCCGGCCAGTCCGGCCTTGCTACCACCCTCCAATGGTGACCCTCCTCTTCACATAGACCCTCTCTCATGTGTATTTAATTTCTTTTATAGTGCTACTCATCCCAAGTAAGTAGGACAGGGTGTCGGAGTGCGTTACAGCACACACATATTATATAGAGACAATGACTCATATAAATGTGAAAGTCAATCTATAGGAAATGTACTTAAGCTAATGGGGGTTACAAGGTGTAATCATTCTTTCATCCCTCATTCAGTCTTTCACCATTCATTCTGTCCTTCCATCTGTGTGCCCATCCATATCAATATTCAAGCATTTGCAAACCTATCCATCATCTATCCTTCCATCCATCCATCCCTCCACTCATCCATCCCTCCATTCATCCTTTCAACTTATCCATCCATGCACTCATCCATCCACTCTTCCACTCATCCATCCATTCACTCATCCATCCAGCCATCTACCCTTTCAACCATCCAGCCATCCTTTCATTTAGTCATTCATCCACCCAGTCACTCATCCTTCCACCCTTTCAGTCATCCATCCATCCTCCCTTTCTCTCTCCATCCCTCTTTCATTTAGCCATCCATCCTTCCATCTTCTCATCCATTCATGAATCCATCCATTGACCCTATCACTCATCCATCCTTTCACTCATCCATCCATCCTTTCTCTCATCCATCCACACTTTCACTCCTTCACTCATCCATCCATACTTTCTCTCATCCACCACCCTTTCACTCCTTCACTCATCCATCCATCCTTTCTCTCCTCCATCCACCCTTTCACTCCTTCACTCATCTATCCACCCTTCTGTCCGTCCACCCTCCCTTTCACTCACTCATCCAGCCTTACATCCACCCTTTCACTCATCCATCCATCCACCCTTTCACTTATCAATTAATCAATCCATCCATCAGTTCACTCATCCATCCACCCATTCACTCGCCTGTCATCCACCCTTTCACTCATTCATCCATCCATCCTTTTACCCGTCTATGCCCCCGTACATAGGCAATCTGAAAAAGTGGAAGTCATGAGTCATGAGTCATGCATGATGCACAGTGCCACTGTGACATGGTGTTGTTTCCAGGGCTTTAAGTGGGATGAAAAAACTGGGGGGTCTCTCCAAAGGGCGTGTTCAATGTAATTAAGGGCATGGCTTAAAACACCTGAGCTAAAAATCTGTGCTTAGTATAGTGTGCGGCCCGACTGGTAATTTGCTGCTTCTGTCATTGCATCCAGATATATAACACAACAAGTAGTGTTACACCTACAAGCCAGAACTATTGGCTTTGTCAATGGTTGCTAGTTGCATAAAATAAAAAAAAGCAGCAACCATGGCTTTGTTGAATATAACATTGAAAATGCATCAGTTTTAAAATGATGAGACAGTGAAAGACCCATAACCCTTTTTTTCAACTGAGACACAGTGCCCAGATACCCCTAGGGATGACAGTTTTGCACTTTACCAAATGCTGTTTGATTTGTTTGGTTTGATTTATAGGTATTTAAAAGTTGTGTGTTACGAAATTCTGACAACTTACAGCTTTTTTTTCACACCCCCAAGAAAATTTGGGAATGCATGAGGCACTCTAAAACACATTTGCAATTAGATATTCAACTGTACGAGCTTCTAAAGCATAGTAAATGATGACCTTACTGTGCACCAGGATACAAGAGGCACGGTTTTCCTTTTCTACTTTGAGTCAAACTGGGACTAGGCAAAATTCAGATCTCTCTTAGGGTGACCAACTGGCATGGGTGCAAATTCAGGATGGTGGGTGTAAAAATTCAGGACAAAGGGTCAAAATTCAGGACAAAAATTCAGGACAGGAGGTCAAAATTCAGGACAAAAGGTAAGTTTTACAGACACATCAGAAGAGGTCGCGCAATAGTATATAAGTAAGTAAATAGACAACCACTTAAGTACAAGCGAAAAGAAGTTTATATTAGGTTGAGACAATTGTGCACTTCATGGTTTTTCAGTATGCGCGCAGCTTTGAACAAATGTGCAGGTCTTTTTGTGGTAACAAAACCGCCCCCTCCCCCACCTTTCCAGCCTCCCAGGGAAAAGCCCGGTCCGGCCAGTCCGGCCTTGCTACCACCCTCCAATGGTGACCCTCCTCTTCACATAGACCCTCTCTCATGTGTATTTAATTTCTTTTATAGTGCTACTCATCCCAAGTAAGTAGGACAGGGTGTCGGAGTGCGTTACAGCACACACATATTATATAGAGACAATGACTCATATAAATGTGAAAGTCAATCTATAGGAAATGTACTTATGCTAATGGGGGTTACAAGGTGTAATCATTCTTTCATCCATCATTCAGTCTTTCACCATTCATTCTGTCCTTCCATCTGTGTGCCCATCCACATCAATATTCAAGCATTTGCAAACCTATCCATCATCTATCCTTCCATCCATCCATCATTCCACTCATCCATCCCTCCATTCATCCTTTCAACTTATCCATCCGTGCACTCATCCACCCACTCTTCCACTCATCCATCCATTCACTCATCCATCCAGCCATCTACCCTTTCAACCATCCAGCCATCCTTTCACTTAGTCATTCATCCACCCAGTCACTCATCCTTCCATCCTTTCAGTCATCCATCCATCCTCCCTTTCTCTCTCCATCCCTCTTTCATTTAGCCATCCATCCTTCCATCCACCCATCCATCTTCTCATCCATTCATGAATCCATTCATTGACCCTATCACTCATCCATCCTTTCGCTCATCCATCCATCCTTTCTCTCATCCATCCACACTTTCACTCCTTCACTCATCCATCCATACTTTCTCTCATCCGCCACCCTTTCACTCCTTCACTCATCCATCCATCCTTTCTCTCATCCATCCACCCTTTCACTCCTTCACTCATCTATCCACCCTTCTGTCCGTCCACCCTCCCTATCACTCACTCATCCAGCCTTACATCCACCCTTTCACTCATCCATCCATCCACCCTTTCACTTATCAATTAATCAATCCATCCATCAGTTCACTCATCCATCCACCCATTCACTCGCCTGTCATCCACCCTTTCACTCATTCATCCATCCTTTCACTCATCCATCCATCCTTTTACCTGTCTATGCTCCAGTACATAGGCAATCTGAAAAAGTGGAATTCATGAGTCATGCACGATGCACAGTGCCACTGTGACATGGTGGTGTTTCCAGGGCTTTAAGTGGGATGAAAAAACTGGGGGGTCTCTCCAAAGGGGGTGTTCAATGTAATTAAGGGCATGGCTTAAAACACCTGAGCTAAAAATCTGTGCTTAGTATAGTGTGCGGCCCGACTGGTCATTTGCTGCTTCTGTCATTGCATCCAGATATATAACACAACAAGTAGTGTTACACCTACAAGCCAGAACTATTGGCTTTGTCAATGGTTGCTAGTTGCATAAAATAAAAAAAGCAGCAACCATGGCTTTGTTGAATATAACATTGAAAATGCGTCAGTTTTAAAATGATGAGACAGTGAAAGACCCATAACCCTTTTTTTCCAACTTGTTTCACCACCTTTTCATGAACTGGATTGTCACCTAGCAGCATTGGCGTTTTTGTTCATTTCTTCCACCTGACTGAATGCCCTGCCCTAGACCAAGGCAGGAGGAGGCCCACCACATGCAGTAAGAGCACAGACTGGCCCATTGTCATTCTGTATGTGGCAATCAGCCGCAGACAGAATGACAATGGGCGGGGTGGGGCTGCTCTTGTGCTCAGAGGAGTGCGAGGTGGCCCCATCAGGGAGCTGAGGCTTCTGGCAGGGGAACAGTGATGTTCCTCAATGCCCAAAATTACGGACAAAAGGCGTCCTTAAAAGGAATCGTCAGGGACAACGGACGTGAGATCCAAATTACGGACGGTCCGTGAAATTTATGGACGCATGGTCACCCTAATCTCTCTATCAGGTACATTAATCACCATAGTTAAACTGACATTTTTATTAGCGGCTAAAAAACATATTGGCGCACAAAGAACTCTCCAGTCTTTGCAAGCTATTTCCAAATGAACACCTCCCCCCTCTCCACCCATCTTGGCCCCTGGTGCTGCGGAACAATCCCCTGGACAGAAACAGAATGCCCTGCCCTAGACCCATGGTCTGTCACCCAGGGCTTTAAGTGGGCCGGGTCTCACTGGGTCTGAGCACCGGCAGTTTTTTAAAGGGGGCCTCGAAACGGGTCTCTTTCGGGCTCTGTTTTGTGCCTGCTTTCACTGCAGTCCGTTTTTTTCCAGACTGCAGTGACCGCAGGCACATCGGTGTGCGCTGCTCACACTGCTCACTTCTCACTATGGAGAAGTTACAGCATGACGTCATGCCAGGTGAGCGTTGTAGGGGAAGGGAAATCCTTTAAAGAGAGTAATTTTCTCTCTGGATTTCCCTTCTCTTTTTGAAACTCGGGAGCAGCAACATTGTCATGGTGCCAGCAGGGCTTTAATTGGAAGCTTTTTCAATATTATTTACAAGCCATAGTTGCTGCTTATTTATCGTATGCAACTAACAACCATTGACAAAGCCAATAGTCCTGACTTGTTGTAGGTATGATGTTACTTGTTGTATTATATCTAGATGCAATGTCAGAAACAGCAAAATACAAGTCGGGCGGCACACTATGCTAAGCACAGATTTTTTAGTTTGTGCTTTTAAGCCACGCCCTTAATTACATTGGCCACGCCCCTTTGAGAGACCCTCCAGTTTTTTCATCCCACTTAAAGCCCTGCTGTCACCCTTCCTTGTATTAACAGGAGAAAGCGGATGAGATAGCAGTAGCATTCTGTTGCTCTTTGTCCCATTTTCAGAAGCCAGCTTGGGATTGCTTGTCTTCCCGTTGAGGGACCCTTGGCATTGCATTTAAGAAAATTCTGCCCCTTTTGGGTTGGGACCAGTTTGTATGTCATTAGTTTTGCTCTGTAACGGCACGACGAGCAAATACATAATGGAATAGAATGCCAGTGAGAGCAGCGTCACTGTTGGGTATCGATTGAAGTTTTCCATCTGTCACTTTCTTTTTGCTCTTCTCATTGAATTTCTTCATAAGGCATGGGTATGCACAGATGTGGTTCCCACAGCTCGTAGTGCAATAGCAATACTGACATGTAGCACGAAAGCTGCACCTCAAAGAGAAGTTCCATATGCTTGTGTAAACATGGATAAGCAGTTCGCGCTGCAGTACGACCAAGACTGATTTGATTGCGACTGGTCACTTTTTGCAATGGAACAGTGAGTTTTTTATTTTTTGTTTGTTGCATATTTATATAGCGCAAACTCGACCCGAAGGTATTGGAGCGCTTTACATGAGCACCGTATTTACATTACAATTTCAGGCACGGGGAGATTATGTGATTTGCCCAGAATGTGGACGCGACCCCGAGGCTCGAACCCTGGTTTCCAGCACCAAAGTCGGCAGTCTAGCCGACGGACCACATACTCTCCGAGTAAAGGAGAGATGCAATGGAATGTTCCACAGAGCAATGCAAGTGGTGATGATTAATTTAGGCGTTCAATCTACAATGTCTTAAGGCTGTCAAAGGGTATCTCTGATCTTAGTAGTTAGTTATTACAATTTTCAATTTGACACTTGTCCTTTAATGTAATGTTGTTTTCTTTACCTGCCAGCATTAGGCAAGGCACTTGGTTGAATCATTGAGGCAAAAGTCTCAGTTACACACACCCTGGGCTTAGATGGGCTCCTAGTGAACGCCCATGTCGCAAATTGCTGCAATGCAGCTGCCATTAATCCTTCATATTAGGTATTTCTTGAATGTCTTGAAGTAGTTGCTGAGTTATGGGTCATTTTTTAAAAGTAACTTGATAATGTTACTTCAATCTGATGTGTTACATTTTTCTTCTTTGCCTTCAGGTTCACCACATGCATTAACTGCCCAGACTGGCCCATTGTCATTCTGTATGCGACATTCAGCCGGCATACAGAACGACAATGGGTCCATCACAGTCTGATTTTCCTGTTTTATGATTTAAATCTGTTTTTTGATTTGCAAATAATTGCACCACCTGCATCCAGAGGCCGGTAGACGAAGTTTGGTAGGCAATGAACAGCTGAAAAAAGGACTCCTGAAACAAATTAAGGCATCAACTCCTCCTCCCAACCCCCTCCACTCCTCCAGCTTGCATAGTGATAACACTCCATGTAAGTCGGGCAGTCAATCCACTTGGGAATACTCCGTAGCCTGCATCCACATCGATGTTACCAAAGCTACAGAATGTCTGCAGATTGGCATGTCATGTTGGCTGAGTGTGTAAGTCGTAGTACATGCAAGTACCTGGAACATGTAAGTTCCCTAAATTCCTGAGAGAGAATGATAATGCATGCAGGGCCCGACTGGGAACCCAAAGCAGCCCTGGCAAATTTCTTGGACCAGCCCCTGGGGAAGCACTGCCTGGCCTCCAGAGACTGGAAACGCTTGCTTGCTGCTTTTGTTACTGGGCGCCGATATTGCAGAACCGCTTTAAAACTGGCCCGTCCCCTTCCAGCCTCCCAGGGAAACACCCAATGCCCAGTCTGGCCCTGAATGCATGTACTCCAGGACTTCTCAAGTTGAGTTTCTCTCGCCTCTAAGGTAGCAAAGATCATCTCCATCCTTAGAAGATTCTATAATCAATGAAGCCATGCTCCATACTGCAGAGCTGGTTCTGTTCACCAAAATGCCATAATGGTCTGTTTAGCTTCACGTAAGGCTATGGTAATGACCTTCCCCCGAGGAGAGTAAAGTGGATATGTCAGTGTATTGGGTAGGCCCAAGAGAGTATATGCTGGGAATGGGGGGATAACAGTATGAAATATCTCATTGATGCTCTGGAGGATCTCAGTACAATATTGTTGTACCTTGGGACAGTGCCATAGCAGATGTGTGAGTGTGCCGGTCAAACCACTTCACCAACATGCCGGGGATTTATTGGGGGACCAAGAGTGAGTATGGGCTGGGGTGTAGTCCCAATACTGGGTGATCTTAAGCAGTGCTTCTCTGCCTGCTGCGCTAGTTGGAGCTGTGCGGGTACGGATGAATATCTCTGCCCACTTCCCTTACAAGAGTGTGTGCTCTAGCTTTGACTCCCACCATTTTTGTGCTGCTATCCACAATAGATAGTCAGTTTTCTCGAGAATCTTATAAAGGCCTGTGACTAGATGTGTGTCATTGGATTTGGTGAGAAGCCATTTTTTGAAAGGTGTCAGGGGGTGGCATGCACATCTTTGAACCGTTGGGTGGGTCACCCAGTAACATATTTGAAAATAGTGCAGGCATTCCAACTCCGGTATGCCATAACCCTCCCACAATTGTTTGAAGAACTGCACCCCATCTTGAACATAAGAATCTCCAATATGTTTACAGTTCCCTAGCTGCCTTGCCTTATAGTTGCTGACCTTGTGTCCCTGCTTGACATCAGGGTTACCTATGATGGGGGTCATCGGGAATGGCATAGAGGTTAGGCCAAGAGTGAGGGCTACCCTATCCCAAGTGGTCATGGTGGCTCGAAGTACCAGAGAGCTGTATGCATCCCCTCAGGCCCCTACCTCACCCCCCTGACCTGTGTTTCTTGAGCAGACAGAGAATTTTCTACATGTGCAACCCAGCGATTGATTGTTCCATGAAGCACCAATATTTCTCAGAGGCATTGGGGTGACATTCTAGCAGGTAGCGAAGTTGGGTTGCAGTTTAGTGTAGTAATGCTTAAGCCAATGAATCCCCAGTCCTCCCTCGATGTTCTTGTTTTATAAAGGACTTTCACCCACATATTTCTACATGGCATGCTTCATCACTGAGTTCTCACCCAGTGTGGTAGTATGGCACCTGGTGGGCACAATCCCACTTTTGGGGAGAGCACTTAGATAAGTGTGAGTTTGAGACCGGGAACTACTAAGCATGCCACATATAAATATGTGGGTGAGAGTCCTTTGTAAAATATAAATATCCCCCTTCATAGTGACTATTTAATCATTTTTAGGAGGATCCCTCCCTAGTGATACATAGTTAATTGAAAAGCCAGGTCTTCAGCTTCTTGCAGATGTCAAGAAGAGAGGAAGAGGCTGTGATGTGGAGTGGGAGGTCGTTCCATGCTGGTGGAGTGATGTAAGAGAACATCTGTACTCCTGATCTGGTTCTGTGTTTGCATGGGATGTGTGCAAGTAGGAGTCTTGCGGAGTGGAGGTGTCTGGGTGGTGGGTGGAAGGAGATGTGACTGTAAAGGTAGATGAAGCCTACGTTTTGTAGTGCCATGAATGTGCATGTGAGGAGGTTGAAATGAGTGCATTTGTGTATTCTGAGCCAGTGGAGCTCCCTGAGGTGTGGTGTAATGTGAGTTCTGTGTGGGAGGTTGAGGATGAGACTCGCTGCCAAATCCTGGATGGCTTGCACTCTTCTGGTAAGTTGCTTAGTGAGGCCGGCGTAGAGGGTGTTCCTCAAGTCCAACTTTCTTATGACTAGGGCATGAGGGACAACTTTTCTCGTGTTGCGTGGAGCCATTTGAAGATCTTCCTCAGCATCTTCAAGGTGTGGAAGCAGTAATGGCATTAACTTGTACAGTCATGTCCAGTTTGCTATCGATGATTTTTTGAGGTTACTGGCGTGGGTGCTGGGTGTGGGTCCAAATTCGGCTGGCCACCAGTTGAAGTGCTATGGTGAGGTGTTCTTGCCAAAGACTTCCGGCATGCAGGTGGTGAACTTGTTTCTTCTGTTGTCCGAGGGGTATAGAATGAGTTGCGCGTTGTCGGTGTAGGATAGGATGTTGATGTTGTGTGCGTGGATGATGTTGGCCAGAGGGATCATGTAAGCGTTGAACACAGTGGTGCTGAGCAATGAACCTTGAGGCACTCTGCAGATGATTTTGCAGGCTTCCAAGCAGTATGGTGCCAGGCTGATAGTTTGAGGTCTATCTGTTAGGAAGGAGCAGATCCAGTGGAGAGCGGGTTCTTGGATGCACATCTTCTTTGATGCAAATCTTGTGCAGGCATCTGATGACGATGGGGTGAGACACTGTGTCAAATGCTGCAGAGATGTCCAGGCAAATGAGGGCTACCATGTCTCCTCTGTCAAGGATTAAGCCTGGGTGGAGTTCATGGAGTTCAGCTACTCGGAACTCCGCGAAGTGCAAAAAAACTCTGCCACGCTACGCGGAGCTCCGCAAGTGGCGGAGTCTGTTAGATAAAGGCCGTTCGTGGTGATTTTCAGCGCCGGATGTTTGTCCGCACTGTGCAATCATCGCAAACGGCACCATGCACAGCACAAGAGGGCTCAACTTCCTTTCTGCACCAAGTAGATTTTTTACTCGTGTAGCAGCTTTCTCAATGCAAGTGGACAGTTTCTCAACGCGAGCAGTCACGAGCATAGGCGACCACTCGCAATGAGGAATCCGACAGCCAGCGTTGAGAAATCTTGCCGGGATGTTGATTTTCCACGCTGACGCTCGCCAACTTGACGTTGACAATCACAAACAAGGAAAAATCTCACCGGGAGGTGGATTTTCCTCGCTCGCGCTTGCCAACTTGACGTTGACAACCGCAAGCGAGGAAAAAAACTCCAGCAGAGTGGAGTTTTTCGGAAGTCTGCGAGCTCCACGTAACGCAGAGTGCGAAAAACTCCGCAAACTCCGCGAGCAGAGCGGAATTCACCGCTCAGGGTTAATGCAGATGTCATCTGTAGTGGTGATGAGTGCTGTTTCTGTACTGTGGTTAGGCCTGAATCTGGACTGCATGGTGTCAAGGAGCTGGTGGTTGCTGAGTTGGTCAATGAGGCATTGGTGATTAGTTTCTATCAGACCTTTACTGGGTATGGTAGGAGTGAGATAGGTCTGTAGTTGAAAAGCATGGATAGGTGAGTAGATGGTTTCTTGAGCAGGGGCGTGACAATGGCATGTTTCCAGGTGTCCCGGAATGTGACTTAGTCAATGGAGGCATTGTGGATGGGTGTTAGTGCTGCGCTGATCAGTATGCTTTGGTGAAGGCGTGGTGGGACAAGGGTCAGATGGGGCCGGGTGGATGCTCTTCATGGTAGCAGCGGTTTTGATGGTGGTGACGGTGGGTCATAAGGTCAGGGTTCATTCTTCAGCCGTGATGGGAAGTTTGAGGCGTGGGGTCCGGCTGTGGGTAGAAGTTGCCTTATATGGAGGTGATTTTGTTACAGAAGGATTCCAAGAGCTTGTTGCAAAGGTCTTGCGAGTTGGTGATGTTGCTGGAGGTAGCAGAAGGCCCGGTGTCAGAACCCCTTTCAGAGGGCCACGGGGCACGCAGGGGTTACTGGCCCAACTGTGGGAGTTTCGGCCTTTTATTCATGATGTCCTGGGACCCCACTTACTATGGATTCTGAGCAACTGGGGAAGTACCCCTTTTGCACTTGACTCTGAGGGTAAGCATGGTCCAAGCAGTCCAAAACTCCTTGGGTGGAGGAGGTGTGGATACAGGGGAGTGAGCACAGATGCACAGCTCAAAATGCACATAGCAACAGCAATAAATCATTGTCCAGCCAAATACTCACTTTTATGAAAAAAGAGAAGTATTTTATTTTCTACCACTATCAACACAAAGGAAAAATAAGACATTCACAAACAATTACACAGTCCCCCTTGAGGTCGGGGCACTAGTTTTCCTTTGGCTATTCCCTGTACCACTCCCCCCCTAGTGATAGTCGTTATTCCCTACTCACTATTGATAACATAGAGGGTATGCCCCACTAGCAGTCCGTGTCTCAAGAGTCTACTTTGACTCTAATTTAAAGTCAATAGTGTTCCAGCACTACCGTGCTAACTAGCAGCAAGTTCCCCTGGGGCTGATAGGCCCAAAATCAGTCTTACCCGCACTGGCAGGTGTGAAGCGTCTGAAGCTCTTGAGTGCACCCCATCTGGGGTCAAGTGAGTCTGCCACACGCGGACTCAGTGGGTGCAGAGTCCCTGTTGGAAGTGGCCCTTTCTAGTTGGCTGAGGCGATGCCCTAGCCAGGCAGACCCTACCACTCCCATCAGGTGTGGGTGATTACACTCACTGTATAACTTGCGCTCACCCTTAGGTAGCTTGGCACTGAGAAGTCAGGCTTATCACAGGGTCAAAGTGTAAAGCATTGGCACAGCACTCTCATATAATAAATACACTGAGCATCACAAAAGAGACTTCACATGGGGTGTATGTAAATAAAGTTTGTATTTGGCACACATATTAATTAACACAACATGAACCTCATGTCTTTCTGGGCATAAGTCACATTTGGAAATATCACTGGCAGTACTAGGCCCAACTGTGTTAAAATGACATCAGTAGTATGCACACTTGGGAAAGATCCTACTTTACCCCCAGCATCGTTATGCGGTGCAATACATTGTCAGAACTAGGCCCAACCTGGCAATTATTACAACTCAATACCACACAGTTATAGGGAGCACGCCAGATCACAATGATATCGGAAATGTGTACAAACAGATAATTACAACACTTTTAAGCAGCACCGTGAGCCGAGGTTGCACGGGTAAAGCCAATGTCAAACGTAATATTCTTTTGGCAAGGAATCAACGTGTAAATCAACACTGCTGTGTGGTGAAATTAATCACAGGCGGTCCTCGGGCAGTCACTCCCACACGCTCACTCAGCACTGATACACGGTGCCACGGGTATCAGGCAAGTCCGTATGGAGCGCACTCGCACACACTCGCACACAACACCGTAATGCGGTGCAACTGATATGCGGCAGGTCAGTTGATCGTACAATGCAGACCCTGTGGCCCAAGCTATTCTCTACCTTTCAGCTAACCCGACTACCCTAAGCCCACTGGTTTGAGATAAGCAACCCTCTTCCTGGTATTAGGCCGATGGCGGCCGGAGTCACACTTAGTCAGGGTCCCAGGGAAAAAAGTGGGGGCAGGTAGCAAGACTAATTAGGAGGCAGTTGACAAATGGGGCATTTGCCCACCACTTGTGAAGTTCACCCACAAGATGCGGAGCAGAAGCAGGCTGAGGGCGCTAGACGTTCAATCAAAGGATTCCACAATGTGCCTTCTGGCACTAGCCCAGGTCTGCGAAGCACGGGGGTCACGAAGTCTCTTGACCCACGTCAGATCGCTCTCGGAAGTGTTCCTTCAGCCCAGTCAATCAATCTCATCACCCAGGCCTGATCCATGCAATACTACCTTGCAACACAATGGCATTGGGCTGAGTGAGGAGAGGGCAGTCCGTCCACCACACTGTGGGCACAAAATAAACAATAGATGAATGGGGGTTGAAGCAGGGGAGCCTCTCGGAAGAAGGAGGCACCCTGTCAGACACACGTTAATCCAAGTAGCACACAGGCAATGCAGGCACAAAGGATTATGTTCAAGGCTTTGGTCATCGCTCATGCAGCGCTTTATGGGTATGGCCCTGCCTATCTCAGGAAACGCTTTCAGTTTTACACTCCGGGCAGGCTTCTTCGTTCCTCGAACATGCTCCTGGCCACTGTCCCCAGGTTTCGCCTGAAACGTAAGGGGGGCAGCTCATTGGCCTATCTGGCCGCAACATATTGGAATTCCCTTCCCCTGGATCTGCGTAGTCTTGAGAATCCTACTCAGTTTAGGAAAAAACTCAAAACTTTCCTGTTTAACTAGTTTGTCCTGGCCTTTCTTCTGCTCTCTGTTTCTTTGTTACTCTTGGGCTCGCGCCGGGACACTCTTTTGAGTAGCTGTGCGCGCTACAAATTATGATAACATAACATAACATAACAAAGTCTGGTGCGCGTTGATATGAGTCACACCAGACAATTCCGGTCACACACAATGAAGAGTCGTAAACTCAGTACCTCCCTGGAAATGAAGCATAATGCCTGGTGTACGTTAATACTGGCCAGACCAGGCAATTTCGGTCACATACTCAGGCGCAAGTTTAGCAGTGCTGCACGAGGTAGAATGAGGCACTACTATGGGTACGTCCTCCCTACAAGGGTTGCAAACTGTGAATCGGATACCGCATGCAATGACCATACAGTCAGCGTGTCACATGAGAGAGATGCGGCATGATCGACAAAGCAGGCCACACTGGATCCCGTAACTGGTGAATCCGCTCACCACCAACAAGAACCGTGTTGCATGTTGATGTTCCCACGATGCAGGTGCCACAATCCTTAGATGCAGGCAATACCTTTGGGGCTCCGCACAAGGCAATCCGGTCTCCAGGCACAATTCTTAGTTCCACGCTCACAATGCAGTACCAGCTGGGATCCAACAGATGATGCGCGCACTTAAAAGGGCACTGCTCTCCAGGTATCACAAGTAGACGGTGTGGGTCCCTCATGGGAGGTCTTTGATATCCCTGAGACCTCCACAAGAGAACAGGGGGAAAGCCAACAAGCCCTTGGAGAGCACACTTCAGGGTGCCACATAGCAGCAGATAGTCAGCCCAGGCCAGCCACTAATCAGGAAGGGTGCACGGTCCCTTCCAATGGCAGTAATACTCCTTGTGTACAACATATTCCTTTGGCGGTGTGCACCATGCAGTCCCAGGGACTGGCTGATACCTGTTGCACCGCGTAGTGGTGCGAAGTGAGCGTGTGTGAGTGGGATTGATTGTTTGCGGACCGCCTGTGATTCATGACACTGGCCAGCGGTGCCGCCTTATACGTTGATTGGTGCCAAAAGCACATTTGACAGTGGGTTTCTCCTGCATGGCTTCAGCCTGTGGTGCTGCTAAAAAGTGTTCTATGTTTTGTGTACATACATAATCTTGATAACGTGCACCAATAAGGGTGCTCACTCCCAATTGGGGGGAGTTAGATTAGGAATTGTCCTGCATACTAGTGAAATCATAACAATACGAGTGGACCTCGTACTGCTAGTAATATTTCCAATATAAAAGTTTTTACATACATCCTGTGTAGTCTCTTTCATGACGCTCAGTGCATTTATTGCAAGTGGCTGCTGTGCCTTTGCTTTACACGTTGCCTCTGTAGTGAGCCTGACTGCTCAGTGCCAAGCTACAAAAGGGTAAGCACGGGTTATACAGCGAGTGAAATCACCAATCCTTGATTGGAGCAGTAGTTTTGCCTGTCTGGTGGCATCTTTTCAGCCAACCAGACACTGCAGGTTCCAACAGTTATTTATTTTTAAAGTAGCAATAATCCAACAAGCATATGCCGCAAGTGGGGAGGTACACTCTTCTGACCGTAGAAGTAGAGGACCAAACCAGGTACACCTCCATGAACGCCTTTTGTGTAGCCAAATTTGGGATGCCCCCTGAAACGTATCGTCAGAAGTTCAGGGACAGCCACAAACTCCCCAATCAGTATTGGGTGTATTTCCTAGGTTATTCTTACAAGACATTGAATGCCTAGGTCAGGGGCAGCAAAGTTAATGATTACAATGGGCAGTACAACTCGATTCTCAGGAAGATCATGCTCAATATTTGGGTCAGCACCAGAGTGTCAAAAAAGGCATCTGGGGGGACTGCCAAGAGGGTGGTCAGGGGTCCCACTAGAAGAAAGAGGGAGGAGATTTTTTTTTAAAGTAAGGCGTTCTCAAAAGGCCCCCAAAATAATTATCAGGGGAACAGTGGTAACCAGTCCCCATCTGAAACAAAGAAGAAGGGCTTCTTTGATAAACAGAGCAGTATGATTTTTCCCCATTGTATTGAGTGTTACAAATATGGGCACTCCAAGAGAGACACCAAATTTCCCATGAGGGCACAGCACCCCACTGGTTGGGAACACACCTGGGTTGGCGAGTGTAGCGTTTCGGTAGGAGATGGTGTCAGTTAGCTTTGGGAGACAGACAGAGGTGACCCATGGCCCCTGGGGGATAAGAAGATGGTTCCAAAAGCCCATAGACCTACAAATACTTCTAAGTATAGGCATTAGGTCACCATCAATGGGCAACAGGTGGAGGCTCTGAGGGACAGAAGAGCCAGCACGACTAATGTAAGGTGTCAACTGGTGTCCTCGGAACAGACCCTCCCTGACACATTCCACAAAGTCATAGTCGCAGACAACCACAAAAGTCATAGCTGTGGTCCCTTTGGGTGGTGGTGGTGGGGGGAGGTTCTCAGGTTTTCTAAAAGTAGTTGTGAGCCCTGCTATGCCTGTAGATTCTCTGTTAGGCAATGACCTGGAGCACTCTATCAGGAAGGAGGTGGAGCTCAAGTCACACTTGGAGATGTTGGGATTACCTGAATGGGTTTGTGTGACCACAAGGTCCATGGCTGCCCAGGAAAGGAGTCAAGGGCGCCTGGAATAATGATCCAGGCAGCTACCAAGAAGAGTAAAGGCAAGGGGTGCTGAAACCAGCCCTAAAGGTCTTGCAGTCCAGGTTAATGGGGTATCTGAGGAGGACCCTCCAGTGCCCACCTGGGAGGCCATTGCCTACATGGGAGACCTGCCTGAGCTTACTGGATGGCCAGTTACGGGTGGGCCCACCAAGAAGGAATTTTGCATGGCACAAAAAGAGTGCCCCACTCTTGAGAGCTTGAGGCGGCAAACTGATACCTCTGGAGATCACCTTATCTATTGGGGGAATGACCTCCTATACAGTGAGTCTAAGGTTCCTGTACCAGGGGTAGCCCATGTGCTGGTGGTCCCCCAGTGTTACAAGGCCTTCCTACTATGGTTGGCTCATGCTATCCCCTGGCAGGACATCTGGAGCAAGACAAGACCTTTGTCAGGCTTGTTGCCCACTTCTTTTGGCTTGGGTGAATGTAGCCTCAGATACATTTTGCAGGTCCTGTCCCACCTGCTCAGACAGTGGAAAGTCAGGGGAACAGCGCAAGGCTCCCTTGACCTAGTTACCTGTCACTGGCACTCCTTTTGAAAGGGTGTACATCAACATTGTTGGACCCTTGAGCCCCAAGATAGCCTTAGGCAACAGGTTTATCCTGGTCTTGGTGAACCACGCCATTCGTTACCCAGAAACCATCCCTCTGAGGTCGATGACTGCACCTATGGTGGCCAGGGTCCTGATAGTGATTTGTACCCATGTGGGGTTCTCCAAAGAGGTAGTATCTGACAGAGGCACTAACTTCACTAATGTCAGTGTACATGAAGTCCATGTGGGATGAGTGTGGAGTGACTTATAAGTTCTCCACACCCTATCACCCACAAACCAACAGGCTTGTGGGAAGAGTCAACAAGACCCTTAAAGGCATGATTTGGGCCTACCTGAGCCCATGAGGGTTGCTTCTGTTTGCCTAATGGGAGGTGCTATAGAAGGGAGTTAGGTTTAGCCCCTTTGCATTCCTCTATGGCCACCCTGTTAGGAGACCTCTCAGCCTTGTCAGAGAGGGGTGGGAGCAAGCTCACAGTAACCCCCTTCTGGATGTGACCAGCTACATGCTGGCACTTCACAACCAGATGCATCGTTTCTGGAAAAAGATCAAAAGCAATCTTAAGGCCAGTCAAGAAATTATGAAACTCTTGTATGACTTGATGGTCACTCTGGTGGAGTTTCAGCCTGGCCAGGAGGTGCAGGTTAAGGAGCCTGTGGAGCTGAGAGCTCTCTATGATTGCTGGACAGGCCCATATAAGGTGGAGGAGTTGAAGGGGGATTCCATTTACCTGGTGAATTTGAAGCCTCCACATAAACCGCCTCAAACCTCACTTCGAGAGGTCTCAGATCTATGTACTCCTGGTGTCAGATGAACGGGTAGAAGAGGAGAACAAGCCTCTCACTAACCTCCTACCTGCCCAAGAGCACGATGGGTTAGTAAGGGGTGTCAACCTCTCCCCTATGCTGACCCTAGAGCAGCAGAGTGACTGTCTCTAGTTTCTGGGGGAGTGTTCCTCTCTGTTCTCCCTCACCTCTGGGCTCACACATTTGTGTACCCATGACAGACACTGGAGACAGTCCACCTGTTAAAATACAGTTTACAGGCTGTCAGACAAGGTGAGGGCCAGCATAAAGGATGAGGTCTCCAAGGTGCTGGTGTTAGTGGTGATTGATCCTTCCAACTGTCCCTGGTCCAGCCCTGTGGTGCTGGCACCAAAGCTGCCACACCCAGCACCACTCCAGGACTTAGGTTCTGTGTGGACTACAGGGGACTCAGTTCCGTCACAAACACTTACGCACACCCCATCCCCTGAGTTGATGAGTTCATCGACTGGTTGGGCACTGCCAAGTTCCTTAGTACCTTCGATGTTACATGCTTTGACTGAGGGGGCAAAAGAGAGGTCTTCATTCTTGTCCCCAGAAGGCCACTTCTAGTTAGGGTAAGGCCCTTTCACTTAAAGAATGCCTCTGCCACCTTTCAGAGGTTGGTCAATAGGGTACTGGCTGGGAATGAAACATTCTGTGCTGCCTACTTGAAAGACATAACTGTACAGTTCCAGCCAGAAAGAACACCTGTACAACCTCCCAGAGGTGCTTCAAGCCTCAAAGCAAGCGGGCCTGACTATCAAGGCCAGTAAGTGCGAGATAGGGCAGGATTCCATGGTGTATCTGGGCCACATAGTGGGTGGAGGAAGATGCAGCCCCATCCAGGCAAAGGTTCTGACTATCCTGGCCTGGCAACCCCCTAAGACAAATACTGAGGTGAGGGCCTTCCTTGACCTCCCAGGATACTATAGGAGGTTTGTTAAGGGATATGGTACCATTGTTGCCCCCTTAACAGAGCTGACTTTAAAGAAGCAGCCCAGAAAGGTGGTCTACACTGAGGCCTGCCAGAAAGCCTTTGACACAATCAAGGAGGCCCTGTGCAGTACAGCACCCATGCTCAAGGCTCCTGACTTCTCTAAGGAATTTATAGTTTAGATAGATGCTTCAGAGCATGGCATAGGAGCTGTCTTAGCACAGTTAAATGAGGAGGGCGTAGACCAACGGTAGCCTTCATAAGCAGGAGGCTACTTCCTGGGAAACGGAGGTGGAGTGTGGTTGAAAGAAGGTCTTTGATCAGGTCTAAGCACTAAAGAAGCTTAGACCACACCTGTTTCGGACTCACTTCCAGGTTCAGACAGACCACAGGCCCCTCTGATGGCTCATACAAATGAGGGGTGAAAATCCTAAACTATGGAGGTGGTCCATCTCCCTACAGGGAATGGACTTTATGGTGGAACACCGTCCTGGGTCGGACTATGCCACTGCTGATGGTCTATCCAGGTTCTTCTGCCTTAGTGATGAAAACTCCCAAAGGGTTGAGTAGATCTTCCCACTTTCAGCTGGAGGGGGCATATGTTAGACCTGCCAGCCTTAGTGTGGTCTTACCCCAAAGTTTTTGCCTTCCTCCTACAATCTTGTGCTGATCTCGTTTTTGCTGGTCTTAAGATTCTGTGCACTTTACCGCTACTAAAAAAGTGGTAAAGTGCATGTTATTATTCTTTAAAACATGATAACATTGGCTCATACCCAATTGACATTTTTAATTTACTTATAAGTCCTTAGTAAAGTGGTACTACATATACCCAGGGCCTGTAAATTAAATGCTACTGGTAGGCCTGCAACACTGGTTGTGCCTCCCACTTAAGTAGCCCTTTAAAACATGTCTCAGGCCTGCCATTGCAGCCTGTGTGCAGTTGTTAAACTGTAATTTCAACCTGGCAAACTAAACCTTTGCCAGGCCTAAACAGTCCTTTTGAATACATATACGTCACCCCTAGGCTAGGCCCTAAACATCCCACAGGGCATGATATTATGTATTTAAAAAGCAGGGCATGTAATTTTAAGTTTTACATGTCTTAGTTGTGAAAAAGTCTTAAATTTGTTTTTCACTACTGCAAAGCCTACCTATCCCAAAGGATACCAGTGGAGCTACCTTATTACATCTAATGAGTGATCATTTCCAAATGGGAGCAGGAAACCAGTTCATGTTTGGTGTTTTTGGTGTCTTTGAAATTGTAATGAAAAATTCTCTCTTATGGTAAAGTCAAATTTTAAATTACAATTTTCCTGCCTTAGCCAAATAGTGCCTGTAGCGTGTCCCTGGGTCAAATTACTGGGTGTAGCTGACAGCTGGGCTTTGTGTATTTCTCCTAGACAGCCACACACAATAGAGGGGAGCTTAGGTGTGCCGTGGACCAGCCATCACTGGCAGGATGGGTGGGCGGAGCTGGGCACTGCCCTACTTACACTTGAATATGCTGTGTCCTGTCTCCACACAATGGGCTGCATACCCCCAGTAGTTATCCTGGAGCCAGGAAAGGGATGTCTGGCAGGATGCTTGGTGACTTCAAAGGGAAACTTCTAGAAGTTTCTCCCACTTCAAAGGCAGAACTGGGTATAAATATTGGACCTCAGATATCAACTCTTAGGTACACTTCTGGACCTGTGGATACTCTGCCAGGAAGAAGGACTGTTGTGTTGATGAAAGGACTGCTACTCTGTTGGACTGCTGATCTGAAGGAACTTTTGCCAAGTGTCAGGTCTTTTAGGATAGTCTCATCGATGTATACCCCATTTTACACATATTATCCCATCCACACAACTATAACGATTCTAAACAGGTGACCTTTTACCTAATAGCTTGATCCTGTCTCTTCGACACCAGTCTCTTAGGGGCATATTATCTAAAAAGTGCGCTAAACATCGCAAAGCGTGTTTAGCGAGCACTTTTTTATCGCCGGCTATCGTCGGAATAATTTGCCATGCTAACGCTGTATTAGCGACATTTAGCGCTATGGCGATAATTATTCCAGCCATAGCGGTGTTTTCCATGAAACATCGCTGGTTTTCCAGCGATGTTTCATGGAAAACGGCGATAACCTTGCTGATACGACCCTGTGGTCGTATCAGCATAATCCACCCCCCCATGTTAGATATGGCTAACACCTGCTAATTGCAGGTGTTAAATAAATGGCGATGACCCCGGTTAGCACGACTTTTCACGTCGCTAACTGGGGCCATGGCCACCTTGCTAATAGGCGATAGGCCTGTTAGCGGGTGTTTCCCAGGTTTGTTCGTCGGAAACGCCCACTTTGCATGTCATTAGCGATAAATATCGCTGACATGCAAAGCGGTAAAAACACGGGCGCTAATGCCCGAAAACTGTCGCTAACTGCTGTTAGAGACAGTTTGCTGATAGGGCGATAAGAATATCGCCGCTTTAGCGGCAAAAAGTGCCGCTAAAGCGGCGATAGTGCCCTTGCTAATATGCCCCTTAGTCTTCTATCTGAATCCCTGTACCTGACGTACATAAACATGTCCCCAGGCACGGCAGATTTATTCTGTATAAGGGTTACCACTTTTTTCATCCTTGGCCAACAGCCTGCTGTGCATGATCACACTTGTTTAGAAAAGCATCGGTGATTGTTTAAAAAAAATGTATGATTGTTTTCAAAACATCCATGGTTGTTTTAAAAACATATCAATTCTAGAAAAAAACCCTGGAGTGACCACTTTAGTATAAAAGACCCTCACTCCCCCCTACAAATTAGAGGAGAATTCCTTCCAAGCTGAGACGGGGGTCCGGTATGCCGAATCTCTGACAAGCAGCGGTCTGACATCCCTTGCGGGTTGTCATCCTCGACGCAGAGACTGGGTCCTTCATTCCAATCCATCATGTCACCCACTCCTCATCAAAATGTCAACAAGGTCAGCTAGGTAATGATAAAGCTAACGCTATTAAAAAAGGCATACAAATCAATTACAATAAAACATACTAAAAAGCACTTTAAAAACCTGAGAAAAAAAAAGTCCATAAAAGAAAAGTAATTTTTCCCTAAAAAAAGTTCAAAAGGTCCTCTAAACTTGTATATATGGTGATTATTGCACTGAGCACCTTGAAAGCCATGAAGCTCAGTTAGAGCTGAGAAGAAAAAATAAAACAAAGTAAGTTTTGACCTTCAATTTAGTAAATGTTTAAAAAGTTGCCAAACGCTTCCCAGCACAGGAGAGGCCAAATTGTTTATGAATCCTGCGCTGAAGACTCAACATCGCTGAACATCGTATCCGCAGGTGGCAGCCCCTCAAGAATTTCTAATATTACATCCAATGAGCAAAGATGGTCATCTCTGGTTCCCACGGCAGCCGCCGGGCAAGAGTTAGATGCCTGCACGCCTGATGCCGATGCCTGTATTTCTGGATCAGAGCCGATGCCCCTTCCAACAGGAGCGGAAGCATCCCTTGGAGGCTCTAGAAATGCTGTCATCAACATGGGAATACGCTGTGGATAACTGCACATGTGGGCCTGCAAAGCAGGCCTGGGCGAAGCAGGCATAGTTGCACTATGCGGAGTTCCACGGAGTTGCGCAAAAACTCAGTGGAACTCCACTCCCGCTCCGCGCCTCCACCCTCATCCCCATATAAATATTTAAAAAAATAAATGAATAAGATTTTTAAAAAATACACTTACCTTTATACGCAGCGTCTCCAGGCTGTCCTCCTCGCCGTGGTCTCTGCAAACCCCTACGTCATACGTACGTCATGGTAGGACTGCGCGTGGAGGGTATGGGAGCACAGATAGAAGTACAGGGTAAGAAATAAATCAACGCTGTCCCCTGCTCAGCCTCAGGGTACAGACCCTGGGCTCAAAGCCAGTCTGTGTACACCACCCCAGAACTGGTGGAAGGCAGAGTGGAAGTAGGATGCCTGAAATCTAGGGCTGTTGCCCCCCACTCTGAGAAACCTCAGAAGTAAGAGATCCCTCAAGCAGGCGCGGCCCGTGGTAGGAGTGCCGGTCGGGCGGTGACGTGGGGCGGGGGAGGGGCAGGGTGGGGGGTAGTAAACTACGGATTAAGGCCGAATACAGGTAAGTAAACATTTAAATAAATCAAACGAATTTCGTTGCGAGCGCTGCATTGCTAAATGCGATGCAGCGCTCACAACGAAGTTCGTTTGATTTATTTAAATGTTTACTTACCTGTATTCGGCCTTAATCCGTAGTTTACTACCCCCCACCCTGCCCCTCCCCCGCCCCACGTCACCGCCCGACCGGCACTCCTACCACGGGCCGCGCCTGCCCTCAAGAGGCCATCGGGACTCCTTGCCAGCCCCAAGGGTGGAAGAGAGGCCTACCCAATGTCCCCACACGGAGCTTCAATCTGGCAGTGAATGGTCCGGCTCTTGACATTGACAGCTGTAAGTGGCCTCTGTTTGTTGCTGTCCTTATGGGCAGAACTTTCCTTGGGTTGGTAACAGAAGTCTGATCCAAGGGGTGGAATGGGACACATCACTTTTTGGGCATGGTGGTACTGTCTGCCTACTGAGATGCATCTGTGAGCAAACTACGGTTAGGTGCCGCATAGATGGGTCCACAAGTAAGGAGAAGGGTTCCCTATGGATCAGTGCAGTGGCTCAGGAGAGTGTGGACAGAGGACTCCAACCGAGGTCAGAGTGGGGTAGAGCTGACAAGTGCAACTGAATAACGGGCATTCTTCCATGTTCTATCATCTACGCAGGGAAGTGCATCAAGGTATTGATTAGTCTACCCTGGCTTTTGTCTAGAGGGAGGTAGTATTGTACTTGGCCCTTTACGCAGGGTCAAACCCAAACCTTTTGCCTTCACCATGC
The DNA here is from genome assembly GCA_963921515.1 of Calotriton arnoldi. NCBI lineage: Eukaryota > Metazoa > Chordata > Amphibia > Caudata > Salamandridae > Calotriton > Calotriton arnoldi. The sequence continues at coordinate 806,043 of CAWUFW010005453.1, forward strand.
TGTTTGTGGTTTCTGAAACTGTTTTTTTGTGCCTTTTAGTACTCTGCACACCAGTGCTGAAGTGCTAGTGCACTCTCCTTTAAACATGGTAAATAAGGCTTACACCCAATTGGTACATTTAATTTACCTGTAAGTCCCTAGTAAAGTGGTACTACATGTACCCAGGGCCTGTAAATTAACTGCTACTAGTGGGTCTGCATCACTTATTGTGCCGTGCACTTAAGTAGCCTTTCAAACATGTCACTGGCTTGCAATTACAGCCTGTGTGTGCAGTTTAAACTGCTATTTTATCTTTTTTTGGTCTCAAATAATTTATCAAATTTTATTCTATTTTTCTAAATTATTGTGGTTATTTTTCTTGTGTTGTGTTTTCACTTTATTGCTGTTTGAAGTGCTGCACAAATACTTTACAGTTTGCCTCTAAGTAAAGCCTTACTGCTTTTGTGCCAAGCTAATAGAGGGTTACGTACAGTTGATTTAGGGTGTCTGTAGCTCAACAATGGGTGTCGGAAAGAAACATAATTTTACAGATTGCAACATTGGATGGCTCTGTCACTAATTAAAATGATAGACATTATCCAAACTATCCCCAAGCAATTCTTTTCACAATTTATTGCCGCAATTAGATCCTTCCTATGGTGCAATCAAACCTTAGGAGTTAGTATAGAGGAAATTCTGGAAGTCACCCTTTGACGTTGGATTAGGCGTTTCAGACTTCATTGTGTACTGCAGAGCAGCACTTTTGGTGGTGGTCAAGAAATGATTGTTGGATACCAGGACTTACTCTGCATATGCTAGCGAGCGATAAGCATTTGGCGGTGTAGATTCACTGCACTTTCTATATGCGGGCCACTTGCACCCAACACGTTTCAACCTCTAGGAGAGTTTTCAAAACTTGGATAGATGCCTGTTGGGAAATGGGTTGTTGAAAGACACTGAAGAAACAAACTCCACTTTCAGTGGAAATATTCCTCCCATAGGTGACGGCACTAGAAGGTATTGCAGGCTAGGAATGCAACTACTAGAAAGGTTATGAAACAATGAGTACACCAACAGCGATTCAATATTAACAGCTGCTGCATAGTTGCCCTGGCAGTGGAACAGTCAGCCATACATATGTGAATACACTTGGAGCCTTTCATGACCTGTGGAAAAGATAAACAATGCAAAATATGCAAACAAAAAGACATATAGTATTAGCTAGTCCCTAAGTCGTATGAAACTCCATAGCACCCGTCACATGGGGAGGAAGTAGCCACTCACACTAATAACATCCTGTGTCTATGCTCAAGCCCGTCTACCTACCCATTTTTATTTAAAGAGTTTTATATAGCCAGGGCCAGACTGGCCATAGAGGGCACCGGGCATTTCCCCGTGGGTGCACAGGGTGGGGGCCGGTTTTGGGTCACATGGAGGCCGTTTTTAGGTCGAGCCTATAGCGGCAGCGCTCATGCGCTGCTTGCTTTGCGAGGCATGCAGTATTCAGTATGGCGTGGAAGCTCTGCCCACTCTTCCGCCCACTCTCCGCCCATCTTTTTCATTGGCTTAGGTCCTAAATGCTGCCTTCCGATTGGTTTTAGGCTTGTTAGTCCCTCCTCATGACGGCCATGTCGTCATTTGTATCCTTCCATGGCTACCGGCCCCTTTACTTTGAACACTCTTTTCTTCCCGTGCCTCCACCCCCCCCGCAGTCCGTGACGTCTCGGCCCCCCGCACTCCTGTTCGTGCCTTCTCGCCCGCCCGCACTCCCGTTTCCAATGCAAAAGGTCTCGCGTAAATGCGAGTCCTATTGCATTGCAAATGCTTGTTTTTAAAGTAGTTCGTGCTTGTTTTTTACATCGTCCGGCCGCACTGAGGAGGAGTAGAGAGCTGGCACAGGATGGTAGAGTGTCTGTGCAGAAGCATGCGCAGTCATTTAAAAAATACATGCGCGTGATGCCAGGTCGCTAGTTACATCGTACAGAATGTCGCAACGCTAACGCTGTGACGAACGTGAGAACACCATAACCACGGCACATGCGTTCTGTTGATGTGGTGAAGTTGATCACCGGAAGTGATGTCGATACATGAGCGAGTGCTGCCCGGGCTCTTTGAAAACGCATGTGCTGGGAAGACTCCCCGAGCGCTGCTTCACCATCCAGGGGTAGCAGAGAGACATCTTTAATTGCCTTGCTTGCAAAAGGTATTTTTAACCTATAATTTTGGTAAACGTTGCGTTATTAACAAGTGCCGAACGGCTTTAGGGGTGGCTGGCTGGCTTTCCCCTCCTGAATTTGTGGTTATGTCTGGCACTGCTCCGAAATCGGGTGCACGGGACTGGTGATCAACGCCCAGCAAGCGTCACTGCTACAACTAATGTCACCCGCTCAAGGAGTTAGAGGGATGGCATGGCAGAAGACATACATACATTATTACCATTGCTTTAAATGGGCTGGTACTGAGTGACACTTCTTTTTATTTTGAGAGGGAGAGTACCGGCACTTCTCGGAAACAAGCAGGTACTCTGCACTTCTATTTTTCCATTTCAAGCACTGATTATTACAGGTACATCCACGCACGCCTAACATTCCATCCAGTGTTGTTACTTTATATCGACCACGCCCCCTGTGACATTACAGAAAGGCGTATGGATACGTACCCGTACTACATACTAATATCACGTACACACGTTCCAATCCCTCCCCACCAGTTTTGTTTATCCAGACATTCGCGTTCTGGTACATCTGATTCTAAGACTTTGTACTTTTTGCACATTAAATGCTGGATTACAGGTACCTGGGTGCAAGGTGTGTAAAGGACTGGTTGAGCGAGATGGCATGTACAACAGCAAATCGCTGCTTGCAGATTATGAACCCTCCCAAACATCATTGCATAATTAGCATTTTTATGACTATTGCAGCTTTGCTGTAAAATATTTTTATATTTCTTGGTTTCCTGATTACATTATACTGTCTATTAACTGAAGGCTTTAGGCACCATGGCATTCTATTTATGGCCTCAAGGCTGCCAAGGATAGACTCCCTGCTTCACCGTCAGCAGATGGGAAGGTTGGAGTGCATGGACCACTGGCTCTTAGTCTCAGCTTGTGAGTATACTACATGGCCACTGGCATTATGCAGCAAGGGAGGACCAAATTATGCAGTAGGGTTGACTAAATTCACCAAGAAAAGGCAAGTTGTGCAGCATATTTTGTGATAATGTTACTTCGTTATTTTGTCATTTGTACCCATGTTAACATGGCCCACTCTCCGCCCATACTTTTCATTGGCTTGTGTCATTGTCCTTTGTAAATGCTGACTTCTGATTTGTTAATAGGCTTGATAGTCCCTCCTTAGTACCGCCTTGTCTTCATTTGTAACCTCCCATGAGGACTGGCCCTTTTACTTCTGTTACACGATATGTCTTATTTAGTCTGTAAGCACTATTTTCTTTAATGAGTTTCTCGTACTGCAGGCACGACATGCTTTCCTGCAACATTCATCGCGCCATGCGCGGTTTCACTTTCCAAGCAGCCCGGGACAATTGCGGGCGCTTCTTTGAAATGAAATAGGTCTCACATTTACAAGAGTTTGAGCTATTGGCATTGTAAATGACAATGCCATTTATTTATGTGTTAATTATCAAAACAGAAAAATAAAAGGCATTGTCATTTACAATACCAATAGCTTAAACTCTCGCAAATGCGAGACCTATTGCACTGCAAATGCTTGTTGTTACCGGGAGCCGGCAACATCGGCCCCCTGTAACAAAATCGGCAGAAACCGGCCCTAGCAAACAGCTACTGATAAGTAACACCCATAAATGCTTGGTTTGATATATTTTACCCTTGTGTCACGTTAAGGTTAAAAAGGCAAATAAAGATTACAATTAAAAAGTTTATTTAATTTAAGAGCAACATTATCTGTTAGCTACTTATTTTGTAGATGAGGAATAATCCAGCCCCTAATGAGCCGCTAATGAATTGGATTTGAAAATAAATAATTGATCGAACTTTATGAACAAGTGATGTCTCTTCTGCCAGCATTAATCTGCGTTAAAATGAGATTCATCAGATCGTTACATATGAAAGGTGAAACCTGGGAAATTAATGGTTTGCCGATGGTCACTTTCTGTAATCTCAGCCCTGCCCCAGCAGGTTGCAGGGAGGGTGTTGCCACTTCTATGATATGTTTCTATTCTTACAAACTTAGGTTGAGTCATCCGACATCCTGGCATTCCAGTGAATTCCTAACTGGGTGTGAACTGGCACAGTACTGTGGCTTTGGCATACTTCCATTAAATGTGTACTTCCTTAGGCAATGTGACCTGGCAGTGACAGCTGGGGCATTGCCAACCCTGCATGTTGATATTAAACCATCATGTAACCACACCCGCCATTGCATCAAAAGAAACATGCTGACATTCATATTCAGGATCAAAAAGACGTCAGCGTTTTTTGTACTAAAATAGGTCGTTGTTAATTGATTGGTATTTCACCAAACTGTGTGTCAAATATTTATGGGAAGTAAAGACATAGCATTATATGAGAAGGGAGTCGTTTTATCACTTTATGCCATGGGATGTTGTTTAGCAGAGATTTGGAACTTTATAGGATTTTGTGGTGGCTTCTCGTGCTGGTTCCCAGAGGTATACAAGGCACTAGAACTTCGTGCAGCTTTCAGATGGGATGAGCCCTGGGCGTGCTCCAGTTCAGTGCACTGCCCCTCAGACACACCATGTTTCAGACAGGACCTTCTACTTTTCAAGATCACACCAGAATATGGCGCAAAGTGCGGGCGCCAGCAGCCCAACTCAAGACTACACTGCATGGCACTTCGTGGTATCACAGACACTATGAGTTCCTGGTGGAAGGAATAGACAATATATAAAGTTCAATCCAACATGGTAGTCTCTCCATTGGGAATCACATAAATTTCCCATTCCAAAGTGTGGCATAGCCTCATCCTCTGAGGCCAGTTCCTGTTTTTGGCTTATCAAAGGCAGCAATTGGAATGGGTAGATGCATCACAATGCATTTCGTTCCCTGATTTTATTGTTGTGTTCAACGTCCTCTTGCTATATATATGTTTTCCCCTTGGTTTTTCTCAAAAGAATTGGATCATTCCTAGTGAATTTTTCCTTTTATGTTGCTTAGTGTAGCTTTTGTCACGTTCCTTCTAAGTGGTTTTGGATCAACGTCCTTGTAGATCATCTGACTCTGGACCTATTAACTTCTTGGATCTTTTCCCCCGTCTGATGTGCTTTGCCGATGATCACCAATTCAACCTACATATCTATGATATCAAGTTTTGGAGGGGTTTGGGCGTGCGCCAAGTGATGAAGTTCAGAAAGTCAATGTTTCGTTTTCAATTAAGCCTTTATTTGTAAACAGTTAGTTCTCTTGAAATGGGTGATTTTACGGTCAGCCAACGCGTTTCGTTCTCAAGATGAGAACTTCGTCAGGGCTCAATGGGCGTATGTCCTTCTGGTGAAATGAACGATGAAATAAATGATAGTTCTGGTGAAATGAAATAGATGATAGTTCTACTTCAAGGGTGTAGTAGCCTAGCTCCAACTAAACCTCTTAATTAGGAATCGAATAAGTAATCCATCGGTCCGGTTGGTGTTCCAGGTAGTAACTCTGGAAACACTCGGAGTATCACAGGGCCTCAGTCGGCCTTTGAGGTATTTCTCACTCAGAACTTCACCTGCCAGAATCGGTCCCGCTCATTCAGTCCAGATTCGATGCAACACTTTGCCATTAATAAGGCCGAATTTCGCACCCTAATTTCACTTACGTATCTCCGGCCGATGATCTTTTATTGCCTGCTAAAAAATGTGGAGGGAAGAATACACTTTACCAATTATACAATTTCCCTCCCATCCTTGTCCACTAACAACGAACTCTGAATTTAGCTTTTGTAGATTTATTACAAAGCCAGAAACAACAAAATATAGACACACCTCAAAATTAAGGTATAGAGATACATGAAAACTAATACAGAGCCTGTTAGAAATGGGGGTCTCTAGTTGGCAGAGGTAAGTGCCTTTGTCCAAATAGGGACCCTTCTTCCTAGTCAGGATAAGGGAGTTACACTCCTAAAATAACCCCTGCTCACCCCCTTGGTATCTTGGCATGAGCAGTCAGGCTTATCTTAGAGGCAGTGTGTAAAGTATTTGCACATAACCAACAGTAATACAGTATAAGCACTACAAAAGGACACCACACCAGTTTAGAAAAATATCCAATATTTTTATATACTTAAGACAAGACCAAAAACGATAAAAATCCACAATACAGTACTTAGAAATCTTCAGTTATCAAAATAACCTTGAAAAACAGTTCCTTGATGTCGATAGCTCCGTCTGGGGCTATCACGGCGTCGTGAACAACAAATCCAAACAGTTTTGACTGACCGCGGCATCGCGAGCCAGCTACGGTGTCGGGAAGACCCGCCAAACAGTACCTTTAGAAATGCAGAGCGTCGGCGACCTCTCATTGAGCTTCTGCAAGCACGGCGTCCGCAGGCGTCAGTTCCGGAGGTCGGTGCAGGAGTCGATGGGCCCTTGAAGTCACACGCGATGCAGATCGAACTCCTCTCTGTTGAAGTCAGGAGCGCTGGCGTCGGCGGGCATTAGGTGCTGTGGTGCAAAGTGCAGCGGTGCGGCATGCGGTGCCCTCAGGTCGCGGTGCGAGCAGCGGCTCGGTGGCGGCATCAGGTGGCATCGTCGGTGAGACCAGGGTCACGGTGCGAAGTGAATGCGGTGCTCGTCACGGTGCTGGCAGGTCACGGTGCAAGCAGCGGCGTCGTCATTGCTGAAGCGCTGTCGTCGGCTGACGAACTGGAGTCGATGGCGCCGGCATCGGTAGGCCAAGGCTGCAGTGCAGGATGAGGGCGGTGCGTCGTGTAACTTTATGAGCGGTGCCTTCGAACCACGGTGCAAGCAGCGGCGTCGATTTCGGCGTGGAGCGGCGTCGTCGGGGATACCAAGGCGTCGTCGTGAAGCGAGGCGGTGAGGAGTGCGGTGCCCAAAGGTTGCGGTGCGAGCAGCAGCTCGGTGGCGGCGTCAGCAGGTGTCGTCGGTGAGACCAGGGTCACCGTGCAGCGTTGCGGCTGTGCCCTCTGCGGTGACTTCAGGACACGGAGTCGGCAGCGGCGTCGTAGACGGCGTCGGGTTGCTTTCTTCTGTTGCAGCACAAAACACACAGTCCCCAGTGCTGAGGGCAGAAGAACTTGAAGTCTTTGCTGTTCCTCAGACTTCTTGAACAGGGGGCAAGCTCTACCTCAAGCCCTTGGAGAAACTCACAAAAATAGATTGCAGAAAGTCCAGTCCAGTGCTTTCACTGCCCAAGACAGAAGCAGCCACTGCAGGCCAACACAGCAAAGCACACAGCAAAGTGGTAGTTCCTCCTCACAGCTTCTCCAGCTCTTCTTCTTGGCAGTCTTCTTGGTCCAAAAGAGTTCTAAAAATCAGGGGTTTGGGCTCCACTTTTTATAGCCCAAAATCCTTTGTTCTCTCAGGCAGAGAGTGTCTGTGCCCAGCCAGAACCAGTTCTGCCCTCTCTGGTGTGGCTTCCTGGCAGGAGGTGGAGACGGCATTGTCAGAGGCAGACCAGGCCCATTCAGGTGCAAGGAAATCTCCTCCCCCTACTCTAAATGCAGCCCAGGTCTATTCAGCCCTTTCCTGACCCACCTAGACTATCCGGAGTCACCCCTGCTCCCCAGCCCCTGTCATCCAAAACCCAGACAGTCAATCCACAAACCCATAAGAGGCCAGCTGGATGGCTGAGCAAGAAAATACCTACTTTCTAAAAGTGGTATTTTCAAACACAGAATGTAAAAATCACCTTCACTAAAAGATGCATCTTTGGATTCTGAGTTCAGGCATACTAAACTTTATTTTCCTATCTAGTTCCCAGGGCCAGTTATGTTTATAAGATGTTATAAACAAACTCCCCATTCTGTCCTATGGGGAAAAGATAGCCTTGCAATAGTGAAAAACGAAATTGGCAGTAATTCACTATCAGGACATGCCACATACACCAGGGCATGTCCTACCTTTCACATACACTGCACCCTGCCCACAGGGGTACCTTGGGCCTACCTTAGGGGTGACTGACATGTAAGAAAAGGGAAGGTTAAGGCCTGGCAATTGGGTGCACTTGCCAAGTCGACATGGCAGTTACAAACTGCGCGCAGACTCTGCAGTGGCAGGTCTGAGTACCTTTTCAGGGCTACTCATGTGGGTGGCACAATCAGTGCTGCAGGCCCACTAGTAGTATTTGATTTACAGGCCCTGGCACACTCAGTGCACTTTACTAGGGACTAACAAGTAAATCAAATATGCCAATCATGGAAACACCAATTCATAACACAAGTTACCACAGGAGCACTTGCACTTTACCACTGATCAGCAGTGAGAAAAGTGCGCAGAAACACTAAGCCAGCACAAACAGAGTCAAAACCGGGAGATCAGAAAGCAGAAAAATCAGGGGAAACAGGCCAAAAGATGCCAAGTCTAACACATGTCCCCTCCAGCTGAAAGTAGGGAGAACTACTCAACCTCCTGGTAGTTCTCTTCACTAAGGCGGAAGAACCTGGACAGACCATCTGCGTTGGCGTGTTCTGTGCCAGGGCAGTGTTCCACCGTAAAGTCCATTCCCTGTAGGGAGATGGACCACCTCAGCAGTTTTGGATTCTCACCCCTCATTTGCATCAACCATCTGAGGGGCCTGTGGTCTGTCTGAACCCGGAAGTGAGTCCCAAACAGGTAGGGCCTCAGCTTCTTCAGTGCCCAGACCACAGCAAAAGCTTCCCTTTCTATGGCACTCCACCTCTGTTCCCTGGGGAGTAGTCTCCTGCTAAGGAAGACTACAGGCTGGTCTAGGCCATCTTCATTCAGTTGTGAGAGCACCGCTCCCACACCATGCTCTGAAGCGTCAGTCTGCACGACAAATTCCTTGGAGAAGTCGGGTGCCTTGAGCACGGGCGCCGTGCACATGGCGGCCTTCAGGGCATCAAAAGCCTTCTGGCAGGACTTAGTCCAGATCACCTTCTTGGGCTGCTTCCTGGAAGTCAGCTCTGTTAAGGGGGCAACAATGGTGCCATACCCCTTAACAAACCTCCTGTAGTACCCGGTGAGGCCTAAAAAAGCTCTCACCTCTGTCTGAGTCTTGGGGGGCTCCCAAGCCAGAATGGTGTCAATCTTGGGTTGTAGGGGCGCCACCTGGCCACTTCCAACCTGGTGTCCCAAGTACACCACAGAACCCTGCCCGATCTGGCACTTACTGGCCTTGATCGTGAGGCCTGACCTCTGCAGCGCCCGCAACACTTCCCCGAGGTGCTGCAAGTGTTCTTCCCAGCTAGAACTGAACACTGCAATGTCATCCAGGTAGGCGGCTCTGAAATCCTCCAGTCCAGCCAACACCTGGTTGACCAACCTCTGAAAGGTGGCAGGGGCATTCTTCAACCCAAAGGGCATCACCCGGAACTGGTAATGTCGTGCTGGGGTTGAGAATGCTGACCTCTCCTTGGCCCCATCGGTTAAGGCAATCTGCCAGTACCCAGACGTTAAATCAAACGTGCTGAGGAACTTGGCAGCTCCCAACCGATCAATGAGCTCATCAGCTCTGGGGATGGGGTGCGCATCAGTCCTGGTGATGGCATTGAGCCCACGGTAGTCCACACAAAACCGCAGTTCTGGAGTGGCACCGGGTGCAGCAGCCTTTGGGACCAAGACCACTGGGCTGGCCCAAGGACTGTTGGAGGGCTCGATGACCCCTAACGCCAACATCTTAGAGACCTCCTCTTTGATGCTGGCCCTGACCCGGTCAGTCAACCTGTAAATCTTGTGTTTTACAGGAGGGCTGTTACCAGTGTCCACGTCGTGGGTACACCAGTGAGTAACACCTGGGGTCAGAGAGAACAGCGGGGCAAACTGTCCCAACAACTGGTGACAGTTGCTCTGCTGCTCTGGGGTCAGTGTAGGGGAGAGGATCACACCTTCCACTGACCCATCATGCTCCTTGGTAGACAGGAGGTCAGGGAGAGGTTCACTCTCCTCTTCCACCCCATCATCTGTCGCCAAGAGCATGCTCACTTCAGACCTCTCGAAGTGGGGCTTGAGGCGGTTCACGTGCAGGACCCTCAAAGGGTTCCTTGGAGTCCGCAAATCCACCAGGTAGGTGACATCACTTTTGCGCTCCACCACCTCAAATGGCCCAGTCCACTTGTCCTGCAAGGCACAACGTTCCACTGGGGCCATGACCCACACTTTTTGCCCAGGTTGAAATTCGACCAGAGTGGCATTCTGGTCATACCACTTCTTCATTTCTTCCTGGCTTGCTTCTAGGTTCACCTGAGCGAGTTTCCTGAAGCGGGCAGTTTGGTTTCTGAAGGCCAGCATGTAACTAAACACATCCTGGGGAGTTTTCCTGGGAGCTGCCTCCCAGCCTTCCTTCACCAAACTCAGAGGTCCTCTCACAGGGTGACCATACAGAAGCTCAAAGGGACTGAACCCAAGAGACTTCTGTTGCACCTCCCTGTATGCAAAGAGAAGGCATGGCAAGAGGACGTCCCACTTACACCTCATGGGTTCTGTTAGACCCTTAATCATGCCATTCAAGGTCTGGTTGAATCTCTCCACCAGACCGTTACCTTGTGGGTGGTAAGGAGTGGTGAACTTGTAGGTTACACCACACTCCTTCCACAGGGATGTCATATACTTGGATATGAAATTGGTCCCCCTGTAAGAAACCACCTCTCTGGGGAACCCCACGTGGGAAAAGATCCCCATTAACGCCCGGCCCACCACTGGCGCCGTCGTTGTCCTGAGAGGGATTGCCTCCGGGTACCGGGTGGCATGGTCCACCAAGACCAGGATGTACCTGTTGCCATGGCTGTCTTGGGATCCAGTGGCCCCACAATATCCATCCCTACTCTTTCAAAGGGTGTTCCAACAACTGGAAAAGGTTGGAGAGGAGCTTTGACCTCCCTCCCACTCTTACCACTTGCCTGGCAAGTTTGGCAAGACCTGCTATGTCCATCTGACTGCCTTCGCATTTGGGGCCAGAAGAAGTGGGTGACAAGCCTGTCAAAGGTCTTGTCCTGCCCCAAATGTCCTGCCAAAGGCACGTCATGAGCCAGACCCAGTAGGAAGGTCCTGAAGCGCTGGGGTACCACCAGCACACGGGCTGACCCAGGCTCAGCGACCTTAGGCTCACTATACAGGAGACCATTCTCCCAGTAGATCCAATGTGATCCGGACTGATCACCAGCTGCCTGGTCTGCAGCCTGCCGCCGCAGACCCTCTAGAGAAGGGCATTCTTTCTGGTCCCTGCAGAATTCCTCCCTGGTGGGACCCCCTTCTTGCTACCAATGGGTCAGCTCAGAGATGTCCCCCAGTTGGGCTACCTGCTCCCCTGTAGGCACCGGGGCGCCCCCCTCAAGGTCCGCCTCCTCCCGGTCCGTGGGAACTTCAGCGGCCGGTTTCCCACACCCCTTGCCCTTTCTCTTGGCAGGGACTTGGGCCACTGTTTCAGGCTCCAAGTCCTTCTGATCACCCTTCCTGGCTGCCATTGACCGAGTGGACACGCATGCCCACTCTGGCAACCCAAGCATCTCCAAGTGAGACCTGAGCTCAACATCCTTCCACAAGGACTGCTCCAGGTCGTTACCTAGCAGACAATGTACAGGCATGGTAGGGCTCCCAACCACCCTCAAGGGACCTGAGACCCCCCCCCACTCAAAGGGAACCTGCGCCACCATACACTGGCGCTCCGAGTTGTCCACAGCAACTACTTGGTGGAATGCCCCTGGGACTACCTGCTCCTCAGAGACCAGGTGACACCAGGCTGAGGTCACACTGGCTCCAGTGTCTCTGAGAGCCTCTACCCTTTTCCCATTGATGGTCACCCAGGTGCTGTATTTCTTTGTGTTAGGGGGCACCTGGTTTCCTGGGACCATCTCACTGTCCCCTAGTGAGACGAGGGTCATTTCTGCGGGATCCCCACACTCCTGTGGGTACCCCTCCTCCCCAAGCGCTACACTAGCCAACACCTTGGACTGCCCACCGGTGGGTGGCTGTGCCCCCTTTGGGCACTTGGGGTCCCCCTTCATGTGACCCACCTGGTCACATGCAAAACATTTGTGGGCCGGTCTCAGCAGGCTTTCCTGAAGAGACCACTGCTTTCTTATCTCCTGGGGGATGGGAACCTTTACCCTGGGTGTTAGTTTGGGGCCCTTTAGAGAACTCCTGTCCTTTACCCTTGTCCCCCCCACTTTTCTGCTGGGGACCCTGCCCACCTTTGGCTGAGTCTCCCCCAAATGCTTGTGGACCCGGGTACTCACCCAGCGGTCTGCCTCCATAGCAAGCTTCCTGGGGTCAGTTAGCTTACTATCAACCAAGTGCTGGCGCAGATCTGCAAAACATAGACTAGACAAGTGCTCCCATGCAATCAAATTGTAGAGCCCCTGATAATCTGTCACATTACTGCCCTTCACCCAGCCATCCAGTGACCTGCAGAACGAATCTACACATTCCAACCAAGTGTTGGCATCAGACTTTTTACTGGACCTAAACTGATCCCTGTACTTTTCAGGAGTGTGTCCATACCTAGTGAGGAGAGCATCCTTCATGTCAGCGTAGGTGAAGTTCTGCCTCTTACCCAAAGCTATCATGGTTTCCCTTGCTTCCTCTGGAAAGAGAGGCCATAACCCTGTCCCCCAATTCCTTTCAGGGACCCCATTCATGTGAATGGACGACTCGTACCCTTGAAACCACCTCTGAATGTCATCACCCTTCTTGTACTCTTTGCCTACATTCTTGGGGATGTGCACAATTCTATCTGCCTGCACTGAGGAATTGCTGCCACCATCCGTGCTGGATTTGCTCCTAAATTCCAGCTCCTTGAGCCCACGCTCATGGTCTAAAACCATCCTTTGTGCCTCCATCTTGAGCCTCTCAAGCTCTATCTCGTGCCTCCTAGCTTCCCTTCTGTCCTCCAGCTCCTCTGGGGAAAAACCACTGCTACCTGGCCTGGAGGGACCCCCCCCTCCCAACAACACATCTTCCCTAGGAGTGGGCTCCTCCACCCCCCCACTAAGATCTCCAGACTGCTCACTGGCATGTCTGGCTGCTACCCAGGCCCTCAGCACCTTTTGTAGCTCCTCCTTCCTGGTGAGGCCTCTGACTTGGACTTTTAGGTTTTTACAAATAGCTTTCAGCTCCTTGACGCTGTAGGATTCCAACCTATCCTCCTCAAAAGCCACCTCCAAGGAGGCAAGTGATGATGCTGCTGTGTCAGGCATTATGTAGTAGGAAGTTGAAGTACCAAAAAGATAGGATCACAAAACTAGACCAAAAAACTGTTTGTGGCACGTTATGGTCTTCGATATGGTAGTAGTGCACACCAATCACTGTAACTCAAGTGCAAACACAAGTCCTATCCTCACCGCTGACAACCAATGTTAGAAATGGGGGTCTCTAGTTGGCAGAGGTAAGTACCTTTGTCCAAATAGGGACCCTTCTTCCTAGTCAGGATAAGGGAGTTACACTCCTAAAATAACCCCTGCTCACCCCCTTGGTAGCTTGGCACGAGCAGTCAGGCTTATCTTAGAGGCAGTGTGTAAAGCATTTGCACATAACCAACAGTAATACAGTATAAGCACTACAAAAGGACACCACACCAGTTTAGAAAAATATCCAATATTTTTATATACTTAAGACAAGACCAAAAACGATAAAAATCCACAATACAGTACTTAGAAATCTTCAGTTATCAAAATAACCTTGAAAAACAGTTCCTTGATGTCGATAGCTCCGTCTGGGGCTATCACGGCATTGTGAACAACAAATCCAAACAGTTCTGGCTGACCGCGGCGTCGCTGGCCAGCTACGGTGTCGGGAAGACCCGCCAAACATTACCATTAGAAATGCAGGGCGTCGGCGACCTCTCGTTGAGCTTCTAAAAGCCTGGCGTCCGCAGGCGTCAGTTCCGGAGGTCGGTGCAGGAGTCGTCGGGCCCTTGAAGTCACACGCGTTGCAGATAGAACTCCTCTCTGTTGAAGTCAGGAGCGCTGGCGTCGGCGGGCGTCGGGTGCTGCGGTGCAAAGTGCAGCGGTGCGGCGTGCGGTGCCCTCAGGTCGCGGTGCGAGCAGCGGCTCAGTGCCGGCATCAGATGGTGTCGTCGGTGAGACCATGGTCACGGTGCAAAATGAATGCGGTGCTTGTTGCGGTGCTGGCAGGTCACGGTGCAAGCAGCGTCGTCGTCATTGCTGAAGCGCTGTCGTCGGCTGACAAACTGGGGTCGATGGTGCCGGCGTCGGTAGGCCAAGGCTGTGGTGCGGGATAAGGGCGGTACTTCGTGTAACTTTACGAGTGGTGCCCTCGAACCACGATGCAAGCAGCGGCGTCGATTTCGGCGTGGAGCGTCGTCGTCGGGGATACCAAGGCGTCGTCGTGAAGCAAGGCGGTGCGGAGTGTGGTGCCCACAGGACGCGGTGCGAGCAGTGGCTCGGTGGCGGCGTCAGCAGGCGGCGTCGGTGAGACCAGGGTCACAGTGCGGCGTTGCAGCTGTGCCCTCTGCGGTGCCTTCAGGACACAGAGTCGGCAGCGGCGTCGTAGACGGCGTCGGGTTGCTTTTTCTTCTGTTGCAGCACAAAACACACAGTCCCCAGTGCTGAGGGCAGAAGAACTTGAAGTCTTTGCTGTTCCTCAGACTTCTTGAACAGGGAGAAAGCTCTACCTCAAGCCCTTGGAGAAACTCACAAAAATAGATTGCAGAAAGTCCAGTCCAGTGCTTTCACTGCCCAAGACAAAAGCATCCACTGCAGGCCAACACAGCAAAGCACACAGCAAAGTGGTAGTTCCTCCTCACAGCTTCTCCAGCTCTCCTTCTTGGCAGTGTTCTTGGTCCAAAAGAGTTCTAAAAATCAGGGGTTTGGGCTCCACTTTTTATAGCCCAAAATCCTTTGTTCTCTCAGGCAGAGAGTGTCTGTGCCCAGCCAGAACCAGTTCTGCCCTCTCTGGTGTGGCTTCCTGGCAGGAGGTGGAGACGGCATTGTCAGAGGCAGACCAGGCCCATTCAGGTGCAAGGAAATCTCCTCCCCTTACTCTAAATGCAGCCCAGGTCTATTCAGCCCTTTCCTGACCCACCCAGACTATCCGGAGCCACCCCTGCTCCCCAGCCCCTGTCATCCAAAACCCAGACAGTCAATCCACAAACCCAGCAGAGGCCTGCTGAATAGCTGAGCAAGAAAATACCTACTTTCTAAAAGTGGTATTTTCAAACACAGAATGTAAAAATCACCTTCTCTAAAAGATGCATCTTTGGATTCTGAGTTCAGGCATACTAAACTTTATTTTCTACCTAGTTCCCAGGGCCAGTTATGGTTATAAGATGTTATAAACAAACTCCCCATTCTGTCCTATGGGGAACAGGTAGCCTTGCAATAGTGAAAAACAAAATTGGCAGTAATTCACTATCAGGACATGCCACACACACCAGGGCATGTCCTACCTTTCACATACACTGCACCCTGCCCACAGGGGTACCTTGGGCCTACCTTAGGGGTGACTGACATGTAAGAAAAGGGAAGGTTAGGGCCTGGCAAGTGGGTGCACTTGCCAAGTCGACATGGCAGTTACAAACTGCGTGCAGACTCTGCAGTGGCAGGTCTGAGTTACCTTTTCAGTGCTACTCATGTGGGTGGCACAATCAGTGCTGCAGACCCACTAGTAGTATTTGATTTACAGGCCCTGGCACACTCAGTGCACTTTACTAGGGACTAACAAGTAAATCAAATATGCCAATCATGGAAACACCAATTCATAACACAATTTACCACAGGAGCACTTGCACTTTACCACTGATCAGCAGTGAGAAAAGTGCGCAGAAACACTAAGCCAGCACAAACAGAGTCAAAGCCGGGAGGTCAGAAAGCAGAAAACTCAGGGGAAACACGCCAAAAGATGCCAAGTCTAACAGAGCCCAATCTACGAATATAGTTCATACAACAAAATAGGCATAAAATGATGAATTCCAATATGAGAACACAGCAGAGTATAGATGCTGCATCCAAATCTCTTTTCATTTGTATTTCGGAATTTAGAATAATCTGTCCCTACTCTGCATCTAAAGTGGCATCCCTTTTCTTCCCTTCCTAGCAAATTCCCCAAAAGGTTTCAGCACGTGTTGACTTCCAAAGAAGTACACTCACGTCAAATGGGTCAGGTAGCTTAGAGCTACAGAGCTCGTTCTAAGATGCTCTCCTCTCTTAGTCAAAAACAGAAGAAGTCCTCCAGATCTGTCCCTGTACCTAATTCCAAAAGGCAAAGTTACACCCCTGACGAGTCACATGGTACATTGTTCAGTGAACACCTTCTTCAGTAACCTTCCACAAACTCAATTAAATTTACACGACGGTCCGCCGACCTTGGCTCCCAAGTTCTCCAGGCACAGAAGGTGTCCTCCCTTTCTCTTGTCCGAGCGCTTCAAAAACATTCCTTTCCTCCCATGTATCTTCTTAAATCTGACTGAACGAGGTCAAATTCCTGCACCTGCAGTAGGGGTGAAACGAAAACATTCTACACACATAAATTTTAATTAGCTCCTGACCTTAAGAGCAAACGAGGAGAAATGAAACCTTGAAGGAACGAAAGTCAGGCCTACAATTCTGGCTAACTTAAAACACTCTTTAATATGCATTCGCTACACAGGCCTTTATATGAATCTTATAACAGTGAATACATCTGGTTACTTTTAATCAACATATACGTGTACAATTACATGATTTCTCTAAATACACACGAAATATTAAGAGCACGTCATGATTTTTCTTCACAGATTTTCAAACGATGATATATAAACTTCATTTTAATATGCACAAAGTTCAAACACACATTGAATATATACGAGTGCAATTCGTTTATGAGTATAATGCACCCCTTACAAATTTTAAAGCGCCGTGCGCTCTATCAGTTGCCCCCTCTGATGACAAGTGTCATCAACACAAAACCTTTCCATATTATGTTCTCCTCGCAGAAAAGACCGACCTAAACAGAAGTTGTAGCCTGCCTTCCCTGCCTGAACTTCTCCAGATTCTTGAGGTTCTGATAGTGACTGTCCTGCAGTCTTTCCATCTGCCTTTCTCATCTCCTAAGGGAACTCTCAGCCTGTCGTACTCTGTGCCATTTAAAGGCTCTGAAAGCACCCAACAATACGATAATACAGATTACAACTATTATGATGGGTTTCAGAATGTAACCAACAATTCCCTACCCCAAATTTCCAAACCAACTTCCAATCTTTCCAAATCCTTGGCCAATTTTGTCCCAAATCCCATTTGTTGCCAAATCATGTATCTCAGTGATGTTACTTATATACTTCTTTATTTCCTTGCTATTGTCTGGTATATAAGTACAGCACTGTTGAACCCTCAATAATCTACAGACTCCACCTTCCTTTGCTAGTAAAACATCTAACGCAAGACGGTTCTGAAGCACCATGGCCCTTATAGAGACCATCTCCCCATCAACAAGCAATAAAGCTTGAGCTGTATTCACTGACAACTTGTCCACTAATGTTGACAACCTTCTAATCTTTACATCATTCAAAACCACTCCTAAACTTGGTATCATTGCGCCAAACACATCACCAACAATTTCTCCTGCACTAGTACCACGTTTCTCTCTACGTGATCGTTTCCCTTCCAATGGCCACAAATCTTCCATGTGGAATATTTTAGGAAATACCACAGCCAGATAACATGTTCCGTACCAATTTGGAGGTAATCGAACATAAGCATTCCTTCCACATACAAAATATACATTAGGCACTATGGTCAATTTATCCAATAGCGCCTTCTTTATTGACTCCTCAATCAAGAAAATATGTTCACATTCACTCTCTCCTATAAAAATGTTGTCATAATATGTCTGTGTTTGTCTAATGCATAATTTCCCTTTCTGCTGCAAATCTAAAGCTATTGGACCAGAACTTCCCTTTGCCTTATGGTCTAACTCTTCCTGGGTCCATGGAATTACTTCATGTTTGGGATCAGGCCTAAATAATGTCTGTCTATGTCTATCCTCTATTTGGTCCACGAATTTCTTTTCTGTTTCAGATAACATGCATGTCAAATCATGTCTATGAGCATATGCTGTATCCAAAGTCACTGTGGGAACGAAATATTTTGACATCATATCTTCCTTTTTGTAATAATCATACTTATTCAAATACTTCAACACAGGAACTTCAGGGAGCACTATATCATAATTAGAGAAATAGTACTCAAAATGGGCCTTACCATAAAACATACTCAGAAGCACACTGCATGTAATGCCATAGGTTAGGGGTAAGTGATGATATCTAATGCCCTCTTCAACTGATGCTGGCAATTGCATACACACATAGCAATCCTTCGCTTCCATCGTGTCCACATACTCGTACAACAACCTCGCATAAGCATTCAATGTAAAATCTCCCTTTGAAAGATCTACGTGTAACAAATGACTGGTTTCTCTTATCATGTCCTCATCTGATTCTGATGCACCCTCTCTTATGTTTGGTGTAGGAGGTATAGATGTCCCTTTTACCCCTTCTTCCAATTCATTGGACTCAACTATGGATGTGATAATCACTACTGTAATAATTACTATTACTCCCACTATGAGTGTGCCTATCATACATTTCTGCCTACGGCTCGAATTTCCGGACTCCATGTTGAATCAGTTTTCCAATTTGGTGCAGGAATGAAATAACAAAGTCTCTTTTTCTTCCTCTTTGGATTTATACACAAAGTTCGTAACAGATTTTCTTTTTGATGTTGAATTCTTCTTTATTCAGTTTGATAATGATAATCTAAAGTTCATGAATAGTCATCCCTATCCCTCTTTCTTCTTCCATTGATAAGTCCCTAAATTTATTCTTCTTTCACTCGGGCCTAGGTTATCTTCTTTAGACAATGTTCATATGCTTTCTTTCTCTTTATTCAGTTCAGTTTTCATCATAAATTATATCAGTGCCCAGAACATCAACCACAAGTTCCAGGATTTCCATACGAAATGCTGCCAATTCTTGAGCTGTGGGCTGACAATCAAACGTTGGGAATGTAAGTCGATTTAGAATTAGGAGTCTCAGTCCACTTAGTCTTGGAGGATCAGGTACCATCAGAGTCAGAATCCCAAGAGCCTCAACTCCTGGTACCAGCAGTTCGATCTTGATAACCAGTGTGTTCTCCCCGGGTAACACTCTCCCGGACCTCAGTCTACCGGACTTCACCGGTTTCTGCATCTGTGACTAGGTATGTCCACTCGGAAGCAGCGTATTTTCGACACAGCACTCGTTCTCTTTTTGATCTTCGTAAGCCTTCTTGATTTGATTCTGTTTCACTTTGCTCAGATTCAGAAGTTTCAGAGATGGGAGTAAGATCTTTTTCTGATGTAAGCCTCAAATTCAGTCTTTCTTTTCTCACTGGCCACCCTTCACTTCCAGCCTCTGTTCTTCTCCCCACTCCGTCCTGTTCCACTTCTGTCTGATTTACCAGATTCGATTCTGCTTCGATTCCAACGCTTTCGTCACTTTCAATGTTTATGTCAGCATGTAATGCAGCGTGATTTCTTCCAGCTTGACCCAAAGAATGATCTACTTCAGTAGCAACCCTCACAGCTTGGCTTGTCCCCTCTTCCGAGTTTCTACTCTCTGATATGTTTCATTGATCAAGGGGAGCTGTTTCTTCCGAGGGTGCTAGAACTCTGCGAGTGTGAGAGGCATGGATCCAGTTCGGTAAGCCTCCACACTTTACAGCTGTGCTTGTAACCAGGATCACTTGGTAGGGTCCGCACCAACGTGCATCAAGGCAGCTCTTCCTCACGTGCTTTATGACCAAGACCCAGTCCCCCGGACTTAGGTCATGCAGGAGTTCTCTCGAGGTGGAAGCAGTCGCAGCCTCGACCTGGTGGGACACAGAATTAACCACATCAGCCAACCCCTTGCCAATAGTCAAGCACCAAATCATTGGTGATGTTTATCAATGCTGTCGCTGGCACTGCAGGCAAACGCATCGCCCTTCCCATCAATATCTCGTAGGGGGACAATCCTGTTCTCCTATCTGGAGTGCTACGCAAACTCATCAGCACCAAGGGCAGCCCATCTGGCCATTTTAAAGACGTCGACGAGCAAACCTTTGCCACTCTCATTTTGATCGTCCCATTTATCTGTTCCACTAGACCAGAAGCCTCTGGCCTATAACTACAATGCAGTCTCTGATCCACTTGTAAGGCAGCACACTACAGCTTCATGATCTCACTATGAAAGTGAGTTCGTCTGTCCGATTCCAATGAGGTCGGAAATCCGAACCGTGGGATGACCTCCCTAAGCAACAATTTTGCTACTGTGAGACTGTCACACCTCCTAGTCGGATACGCCTCAACCCAACGTGAAAAGACACACACCACCACCAAAACATATCTTAGTCCATTGCACCTGGGCATCTCTATGAAGTCTAACTGCATTCGATTGAAAGGACCTCCTGACCTTCCAATATGACCACTGTTTTCTTTCCTGCATTTATTTGCTGACACGTAACACATCTATGACACACTGCTTCAGCATACACAAGGAACCGTGGATTGAACCATGTCTGACGAAACACCCTCACCATGGCATCTCTTCCAAGATGAACTGCTCCATGTATCTGCCTTGCCATAGGACTCAATAGACAGTTAGGTAACACTGTTCTTTCATCTGTTGACACCCAAATGCCATCACCTCTTCTCTCACAACCTGCTCTAACCCATGCTGCTTCTTCCTCTTCAGAAACCTCTTCTTGTAGTCTTTTAATCTCATCCCAGTTATCGGCCATAGCCAACATCATGCTGAGCTCGGTCTCTTCTGTGCTCTCCCCCACATATTCTCCATTGAATATACAAGCATGTATAGCACAAAAACGAGCCACTTCGTCGGCGTAGTGGTTTCCTTTGGTGACAAAATCCTCCCCCTTCCCGTGTGCTGCACATTTCACCACCGCTATTTCTTTTGGTTTCTGTAACGCTTCTAACAATTGTCTCACATATTCTCCATTTCTGATAGGAGATCCTGATGATGTTAGGAACCCTCTCTGTGACCATAACTGCCCAAAGTCATGAACTACTCCGAACCCATACTGGCTATCTGTAAAGATAGTCACACGGATAACCCTGGGCGTAGTACTACGCTACGCTCACGGAGCATGCGTAGTTTGTGCTACTACGCACTATGCAAATTGCACTTAGCACATTGTAAAAACTGTGCTAAACACATAGCGTAGCAGCAAAATCATCAACACCTACAAATGCTTTGATAAAGCAATTTTACATGCTAAAAAGCATATAACCAATTCACAAAAGTAAAAAAAAAAGTGAACTTTGACAATGAAAATATTAGGCAATGAGAGAGGTGATGATTTTGGGGTCCCCTAACCTAGGGGAGGACCAAGCAGATGCCTTGAACACAAAGAGCATATCATGCTGAACGATTCAGTGGTGGTCCCTTCCTCCTAGGACCACCCCAAGCACAGTTATGGGCAAAAATACAATCCCAACCAAAGGCCCTGCAAAGCATTATGGGACGAGATTAGCAGTGGGCAGTGAATATTATAGTGTCCAATATCAAAATAATTCTACAAAGAGCTGCAGTTCAACTAGTCGTTACTAGATGTCCCTCACGAGTCAAATGCAAAAGCATTGAAATTATTATTACATCAAGCTGCAGTTCCACTAGTCGTTACTAGATGTCCCTCACGAGTCAAATGCAAAAGCATTGAAACCCTTTCATGAAGCTTTTGCATTTGACTCGTGAGGGACATCTAGTAACGACTAGTGGAACTGCAGCTTGATGTAATAATAATTTCAATGCTTTGCATTTGACTCGTGAGGGACATCTAGTAACGACTAGTTGAACTGCAGCTCTTTGTAGAATTATTTTGATATTGACACTATAATATTCACTGCCCACTGCTAATCTCGTCCCATAATGCTTTGCAGGGCCTTTGGTTGGGATTGTATTTTTGCCAAGAACTGTGCTTGGGGTGGTCCTAAGAGGATGGGACCACCACCGAATCGTTCAACAAGATGTGTTTTTTGTTTTCAAGGCATCTGCTTGGTTCTCTCCCTAGGTTAGGGAGGATCCCAAAATCATCACCTCTCTCACTGCTTGTTAATTTATCGTTTACACTTTTGTAAAATGACTATATGCATTTTAGCATATAAAGACAGAGATACTTATTTTATCATAACTTGCACTGTGCAAGATGCCCTACGCAATTAGCGTAATTTGCGTAGCTGAGCGTAGCTCAAAGTGTACTTCGTGTAGCTACGCGTAGTGCTACTACGCAAACTACGCCCAGGGTTACACTCGGACTCGATCAGAAATGAAACATGCACGTATTAGGGCAATAATTTCCGCCACCTGTGCAGAATATACTCCTTGTAAACAAGCGGCTTCCACAACTCCAGAAATAGTACAAACAGCAAAAGCTGCTCTCAAACAACCTCCATTGTCTCTTAAACACGAACCGTCAACAAAGAGGACCAGATCAGATTCAGGTAAAGGTTCATCGACAATGTCAGGTCGGGGCTTGGTAGTAAGCTCAGTCACATCTAGGCAGTCATGCTCCTCACAATCTTCACCTTCTACAGGTGGATATGGCATCAGTGTGGCAAGGTTTAACATAGAACATCTTTTCAAAGTCAAATTTTCAGGTGCTAGTATCACTTGCTCATACTTGGTGAGCCTGTTGTTAGTCAGGTACTGTTTTGGTTCTCGTCATCAGGAGTTCCACTGAGTGCGGCACATATACTGTAAGGGGATGACCCATCACAATGCTTTCACATCTCTCAATGCTGACACCATGCAGCAACGGATCTGAGACATCCGGGCAACGCAGAAGCCACTGGATCTAAGGTGGCTTAAAAATAAGCTACTGGCCTACGGGAACCCCCATGTGTCTGAGCTAATACTGCCAATGCACACCCATCCCTCTCATGACAGAAAAGTGAAAACGCTTTATTAAAATCAGGCATTCCAAGAGCTGGAGCACGGCTTAAGCTTTCCCTTAGCTCCTGGAAGGCCCTCAAACAATCGTCATCCCATGGTACCGGATCACTGATGTCCTTCCGTGTTAACCTTAATAAAGGTTTTGCCTGCAGAGAAAAATTTGGGATCCACTGTCGACAATAGCCGACCAATCCCAAAAACATTCGGACTTCCTTCTGCATCTTTGGAGTACCCATTTGCAAAATCGCCTCTATGCGATCTGCTGACACCTTTCTCTTTCCTTTTTTAATTCGATGCCCCAAATACTGTACTTCAGACAAACAGTACTGAAGTTTGCCAGGTGACACCTTATATCCATTCTCTGCCAGATGATTCAACAAAGCCACAGTATCTATCCTACAAGCATCTTCGGTCTCCGAGGCAACCAAAAGGTCGTCTATGTATTGCACAAGAACCGAATTCTGTGGCATTGTCAGACCCTCAAGATTCTTTTTCAAAATTTGATTAAAGATAGACGGATTTTCTGTATACCCTTGTGGGATACGACACCATGTTAACACACGGTTCTCCAGCCGGGAAGCAAATAAAAATTGGCTCTCCTCATGGAGGGGTATCGAGAAAAATGCTTGACATAGGTCAATGACCGTAAACCATTCAGCTTCACAGGATATTTGAAACAAAATCACAGCTGGATTCGGTACCACAGGACAACATGGAATCACAATCTCATTAACCCGTCGCAAATCCTGTACTATTCTATACTTGCCGCTGGGTATCTGCAGCCCCATTATAGGTGAATTACAAGGGCTTCCTCTAATCTCCTTCAGTACGCCTTGCACAATCATAGATTCAATCACTGGTGTTATTCCCGCCACTGTCTCAGGTGTTAACTTATACTGTGGCGTCCTTGGAAAGTCTGCATTTGGTTTGACCTGTATCTTGACAGGTTCGACTCCTCGAATCAAACCTATCTCCTCCCCTGTAAAATCCCACACCACGGGATTCACAGAGTCCCTCAAATCCACTGGTAGCTCGTCTTTGGTCAGTACAATGAACATCTCCGCACACATATTTTGACTTGCCATTTTAAAAACAGCATCGTCATCACAGGTCTGTAGTTCCACTCCCTTTGGAGTACAATAGATGGTACAATATAACTTGCACAAGAGATCACGTCCTAATAGACAAACAGGACTCGAATCACACACCACAAATTGGTGTCGGTCCTGAAAAGTTCCTATTCTCACAGGTAACTCATTAGTTAGAGGATTAGTCATCTTCTGATTCGTCACTCCTACCACTTGAATTGACTGTCCAGAAAGTGACAAATTTGGAACTACCGCTGACCTCACAGTAGATCGAGCTGCACCAGTGTCAATTAAAAACATGATCGGGTGACCATTGACATCACCCTCCACAAAGGGTCCCCTTTGATCTACTTCTAATACTGCTCCCAAGGTGCAGTCTTCCTCCCCCTCTCACACCTTCCTCTTGATGTATTTGGATCATAGTTGTCGGTCAATTCAATGAAAGGCATTTGCTGGTACACATAGTTTCCTGTAGCAATCCTAGGGGTTGAGGCACCTGCACCTGAACTTGAGGTTCCAAACCTCCCCCATACATGGACTTAGGTCTAGTCACCGTGTTCAGTCCATCAGATACCTGTACAGTTTCCTCATTTTGTATTTGATTGGCAGGATTTGAGTGACACTTGCACTTCCAATGCCCGATTTTGTGACAATAATGACCAGCAGTGTTTCTCCTAGGGTTAACCCATTCAGTTCCTGTACCTGCATCCATTCCTCGTCCTCTTCCCTGTCCCTGGTAACTTGTCATGTTTTGTCCCATTCCGCGACCACTCCCTTGCCGTCGACCCATTGTACCTCCGTTTCCCTGTACCTGGTCTGGTCTTTCAGCATTCCTCAACTGCACCATCATCAACTTATCCTTCATTTTCTTATGCGTGGACTCTACCTGATCACTACAGTACTTAGCATAACGCAGAATTTCATCCACCGACTTATTCTGCCAACATATCAGATGTTTCTGAATCATCAAACTTATCTCAGCTCTCAATCCTAACACAAATTTTGAGACAAGCTGTCCCATGTCTTTTTGTTCGAGGGCATCAAGGCCACTATGCTGTTTGAAAGCCAACAAGAGCCTTTCATAATAATCATGCACTGATTCCTATGGCTCCTGTGTGGTACGATCTATCTTGAGCCAATCAATAGTTCGAGGGGCTACTTTGGACTGCAGCCACGTAATTGCCTGTTCATATTTTTTCATTACTTCTGCCGATGGGCCATGACTTACGGGATCCCTAGTTGGTTCCGAAGTGGGCCACTCAATTGCGATCTTATAAGCCGCCCACAAATCCCCTGGGACTACTATATCAAATAGGGTATTCAAATCTATCCACAGAACCTTGGAGATTTTCACAAACCAATCGATTTGTTTGTACCATTCCTCAGGCTTTTTCCTCAGCCGAGGGAAATCATTTGTGAAGGATGCCAAATCACCCCTGCTCCAAGGCACATGAACGTACCCTCCATTCTGTACTTCCCATAATGGAAAATTTCCTACTCTCTCTGTCCCCCCTCCAGGAGGCGGGGTATCTCCTATTCCTCTCCTCACGATCTTTTTCTTAGACCATTCTCTTCCCATCGATCCAGTGCTTTCCATGCCCTCATTCCTATGACTAATTCTCGAATGTGTGCTTTCAACCCTACTACTCTCTTCTCCTCTAATTCTTGGTCTGTGTAATTCAATCTGTGATTTCCCTGTAACATTTTTGTCTTTGTCAAATCTACATCATACTTCTGCGCCAGCTGGACCAATGCCTCATGAGCTCTTTTCGCCTTTCTAGTGACGTCTTTAGCCACAAACAGCAATTCATCTGGTTCATATAAATCTATTCTTTCTAATGGTAGATTTCCATCTATCACCTCATCGACCTCTGCCTTCAGTTTCAGTACATCCAACAATCTTGCCTTAACTGCAACTTCAATTCTTCCTTGATTTGTCACATTGCATGGTCCCTCTCTATCACAACTCCGGCTTCTCCAACCTTCTCCCGTCGCCTCATCTTGTCTGATGGGCCGACCTTCTCTCTCACAACTCTGACTCCTTAATCGACTTTCCAATCCAACATTCGGGGCACTAGGTCTTATTCTAAACGCCTCTTGTCTCATTCCTATTTCGGCTGTACTCCTCATACTTTCCCGTACTGGTGGAACCCACATTCGTATTTCTGATCTAGAATTTGCCAGTGCTCCTGTTCGTTTCACTTCCAATCCTTTACTCACCCTTGAAGGGTCTGCCGTTGCTGCCAACGGGGTACTAGTCTCCACAGGCCCCAAGCGCACACTTGTTCCCATAGTAAGACTCCCTCCAGAGATGGTATCTTCACTTCTTCCCGTTTGTTGTTGCCTCCCACCATCTCCCATACTCGGATTGTATATTGAGGCTACGGGTCTAATGGTAACCAGTACCGTAAGGGCTTCTGGCAACCGTATGTCAAAATTAGTTCCTCTCATTTCAGTATTTTCAAGTTCTGATCCTAATGAAATTCTTGCCACTACTCTTGAACTTACTCCTGTTGGATCCGTTCCCACTCCTTCTGGGCTTCCCTCTACCATTTCTCGCTTTCCCTCTTCAGACTGAGGATTGTAAGGTGGAGGACGCTCTGCCAACAGTCTATCCAACAGACTGTCATCAGTATCGCTGTCATCTCCAGTGTTTCCTCTCTTTGCACTAGCTTCCTGTAGGAACAATGGATACAATCTCTCTCCCGCTATGGTATCTACCCTCCATCTCTTCAACTGTGCATCCCACCTGGCATCCTGATATGACTTCATGGCTTTTCTCATCCTTCCTTGAGAGTTTTCTCTTCGCCTAGCTTGTGCTGCCCGCATCCATGCATCTAATGCCTCAAATTGGGTGGGTCTAGGTGGAGGTTTTAATGAAGACATTACACCTCTCAATTGATACAACACATCCAATCGAAATGACCCATATCGTGGGAAAGCCAATTCTCCTTCCTTTTCTGTAATCTAATGCCAGTTTTGAAGCCACACTATTGTATGCAATCCTACATTCGTTGCCATATAGTGAGCCGGGGTATCCTCTGGCGGGGCTTCTTCTCCGACTTGAGTCACTACTCCTGAATCTCCTCTACATAAATCTCGCAATACCTTAAAACATCTCATTTTGAACTTAATTCGATACAATACACAATTTTCTTTCCCAAAAGTTTTCTCAGAGAACCCACCAATCTTAGCGCGACGTTACACCAACCAGCCTAACCCAGGGCGCACACTCTGATGTCACCGTTCCCGCTCCACAGCGGTTCACCCTCCTTTACAATTTCAGCTCATACATTCACCCTCACATTCACACAACCAAGTAACTGATTACAAAAAGCTACTAAACCAAGTAACTACCTATCAGGCAGCCACAGCAACTTACAGTTACATAAAACCAAGTAATCTTCTGCCGTCTAAAAGATCGATAGTATACTCTCACCCAAGAACATTCACACTCCGTGAACCACGACCTGCGTCAGTCACTTGAATCGCTGTGGTCCACCCCTGGCCTGAGGTTTTCCACACGCGGCTCTATAGAACCACACAAAGTTCCCTACCCCAAGTGAGCCGTCGATAGCGCTCCACGACACCCACATTAATGATCAGACGATTACAGCTACAAAACTGTCCCGGGATCTTGGACTTCTCTTGAGTCCGTTTACCAAAACCTCCTGATCCGCACGTGTTCGGACCAGTAAACCAACAATAACCTCACTTTCACTCGACTATCATTCCAACTCCACAAGACATCACACAATCAAGTCACCGCAATCTAACACACACACACTATTCATACTCACGCTACCGCTGTTTCCGCCGCACCATCAGCTTCCGCCGACCTCCGTCAACACCCGCCGTCCTCTGCTTTCAATCATGGGTTCTCTTTTGGGCTCTGTAAGTCTAATTCTATTCTAAATTTTCTAAAATCTCCCCTCACTTCTAGAGGCAACCATCCTCGTTCGCTACCAATTGATAAGGCCGAATTTTGCACCCTAATTTCACTTACGTATCTCCGGCCAATGATCTTTTATTGCCTGCTAAAAAATGTGGAGGGAAGAATACACTTTACCAATTATACAATTTCCCTCCCATCCGTGTCCAATAACAACGAACTTCGAATTTAGCTTTTGTAGATTTATTACAAAGCCAGAAACAACAAAATATAGACACACCTCAAAATCAAGGTATAGAGATACATGAAAACTAATACAGAGCCCAATCTACGAATATAGTTCATACGACAAAATAGGCATAAAATGATGAATTCCAATATGAGAAGACAGCAGAGTATAGATGCTGCATCCAAATCTCTTTTCATTTGTATTTCGGAATTTAGAATAATCTGTCCCCACTCTGCATCTAAAGTGGCATCCCTTCCTAGCAAATTCCCCAAAAGGTGTCAGCACGTGTTGACTTCCAAAGAAGTACACTCACGTCAAATGGGTCAGGTAGCTTAGAGCTACAGAGCTCGTTCTAAGATGCTCTCCTCTCTTAGTCAAAAACAGAAGAAGTCCTCCAGATCTGTCCCTGTACCTAATTCAAAAAGGCAAAGTTACACCCCTGACGAGTCACATGGTACATTGTTCAGTGAACACCTTCTTCAGCAACCTTCCACAAACTCAATTAAATTTACACGACTGTCCGCCGACCTTGGCTCCCAAGTTCTCCAGGCACAGAAGGTGTCCTCCCTTTCTCTTGTCCGAGCGCTTCAAAGACATTCCTTTCCTCCCAAGTATCTTCTTAAATCTGAATGAACAAGGTCAAATTCCTGCACCTGCAGTAGGGGTGAAACGAAAACATTCTACACACATAAATTTTAATTAGCTCCTGACCTTAAGAGCAAACGAGGAGAAATGAAACCTTGAAGGAACGAAAGTCAGGCCTACGATTCTTTAATATGCATTCGCTACACAGGCCTTTATATGAATCTTATAACAGTGAATACATCTGCTTACTTTTAATCAACATATACGTGTACAATTACATTATTTCTCTAAATACACACGAAATATTAAAAGCACGTTATGATTTTTCTTCACAGATTTTCAAACGATAATATATAAACTTCATTTTAATATGCACGAAGTTCAACCACACATTGAATATATACGAGTGCAATTCGTTCATGAGTATAATGCACCCCTTACAAATATTAAAGCGCTGCGCGCTCTATCACCTGCGTGCAGCAGAACTAACACATCGCCTCCCCAGGGACTCAGGAATCGACGCATCACTGTGTTTTCAGATGCTTCCCTCCTCTGTGGCTGTTTTTCTTTGTGGATTTTGACGCATCAAAGCTACTTTGTGTAAAATCAATGCATCCATTAAGTTCTATGGGAAGAATTGCTTGAAACCTTTAAAAAGTCATATTTTGAGTTCTGTATGTTGCATTTTTGTCATTTTGGTTTTGTTTGGTTTGAATAAAGATGTGGTCATGATAAAGAAGTAACAAAACCCCCTATCTTGCCACGACCGTTTGATGTGACAATCCCAAACCTGCATAGTTATCCCATATCAGCTAAGAGGACATGCTTGGTACTCCCCTCTAGATCACAGAGCAGGCTCTGGACCCCACTTTACCATTGACAGGCCTAACCTCTATGCTCACACTAGATTAGCATGGCTGCAGGGCCAAGCCAAAAGTCAGGATACCAGTTTCACATGAATTTAGGCACTCAGGGCAGGTATGCATGCCTGTGTGCCATGCAGCTGTCTCTCCTGTCCCAACAACGGGAGAACCAGATTGATGCATTTGTGACATGTTAAAGCTTGTTAGCTGGTATTCGCTAAGGCCCCTCAGAAAGTCTGGTAAAGAAGATTGTGAGGGAAAGAGCGAGGCAGAGGTGAAGAGGAGCAGGTAACCAAAATAGATGGAGGCGAAACAATTAATTTGCCAGGAATATCTAAGATTCCAGTGCCTTCTCCCCAGCTGATTTGCATCTTTAAAAGTATCCCTCATTCTAGAGACTAGAGTCATGCTTTGACACGATCCATTAAATGACTAGGAGATCTGCTGGACCTTTTGCAGAGGTTGTCCTGCACGTCAGCTAGCAGCATGTCGCCTGAAATTAGCAAGGTTGCAAAGGTCAGTGGATGGTACTAAAACTGACAGCACAGACTCTGTGATGTCTTATCTAATTACTGTAATTCTTTTTTTTATAGAAACATTTCATTGACATTTTATAGGTTAACAACAAACCATTTGCCTTGTACAATAGAAAAAGCAATATAAATCTCATCATTCATATCAAATAGTGTTTGAGCAAATCGCACAAAATAATTTCCCCACTTAGACGAAAATTACCATAGATGGTGGCTAAATCGCCAGTTCATGATAGTCCCACCATTTTCTCCATACTTTGTCATATTTAGTGGCTTGCTCCTTTCTAGAGCACAGACACAGAGACCTTCTCCTCACAGTGCTTCTCATGGACAGAGAAGCATTCTGGAATGAAGGAGCTGTGTTAAATGAACCAAAAAGTGAAGATTGGAAGGTAAGGGACAAGGAACAATCATAGTCCCTCCCCTGCCAGTACTCTATTCCTGGTTCATTTCCTCTGTTGGTGGGGTGGAGAGGTGATGGAAGGGATGGAGGGAGGAGCTGGGCTGCTTCTCCTTTCTTTTCTCCCACCCATTCCTCCCCAACTCTAGAAAAAACTGGATCAAGCTGGTGGTAGGGGCAGTGTTACCTGCTCTTAGCCCCTCCTGTAACTCCATCCATTGGCTCCATCCTTGGATATATACAGGAGTGGATACAGGAGTGCTAGGGAATCCTTCCCAGGTTCATCTGATGCTTGTGAGACATCACTCGTGATGTCAGGCACATAATAATGAAGCAGCCCAGAAATGAGGACTCAGGCGCCTCATTTCGGAGTTTACCCTTGCCCAAAAGGCATCAGGCTCTGAGAAGTTTCTTTCCTGCAACCCCAGCACCAGGAAGCATTCAAACTCCTGGGGAGGGGCGGGAATTTGTTTTTAATGGTTGTTGGGCCCTTTGGAACAATGACATGCATATATATTATCTTTTTGCTTTTTTTCAACAATTCGGTCTTGTTCAGTGTGGTGTGTTGCAAGTTGCTGGTGTTCACATCAGAGTCAGATGTCCCTCATTCAATGATTTCTATGCAAATAGGTTGCGCCACTCAAAGGACTGTACTTAAAATAGATATTTATTTAAACCATAAAGGTAACAGTACAAAGACTGCTGATGCGTTTCGACCTCACGGTCTTTATCATGGTCAACAGGTGTGTTTTCACTCACTGCTTACATAGTTTCCTATCAGCCCACTAGGAGGGCATCCTGGGACTTGTAGTCTAGTTTACAATGACAAGTGTAAACAATAAAGTGACCTCTGTGCAGGAAAAAGTGCTAAATCATTTAAAAATAATCCTACACCGAGCAGCACAACTTTCACAATTCACAAGGAACATAATGTTTTCTTATCTTAAGAATACCACTATATAAGGGCATTATAGGACTTGTATTTTCTGGGGGGAAAATGATCAGTGCACACCATTTGAGACATTCCAATGGATTTTCCTTTATGATCATGATCGTTATCAATAAGTGAGAATGCAATACTGTAATTAGCAGTCTTTTCTTGCACTTGTTACTTTTAATCTTTTATGTTACTCTCTAAGTGAGCCTTGGCAGATCAGTGTATGAAAGTGTCATATTTGACATCATTAAGTAATACCTTTTTCACACTTTTAATGCCATTTGCATTACCTTTGAATGAAAAGCCCAAACTTACCCAAATTGGATATTCTTTTGTTTAAATCTCATATTCTACATTGCCATAATTGCATTTGTGTGGTAAATGGTAGGATCAAATAGAGCTCAACATAATCAGCATAGAAGTTATTCATAAAATTTTAATTAATTCTCATACAAATAAAAGACTTAGGGGGTCATTATGATGACCGAGGGTCCGCCATCGAACGTCTATTTTCCCCCGCCATATTAGGATGGTGGGGGGAATCGATGTGGAAGCGTGGCAGTCGCAAAGACCGCCCGCCACGGTTCCGCAAGGCGGTCCTTTTCCGACCGCCTTGCGAAACGAAAACATAGGCCAACATTGCGGCGGTGCCTTATAGGCACCGCAGTAGGGATTACGATATCCCTTTCCGCCGGTCTTTTCGCGGCGGTCAAACCGCCACAAAAAGAAAGGCGAAAATGGATTCAAGGGCCCATAGCGGGCCCCCCTTCATCCCTGGGCCTTGGACAAGTGCACTGGGGTCACCCATGGTGCCCCCCTACATATCCCTGCACCAAAAGGCAGGCACCGCATGGTGCCTGCCACGTAGTGCAGGGCTATGCAAGTGCCTTCCTATTTGCATTGTGGCGGGGGTTGCTGAACGCATCCCCGCCACAATGCAAAGTATGGGCGATGAGACCGCCACGGTGGCAGTCGCATCGTAATCGGGGTTGCGGGACTGCCGCCTTACAGGCAGGCGGTCCCAGTCCCCGCTATGATGGCGTGCGGACCCAAGTCCGCCCGCCATCATAATGAGGCCCTTAGGGGGTCATTACGATGGCGGGCGGAAGCACAACCGCCGTGCTGGCGGATGCAAAAACCACCAGTTACCGCCGGCACGCAGCAGTCCACACGCCCGCCCAATTACGATGCGAAAAGTAGGCCAAACACCGCCGGCAAGCCAGCAACACCGTCCGCCATCAAAGTGCGCCCGTACACGTAGCGGCGCAGCCCAACTGACACACACCGTCCAACGAAAACACGTCCCGCCCGGCGTATAAATTACGATGCCGCAAACAAACGGCTCCCACGGCTAAGAGATACCGTACGACAAACCGAAGCGGTAACACGGACGCCGAGCACGGACAACGAAGAAGCGGCTCCCCGAGCATGAATCCAGCACTGCAGGCCCTCCCCATGCTCTTGCTGATGCACCACCAAGGACGCAACGTACCGCGGAGACGCAGGTAGGCACACACACAACAAGTGCACGCAAACAGCGCACACAGTGCAAGGGCGGAAAAAGCGGACAACCCCCCACCAGCGCGTGTACACTACACATCCACCATTGCATCAACATATGACACACAGGCCAAATCGTAACATCGCGTAACACATGTGTACACACCACCTGGGACTAGGAACCAACGACCCCGTCACGGCCCCAAAGCGGCGATGACGCCGCCACACATGCGCACAACGCAGAGGCCAACCGCAGCGCCATGCATGCGTCGCACACAGACACAGGGACACAACCAAGCAGCACACACATCAGCCCCACCCCGAACGCACATGACACGTGACAGGCCTGCCACAGACATGTCCCCAACGCCCAATTCACGGACAACACCCAATGCCACACAACCGACGCACACATGTCAGTGAAGTCACGCAACAGCAGGACACACCCCAGTGTAACAAACATGGCGAAGCACACAGCGGCGGCAACACCAACTAGGAGAAGCAGGGCCCCTTCGGGAAGAGGAACGCCAGTACCACACTGAAACACCCATACCACCCTGCACATATGAACAAGCCATATAAAACGGAACACCAAAGAGCCCGGGGACCGACAACAGGTGGCCCAAGAATAACATTCACACACAAGGCCCAACGCAGAGCGGAAAGGCAGCCTGCCGCCCACACAAGGGAGAGCAGACAGCACTGAATGACCTTCCATTCCAACTCCGAAACCACAGCCCTACGAAAGAAGCCGGTGAATACAGCCATTGTCCAAGAAAAGACCAACACAGGCATGCCGAGGAGACCGACCACAGGGCAGATAGCGCATATCACAGAAGCACACAACGGACGGGGAAGAAAGAAGAAAACACTCCCCCATGTCGGCCACATGCAAGTTAATTGGAAGGAGTCACACATCACTGACCTTGAACTGTCTGAGAAGCATGTGGGATGAGGGCCCGTGTCCTCCAAACAAGCCAACAGAACACAAGTCCTGTCTCCCTACGACTACACAGAGCTCACAGCAACCTCGGAGCGTGCACATTGCAGACTGCACACACAGCCGGAGCACGCCACCACAACGCACCGCTGCGAAATGGCAACCGCAACACACCTACCCAACTACGCCGGACAGCTCAAGCTGTACAAAACCAACCTGATACATATATTGGGATGCGATCTCCTGTCCCTGCTGAACGTAAGTTACCGACTGACTTACCGCATCACATTGTTCAGCTGCGTCATGCCCGTCTTCTACTGTCGGAGGTGTCCCTACCAGCATCCCGTGGAGATATGCCTCTCCAACCCGGCATGTCTAAAGGCGGACCTGCTACCACTACTCCTCCCTCTGGACGCACACGACAGGGCCTGCTCTGCCTATGGGGGCATGGCGTATGTGGCCAACATCGCACCCGCACTGAAATGGGACCACTGTGCCTCCACACGACGGATCATCGAGAACAGCTACATCGAATGTCACCCAGCATGCCCCATCATGGTCCTCCAAGGGACAACTTACGAACAACACCTTGACAGCCACCATCCGCTACATTGGCTGGCAAACATGTACACCACCAATGACATGGAAGCCCTGCTGGACGGCATCGCATACCTGACAACCTGTAAATTCATCGGACCACAACGCAGGTTCCCCGATTGAGCTATGATGTCCAACCCCGCACCCATGCTTAGCTTCCGCACGGACTGGCCAGTCACCACCACAACAGCCATACCAAACGACCGGCAACTGTTACCACACCATCAACGACATCGCCATGACATCGGATATGACCGGGACATGCACACTGTTCCCCATCACATCCAGGAACACCGCATGCATCGTGGGAGGCAGTGGCATGGGCTCTGTGTATTGCACCCACATGGACGGAACTGCACGAACAACCAGGACACGACATGGATCCAGCGCCCATGGACACACACACCGCTCAGTGGACATGAATAGGTCGCCTGGAGTCTGTGGGTGCTGCACCCCTCCCACCCCCGCCCGGGAATCCCATACCAGGACCTTTGCATGGACGACAAGTGCATACAACAACAACACGACCCCAGTGACTGTGACATGTCCAGTAACCACCACATTGCAACAACAAGTGGCACGCCGCTGCATGCACGCAAGCACATGCCCTGATGTCATCTCACATGCACGCGTGCATGAGGAACAACCGCAGCAAACCTGTCACATGGAACTGAGATGGACTGTGCCCATGATGCCAAGCGGTCTGGTAGGCTACATGTATACCGTCTGTGTCAAAGTCCGCAGCTCCGCAGCTATACGTAAATGTACATTAGCACAGCCTTGGCCAAGCAGATGTAACTCTGAAGCCCACATCCCACATGCAACAGCCAATCACATGTAACCCCACACCCTATCCCATTTGCAATCATGCTCAGTATATCCTCAACATGTATTCCGCTGCCAGTAGTGTCCACTATACTGCATCACAGAGGACAGAAGACTCAATATAATGTTTGAAACCAAAACTGTCTCCGCTGACTCATTTCACAAGTACGAATGAGAGAGGATGAGAGTATGTGAAGTACACGGCAGTCGTGACATGACCATGTAGTCCACTGGTATTGGATGTCAACGCAAATGAGTAGCACAACTGTGGAAGACACACATGTGTCGTGTGAAGTCGTATGGACGCAGTGCTCAGGTGGGTGGGTGTGACGGGTAGATGCGCACATGCCAAGTTGGAGCACGCCGTGTTGGGAGGGGTCATGAACAGTACACCACCGCTTCCCTGGGCATTGTGAGAGGACACCTGTCGGGGGGGAGTGAACACGTGTGTGCACAGCAGCCGGGCACACGTACAAAGCGGTACCAGGCGCACCTCAGCCCACCCTCTGTGGACAAGCTGGATCCTGTTGTGCGCCCGCCATGCCCCTTGACAAGGCACACACAGCCCCAGTCGACCAGGTGTAACCCCAACATAGTCAATCCGCACAGGCGATACAGGGCACGGGATGGCAGTGGAGCATGGTGTGTGAGAGGTCTCCTCGCGCTCCTCCTGGTCATATCACGCAGGCAATAGAACCTCAACGTCTACATGGCACAAGTCAAATGGAAGTGTAGGGGGGACGCACCACAGCACGAGCAGCACTGACGTCACGGGAGGTGGCTCGCACCATCCCATCCATTGCCCATTTTACCAACCACGCCACATGCCATTGCGACTAAGTGCAAGCGCGTGCGCCACCACCCCCGAGCCCTCCCCAGAGAGGCCAAAGAGTGAATGTGTGGGCCATCAGTCACAGACGGACGCGGCATGGCCGCAAGGGCAGCCACAGCCACTGGGTGTCGCAGGTGGCGGATCCGGAAGGCGAAGACTGTGATGCATAGTCCATGCAGGCCGGGTCTCCATTTGGGGCACCACGCAGGTGGACGGCGTCCCGCAACACATCATACCCTGAGACAGCCCACTCGTGCAACTGGACCCACACATACACTCCTTGCCCTCTCTGGTGCGAGCTTGGGGCTGCCTGTGCAAGCGCTAGCCTCGCAGGTGCACATGCATATTGGGGGAGCGAGGGGAGGACATGAGGGCTGTGGCGAAGATGACTGTATCACTGTCAGTGAGTACAAGGGATGACCCAGATGTGGAAAGGAAGAGACGTGTCCCGTGTGTACTGCAACTAGTCGCCAATCCAACTACCCCCATGTCCGGAATGTAAGCCCGCACCTAGGCCCGCCCATCCGCCACATCGAATATACCACCAGCACGACAACCTTCCCATTCGAAACACTGACTGGGGGTGGCGACCAGTGAACAATCATGTGTAGCCTACCCACGCGTACATGTGGGCCCTCCATGATCCATGTCACCTGCGGCAAAGTCATGACATGCGCAATGAGGGAAGTGAGGAGAGCTGTCCGCCCCACGCACAGAAGGTGCATCAGCTCCACAGACCCAGCAGCGAGTCCAGCAGGTGTCACGTGCAGGGGCAGCTGTGCCCGGTGTGAAGGCACATGCATATAGACAGCACATCGACCAATGTGTAGTCTGCCCACATCTACAGTCCATCATCATGCGGAATTAGGAATTGAACACAGGGCAACACATCTTAGTGGGTGCACCCACCGTGACCAACAATGCGCAATCATCGACGTACCCGCCCTGTGCATGGCCCCCCACCCAACGGAGGCACATCCAGTGCCACCATCCCACACACACAAGCCTTCCACGGAACATGCTGTGTCCAATGGTCAGTACAGAGTCAGCGCCCATCTGGTGGATCCTGAACAGGAGACACATGCACACACATGCCAGCTCCCACTATGTACGTCTGCCACCTGGCACGTGCAATGTAACCTCTCACCTGTGACGTGTGACTGCAAGCACACAGCCGTCTTGGCATGGGGCTGTCAATGTGGACACCTGTCAATGTTTCGGGAGGTGTGATCCGTACAGTGCTGTACATAGGGTGCAGTGCTGTCTCATATCCCCTCGTGCCACAGGTCCCACTTGTTTTGGCCGCTCAGCCTGTGCCCACATCGTCGTCGTCGTGTGCCATACTCATCCAGCCTCGGAAGCAGTTCCATGCTCAGCAGACATTCATGTTGCCGTGGTGTTGCCGCTTGACGAATATGCAGTCAGTCCCCATCAGCACGCCCCGCAAGTCATTGGGGCCTAGATCCCCATGTGCATGCACATGGCAGTGGTATGTCTCACTAGCCATTGCCATTGTTGGGAGACCTGTGTAAGTGTATTGTGGCCGTGCCGTCCCAGCTTGACAGCTGGGCTGTGGCTCATGTGCTTGCTCAGTCATGTCAGTGATGTGTATGCGAAATTGCTATGTGTTGTGTTGCTTTGACATGTGTCCACTGCCATTTTCCCTAGGCGGAGACCGAACATTGACCGCCCATACCAATTGCTGGCGGACATGGACGATACAGAGGTCATTAGGAAGTTTCGGCTGGACAGGCCAACCCTGCATCGACTGTGTGCCATGTTGGAACCCCATCTCCGTCCCCGCAGGGTGTATCCGACAGCTGTCACCCCCACGGCTAAGGTGATGGCCGCCATGCATTTCTTCGCCACTGGGTCATTCCAGCACACAGTGGGCAGTGGAGGAGGGATGTCCCAGCCCATGTTCAGCAAGGTGCTGAGGGATGTACTGGCAGCCATGATGCTGTACCGAAACAGGTACATCCGCTTCCCCAGGGCTCGTGAATTGGCGGCAGTGAAGGGTGCATTCTATGCCCTTGGCAGAATCCCACACGTCGTTGGAGCCATTGACTGCACACATGTTGGCCTTGTTCCACCACAGGCCACTGAGCACCTGTACCGCAACAGGAAGCACACGCACTCCCTGAATGTGCAAGTGGTGTGCCTTGCGGACATGGTGATCACCCACGTGTGTGCAAAGTTCCCAGGCTCGGCCCATGACGCACACATAATGCGCAACAGCATCTTGCCACGACTGATGTCCAATCTGCAACAGGATCGTGGCTGTATTGTCGGTGAGTATGTGGAGTGGTGTAGCGTGCTGGTTGTGCGATGCTGTCCCCTGTCCAGTTGGAATAGCAACGGTTCTCTGTGTCCCTCACACCCAGGTGACTCTGCGTACCCGAATGGGGCATGGCTGCTCAGTCCATTGAGGAATCCTTGCACCCCAGCAGACGATCTCTACAATGAGGCACATGGGAGGACCAGACGTGTGGTCGAGCGTACCTTTGGCCTCCTCAAGTCCAGGTTCAGGTGCCTGGACCGCACCGAGGGTGCGCTGGCGTACTCCCCACAGAAGGTGTGCCAGATAGTGGTGGCGTGCTGCATGCTGCACAATCTGGCCATTCGGAAGCAGATCCCCCTCATCGTGGATGACGGAGATCAACCAGGGCCCCAGCCCGCAGACCAGGACAGCTCGAGTGAGGAGGACAGCGGAGAGGAGGAAGCTGGTAATGTGCGGCAGCAGCTCATCGCCCACTACTTCACTTGACGGTGAGTGTCCATGTACGACGGCTGATGTGGCTGTATCTGTGCAGGTGTGTGTGTGCTGTGTCAGGGTGGCCGTTTGTTCACTGCGTGCTGTGTGTCAACGCTCCATGGCCAGGGTAGTATGCCACTGTTGGTGGCTGTGGCATTGTGCCCTATTGCTCTGTGCGATGTGTGTACATTGTTTGTAGTTGTTGACATGTACTGTGTGATGGGTGTGTGACACACTCATTGAATGTGCTCCTGTTCTGTCTCCCACCCCTAGGTCCCTACAGGCCCTCCGGATTCCATTGCCATGCCACGCATCAGGTGCCTTTCCGCCCAAGGTGGCCGTTGTATTCCGTACAAATAAAACACAGGGCACAAACAGCAGTTTGTGTAAGAGGTGCATTTATTTCAAACTGTGACATGTGATTGTGTGTAAGGTGATGACAAAAGTGGTGCGTGCAGTGACAATGAGCTGTCGGTCATGGCTGCGTGATGCTCAGGGTGTACCCACTGGTTCTATGTCCATAGTCCAACACACACATGCCATCCAGATGGCTGTGTGGAGTGGGATCGTAGTCCAAGTCAATGCAGTGGGTGGTCAAGGAAGGCTGGCTGGCTGCCTCACTTGGTCTGGAGCGTGCGAAGTCCTCCCGGGAGATCTGTTTCCACTTCGGACGGCCCCTTCCACGTTTGCGAGGGGGGGTGCCTGCTTGCGACATGCTGGTGGTTGAGGTGTGCTCATTGGCTGTGGACGCAGGGGAACTGGACACTGCTGCTCGACCCTGCGCCCCGGCAGGTGGTGGCGGAGGGGAGCTGCTGTCCCTGGCTGTGACCTCACCGCCACCACCAGCTGGCCCATGAGGTCCACGAGTTGGCCCATACGGGCGTCCATGGACCTCAGCACCCCCAGCACCTCCCGCGTGTCTGAAGCAGACCTGACCCATTGTTCTTGGGCCTCTTCATAGGCCCCAAGGACTCTGGCCATTTGAGGCAGGGCATGGCTCCCAGGGGAGACTTGCGTTTCCCTGACCCTGCTCCTCCTACCAGTACTGCTGCCACCGGCCTGCCCACTAGCCACATTGCTCACCACGGTCCTCGCTGTGGCTCCCAGGGTGGATCCAGTCGGCCGGGCCACCACCTGCGCTGGGGCTGGTGCCAGCGAAGACGTGGTGGTGGTGGCGGCGGTGGTGGTCGGTGCGGCGATGGTGGCGGTTGCGGCAATGGTAGTGGCCGCAATGACCGTGGGTGTGGCCGCAATGACCGTGGGTGTGGCCGCAACGACAGTGGCAGCAGGGGGCTGGGAATGTTCAGCAGCCCTGGATGATGGGTTGGTGGGTAGGAGGGGTCCTGGGGAGCGGCTGGGCCCTGCCACACCAGATGGGCCTGCTTGGTGGTCCGTGTCCGAAGAGGAGGACAGATCCTCCACATCCGTGTGTCCTCGTTGGGGGCTTGTAGGCTGGCTGTGCTGGCTGCTGTCTCCATCCCCAGCATCCAGCAGTTCGTCACCTGTGGAGAGAATGAGATTTGTTATTGTGTTGCACCTGGCGAAGTATGTATTTGTCGTCTGACATTAACAGTTCGTGCAATCTCGTACATGGGTTTCCCGGAGGCGTGTGTGTGGCTGTAGCATTTGTAGTTGTGTGTGCTTGACAATGGGACTGTGTGCTGTGCACATGTGGCATGGGACGGATTGGCCATGCCGATGGGTGTGTT
Source organism: Calotriton arnoldi (assembly GCA_963921515.1). Taxonomy (NCBI): domain Eukaryota; kingdom Metazoa; phylum Chordata; class Amphibia; order Caudata; family Salamandridae; genus Calotriton; species Calotriton arnoldi. Next base: position 846,742 of record CAWUFW010005453.1, read on the forward strand.
GCTGTGCCCCTACTTATTGTGACTCTGGTGTATGCGGGCTCCTGGCCCATCCTGGGTCTGGTTTGTACTTTGCTTTTGGTGTTCAGATGGGACGCTTAGGAACGCATATGGCAACATGGGGGCCATGCCCCAGATTCACATTTGGGATGGAATATGCTTTTGGGGTACATGCTGTGAGCCATGGGTGCCGAACGTGACATGTGTTGTGGCAGCATGACAGTGCATGGTCTGAGGTGTGTGCATGCCTGACATGGCCTGCATATTTGCTGTCTGTTGTGATTACTGGACATGGCATGGGACGCATCGTTATGAGTGAGTGATGGTTGTGTGCCAGCCAACGTATTGCAGTTGTCCCATCTCCTTGGTGTGCGTGCTGCCCTGTGCCATGTGCATCACTGCAGTGCTCGGGGGGGGGGTGTGGCCCATGTTGTGTGTTGTTGCTCACAGTGTATCGTGCGCTTCATTGACTTCTGGCACATGGTTGGTCATGGGCATGTATCTTAGCGTGACTGCTGTATGTGTGGCAGCTGTGCAGATGACATGCCTTTCATGTGACTGGGGCTGACGGATGGGATGGATGGTATGTTGTATGTGCATGGTGTGTCTGTGTGTTTGATGGGTTCAGTGGTGTTCGTGTGCATTTATGTTGTTCCGCTCTGTTGCGTCTAGTGTTGTTTGTCTTACATAGGCGTAGTTGTGGGGTGTGTGGTTGACAGGCAGTAGGGGCTACATGGACAGGACTTCAATGGTGTTTCGGTTGTGTGTGATGGGTTGCACAGTGGCTGCTGTGTGGTACTATATTCAGTGTGGCTTGTGCATGCAGACGTGGCTCCTTGGGTGTTGCTGTGTTTGTGATGGGTCATGTGGGGTGTGAGTCTGTGGTTCATGTCCGTGTGCACATTGTTCACTTGTTCGTGACGGTGGGCGGTGCTGCGTGTTCGTCTGCTACGTGACATGTCCCATGTGTTGGTCGTGTTACGGTCCTCATGCCTCCAGTAATCCAGCCCTGTCCAGTTTCCCACCTGCAGGTTGTTCGGGCGTGCACTGTACTGGATGCCACATGGTTCTAAGCGGGGGTGCTCCATGTTGCAGGTCTGTGGGGGTGGGGGTGTGTTGTGGGTCGTGGTGGTGGCTGGACACCCACTGACACCGATTGCTGTGGACCGTGATGTCTACCTTTCGGCTGTCGTTGTGCACTGCGGTGGCTGACACGTGGCTGTGGGGTGTGGGGGATGCTCCTCCTTGCTGTGCTGTGGGACTAGGGGCCTGGTGTGTTTTGTACTTGGGCTGTCCACCCTCCCACCCACTGCACTTTGTGTTCCTGACACTTACCTGTTACTTGTCGGTTAGTGCAGCTATGGCGGACACATGGGTGTGGTGGGTGCTCGTTGTGGCGCTTCTGGCATATTTGGGGACCTGTTTGTGGTTACGTGGCTGGCTGAGTGTACACATGTCCCCACGCATCTTACAGTTGTTCGGTTTGGGCTGTGTGTGGTGGTGTCTGTTGCATGTGTGTGTGATGTGTTGTGTATTGTGTGCTGGACATGGGGGTGTTTGTCCCTGGGAGCTGTGGCATGGTGGTAGTGCATGTGAGAACATAGCGGTGTGCTGGTATACATTAGTTTGTACTTACCAGCCTCCACTCCCCCTGCTAATCCGGCGAGGATCTCGGGATGTATGATGACTCGCACCTTCTCCTCCCACGCTTTGAAGGTCTTGAAGAGCGCGGGATTCCCTCCGCCAGTGACGGCAGCCAGCTCTCTGTTCTAGCTCTCCTTCTTCTTGACCAGGCTCTTGACGTCATTCCACCGTTTGTTTATTTCGACTCTGTTCCTGGGCAGGGTCCCGACTGCATTGACCTGGTCTACGATCCGGTTCCACATTCTCTTTCTGGTGGCTAGTGGTGTGTGCTGGACCAGGTTCCCATAGATTTGTGGGTGCACCTTGATGATCTCGTCGACCATGACCGTCAGCTCCATGGGCGTGAACTTGGGCATTCTTTGTGGTGCCATGGTGTTTGTGGTGCTGGTGCGGTGTGTGTTGTGTAATGTGCAGGGGGTTTGTGGTGCCGGTGTTTGGTGGTGGTGGTGGTGGTGGTGGTGGTGGTGGTTGTGATGTGTGCGTTTCTGTGGTGTGCTGCTGTCCTTGCTGTGTCACTGTGTCCTGTCCTCTCCTCTCTAGTTTGCAATGTTGCAAGGGGTTGTGGTCTGTGGGAGTGCTGCTTTTGTACTTACCTATGTGGGTGTGTCCTCATGGTCTGTTGTTTTCAGGTGTGTTGTGTCTGGGGTTCTGGCCTTTGTAGTTTTTGTTTGTCCAGGGGGGGTGTTTTCGGGATGTGCACTGTGCTTGTGTATTTGTGCGTGCCTTGCTGTGTGGACTTGTTGGCCATGTTGTGTGCGATTGTTTTTGTCAGCGGATGGTTTCTGTGCAGGGACGTGGGCGCCATGGCTTCTGCCGTGTCGATTCTCATCGGCGTTGTTTGCGCTGGCGGGCGGTATATTTGTAGTTTTCCCGCGCTCATGGCGGTGCGATCGTAATCTCACGTGCGGTGTGTCGGCCGTGAGGGCGGGCGGTTTTGTGTTGTTGTGCGTGTTTCCGTCCGTGGCGGGCGGTTTGACTCCGACTCGGACGATGGCGGGCGGTATCTTGTGTGATTTTTCCGCCGATGGCGGTTTTCGGTTTGTGTAATCGTAATGGCGTGGTCGGTGTTCAGACGGTGTGTGCGGGCGGATTTTTGCCGCTTCCATGCCTGGCGGATTTTTTTACGCCGGGTATCGTAATGGGCCCCTTAGTTCTTATGTCCAACACAAATACACACATATGTCTTCCTTCGAATGAATGTAATTTCCACTCAATTCATAAATTCTAGGCAGATTTTGGAGTATTGATTTCCATAATTGATGTTTAAATTTGTAAATCCTTTAGCATCACATATATATTTCACTCCAGATGTACGAACATTTCTTCATCATTACACAAAAATGGTTATTATTAATTAATTAATAATTAGCTGTTAATTTTATTAATTAATTAATTGGTAAATATGTTAATTGTGTCATTTTTTTAGGAGCGGGTTGTGGGTTTATAGGGGAAAAAAATGACACAATTAACACATTTACCAATTAATTAATTAATAAAAATTAACAGCTAATTATTAATTAATTAATAATAAATTAATTCCCACAATTAACACTATAAAATAAAAATTAAATAAATACTAATAAATAAAAATTAAGATTTAATTTATTATAATTAACTTACTTCCCACCCTATTCCTCTATTAACCCACAACTGGCTACGGAACTAAAACGCAAAATTAATTTAAAATAAAATTAATAACTACTAAAAAATTAACACATATATTAAAAAACAAAAGCAATACTTAGACAAAAAGAGCACATACATTTAAAATACATACTAAAATACATAACACTAATCAAAAAAACGATATTTTTAACAGCTATATTTTTGCAAACAATATTAATGACTTCGATATTTTAAAAAACGATATTTCTTACCTAAAACTCGATATTCTTGACCATGATATTCTTGAGGTCGATATTTCTGTGACTCGATATTTCACAGTCGATATTAGTGCAAGTCGACATTTCCAACTCGATATTCTGACTCTTTACCATTTGAGAACTTCCTCCAACACCTCATAATTTTTTTGAGTTGCCTCTGGCAAATTAAAACTCTTAATTTCTACCTCAAGAGTCTCAATCTCATTGAGGATAGAAGCCCTTTTCCTTTCTGCATGCTTAATCAAGATATTCATCATGCTGTATGAAGAATTGTGTAACAGTTCTTCCCAGTCTAACAAGAGATCTTCGCTTAGATCATCAAATGAAGGAAATATGATGATCCTTAAACCTCTGGGTATTTGCTTCATCTCTATGTATTTCTTTAATATGGTGGCATCCCACCAACGAGATGCCTCTTGTTTCCGTAATCTTTCTAAGCGTATTAATTTAGTCTTGAGTCCCTCTTTGTAATCTTTAGTAATTGAAGTATTGGTAGTATTTTTATCTTGGAATAATTGTGTAATTTCACCTAATAAGTGATATCTTATTGCTTGGGAATCATGTCCAAGGTCTGTTCTATCTTTTTCAGTCTTACATTTTTTTTCCATTGTGGTCATGGTTGTTTGTTGTTGATTTTCAGAGATTGATATGACTATATAAATATTTATTTCATGTACTTTTTAAATTTCACAGCGTTGAAAAAGTCCTCAAAAGACAAAACATGTGTCAGCTGTATTCATCTTTTGACTACAACTCAGATTGTTTTACTTTGGAAATTAAAGTATTTGAAACTTCAGACCCAAAAGGTGTCTCGTATTTGGACTCTGATCAATGCAGGAATAAGTTGCGGTTTCTTTGCGGACAAACATTTGGACCTTTCGGGTTGACGGACCAAGATCTCAAATTATGTGGTGCTTTGGACATAATATTACATATTGTGTATCAGATGGTTTCTTCTGATATTGGTTAACACTAGGTGGGCGGCATAGTGTGATTTGTCCTTGTACAGCACACATTTCCCTTTTACTTTCTTCCTCTACTCACTCTGAATTTGTGATGTGCGAGTTTAACTAATTGACCACTGCCACCCATTTTTGTGTATAGAACGTATTGTGGTTTTTATTGCACTCCTCTCAGTAAGGGATTTGATTGTAACATTGACATATCTATTACTTATATCATGGCTACATTTAATGATGACAGAAACAGACTGTTGGAAGAATTATTCCAAGATAAAAATACTACCAATACTTCAATTACTAAAGATTACAAAGAGGGACTCAAGACTAAATTAATACGCTTAGAAAGATTACGGAAACAAGAGGCATCTCGTTGGTGGGATGCCACCATATTAAAGAAATACATAGAGATGAAGCAAGTACCCAGAGGTTTAAGGATCATCATATTTCCTTCATTTGATGATCTAAGCGAAGATCTCTTGTTAGACTGGGAAGAACTGTTACACAATTCTTCATACAGCATGATGAATATCTTGATTAAGCATGCAGAAAGGAAAAGGGCTTCTATCCTCAATGAGATTGAGACTCTTGAGGTAGAAATTAAGAGTTTTAATTTGCCAGAGGCAACTCAAAAAAATTATGAGGTGTTGGAGGAAGTTCTCAAATGGTAAAGAGTCAGAATATCGAGTTGGAAATGTCGACTTGCACTAATATCGACTGTGAAATATCGAGACACAGAAATATCGACCTCAAGAATATCATGGTCAAGAATATCGAGTTTTAGGTAAGAAATATCGTTTTTTAAAATATCGAAGTCATTAATATCGTTTGCAAAAATATAGCTGTTAAAAATATCGTTTTTTTGATTAGTGTTATGTATGTTAGTATGTATTTTAAATGTATGTGCTCTATTTTTTTGTCTAAGTATTGCTTTTGTTTTTTAATATATGTGTTAATTTTTTAGTAGTTATTAATTTTATTTTAAATTAATTTTGCGTTTTAGTTCCGTAGCCAGTTGTGGGTTAATAGAGGAATAGGGTGGGAAGTAAGTTAATTATAATAAATTAAATCTTAATTTTTATTTATTAGTATTTATTTAATTTTTATTTTATAGTGTTAATTGTGGGAATTAATTTATTATTAATTAATTAATAATTAGCTGTTAATTTTTATTAATTAATTAATTGGTAAATATGTTAATTGTGCCATTTTTTTAGGAGCGGGTTGTGGGTTTATAGGGGAGTAGGGTGGGAAGTGTTTAATTATAATTAAATTATTATTATTTTTTATTAATTAATATGTATTTATTTAATATTTTATAGTGTTAATTGTGGGAATTAATTTATTATTAATTATTCATTAATTGGTTGTTAATTATTATTAATTAATTGTTAATTATGTAGTATCCTAGTTTACTGTCCATGCTTGTCTATGCCATTTTCCACCATATGCTCTCTCATTGGAATGTTACAGTATGATGAGGTATTACGGAATGTTGGGTGTCTGTCAAGAAAAGCCACAGTTGTAATGGGGCTGAGCAGCATGCTGGCTGCTCCTGGTGGGGCTCATCTACATATCTTCAATAAATCATCTTGAACTACATCAATCTGTCTGGACTTGATCACTACATTTTTATGGCGATGATCTGGAAACTTACCCTCGTTCTACGTGCTCAACAAAATAATTCAATGTCAAAGAAGTCATGATTTTTCAAAAGAGGCAACAAGAAACTACAAGCTACGATTTGAACAAGGACTCTGGCACCCTGAGCCCCACCAGTGACCTCCTCACCGGTCGCCCCCAACGTGCGTGTGCCAGATCCCACTTCACACAAGCCTGTCACAGTGAATGGACTGTCCAAGCTCCACTCAAGAACAGTGCTACTCTATGGATGGTCTGTCTTCAAGCGTCTTTCAAGATCAAAGCAATCCTTGCGCGTTTTATTCAACCTCATGTGACCACATCGTCTGTCTCTGTGTCATGTGTCTACATCAATATTAACTGTGCCTTCAAGAGAAGTAAGCTTTATCATTTTAGACTTTTTACTTGTCATTTCTATTTTTAATGCTGCGCAGTTTGTGATTTTTAAGGACATTTGGAGCGTCTGGCATTGTGCAACCTTAAAAGCTACCCATGTTGTGTGTGGCATCTATTTTTCAGTCATCATTGTGTGGAGTTTCACAGAGGAGCGACTAGTGCCCCGCTGTTGCTAACCTACCTACGTGCACTCTAGCACACGCCACGTGTTACCGTGTCCGAGGCCACACAAGAACGGTGTGGTCTTACATGTGACTCTGTTCCAGTTTATTCTTAAGACGCTTAACTTTCAACTCCCTAGGAACTGCTAACCACTTTACTTTCAAGACCGGCAGACCTTCAGACATCTGTCTACCATGGTGTGAACTTGACATCAACAGAGTCTGGTATGTGAGCCAGCTCTTTATAGAAAGACTGGGAATGTTTATAATGCTTCATTGTCCGTGTATGACAGCGTACTTAAGCGACTGTTATTACCTGCAACATGCTCTGGCACATACCTAAAGGACAACCCCTACTGCTGGTGAGTCAGTTTACTTGGAATGAACTGTTTTGCTGCTGGCTATTCTCTGTTTGTGCGCTACTTGTACCAACCTCCGGTTCAAAAGTCTTAAGCGAATGCCATCTATTGAAGCTGCTCGTGTACTCTAACTGGCTCTACTGAAGAGGTTTGTCTTCTCTTTGTTGCGAACCATGATGTGTGATGTGAGGCAGTTTTCGTCTCTTATTGTTTGGGGTCCTTTGAGCCTTTCTGCCAGCAGTGCCAGTTCATCCGTTTTGTTACTTTCAAATAACGGAGGCACAAGTAATTGTCAGCACGCGCACCCCTACCTGCCTCCTGCTGCCTTCCATGGTTTCTCTGTGACGTTATTCTTCTTTGCGCCACAGCCTGTTGCTGTACAACGTTGGGGAGCACGCCTTTACCGCAAGCCATCCGGCGCGGCCGTGACAACGTGCCGCCATCTTGTTCTTGGAAGTACCACCGGAGCACATAAATCTCGAAGTGTTCAGTGTATACTACATCCTGCAGTGCTGCTCGTTATTGCCAGCCGAATTGCTTTTACTCGCAACACGTTTTCAATAAAGTTTACAGCTTCCAAGATGTGACCGGTGACGCTGTTGGATCAAAGTGAGGTCTTCAATTTTCATGTGGATTATGGAGGTACTGTTTCAAGTTTCTACTAAGGGGTCGATTCCGATCTCGGCCGGTAGGGCACCGAATCGGATTCGGCAGAACCGGATCCGATTCGGAGCCCTTTTTCCCGACCGATTCGTACGTGCGTCCGGGCGAACGAGTACGATGCGAGCGCGTGCGAATTCGCCGACCGACTCGTTCGCGGGTCCCAACCGCTCCGACCGACTCGCACGGATGCGCCTCGCACCGCGCAATGCAGACGTTCCCTGGCCGGGCAAGTACGATGCGCGCCTCGAGCAGTCCGACCGACTCGCGCAGTCCGGCTCCAAAAAGCAGTCGGAGCCGCACTTTGGGGGTCCGTGTCGGACCCCCCTGTACGCGTAGCCGCGCGAGTCGCACACAGGGGGGACCCATGGGTCCCCCCTACTTGTGCATGTACGGCGCGAGTCGCTTCGACGCGTAGCCGCTGTAGGGGGCGCCCTTGTTCGCCTCGCACCCATTGAGTCAATGCGAGCCCGCGTACGCGTTGTATGACCGGCTCCCATTGACTTCAATGGGAGTCCGACCGAATCGAGTCCGATGGCATACGTACGCATCGTACTCGTTCGGTCGGGCTGCTAGGGTCCAATTCGGTCGGAAATCTCTCCGGGTCCGGCTCGGTCGGAGAGATTTCCTGCCCGAATCGGAATCGGCCCCTAAGTTGTCCTTAGTGCAGGGGCCCGAGGTGCTTCACATGCTGGCTTCTTCAGTCAACTCGAGTGAGACTTCGCTCACTGGTGGTATTACAAGACATTCTTGGTTGTTCATGATGAAGCGAAATGTTAATGTATTTTGCAATTTTAGCCTGTTTTACCATATGCTTCTATGTTTGGGCTTATTGTACATTTTATGATGTTACTGTTTCAGGTATGTTTGGGCTTATTGTACATTTACGATTTACATGCATGACTGCAGTTTTCGCTAGTAGGGATTTCAATGGGTTTTAGTCCCATTTGCTCTATGTACATTTGCCCATTTGTACTACTCACTGTTTCAAATCTATTTTTAAGTATATTACATGGGTTCTTACCCTTATACGTTACCTTACCTTGGCTATCCTCACTTTTGGGGTATGTCTTAGGTTCCTGTTCAATTTTCTATCATACTATTACTTCACACAGTGTGTGTAGTATGGGATTTATTTCCAGTACGGTGCACATCAAGTGACCTCTACACGAGGTTGTCCAGGTTGTCCTTATACGGGCGTCAAGTGACCTCTACACAAGGTTGTCCAGGTTGTCCTACACGGACGTCAAGTGACCTCTACACGAGATTGTCCAGGTTGTTCTTACACATTCTATTATATTTTTAACTCACACAGTGTGTGTCATATGGGTTTTAGTTCCTTTATTACAGTGCACAACATGTTACCTCTTTACGAGGTTGTCTCTACAAAGGTAATCCCACTCTCAATTGTTCTTTACTTTTTTTTACATTAAGCCTTATTGCTTTAAAATGTCGATTTTCCATTACTATGTTGTGTACAGGGAAGTAGGAGTGATGTTATTGTATTCATTCATTCTTTCTTCACCCTGTTTTTAATAAGCCTTATTGCTTTACATTGTCGATTTTTCCATTGCTATGTTGTTTACAGGGAAGTATGAGTGATGTTGGTGTATTCATTCATTCTCTTCTCTGTTTTCTTTATTTCTCATGCTGTGCTTTGCCTCCTGTCATGCCTGCCTGGCCAGTGGGTGTGTCTGGAGGTAGGGATCGGTGCTTTCAGGTTCTTCCTTTGTTTTCTATCTTATTTGTTGTGTTATGGAAGAAAAGGAGATATGTAGTATCCTAGTTTACTGTCCATGCTTGTCTATGCCATTTTCCACCATATGCTCTCCCATTAGAATGTTACAGTATGATGAGGTATTACGAATGTTGGGTGTCTGTCAAGAAAAGCCACAGTTGTGATGGGGCTGAGCAGCATGCTGGCTGCTCCTGGTGGGGCTCATCTACATATCTTCAATAAATCATCTTGAACTACATCAATCTGTCTGGACTTGATCACTACATTATGTTAATTGTGTAATTTTTTTAGGAGCGGGTTGTGGGTTGATAGGGGAGTAGCGTGGGAAGTAATTTAATTTTAATATATTTCTTAATATTTTTTATATAATATTTATTTAATTGTACTTTATAGTGTTAATTGTGGGAATTTATTTATTAATAATTATTTATAATTTGCTTGTTAATTGTTATTAATTAATTAATTATTTGTTAATTAATTATGTTAATTTTGCCATGTTTTTAGAAATGGGTGGTGGGGTTTATAGGGGAATAGGGTGGGAGGTAATTTATTTTTAAATAATTCATTATTTGTTAATTAATGCTAATTAATTAATTAAAATTTAGGTATGGCAATTGTGTAATTAGTTTGATGTGTGAGTTATGGGGTTTATAGTGGTAAATGCTGGGAAGAAAATTTTTGTAAATTAATTAATGATTTATGGTTAATTGATATTAATTTATTATTGTAAAATTAGTTATGGAAATTGTGTAATTATTTTTAGGTGTGTGTTGTGGTGTTTATTGGGGTAGAGGGTGGAAAGTAATTTAGTTTAAAATAATTAATTATTACTTGATCATTAATAGTTATTTATTACTTAAATATTTTTGGTAATTGTTTATTTTTTATTTTGTTTGTGGATTTTGGTTATATAGGCGTAACGTTTGGTTAGTATATTAATTTTAATCTGTTTTAATGTTTTTTTAAATTAATAATATTTGTTTAATTGATAAAGAATTGTGTTAATTATGGAGGTACACTTTTTTTATTTAGATGTGTGTTGTAAATTGTGTGGTGTTATAGGGTAGGTAAAAAAATATTATATTTTTGTAATAATAAATAATGTTTATTACAAAATATTTATTTGTTTTCAAATTATTTTTACATTTTTAGAAAATAATCTTTGTATGTAATTTTTAGATTTATTTAACATTATATTATGTTTCTATGTTTTGTAATTTTTTTATTTTTTATATATGTTTTGTTTTTGGAATTGTTATTATCTTTTATATTGTAGTTGATATTTTGTTTGTTTTTAAATTTAAATTTTCTTCAGTGGGAATAGTAATTTATACCCCTCCGCTACCCAACACTTTCCCTACTGTTGCAGTCACTGGAGTGGGAATAGTAATTTTTTCCCCTCCAATATCCAAAACTTTCCCTACTGTTGCTCTCACTGGAGTGGGAATAGTAATTTCATCCCCTCCGCTATCCAACACTTTCCCTACTGTTGCACTAGCTGGTGTGGGAATAGTAAGTTTTACTCCTCCGCTATCCAATAGATTCCCTACTGTTGCACTCGTTGGAGTGGGAATAGTAATTTTTTCCCCTCCACTATCCAACACTTTCTCTATTGTTGCACTGACTGGAGTGGGAATAGTAATTGTATCCCCTCCGCTAAACAAAACTTTCCCTACTGTTGCACTAGCTGGAGTGGGAATAGTAATTTTTACTCCTTCGCTATCCAACACATTCCCTACTGTTGCACTCGTTGGAGTGGGAATAGTAATTTATACCCCTCCGCTACCCAACACTTTCCCTACTGTTGCAGTCACTGGAGTGGGAATAGTAATTTGTTCCCCTCCAATATCCAAAACTTTCCCTACTGTTGCTCTCACTGGAGTGGGAATAGTAATTTCATCCCCTCCGCTATCCAACACTTTCCCTACTGTTGCACTAGCTGGTGTGGGAATAGTAAGTTTTACTCCTCCGCTATCCAACAGATTCCCTACTGTTGCACTCGTTGGAGTGGGAATAGTAATTGTATCCCCTCCGCTAAACAAAACTTTCCCTACTGTTGCACTAGCTGGAGTGGGAATAGTAATTTTTACTCCTTCGCTATCCAACACATTCCCTACTGTTGCACTCGTTGGAGTGGGAATAGTAATTTTTACCCCTCCGCTATCCAACACTTTCCCTACTATTGTATTCACTGGAGTGGGAATACAAATTTTTACCTCTCCGCTATCCAACACATTCCCTACTGTTGCACTTGTTGGAGTGGGAATAGTAATTTTTACCCCTCCGCTATCCAACACTTTCCCTACTGTTGCACTCGCTGGAGTGGGAATAGTAATTTTTACCCCTTCGCTATCCAACACTTTACCTACTGTTGCACTCATTGGAGTGGGAATAGTAAATTATTCCCCTCCGCTATCCAACACTTTCCCTACTATTGTATTCACTGGAGTGGGAATACTAATTTTTACCTCTCCGCTATCCAACACTTTCCTACTGTTGCACTTGCTGGAGTTGGAATAGTAAATTTTTATCTTTCGCTATCCAACACTTTCCCTACTGTTGCACTCGCTGGAGTGGGAATAGCAATTTTTACCTATCCGCTATCCAACACTTTCCCTACTGTTGCATTTCCTGGAGTGGGAATAGTATTTTTTACCTATCCGCTATCCGAATAGTAATTTATACCCCTTCGCTCTCCAACACTTTCTCTACTGTTGCCCTCAATGTAGTGCAAAATGTAGGTGTTAAAAATATTAAATATTTTAATATTTTAATTTATAATATAATTTCTTTAAATTAATTTTTATGTTACAGGTGTATGTATATATATTTATTTATAATTTTTAATATATTTATAACATTTTAAAATTAATTAAAATTATTATTTATTAATTGTTTTTAAGTAAATATATATTTATCATTTTATATATGTATGTTTAATTTTTTTACATAAAATGTATTACTTATAATTGTTAACATTTACAAATAAATCTAAATAATTTTTTTAAGTTTAATTTATTATTTAATTTGTTTTACATTATTTTTTATACATATAAAAAAACGATATTTTATACATCGATATTTTTTATCACGGTATTTTTGTCTCAATATTTTTGTACTTATCATTATGAAGCTAGGAGGTCGATATTTTTGACAACGATATTTGTCGATATTCTGTCAGTGATCCTTCTCAAATATATCTAAAGGACAAGAAATCCCGCAAACTTAGAAGGGATGCTAATGATTACAGAATTGGCAGGGTATTTACCTTTGCCCAAAAATATGATAATAATCAGGTTAATACCCCTATAGAGAGAACTAACATAGGAGATCTAGCGAGTGGGGTATCCAGTAACGAGTCAGATGTTTCTAGCATTAGAAGTGAGACAAGTGCAGGACAAAGCACCAGCCTAAATACAACTGGTGCCTCCAATCAGACCGCTTCCTCAACCTTTTTAAGGGAGGTGGAAAGATACCGAAAAGGGACAAAGGCCAACTTGAACAAACATACCAATACCTCTAGAAAACGAGAAGGGGCAGAAATAGGTCCTCAAGGAACAAGAAAAGAAGGTGTAACAACCAGATCGAACTCGAGGGCTCAGATGAACTAAGTCTGACAGATAAGGGTACTGATATAGTTGATGTTGTTGTGATTAACGTGGTTGACAATTCACCAACTGATGCTATCTCAATTGTGAATCTCTCCTGCCATGTACTCGATTCTATGCAAATAAAACTCCTTTCTAAAGGGCTTAGGGGCACATTACGATACCCGGCGTAAAAAAATCCGCCAGGCATGGAAGCGGCAAAAATCCGCCCGCACACACCGCCTGAACACCGACCACGCCATTATGAGTACACAAACTGAAAACCGCCATCGGCGGAAAAATCATACAAAATACCGCCCGCCATCGTCCGAGTCGGAGTCAAACCGCCCGCCACGGACGGAAACACGCACGACAACACAAAACCGCCCGCCCACACGGCCGACACACCGCACGTGAAATTACGATCGCACCGCCATGAGCGCGGAAAAACAACAAAAATACCGCCCGCCAGCGCAAACAACGCCGATGAGAATCGACACGGCAGAAGCCATGGCGCCCACGTACCTGCACAGAAACCATCCGCACACAAAACCAATAGCACACAACATGGCCAACAAGTCCACACAGCAAGGCACGCACAAATACACAAGCACAGTACACATCCCGAAAACACCCCCTCGGACAAACAAAAACTACAAAGGCCAGAACCCCAGACACAACACACCTGAAAACAACAGACCATGAGGACACACCCACATAGGTGAGTACAAAAGCAGCACTCCCACAGACCACAACCCCTTGCTACATTGCAAACCAGAGAGGAGAGGAGAGGACACAGTGACACAGCAAGGACAGCAGCACACCACAGAAACGCACACATCACAACCACCACCACCACCACCACCACCACCAAACACCTGCACCACAAACCCCCTGCACATTACACAACACACACCGCACCAGCACCACAAACACCATGGCACCACAAAGGATGCCCAAGTTCACGCCCATGGAGCTGACGGTCATGGTCGACGAGATCATCAAGGTGTACCCACAAATCTATGGGAACATGGTCCAGCACACACCACTAGCCACCAGAAACAGAATGTGGACCCGGATCGTAGACCAGGTCAATGCAGTCGGGACCCTGCCCAGGAACAGAACCGAGATAAACAAACGTTGGAATGACGTCAAGAGCCTGGTCAAGAAGAAGGAGGGCAAAAACAGAGAGCTGGCTGCCGTCACTGGCGGAGGGAATCCCGCGCTCTTTAAGACCTTCAAAGCGTGGGAGGAGAAGGTGCGAGTCGTAATACATCCGGAGATCCTCGCCGGATTAGCAGGGGGAGTGGAGGCTGGTAAGTACAAACTAATGTATACCAGCACACCGCTATGTACTCACATGCGCAACCACCATGCCACAGCTCCCAGGGACAAACACCCCCATGTCCAGCACACAATACACAACACATCACACACACATGCAACAGACACCACCACACACAGCCCAAACCGAACAACTGCAAGATGCGTGGGGACATGTGTACACTAAGCCAGCCACGTAACCACCAACAGGTCCCCAAATATGCCAGAAGCGCCACAACGAGCACCCACCACACCCATGTGTCCGCCACAGCTGCACCAACTGACAAGTAACAGGTAAGTGGCAGGAACACAAAGTGCAGTGGGTCGGAGGAGGGACAGCTGAAGTACAACACCCACCAGGCCCCCACTCCCACAGACCAGCAAGGTGGAGCACTCCCCACACCCATGTGTCAGGCACAGCTGCACCAACCGACAAGTAACAGGTAAGTGGCAGGAACACAAAGTGCAGTGGGTGGGACGGTGGACAGCCCAAGTACAACACACACCAGGCCCCAGTCGCACAGCAAGGAGGAGCATCCCCACACCCCACAGCCACGTGTCAGCCACCGCAGTGCACAACGACAGCCGAAAGGCAGACATCACGGTCCACAGCAATCGGTGTCAGTGGGTGTACAGCCACCCCCACGACCCACTACACCCCCCACCCCCACAGACCTGCAACATGGAGCACCCCCCGCTAAGAGCCATGTGGCATCCAGTACAGTGCACGCACGAACAACTTGCAGGTGGGAAACTGGACAGGGCTGGATTACTGGAGGCATGAGGACCATAACACCACCAACACATGGGACATGTCACGTAGCACACGAACACGCAGCACCGCCCACCGTCACGAACAAGTGAACAATGTGCACACGGACATGAACAGCAGACTCACACCCCACATGACCCATCACAGACATAGCAACACCCAAGGAGCCACGTCTGCATGCACAAGCCACACTGAACATAGTCCCACACGGCAGCCACTGTGCAACTCATCACACACAACCGAAACACCATTGAAGTCCTGTCCATGTAGCCCCTACTGCCTGTCAACCACACACCCCACAACTACGCCTATGTAAGACAAACAACACTAGACGCAACAGAGCGGAACAACAGAAATGCACACGAACACCACTGAACCCATCAAACACACAGACACACCATGCACATACAACATACCATCCATCCCATCCGTCAGCCCCAGTCTCATGAAAGGCATGTCATCCGCACAGCTGCCACACATACAGCAGTCACGCTAAGACACATGCCCATGACCAACCATGTGCCAGAAGTCAATTAAGCGCACGACACACTGTGAGCAACAACACACAACATGGGCCACACCCCCGAGCACTGCAGTGATGCACATGGCACAGGGCAGCACGCACACCAAGGAGATGGGACAACTGCAATACGTTGGCTGGCACACAACTATCACTCACTCATAACGATGCGTCCAATGCCATGTCCAGTAACCACAACAGACAGCAAATATGCAGGGCATGTCAGGCATGCACACACCTCAGACCATGCACTGTCATGCTGCCACAACACATGTCACGTTCGGCACCCATGGCTCACAGCATGTACCCCAAAAGCATATACCCTCCCAAATGCGAATCTGGGGCATGGCCCCCATGTTGCCATATGCGTTCCTAAGCGTTCCATTTGAACCCCAAAAGCATATTCCATCCCAAATGCGAATCTGGGGCATGGCCCCCATGTTGCCATATGCGTTCCTAAGCGTTCCATTTGAACCCCAAAAGCATATTCCCTCCCAAATGCGAATCTGGGGCATGGCCCCCATGTTGCCATATGCGTTCCTAAGCGTTCCATTTGAACTCCAAAAGCAAAGTACAAACCAGACCCAGGATGGGCCAGGAGCCCGCATACACCAGAGTCACAATGAGTAGGGGCAAAGCAACACACCCATCGGCATGGCCAATCCGTCCCATGCCACATGTGCACAGCACACAGTCCCATTGCCTAGCACACACACCTACAGATGCCACAGCCACACACTCGCCTCCGGGAAACCCATGTACGAGATTGCACGAACTGCCAATGTCAGACGACTAATACATACTTCGCCAGGTGCAACACAATAACAAATCTCATTCTCTCCACAGGTGACGAACTGCTGGACGCTGGGGATGGAGACAGCAGCCAGCACAGCCAGCCTACAAGCCCCCAACGAGGACACACGGATCTGGAGGATCTGTCCACCTCTTCGGACACGGACCACCAAGCTGGCCCATCTGGCGTGGCAGGGCCCAGCCGCTCCCCAGGACCCCTCCTACCCACCAACCCATCATCCAGGGATGCTGAACAGTCCCAGTCCCCTGCTGCCACTGTCGTTGCGGCCACACCCACGGTCATTGCGGCCACTACCACTGCCGCAACCGCCACCATCGCCGCACCGACCACCACCGCCTCCACCACCACCACGTCTTCGCTGGCACCAGCCCCAGCGCAGGTGGTGGCCCGGCCGACTGGATCCACCCTGGGAGCCACAGCGAGGACCGTGGTGAGCAATGTGGCTAGTGGGCAGGCCGGTGGCAGCAGGACTGGTAGGAGGAGCAGGGTAAGGGAAACGCCAGCCTCCCCTGGGAGCCATGCCCTGCCTCAAATGGCCAGAGTCCTTGGGGCCTATGAAGAGGCCCAAGGACAATGGGCCAGGTCTGCTACTGACACGCGGGAGGTGCTGGGGGTGCTGAGGTCCATGGACGCCCATATGGGCCAATTCGTGTCCCGTATGGACCAACTCGTGGACCTCATGGGCCAGCTGGTGGTGGCGGTGGGGTCACAGGCAAGGCCAGCAACACCACCTCCGCCACCACCTGCTAGGGCGCAGGCTCGGGCAGCAGTGTCCACTTCCCCTGCGTCCACAGCCAGTGAGCACACCTCACCCACCACCAGCAGGTCGCCACCACACTCCCCCTCCCAAACGTGGAAGGGGCCGTCCGAAGAGGAAACAGATCTCCCGGGAGGACTTCGCACGCTCCAGTCGCAAGTGAGGCAGCCAGCCAGCCTTCCGCCAGCCTTCCTTGACCAGCCACTGCATTGACTTGCTCTATGATCCCACTCCACACAGCCATCTGGATGGCATGTGTGTGTTGGACTATGGACATAGAACCAGTGGGTACACCCTGATCATCACGCAGCCATGACCGACAGCTCATTGTCACTGCACGCACCACTTTTGTCATCACCTTACACACAATCACATGTCACAGTTTGTAATAAATGCACCTTTTTCACTAACTGCTGTTTGTGCCCTGTGTCTTTATTGTACGGAATACAACGGCCACCTTGGGCGGAAAGGCACCTGATGCGTGGCATGGAAATGGAATCCGGAGGGCCTGTAGGGACCTAGGGGTGGGAGACAGAACAGGAGCACATTCAATGAGTGTGTCACACACCCATCACACAGTACATGTCAACAACTACAAGCAATGTACACACATCGCACAGAGCAATAGGGCACAATGCCACAGTCACCAACAGTGGCATACTACCCTGGCCATGGAGCGTTGACACACTGCACGCAGTGCACATACGGCCACCCTGACACAGCACACACACACCTGCATAGATACAGACACATCATCCGTCGTACATGGACACTCACCGTCAAGTGAAGTAGCGGGCGATGAGCTGCTGGCGCACATTCCCAGCTTCCTCCTCTCCGCTGTCCACCTCACTCGAGCTGTCCTGGTCTGCGGGCTGGGGCCCTGGTTGATGTCCGTCATCCACAATGAGGGGGATCTGCTTCCGAATGGCCAGATTGTGCAGCATGCAGCACGCCACCACTATCTGGCACACCTTCTGTGGGGAGTACGCCAGTGCACTCCCGGTGCGGTCCAGGCACCTGAACCTGGACTTGAGGAGGCCAAAGGTACGCTCGACCACACGTCTGGTCCTCCCATGTGCCTCATTGTATCGATCGTCTGCTGGGGTGCGAGGATTCCTCAATGGACTGAGCAGCCATGCCCCATTCGGATACGCAGAGTCACCTGGGTGTGAGGGACACAGAGAACCGTTGCTATTCCAACTGGACAGGGGACAGCATCGCACAACCAGCACGCTACACCACTCCACATACTCACCGACAATACAGCCACGATCCTGTTGCAGATTGGCCATCAGTCGTGGCAAGATGCTGTTGCGCATTATGTGTGCGTCATGGGCCGAGCCTGGAAACTTTGCACACACGTGGGTGATCACCATGTCCGCAAGGCACACCACTTGCACATTCAGGGAGTGCGTGTGCTTCCTGTTGCGGTACAGGTGCTCAGTGGCCTGTGGTGGAACAAGGCCAACATGAGTGCAGTCAATGGCTCCCACGACGTGTGGGATTCTGCCAAGGGCATAGAATGCACCCTTCACTGCCGCCAATTCACGAGCCCTGGGGAATCGGATGTACCTGTTCCGGTACAGCATCATGGCTGCCAGTACATCCCTCAGCACCTTGCTGAACATGGGCTGGGACATCCCTCCTCCACTGCCCACTGTGTGCTGGAATGACCCAGTGGCGAAGAAATGCATGGCGGCCATCACCTTAGCCGTGGGGGTGACAGCAGTCGGATACACCCTGCGGGGACGGAGATGGGGCTCTAACATGGCACACAGTCGATGCAGAGTTGGCCTGTCCAGCCGAAACTTCCTGATTACCTCTGTATCGTCCATGTCCGCCAGCAATTGGTATGGGCGGTCAATGTTCGGTCTCCGCCTGGGTTAAATGGCAGAGGACACATGTCAAAGCAACACGGCACATAGCAATTTCGCATACACATCACTGACATGACTGAGCAAGCACATGGGCCACAGCCCAGCTGTCAAGCTGGGACGGCACGGCCACAATACACTTACACAGGTCTCCCAACAATGGCAATGGCAAGTGAGACATACCACTGCCATGTGCATGCACATGGGGATCTAGGCCCCAATGACTTGCGGGGCGTGCTGATGGGGACTGACTGCATATTCGTCAAGCGGCAACGCCACGGCAACATGAGTGTCTGCTGAGCATGGTACTGCTTCCGAGGCTGGATGAGTATGGCACACGACGACGACGATGTGGGCACGGGCTGAGCGGCCAATACAAGTGGGACCTGTGGCACGAGGGGATATGAGACAGTAGTAGGTGTCAGCACTGCACCCTATGTACAGCACTGTACGGATCACAGCTCCCGAAACATTGACTGGTGTCCACATTGACAGCCCCATGCCAAGACGGCTGTGTGCTTGCAGTCACACGTCACAGGTGAGAGGTTACATTGCACGTGCCAGGTGGCAGTCGTACAAGTGGGAGCTGGCATGTGTGTGCATGTGTCTCCTGTTCAGGATCCACCAGATGGGCGCTGACTCTGTACTGACCATTGGACACAGCATGTTCCGTGGAAGGCTTGTGTGTGTGGGATGGTGGCACTGGATGTGCCTCCGTTGGGTGGGGGGCCATGCACAGGGCGGGTACGTCGATGATTGCGCATTGTTGGTCACGGTGGGTGCACCAGCTAAGATGTGTTGCCCTGTGTTCAATTCCTATGTCCGCATGATGATGGACTGTGGATGTGGGCAGACTACACATTGGTCGATGTGCTGTCTATATGCATGTGCCTTCACACCAGGCACAGCTGCCCCTGCACATGTGACCCCTGCTGGACTCGCTGCTGGGTCTGTGGAGCTGATGCACCTTCTGCGCGTGGGGCGGACAGCTCTCCTCACTTCCCTCATTGCGCATGTCATGTCTTTGCCGCAGGTGACATGGATCATGGAGGGCCCACATGTACGCGTGGGTAGGCTACACATGATTGTTCACTGGTCGCCACCCCCAGTCAGTGTTTCGAATGGGAAGGTTGTCGTGCTGGTGGTATGTTCGATGTGGCGGATGGGTGGGCCTAGGTGCGGGCTTACATTCCGGACATGGGGGGTAGTTGGATTGGCGACTAGTTGCAGTACACACGGGACACGTCTCTTACTTTCCACATCTGGGTCATCCCTTGTACTAACTGACAGTGATACAGTCATCTTCGCCCCAGCCCTCATGTCCTCCCCTCGCCCCCCAATATGCATGCTCACCTGCGAGGCTAGCGCTTGCACAGGCAGCCCCAAGCTCGCACCAGAGAGGGCAAGGAGTGTATGTGTGGGTCCAGTTGCACGAGTGGGCTGTCTCAGGGTATGATGTGTGGCGGGACGCCGTCCACCTGCGTGGTGCCCCAAATGGAGACCCGGCCTGCATGGACTATGCATCACAGTCTTCGCCTTCCGGATCCGCCACCTGCGACACCCAGTGGCTGTGGCTGCCCTTGCGGCCATGCCGCGTCCGTCTGTGGCTGATGGCCCACACATTCACTCTTTGGCCTCTCTGGGGAGGGCTCAGGGGTGGTGGCGCACGCGCTTGCACTTAGTCGCAATGGCATGTGGCGTGGTTGGTATGATGGGCAATGGATGGGATGGTGCGAGCCACCTCCCGTGACGTCAGTGCTGCTCGTGCTGTGGTGCGTCCCCCTACACTTCCATTTGACTTTTTGCCATGCTGGACGTTGAGGTTCTATTGCCTGCGTGATATGACCAGGAGGAGCGCGAGGAGACCTCTCACACACCATGCTCCACTGCCATCCCGTGCCCTGTATCGCCTGTGCGGATTGACTATGTTGGGGTTACACCTGGTCGACTGGGGCTGTGTGTGCCTTGTCAAGGGGCATGGCGGGCGCACAACAGGATCCAGCTTGTCCACAGAGGGTGGGCTGAGGTGCGCCTGGTACCGCTTTGTACGTGTGCCCGGCTGCTGTGCACACACGTGTTCACTCCCCCGACAGGTGTCCTCTCACAATGCCCAGGGAAGCGGTGGTGTACTGTTCATGAGCCCTCCCAACACGGCGTGCTCCAACTTGGCATGTGCGCATCTACCCGTCGCACCCACCCACCTGAGCACTGCGTCCATACGACTTCACACGACACATGTGTGTCTTCCACAGTAGTGCTACTCATTTGCGTTGACATCCAATACCAGTGGACTACATGGTCATGTCACGACTGCCGTGTACTTCACATACTCTCATCCTCTCTCATTCGTACTTGTGAAATGAGTCAGCGGAGACAGTTCTGGTTTCAAACATTATATTGAGTCTTCTGTCCTCTGTGATGCAGTATAGTGGACACTACTGGCAGCGGAATACATGTTGAGGATATACTGAGCATGATTACAAATGGGATAGGGTGTGGGGTTACATCTGCTTGGCCAAGGCTGTGCTAATGTACATTTACGTATAGCTGCGGAGCTGCGGACTTTGACACAGACGGTATACATGTAGCCTACCAGACCGCTCGGCATCATGGGCACAGTCCATCTCAGTTCCATGTGACAGGTTTGCTGCGGTTGTTCCTCATGCACGCGTGCATGTGAGATGACATCAGGGCATGTGCTTGCGTGCATGCAGCGGCGTGCCACTTGTTGTTGCACTGTGGTGGTTACTGGACATGTCACAGTCACTGGGGTCGTGTTGTTGTTGTATGCACTTGTCGTCCATGCAAAGGTCCTGGTATGGGATTCCCGGGGCGGGGGTGGGAGGGGTGCAGCACCCACAGACTCCAGGCGACCTATTCATGTCCACTGAGCGGTGTGTGTGTCCATGTGCGCTGGATCCATGTCGTGTCCTGGTTGTTCGTGCAGTTCCGTCCATGTGGGTGCGATGCACAGAGCCCATGCCACTGCCTCCCACGATGCATGCGGTGTTCCTGGATGTGATGGGGAACAGTGTGCATGTCCCGGTCATATCCGATGTCATGGCGATGTCGTTGATGGTGTGGTTACAGTTGCCGGTCGTTTGGTATGGCTGTTGTGGTGGTGACTGGCCAGTCCGTGCGGAAGCTGAGCATGGGTGCGGGGTTGGACTTCATAGGTCACTCGGGGAACCTGCGTTGTGGTCCGACGTATTTACAGGTTGTCAGGTATGCGATGCCGTCCAGCAGGGCTTCCATGTCATTGGTGGTGTACATGTTTGCCAGCCAATGAAGCGGATGGTGGCTGTCAAGGTGTTGTTCGTAGGTTGTCCCTTGGAGGACCATGATGGGGCATGCTGGGTGACATTCGATGTAGCTGTTCTCGATGATCCGTCGTGTGGAGGCACAGTGGTTCCATTTCAGTGCGCGTGCGATGTTGGCCACATACGCCATGCCCCCATAGGCAGAGCAGGCCCTGTCGTGTGCGTCCAGAGGGAGGAGTAGTGGTAGCAGGTCCGCCTTCAGACATGCCGGGTTGGAGAGGCATATCTCGACGGGATGCTGGTAGGGACACCTCCGACAGTAGAAGACGGGCATGACGCAGCTGAACAATGTGATGCGGTAAGTCAGTCGGTAACTTACGTTCAGCAGGGACAGGAGATCGCATCCCAATGTATGTATCGTGCTGGTTTGGTACAGCTTGAGCTCTTCGGCGTAGTTGGGTAGGTGTGTTGCGGTTGCCATTTCGCAGCGGTTCGTAGAGGTGGCGTGCTCCGGCTGTGTGTGCAGTCTGCAATGTGCACGCTCCGGGGTTGCTGTGAGCTCTGTGTAGTCGTGGGGAGACAGGACTTGTGTTCTGTTGGCTTGTTTGGAGGACACGGGCCCTCTTCCCACATGCTTCTCAGACAGTTCAAGGTCGGTGCTGTGTGACTCCTTCCAATTAACTTGCATGTGGCCGACATGGGGAGTGTTTTCTTCTTTCTTCCCCGTCCGTTGTGTGCTTCTGTGATATGCGCTATCTGCCGTGTGGTCGGTCTCCTCGGCATGCCTGTGTTGGTCTATTCTTGGACAATGGCTGTATTCACCGGCTTCTGTCGTAGGGCTGTGGTTTCGGTGTTGGAATGGAAGGTCATTCAGTGCTGTCTGCTCTCCCTTGTGTGGGCGGCAGGCTGCCTTTCCGCTCTGCGTTGGGCCTTGTGTGTGGATGTAATTCTTGGGCCACCTGTTGTCGGTCCCCGGGTTCTTTGGTGTTCCGTTTCATGTGTCTTGTTCATATGTGCAGGGTGGTATGGGTTTTTCAGTGTGGTACTGGCGTTCCTCTTCCCGAAGGGGCCCTGCTTCTCCTAGTTGGTGTTGCCGCCGCTGTGTGCTTCGCCATGTTTGTTACACTGGGGTGTGTCCTGCTGTTGCGTGACTTCACTGACATGTGTGCGTCGTTTGTGTGGCGTTGGGTGTTGTCCGTGAATTGGGCGTTGGGGACATGTCTGTGGCCGGCCTGTCACGTGTCATGTGCGTTTGGGGTGGGGCTGGTGTGTGTGCTGCTTGGTTGTGTCCCTGTGTCTGTGTGCGACGCATGCATGGCGCTGCGGTTGGCCTCTGCGTTGTGCGCATGTGTGGCGGCGTCATCGGCGCTTTGGGGCCGTGACGGGGTGGTTGGTTCCTAGTCCCAGGTGGTGTGTACACATGTGTTCCGCGATGTTAGGATTTGGCCTGTGTGTCATATGTGGATGCAATGGTGGATGTGTAGTGTGCACGCGCTGGTGGGGGTTGTCCGCTTTTTCCGCCCTTGCACTGTGTGCGCTGTTTGCGTGCACTTGTTGTGTGTGTGCCTACCTGCGTCTCCGCGGTACGTTGCGTCCTTGGTGGTGCATCAGCAGAAGCATGGGAAGGGCCTGCAGTGCTGGATTCATGCCCGGGGTGCCGCTTCTTCGTTGTCCGTGCTCTGCGTCCGTGTTTCCGCCTCTCTTTCACGTGCGGTGTCTCTTTGCCGTGGGAGCCGTTTGTTTGCGGCATCGTAATTTATGCGCCGGGCGGGACGTGTTTCGTCGGACGGTGTGTGTCAGTTGTACTGCGCCGCTACGTGTGCGGGCGCACTTTGATGGCGGACGGTGTTGCTGGCTTGCCGGCGGTGTTTGGCCTGCTTTTCGCATCGTAATTGGGCGGGCGTGTGGACTGCTGCGTGCCGGCGGTAACTGGTGGTTTTTGCATCCGCCAGCACGGCGGTAGTGCTTCCGCCCGCCATCGTAATGGGCCCCTTAGTTTTTGTCTTGCCTCCTGACTGGTTTTCAATCAAATGCACATTTATTCGCAAGTTAAAACTAAAAAACTAAAAAAGTCCTTTGCCCTTAACTCCAAACAGAACATTGATGCGGAAGACAGAATTCATACACCCTGTCATAAAACGACTCGTGTTATTGAGGACATTTAGACATTATTGTCATTAGATGTGGAAGAATTATCTTCGCCCTCTATCACACAGATCCTTTCAGATTTAGACATTCTTGCTGATCTTAGTACAGACAGTGGTCTAAGACCCAAATCTACTTTTTTGCCCACTTTACCGAGTGACAATGCCATTGAGACCTTTTATCAATTGGTTTCCAAGGAACTATATGTATGGGAAGACAAGACCAATCAACATACAAAGTTCAATAGGGATAACCTATTGGTTAGGGAGAGGCATACACTTAAAAACCTTTTATCATTTTCTGATGTAACCATCAAAGAGGCAGACAAGGGAGGCAATGTAGTGGTAATGAACACAGAGGATTACATTCATGAAATAGCTAACCAATTGTCTAATACTACTGCATATAAAAAACTTCTCTCTAACCCCCTAAAACACATCACAAGCACAATAGAGAGGAAACTGAAGCACTGGCGTGATCAATGTTCGATTAATGACTTAGAATTTAGATACATGTTTATACCATCTCCTAGGGCACCATGCATCTATGCTTTCCCAAAAATACACAAACCTGGCATCGTTCTGCCTGGGAAACCCATCATATCTGGGATTGGTTCTCCTACAGAGCACATTTCGGAGTATATTGACATATTTAAACAACCATTAGTTTGTGATCTTCCATCATATATGCGCAACTCCAAGGATTTGCTCAACCAATTGGTTGACTTTAATTGGTCCGAGGAATATTGCTTTGTGACATTGGACATTTGCTCACTATATACTTCCATTCCTAAAGATTTGGGCATTAAAGCTAGTCAATACTACCTATCATCACGAGATGCCACATTATGGGAGCCTACATTAATGCTGATAGAAATGATCACACTAGTATTGGACAACAACGTTTTCTCACATAATGGTATTTGGTTACTCCAATGCCAGGAAGTGGCTATGGGATTGAGATTTTCATCTTCCTTTGCCAACCTTTTAATGGGATGGTTAGAGCGAAATTCCATTTGGAGAGAATGCCCCGAGAGAATGTTCAATCATGTCATCAATTGGGGCGCTATATTGATGATGTTTTAATAATTTGGACAGGGGGTCAGGCCCTCTTGGATGAAGTTTGCACCTTTCTGAATAATAATCAATGTAATATTATATTTACACATGAGTTCAACCAGATTGAGATAACTTTTCTAGACCTCAAACTCTATATTAAGAACCAAAAAATTCTGTCTTCGCTTTACAGAAAATCCATGGCATGCAACTCAATCTTACATGCCTCCTCCTCACATCCAAGGTCACAGGTATTCTCCATACCTCTTGGAGAAATGACCAGTATTAGACGAATCGCAATAAGTTACTTAGGGAGAAATGATGTGTTCGAAAAGACATGAGCGAGGTGCCTGTAATCACACAATATGATAGTCAGAGTCATGTATTCTACAACATCTTACATAAACATTGGCATATACTTAAAGTGGATTCTATTCTCAATAATTACATCTCTGACAAACCTGGGATGATTTAGAAGAGAGGCACGAGTTTAGGTAACATACTTTGCCCTAGCTTTCAAAAACCTAAGAAAACAAAGAACACCTTAGGCTGGATACCTCCATAACCTAGAGGTTTTTTTCAAATGCGGTCATTGTAATATATGCCAATATGCTTTGGACAAAACCAAAAGTTTCCGATATAATACCTCTATGGAATATGATATAGGGATCTTTAAAACTGTAACACCAAGTTCGTTGTCTACTGTGTTGTATGCGTCTGCAAAAGCATTTACATTGGCAGTACCATAACGTCCTTAAGGGAAAGGATACAGGAGCACATTTGTGGTATAAAAAATGAAGACAAGAGTTATCCTTTAGCTACACATTTCAATACCTGCCATGGTGCTGCAGAGGTTCCATTGTTAAGATTTCATGGTGTAGGTGTAGCTCAGGATCACCCTCGAGGAGGGGACAAGACACATATGTTAAGAACAATGATAACAAGTTGGATAACCAAACTTCGAGCTGTGGATTTTGGTCTAAATACAGATAGGGAACTATATGTATTTCTCAATGATTAATCGGCCTCCAGTGATGTCGAGTTCAGATGATTGTAGTGGATCCTATATAAGTTATATCTTGTTCGTTTAACGTGCTTATTTCTTCCTCCAAGCTGCAGTACAAGTTTGATCTTATGTACAACATGTATGTACTTATCCAATGTATTTTCAGAGATATACTGCATATGCATATATGTCCCAATTATCATTGGTGCGATAGCTGCATTTATATTTAAATTGCATAACAACTTAGGGGCCGATTCCGATTTGGGCAGGAAAACGTACCGACCGACTCGGTACGGGAATTTAGTCCGACCGACTCGGACCGGCGCCGCACGACCCGGGTAGTACGATGAAATGAATGTGAAATCCGACAGACTCGGACGGAATAAAAAACGACCGATCGAGCCGGACGGAAACAAGCCATCCGGCCGGGAAATTACGCAAAACGAACCGACCGACACGCACTCGGATTGAACCCGAGCGAAACGTACCCGCGAACTCCGACCCGCGTAGTACGATGCTGTGCGTGCAAAACACGACCGACTCGCCCGGAGCACAAGCCGTACGACCGACACGCATACAAAACCCAGCCGAAGCAACCCAATACTACGCGACCGACTCGTACGCCGCATATGAAACCTAGCTGACACACAGCGGGAACGAGTCGGACAAGATCGCACCAGACAACTGCAGCGTCCTACTCGAACACAAGAATGACTCGTACATGCACCAAAAACACCAAGGAAAAATTAGGAAAAAAAGGGCCAAACAAGCAACCACTAAGCCAATAAATACAGGGAGGGAAAAAAAATGGAACAAGGACACACCTCCAACTCCACCTACATAAAGGCCACAAATCCCTACCATGATCCTTTGCAAATTCCACTGACCTGCCAGCACACAACACCATCACACAGCAACCACAGACATACTCACAGCTCATACATCACACAAACCACACACCATTACCACACCTACAAATAGCACCCTCACACACACCCAGCTAAACCTACACTCACACCCCCCCACCTGCACACACACACACACATCAATCACCACCACCACCCATCACCATGCCCCCAAAGAAGAACCATAAGTTCCTAGATTGTGAATTGGAAGTCCTGGTAGACGAGATACTCAGGGTAGAGCCACAGTTGTTTGGTACATTGGTACAACAGACCCCCATGTCGCAGAAAACCAAGATGTGGGCGAGGATTGTCGACAGGGTGAACGCACAATCACCATGTTTGCGCACAAAGGAAGACATCCAGAACAGGTGGTATGATGTGCGCAGGAGGGTCCGGGAACTACTCAAAAAGGACTACCTCCTCAGCCAGCACACCGGCAGTGGCTCTCCTGCAAAACCAGTATACCTCAGGCCCTGGGAGGATAAGGTGCGGGCCATACTACCACCAGTGAGCGTATACGGACTAACAGACATCCCAGAGCCTGGTGAGTACACAACTAATATATACAATATGGTGTGACAACTAAGGGTGGGCGTAGTTCGCGAAGTAATGCTTCGCGAGCTACGCAAAGTGCAGTTCGCGCTACGCAAGCTTCGCGTAGCACTACGCGAACTGCGTAGCGCACTGTTCGCAATGATTGCACAGTGCCGGATGCTTGTCCGCACTGTGCAATCATTGAAAACGGCAACTTGCACAGTGCGAGCTGTCTTTTACTGCTGCTCGAGTAGATTTTTACTCGAGCGGCAGCTTCTCAACGCGGACTGGTAGTTTCTCATCGCGAGCGGTCGCGAGCATACGCGACCACTCGCAATGAGAAACCTGACCTCCCGCGTTGAGAATCTCGCCGGGAGGTTTATTTTCCACGCTCGCGATCGGCAACTTGATGTTGCTGATCGCGAACGAGGAAAAAGTCTCGCCGGGATGTCATTTTGCTTGCTCGCGGTCGCCAACTTGACGTTGAGGACCGCGAGCAAGCAAAAAATGACCGCGGCACTACGCTACGCTACGCTACGCGTGTTCGCACTGTGCTACGTGCAATTCGCGTTGTGCGAAGTAGCGCAAGCTTCGCAAACTACGCGAGCGTAGCGTAGCACTTCGCCCAGGGTTAGTGACAACACACACACATCACAGTCAAGGGGATAGGCAAACCATGCACACTTAGCAAATACACAGCAACCAAAAGATATTCATCCCAAGATGTGAATGCTAGTCAGACAAACACAATACCTACCATCTCATAGTGACATGTAACTGTGTCATGAGATCTACAAACCTAACAACAAATACAGCAAGGCAGTGGCACAAATAGAACCAACAAACACTCACAGATATTTACCACCACTAGAACACCACCTCACAGGGAAGCTCACTCAAAGGAAGGAATTCTGTGTATGCTGGTGAAGTCAGTGTAGCCAATAGCATGATGGGAGTCGTAGTCACAGATATTGGTCACCCTCACAATTGGCCCATCAACACCACTCCGAACCATGCTCACATCACAGGGAGTGGAAAAGAACTGACAAGATGGCTGACACTGGGTACTGCTGTGGGGAGCACAAGGCCCTGCTGGGAACTGTGCACCAACAAACAGCACAACACCACTGCCTGACATCCTGAAAGCCAACTTGCACTCCCTGCAATGCAAGCACGTTGCATGGTGGGATATCTGGCTGGGTGGGAAGGAGGACTCACAGCACTGACCATAGTTACAAGCAGCTCTCCTCACACACCCCCTCAACACTAACTCCACATAACCCACCTGGGAGAATGCAATGCCTCACAGCCTAACTGAAGATCCCACAAAGAACCACCACCCTGGGTTATGCTGTGTAAAGCACAGGGACACTCTTGGGACTTGTAGCCAAACAACTGCCAGG
The DNA here is from genome assembly GCA_963921515.1 of Calotriton arnoldi. NCBI lineage: Eukaryota > Metazoa > Chordata > Amphibia > Caudata > Salamandridae > Calotriton > Calotriton arnoldi. Next base: position 876,135 of record CAWUFW010005453.1, read on the forward strand.
ACAACACTACCAGCCATCCTGTCAGCACAGGCACCCCACCCCACAGGGAAGCAGAGTCAAAAGGAAGGAAGGATGGCCATGCTGGGAAGGGGGGTGTAGGCAATAGCATGATGGGAGTTGTAGGCACAGATATTGCTCACCCTCACAATTGGCCCATCAACACCACTCTCAACCATGCTCACATCACAGGGAGTGGATAAGGACTCACAAGATGGCTGACACTGGGTACTGCTGTGGGGAGCACAAGGCCCTGCTGGGAACTGTGCACCAACAAACAGCACGACACCACTGCCTGACATCCTGAAAGCCAACTTGCACTCCCTGCAATGCAAGCACGTTGCATGGTGGGATATCTGGCTGGGTGGGAAGGAGGACTCACAGCACTGACCATAGTTACAAGCAGCTCTCCTCACACACCCCCTCAACACTAACTCCACATAACCCACCTGGGAGAATGCAATGCCTCACAGCCTAACTGAAGATCCCACAAAGAACCACCACCCTGGGTTATGCTGTGTGAAGCACAGGGACACTCTTGGAACTTGTAGCCAAACAACTGCCAGGACAACACTCCCAGCCATCCTGTCAGCACAGGCACCCCACCCCACAGGGAAGCAGAGTCAAAAGGAAGGAAGGATGGGCATGCTGGGAAGGGGGATGGAGGCAATAGCATGATGGGAGTTGTAGGCACAGATATTGCTCACCCTCACAATTGGCCCATCAACACCACTCTCACCATGCTCACAACACAGGGAGTGGATAAGGACTCACAAGATGGCTGACACTGGGTACTGCTGTGGGGAGCACAAGGCCCTGCTGGGAACTGTGCACCAACAAACAGCACGACACCACTGCCTGACATCCTGAAAGCCAACTTGCACTCCCTGCAATGCAAGCACGTTGCATGGTGGGATATCTGGCTGGGTGGGAAGGAGGACTCACAGCACTGACCATAGTTACAAGCAGCTCTCCTCACACCCCCCCTCAACACTAACTCCACATAACCCACCTGGGAGAATGCAATGCCTCACAGCCTAACTGAAGATCCCACAAAGAACCACCACCCTGGGTTATGCTGTGTGAAGCACAGGGACACTCTTGGGACTTGTAGCCAAACAACTGCCAGGACAACACTCCCAGCCATCCTGTCAGCACAGGCACCCCACCCTACAGGGAAGCAGAGTCAAAAGGAAGGAAGGATGGCCATGCTGGGAAGGGGGTGGAGGCAATAGCATGATGGGAGTTGTAGGCACAGATATTGCTCACCCTCACAATTGGCCCATCAACACCACTCTCAACCATGCTCACATCACAGGGAGTGGATAAGGACTCACAAGATGGCTGACACTGGGTACTGCTGTGGGGAGCACAAGGCCCTGCTGGGAACTGTGCAACAACAAACAGCAGGACACCACTGCCTGACATCCTGAAAGGCAACTTGCACTCCCTGCAATGCAAGCACGTTGCATGGTGGGATAACTGGGCTGGGGGAGAAGGAGGCCTGGATGGTAACCAAATACCACCAATGCTGGTCATGCACACACCTCAACATTCACATTGACATGCCACAGGTTGGCAGGACAATGTGCTACACCAATATCACTCACTGACTGTCACTATTTAGGAGAATGCAATGTCCTGGCCCACATCCAGAGGTACAGTCACAACTGTCAGGTGTTTGAACAATTGATGCCAGTAGAAACATAACATACAATCTGTGTCTCTCCCCAAAACAGGAGATGATGGGGACACAGCAACAGACCAGGAGGACTCCCTGTCCCAGGCGCCGGGGAACACTGAGCTCACTGGTGTGGATCAGCCTCTGCACTCCTCGGATGGCGAAGAACCAGCTGGACCCTCCGGTGTGAGTCATCATGCAGCACCAGCAGGACCAACATCTGCACCCCCTGCACCCACCCCTCCAACAACTGCCAACACACAGGCCACCCCTGCCAACACGGACACACCAAGGACCACAGATGACAACAGCGCACGGACCCAGGCCCAAACTGGAGCTGCTAACAACGAGCCCAGGAACAACACCCAAGTGGGCCCACGGTCACCTGTGCGTGCCACTGCAGGTCCTGCACGTGTCGCCAGGGGTGGTGTGAGGGGTGGGAGACATAGGTCTCTCCTTGCAGAGGGGTCTGGACTGTATGATGACCCACAACTGGCACGCATCGCGGATGCGTACCAGACTAGCACCGGAGAGGTCAGCCAGGTAGTGGGGATCCTCAAGGACATACAACAGCAGCAGGCTGCCCATCATGCCCGCTTGGACTCCCACATGTCCCGTGTCGAGACACACATGTCACGTGTCGAGACACACATGTGTGGCATGGAGTCCAAGTGGAACACATTGGAACAACTGACAGCGGTGCATAGGGACATACTGACATGCCTCCGCCAGATCAGCACCAACATGGCCTCACCTCCCTGTGTGCCCACAACATCTGTTGCTGAAACAACTGCAAATGCCACAGGGAGGGAGGAGGACTCTGGCAGAGAGTCCCCTGCACCGCCGCAGCCTGCACCTGAGGGTCCCCCCCAAGAAGAGGGGCCGTCCGAGGAGGCCAAACTGAGAGGACGATGGCCATCTACATCCCCCAGGAAGCCAACACCTGTTCTGGAACTTTTCCTCTGTGTGCATACTGCACGCCCTGTTGAAGCCAAGCCAACTCTCCCACATGACATGGGGAGCTCTAGTTGACCAAATGTATCAGATGACTGTGGACTTTACTCTGGACTTTTCAGCTACCAAGACTTCCAATTCACATGGGAACTTTGGATCCAAATTTCTATGTACAGCACCCACCATCCTGTGCACCATCCTCACACCTGTATGTAAATAAACTCACCAATACACCATATCTGCCTCTGTTGTGATTCCAACGTGGTTTTTGTCATGTAGATGTTGATCTTCTAAATTACACTGTGCATGCTAACTGCTACAGCAAGTCCAACACTGTCATGTCAGTCATGGCGACGTGACACATATGAGGGAGACACACCACTAGGGCCACAAAACACATACACACCAGGGCCATCAGACTCATCACCTATACTGATGTTGCAACGAAGTACAGTGGAATGTACAGACACGCCACCTATTCACAGTCACTGTCAACTAGACAACAGGTGCAGTAAGCAAATGTCAGTCAGATGTGTGACTACAGACAACGCACATCCCAAAGTCAAGCACAGGTTTATTACACATTTCCAACATGTCGTTTCCACTACAAATGCAAGCTAATCCAACCTGGCTGTGGCCACAAAGTCAAAAAGTGCAGAAGATAGAAAGTCCAGGGGTGTGTGGCCCATCACCTGTAGGGAAACGACTGCTTCCACCTTGGAAGTTGAATAATGGATTCGGGGGATCCAAGTTGATCAGACAACTCCAGCAGCACCCTGTGAAGGACAGACATGACACACAGTCAAAACCACTGAAGAACAGCACAGAACGGCAATACTCATGTCTAATACATGTCACGAGACAACTACACAAAACCAAGTTAGCATGTCAACACTGTTTGGCAGTACAGACCACCTGCAAGGACACATCGCTGCACGCATCCAGTCAAGTAGCACATGGCCACACTCAAACAGCACCAGAGCACCACACACACATATCATGCAAACTCAAATCATTGACATTACAACCCTCTGGAGACTCACATTCAGCTGAAGAAGTTGGTGATGAGCTGTGTGCGGACATCACCATCATCATCATCATCATCTTCACTGGCATCGTGACCCAGGCCAGGATCTTCCACAGGTGGGGGACGTTGGTCATCGTCATCCAGGATGAGAGGCAACTCCTTCCGCACTGCCAGGTTGTGTAGCATGCAGCAGACGATGACAATCTTGCACACCTTTGCTGGGGCATATGGGAGGGCCCCTCCTGTCTTGTCCAGGCAGGGAAGGCGGCTCTTCAGGAGACCAAAGGTCCGCTCAATCACCCTCCTCGTCCGACCATGTGCCTCATTGTAGCGCATCTGGGCTGGTGTCACAGGGTTCCTGAGGGGTGTCAGCAACCACGGCATGTTGGGGTATCCCGAGTCACCTACAGACAGACAATTGCACATTAGCCAATTTGAAAATGTGTGCGGAAAACAACATAGCAGAACACACACAATGGTACAAAGTCAGTACACACCAACAAGCCAGGCACGCTGGTTCGGCATCTGTGACATCATCCTCGGGATGCGACTACTCCTCATCACGTAGGCATCGTGTGCAGAACCGGGGAAACGGGCACACACATGTGAGATGGTCATATCTGCAAGACATACCACCAGAGCATTGATCGAATGGTAATGTTTACGGTTGCGGTATGCCTGCTCCTGTGCCTGTGGTGGTATCAAAGACACATGTGTCCCATCAATGGAGCCAATTACATGTGGCATCCTCCCCAGGGCATAGAAGTCACTCTTGACGTCAGTGAGTCGTTGACGTGTTGGGAAATAGATGTACTGGTTGAGGTATCTCAACATTGCCCCCAAAACATCACGTAGCACACGGCTGAACATAGTCTGTGACATCCCACCAGTAGTTGCCACAGTGTGTTGAAAGGTACCGGTGGCAAAGAAGTGTAGGGCTGCCATCACCTTCACCTTGGGGGTCAACGCTGTAGGATACGGCCGGCCAGGCTGCAAATGTGGGGCCAACCGCACTGCCAAATCCTCAATCAGCTGCCTGGTGAAGCGGTACCGTCGGATGCTGTCACGTTCCACCATCGTTGCCAGGTCTGGGAATGGTCGATGGACAGCAGGAGCCCTGCAGTGCATAGGTGAAGAAAGCAAGATTGTCAGTCACCCCACCAATGTGCCGTTCACCATACTCAATTTCACATGACACATCATCAATATACACAAGTACTTGATGTGTGTGTCGTCCCGTTTGGACATATATTGCACCTACATGGACATCATCTAACATCTCTCTGTTCAACAAGTGTTGACAACTGTTTCCAGGGTGTGCTATGGGACACCATTAGGCTGTGTCACAGTACACATTAACTGCTCTCACGTTCCACACACATACCACAGTGACATGTCTGGACAGATGCTCCACATGCATTCCTACAGATTCCTACAGAATCTCTAGAGATGCAACTCCACTAGGGGCATCTCACAAAAACTGAAGGACTGGCCTCACACACCACCTGGTGTCATGCTTCATCATAGGCCGTCCTCGCCCTCTAAAAACTACGTTTGATAGAGGGCGGGCATACACCTGAAGACAGGGATGCACTTCTAAAACTAAGTGGTGGCCCGTAAGTGAGTGAAAGTGTAATTTAAAAACCATTAAACTTGTCCCCAAGTAGTTTAATTAAGGGGCAAATCTATGGTATTAAAACAAGTGAGCGGTAATCTGGGAATTCATTATCCCTTTACCGAGAAAAGTGGTCAACATGTTTCTGCTCTGCGTCCCATATGGGTACATATCATTCGTCAGGTCCGAGATGAGTAATGGGCTCTACCTTTCTACACGATGTGTATGAAAGGGTTACCACTTTTAAGAAACGGGGGTGAAGATAACTACTCCCCATGTAGTGCAAAATTTAAAATGTGAGAATATCTGTAGGAAAATAGGAAACAAGGGAAACAAACAAACCGAACGTGTAAGTAAGATAAAAGCACACTATGCTGTACGTATAACACCACACATTATGCTGCGCGTGGTAGGATCTAAGTGAAACACGTGTCAATCATACGTGTTCACACTTATTGAACAAGCACTTAGTTCTACTGCTTACCCAAGGACACTATCCTATTAGCTTCATGGGAAGTCGAGGGTGGAAGAGCCTACTGTGGCTTATTCTGAAAAAACACACAATGCATGAAAAGCTAGGCTACTTAGATTATAGCCCATTTAAAAGTATTGCTCGCAAACACTCATACAAATGCATGCCTTATATTAAGTACATGCACATAAGGCGTAAGAAATACTTCAGCATTTACCCATGACACTCATACCCTTACTTTCATTTTCAGCGCTTCCAGCAGTCCCATCTATGTTCATCCGCTTCGCCTCCCCGCCGATAAATGAAGGTAGGTGGGGAACGGGTTTATATACTCGTACGCGCTGGCTCTTTCATACGTAATTGAAAGATAAGGTAATTGTTACCGCCTGTGCGGGTTCCGGTGTGCGCCTAAATAGCTGCCTGGTTGCCTGTTCTGGGGCGGAAAGAAAGATCTGATGGATCAGCCCTAACTGGTGGCACGCCCATAGTGCTGGAGGGCGCGTGCGCTGACCTCGCTCCACCGCTCTCATCCCCATGAATGAGAGACACTAAACGCCCTATCTGGTGGCACGCCCATAGTACTGAAGGGCTCGTACGCTGACCTCGCTCCACCGCTCTCATCCCCATGAATGAGAGACACTAGACGGCACGTAGCAGTTAGCGGTGAAGACGAATCCGCTTATGTATAGCGGTTCGTTTTTTGCTAAATGTGCATGCTTGTCTCTAAAAGCAGCTCAATACTGGAAAAAGATGCTATCTAGTGTCAGGGGGAACACTACATTACTTTAAAGGCACGTTTACACTAGTGTATAGCAATTCATATAATATGAAAGGAGGGCAAAGAATCGCATACAGTAATGCGGACCCTACTGTGTATTTATATTACGTGCTTGTACAAAAAATGAATTATGGAAGTGTACTGCTCATAGTGCCTCACAATAAATCACTCTAGGTAACTGGGTTACCAGAGATGATAGTCGTGATTCAGTCTAACAAGTCAGTACTAGGCACATACTATTAGAACAGCAGGCCATCATAGGAAAATATTCAGCTGAGGGGTGGTAGTATTGTATTTTATATATAATGGTCACACCTCTCCCAAGACTACTGGTGGTAGACAGTATGTATTTTTTGTTGATTCAGCTGGATAGTTGTAGCCAAGGTATTTCATCATTGAGCCCGGTGTCCCATGAGCGCAACCGGTAAACCCAACGTTGTTCCCTAACATGCAGTTGTTGGCTTATATCGGTTTTCTGTTTCCGCATCACCTCCATGATCACCCATCTCAGATCGAATTCAGTGTGATTCTTTTCGAGAAAATGTTTGGTCAGTCTGGTATTAGATTTCTTGCACCGAATTGTGCTACGGTGTTCATTAATACGTGTTTTCGCCTTCCTTGTAGTCATCCCAATGTACTTCAAGTTGCATGGGCAGTTAAGCATGTATATCACGTTTTCAGTGTTGCAGTTACTGAAGTTTTTTAATATCCATGGTCTATTTGTGCCAATATCCACTTCTTTGGTGGTGGCAGTGAACTGGCAGCATACACAGTTACCACATGGGAAATGACCGACTGGCTTAGGTTGGCTCCAGAGAGTAAACTGATTATCCTCTTCCTCCCGTGTAATTTTTGAGTGTACCAGATCGTCTCGTAGGTTTCTGCCTCTCTTAAAAGCGAAGAGGGGAGGTTCCCACTTTCTTGTTCCGCTATTAAGTATCGCCCATTTCTTTTTGATGATATTCTGCACTTTGTTGGTTGCGGGGGTATATGTGGTCACACATACCAAACGGTCAGTTTGATCCTTTATTGTGGTATCAAGCAGGGCTTCTCTGTTGTTATTTCTCGCCCTTTTCTTAGCTTTCCTGACCATACGTTTTGGATAGTGTCTTGCCAGGAGTTTGGATTCCAGTTCTTCTGCCTGTGCGTGAAATGACTCTAGTTCTGAGCAATTTCTTCGCACTCTTAGGAATTGGCCCACAGGCAGATTTTGGCATAGTGCCCTTGGATGATAGCTCTCATATAATAAGAGACTATTCCTATCTGTTGATTTTGTGTGTACTTTAGTGGAGATCCCTCCCATCGTCAAGGTGATATCCAGGTCTAAAAAAATAGCATGGTTTTTTTCAATAGTGTGAGTAAATTTAAGATGCAAATCTTTACTGTTGATCCACTCTACAAAAGTGCTGGCTTCCTCCATTGTGCCATGCCACACGACAAGAATGTCGTCTATATATCGTTTCCACGACTTCATCTGGTGGTTGAAAGGGTTGTTATCACTGAAGATGTGATCTTCCTCAAACTGGTGGACGTACAAACACGCCAGACTTGGCGCGAAGGTACTGCCCATTGACGTGCCTTTGATCTGCCGATATAGTTTATCCTCGAACTCGAAAAAAATTTCAGTAAGAGCCAACTCCGCACACTCCATAATGAAGTGTGTTGGTGTGATAAAAGACCAATCTTGATTTAGGAGGATTAGTTCTACCACCTCCAAAGTACGTCTCTGGGGAATGCTTGTGTAGAGTGCCTCGATATCCATAGTTATGAGCAGGTCCTCCTCGATGTTAATATCCAGGTCCCTCAGGTGGCATAAGACGTCCTTCGTATCCTTCAAATATGATGGAGATTTTTTTACGATGGGTCTTAGGAACCAATCGCAAAATTGGGATAAAGGTTCCAATAATGATCCGATGCCCGACACTATCGGTCTCCCTGGTGGTGGTGTCTTGTTCTTATGGATTTTGGGGAGCGTGTAAAATCTTGGTGTTCTTGGTTCTGTATTTATGAGGAAATCAGCCTCATGTTTCGTGATCCAATCACATGTCAGTGCTTCATGAACCATGCTCTTAATTTTATTCATAATCCATGTAGTGGGATCATTCTGGTGTATCTCGTAACTCGTTGCATCAGATAAAAGGCGGAGGCACTCCTCTCTATACATGGTATAGTTCATGAGGACTATGGCCCCGCCCTTATCGGCTGGCTTGACTACCAGATCTTGGTTGTTACTCAGTTTCTGTAGTGCTGTTCTCTCCCCCTTTGTCAAATTCTGGAATCCTTTGGTGTTATTAAAGTCTATTGCTTCGACTTCCTTCATTACTGCCTGTTCGAACGCAAGAACATTACATGAGATGTTTTGAACGGGTGGAATAAACGTAGATTTATTTCGAAGACCTGTGTTTATTTTTCCATCATCCGTACCTCGTATCTCCCCAAAGAAATCTTTCAACTTAATTTTCCGAAAGAACTGTGCTAGTTCAGTATTGAGGAAAAACGGGTCATTTCTTGGTGTTGGGACAAAACCCAGGCCTTTCGCAAGGACGGCTTCTTCTTCTTTGTTGATTGTATAATCACTCAGGTTTACGACATTCGTCATTCCTTGTTCGTTGTTGATGTTCCGCCCCTGCCTCTGCCTTTGCTCCGTGTGACCGCTCCGCTGGTAGACGATTCATTCTCCCATTGTACTCTGGGGGTGTTTCTTGTTTTTTGTCTGCCCCTGCCTCTTCCCTGACCCCTGGCTAAAAAAGGTTGCGGACCTTGTTGAAAGCCGAAGCCAGGTGGATAGAACTGATGTGGCCAGAACCCATAGGGGTGCATGGGTGGGTTGAACAGTTGTTGGTGGGGATTCTGATTCCGTCTAGGGTGCTGTCCACCAGTGCTCTCGTCACTGCTGGGGAGTAGTTATCTTCACCCCCGTTTCTTAAAAGTGGTAACCCTTTCATACACATCGTGTAGAAAGGTAGAGCCCATTACTCATCTCGGTCCTGACAAATGCTATGTACCCATATGGGACGCAGAGCAGAAACATGTTGACCACTTTTCTCGGTAAAGGGATAATGAATTCCCAGAACTACGCTCACTTGTTTTAATACCATAGATTTGCCCCTTAATTAAACTACTTGGGGACAAGTTTAATGGTTTTTAAATTACACTTTCACTCACTTACGGGCCACCACTTAGTTTTAGAAGTGCATCCCTGTCTTCAGGTGTATGCCCGCCCTCTATCAAACGTAGTTTTTAGAGGGCGAGGACGGCCTATGATGAAGCATGACACCAGGTGGTGTATGAGGCCAGTCCTTTACTTTTTGTGAGATGCCCCTAGTGGAGTTGCATCTCTAGAGATTCTGTAGGAATCTGTAGGAATCCCAACTAGGGACAGCCCTATTTGTGTTTTAATGCTATATAGGAGGCTGGCTCGTCCCTAGGCCCTGTGCCTCTAGTTCCCTCCCCTAGTTTAACACTGGGGCTAGTGTGTGTGGCTCCACAGGCATCACAGCTCATTGACAGGTAGATTTCCAGGGAGCCTGTCTTGCCACATGGACACTGGCATGACATGGCGTATCATGTACACGTCAGAAAAACAAACATGACACCCACAGGTGGTGGCCCCTGTAGCCTCTGCAGGACAGACATGGACGTCTGTGACACACACACACACACCATCAAAGTTCATGCACAAACCACGTGGATGTGGAGACTGTCTCCCATTGTGCACATGGAGTCAGAGACATGTGATACACAACATGCACACAGACTGTGGAGGGACATCACTATTGTTGGAATGGGCCACCCTGTGATGTACATGCCTTCCCACATGTGAGCCTGGGGGTATGTGACATGTCATACACATACACAACCTGGAAATGTGACCATGACACATGCTCAGAAATGAAAAGTTGCACACCACAGTGGTCATGTGCACAACACACAAAGGACCCTGTCCCCATTAACACGTGCACAGCCTGGGTGTGTCTGCCCCCAAGTGCCACCCCAAAATCCACATGTTCACCCCCATACACAGATAAGGTTATGCTGCCACACATGCCTCATAGACAGTGTGGACTGGGTGTGGTGTTGTATGTGTGCCCCTGATTCCCTGGAAAGTAAATGTGGCTGGCATAGGTTCACCAGTGACCAGCATGGTGACATATGCGTGTGACCTGTCCTGGTACGCGTTGTAGAGCAATGGACCGATCGGTGTGCCCGCACGGACCATTGCATTAAATGTGAGCGGGTACACGTTGTATGCCTGGTACGCGTTGCACAGCAATGGTCCGATCGGTGTGCCCGGCCGGCCCATTGCATTGAATGTGAGCGGGTACGCGTTGTATGCCTGGTACGCGTTGCACAGCAATGGTCCGATCGGTGTGCCCGGCCGGCCCATTGCATTGAATGTGAGCGGGTACGCGTTGTATGCCTGGTACGCGTTGCACAGCAATGGTCCGATCGGTGTGCCCGCACGGACCATTGCATTGAATGTGAGCGGGTAAGCGTTGTATGCCTGGTACGCGTTGCACAGCAATGGTCCGATCGGTGTGCCCGCACGGACCATTGCATTGAATGTGAGCGGGTACTCGTTGTACAGCCATGGTCCGATCGGTGTGCCCGCACGGACCATTGCATTGAATGTGGCGGGTACGCGTTGTATGCCTGGTACGCGTTGCACAGCAATGGTCCGATCGGTGTGCCCGCACGGACCATTGCATTGAATGTAGCGGGTACGCGTTGTACAGCAATGGTCCGATCGGTGTGCCCGCACGGACCATTGCATTGAATGTGAGCGGTGCGTGTTGTACAGCAATGGTCCGATCGGTGTGCCCGCACGGACCATTGCATTGAATGTGAGCGAGTACGTGTTGTATGCCTGGTACGCGTTGCACAGCAATGGTCCGATCGGTGTGCCCGCACGGACCATTGCATTGAATGTGGCGGGTACGCGTTGTACAGCAATGGTCCGATCGGTGTGCCCGCACGGACCATTGCATTGAATGTGAGTGGGTACGCGTTGTACAGCAATGGTCCGATCGGTGTGCCCGCACGGACCATTGCATTGAATGTGAGCGGGTACGCCTTGTACAGCAATGGTCCGATCGGTGCGCACGCATTGGCTGGGGCCTGGCATGGCAACGGACGCGTTTTTGAAGCTTCAACGAGTCTGATGCAGTGAATTCAGTTGGCCAGCCACAACAATGTTGCAAATTCATGGGTGTCATGAAGTTGACATTTTTGAAGGATGCTGTGGGCGTGTCTTGGTGCTGCAATTCCATGGATTGGTCAGATTCATAAGATGCATACGACTTGGACCTATCACTTTGGACACATGGCACAGTATCTGCCTCTGCAGCACACATATAATGCTGGCTGTTCCCCTGAGGGCTCACTTGCCTGCACTACATGCTCCAGGACGACATCTGCCACTACACTGCTGCTGTCTCTGCATCCTCTGGCTACTGCAATGGCACGTACTGTGGAGAGAGCCCCAGCCTTCACCCATGAGGAGAACCAGGCCCTGCTGGACAACCTCCTTCCACAGTACAGCAAGCTGTATGGGACACCAGGGGAGCAGGTGAGTGTGCTGTCCACTGCCTTACTAATTGTGCATGTTGTCTGACTAGCAGGATTTACAGTGTGCACACCACTGGCTAGCATGCTCACTGAGTAGTACTCACCCCCAAAGTGTGTAGTCACATGCACTGAACAGGTACAGTGGAGTAACAGTGCATTCAAACAAGGTTCACTTCCCATGCAATGATACCATGTAGTAACTGCTGGCAAACTGTCCATAGCCCTCGTTGCACTGCCTGTGTACATCATATGCCCCTGTGATTGAGACATGTATTTCCAACTGTGTATTGCACGGATATGTTGCATGTGTAGTAATGGCCTTTTCACTTTGTCATCCTCACAGGTTGATGCCCATCAGAAGCAGGATATCTGGCTGGCCATCGTCCGGGCAGTCAGATCCGTGGGGGTCTACAAGCGCCGGATCTGCAACTGCCAGAAGAGGTGGCAGGACCTTCGGGGCTGGACCCGGAGGATTGCAAGGGTCCAGCTGAAGCTGTCGCCTCCTCGCAGGAGGGGCGGACACCGGACCCTGACCCCCACATGATCCAGATCCTGCCGGTGGTCTTCCCGGAGCTGGATGGGCAGCTGAAGGGCAGACAGCAGCAAGGAGGGGGTGAGTCAAAGACTGCACTGTGAACTCTGTCTGACATTCTATGTGCCCTCCTGTGGCGTGGTTAAACTTCCCCAGTACATCAGTCTTGTTGTCCAGTACCCATGTCCCTCTATTGTGACATGGCCACTACCCATCTGATAGGCTGGTGTGCTCCTTACGCTCAGGATAATTGTGTCACTCGGGTACAGGGTCCTTGCAGTTTGCTTTGCTCAAGGTGGGTGACAGCTTTTGTTCCCGTGATATTGTGTTAGCCTTCATGGGTGGGTCAATTGCTCACACAATGCCTGAGTCGTGCAATGTAGTCTGGGTGTAACTTTGATATGTGATCCACTTGCAGATCAGAATCACCACATGTCCCTGGGGTATTTGCCACACCCCCATGCTGCGGGTGGGTAAAATGTTTGGGCCTCAGGAGTATGTATGTCAAGTGTGTCACACATGCCTAGCCACCTGCCTACTGACCAGGGCTCATCCATCTTGCAGGTGGAGCCGGACAGTCATGCCTACTCCAGGGCATACAATACACTCTGTACTCCCACTCCCATGTATCAGCTGACATGCTGTGCTCAGTGAAATGTTCCCTCAGGTGTCTGCCTCTGTGTCGTTGTGCTGTGACTACGTAGTCGGGACTCCTGTGATGTTTATCGGTTAGGGGTCAGCATGCCATCTGCTATTGGACCATGTGAGACAAGACTTCTGTGACTTATAGGTGTTTGATCACATGACTGTGCAGACAGGTGTATGCCACTGTGACTTTCAGGCAGCTGCTTTTCACTCTCAGAACACTGTGAGGTGCTCATGTTCAGAGAGTTGTGTTTCATGTCCCCCATATGTCCAATTGGTATGACGTGGACAAATAGTAGTTCAGATGATGTGGTTTTTGGGGGATGGACATGTGCACTTGTCAGTTACATTACTTGCCTTCCCCATGTCCTAGGATTGTGACACAGTGCAGACTGTTGTTGGCTGGCTGCCATGGCCATGTGACTGGAGACAGTGATGTATGACTTTGCAGGCATGCCTGTGTCATGGCATTAAACTTCCTAAGAGTGATCCTGCAGGGGAGTGACATGTGCAACATGCACCCCATTGTGGCATTGACTATCCGGACATGGGTGCTTCATGGGGTCTGGTGCTGGTATGCATCACATGCATTTCTATTTAGACTCTGGCCGTCCATTTATACAGACACCTGCACTGACTCAGTGGCAAGAGATGTGACGTGGGCATGTTCACATACTTCACCGTGTTCTCAGCAATGTCCAACTACTGTGTAGGTGGTGCATGTGTCCACACTGGGGTATTACCATCAGACAGGCACCAGACCGATGGGTGCAAGGGCAGGAGGGGTGTGAGTTCCATGGTTGACCATCAGACTGACAATTGGCTTCTCCTAATCTGTGTGATGACTTTTGGCAATGTTCTACTAGAGATGCCAGGGCTTGCTCTGTGATGTGCTGTACTTACTGTGGTGTGTGCGGTCAGTGCAGGTGACTGATGTTTGTCTGTTTCCCTAATTGTTTGCAGATACATCCACAGCCACAGGAGGGGACAGCTCCACGGACCAGGAGGAGCAGCGGAGCCAGACTGGGTCAGCGTCCGACGAGTGGTCAGAGGGACCCAGTGGCACGGAGGGCGAGGGGAGCCACACCGAGGAGTCCTCAGCACCATCCACCTCAGCTGGGGACCACAGCAGCTCGGAGGATGACTCCCTTGTGGATGCGGGTGTCAGCAGCCACAACACCCCAGCTAGTCTGTCTGACCCCGCCACCACCACCACCACCACCGCCCTCCCATTGGCTCCCAATCCTGAGGTCCGTGGAGGCTCCCGTGCTCGGGAGCGTGTCTCCTTCAAGCCAGGCACCGCACCCCCTGCCCCTGTATCCCCTGCTGCCCTGAGTGAGGAGTCTGTGTACCTCCTTCGGCAGCTCCATGTAGGGCAGACAGCAATGCTGACTGTCCTCCATGCACACACCACTCTGTTGACACAGCTGGTGTCGTTCATGGAGGGCATCTCAACGGGTATGTCTGCCCTACAGAGGAGCAATAGGTCCATGGACTCCTCCCTGACGGCAGCAGTGTCCCTCCTCCAACAGTACCTCACCCCTCCCACCTCTGCCCCATCCACACTTCCTACCACCCTACCTGTCCAAAGCACATGCACACCTGCACAATCACCCAAACACACAGACACGAGCAGCACACACACACCCAAAACCAAGGCAAGACGTGCACACAAGCATCCTCAGGGGACTGATTCCACACACACAGGGGATGGGGAACTGACACACACACAGGCAACCACAGTCACTCCGCAATCCTCAAGATCCTCTCCCTCCAAGACCCCTTCCCTTGCCTCACCTGCAACCCCACATACACAGCAGCTCTTCCTCTCTGACCTCGGCCTCTTCCCCTCTAATCCCGCTGATCCAGCATACCGGGGGAAGAGGAAGTCCACACACAGAGAGGGAGTGCCCTCGCCCCCGGACACCCTCCCCCAGGCGCAGGCAGAGTGAGCCCCCACCCGCAAGTCCCCCGGACCCGGAAGAGCAAGACCCCGCCACCGCCCTGCAAGTCACCCACCCAGTCTCTCACCTCCATCCCCCAGGCCACCACTCCACAGGTTCCACCGCCACACCCTGCCCCAGGTTCCCCACACACCGATACCGCATCCCCAAACTGCTCAGGGCCTCCCCCTGCCACTTGCTCTTCCACCCCCAAACCAGACGCTCTGCCTGTATGTGCCACTGGTGTGGAGAACGTGTCCCCCCCCTCTGTCCTGCCCAGCTCTTCTGCCCCCCTTCCACTCCCTTGGAGTCATGCACTGCGGTGGAGTCCACAACAACCCCGTCTGACTCGGGCACTGCATTGGGGACCCAGTCCACTCCATTTGACCAGCCCACTGCTCCCTCTGCCACTGGATTCAAGCAAGCCTGGCTGATGACGGCTGGAATGCCAGAAACCGGTCCTAGGATGCTTGTTTCCGGTCCAGGGAAGACATGGCTTGGCAGTTCGGGCTGGACTGTTCCCATGAGGCACAGGGTCAGACTGATTTGCATATGGCCATGTCTGAACTGGGGTGGTGGAGTGAGCTAAAGAATGATGATGGATTAAACCCAGATCAGTTGACTGGGGGTGAGTGTTTGATTGGCTCAAACGTTCCGTCCATCATCCCCTTTGTATCGCTTTGTTCGCCCTAAGTTGGCGGGGTATGCCCAGACGTGGGTCCCTTGCTCCCTCTGCCACTGGATTCAAGCAAGCCTGGCTGATGACGGCTGGAATGCCAGAAACCGGTCCTAGGATGCTTGTTTCCGGTCCAGGGAAGACATGGCTTGGCAGTTCGGGCTGGACTGTTCCCATGAGGCACAGGGTCAGACTGATTTGCATATGGCCATGTCTGAACTGGGGTGGTGGAGTGAGCTAAAGAATGATGATGGATTAAACCCAGATCAGTTGACTGGGGGTGAGTGTTTGATTGGCTCAAACGTTCCGTCCATCATCCCCTTTTGTATCGCTTTGTTCGCCCTAAGTTGGCGGGGTATGCCCAGACGTGGGTCCCTTGCTCCCTCTGCCACTGGATTCAAGCAAGCCTGGCTGATGACGGCTGGAATGCCAGAAACCGGTCCTAGGATGCTTGTTTCCGGTCCAGGGAAGACATGGCTTGGCAGTTCGGGCTGGACTGTTCCCATGAGGCACAGGGTCAGACTGATTTGCATATGGCCATGTCTGAACTGGGGTGGTGGAGTGAGCTAAAGAATGATGATGGATTAAACCCAGATCAGTTGACTGGGGGTGAGTGTTTGATTGGCTCAAACGTTCCGTCCATCATCCCCTTTTGTATCGCTTTGTTCGCCCTAAGTTGGCGGGGGTATGCCCAGACGTGGGTCCCTTGCTCCCTCTGCCACTGGATTCAAGCAAGCCTGGCTGATGACGGCTGGAATGCCAGAAACCGGTCCTAGGATGCTTGTTTCCGGTCCAGGGAAGACATGGCTTGGCAGTTCGGGCTGGACTGTTCCCATGAGGCACAGGGTCAGACTGATTTGCATATGGCCATGTCTGAACTGGGGTGGTGGAGTGAGCTAAAGAATGATGATGGATTAAACCCAGATCAGTTGACTGGGGGTGAGTGTTTGATTGGCTCAAACGTTCCGTCCATCATCCCCTTTTGTATCGCTTTGTTCGCCCTAAGTTGGCGGGGGTATGCCCAGACGTGGGTCCCTTGCTCCCTCTGCCACTGGATTCAAGCAAGCCTGGCTGATGACGGCTGGAATGCCAGAAACCGGTCCTAGGATGCTTGTTTCCGGTCCAGGGAAGACATGGCTTGGCAGTTCGGGCTGGACTGTTCCCATGAGGCACAGGGTCAGACTGATTTGCATATGGCCATGTCTGAACTGGGGTGGTGGAGTGAGCTAAAGAATGATGATGGATTAAACCCAGATCAGTTGACTGGGGGTGAGTGTTTGATTGGCTCAAACGTTCCGTCCATCATCCCCTTTTGTATCGCACTGCAGTGGTTGCAGCACCAACACCATCGGACTTGGGCCCTGCGTTGGTGCCGGCCCCCCCTGAGTCAGACACCTCCACTGCAGTTGCCGGTGACACTCCTGCACTCACCTCACCTTCCCTGCCTCCTTCTGACATCCCCTGATCCTGTCCCTGCGGTGCCTGGCCTGCCCCTCATATGCCCCTCCAAGGGGGATGTCCCCTGTCGGTACCTGTGCAGGCAAGCAATTGGTGACAAGTTGTCACATATCACCCTGTTGGGACTGTGTATTTGGACTGGACATTGGCCGTAGTTAATTTTGGACTTTTGATTTCAGTTGCACACTTGCTGAATAAAGCCTCTTTTTGTTTACTTGTGGTTAATCTTTGGTGGTACATGATGTAGATGTGTAGAATCATGCATTTGCTGTTGTAATTGTGTTCAGATCAGGTAAATGAAGTTTTGCTGTGATGGGCTCCATGTGATTCATGGGATATGTGTCCTAATCTAGTCTGGATCTATAGCATCCCTTGCTGCAGTCTGAGGGTGTAATGTTCAGCATTTGACACAGGGATGTACGTTTAGCATTTGTAGATTACCATCTTTGTCCTACACTGTTGCACATCTGTTGGGCTTACCACTGTCTAATGTTCCTAGTACCCTGACTGTGTGCCCGTCTCCACTGGACATGCAGTTTTGCACATCAATTTTGGAGGACTCATCTGTGTATACAGTACAACTGGATTGCCACGTGTTTTGGGTGTATGCAGATGACTGACGTGACACTCCCGTACCCAGGCTGATGTGAGCAGAGGCTTCTGTGTGTTGTAGTTGTTGACTCACTGATGGAGTGTCCTGCTGATATGTTTGAGTCGTGCACAGACAAGATTTGGCACAGTGGACCTTCCACAGGAGTGGAGTGCCCTCATGGCTGTGTGTAATCTGGTGACATTGCGTGTGCCCGTGTTGTGTGTTGTGTGAGCATGTCTGTGCATGTTCCCTTCCCTTTTCATACACAGGCTGTGTCCCTAGGGATGTTCCTGTTTGTGATGCTTGCAGAGTTGGTATGTGTTCATCCAGCATCTTGGACCTGGTTTCTCCGTGATGTGGGTGCATGGCAAACTGATGTTCATGAGGTTGTCATCCCAGGTTGTCTTTGTTGTCAGGGCTGGGGATGTGGGCAAACGCTGATGGGACACATTCAGGATTCCCCTTGGCACTTGTTGTTTACACAAGTAATGTGATTTTGAATTTGTGGTAGCTTTCAGTGATTGTGACGCGTTGTGTGTGTGACTGCTGCTACTCCTCAGGGTCAGAGCTGCAATGTTGGAAGTTGTGTATGTGTGTTCTTTGTGTCTCACCTTGGCTTCTTCGTTGGTGTGTGACTATGGCCAGGATCCCATTGTTTGTGGTGGATTTCACATCATGCGCATGTACGGCGTACTGTGCTGTGTGTCATACATAGACGAGTCATGTTGAGTGGGCATATGTGATGGGTTTCTGCACCTTAGTTCCCCCACCACCCCTGGGATTGTCATGGGTGCATGTGCAATGTCACCAGTCCATGTGAGCTTCACTGCTGCACATTGGTGGAGATCAGGGTGTGTGGTGTTGAGTGTGCAAATGTGAGTTGTTGCACGGCTAGACCACTACCTCCATATTGGCCTTGGCTGGCAGGCCCTGCTGATTGATTGGAGCTTGTGTAGGTGTGATGGTAGTTTGTAGCTGAGGACACATGGCTGTGGTTCACAGTGTGATCAACATCTACCTTTGTCATCACAGTGGAATTGTCATGCAGGCTAGTGTCTGCACAATGTGGGGTCCCTGGGGGTAGTGCTGTGGTGGGTGTGTCTCTTGCTGTGTTAGTTGCTGTTCCTACAAGCTTGTGTGACATGTGTAATTTGGGCTCCCTCTCATCTAACAATGCCAGATTGCCCACATAGGGTAATCCAATCCATGAGTTACTTGTGTGTGGCACTGTATACACATCTGTGTAATTGGGATTCAGGCCTCCTCATGTGTTGTGTGGTTGCCTGGGGACACTGGCACACACCCCCATCACCTGTTGTGTTTGATATGCAGTGTGAGTCTGCCTGTTTGTGTTAGTGCATTTGCATCACTGCATTGGCATTTCTGTAGTGTGCCATTGGCTGTATGTTGTTTGTTGATTTTCCCCTGCTCTCCCTGGGACTCCTGAGTCATCAGTCAGCACAATGATCATGGTTTGTATGTCCCATTGCTGCCATGGTATGGTATTTGTTCACCTGACATCGACAGTCTCCACAGGTTATATACATTTGTGTGTCAATAGGTGCAGATATGTGGGTCAGCATCATGATGGTCACTTCTGTCATTGTGTAATTGGCTGATTGTTGGCAATGTGGTCCCCCATGTGTGATGTTTGTATGCACATGGCCAAAACGATGTTTCTGTGTCACTGCACTGTTAGCCTCGCCCAATCTATGTTGCAATGGGACACAAGCACTACTATGCCACAGATGTTTTAGTTGTTGTGTGACCAGGATTCATCCATACAGTTTGTCTTTGGCAGCTTTTACCATGCCTACACTTACCTTATGATCACCGTGGTGATGGTGCTTTGGGCCCCATTGCCACACTGATCAAAAGGTGCATCAGCCATGGACCCCACACTTACCTTTTGGTGACTGTGGTGATGGTGCTTTAGGCCCCATTGCCACACTGATCAAAAGGTGCATCAGCCATGGACCCCACACTTACCTTTTGGTGACTGTGGTGATGGGGCTTTGGGCCCCATTGCCACAGTGGCCATGGTCGGCTTGTATTGTGGAGGCCACACACTTTTATGTGTCACACATGTGATAGTGGGTTACATTGTATGTTCATTGTCATGTTTTGTGTTGTTGGCATTTGACATGGACTACACACGCTTGACATGTTGTTTGGGTGGATGTAATTTTCTGTGATTCCTTATGTGGGAGTATGCTGGTTGTGTCATGCATTACCCGTCCTATGAGTAGGGGTGGTGGTAGTGGCAGGCATCCAGCCCCCATGAGTGGGGATGGTAGTAGTGATAGGCATCCAGCACCCCATGAGTGGGGATGGTAGTACTGGCAGGCATCCAGCCCCCATGGGTGGGGATGGTAGTAGTGATAGGCATCCAGCCCCCATGAGTGGGGATGGTAGTAGTGATAGGCATCCAGCCCCCCATGAGTGGGGATGGTAGTAGTGGCAGGCATCCAGCACCCCATGAGTGGGGATGGTAGTAGTGATAGGCATCCAGCCCCCATGAGTGGGTATGGTAGTAGTGATAGGCATCCAGCCACCCATGAGTGGGGATGGTAGTAGTGGCAGGCATCCAGCCCCACATGGGTGGGGATGGTAGTAGTGATAGGCATCCAGCCCCCCCTGCGTCGGGATGGTAGTAGTGATAGGCATCCAGCCCCCCATGAGTAGGGATGGTAGTAGTGATAGGCATCCAGGCCCCCATGAGTGGGGATGGTAGTAGTGATAGGCATACAGGCCCCCATGAGTGGGGATGGTAGTAGTGATAGGCATCCAGCCCCCCATGAGTGGGGATGGTAGTAGTGAAAGGCATCCAGCCCCCCATGAGTGGGGATGGTAGTAGTGATAGGCATCCTGCCCCCCATGGGTAGAGGTGGTAGTAGTGACAGGCATCCAGCCCCCCATGGGTAGAGGTGGTAGTAGTGACAGGCATCTGGCACCCCATGAGTAGGGGTGGTAGTGGTGGTGGGCATCCAGCCCCCCATGGGTAGAGGTGGTAGTAGTGGTAGGCATCTGGCACCCCCTGAGTAGGGGTGGTAGTGGTGGTGGGCATCCAGCCCCCCATGGGTAGAGGTGGTAGTAGTGACAGGCATCCAGCCCCCCATGGGTAGAGGTGGTAGTAGTGACAGGCATCTGGCACCCCATGAGTAGGGGTGGTAGTGGTGGTGGGCATCCAGCCCCCCATGGGTAGAGGTGGTAGTAGTGGTAGGCATCTGGCACCACCTGAGTAGGGGTGGTAGTGGTGGTGGGCATCCAGCCCCCATGGGTAGAGGTGGTAGTAGTGACAGGCATCCAGCCCCCATGGGTAGAGGTGGTAGTAGTGGTAGGCATCTGGCACCCCCTGAGTAGGGGTGGTAGTGGTGGTAGGCATCCAGCCCCCATGGGTAGAGGTGGTAGTAGTGACAGGCATCCAGCCCCCCATGGGTAGAGGTGGCAGTAGTGACAGGCATCTGGCACCCCCTGAGTAGGGGTGGTAGTGGTGGTGGGCATCCAGCCCCCCATGGGTAGAGGTGGTAGTAGTGACAGGCATCCAGCCCCCCATGGGTAGAGGTGGTAGTAGTGGTGGGCATCTGGCACCCCTGAGTAGGGGTGGTAGTGGTGGTGGGCATCCAGCCCCCCATGGGTAGAGGTGGTAGTAGTGAAAGGCATCCAGCCCCCATGGGTAGAGGTGGTAGTAGTGGTAGGCATCTGGCACCCCTGAGTAGGGGTGGTAGTGGTGGTGGGCATCCAACCCCCATGGGTAGAGATGGTAGTAGTGACAGGCATCTAGCACCCCCTGGGTAGGGGTGGTGGTAGTGGTAGGCATCTGGCACCCCTGAGTAGGGGTGGTAGTGGTGGTAGGCATCCAGCCCCCATGGGTAGAGGTGGTAGTAGTGGTAGGCATCTGGCACCCCCTGAGTAGGGGTGGTAGTGGTGGTGGGCATCCAGGCCCCTATGTGTATATGTGGCATTGGTGATGGCCATCCCGCCCCTATGGTGCTGCTGTTGCTGGTGTAAGTAATTTCTGCATCCCTCTGTGTGTGTGTGATATGTCGGGTACGTGTAGTTTGTTTTTGTTGTTGGTGTCTGACTTACCTTCTGCGCCGTACGCGTCCGTGCCTGTTTCGGTAATAGATGTAGAATATTGGTAGGATCGGCACGATGGGATTCATGGTTGGTTCGTCTCGTTCGTCTTTCTCTTTGCTTCGCCTCGTCCTCGTCGCTGGCGTGTTCGTCTCGTAGCCGTGGATCATCTTGTGGCGCGAATCGGTGCTTATGTGCGCCTCTCCCGGATGCTTTGACGTGCCGTGCGTAGCGACGGGTTCGGCGCGTACGGAAAGCGCATCGTACTTGTCCGGCCGGACGGGGCTGCATTTTGGCTTCCGTGCGACTCGATTTTGCGTTTCCGGATCCGCCTCGGTCGGAGAACAGGACCTGTATTGGGTGAGTACGACTGGGTCGGGATTTGGCCAGTTGTGCGCATCGTACTTGCTCGTTCGGACGTATGTGCGAATCGGTCGGGAAACAGGCATTCGCCTGGCTTTTTTCCCGGCCGAATGGTATTAGGTGCGCCTCCGACCGGGATCGGAATCGACCCCAAAATGTTCACAAAGAGTACATTACATTATGTCAATTGCTTACGATTATGACATTCTACTGGAACAATGTTTCCTTTTATTCCCCTTTTTTCTTTCTTTTTTTCTTTCTCTGATCCTTTTTGGATTTGGGTCCTTTACTTTTCCTTTCGCTAACACAATTCACTCACATCTCATTGTTTAGACAGTGAAGGAATTATGTTTCGTACCAAACTTTGTCATTTCTTAGGTTTTATCCTTTTGTTACTTCTGTTTTTTGTTACTTAGGGATCTTGCTTTGCTTATATTTATGATTGATTTTTATACTTCGGACTGCCAGTTGGGTAACTTCTTGCTGTATGTGGTTTTTTCTCTTTGGAAAATTATAATGTGGATACTTTTAACATGGCGCTTACCTTTTCATTGAGAGGCTTTTACGTTTGGGCCCCTCTTTACTTTCTATTACGGATGACGCTCTAATAAGAGTCGGTCATGTGACCATGTTATATTTGCGTCTATACTAATGGAATACGATATGGTGCTGGTAAGCTTTGGCTAGAAACTCTACTTGATTGGAGGATTAGTGGGGCACTTAGCCCGCTTCCTGTTGCTTATTTAAAATTTGTTTTGTGTTGCTTTTTTCCAGTTAACTATGGGACTATCATAGCCCTCATTATAGTTTACGCATTCTCACTACCATTGTTTGAGAACTGAGGTGAGACGATATGTTTATTTACATGTATTGTGAAGACCCATTTTTTGATGTCCCTAAACCATATTGGTTTTGGTTCTGTAATTTTGGCATGACAACATCGTATTAATATTATGGTAGCTCTCGGACATAACTTTGTTTTTGGCTTCATTTGTGCTGCCCGTCGTGGCTTCACAGATTTTATTTCTCTTCCCTTGCTTTAGCACTGTTGTGAGACAGTTGGTTCTGGGACGTGTTTACTGCCTACAAAGAATTATTGTTACCCAAACAACTCTTGTCCTCGGGGATCCGAGGCACGCGTGTTATTCCTACGACAGGATCTAGTGCAACGTTTGTGATTCATCAAATACCGTTGAGGTACTTGAATTCATATATTTGTTCTTTGTATCTCAACTGGTTTTCTTTGGATCCTTTGGTTGACCACGCTTTTTTTTATAGAAACACATGGGTGTACCTTTCTTTCATCTCAAGGTTTTTGATTACTTTTTGCTAGGGGTGGGCGGAGTTCACGGAGTTGCACTACGCGAAGTCCGCGGAGTTACATAAAAACTCTGTGGAATTCCGCGGAGTTCCGCTCCGTCCTAGGGGTCGATTCCGATCTCGGCCGGAAGCGCACCTAATACTATTCATCCGGAAAAAATACGAGCCCAACGCGTTTTTCCCGACCGATTCGAACAGTCGTCCGAGCGAGCAAGTACGCTGCGCATTACTGCTAAAATTCCGATCGAGCCGTACGTACCCATTCCTTCTCCAGTTCCCCGACCGAGCTGGATCCGGAAACGCCGATTCGAGTCGCACGGAAGTAAATACACAGCACCTTCCAGCCGGACTAGTACGATGCGCAATCCGTACGCGCCGAACTGGTCGCTACGTCCGGCACGTCAGAGCATCCGGGAGAGCCACACATAAGCTCCGATTCGCGCCACAAGACGATCCACGGGTACGAGACGAACAAGCCAGCTACGAGTACGAGTCGAAGCCACGAGAAAGACGAACGTGACGAACCAACCATGAATCTCATTGCGTAGGTCCTACCAATACTCTACATCTATTACCGGAACCGGTACGGACGCGTACGGCACAGACGGTAAGTCAAACACCCACTACACAAACAAATGACACGTACCCAACATATGTCACATACACATAGGGATGCAGAAATTATGTACACTAGGAACAGCAGAACCATAGGGGCGGGATGGCTATCACCAATGCCATACACACCCATAGGGGCCTGGATGCCTACCACTACCACCACCCCTGCTCATGGGGGGCTGGATGCCTACCACTACCACCATCCCTACTCAGGGGGCTGGATGCCTGTCACTACCACCACCCCTACTCAGGGGGCTGGATGCCTGTCACTACCACCACCCCTACTCATGGGGTGCTGGATGCCTGTCACTACTACCATCCCCACTCATAGGGGAATTGATGCCTACCACTACCACCACCCCTACTCATGGGGGCTGGATGCCTACCACTACCACCACCCCTACTCATGGGAGCATGGATGCCTACCACCACCACCACCCCTACTCAGGGGGGGCTGGATGCCTACCACTACCACCACCCCTACTCAGGGGGGGCTGGATACCTGTCACTACCACCACCCCTACTCATGGGGTGCTGGATGCCTGTCACTACTACCATCCCCACTCATAGGGGAATTGATGCCTACCACTACCACCACCCCTACTCATGGGGGGCTGGATGCCTACCACTACCACCACCCCTACTCATGGGGGCCTGGATGCCTACCACCACCACCACCCCTACTCAGGGGGGGCTGGATGCCTACCACTACCACCACCCCTACTCAGGGGGGGCTGAATGCCTGTCACTACCACCACCCCTACTCATGGGGGGCTGGATGCCTGTCACTACTACCATCCCCACTCATAGGGGAATTGATGCCTGTCACTATGGGGGGCTGGATGCCTGTCACTACTACCATCCCCACTCCAAGGGGAATTGATGCCTACCACTACCACCACCCCTACTCATGGGGGCCTGGATGCCTACCACTACCACCACCCCTATTCATGGGGGCCTGGATGCCTACCACCACCACCACCCCTACTCAGGGGGGGCTGGATGCCTACCACTACCACCACCCCTACTCATGGGGGCCTGGATGCCTACCACCACCCCTACTCAGGGGGGGCTGGATGCCTACCACTACCACCAGCCCTACTCAGGGGGGGGGCTGGATGCCTGTCACTACCACCATCCCCACTCATGGGGGGCTGGATGCCTACCACTACCACCACCCCTACTCATGGGGGCCTGGATGCCTACCACCACCACCACCCCTACTCATGGGGGCCTGGATGCCTACCACTACCACCACCCCTACTCATGGGGGCCTGGATGCCTACCACCACCACCACCCCTACTCATGGGGGCCTGGATGCCTACCACTACCACCACCCCTACTCATGGGGGCCTGGATGCCTACCACCACCACCACCCCTACTCATGGGGGCCTGGATGCCTACCACCACCCCTACTCAGGGGGGGCTGGATGCCTACCACCACCCCTACTCAGGGGGGGCTGGATGCCTACCACTACCACCACTCCTACTCAGGGGGCTGGATGCCTGTCACTACCACCATCCCCACTCATGGGGGCTGGATGCCTACCACTACCACCACCCCTACTCATGGGGGCCTGGATGCCTACCACAACCACCACCCCAACTCATGGGGGCTGGATGCCTGTCACTACTACCATCCCCACTCATAGGACGGGTAATGCATGACACAACCAGCATACTCCAACATAATGAATGTCAGCAAAGACATCCCCCAACATCATGACAAGAGTGTGTAGTCTGTGTCAAATGCCTACAACACTGAACATGACATTGAACATACAATGTGACCCCCTATCACATGTGTCACACAAAAATGTGTGTGCCCTTCACAATGCAAGCAGACCATGACCACTGTGGGAATGGGGTCTAAACCCCATCATCACAGTGACCAAAAGGTAAGTGTGGGGTCCATAGCTGAAGCACCTTTTGAACATTGTGGCAATGGGGTCTAAACCCCCATCATCACAGTGACCAAAAGGTAAGTGTGGGGTCCATAGCTGAAGCACCTTTGAACATTGTGGCAATGGGGTCTAAACCCCCATCATCACAGTGACCAAAAGGTAAGTGTGGGGTCCATAGCTGAAGCACCTTTTGAACATTGTGGCAATGGGGTCTAAACCCACATCATCACAGTGACCAAAAGGTAAGTGTCAGAGCGCCACTTCCTCGGAGTCTGTACGTTGCTCTATGGGCCCACCTCTCGGTACCTCCAATTCAGGATGCTATTACAGCACTGAAAGTTAGAGTGACCAAGTGGGGGGAAGGGTTTGAGGAAGGGAACAGCTGGGAGGGAGACCTGTAAAACAAACAGATAAACATACAAACAATAACAATCAGTATAAATAATTCTCAGGTACCAGACTCTGCTACGCGGAGTCTTATTGCTAATGAGTCTCTACTTTATCACGAGCCCGTGATACAAGTTATACAGAAAATACACTTCCAAGGAATGTGTTACAATCACACCTTCCTAACAGTAAAGTTCAATAATATACAGAGCATATACTCATAATTATGACACAGTACACAAATGAGCCCCTGTGCGAGCTTGCCCAAGCGCTTGAAAAATCAACCAAAGGGCTAATCCGAATGTTCCACATACACTATGCCAAATGGACCCAGAGCACTAGTCCCTATGTTCACCAACTCAATATGCAAAAATGAGCCAGAGCTCTAAATCGTAATTGCTGGACCTAATGCTTGACAACACAATGTTTTAATGAATTCCAAAACACGCAATCAAAAGTGTGAGTGTAATCATACAATAGTCAAAATAAACTCCAGTGCGCACTGTTGTATGCTTGCCAAAATGTAGTTTGCAAAATGAGCCCCAAAGCGCACGATAGTGTGCTGCCAAACACTGAAGGCAGCAAATGAGCTCCAAAGCGCACCGAATCCCAACAAGGAAATGAAGTTACTCTGTTGCCTTCAAACAACAGAGGCTTATCTGCAGGCTCAAAGTAAATTGGAATGAACTCATGAGTCAGCAGAAGAAAGAGAGGCTGCTTCCACACAGGATCTAGAATAGTGAGCCACGCCCAATGGGTGTGGCTCCTTTTATAGGCAGACCACACCCATAGGCAACCACACCCAAAGTGACTGCTGTGTGGGGATTCTGGGATATGACCACACCCATGGGCAACCACACCCAAAGTGACTGCTGTGTGGGGATTTTGGGATATGTAGTCCCCTATAGTTACATCCAGCAGGGAAAAAGGAGAACATATAAAGGAAAATGAACAATGAAAGGAAAATACAAAGAAAACATATTGCAGTGCTTAATGTACATTTACAGGACACCGCAGCCACCATTTAGCAACAGGAAAATGTAGTTTCCCACATCGTACCACAGTGGGGGCGGGCCCTAGAATGCACGCCACAGAGGCGACGCTAACAGTACTCCCCCTCCCAAGCGCGTTCTAGGGCCCGGCTTTGAAGGATGGAGGAGATGAAAGCGTCGAAGAAGACGAGGTGCATGCACATCCCGAGCAGGCACCCAAGAGTCATTTTCCAGACCATAACCTTTCCAGGATACTAAATACCACACAGAGTTGTTTCGCCGTTTAGCGTCTAGGATGGCTTTCACCTCATACTCCCAGTCTCTGCGAACCAACAGCGGGGAAGGACAAGGGCGACAGCGCTGAGGGGCCTTCTTTAACAAGGAAGTGTGAAATACAGGGTGAATACGTAAAGCGCAGGCGCGGCTCGTGGTAGGAGTGCCGGTCGGGCGGTGACGTGGGGCGGGGGAGGGGCACGGTGGGGGTAGTAAACTACGGATTAAGGCCGAATACAGGTAAGTAAACATTTAAATAAATCAAACGAATTTCGTTGCGAGCGCTGCATTGCTAAATGCGATGCAGCGCTCACAACGAAGTTCGTTTGATTTATTTAAATGTTTACTTACCTGTATTCAGCCTTAATCCGTAGTTTACTACCCCCCACCCTGCCCCTCCCCCGCCCCACGTCACCGCCCGACCGTCACTCCTACCACGGGCCGCGCCTGGTAAAGCGTGTGGTAAGGCCAACTTGTAAGTGTCCGGATTCACCTGTTTAATCACACGATAAGGGCCTATGAATTTAGGATGAAACATGTGCTTATGTTTAAAGGCGAAATGTTTGGTGGAGAGCCACACCTTCTCACCTGGTTGATATATTGGACCAAGACAATGACGTTTGTCATATTGCTGTTTATATTTTGTCTTGGCTTTCTCCAGATGTCTATATATTTGCGATTGAGTCCGTTGAATGTCCTGCAACGTAGTCTGTACGGCAGGAGTACTGTCCATTGTAGTAGGTATGGTGATCGGCAAGGTATGTGGATGATGACCATATAGACCAAAAAAGGAGTAGTACCTGTGGATGAATGATAAGCATTATTATAGGCTAATTCCGCTAACCAAAGAAGATTCACCCAAGAGTTGACTGCTTCATCAGCATAGCAACGGAGATATTGTTTTAGCGTCTGATTCAAGCGCTCCGTTTGACCATCAGTTTGTGGGTGATGACTTGTGGACAATGTGGATGAAACTTTAAGTGCCTTACACCACGTCTGCCAAAATTGGGAGGTGAACTGCGACCCCCTATCGGAAAGGATGATTTTTGGAAGGCCGTGTAAACGTACCACATGTTGCAACAAAAGGGTCGCTAATTGGCCAGACGTAGGTAAACCTGTACAAGCGATGAAATGTGCGTATTTTGTTAGACTATCCACTACAACCAGAATGACTGTACAACGTTGCACCATTGGGAGACCAACAATGAAATCGAGAGTGATATGTTCCCATGGTTTCGTGGGAGTCTGAAGTGGTTGCAATAGCCCTCTAGGTCTTGAGTGATCTGCTTTATTTCTAGCACATGTATCACAGGCAGTCACCAGAGTTTTGATGTCCTTGCCAAGAGTTGGCCACCAAAAGTATCTCTTTACCAACTCCACAGTTTTTGGAACTCCGGGTGTCCGGCTACAGGATTATCATGCAACCATTGAAAAACCTTTTTCTGTAATTTTAGGGTGGGAATGTATAAACAATCCTCATGTAAAGGTAATCCCTGTTTGATTGCACGCTTGGGGTTGTCCTTGAGCCATTTTTGCCACTCTGTTATCTTAAAAGCATCTCGAACCTGATCAAAAAATAGTTCTGTTTCTGTCACACAAATCACCTTTTAGGGCGTTATAATGGCTTGAGGAGGTCCAGTATTGGGCACAAGCGAAGAGTCTTGTCGTGAGAGGGCATCAGCTTTTCGGTTGTCAGATCCAGGTCTAAAAGTTACTACAAAATCAAACTCTGCAAAAAAGAGCATCCATCGCAATTGCCTAGGTGTAAGAAGTCTTGCTGAACTCATGAATTGCAGATTACGATGGTCTGTGAAAACAGTTATCGTATGTCTTGCCCCTTTCAAATAGTGACGCCACTCTTTAAAAGCGTCTCGTATTGCTAATAATTCTTTTTCAGCAATGACATAATTTTGTTCACTGTCATTTAACTTATGGGACATGTATGCTACGGGATGTAATTGTCCAGTAGCGGGATTTCTTTGAGAAAGTACTGCTCCTATAGCAATATCGGAGGCGTCCGCCTCTACGATGAATGGTTGTTCCATATTTGGATGAGTCAGAACAGGAGCTGAAGTAAAAGCCGTTTTAAGAGTGGCAAAGGCTGTGTCTGCTTCTTTTGACCAGTGAAACACCTCTTTCTTTCTTAGTAGTTTTGTGATAGGTGCCACAGTATTGGAAAATTAGTCAATAAACCTTCGGTAAAAATTGGCGAAACCAAGGAAACATTGTACATCTTTTACTGAAGTAGGTGTAGGCCAGTCTGTGACTGCTTTAATTTTCCGTTCCGCCATTTGCATTCCCAAAGGAGATAGCGTTACCCCTAGAAATTCAACAGTGGTGACATGGAACTCACACTTAGTTATTTTACAATAAAGATGATTCTTTCGTAGAGCTAACAAAATTGTCTTTACATGCTGCTCATGTTCTGGTACGCTATTGGAATAAATGAGTATATCATCTATATAGACGATTACGAATAAGTCCAGATAGTCTCTTAGGACGTCGTTTAAAAAGAATTGAAATGCGACAGGCGCATTACAAAGTCCAAATGGCATCACAGTGTATTCATATAAACCATATCTGGTTTTAAAAGCTGTCTTCCATTCGTCGCCAGAATAGATGCGCACCAAATGGTATGCTCCTCGTAGATCTAATTTTGTATAGATTACAGCTTTTTTAACTTGATCCAGAAGAACTGGAATCAGAGGTAAGGGGTATCTATTTTTGACAGTGATCTTATTCAATGCCCTGTAATCTATACAAGCCCTCAGATCGCCATTTGATTTTGGAATAAAAAAAAGTGGCGACGCTGCAGGGGATTTAGAGGGTCGAATGAATCCGTTTGCTAAGTAACGGTCCAGGTATTCTCTCAGATATTGATTCTCCTGCTCGGTGAGAGCATAAATCCGACAACTTGGGACGATGGAGCCTGGTACTAAATCAATTTGACAGTCATACTGTCGATGAGGCGGTGATCCAAACGAAGTGTTAAGTTAATGAGATCAGAGCAATTAGTGGGTTGTGGATCGATCTGCGCCAAAACATCTTTCAAGTCATCTTTTAGTCCCTGATAAAATAGTGCTGACCGTTTCTCTTCAGGCCATGCTGTTTCTGCGACTAATCTGTTAAATTGTGATAAATAGACAACCAAATCTTTGTTTCCTTGCTTTAACTCTAACAGTTCTCGATCTGCTGAAAGAGTCACGGCTCTCCTGTCAAAAACGTTTTCAAATTCTTGTACAAAGAGTTTCCAGTTATATAACAATGGGCTGTCTTTTCGAACCAATGGAATTGCCCAGGTAGCAGCGTCTCCGGACAAATATGAGATTAAAAATGCTATCCTGGATTGAGGATCAGGGAACGCGCTTGGTCTACAAGTGAAATGTAACTCTACTTGAGTAAGAAATATTTGAACCTTATTTGAATCCCCAGAAAAACGCTCTGGAGCGGCTAATGGTATCGGAGTAGGAACGGTTACAGCTATGTTCGTAGGTGTAGAATCTGGAGGGAGCGGAATTTTGTTCCAAACCCCCGCAAAGGAGTTTGCTCACTAACTCCTACCTTAGTTTGTAGCTGAGCTACCTTATCAGCCAAAGCGGCAGTTGCGTTTTTGGATTCAACCATATCTCTTTGCATTTGAGTGATTACTTTCAACAGGTCGTCTAAAGTGGCCATGATAAAGCCTCGTACAGACCAGGAGGAATTAAATTCGTGGGCTCACTATTCTGTCAGAGCGCCACTTCCTCGGAGTCTGTACGTTGCTCTATGGGCCCACCTCTCGGTACCTCCAATTCAGGATGCTATTACAGCACTGAAAGTTAGAGTGACCAAGTGGGGGAAGGGTTTGAGGAAGGGAACAGCTGGGAGGGAGACCTGTAAAACAAACAGATAAACATACAAACAATAACAATCAGTATAAATAATTCTCAGGTACCAGACTCTGCTACGCGGAGTCTTATTGCTAATGAGTCTCTACTTTATCACGGGCCCGTGATACAAGTTATACAGAAAATACACTTCCAAGGAATGTGTTACAATCACACCTTCCTAACAGTAAAGTTCAATAATATACAGAGCATATACTCATAATTATGACACAGTACACAAATGAGCCCCTGTGCGAGCTTGCCCAAGCGCTTGAAAAATCAACATACCAAAAGCACCAAAGGGCTAATCCGAAAGTTCCACATACACTATGCCAAATGGACCCAGAGCACTAGTCCCTATGTTCACCAACTCAATATGCAAAAATGAGCCAGAGCTCTAAATCGTAATTGCTGGACCTAATGCTTGACAACACAATGTTTTAATGAATTCCAAAACGCGCAATCAAAAGTGTGAGTGTAATCATACAATAGTCAAAATAAACTCCAGAGCGCACTGTTGTATGCTTGCCAAAATGTCGTTTGCAAAATGAGCCCCAAAGCGCACGATAGTGTGCTGCCAAACACTGAAGGCAGCAAATGAGCTCCAAAGCGCACCGAATCCCAACAAGGAAATGAAGTTACTCTGTTGCCTTCAAACAACAGAGGCTTATCTGCAGGCTCAAAGTAAATTGGAATGAACTCATGAGTCAGCAGAAGAAAGAGAGGCTGCTTCCACACAGGATCTAGAATAGTGAGCCACGCCCAATGGGTGTGGCTCCTTTTATAGGGAGACCACACCCATAGGCAACCACACCCAAAGTGACTGCTGTGTGGGGATTCTGGGATATGACCACACCCATGGGCAACCACACCCAAAGTGACTGCTGTGTGGGGATTTTGGGATATGTAGTCCCCTATAGTTACATCCAGCAGGGAAAAAGGAGAACATATAAAGGAAAATGAACAATGAAAGGAAAATACAAAGAAAACATATTGCAGTGCTTAATGTACATTTACAGGACACCGCAGCCACCATTTAGCAACAGGAAAATGTAGTTTCCCACATCGTACCACAGTGGGGGCGGGCCCTAGAATGCACGCCACAGAGGCGACGCTAACAGTACTCCCCCTCCCAAGCGCGTTCTAGGGCCCGGCTTTGAAGGATGGAGGAGATGAAAGCGTCGAAGAAGACGAGGTGCATGCACATCCCGAGCAGGCACCCAAGAGTCATTTTCCAGACCATAACCTTTCCAGGATACTAAATACCACACAGAGTTGTTTCGCCGTTTAGCGTCTAGGATGGCTTTCACCTCATACTCCCAGTCTCTGCGAACCAACAGCGGGGAAGGACAAGGGCGACAGCGCTGAGGGGCCTTCTTTAACAAGGAAGTGTGAAATACAGGGTGAATACGTAAGCGCAGGCGCGGCTCGTGGTAGGAGTGCCGGTCGGGCGGTGACGTGGGGCGGGGAGGCAGGGTGGGGGTAGTAACTACGGATTAAGGCCGAATACAGGTAAGTAAACATTTAAATAAATCAAACGAATTTCGTTGCAGCGCTGCATTGCTAAATGCGATGCAGCGCTCACAACGAGTTCGTTTGATTTATTTAAATGTTTACTTACCTGTATTCAGCCTTAATCCGTAGTTTACTACCCCCACCCTGCCCCTCCCCCGCCCCACGTCACCGCCCGACCGGCACTCCTACCACGGGCCGCGCCTGGTAAAGCGTGTGGTAAGGCCAACTTGTAAGTGACCGGATTCACCTGTTTAATCACACGATAAGGGCCTATGAACTTAGGATGAAACATGTGCTTATGTTTAAAGGCGAAATGTTTGGTGGAGAGCCACACCTTCTCACCTGGTTGATATATTGGACCAAGACAATGACGTTTGTCATATTGCTGTTTATATTTTGTCTTGGCTTTCTCCAGATGTCTATATATTTGCGATTGAGTCCGTTGAATGTCCTGCAACGTAGTCTGTACGGCAGGAGTACTGTCCATTGTAGTAGGTATGGTGATCGGCAAGGTATGTGGATGATGACCATATAGACCAAAAAAAGGAGTAGTACCTGTGGATGAATGATAAGCATTATTATAGGCTAATTCCGCTAACCAAAGAAGATTCACCCAAGAGTTGACTGCTTCATCAGCATAGCAACGGAGATATTGTTTTAGCGTCTGATTCAAGCGCTCCGTTTGACCATCAGTTTGTGGGTGATGACTTGTGGACAATGTGGATGAAACTTTAAGTGCCTTACACCACGTCTGCCAAAATTGGGAGGTGAACTGCGACCCCCTATCGGAAAGGATGATTTTTGGAAGGCCGTGTAAACGTACCACATGTTGCAACAAAAGGGTCGCTAATTGGCCAGACGTAGGTAAACCTGTACAAGCGATGAAATGTGCGTATTTTGTTAGACTATCCACTACAACCAGAATGACTGTACAACGTTGCACCATTGGGAGACCAACAATGAAATCGAGAGTGATATGTTCCCATGGTTTCGTGGGAGTCTGAAGTGGTTGCAATAGCCCTCTAGGTCTTGAGTGATCTGCTTTATTTCTAGCACATGTATCACAGGCAGTCACCAGAGTTTTGATGTCCTTGCCAAGAGTTGGCCACCAAAAGTATCTCTTTACCAACTCCACAGTTTTTGGAACTCCGGGGTGTCCGGCTACAGGATTATCATGCAACCATTGAAAAACCTTTTTCTGTAATTTTAGGGTGGGAATGTATAAACAATCCTCATGTAAAGGTAATCCCTGTTTGATTGCACGCTTGGGGTTGTCCTTGAGCCATTTTTGCCACTCTGTTATCTTAAAAGCATCTCGAACCTGATCAAAAAATAGTTCTGTTTCTGTCACACAAATCACCTTTTAGGGCGTTATAATGGCTTGAGGAGGTCCAGTATTGGGCACAAGCGAAGAGTCTTGTCGTGAGAGGGCATCAGCTTTTCGGTTGTCAGATCCAGGTCTAAAAGTTACTACAAAATCAAACTCTGCAAAAAAGAGCATCCATCGCAATTGCCTAGGTGTAAGAAGTCTTGCTGAACTCATGAATTGCAGATTACGATGGTCTGTGAAAACAGTTATCGTATGTCTTGCCCCTTTCAAATAGTGACGCCACTCTTTAAAAGCGTCTCGTATTGCTAATAATTCTTTTTCAGCAATGACATAATTTTGTTCACTGTCATTTAACTTGCGGGACATGTATGCTACGGGATGTAATTGTACAGTAGCGGGATTTCTTTGAGAAAGTACTGCTCCTATAGCAATATCGGAGGCGTCCGCCTCTATGATGAATGGTTGTTCCATATTTGGATGAGTCAGAACAGGAGCTGAAGTAAAAGCCGTTTTAAGAGTGGCAAAGGCTGTGTCTGCTTCTTTTGACCAGTGAAACACCTCTTTCTTTCTTAGTAGTTTTGTGATAGGTGCCACAGTATTGGAAAATTGGTCAATAAACCTTCGGTAAAAATTGGCGAAACCAAGGAAACATTGTACATCTTTTACTGAAGTAGGTGTAGGCCAGTCTGTGACTGCTTTAATTTTCCGTTCCGCCATTTGCATTCCCAAAGGAGATAGCGTTACCCCTAGAAATTCAACAGTGGTGACATGGAACTCACACTTAGTTATTTTACAATAAAGATGATTCTTTCGTAGAGCTAACAAAATTGTCTTTACATGCCTCTCATGTTCTGGTACGCTATTGGAATAAATGAGTATATCATCTATATAGACGATTACGAATAAGTCCAGATAGTCTCTTAGGACGTCGTTTAAAAAGAATTGAAATGCGACAGGCGCATTACAAAGTCCAAATGGCATCACAGTGTATTCATATAAACCATATCTGGTTTTAAAAGCTGTCTTCCATTCGTCGCCAGAACAGATGCGCACCAAATGGTATGCTCCTTGTAGATCTAATTTTGTATAGATTACAGCTTTTTTAACTTGATCCAGAAGAACTGGAATCAGAGGTAAGGGGTATCTATTTTTGACAGTGATCTTATTCAATGCCCTGTAATCTATACAAGCCCTCAGATCGCCATTTGATTTTGGAATTAAAAAAAGTGGCGACGCTGCAGGGGATTTAGAGGGTCGAATGAATCCGTTTGCTAAGTAACGGTCCAGGTATTCTCTCAGATATTGATTCTCCTGCTCGGTGAGAGCATAAATCCGACAACTTGGGATGATGGAGCCTGGTACTAAATCAATTTGACAGTCATACTGTCGATGAGGCGGTGATCCAAACGAAGTGTTAAGTTAATGAGATCAGAGCAATTAGTGGGTTGTGGATCGATCTGCGCCAAAACATCTTTCAAGTCATCTTTTAGTCCCTGATAAAATAGTGCTGACCGTTTCTCTTCAGGCCATGCTGTTTCTGCGACTAATCTGTTAAATTGTGATAAATAGACAACCAAATCTTTGTTTCCTTGCTTTAACTCTAACAGTTCTCGATCTGCTGAAAGAGTCACGGCTCTCCTGTCAAAAACGTTTTCAAATTCTTGTACAAAGAGTTTCCAGTTATATAACAATGGGCTGTCTTTTCGAACCAATGGAATTGCCCAGGTAGCAGCGTCTCCGGACAAATATGAGATTAAAAATGCTATCCTGGATTGAGGATCAGGGAACGCGCTTGGTCTACAAGTGAAATGTAACTCTACTTGAGTAAGAAATATTTGAACCTTATTTGAATCCCCAGAAAAACGCTCTGGAGCGGCTAATGGTATCGGAGTAGGAACGGTTACAGCTATGTTCGTAGGTGTAGAATCTGGAGGGAGCGGAATTTTGTTCCAAACCCCCCGCAAAGGAGTTTGCTCACTAACTCCTACCTTAGTTTGTAGCTGAGCTACCTTATCAGCCAAAGCGGCAGTTGCGTTTTTGGATTCAACCATATCTCTTTGCATTTGAGTGATTACTTTCAACAGGTCGTCTAAAGTGGCCATGATAAAGCCTCGTACAGACCAGGAGGAATTAAATTCGTGGGCTCACTATTCTGTCAGAGCGCCACTTCCTCGGAGTCTGTACGTTGTTCTATGGGCCCACCTCTCGGTACCTCCAATTCAGGATGCTATTACAGCACTGAAAGTTAAAGTGACCAAGTGGGGGAAGGGTTTGAGGAAGGGAACAGCTGGGAGGGAGACCTGTAAAACAAACAGATAAACATACAAACAATAACAATCAGTATAAATAATTCTCAGGTACCAGACTCTGCTACGCGGAGTCTTATTGCTAATGAGTCTCTACTTTATCACGGGCCCGTGATACAAGTTATACAGAAAATACACTTCCAAGGAATGTGTTACAATCACACCTTCCTAACAGTAAAGTTCAATAATATACAGAGCATATACTCATAATTATGACACAGTACACAAATGAGCCCCTGTGCGAGCTTGCCCAAGCGCTTGAAAAATCAACATACCAAAAGCACCAAAGGGCTAATCCGAAAGTTCCACATACACTATGCCAAATGGACCCAGAGCACTAGTCCCTATGTTCACCAACTCAATATGCAAAAATGAGCCAGAGCTCTAAATCGTAATTGCTGGACCTAATGCTTGACAACACAATGTTTTAATGAATTCCAAAACGCGCAATCAAAAGTGTGAGTGTAATCATACAATAGTCAAAATAAACTCCAGAGCGCACTGTTGTATGCTTGCCAAAATGTCGTTTGCAAAATGAGCCCCAAAGCGCACGATAGTGTGCTGCCAAACACTGAAGGCAGCAAATGAGCTCCAAAGCGCACCGAATCCCAACAAGGAAATGAAGTTACTCTGTTGCCTTCAAACAACAGAGGCTTATCTGCAGGCTCAAAGTAAATTGGAATGAACTCATGAGTCAGCAGAAGAAAGAGAGGCTGCTTCCACACAGGATCTAGAATAGTGAGCCACGCCCAATGGGTGTGGCTCCTTTTATAGGCAGACCACACCCATAGGCAACCACACCCAAAGTGACTGCTGTGTGGGGATTCTGGGATATGACCACACCCATGGGCAACCACACCCAAAGTGACTGCTGTGTGGGGATTTTGGGATATGTAGTCCCCTATAGTTACATCCAGCAGGGAAAAAGGAGAACATATAAAGGAAAATGAACATTGAAAGGAAAATACAAAGAAAACATATTGCAGTGCTTAATGTACATTTACAGGACACCGCAGCCACCATTTAGCAACAGGAAAATGTAGTTTCCCACATCGTACCACAGTGGGGGCGGGCCCTAGAATGCGCGCCACAGAGGCGACGCTAACAGTAAGTGTGGGGTCCATAGCTGAAGCACCTTTTGAACATTGTGGCAATGGGGTCTAAACCCCCATCATCACAGTGACCAAAAGGTAAGTGTGGGGTCCATAGCTGAAGCACATTTTGAACATTGTGGCAATGGGGTCTAAACCCCCATCATCACAGTGACCAAAAGGTAAGTGTTGTCATGGAAAAAGCTGCAACTGCCAAACAGCATGGATGATTCCTGGTCACAGAACAACAAACACATCAGTGGCAAAGTAGTGGTTGTGTCCCATAGCAACATAGATTGGGTGAGGCAAACAGTGCAGTGCAAATAAAACATACCTTTGGCCATGTGCAGACAAACATCACCCATGGGGACTGACATCATCTCCATTTATCAATTACACAATGCCAGAAGTGACCATCATAATGCAGACCCACATATCTGCACTAATGGACACACAAATGTAGATATCCTGGGGAGACTGTAGATGTGAGGTGAACAAATACCATACCATGGCAGCAATGGGACATACGAACCATGATTATTCTGCTGACTGATGACCTAGGAGTCCCAGGGACAGCATGGGAAATCCTCCAAACAACATACAGGCAATTGCACACCAAAGATATGCCAATGCAGTGGTGCAGATGCACAAACACAAACAGGCAGCCTCACACTGCATATCAAACACAACAGGTGATGGGGGTGTGCCAGTGTCCCCAGGCAACCACACAACACATGAGGAGGCCTGAATTCCAATTACACAGATGTGTATACAGTGCCATACAAAAGTAACTCATGGATCGGATTCCCCTATGTGGGCAATCAGGCATTGTCAGATGAGAGGGAGCCCAAATTACACATGTCACACAAGCTTGTAGGAACAGCAACTAACACAGCAAGAGACAGACCCACCACAGCACTTCCCCCAGGGACCCCACATTGTGGTGACACTAGCCTGCATGATAATCCCACTGTGATGACAAAGCTAGATGTTGTTCACACTGTGAACCACAGCCATGTGTCCTGAGCAACAAACTACCATCACACCTACACAAGCACAAATCCATCAGCACGGCCAGTCAGCCAAGGCCAAAATGGAGGTAGGGGTCTAGCCGTACAACAACTCACATTTGCACACACTCAACACCACACACCTTGATCTCCACCAATGTGCAGCAATGAAGCTCACATGGACAGGTGACATTGCACATGCACCCATGACAATCCCAGGGGTGGTTGTGGGAACTAAGGTGCAGAAACCCATCACACCTGGCCAGTCAACAAGACTCGTGAATGTCTGACACACTGCACAGTACGACGTACATGGGCATGACGTGAAATCCACCCCAATCAATGGGATCCCGGCCACAGTCACACACCAATGAAGAAGCCAAGGTCACCCACAAAGAACACACGTAGACAACTTCCAACATTGCAGCTCTGACCCTGAGGAGTGGCAGCAGTCACACACACAACGTGTCACAATCACTGAAAGCTACCACGAACTGTAAATTACATGACTTGTGTAACCAACAAGTGCCAAGGGGAATCCTGACTGTGTCTCATCTGCGTTTGCCCACATCCCCAGCCCTGACAACAAAGACAACTAGGGATGACAACCTGATGAACATTAGTTTGCCATGCACCCACATCACGGAGAAACCAGGTACAAGATGCTGGATGAACACAGGACAACTCAGCAAGCATCACAAACAGGAACATCCGTAGGGACACAGCCGGTGTAGGAAAAGGGAAGGGAACACACACAGACATGCTTACACAACACACAACACGGGCCCAGGCAATGTCACGGGATTACACACTGCCATGAGGGCACTCCACTCCTGTGGAAGGTCCGCTGTGCCAAACCTTGTCTGTGCACCACTCAAACATGTCAGCAAAACACTCGGTCAGTGAGTCAACAATCACAACACACTGAAGGCTCTGCTCACATCAGCCTGGGTACGGGAGTGTCACGTCAGTCATCTGCATATACCCAAAACACGTGTTAAGCAAGTTGCACTGTATACACAGATGAGTCCTACAACATTGATGTGCCAAACTGCATGTCCAGTGGAGATGGGCACACAGTCAGGGAAATAGAAACATTGAACAGTGGTAAGCCCACCAGATGTGCATCAGTGTAAGCCACAGATGTCAATTTACAAATGCAAAACGTACATCCCTGTGTCAAATGCAGAACATTACACCCTCAGACTGCAGCAAAGGATGCTATGGATCCAGACTAGATTAGGACACATATCCCATGGACCACATGGAGTCCATCACAGCAACACTTCATTTTCCTGATCTGAACACTATTACAACAGCAAATGCATGATGATACTCATCTACATCATGTACATCAAAAGAAAAACCACTAGTAAACAAAAAGAGGCTTTATTCAGCAAATGTTGAAAATAATTTTAAGTCCAAAAGAAACTAAGGCCACTGGCCAGTCCACATACACAGTCAGAACAGGGTGATATGTGACAACTTGTCACCCATTGCTTGCCTGCACTGGTACGGACAGGGGACATCCCCCTCGGAGGGGCATACAAGGAGCAGGCCAGGCACCGCAGGGACAGGATCAGGGGATGCCAGAAGGAGGCAGTGAAGGGGTGGTGGGTGCAGGAGTGTCACCGGCAACTGCAGTGGAGGTGTCTGACTCAGTGGGGGCCGGCACCACTGTAGGGCACAAGTCAGATGGTGTGGGTGCTGGCACCACTGCAGTGGGCCGGTCAGATGGAGTGGACTGGGTCCCCACTGCAGTGCCCAAGTCAGACGGGGTGGTTGTGGACTCCACTGCAGTGCATAACTCCAAGGGAGTGGAAG
Organism: Calotriton arnoldi; assembly: GCA_963921515.1. Lineage (NCBI taxonomy): Eukaryota > Metazoa > Chordata > Amphibia > Caudata > Salamandridae > Calotriton > Calotriton arnoldi. The sequence goes on from CAWUFW010005453.1 coordinate 916,948, forward strand.
GGGGGCAGATGAGGTGGGCAGGACAGAGGGGGGACCCGGTCTCCACACCAGTGGCACAAACAGGCCGAGCGTCTGGCTTGGGGGTGGAAGAGCAAGTGGCAGGGGGGAGGGCCTAAGCATTTTGGGGATGCGGTATGGGTGTGTGGGGGAACCTGGGGCAGGGTGTGGCGGGGGAACCTGTGGAGTGGTTGCCTGGGGGATGGAGGAGAGAGACTGTGTGGTGGAGCTGCGTGGTGGTGTCTTGCCCTTCCTGGTCCAGGGGGACGTCCGAATGGGGTCCTCAGTCTGCCTGTGCCTGGGGGAGGGTGTCCGGGTGTGAGGGGCACTCCCCACTGTGTGTGGTGGTCGCCTCTTCCGCCTGTGCGTTGTGTCAGATGGATCTGTGGGGAAGAGGCCAAGCTCACAGAGGAAGAGCTTCTGGGAGGGGGGGGTTGCAGGTGAGGCAAGGGAAGGGGTTTTGAAGGAAGAGGTATCTGAGGACTGCGCAGTGCTCGTGGATGCGTGTGTGTGTTCCTGGGCCCCATCCCCTGTGAGTGAGGTATCAGTCCCCTGACTGTGCGTGCGTGTGCGTCTGGATTTTGGCGTGTGTGTCTGTGTGCTGCTTGTGTCTGTGCTAGTGGGTGCCTGTGCCGGTGTGTGTGTGCTTGGGACAGGCAGGGTGCTGGGGATTGTGGATGGGGCAGAGGTAGGAGGGGTGAGGGACTGTTGCAGGAGGGACACTGCTGCCGTCAGTGAGGAGGCCATGGACTGATTGGTCCGATGTAGGGCAGACATGCCAGATGACATGCCCTCCATGAATGACACCAGTTGTGTCAACAGACCCGTGTGTGCATGGAGGACACTCAGCACTGATGTCTGCCCTACATGGATCTGTTGAAGCAAGTCCACAGACTCCACACTCAGGGCAGCAGTGGAGACAGAGGCAGGGGGTGCGGTGCCTGGCATGAAGGAGACACGCTCCCCTACACAGGAGCCTCCACGGACATGTGGGATGGGAGCAGATGGGAGGGTGGAGATGGTGGTGGTGGCGGGGGCAGACTTGCTTGATTTTGTCTCTGGTCTGCTGACACCCGCCTCCACAAGGGAGTCCTCACTGGAAGTGCTGTGGTCCTCAGCCGAGGTGGTCGTAGCTGAGGTCTCCTCAGTGTGGCTCCCCTCACCCTCCGTGCCACTGGGTCCCTCGGTCTCCCCTGCAGTGGACCCAGTCTGGCTCTGCCGCTCCTCCTGGTCCATGGAGCTGTCTCCTCCTGTGGCCGTGGATGTATCTGCAAAGAATCAGGATAAACAGAGCAACATTAGTCACCTGTACTGACCACACACGCCACAGTAAGTACAGCACATCACAAAGCAAGCCCTGCCATCATTTGCTAGACATTGCAATAAGTGCTGACACTGATTTGAAGAAGCCCATTGTCTGCCTGACAGTCATTCATGCCACACATATCCTACCTGTCCATGCACCCATCTGTCTGGTGCCTGTTGTATGCGACTAATCATATGTGCACACATGCACCACATACACAGTTGTTGGACATCCAAGAGAACATGTGGAAATGTGTCACTCCAAACACATGCCATCTCCTGCCACTGACTCAGTACATGTGTCAGGAAAAGTGACGGGCAGAGTCCCTGTCGATATGCGGGTTTTGCTTCCATCACCAGACACAATGATGTCCTCATGTCCTGATAGACAATGCGACAATGGTGTGCTTGCAGGACATATCACACTACTGCTGGATCACCCTTTGCGAGTTGAATGTCATGGCACAGGCCTGTCTGGCAAGTCAGTCATAACTGTCTCCTGTCACAGGGGCAGTGCATACACACACCACCAGTCTACACTGTGTCACAACCATGGAAGTTTTCGGTATGCAAGCCCTGCAGCTGACAGGTGCACATGTGCACCCCTGGCCACCCACATCATGAGGACTAGGATGATCCCACGTCAATCAAATGAGACATTTTAGTGACAGCAAACACAAATCCATACACATGGGCACTTCACCGTCTGATGAGAATGAACCAAAGCTGCCTACACCTCAATGTTTCATACACCTTTGTGCACAGTAAAGGGATCAGAGACCTATGCATTAACCAATGTGCAGATCCTATAGTCACAACTGAGATGGCTGGCCACCCCAAATTGTTAAACACTCCAGGAGTCCAAAAAGCAAGGCCACACCACGGTGACACAGAGGCAGACACCTGAGTGCACTCTTCACAATGCCCAATATGTATGCTGACACACGGGAGTGGGAGAACAGAGTGCCTTCAATGTACGGAGTAGGCATTACAGTCCTGGTCCATGTGCAACATGGTATTACCCTGAACACTAGGCAGGTGGCTATGCATGTGTCACACACATGATGTACATACTTCTGAGGCTCCCCCCTTGGTCTCTGCTGCAGCATGGGTGTGTGGCACATACCCCAGACATGTGGTGAGTCAGAGCAGCAATTGGAACACATTGTGAAGCCATACCCAGAGTACATGTCAGATCACAGGCATTGTGTGAGCAATTGTACCACCCATGCAGCCCACAACAAAGTTCCTGTAACTGATGCTGTCCCCAACTTGAACCACAGGTAACTGCAAGTACACAGTACCCAAGTGACCTAAGTCACAGACTGTAAGGGCCACACCTGTGTATCAGATGAGGAGGGGGAATGACACAAGTGAGGGACATGAGTCCAGGACGACAAGACAGTTGTACTGTGGAAGTGGAACCAGGCTAAAGGAGTGCATAGAGCATGTTAGTCATAGTACACAGAAAAGCCTAGCACTTACCCCCTCCTTGCTGCTGTCTGGCCTTCAGCTGCCCATCCAGGTCAGGGAAGACCACCGCCAGAATCCGGAGCAGGTGGGGGGTCAGGGTCCGGTGTCCGCCCCTCCTGCGAGGAGGCGACAGCTTCAGCTGGACCCTTGCGATCCTCCGGGTCCAGCCACGAAGGTCCTGCCACCTCTTCTGGCAGTTGCGGATCCTGCGCCTGTAGATCCCCACAGATCTTACTGCCCAGACGATGGTCAGCCAGATGTCCTGCTTCTGGTGGGCATCAACCTGTGAGGATGACAAAGTGAAAAGGCCATTACTACACATGCAACATATCCGTGCATCACACAGTTGGATATACATGTCTCAATCACAGGGGCATATGATGTACACAGGTAGTGCAACTATGGCTATGAACAGTTGTCCAGCAGTTACTAAATGGTATCATTGCCTGGGAAGTAAAACCTTGTTGGAATGCACTGTTACTGCACTATACCTGTTCAGTGCATGTAACTACACACTTTGGGGGGTGACAACTACTCAGTGAGCATGCTAGCCACTGGTGTACACACTGTAAGTCTTGCTAGTCAGACAACATGCACAATCAGAAAGGCAGTGGACAGCACACTCACCTGCTCCCCTGGTTTCCCATACAGCTTGCTGTACTGTGGAAGGAGGCTGTCCAGCAGGGCCTGGTTCTCCTCAGTGCTGAAGGTTGGGGCTCTCTCCACAGTACGTGCCATTGCAGTAGTCAGAGGATGCAGAGACAGCAGCAGTGGTAGTGGCAGATGTCGTCCTGGAGCATGTAGTGCAGGCAAGTGAGCTCTCAGGGGAACAGCCAGCATTATATGTGTGCTGCAGAGGCAGATACTGTCCCATGTGTCCAAAGTGATAGGTCCAAGTCGTTTGCATCTTCTGAATCTGGCCAATCCATGGAATTGCACCACTTATACACGCCCACAGCATCCTTCAAAAGTTCAACTTCATGACACCCATGAATTTGCAACATTGTTGTGGGTGACCAACTGAATTCACTGCATCCGACTCGTAAAAGCTTCGTAAACGCGTCCATTACCATGTCAGGCCATAGCCAATGCGTGTGCACCGATCGGACCATTGCTGTACGACGCGTATTTCGAAAAACAACACGCATCCGTCCACATCATATGCAATGGCCAATGCGTGCGCACCGATCGGCCCATTGCTGTACAACGCGTATTTCGAAAAACAACACGCATCCGTCCACATCATATGCAATGGCCAATGCGTGCGCACCGATCGGTCCATTGCTGTACAACGCGTATTTCGGAAAACGACACGCATCCGTCCACATCATATGCAATGGCCAATGCGTGCGCACCGATCGGTCCATTGCTGTACAACGCGTATTTCGAAAAACAACACGCATCCGTCCACATCATATGCAATGGCCAATGCGTGCGCACCGATCGGTCCATTGCTGTACAACGCGTATTTCGGAAAACGACACGCATCCGTCCACATCATATGCAATGGCCAATGCGTGCGCACCGATCGGTCCATTGCTGTACAACGCGTATTTCGAAAAACAACACGCATCCGTCCACATCATATGCAATGGCCAATGCGTGCGCACCGATCGGTCCATTGCTGTACAACGCGTATTTCGGAAAACGACACGCATCCGTCCACATCATATGCAATGGCCAATGCGTGCGCACTGATCGGTCCATTGCTCTACAACGCGTATTTCGGAAAATGACACGCATCCGTCCACATCATATGCAATGGCCAATGCGTGCGCACCGATCGGTCCATTGCTGTACAACGCGTCCCTGTACAAGTCACTCGCATATGTCACCATGGTTGTCACTGGTGAACGTATGCCAGCCACAATTACTTGCCAGGGACTCAGGGGCACACCTACAACACCACAGCCTGTCCACACTGTATCCTAAGGCATGTAAGGCTGCTTCTTTACCTGTGTGTGTATGGGGGTCAACATGTGGTTTGTTGGGTGGCACTTGGGGGCAGCCACTCCCAGGCTGTGCACGTGTTCATGGGGACAGAATCCTTTGTGTGTTGTGCACATGACCACTGTGATGTGCAACTATTCAGTTCAGAGCATGTGGCATGGTCACATCTCCAGGTTGTGTATGTGTATGTTATGTCACATACACCCTGAGTCCCATGTGGGATGGTATGTACGTCACAGGGTGACCCATTGCCACAATTGTGATGGCCCTCCACAGTCTGTGTGCATGTTGTGTTTCAGATGTCTCGGTTTCCATGTGCACAATGGGAGACAGTCTCCACATCCACGTTGTTTGTGCATCGACTTTGATGTTGTGCGTGTGTGTGTCACAGACATCCATGTCTGTCCTGCAGAGGCAACAGGGGCCACTACCTGTGGGAGTCATGGTTGTTTTGCTCGCGTGTACATGATACGCCATGTCATGCCAGTGTCCATGTGGCAATACAGGGTCCCTGGGAATCTACCTGTCAAAGAGCTGTGATGCCTGGGGCACATCTGTCCTCCTTTGTCACAGTGGTGTGTGTTTGGAACGTGACAGCAGTACATGGGTACTGTGACACAGCCGAATGATTTCCCATAGCACAACCTGGAACTTGTTGTCAACACATGTTGAACTGAGATGTTAGATGTTGGCCATGTAGGTGCCATATATGTCCATGCAGAACGGCACACACATCAAGTACTTGTGTCTCGTAATGATGTATCATGTGATATTGAGTATGGTCAATGCCACATATGTGGGGTGACTGACAATCTTTCTTTGTTCACCTATGCACTGCAGGGCACCAGCTGTCCATAGACCATTCCCTGACCTTGCAACCATGGTTGAACGTGACTGAATCCGACGGTACCGCTTCAACAGGCCGCTGATTGTGGAATTGGCGGTGCAGTTGGCCCCACATTTGCAACCTGGCCGGCCATACCCTGCAGCGCTGACCCCCAAGGTGAAGGTGATGGCAGCCCTACACTTCTTTGCCACCGGTACCTTTCAACACACTGTGGCGTCTGCTGGTGGGATGTCACAGACCATGTTCAGCCGTGTGCTACGCGATGTTTTGGAGGCGATGTTGAGATACTTGAACCAGTACATCTATTTCCCTAAACGTCAACAACTCACTGACGTCAAGAGTGACTTCTATGCCCTGGGGAGGATGCCACATGTCATCGGCTCCATTGATGGGACACATGTGGCATTGGTACCACCACAGGCACATGAGCAGGCATACAGGAACAGGAAACATTACCATTCTATCAATGCCCTGGTGGTATGTCTTGCAGATATGAGCATCTCACATGTGTGTGCACGTGTCCCCGGTTCTGCACACGATGCCTACGTGATGAGGAGTAGTCGCATCCCGAGGATGATGTCACAGATGCAGAACCAGCGTGCCTGGCTTGTCGGTGTGTACTGACTTTGTACCATTGTGTGTGTTCTGCAATGTTGTATTCCACCCTCTTTTCCAACTCAGCTAATGTGCAATTGTCTGTATGTAGGTGACTCCGGATACCCCAACATGCCGTTGTTGCTGACACCCCTCAGGAACCCTGTGACACCAGCCCAGATGCGCTACAATGAGGCACATGGTCGGACCAGGAGAGTGATCGAGCGGACATTTGGTCTCCTGAAGAGCCGCTTTTGCTGCCTGGACAAGACAGGGGGGGCCCTCCCATATGCCCCTGCAAAGGTGTGCAAGATTTTCATCGTCTGCTGCATGCTACACAACCTGGCAGTGCGGAAGGAGTTGACTCTCATCCTGGATGACGATGACCAACATCCGCCACCTGTGGAGGATCCTGGCCTGGGCCACGATGCCAGTGATGATGATGATGATGAGGGTGATGTCCGCACACAGCTCATCACCAACTTCTTCAGCTGAATGTGAGTATACAGAGATGTTATGTCAATGATTTGAGTTTGCATGATATGTGTTGGTGGTGCTCTGTTGTTGTTTGAGTGTGGCCATGTGGTACTTGACTGTATGCGTGCAGCGATGTGTCCTTACAGGTAGTCTGTACTCCCCAACAGTGTTGACATGCTAACTTGGTTTTGTGTAGGTATCTTGTGACATGTATTGGGCATGAGTATTGCAGTTCTGTCCTGTTCTTCAGTGCTTTTGACTGTGTGTCATGTCTGTCCTTCACAGGGTACTTTCAGAGTTGTTTGGTCAACTCGCATCCCCCGACACCATGATTCAACTTCCAGGGTGGAAGCAGTCGTTTCCCTGCAGGTGATGTGCCACACACCCCTGGACTTTATTTTCTCTACACTTGGTGACTGTGTGGCCACTGCCACGTGGGATTACCTTGCATCTGTAGTGGACACAACATGTTGCAAATGTGTAATAAACCTGTGCTTCACTTTGGGATGTGCGTTGTCTGTGGTCACACATCTAACTGACATTTGCTTACTTCACCTGTGGGCTAGTTAACACATACTCTGAATAGGTGTGGTGTTTGTGCATTCCACTTTATTTCCTGGCAACATCAGTGTAGGCGATGAGTCAGATGGCCCTGGTGTGTATGTGTTGTGTAGCCCTAGTGGTGTGTCTCCCTCATATGTGTCACGTTGCCATGACTCACATGACGGTGTTGAACTTGCTGTAGCAGTTAGCATGCACAGTGTCATATAGCAGATCATCATCTCCATGACAAAAACAACGTTGGAATCACAACAGAGGCAAGTATGGTGTATTAGTGAGTTTATTTACATACATGTGTGAGGATAGTGCACAGGATGGTGGGTGCTGTACATTGGGATTGGAATCCAAAGTTCCCAGATGAGTTGGAAGTGTTGGTAGCAGAAATGTCCTGAGTAAAGTCCACAGTCATCTGATACATTGGTCCAACTTGAACTCCCCATGTCATGTGGGAGAGTTGGGTTGCATTCGACAGGGTGAACAGTTTGCACACAAAGGGGAATTTCCAGAACAGGTGTTGGGTTCCTGGGGGATGTACATGGCCATCGGCCTCTCAGTTTTCCTTCCTCGGACGACCCCTCTTCTTTCGGGGGGACCCTCACGTGCAGGCCGCTGCGGTGCAGAGGACTCTCCACCAGAGTCATCCTCCCTCCCTGTGGCAGTTGCAGTTGTTGCGGCACCAGATGTTGTGGGCACACAGGGAGGTGTGGCCATGTTGGTGCTAATCTGGCGGAGGCATGTCAATATGTCCCTCTGCACCGCTGTCAGTTCTTCCAATGTGTCCCACTTGGACTCCACACGGGACATGTGGGAGTCCAAGCGGGCATGATGGGCAGCCTGCTGCTGTTGAATGTCCTTGAGGATCCCCACTACCTGGCTGACCTCTCCGGTGCTATTCTGGTACGCATCAGCAATGCGTACCAGTTGTGGATCATCATGCAGTCCAGACCCCTCTGCAAACAGCGACCTCTGCCTACCACCCCTCCCACCACCCCTGGCCACACGTGCGGGACCTGCGGTGGCACGCACAGGTGAGCCTAGGCCCCCTTGGGGGTTGGTACTGGGGTTGTTGTCCGTTGCTTCACGGTGGGCCGGGGTCCCTGTGCTGTTGTCATTGAGTGTCCTTGGTCTATCCGTGTCGGCGGGGGTGGTCTGTGTGTTGGCAGATGTTAGAGGAGTGGGTGCAGGGGGTGCAGATGGTGGTCCTGCTGGTGCTGCATGATGACTCACACCGGAGGGGCCAGGTAGGTCTTCCCCATCCGAGGAGGGCAGAGGCTGTTCCACACCAGAGAGCTCAGGGTCCCCCGGAGCCTGGGACAGGGACTCCTCATCATCTGCTGCTGTGTCCCCATCATCACCTGTTTTTGGAAGAGACACACAATGTATGTTATGTTTCTACAGGCATCAATGATTCAAACACCTGACAGTTGTGACTGTACCTCTGGATGCGGGCCTGTACATTGCATTGTCCTAAGTTGTCACAGTCAGAGGTTGATATTGGTGTAGCACATTGTCCTGCCAACCTGAAGCATTTCAATGTGAATGTTGAGGTGTGTGCATGACCAGCATTGGTGGCATTTGGTTGAAATCCGGCCCTCCTTCTCCCCCCAGCCCAGTTATCCCACCATGAGGCATGCCACCCTTGCAGTGGGTGCAGGTTAACTCCCAGAATGTCAGTCAGTGGTGTCCTGCTGTTGGTTGGTGCCCAGTTCCCAGCAGGGCCTGGTACTCCCCACAACAGAGCACCATTGTCAGACATCTTTGAAGTGGCTTTTCACTCCCTGTGAGGTGTGCATGCTTCAGTGTGAGCTTGCTGGGCCATGTGGGTGGGGGATGTTGAGCTGTGACTACCACTCCCATCATGCTATTGCCTACACCCCCTTTCCCAGCATGCCCATGCTTCCTTCCTTTTGACTCTGCTTCCCTGTGGGGTAGTGTGCCTGTGCTGACAGGATGGCTGACAGTGTTGTCCTGGCGTTTGTTTGGCTACAAGTCCCAAAGGTGTCCCTGTGCTTCACACAGCATAACCCAGGGTGGTGGTTCTTTGTGGGATATTTCATTAGAGTGTGAGGAAATGCATTCTCCAAGGTGAGTTGTGTGGAATTTGTGTTAAGGGTGTGTGTGAGAAAAGCTGCTGGTAACTATGGTCAGTGCTGTCAGTCCTCCTTCCCACCCAGCCAGATATCCCACCATGGAACGTGCTTCCATTGCAGGGAGTGCAAGTTGGCTTTCAGGATGTCAGTCAGTGGTGTCCTGCTGTTGGTTGGTGCACAGTTCCCAGCAGGGCCTTGTGCTCCCCACAGCAGTACCCAGTGTCAGCCATCTTGTCAGTTCTTTTCCACTCCCTGTGATGTTAATAATTGAGAGAGCGGTGTAATACCTCTTGTGCGCAGAGGATTACCTCGGAATGTATCACTCGGACTGAGGAGTGTACATCAATATATGTGATAATTAGGGTTTTCTTATGTTGTATTGAACTGTGTGTATGTATTGTGGTTTTGATCATGATTTATGTTTGATTAATGTATATTTGTCTATGTCTTATGTATTGTTCATTTGATGTTTAATTCGTGTGTATTTATTTTAGGTATCAGAGTCCCGCTGAATGATATGTGTAGCTAGTGAAATTATTTATATTTATATTTACAAATAATGTTAACGTCCGGGTAATTTACGGTGCCTGTGACGAAAATAAATGAGCGATTGATCCCTCCATACTTTTTTCTCTTTGTACATCAAACTCCTTGTGATGTGAGCATGGTTCAGAGTGGTGTTGATGGGCCAATTGTGAGGGTGACCAATATCTGTGACTACGACTCCCATCATGCTATTGGCTACACTGACTTCACCAGCATACACAGAATTCCTTCCTTTCAGTGAGCTTCCCTGTGAGGTGGTGTTCTAGTGGTGGCAAAATGTCTGACAGTGTTTGTTGGTTAGATTTGTGCCACTGCCTTGCTCTATTTGTTGTTAGGTTTGTACATATCATGACACAGTTACATATCACTATGAGATGGCAGGTGTTGTGTTTGTCTGACTAGCATACACATCTTGGGATGATTATGTTTTGGTTACTGTGGCTTTGCTAACGGTGCATGGTTTCACTATCCCCTTGACAGTGATGTGTGTGTATTGTCACACAATATTGGGTATATTGGTTGTGTACTCACCAGGCTCTGGGATGTTTGATAGTCCATGTACGCTCTCTGGTGGTAGGATGGCCCGCACCTTCTCCTCCCAGGGCCTGAGGTATACTGGTTTGGCAGGAAGGCCACTGCCGGTGCGATGACTCAAGGCGTAATCCTTCTTCAGTAGGGCCTTGACCCTCCTGCGCACATCATACCACCTGTTCTGGATGTCTTCCTTTGTGCGAAAACATGGTGATTGTGCGTTCACCCTGTCGACGATCCTCTCCCACATCTTGGTTTTCTGCGACACGGGGGTCTGTTGGACCAATGTACGAAACAGGTGTGGCTCTACCCTGAGGATTTCATCTACCAGGACTTCCAATTCACTGTCTAGGAACTTTGGATTCTTCTTTGGGGGCATGGTGATGGGTGGTGGTGGGGATTGATGTGTGTGTGTGTGAGTGTGCAAGTGAGGGTGGGTGAGTGTAGGTTTTGCTGGGTGTATGTGAGGGTGCTATTTGGGAGATGCTAATGGTGTGTGGCTTGTGTGATGGATGAGTTGTGGGTGTGTCTGTGGTTGCTGTCTGATGGTGTTCTGTGCTGGCAGGTCAGTTGAATTTGCAAAGGATCATGGTAGTGATTTGTGGCCTTTATATGGGTGGAGTTGTGGGTGTGTCTTTGTTCCATGTTTTTTTCCCCCCTGTATTTATTGACTTTGTCATTGCTTGTTTGGCCCTTTTTTTGTATTTTTTCCTTTGTAGTTTTTAGGCATGTAGGAGACGTTCTTCTGACCGAGTAGGATGCTGCAGTTGGCTCGTGCGAGCTTCTCCGAGTCTTTCAAGCTGTGTTTCTGCTGTGTTTCATGTGCGGCGTACGCGTCGGTCGCGGAGTATTGGGTTGCTTCGGCTCCGTTTTGTATGCATGTCGGTCGTACGGCTTGTGCTCCGTGCGACTCGGTCTGGTTTTACACGCATTGCATCGTACTGCGCGGGTCAGAGTTCGCGGGTACGTTTCTGTCGGGTTCATTCCTGGTGCGTGTCGGTCGGTTCGATTTGCGTGGTTTTCCAGCCGGAGAGCTGGTTTCCGTGTGGTTCGGTCGTTCGGCTTGTGTTCCGTACGAGTCGGTCGTGATTTACATGCATTGCATCGTACTACGCGGATCGGGCAGCGCCGGTACGTGTCGGTCGGACTAAATTCCCGTACCGAGTCGGTCGGTACGTTTTCCGGCCTGAATCGGAATCGGCCCCCTAGTGTCAAAGAAAGCACTATGCAAATGCAGTATGCACTCTGCATATGTCACTCTGAATGGAGATCTGGTGAACTTATCCATGGTTCATCCTAGCACCTACCCTTTGCACGGCATTCACACACTGATGAAATCGAGCCCTTTGCCTCTGTAGGCCCCATGCTCCAGTCTCATGTGCATATGGTCTTCTGTGCCGGCCGATGCTTCAGTCTCATGTGTGTGTGGTCTTGTGTGTAGGCCCCATGCTCAAGGTGACCTCCCAAATAAAGACCTCCAGGAGGATTCTTCCGGGCACAGCAGACCAGAGGCGTGGCGAGGAATGAAGCAGATCACACCGTTGGCAGAGAACAGGCGAAACAAAAGTCCTTTATCTTCGGACAAAGGCTTGTCTCAGAGTGTTCAATGTGGCAGACGCATGGGGAGTTTCTGTTCTCTGGTAAAAATAGTGCACCCTCTGACCCAGCGTCACCCTGTCCCTCCCAGTCACTGTACTTAACGCACCCCTGCACCAGTCTCCCGTTCCCCCAGCCTCATCTCCAGGTCATGAAGGTGAGGTTGCTGTGAGCCTATTACTGTGCAGTAGGTGCAGATGGGATTTAAAGAGCGAGTGAGGGAAGGCAAGACATGAGAGAGGAAAGACAAAGAGCGAGCAATGAAGGGGGTAAAAGGAAGGGGAGGCATAAGAAGTAGGCTGGTCCCGCTCCTGCTTACCTCTTATCAAGAATAGAGGGTCTAAATAGTGAACACCACCCAGAAGCTTCACTCATATGTGCACACAATCCTGCAGCTCTTCGAGAGCCCGCCACCGCAGCCCCGGGCACGGAATCGGATCCCTGCACTTCGTGATGGTCTCGCATTCCTTCCCATGCTGCTCCTTAGCGCAGCAGGGAAGTGATGTCACGCGCTGGGGGTCAAGGCAGGAAGTGTGAGATATTGTCTTTCCCTTAGCAAAAAAGACTAGAGTGCTTTTTAGAGACGTACTGCGTATGGAATACCGTATAACATGAGGACTGAGCACTGAGTGAGCACCGGTAATCTTAGTCAGCAGCACACTGAGTAGTGAGCACCGATAAACTCCGCTATGTGGCGTTTGCCAAACTTCATGCTCCAAGTGGAGCGCGGAGTGGCATAAACTCTGTGACCTCCGCCCGCGGAGCGGAGTTCTCTGCCCATGGTTGCTTTTTGCATGTCTAGTTTACATATTTTTCTCTTTTCCTTTTTTTCGTCTGTCCTTCAAATTAAGATTCACCAATTGACTGCAACTTTTGCTTCATTATCTTTTCACCTAATAAGGGATATCTTATTGCTTGGGAATCATGTCCAAGGTCTGTTCTATCATTTTCAGTCCTACATTATTTTTTCAGTTGTAGTCATGGTTGTTTGTTGTTGATTTTCAGAGATTGATATGACTATAGAAATATTCATAGCATGTACTTTTTAAATTTCACAGCCTTGAAAAAGTCGTCAAACGACGAAACACGTGTCGGCTGTATTCATCTCTGAACTACAACTCAGATTGTTTTACTTTGGAAATTAAAATATTTGAAACTTATGACCCTAAAGGTGTCTCGTATTTGGACTCTGATCAATGCATGAATAAGTTGCTGTTTCTTTCTGGACAAACATTTGGACCTGTCAGGTTGACTGACTAAGATCTCCATATTATGTGGTGCTTTGGACATATTATTACATATTTCTTCATCATTGTTCAATCCAAAAGGAATTCTAGTTTGTAATCAAATGATGAATTTGGATTCTCTTTGGCAAAGCAGTCTGGTTCTATCCCCTCCTTGTTCTGTCTTCAATATATGCTTGATATCCTTGTGCTTCATGGACTGTCAATTCTCCTTATGAGTTTTCATAAAGTGGTTTGCTATTGCATGTGAAGAATCCTTATTTTCTACTGCCCTGATATGTTCTAAAATCCTCCTAGGTAGTGCTTCAACATACTTTAAACCACACGCCCACTCAAAATATACAAAACAAATGATGCTCCACATGCAATTATTTCATTGATTTTTGATTGTGTATCTGTTCCTATTCACAATTTCTTTAACATTCTTTCCTATTTTGCACGCTTTGCACATTGAACACTTGCTAAAGGCCTTTGTAGGTTGTTCTAACCATGTTTTTCTCAAATTGTCTTCAAAATGATTTTGATCAACTTGTCCTGTAAGGAGGGTGTTTTTCCATATGTAACTAATGGTGTTGTACTCATTCTACTCCCTATATCAGGATCCAGACAAATTAAAGACCAATGTTTTTAGAAAAATGTTTTAATTTCCTTAATTTTTTTGCTGTATGTTAAAATCAGTTGTATGTCTCTTTTGTCCCCATCGTCCTCATTGCCTTGATCACTCTTTGCAATCAGAGTATCCATCCTAGTTTTCAATTTGGATCGCTTATAACCCCTTAGGACAGATATATTTCTGTATACTGAGTACTCTTTATTTAAGGTGACGCTTTGTGTCACTGCATTTCATGCCAAAATCCTCAATGTTGGAACAATTCCTTTTAAACTTCAAAATTCCCCATAGCCTGTTGGCCATGATCAAGACCGTGAGGTCGAAATGTGCCAACAGTCTTTTTACCGTTACCTTTATGGTTTAGATAAATATCTATTTCAAGAACAGTCCTTCAAGTGCGACAACCTTTTTGTGTGTGTGTATATCTATATATATATATATATATATATATATATATATATATATATATATATATATATATATATATATATATATTCTGCTCCAAAGGGTGTCCACCCGGTGAGTAGCACTCGATCAGCAGCTTTGTTTATGATAGGCAGGGACGAGGATCCGCTTGTAGAAGCTGCTCCGTAATGGAAATGCCTGACAAGTTTCGAAGCTCCATATGCTTCTCTTCAGAGGCTTGAACGGAGACAGTGTGTGCAAACGCTGAACCCACTTCGCCATTTTCATATTGCACACCCACCAATGGGAAGCTCGAATGAGACTGTGCATTGTGGGAAATGTGGTCCGGATAGCACACAAATCTTGTCCTGTATGGACCCTTCAAGTGGACTCGTCCTCAATCCTGTTTGCGGCTGCTGACCCACATAGCCGACATGATAGTTACCATGTCGGGTGGCCCCCATAACACTACGGGGTGGTGCACACTCCGCGGCAGGACGGCCGCGTATTACATTCTGCTCCAAAGGTTGTCCACCCGGTGAGTAGCACTCGATCAGCAGCTTTGTTTATGATAGGCAGGGACGAGGATCCGCTTGTAGAAGCTGCTCCGTAATGGAAATGCCTGACGCGCTTCGAAGCTCCATATGCTTCTCTTCAGAGGCTTGAACGGAGACAGTGTGTGCAAACGCTGAACCCACTTCGTCATTTTCATATTGCACACCCACCAATGGGAAGCTAGAATGAGACTGTGCATTGTGGGAAATGTGGTCCGGATAGCACACAAATCTTGTCCTGTATGGACCCTTCAAGTGGACTCGTCCTCAATCCTGTTTGCGGCTGCTGACCCACATAGCCGACATGATAGTTACCATGTCGGGTGGCCCCCATAACACTACGGGGTGGTGCACACTCCGCGGCAGGACGGCCGCGTATTGCATTCTGCTCCAAAGGTTGTCCACCTGATGAGTAGCACTCGATCAGCAGCTTTGTTTATGATAGGCAGGGACGAGGATCCGCTTATAGAAGCTGCTCCGTAATGGAAATGCCTGACGCGTTTCGAAGCTCCATATGCTTCTCTTCAGAGGCTTGAACGGAGACAGTGTGTGCAAACGCTGAACCCACTTCGCCATTTTCATATTGCACACCCACAGTGGGTTCAGCGTTTGCACACACTGTCTCCGTTCAAGCCTCTGAAGAGGAGCATATGGAGCTTCGAAACGCGTCAGGCATTTCCATTACGGAGCAGCTTCTACAAGCGGATCCTCGTCCCTGCCTATCATAAACAAAGCTGCTGATCGATTGCTACTCACCAGGTGGACAACCTTTGGAGCAGAATATATATATATATATATATTTATATCAGAAATTTCCCCACGCACCACCTGCCCAGGGATGATGGATTCTGGGAGCTGTAGGACTTGCCGACCTACAGCAGGTGAGCGATCACATGACTGGGGAGGTGTGTCCTTTCAACTACAGGAGGACTGCAGAACTATTTAAAAGCAGAGGCGTGTTGCTGTTTTCAGAGTAGCAGCGGCATCTGAGGAAGACAATTATGCCGAAATATATTATGCGTACACTGCTGTCCAATTAAAGACTTGTTCCTGTTTTTCCTGTGTGGCCCCTTCCTTCTGTTCGCTGGAGGATGTTTTGGATATTGTCGCGTCAGCCAGAGACGTGTTAAGGGGCCCCGCTCTGTCAAGTTGGCCGGTGGCATTACTGGTGCTCTGCTTTGCAGTTTGTTTTTGCCCGAGGTATCGGATTGCTCCAGCCCACCTCCTAAGTGCAGGTCAAGTAAGGGACGCTGCCAGCTGGCAGCTCGTGACTTCACGAGGCGTGCTGGTTTACTTAAATCAGCCCACGACCCGGCGGACTTGCATATTGGAGGTTAGAGTGTATGCGGGGACCCAGGGAGGTCTGAAGACTTTTAATGACACTGGATACAGTGCGCCTTGCTCTGCAGCACACCAATGCCACATGGATTTTATATCAGAAGTTTCCCCACGCACCACCTGCCCAGGGATGATGGATTCTGGGAGCTGTAGGACTTGCCGACCTACAGCAGGTGAGCGATCACATGACTGGAGAGGTGTGTCCTTTCAATTACAGGAGGACTGCAGAACTATTTAAAAGCAGAGGCGTGTTGCTGTTTTCAGAGTAGCAGCGGCATCTGAGGAAGGCAATTATGCCGAAATATATTATGCCTACACTGCTGTCCAATTAAAGACTTGTTCCTGTTTTCCCTGTGTGGCCCCTTCCTTCTGTTCGCTGGAGGAAGTTTTGGATATTGTCGCGTCAGCCAGAGACGTGTTAAGGGGCCCCGATCTGTCAAGTTGGCTGGTGGCATTACTGGCGCTCTGCTTTGCAGTTTGTTTTTGCCCGAGGTATCGGATTGCTCCAGCCCACCTCCTAAGTGCGGGTCAAGCAAGGGACGCTGCCAGCTGGCAGCTCGTGACTTCACGAGGCGTGCTGGTTTACTTAAATCAGCCCACGACCCGACGGACTTGCATCTTGGAGGTTAGAGCGTATGCGGGGAGCCAGGGAGGTCTGAGGACTTTTAATGACACTGGATACAGCGCGCCTTGCTCTGCAGCACACCAATGCCACATGGATTTTATATCAGAAGTTTCCCCACGCACCACCTGCCCAGGGATGATGGATTCTGGGAGCTGCAGGACTTGCCGACCTACAGCAGGTGAGCGATCACATGACTGGGGAGGTGTGTCCTTTCAATTACAGGAGGACTGCAGAACTATTTAAAAGCAGAGGCGTGTTGCTGTTTTCAGAGTAGCAGCGGCATCTGAGGAAGGCAATTATGCCGAAATATATTATGCCTACACTGCTGTCCAATTAAAGACTTGTTCCTGTTTTCCCTGTGTGGCCCCTTCCTTCTGTTCGCTGGAGGATGTTTTGGATATATATATATATATATATATATATATATATATATATATATATATATATATATGTCATAAGAGCGTCCTTAAGACGCCTTTTGTGACATTTATATATAGAAATAACGTAGCCAAAGGGCTAAAAATGTCTCTCTAATCATATGGTAATACAAGTGTGATTGAAAGCAACTTTTCTCAGTTTTTGTGTTACTCTTATCCAACCCAAAAATAATTTAGACAAGGAAACACACTAAAACGGGCAAGCCATTTATTAACATGGTCTTATAGCTTTTACATTTTCGTGTATGCTTGTTTTTTGTGCCTGATGTGTGTCAAAAATGTTCACTCGTAATGAATTTTCTTGTACAGTACACATTGTGAATTGCCTCTAGGATCTCCCAATAACACAAGAAACTGAGGCACAGGGAGACAAACTGAGTTGCTCAAAATCAAAGGCCCTGATTCCAAGTTGGTTTGAATTCCAAGTGGGGTTTTATTTACTGCACTCTGTAATTACTGAGTGCATGAAATACCTCACCCTTAATTACATTTCAGCAGGTCAAATCTGCCAGAATTTAACAAGAAAAAACAATACAGTACTTACTATGTATTGTAAGTACCAAAATCAACATGCTATTTGGCAAAAGCTCAGCATAAGTGCTATTTATCTCTTCGGATACATTTTGAAGCCCAAGGAGTCAGATTTTATTGAGTGCAATAGCTCAATAGCACCTATTCCTTAGACCAACTCAGAATAAGGGCCAAAGTCTTTGGTTAACTAATGTGGTCAGGATTCAAACACAGATATCACTTCTCTACTACAGCACATTTCGTCCTACTCTCATGCCCATCACATTCCTTTACCTGGTGAAGTCAAACATGTGAATAAAGTACCTGGTGTGTAAGTGGTAGAGTGTAGGTGGCCTGGTACTTGGGTATTATTGATCAGGCGCAATGGGTCTTTTCTCACAATTAGAGCAAAGTGTCATTATCATTACCAGACTGTAATCTCTTTTAGTTCCCAATTAGAGGGATACCCTTTTTTCATGTTTACATCACCCACATATCTCTGTTGCCTTGAGACTTGATTGGAGCTGAAATGTCTTGCTGGAACTATGGCACTGAATGTAAGTCACATGAACTGGGTTTTGCTAGCAACTTTCTCCAGGTGATTTAAAATGGATGGATGGATGAGTTTCTCTTACTGGCAGGTCAATTATTTATTGAACTTCATGCTTTGGGGTGATGCACAAAAGTAATGCAAAAATAAGTATCTTGCAGTGAAAGCATTGTGAAAGTCCTAATTTTCATGCAGAAGCTCAATAGCTCATAGTACGTGCTGTGCCTGTTGCTCTCGTGAAAAATTAGGTGTATGTGAGTAAAAATACTACACAAGTTCAAACACCTCTCAAAAACACTATGACCCAGATTTAGAGTTTAGTGGACAGGGTACTGCGAAGCAAAGGCAATGGAGAAATCTCTCTGACACATTGAATGTCCCCATATCATTTAGTGTTAGGGGGACCTTCAGCATGTAGACGGCAGAGGTGACTCTGTCTCCACTGCCGACAAACACCTCTGAGAGCTCAAAGGAGTAAGGGACATCAGGGGTTTTGCCATTTGTCTGCCCGCTCTGTTTGGAGTGGGTGGACACATGGCAGGTTTTTACCGTCTGTCACCACTATGTAAAAAACTGCAGAGAAAACTGCAACATGACTCATATGCCATTGGAAATGACTCCCAATGCAAGGGGGTCAATGTTTTTTTTTTTTTTTTAAATAATCCAACTTTAGTAATTTGTTTTTGAAAATCATTTTTTGTGTGAAAGTTTCATGCACAGCTCCATTGTGATGGCAGATGTCTGCCGGGCTGGCGAACATCTCTAACTTTGGGGGCGGAGTACCCTCGCAATGACGGAAATAAAGTACTCCTCTATGGTGACGGTACATACTCCATCCGCCAAAGTCTAAATCAGGCCGCATGTTTGTAGGCATTCTTTTATTAGGGTCTTCTAGTGCATGGTGAATGACGTAAGAGAAAAGGGTCCTGGCATTTGTCCAAGAACCCCACAACGTGTCTGGATGTTAGCACTCCCTTCCACCTTCAATGACCCCCTGCAGGGAACACCTGGTATGTCAGACTTTAGTTTTCTTGCGCTCCAAAGTGTGAACCAAATCTTACTATTGTCAGGTACCACCCGGACCTGTGTGCATTCACCCTAAGTTCTCTTCCATCTGCCTACTGATCTTTGTTCTGTTCCATATCCTCCTCCTAATTTCACTCAGTTGTGCATCCATCAGTAGGAGTGTCTTGTTGGGGTGTCTTTTATTAGACTGAGCCTAACCTGTGTGCATTCACCCTAAGTTCTCTTCCATCCGCCTACTGATCTTTGTTCTGTTCCATATCCTCCTCCTAATTTCACTCAGTTGTGCATCCATCAGTAGGAGTGTCTTGTTGGGGTGTCTTTTATTAGACTGAGCCTAGCAGCGTGCATGCGCTGTATGCAAGACCTGCTGTATTCGATAAAGGACTTTACTACCGCCTGCTGCTTACCATTGGTTCAGTTCAGTGTCGCTCTTCTTTGCTGCCTCCAAGTTGGGTCACGCAGTGATACGTCACTTCAATTTTTCACAGAGGAGCACTGCCCAAGTACAGTTTCCTTAATCTTGCCTTTCTTTTCTGTTGTTTTGGGAGAACTCTTTTTTTTAAATTTTGCTTTCCGTCCATCAGGGGGTGAGCGGCAGTCGCAGGGTGCCCATGGCTGTGCTGTTTGGGGAGGTGGACGATGTGTCGCTGCCCTGCGAGCTGATCATGCACATCTTCTCCTTCCTGTCTGTGCCCGACTGGCTTCGGCATCAGCCACCTGTTCATGTTAGCGGGACTGTCTCTTCCACCCAACACTTTGGCTCGCACTGCAGCTCAGCTTGATGTAGGGGAAGCAGCTGTCTTCCTCACACAGAAACCAAACCGGCTCCCCAATCCGGTAACTCGAAGGCATCATCAGCATCCTGATGTGCCTCCACAGCAGGGAAACACGCAGAACTGACGTCCTTCACAAATAATCCAAGACACAAGGACAGACTCCAAAGAGGAAGGCAGAATAGAATACTGAAACCACCCCACTGTGAAGGAGGAGTTGTGACCTTTGCAGTGGCCATATTAAGGATGGTAAAAAATCAACATGGTTGTACATTAATAAAATTGTGGATGCTTTGTCCTACAGTTGCAGCCTCACATGGCGCCACTCTAGGCTCTCACTGTGCTTGCTCGTTTTTACCTGCTAGGTCAGGCTGTCTATTATGAACTTATGCACATAGGTCAGTAGCACAATGACGGACATGTTAGAGTCAGGCAATGTGTTGCTTTCGTTTCTTCTTGACACTCATGGTCGGCGCCTATTGTACTTTTGGTTGCCAACTTTCTGGCTTCCTGGCTTCAGTTTTGGGCATTCTATCATCATGTTGTTTTTTTGCATGCTTGTAATTGTCTTTTTGGTCTCCTCATGCAAAGCATTTCAATTAGGGGCTTTCAATGAAGCCTGAATCTCCTCTATTTTTGCCCATTAAATTTGATTTGCGTTACTAAATTGCCTGCATGGATAAGAATTCCACATAGTTCATGATGGGCGCCATGATTTCACCCAGTTCTCAAAGAGCCTCTCATGCAGTCCGTCTTTTGTGTCGTTATTCTTGTCTGTGCTGGTTGGTATGGTATTTCACTTGAATGTGCAGCGGTGTGTTCGTTTGGTACCTTCGCTTCGCGGTGGGTGCAGGCCTTGGTAACTGATGTGCTGTCTACTCTAGTGCTGACCCATGTGGCTTGAGCAGTTAGTAGCGTTGCAGTTGGTGCTGGTCATGCTCCTCTGTTGTGAGTACCCTGTTCAGCGATCGTGGTGTCCTAGGGCTTGCAGAATGGTACTTACCTTTCCCAGGCACCTGCGCTTGGGAATTATTCACGAACATGTCCCCGGTTATAGTTTCAGAGCGGCAGATCACCTTGGCCCTGCACCCTGCTATTCAAATTTGCCCAGAAGACAAGAGGCTTTATCCAAGAAACAAGCACTGTTAACTAGAAAGCATAGTGCTCACCTCTGCTGGGGCAGCCCCCACCTTGTAGTTGTACCCGTGTTTAGTCCATGGATGTCGGTGGTCTACCAAGATTGAAGCGTCGGGCGAGTTCAGTGCGCAAAAGGAGACTCCCATTGGGTCATAGTTGCCTTACTCCTGACAGCAAGAAGGAAAGTCCACGTGCAGAAGATGATGATTCGCCATGCCAGGTCAACGGGCAGGGGGCTAGTGTTTAATCAAGGATGGGAGGAGCTCTTCCCTCATATCTTTCGTCCTCATTACCTACTCTGCCTCTGACTGTATTCTAATATGTTTCATATATCTCCATATCATGGTTTCTGTTCTATCTTTCTAGTCCTAATTATATTGTCTCTCTCTTCTCTTTCTTTCTTTCCTGATCCTTATAATTCTACCTTGCACCTTCCTTTAACCTTTCCCTTTTATCTCACATCCCTCCAACTTTTTCATGCATTTCAAGAAATATTCACTTTTCCTATTTTCTCCTTTATACTATCTCTAATCTTGCCTCTCCCATGCCTGTAATAGTGTGGGGCCCTAGGCCCCCATGTATTCAGAATGACCACACAGACACTGGTAACTACTGGGTAGAACTGGCCCAGGGAACGCGTGCCAGGCCCCTTTTATTATCAGGGTCACCTGTCCTGTGACGCCTGTGCTGGATGGGGGTGGGGTGGGGTGTAAGCTTTAATTCAGTTCTTAACATAGCACACAAAAGGAACGTTTTTGACTCTTAAAAACACTATAATACAGTTCAATGGTGTTTATGTTATCACTGTCCTAACAGTGAAAGCCTGGATCTGCCCAACAGGCCACATGAAGGTCTTTGTACCAGGCACATAAGCCACTGAAATGTTTCCGTGAATCCAAGTTGTGAAGTGCAAGACACATAAGGATCTCTGTAACAACCGTAGAAACATCCTGAGCTTTCTAAATAAAACTTGCCTGCAGGTTGTATGTAATAGTGTGCAGAAAGCATATTATCATTGCTACTCAACTGCTAGACTGATCTTCTTCGTTGTTCCTTGTTGTTTCTTCTGGCTATTCCCCTTGTAGTTGCTTCCTCCTATTTACTCGTGCATGCCGCTTCCTGTCGTTGTTTGCCACCCGCCCCTACCTCCAAGCTTATTGTTGCGTGACTGGGACTTTTTTTGGTGGGGGACGTCAATCTGCAGAAAAAATATGAGCAGTGACTCTCTTGTTAAAAGCATTTAATGCAGAGATCTGTCTTTGATAGCTCCAGGATGGGCATTACTTCAAAGTGGGGGGATGGGGGGGGGCCTCAGCCTTTCATCACCAGGATAAAAAGCCGTGTTCAATAATTTACAAGCAAACATAGAAATGTGCGGGCTGTCACTGTTCTTACCACAAAACCAAATTACCTCGAAACAACTCTGTCAGGGGATGCAACAGCAGGACGTGCACAATTACTGCTCACTGCCCAACTTAGCTTTGCTTTGCAGGCAGCAGATCAGACCCCTGCAGAGCACTATCGCTGTTGTTTAGTGCATAGGGGTGTGGGAGGTCACTGGATACTTGCAGCTCAGCTTATAAGCGGCACAAATAAATCCATGATATATTTACCTCCGCCCAATCTAACCCACGTAATTCCACTACACACCACATACATAACACTCCTTAACACATGGGTAAAAGACATTGTCCTTTGCAACGCCAATAGATCAAACTCAAGCAAATGCGAGACCTATTGCATTTCCAATGCTTGTTTGAAGTTGTATCTTTGGACATTTGCATGTGTGCCAGGTGTTCAAAGTGTGGCATCTTTCCAAGGCTGATTAATGATATTGTTTGTTTTCTGCTGAAAACAGAAACCATAGAAATAGAGACAGATTCCTCTGGGGCTATATGATGTAAGTATGTCTGGGAGCTTTTATGTTTCTGTGGTTGCTGCTTTTTTAAATGCACACTTTTTTCTGAGGCGGAGCAGGTTTGTAGTTTGAAACTCACCCCTATGTCCTTGCCTCATATTTTCAAGGATTCTCTTCTGTGTTTTATACCCAGGGAAGATGTTATTGTTAACCACGTCCAGCAGACAGTTTGTGGTGTGCCATGCAGTGGCTGGGCTGAGGCCTGAGCTCAGATTTAGTAGTATAGATTGGCACTGGTGCTTGCACGGCACAAAGTGAGCACGAATGATAGTGCCAATCAAGTTTTGTACACACAACATTTTGCAAGCAGAAAGCCTCCGCAAACACAGTGCTTTGTGGCATTGCATTGTATGGCACACAGCCCTTCATGATGGAAGCAATGCAGGCACTTTGGAGTGGGAACAGTGCAAATGCCCCTGGAGTCAAAGGAACTTGCTACAGTCACCCTGGGCAGCGAGACTTGGGCCTGATGTGGAGTGTGGCGGGCGGGTATTCCATCATAAAAGTGCTTTCCGATACCCTGTGGATTTTCTAGCTGGCCCTGATGCATGTGCAGGTGGAATGTGGCTATGAGCACAGCTAGGCTCCTGTGCGTGGTTTCTCCCATCCATTGCCTGCTCTTATCCCAGAGTTTGCTGCCCTTCCTCACTGGGCTCATTTGAACTCCTCCATGTGTAGGGGTCCGGCCTCTCGTCATCGCTTCCCTTTTCTTTGCTCCAGTGAGTAACATTCACTCACTTCCACATCGAATAATGTGGCATGTGGAAGGGTGCTAGAAAGGAGTTTTGTTGGGAGCCGTGAAAAGGCCTTATTAGAGCCTCTATCTGGGTTGAAATAATCGATTGCCCTATATGTGGACTGAGTAGTAATAAACAGACATCTGTATTTTTAGGTTGAAGTGCATGTTTTTTTTTATAGGGCAGAATATTTTGTTCATGTGTTTGTGGGCCAGCGCTGGTGGCTACTACTGAGATGTTACTAACTAGTTCTGTAATAATGGGATGTGTCTCCTGCTCTTGAGGCTCCATGATTGATGACTCGGAGATTATCTTGCTGGTGCCTCACAGATGTGAGGAGATTCATGTCTTTTAGAGGTGGGAGGAACAGAAACAAGGAAAGAGGAACAAAATTATCTGTGTGTTCTTCACAGTGCAGGTCATGAGCAAGAGGGCAGAGTCAATGCAGCAAAGCATGGACACCTTGTGTGTTTGTGAGGGTGAAACTCTCAAAGTTCATGTCCCAAGCCAGGGTTGACTTTGTTTGAGTTTCCCTCATGAAAAATAACATATTCAGTTTGCGGTACATGGCAGATATTCAGGACTGACGAAAGCTGAGGTAAGTCCAGAAGTGGTGAATGGGATGTGCTAATGCAGTAAGGGTTAGCTAAGCCTTGCCAGCAAAGTCAGGGATTGTGATGTCTTCGGCAAACAACAGAACAGCCAGGAGTCCCATGAAACACTTGAACACAATGAGACCAAAGATAAACCATTGTAGAATCAGTCTTACCTGAATTTCCACACTCATTCTTTCAGCTATACAGGGACAGCTGCAGCAACATCCTTGATCTACCCTTGGCTCGCTAGCACAATGCCTGAGCTCAAAATATAATGATTCGAAAAAGTGAGGCACATCAAAACTCAACTCAATGTGCTCTGGGATGTCGTACTGTATGAAAGGCTTCTCATTGCCCTGTTGCCACCAGAGGCTTTGTGTACAATGTCAACTCTATTATTTGGCTGCACAAGGGACCCACCATGGTACAGCTGCATCCCCTGCCTCATTTAATTTTTTAACGAGGCATTGGTTAGATGTGATCGAGTTTCTCTCTGGGATAGCGGAGTGCTGCACTCATCAAGTGGAATAAAGATAATGGAATTATATGGTGAACTTTACAGATTTGTATATATCCCCTAAGGTTATGCAATTCTTATTGGATTTTATAGTTAGTGATTCAACTCAATACATTTGTAAATGGTCACATGGTCTACATTCCTGCAGGATTCTCATTTCACTTATTCAGTGACCAGAGTTTGTGGATTGGTTGATCTGAAGGTGTGGTCTACTTACATGTTTTATGGGGGCATCCTTAGAAGAAAGTCCTAAGCAGGTGAGGAGAGGACCATACATTGCAAAAGAAATAGGGCCAGATGTATGAAGACACCGTTTTGCGATTCTCTAATTGTGAATCCTTATGATTCGCAATTAGGAAATCGAAAAACGGCATGCATGAACGTGTTTTTAACACTTTCTGCGATTCCCAGTGGGCCGCAAATGACCTAACTCATAAATATTAATGAGGTAGGTCGCAATTTGGACCCATTAGGAATCGCGAAAATCACAGGGATGGTGGCCTGCTGAGGTCAGCAGACCACCATGTATGTGATTGCTTTTAAATGAAGCAATCTTTTTTTTGTAAAGAAGCCCGAAACGGGATGCTTTACAAAAAGAAAAATGAAAAGTTTTCCTTTCATTTTTTAAGAGCAGGCAGTGGTCCGTGGGACAACTGCCTGCTCTTAAAAATGCTTTTACAAACATTCACAAAGGGGAAGGGGTTCATGTCCCAAGCCAGGATTGACTTTGTTTGAGTTTCACCATGAAAAATAGCAGTTCAGTTTGCAGTACATGGCAGATATTCAGGACTGAGGAAGGCTGAGGTAGGTCTTGAAGTGGTGAATGGGATGTGCTAATGCAGTAAGGTAATTTGGATGGCTCCTTTTTGATAAGTTGCTGATGCCAATAGAAGAAAGAAGACACCATTGGAGCATGTTCTGAGTGCCGCTGTTGTTGGAGGAGAGTACAGGTGGTAGGAGTGTTTGACAGACATCCCACCAATAGTCCAGTTGCAATGAGAAGCAAGCGGCGGCTCTCCTGGTGGTATGAGGTGTGTTGTTGGCTACTTGGCAAATGCCTTGTTGGTATGAGTGCAGGAGGTTGTTGCTGAGGGTTCTAAGAGGATGATGCAGCAATAATTCGAGAATATGTCACACATGTTTTGTAAGCTGGGAAAATGTAGTTATTTTTCAGTGAGATGCAGAAATTTGGGGAGTGGAAAGCCCATTTCTTTGACTAATGATTTAATAATGGAGGATGAGAGAATATAGTCCTCTTAAGATAGGAATTTCAGGAAGACAGCCATAACAGAGTAGCCACCTAGGGTGAGAGAAATGAAGGTATGTTGTGTTTCTGTATCTGTCACACTGGGGCAGTGCAGTTGTCAGATGAGTTGTTTGTACGGTCATTATTATATCTCAAGAGGCTGATTTTGTCAACAAAAAATGTTTCTTGATTGAGCAGAGGGTGTTTGGCAGGGTAAGGAGTAATGCAATAATTATTTGAAGAGTTCCTGTTAGAAATCGGGTCTCTCTATTTGGCAGAGGTATGCACCCGGTCCAAGTAGGGACCACAATCCTAGTCAGGGTAAGTCACAGCACAATCCCAAATTATCCTGTGCTCAACCCCCTGGTAACTTCGCACAGAGCAGGCAGGCTTAACTTAGAAGGCAATGTGTAAAGTACTTGTGCAATAACTCATACAACAACACAGTAAATACACCACAAAAAGACTCTACAACATTTTAGAAGAGTAGAGAATATTTATCTGAGTAAAACAATACCACAACTATCAACATTTATCAAGTAGAAGTCGAGTTATATAATGTTAAAGAAATAAATGCCATGAAGTGCTTGGAAGTAGGTGGCGCTAAAAAGGTTACTTAAGTCGCGAGGGACCGGGGCAAATCCAAAGTTCAGGTCCACCACGATAGTGCGCGCCCGGCTACAGGGACCCACTTGGGCCCGCTGAACACAGTACCTTGGATCCTTGGGCACAGTCTGCACAGCGAGGCTTTGCATTGTCCAGTGTTGGTTCCCAGAGTCTGTGAGGCAAGGGTTTACGAGGCTTCTCGTCATCCGGTGTCGGTTCCGAGAGCTGTCAGCTGTGTGGAAAGGCTTTGCGGGGCTGCGCAGCGGATTTGGCAGACACTCAGCTGCAGAACCCACTTCTGAGGCCCAGAACTTAGAGGTGGCACCTCAGGTAGGGGTAGGACTCACAGAAGGCAGAGTTCAGCACCACCAGCAGAACTGTGGGAAGCCTTTTGCGTCCCTGGGACTTCAGAAACAGGAGGCAAGCCAATAAGCCCTTGGAGATCACTTTGGAGGGAAGGCAGAGTCCCTCTCTCCTTCCAGCAGAGTCAGAGAGCGGAAGGCCACAGGGCAACAAGCAGGAAAGCAGTCCTTCTAGAAAAACAGTCCAGTTGAGTCCTTTGTGTGTGCCCCCCCCAAAAAAGTGACAAGCCTCCTGTTTTTTAATTTAAGTAACAGGACCAGACTGTCATTTTCCAAATCCGGATGTTTCCTTGTCCAGCAGAGGCACAGATCCTGCTTTTGGCTCCTCTCACCCTCTCCAAACGGTCATAAAAAAACAAGCAATCAAAATGTTGCAGTGGGGCTCTGTATTTTATCACAACTGCAGCATTTTAAATGCCTTTTCCTTTCAGATTCATAGTTACTATTTCTGTGCATGTCTACCATGCGCACAATAAACAGCCCATTTAGGACCCTGCCTGTCCGCGACGAGTAAGTGTGTAACATACCTCGCTGGAGAAAGGGGAGGAGAAGAGAGCCAGTGGAGGGCTGCTTCACCTATGTGGGGACAGGGGAGTTACAGTATAACGTTTGGCTGGACCTGTTGTGTGCTGATATTTGCCATGTGCTTGTACTTCGAAGCCCTGGTGGCCCCGCTGTCGTCCCGGTTGGCAGAGAATAATATTCATGAGATCTCTCCCACTGCCACAGCTCTGTCTTGGCGACTACACTTTGGACAACAGGCGAGACTGTAAGGTATTGCTTCTGGGCCTGGACGGATGGATAAGGGCTTTCAGTGGGCTGGGGTGAGAAGTCTACAAAATTGGAGAAATATCTGTGCTCATTCCGCTAATTAATGCTATCACTTGCACGCACAAGTTAAGTGATGCTCATTGCATTTAAATATTGTGTGCTACAAAAACACAAGAATGAAAATATTAGTGTTGGAAGAGACGAATAGGAAAGCAGCATTTTTGCCTCAGTAGTAGTGCATGGTTAGACGCTAAGTAAAGTACTTGGCAATAGTTAGCAGATTTCCACCTTGCCACAATGCACACATTAAATGAAGCGGTATTCCTGATGCATTTCAAAAGTGTAATACAGTTTCCAAGAAGGTTGCCAGTACGTGAACTTTGTGTAAAAGAAGACTTGCCCCATTTCTTTATCAAACATAAGAATGGTAAAATTCACAAAAGTCCACAGTCACAGCAAACTGTACAATAGTGTTGACGTGCATCAGAATTAGAGTTTTATAAAAAAAATATGGAAATGCTCTAAAGGTAGCTTAGTGAGTTAAATGCTCTTTCTGACATCTGTGAAAGTACTCATAGTTATGAGTTGCAATCTCAGGCTGACGACAACGCCATCTATCCTTCTGAGGTCAGTAAAATGACTAGCTATCAATTGAGTAACTATACCACCTGATGTGGGCAGTGCTTAGAAGTGGCAGAATTGTAGTAGTCAGCACTGTACAAAAACATTTTATCATCATACAAGGAGCCTAATTAAAGTTGTGTGTATGCGTGGAAGGTAATGTGGCCACTGCCAAACTGTAATATAATGTTGGCCTTGATGTAATGTTTGTAATTTCAGGCACATTTTGTTTGCCATAGCATGCAGGTGGGGGTACAAGAGATGCACACAGAATCATTCCATGTACAGCAGCAGCAGTACGTGCGGATATTTGATGAAAATGGCAAACTGATATGTAGACACGAAACAAGCATTTATTAAATTGAAAACAGCTGGTATTTCTGCACAGATTTGTATTTTGTTATATGAACTTGCTCATCTGTCAGGCTAATGAAGTTTATTATTCTAAATTTTAAAGCTTGTGTTCGAAAGCAGAATTCATATATTCTGTTAGACTGAAAAGCTGAATTTTGGGCAGAAAACTAATGCGTTTACACAAATATATATGAAACATAATTGTGTAATAATGACTACGTATGTCTGTAGTTCTTCCCTCTGGCATTAGATTGAGAGATTTGTGTATTTTTTTGCTTTTTTGTGCTATGTACCTTCATATCTGTTCTTCAGTCATAAGAAGTGACTAAGAATCTCTCTAAAATGGCAAGTTAGCAAAATGTCAAAAACTACCACAAGGGAAGAAGCAATGAAAGATGCTAAGTCAATGATGGGTTATGTGAAAGTCAATTTCCTGGCTGCCTTTTGTACATATATCACCTTAGACCTTATTAGAGGTAAGCTCCCTGAAGAATTTACCACTTTGCTACCATTTTGTCTAAATGCTTTGAGG
Organism: Calotriton arnoldi; assembly: GCA_963921515.1. Taxonomy (NCBI): domain Eukaryota; kingdom Metazoa; phylum Chordata; class Amphibia; order Caudata; family Salamandridae; genus Calotriton; species Calotriton arnoldi. The sequence continues at coordinate 946,384 of CAWUFW010005453.1, forward strand.
CTAGTGAACATTGACCACCATTAGGTGAGTCAGCCTTGGTTGTCACACCATAAAAGTGATGGAATATTTAAGGAATCCACATTCAGAACCGATTGTATTTTTGTAAGTTTATGTTATATTAGGGCTGTAAAAACCTCTTATGCCTAATATTTGTAAAATGTGCTTAAAGGGAGGACATCCTTTTATTCTTAAGGGGAAGCCAGGCTTACTCACTTAGTCGAATTCCAGGCAGTATTTACCTCCAAGCACTTTCAAAGATCACAAGCCCCCACTGTTTGTAGGTGACTTCCCAAATACATTGGAAACAATTAGGTTCACTTGCTCAGCTGAATGCCAAGACATGATGTTATGAAATTCATGTCAGCCAAGTGCACCCTTTAACCAGGAAAAGAAATGACAAGAGAGAGGGCGTGGAGGCTAAATGCTAAGGCCTGACTCTGCATCTGCGGACTGTTTAATCATTCACCACCAGAAGAGCCACCCTTGCTCTCGCTGGCACAACAATGTGGGATACGTGCATATATAGTTTACCGCGGGTGCTAGCTAGATATATGCCATGCTGGGGCATAATCAGCTTCTGATCTGCCTTTGTTGCCTCCTGAAGAGTGTTCTACAGTGTAGGATAGTGGTGCAGCACTAGTATAAGCTTCAGCTGCACAGTTGCAGCAAGTACCATTGCCTCCTGACCTGATCTAGAAACTTGTTTGTGTGTGTGTCTTCCACACATGGAGCCACTGGTGTCACCTGCATGTGGAACCTGGTGGTGCCAGCTACCAGCATCTCTGACCAGACAGTCTGCACTCTGCAACACTACTGCAGCACGTCTAGTCTACTAATCACAGCCACAGGCCTACTTGACCTACCTGTCAGCTGTCCAGTCAAACAGCTTGAAAGGAGATACTGAAGGGCTTGCCGTCAGGCTGCTCATGGATCCTGACCACCACCTCCCCAGCAGTGGGCTGCTCACTCCCAAGGCTTGCCATCCCTGCTTTCAGAAGAATTTGTGCATCTTAGACTGGAGCTGAAACGACCAATACATCTGGACTGAAGTGAGGACCACCATGTAGTGCATGACATGACCCAGTAACTGCTGCCCACAGCCCCAGTTGAAGCTGGAATTAAATGCCCTTGAAGTAATGCCTGACTGTTTACTACCACTTTTGATGTGTTTGTGATTCTCCGAGTCTGGCTATGGTCGGTTTTATTCCTTACCCCATACCTCTCCTAAAGCTACATTTGATGAAACCTGGTAGTATGCATTGCAGATGAGCCCTTTAACATGTTTCTGCTACTTTATGTATGCTACACAGAACCATGTTCTTGGACCAGTAGACACTTTAAAGACATCTATTGACAGTAGTGCCTAACTAAAACTTCTGGTCATAACCAGCATTCAATTTTGGGGAGTGGGGCTCAGTCAGAATTTTAGGGAGAGAAGGAGGAAAGGAGAACATAAGTTGGAAAAGGAGATGCAAGTGTGAGATAAAGAGAGAGGAAGCATAGAGTGGTGGAAGAAAGAGGCGTCAGGTGGAATCAAGACTAAGCAGCCTTGGTATTAGACAACCCCAGTGTTAGGCAGCTCCAGAGACAGGCACATAAGAAAATATTTGAGCTCAAGCCCTTTTAAAAAAAATCAAAGTATCCACCGCTGATAGGGGAAGAGTAAGCGATCCTTAAACCCTTTCACAAAATATGTGTCCAATCTCATGTACGAAAACCCTTGTTCAAATTAACTCGTTTTGGAATTTAGTGTTGACCTTTGGTATGGAAGGTAGGTGTTAGTCTGTCTCCATGCATGTAAGGCATGCTGTGCTCTACAAAAGAGATCACTGATTAATGAAAAATGAAAATCTCATACCACTTCAACACTTCCCAGCCACAGACCACTTTGTTATGAACACGCACTAACTCTCATGTTTTATGATTTCTTCCTAAATTACACTAAACTAAAGGATACACTGCTGATACACTAACTCTTTGGTTACAATCTGAAAATACAAATGGTACATATATACATACATTTATAAATATACACACAAGTCCTGTTATTGGCTTTGTTACCCTGCTCTCACAAGGCTCCAAAGCCAATAACAGGACTTGTGTGTATATTTATGAATGTATGTATATATGTACCATTTGTATTTTCAGATTTTCTAGGTTTTTCATTGTAAAGGGTAGACTCATTTTTTTATTTGTCTACTGCCTGACAGCACTACATGTTTTCCCGTACTCCTTTTTGCCTTTCTCCAGCATGTCAAAATTGCGGCACACCTGGGGAGCTTAGTACTGCACCCGCTGTGGTCCTACTTTTGTTTTTCAGGATCATGCCCTTTTAGCATCTTTGCTCGCACACACCAAAGACGCTCTATACTTTTTTGGTTCTCTCACATTGCAGGTCAGTCTACATTGGATCTTACCTTTCTCCTGACACCTTATTCAGTCTTTTATATATTTGACACTTTTCCCGTGAATCCTTTTTTCGTTTAACTTTTTTAGCTTATGAATGCTACAAACACACAACTTGCCTAATTGTGGGCTTATTCGATTGGATTCTTTGTATATTATTGAACAGCACTTGATTTGCTTTACCCTGCACGGTCTCTTGTATACAGGTTAAAGGTTAGGGGAAGTTTTCATTACTTTTTTCAATTTCTCCCTTTTGGAGATGGGTTTATATTGTTTATTTGCATTTTTGTTGACTTGGTTTCTTTTGTCCATTTTACTAGGGACAGAGAAGCATTGTGGTTGATAGGACTACTATCGTATTTCAATTTGACTGTGTATCTTCGGTATTACTTTAGGTATCCTGTTTTTCTGATACAGCTCACCTTATTATTATATAAAGATTTATGTCTTCACGTCTCTTTTCCTCTTCAAAGATTTGGCCCTCTGGTACATGCTGCTCTGTCCAATAGCAATGCACTCAAATGGAAAACAGGCAAATGCATGTAATGGAAGTCGGGTACTTATTTTCTGTATAGTGTTTACCGATGTTTCCTATGGTGGTTTACGTTTCATACACACATATATTTTGATTATTATTATATTTGCTCTTGAATCAGAGTCTTATCTATTTTTGGGTTTACTTTGGTTTTGTGGCTTTGACAGGAGTAGAATATATTGTATTGTTTTTTTATTATGAGACAGATTCAGTACAATTGTATATTTTATATATGTTGCAGCCTTGAAAAAGTCTTGATAGACGAAATATGTGTTAGCTGCCAGATGTGTTTTTCAGAGTGTCAACAACAGCCACAGCAAAGAAAATAAAATGAGCAAAACAACAATTAAATGGACTGCCTCCTTGATAATACTTTTGTCGTGTAGTTCCTGTAGTACCCCTGCAGGACCTGCGCGTTTGGATAACATAAACTGTGGGCTTGGTGGCAGACTGGCTCTGTGCACCCCCACCGTGTATATTAGCCGGATTTGCATTAGCTAGCTCACAGTGCCACTAGAATCTCCTCTTATCGGGGAGAGATTTGTTTCTGGCAACCTTAGATCACGACAACCCTGATCCCTCAGAATCGTGGAAACATTGTACTACTTTTCGCTCAGTCACTCATGCTTACTTATTCAGTTGGTCTCAGAGAGTTACACAGAATAAACAGTCTGGGCGTTTCAATAAGTATTTATTGAACAGTTGTTATTCTAGTGTAAAATATATGTGCTGCAGCAACCAGCAGACAATAGCAGAGATATATTATCAGCAGTACGATAAAAGTGAAGGGATAGAACAGTTCTACCATGTTGCAATAATCATGAATACATACATGAATATAAAAGCATTATGAAAGTGCGCGTACTCCTACGATGCCTAACTAGATGTACCTGAGTGTACCTAGCATATGTGTAAGTCTAAAAGCCTAAGAGCCAAGAATCCTTCTAGGATTTAGTCGAACCCCCATACCTGAATAGAGAGAGTGTGGGACCCCGTCCTGGTTTCGAGTTGGACACCCCGCAAGGGCTGTGTTAGACCGCTGTCAGCTGGAGTGACTGCATGCAGGAGCCTCAGCATCTTTGGTCAGTGTGTCAGCATGGAAGTCTCGGTTCCCTCTATCTTACCGTGGCAAGATGTGGTGTATTTATACCCTAAAGTGTCTCGTCCCTCAGTATGGTTTGTATTGGTCTTTGTTAGACATGAGGAAGACGTCAGGGGTGAACTTTGTACATACATATTATGCGGGAGATGTAGCTGGTGAATGCTCATGCATAATTTATGAGTACATTGTAGGCCTGGGTTCGGGAAAAACCCTGCAGTATTCTAACCACAGACTAGATAACGTTCAACCCTCAGAGCTCGTTGTGTACTGTAGGGAACTAATGTAGGTGAAAGATCATGCCTATATTAGGGCATAAAAGATCATGACCATAATAGAGCATAGACGACTATGACCAAAATAGGGCATATACGAGTATGACCATAATAGGGCATATGAGAATATGACCATATACGGCATATATGAACGCGTCTATATTAGGGCCTCTACACGAAACATAACACCCACTCCACTTTCGAATTGGATGACAATGACCATACTTAAAATCTGGACAATTTAAATTTTTCTTAAAAACAGCTAAAAACATGGTCTTAAAAGACATTTAAAAATGATTAAAATGTTAAAAGTCAGCTATTCTTTTGTTGCCACTTGAAAAAGTCAATTCTGTCTCACTTATAAAAGTTGCATTACTACAAGCAGAAGAAGGCCATTCTTTCTCAAATGAAAGTGTCAATTTAGGAAATGTTCCACATTTAGTTCGTTTATTAATGAAATGAAGTGGAGAAGCCGAATTCTTTCCCAGGACGCGATGAGCCAATTCAAGATTAAGTGTCCTGTCCGGGAGATACAGCATTATCGGTGTTAGCTACTGCAGACGACAAATCCAACGTCTCACAGAAAACGTCAATCGCACATAGATGGAATTCAGCACTGCCAACAGTCGGTGCTGCGGCAGCTTGTGCGGCAGTTGTTACCTGAGTGCCTGTGGAGGAACCACCTAACCCAGCAGGAGCAAACGGCACCTGTGGATTCTCAAGGAATGTATTCATCAGAATTGGAAGACGCTGGGGACAACGCAGAGCATGGGCCTTTAGGGGGTCCAGCATAGCATCCATGTCCGGAGGCGTATCTGATGGAAACGTTAGACAGAGATCCAACGAGCGTTCTTCTCCGCAAAACAGGCATCGAAGAACAGGTAAGATGCAGTCCACCCAGACTGGTCTAAACGACAGAAACCAAGAGGCGTTCAGTTCTCTTAGGCAAGGTATTCCCAGAAGCTGTACCATGCGTTCACGGTACTTCCGCTCCATGAGTACGTTCGGTATTTCCTCGGAAATTGGGCCATCCATTGCGTAGCAGTAAGATTACAATCAGGACTCCTGCAATTAGGAACAGGATAAGCGGGAGACCTCCAAACACGCTTCCCAATATAAAATTTGGGATTACTCCGAGGACTGTCTGAAAGGTGCTTAATAGTCCTGACCCTATGGTCTTAAATAGGTGTACAATACCGCTCGTATCAGACATGTTAAAGATACGACCCACCATTTCTGCGAAATGAAAGGGGCAGTTCGTACGTATTAGCACTTGTATCTCAGTCGAGGTCCTTGCAACTTGAAGTTCAAAGATTTCTCGAGCGGAGGTTAAGGGCACGGGTTGCTGTAAAAGCATGGCTTTCAGTCTGCTCAAAGTATCAAATTGTATCAAGGAAACATTCAACGAAGGCCATAACGGCGCCTCCCTGACTGTGTTCAGTGGCGGAAACAATACTTGCATACAGCAAGTAACCCTGGAGTTAACAGTGACCAGATAGGCGACGCCCGGAAGCATCCCACAGCAACCTTGATCATTTAGCATCAAGTAACTCCCATTCGAGAGCAGCTGGAAAACCGGCGTGATCATGGCCGCTGGGGTCCCTGACATGTGACAAGATAGATTCGCTACCGAACCACTACATGCTCCGTGCAGAGAAATATCCTGACACATGAGAGAACCGCTCAAAGCGTTCTTGCAGTTTGTACCACTCAGATACACTTCTCGATCCCCATTCCAGCATCGATATCTATATGGTAACGGCAGAAATGTAGAGGGTCTACACCAGAATGATACTCATAGGTGTTTAATATAGTAACAGAGCATAAGCAACCAGCCAAAACAAAAGCAACCAGCCGACACGTGTTTCGTCACAAAGGGTAGTAACCCGTAACTCTTCAGGGCTGGGGAAGATACAAAACATAAGATAAACTGACAAGAAAGCAAACAAACGATGTATAGGTCGAAATTAAAAATCATAAATACAAGTGGAAACCTGGTTACCTAACTTACACACAAAATGACAATGAAAGATCTTTGCACCAAGATCAAAAGGTCGAGCTGTGAATGTGTAGAGGAAGAAAAATAAATGGAATTGCAGACCAAGAGGCGAAATAATCAGAACATGGTAAATGAGAAGCGACACAAGCCAATGTGATAAAATTGAAAAGGCAGCCTGTAAAGATAACAATCACGCACTAAAGCGGAACGTGTTGGAAATACATGCAATGGAGGGCGCCCGGTCATGGCAACGAACAGGTTCTAAAAGCGGCTGTAAACGCAAAGTCAGTGTTGGTGAAAGGTACTCAGGCAGAAGACCAACTAGATAAACAAGGACTCCTAAATAGAGGATAGGTCACCCAGGGTTAAAAGGAGGACCTCTGGTACACAAAAGGTAAGACAAAACCGCATAGTGAACGAAATGGTGATCACGAGCAAGCTCCATTGTGAGCTGGACGAGTGCGACTGAAAGACATGCAGAGAAAGCGAAAGAACGATAAAGACACAGCCTAGTAGGTGGCTCTGGAGGGAATAGACGGCTGCCCTAAGTGTGTGCTACTAGTAGGTGAAAGAAAAAAAGGGGGTGGAAAAAGGGTAGAGACAAATACCTGAAAGGCGGTGCCAATAAGGTGGATTCTATGGAGAGGAAAAGGAAAACGGTAAGCGAAAGGGGTGAGCTGGAAAAGGAAAAATACGTACAGGGAAACTAAAGTGAAACCTTACCAAGTGACCGTTCAAGACTCCAAAACGGCAATGAAGAGCAGTGCGAACCACGGTAGGTGGACTACTGCCAAATGTAAGGAAAGGAAGACGGATATCGCCGGGCGGCGGATAAGCCAATGAGGACTCCATTGCATGTATTTCCAACACGTTCCGCTTAGTGTGTGATTGTTATCTTTACAGGCTGCCTTTTCAATTTTATCACATTGGCTTGTGTCGCTTCTCATTTACCATGTTCTGATTATTTCGCCTCTTGGTCTGCAATTCCATTTATTTTTCTTCCTCTACACATTCACAGCTCGACCTTTTGATCTTGGTGCAAAGATCTTTCATTGTCATTTTGTGTGTAAGTTATGTAACCAGGTTTCCACTTGTATTTATGATTTTTAATTTCGACCTATACATCATTTGTTTGCTTTCTTGTCAGTTTATCTTATGTTTTGTATCTTCCCCAGCCCTGAAGAGTTATGGGTTACTACCCTTTGTGACGAAACACGTGTCGGCTGGTTGCTTTTGCTCTGTTACTATATTAAACACCTATGAGTATCATTCTGGTGTAGACCCTCTACATTTCTGCAGTATGAGACATTTCTCCTGATATTATATCCGCGTTACGTGTGCCCGGGACTGTACCTACTTCATTTGTGTGGATTTCTATCCATACCATCACGGGGGTTTTAGGGCATATCCCCTGACCTGGTTTGCACCGTTCACACTCCTAGTATAACATAAACTCAGCGCGAATTAGCTTGAGCGCCATTATTCCTGTCAATACTAAAAACCCCACACTGATACATACTTTATGGTTTCAGGAAAGGCAGCCGCAGCGCTTCAAATATCCATTTCATTGCTATCTGTTGATTAGGCTATGGATAGAGACAGGGTCGCATCAGAACTCTTTGACAACTTATCCAAAGGTATCACTATTAAAGCAGCATCCACCAGTGGAAACCCATTACGTAGAGAAGGTCTCAAAGAGAAATTCGTAAGACTAGAGAGATTAAAGAGAACAGAGAATTCCAGATGGTGGGACAGTGCCACCTTAAAACAATATCTGAGACTTAACAGGGTCCCAAGAGGACTTCGCTCCCAGATTTTTCCCACATTTGATGATTTGGACGATGATCTTTTAGGCAAATGGGAAGAAACTCTCACTTCTAACTCAAACACACTCATCAACATATTAATAGAGAACACAGAACGCAAAGTAGCAAATCTCCAGATTGAAATTTCCAACTTAGAAAAAGAAATTGCAGACCTAGATTTAAAAGAAGCTACAGAAAAGAATTATGTCATCTTAAATGATATCCTGTCCAAACACCAGAACGAAATAAAAGACAGAAAAACCCGACAATTAAAAAGAGACGAAGCTGACTACAGAGAGGGACGTGTTTTTACTTTCGCTAGAAAATACGATCAGTTACTTCAGACCGCCACACCTGGTAACAAACCAATTAGACCGGACATTTCATCCATCTCATCCAGTTCCACCTCTCTCAACACCATTGCCAGCAGTGACAGTGAACCTGATAACCCAACAAACGACCTGAACAGATCTACCCTCAATAAATCATCTTTTTACGAGAGGTCCTAACGATACGAAGGGAGAACCGGACACAACAAAGACTAGGAGGCCAAGACAGAAAACCCGTAGAGGGAAGAGGTCAGGACTCAGAAGAGTACAAGAAGAAAGTAAGGTCTGGGGACGGGAAAAACAAATAGATTCACAAGATCAAGGTGTGCAGGTAGTTAACCTTTCATCACATACTCTGAACAGTGGGATGATCTCACTTCTTAGCAGAGGCTTAAGTTTTAATCCCCATGAACAAGGAGACACCTGTAGACACAAAATAGACCTCTTTAAATTTATTAGGGGTCTTAAGATCAGGAAACATTTCAGTAGTTTCCCTACCACCACTAAGACCATCAAGAATATCTGCACAGACAATTCTTTGGGTGTACAAAGTATCAAAGATATTCAGGACACCCATTTACTCCTGTCCCTTACGGACATGGACGACCCTCCCATGAATATGGAAGATCTTCTTCTGGAACTAGATATTGACACAGACCTCACTCTTAACAGTGGTCTCAAGACGAAGTCTAGATGGACTCCTATTCTCCCAGGGGGCAATTCTGTGGATATCTTTTACAACCTAGTTCTCACGGACATAGACAAACATGAAAAGAAAACTCTTCACTCGAAACATAGGACCAAAGACAACTTACGTAGAGAAGAACGGGTGGCTCTAAAAACATTAAGTTCCACTCCTGATTTAATAATCAAAGAGGCCGACAAAGGAGGGAATGTTGTGGTTATGAACCACGCTGATTATCACAAGGAAATCCTTACTCAACTAGAGAACACCTCCTGTTATGAACAATTGAATCAAAATCCCACTGGTACCCTCATTGTTAAGATCAACAAATACCTTTCTGATTGGCATACTTTAGGTCTTATTGACGATCAGGAACTTCTTTATTTGAAGGTACACAGACCTGCATTCCCTTGGCTGTATACCCTTCCTAAGATACACAAACCGGGCCCTTTTCCTGCTGGTAGACCCATAGTATCAGGTATAGGCGGACCCACAGAGAGACTTGCCCAATATGTTGACCTCTTTCTGGGCCCCATGGTCAAGAATTTACCCTCATACATACAGGACACTAAACATATCTTGAGTATCCTAGCTGATGTCCAATGGCAACCGGACATGACTTTAGCAACCTTAGATGTGGTTTCTCTCTACAATACCATTGAACCAGAGGTTGGTCTCAAAGCCATCACCAGCCTTCTATACAACAGGCCAGCCACACTTTGGCAACACACCAACATGTTGATTGCCATGATGGACATCATTCTCAATAATAACTTCTTCCTCTACGACAATGTATGGTACAAGCAGACCAAAGGCGTAGCTATGGGCTCCAAATTTTCCCCATCATTTGCCAATCTCTACATGGGTGTTCTAGAATCCATTTGGATCTGGGGTATCAAGGGAGCTCCATGGGTTGACTGCATAATCTATTGGGGACGCTACATTGATGACTGCCTTCTGCTATGGTCAGGGTCCCAAGACAAACTAGAAGAGTTTTTCACTTACCTTAACTCCAATGACATGAACATGAGGTTCACGAATGTCTGTAGCAAGTCGAGCATCACATTTCTCGATGTGGAACTCTACATCAAGTCTAACACACTACATAGTCGACTATATAGGAAAGAGACGTCATGCAATGCCATCCTGCATGCACAAAGTTCCCACCCTTCTAATCAACTTCAAGGGATACCCTACGGTGAATTCGTTAGAGCCAGAAGGAACTGCAGTGAGGAACCAGAATTCCAGAAATGCATCTCCAACATGAAATCTAGGTTCAAGGCTAGAGGTTATGATGCACATACCATAAATAAAGCTGAGAAAAGAATCCAAAAGTTAGAGAGACATGAAACTTTAGGTGACAAAAACACAGTTACCAAACAGGATCAACCAGTTAGATTGATTACCGATTTTAGTGACATGGGTCTAGCCATAAAAAGGAGTCTTAACAAACATTGGGGTGTACTACTAGCAGATGTTACGCTTAAAGATTTAATCACCACGAGACCTCGGATCACCTATAGACGTGGTAGAACTCTTAAAACGAGACTCAGTCCCACTGTACCTGCGTCCTCATAGTAGCCACTCATGGCTCAAAACACACACACTGGGTTTCTTTAAATGTGGTTGTTGTGGTGTCTGCAGATTTGCCCAGAATGGCATCAAAAATCTCACAGCAATCAACAAGAAGAAATACCTGATCAATTGCAACATCAATTGTAACACTAAATTTGTCATATACATTCTAGAGTGCACCTGTAAACTATGGTATGTAGGAAGCACCATCAGACCATTGAAGGAACGCATTGGTGAACACATCAGAGCACTCCAACGCCAGGATTCCAGATACCCCATGGCAGTCCACGCAGCCACTTGTCCCACGCAAGCCTCCAAAACGCCTCTCGTTCTTCGGATTTGATGTGGCTGCCACTAATGCCAGAGGAGGCAACAGAGAACTGAGGCTCAGACGTCTGGAAGCAACATGGATTATGCGCCTTCAGACGGTGCAACACGGATTAAACACGGATCATGAGCTTCATTATTTTTTAGGGGATTAATCACTGGTTACTGACCACTCCATGAACCATGAACCTCATTATTCCAGTTGGAATATTTGATGAACCAGACATTTTCGTGAATCTCACAGCTATCTGTTAATTTGATTATAGAGTTTTGAGATTTTAGTCACCTTGTGCGATTCTCACCCACTATTGTTGCTATCATGTCACTACTTTTGGTATAATGTCACTTCGCTTTACTATTCGGGTGAACGTCATGTCACAGCGGCGCCCACTATGGTCACCTTAATTATTTCTCATGTAACTTGGTTGTTAGCTTTAGGCTAAGCTTCATGCGAGTATTTCTCTCACAGTGTTACTCATGAAGTTTTGGTATATGCGTGTAATCCAGAGAGCATTTATTTATTATGGTATACTACTTTTATGTTTTTTCCCTCCAGGTCTTAGCATCTCTGTTTTGAGCATCTGACATGCACTCCATATCACAGGAGTTACACTACTTTTTCTCAGATGTTGCATCTATTTTCTCCTTCATCTCTCCTTTCAACATCCTCCATCGATCGGTTTGTCTATATTTTATGTACGTTTGTTCCCTTTTTCTTTCTTTATTTCAGTCTATGTTATTTTCTTTTTTCCCTTTTTTTCTGCTTTTCAACTTGGGGCGTACATCCCTTTTACAGCACCAATTCCTACACCGGCACACTCTATACATGGCGTCCTGTGTAGCCCACCTCTGCTTTTGTCCTTCTGCGGTCTAGTCTTTCTCCACCTTGCCTATATAACCCCGCCTCCGCCCCTCCTCTTCCGGCCATCTTCCGGAACCATTTTCCTTCCTGAACAACACTTCTCCCAGGTAAGCGACTCAGTCCCCTCCACACGAGCCAACCTTTGCTAGCTCACTATCCCTGGTGTATCTGCTTACACCTTTTCTCCCCCTCTTTCACTATCTAGTTTCCTGTACTCCGGCGCATCCGCCGTTGTCGTCCTGGACTACTGACCTGGCACGCCTAATTCTATATTCCCCCTGTGCTACTTAGCACTTGGTTAATCTCGTCGCCACAGACTGCATCGACTTTTCTGAAGGTAAGCCTTCTTCACCTCGATACTCTAGTGTTTTCGTCTTTCCCCTTCCCCCTTTCCCTCCCACACTTGGCACTTCACTTCATTCCCATTTTCCGTTTTCTCTCAGGTCAATAGTCCTCATTGGCTTATCCGCCGCCCGGCGATATCCGTCTTCCTTTCCTTACATTTGGCAGTAGTCCACCTACCGTGGTTCGCACTGCTCTTCATTGCCGTTTTGGAGTCTTGAACGGTCACTTGGTAAGGTTTCACTTTAGTTTCCCTGTACGTATTTTTTCCTTTTCCAGCTCACCCCTTTCGCTTACCGTTTTCCTTTTCCTCTCCATAGAATCCACCTTATTGGCACCGCCTTTCAGGTATTTGTCTCTACCCTTTTTCCACCCCCTTTTTTTCTTTCACCTACTAGTAGCACACACTTAGGGCAGCCGTCTATTCCCTCCAGAGCCACCTACTAGGCTGTGTCTTTATCGTTCTTTCGCTTTCTCTGCATGTCTTTCAGTCGCACTCGTCCAGCTCACAATGGAGCTTGCTCGTGATCACCATTTCGTTCACTATGCGGTTTTGTCTTACCTTTTGTGTACCAGAGGTCCTCCTTTTAACCCTGGGTGACCTATCCTCTATTTAGGAGTCCTTGTTTATCTAGTTGGTCTTCTGCCTGAGTACCTTTCACCAACACTGACTTTGCGTTTACAGCCGCTTTTAGAACCTGTTCGTTGCCATGACCGGGCGCCCTCCATTGCATGTATTTCCAACACGTTCCGCTTAGTGCGTGATTGTTATCTTTACAGGCTGCCTTTTCAATTTTATCACATTGGCTTGTGTCGCTTCTCATTTACCATGTTCTGATTATTTCGCCTCTTGGTCTGCAATTCCATTTATTTTTCTTCCTCTACACATTCACAGCTCGACCTTTTGATCTTGGTGCAAAGATCTTTCATTGTCATTTTGTGTGGAAGTTATGTAACCAGGTTTCCACTTGTATTTATGATTTTTAATTTCGACCTATACATCGTTTGTTTGCTTTCTTGTCAGTTTATCTTATGTTTTGTATCTTCCCCAGCCCTGAAGAGTTACGGGTTACTACCCTTTGTGACGAAACACGTGTCGGCTGGTTGCTTTTGTTTTGGCTGGTTGCTTATGCTCTGTTACTATATTAAACACCTATGAGTATCATTCTGGTGTAGACCCTCTACATTTCTGCAGTATGAGACATTTCTCCTGATATTATATCCTCGTTACGTGTGCCCGGGACTGTACCTACTTCATTTGTGTGGATTTCTATCCATACCATCACGGGGGTTTTAGGGCATATCCCCTGACCTGGTTTGCACCGTTCACACTCCTAGTATAACATAAACTCAGCGCGAATTAGCTTGAGCGCCATTATTCCTGTCAATACTAAAAACCCCACACTGATACATAATCTATATGGTAACTCCCAAGTTTCCTTAATGTAACCCTTACCCATTTTTTCATATTTGCCTGCTTGCCTTTGCTCAAGGCAATATTGAAACTGAAACGTAGTGACCGGCAGAGTGATTTGGCCATGAATTAGCCATTCAGTTGATGGTAATTCGGCTACAGTGAATGGTAACCTTCCCAGTTTCTCAATACGCAGCATTGTATATTTGGCTCCCCTTTGTGCCATTTCTGTCTGTTTATCAGTTAGATTGTATTCTGAAAACAGAGACGTGGTGTTTATAAAACGCCAGGGCACATAGCCTGCATGCAAAGATTGCAGCATCCAGCTTAACATCATAATAGAACGTAACTGTGATTGCCCGTGTTGTAACAAGGTCAGATCTTTTTCTAGTATGTTGATTGCCGAAGACACAATGTTGCCTAAGGAGTAAATCCTGGAAGTCAAAGTTGTTAATCCATTATCCACTACAGCTAATGCCTTCTCTAAGTTAATACGGTCTATTTCCCGTATTCTTTCGGTGGCCTCCTGTTGGGATATTTTCCAGTTTTCATTATAATAGGCGTAGATGCCAGTATATATGGAACGTTTCTGATGTGTTTTCCTTGGGCCTGACAAGAAATCCCTAAGGTCCACATCAGGTGTGAGTAAGGTCAAGTGATGTTTTACTTCTGTGAGTGTTGAGGTTTCTAGCCAATCAAGGCACAACTTCCCAACACTATAGGATGTCACTACCCCTGGGTGTTGTCTTTGTACATAGCGTGTATCTGGCCTACTGATACTAAAGCCCTCGGCTATACCTAGGAATCTCTGTTGACATGTGTTTGTGTCAATGGGCCAAATCAGCCATTCTGTCAAATTGGGATCTGACCTTTGTACTGGAGAATGTCATCTAATCCTACCCCATGTGTAGTTGAATTCTGCCCCCCTCCCTTTTGTGATGGTGCTGGTGTGTTCATTTCCTTGTTCTTGGCTAGTCCAAGACAGAATGTCAGTTTCACAGTGTCATTTAGAAATATCATCTGCTGTGGAATGAGGCATGCTCTAAAAAGCGCTTCTGTTCCCTGGACTTGCCAGTCCCTAGAACCCCAGATTGATTTTAAATCTATAGTGTCCTTCCATAGGTCGAAACCCTGTGTAGACAACTGGGCCATAAAGGAAGCAGAGTAAATCTGTTTGGTGTTATTCAACATAATTTTCTGTGCTGATGTCTTTGCCACTTTGTAATAAAATGACTTAGGGTCAGATGTGTTAAACTCTGAAAAGTTTGATGAATTTGTGTGCAAAATTTTGCGAACTACCTTTTGGGGGTGTTGGGCAGTGTTCCCACTGGTGGTATTGAAATACATTTCTAGGTGTTATAGATTTGTGAAAGAAATGATGACCATAATGTTGGTAACAGTACAATGTATCATAGTCTGAAGTACCTTATAACATTTCATTGTTCGGAAATGCTGCAGTTTTTTCCAAATCAGACATCATATCATTCACAGTTTCAGTGTCCCAATCATCAGATAATGTACTGGAGGTAATTATATCACTTAAAGAAATTTTAAATACATGTTTAAGCTTTAAAAGTTCAGTCGGACCGAATATATCAAAATCAATCTTGTCCCACACTATACCGTCCGGTATAGGAACTGCTGTGATGTTCACTGAAGACAAGTCTCTTGGTTGACGATGTGAAGACTGGTGTGGTTTTAAAATCAAATTGACTCTTTGGGCTGTAGAGCTCTGCTGGAGATATCGTCCATTAATAAGCATACTACAAGTTATAATTAAACCTAGCCAGAAAAGAAAAAAGAGAATCCCAGTGATATACCATAGTTCTATCCAAGGTGACACCAGGTAAGTCTTTCTAAAAAAGTTCAAAAAGTCAATGAGTGTCTGATTGTGTGATTTTTTGGCTGGCGTCGTATCTGGCTCGCTTGGATCCAGTGAAAACGTATCAAAGTTCATGAAATAGCCAGCAGCAGTTCGATCAATTGTTGGAATTGCATCGGGATTTGTTGAAATTGGATTTTGCTCTTGACGAGGCATGTTGACGTAGACATCTGTAGTCGGTCTTATTGCAACTTGGTTGTTAAGTTGATTTTCTTCTTGTTGAAGTGGAACGAGTTCCATAGCATTGTTGCTTAGTCCTTCATTCCGTACAGGTGGCTCTTCAAACGTGATGAGTCTTTCTGTTTGAACTTCTTGGATTGTAGCAAGAGGAGGGCGTCTGCTACTGTGGAGTCCACGAGGCCTACTGTTTAGTATCGGCCACATAGTGTGGTTTGATTAAGTCGATTGAGACAAATCTTTTCTCCTTTTTCCCGGCAAGAGGCGGCAGAAGTACAGTTCTTGTGCCCTGGATTGCTAGGACCGGTACAGCTGTTCTGTAGGATGGTCCGAATTCTTTCTTGTCTGCAATCTTTTCTCTGACCAGATCCCTGACGTTTGGGATCCAGACAGGTCTTGCCGTTACTGCCTTGACTTCCTCAGTGGCGGTCTGTTTTAAGTGGACGTTGCTTTGTTGTGTCCTGGATTCATTTAGATCCTGTAAAACAGCCAAACGATCATGGATATCAATTGGTTTTTCATCCGCCACTGTGCCTTCACAATCAAGATCAGGTACCCACATTCTTGTCCCAAATAGGACCTCGTAAGGAGTGACACCCCGTAGAGAGCTTCTTGGCTGATTGTTTATTGCTCTTTGGACCCCATAAAGGTGATCGACCCATCTACCGCCCTTGCCTAATACCTTAGCTGTTAAAGATTGCTTTAAGTCCCGGTTTTTCCTCTCCACAACCGAATTTCCCTCAGGATGGTACGGAGAGGAGTACTGCAATGCTACGCCCATTCCTTCCATGGCCTCTTTGTAAGCCCGAGAGCTAAACGCCAGGCCACGGTCAGAATGTAACGTGCCAACTGCGTATGTGCCAATAAAGACTCGCAAATCTTTTATAACAGTTCGAGCGCTAGCACAGCGCTGAGGCCAAACCCATAGGAATCTAGAGCAGGAATCCACTGCAACCATGATATATTTCTTGGCCCCATCCGATTGTAGGGGTCCGCAGTGGTCCAAATAAACACATGCGAGAGGTTTGTCTGATTTTAGTAATGGTGTCTGCGCTGGGCGTGCTACGGTGGAGCCCTTCATCTGCTGGCAGATGTCGCACTTTAAGACGTAGTCTTTGGTCTGCTTTGTTAACCCTGGCCACCAGTTGCGCTGTTTCAGTAAAGAAATAGTCGCTGTGAAGCCTGTATGCGCAGAACCCAAACCCTCGTGTGCTGCTAGAATTAAGTCTTGCCTACGATCCATATTTGGTATTACTTTATCCCCCACTCCAGGAATCTGAGCATATGGAATGTTTTGTGCATCTAACTTGTAGGAGTACTTGAGTGGAAATTTCTTTGGTACTGCTGTGCTGCCTTTGCGTGAAGCATTAACAGCTACCATAATCTCGCCGTCTATCCTCGTTTTTGAACGATTGATTGCAGCTACGGACGCTGTGCGTACAGCCCCCTTTGCGGCTTCATCAGCCAATGAATTCCCTTCAACGTGAACGCCATCACGCTGATGACTCAGTGTATGTATCACGTGAGCCCTTGGTAGTTCGTTTCCCAACTCCACTGCCTGTTCCCATAGCATTTTATGCTTAATTGTGCCACCATTTGTGTCTTTAAACCCGTTTTGTTCCCAATGATGTAAATATTCATTGTACGACTGTACACAGTAAAAGGAATCACACACAATTAGTGTGGGGAATTCGTGTTCCGTATTTACAAGTGCCAGTATCAGTGCTTTTAGTTCTGCTAACTGAGCTGTGCAGTCTCCTAGAGATTGCGTTTTAGTGCAACTTGGATGGAACTTTCCATCGCGCATATGCGACCTTTAACAATCGCACACGCTGCGCTGTAAGCTTGCTTACTCCCTATGGCCGGTTGAGCAGATCCGTCAGTGTAAATAATGTATTCATACTGATCTAGAGGCAAAATCTCATTTGGTAGAGGATATTCTTGTTCGTATTGCAGAAATGCTTGTGTTTTTAAACTTGGATCAAATCTGTATTCAACATCCGTTGCAGTAAGAGAATTAGCCCATTGTATCCATCTGGGATGTAAGGCTTTCGCATTTGGAATGCTAGCCTTTGTAACAGTCTCTAAGGCTGGTACTGGGGTCACAACTATAATGCGCTTTCCCTGAGCCAGAGCTCTTTCTCTTGCTACAGCGGTCTGCACTGCTGTCAGGATTTTTTCTGTTGAAGTAAAACGCATCTCTGCGTTTGTGTACAGGTGTGATTTGTATGCGATTGGAACTGTTTCGCCTTCATTGAAAGTTAAATAAGTGTACCCGCATTGACCCGCTATTACTCGGATCACTAAGTTGCGTATGTTTTGAAGCTATCATGTCTTCCTGTAGTGAACGTAGGATATTTGTATGTTCCTGTGTCCATTGTTTGACTGAAAAATCAGGTTTTATTAAGTCGTAGAAAGGTTTTACTCTTTCTGCGTAATCCAAAATGTATGTTCGACCAAAATTTAGGAATCCCAGAATTGATTGTAAATTCTTTAAGGATTTTGAAGGTTGGAGCAGCGCACACTTTTCTAAAAAGTTAGCTGCTAGGCTTTTCCCTTCACTTGACAGCTCATATCCCAAGAACAGGACATTGAGATGGGCAATTTTTGATTTTTTTAAATTAAATTTATAGCTCTCAGAGGCGAATCCCATAATAATGGTGCTCACCCTGGTCAAGTGCCTCGGTAAGTCATCGTCCGTCAGATAAATATCATCTACATAGGACAATGCTTCTTCATCCAAATTTTGGAGTAACTCTGTTACCCTTGCTGAAAACAACCCCGGGCTATTCTTATACCCTTGGGGCAAACGACAAAATTGCCATCGAGACCCTAGCGCTGAGAATGCGGTCAAGTACCTGCTTTCAGGCGCTATATTTTGGCAGAAAAATCCATTTGAGATATCAAGTGTTGTTTTGTATTTTTGTTGCACAATGTTATTCATTAATGCGGCACTGTGTGCATTTTGAACTGCAAATGTCTTTGTGCAAGTGTTTAAATGTCTGTAATCCAAAACCAAACGATATGTGTTGTCAGGTTTTGATACGAGGAACAAAGGATTGTTCATTGGTGAGTTGCACTTTTCTATCACCCCCTGGTATTCAAGTTGATCTAGGATCTCCCTGACTTGTTTTTTAGCTTCCTGCTTTATAGGGTATTGCCTTTGAGCATTTGGGGAAACTTTTAACGGGTTCATGTGGTGGGTTGAATCCTCATCCCAACCAGCATGATTTTTGTACAATGCTGGAGCTAGGGCAACCGCCCACTCCTGCGCATATGCATGTTTTAAATGTATGGGAACGAGGTCGGAAAATGCTGGAAAAATTACCTTTTCTCCCTTAGGGCACTCCATGACGAATGCTGGCGGCCAGTCTTGCTCTGCTAGTAGGATGTCATATCCAGATGACAGATTTTTCCAAAATCGACCTTTAATTTTCCTGGGCTTGTCCCCCTCCATCCGGAGTGTTATCTCATGTAACTTATGTGGGACACTTACCCGAGTATCAGGTGTTTCCACCGTGATATACTCACTCAACTCCGCTGTCACCAGAAATTCCTTCAGGTTCTGGAGAGCTATTGTTACTTCTGCCGCGCTGTCTAGCATCGTCAGAGCCCATTCCCCGTTCAGAAGCTGTGTCCTCAGAATTCTGGGCATGTCTGATCTTGAGACCTGCTACCTTCTTCTTTTTGAATTGAAGTTTTTGTTTTTGTTTATCTTCTTTTCTATTTATTTATTTATTTTATTTTAGAGTTTTCTATAGCGCGGACCAGACCCAGGGTAGGGTATCAGAGCGCTTTACAAAGAGTAAACAAAATGAATAAAAACAAGTATCAAGATAAGGCAGTACATAATATCAACATGTTTTGTCAAAGATCGGAGGGGCACAGGCGACAAAGATAATCTGAGCAACAGGTAATAGGTGCGAGGGAGTCCTTGGAGGGGGAAAGGAGGCAGGTATAAGGATGTACAGCTGGAGTGGTTCCTGTGGGAGTTTACGGGAGGAATTTGCACATCAGGAATGATTTTGCTTCTCTTTTGAACAGAAGAGTAGAGGAGATTTTTCTGATGTAAGGAGGAGTGAGTTCCATATTCTTGGTGCTGCTCCTGAGAATGCTCGGTCCGATGTTTTTTCTTGCTGAAACGTGAGGGTTTGAGGAGTAGGTTATCGACGCTCCTAGAATGTCTGAGTCCTCCAGATAGGGTAAGTTTTTGGGATAGGTACTGGGGCGTATTGTGGTGAAGCGCTTTGTGAGTGATGCATGCCATTTTTAGGTGGATTCGAGCTTCATAAGGTAGCCAGTTGAGTGCTTTCAGGTGTGGTGATATGTGGTCAAATTTTCTAGATCCTGTTAAGAGTCTTGCTGCGGCGTTGAGGCAGGCTTTTAGAGGGGCGGTTGAGATTTTGGGAAGCCCCGCGAGGGTGGTGCATCCGTAGTCCAGCCTTGAGATGTCTAAGGACTGAACTGCTGTTTTGAGGTCCGGGTTTTCGATGAACGGTTTCATTTTTTTAAGGTAACTGAGGTGAAAGCGTGCGTTTTTAGCTATCAAGTTGATGTGTGTTTGCATGTTAAGGTTTTTATCTAGTGTTATTCCGAGTGATTTGGTGGAGTCCACCAAAGTTGGCGTGCAATTCAGAGCAGTGATCAACTTGGTCCATTTCTTTGTCTCCAGGGAGTTATTGGGGGGAGATTAGAAGAAATTCTGTCTTTTGCGAGTTTAGCTTGAGGAAGTTGGTCGTTAGCCAGTGGACGGTCTTTTCGAGTGCCAGGTTCATTGTTTTTATGTCTTCAATGGAGGAGATCTTGATGTAAAGTTGAGTGTCGTCTGCGTACATATTGTAGGCAATGTTCGCTTGCTGAAGTAGTTCAGTTAGTGGTTCGACATATAGGTTGAATAGGGTGGAGCCTTGTGGTACTCCTAGAAGGTTCAGTGTGGAGGGAGAGAGATTTTTGTTCACCATTTTATTTATTTATTTATTTAATTTGTAAGGCGCAACAGCTACCCAAAAAGGGTTTCCCGGCGCCAAGCAGAACGAAGACCAGATGTTGAGATTTGGTAGCAAAATCATTTGTTAAAGAGCCAGGTCTTTAGTGCTTTACGAAATTGAACGTAGACTGTTTCGTTCCGGATGGC
The DNA here is from genome assembly GCA_963921515.1 of Calotriton arnoldi. Classification (NCBI taxonomy): domain Eukaryota; kingdom Metazoa; phylum Chordata; class Amphibia; order Caudata; family Salamandridae; genus Calotriton; species Calotriton arnoldi. The sequence goes on from CAWUFW010005453.1 coordinate 967,230, forward strand.
AGTGGGAAGGGCATTCCAGAGTGAAGGACCAAGGAAGGAAAAAGAGCGCCCACCCATTCGAGAAAGCCTAAATCTGGGAACGGAGAACCTTCCCTGAGAGGTTGAACGTAGGCAGCGGGACGGGACATACAGTTTGGCTAGGGAACGTAAGTAGTGTGGTGCAGTTCCAGTTTTGATCTTAAACATATAGGTCAGAGCTTTAAATCGAATTCGATTTTCCACCCTGAGCCAGTGCAAGTCTCGCAAATGGTTGGAAACAGAGGTGGTCCTAGGCAATTGGAGGAGAAGTCGGGCTGCGGAGTTTTGGACCATCTGCAGGTTGCGTGTCACCTCTTTGTTAGCGCCAAGATAAAGAACATTGCCATAGTCCAGTCTTGTTGTAATTAGAGCTTGGACTACCATTCTTTTGGTGGACTCTGGTAGCATCCAAATGATCTTCTTGAGCCACTTGAGGATGGAAAAACAAGTGGCAGCTACCTTCACCACCTGGGCGTGCATTGATAACGAGTCATCGATGGTAAAGCCCAGGTTACGAACTTGGCAGGCGGGCTGAGGCAAGACACCCATCTCACATGGCCAATGTTGTGGGCTCCAAAGATCCTTGTCTTTACCGAGGATGAGCACCTCCGTTTTCCCCCCATTTAACTTGAGACAATTCGACTGCATCCATGATGCAATTTTTCTCAGGCCAGATTGAAGAGGGGACTGCCCATTTGTACTCACTGCAGAGAGGGAGAAGATGATTTGAGAGTCATCTGCATAGGAGAACAAAGTCAGACCTGCCTCTTCAGCTACAGCGGCTAGAGGCCTCACATACAGATTAAAGAGCAGAGGGCTAAGAACAGAGCCCTGGGGGACTCCATAGGGTGATAAAAGGATTTCAGAGCTGGCCTCTTCAGAAAAGACTTGGAAGGTACGGTTGGCCAGAAATGAAATAAGCCATTTAAGAGCCGGACAGTAAATGCCTAGTGATCTCAGAGTATTTGCAAGGATGGAATGAGACACAGTATCAAATGCCGCGTTTAAATCCAATAGGATAAGGGCAGCTGTCTCTCCATCATCCAGATGTTGCCGTAGTCTTTCCGTGACTCCCAATAGTGTAGTTTCAGTAGAGAAACCAGCTCTGAAACCTGATTGCGATGAGTGAAGTAAGCCTTGAGCTTCAACAAAGAAGGAGAGATGGGAGTGAATGTGCTTCTCAAGGATCTTAGAGAAGGCCGGTAGTAATGAAATGGGTCGATAGTTCGATAGCACAGCAGGATCTGCGTTGGCCTTTTTAGAAGAGGGAGCACCATGGCGTGTTTCCAATCAGATGGAACTAGTGCTTCTTGTAATGAGAGATTCAGAAGATCCATGATGGTTTGCAGGGATGACGACTCTAATTGTTGGAGCACCGAGATAGGTAAAGGGTCCCTAGGTGACCCGGATTTGATGCTATGTAAAAGTTTGTTAAAAGAATCGAGGTTTAGGAGGGGCCATGAGTGCAAACAGTTTGGAAAGGGTATGATCATAGGAGTCTGATTGGAAAGGATCAATGCCCTTGGGGTCGGGGTAGGTGTACATTGAGAAAGGGTATCATGTTGCTTTAGGGGGAGGCCATCAGTATGTTTATTGGCTACTTCCGAGTAGATATCCTCAATTTTTTGCACCATGAACGATTGTGTTCTGTTTTCCAGGAAGGATTTGAACCATTGAAGGACTGTGCCAGATAAACCCATCCTGTTTTCCAGTCTTCTTAGAATTTTTTCGTGATTGACCGTGTCGAAGGCTGAGGAGAGGTCGAGCAGGACTAGTAGACAGGTTTTGTTGCGGTCAAGAGCTAGGAGGGCGTCGTCAACTATGTGCAGAATGGCTGTTTCTGTGCTATGGCCGTGCCTGAAACCTGATTGGTGGATGTTCAGAAGGTTGAAGTCCATGATGTGTTGGTTCAGTTGTTGCTGAACACATTTTTCCAGGACCTAGGCTAGCATGGGAATGTTGGTTATGGGTCGGAAATTGTTGGGGTCAGCGGAGTTTGCTGTCGGTTTCTTCAATATAGGGGTGACTTGGCCTGTTTTTAGGCAGTCCGGTATGTGTCCTTGTGCTAGCGATGTGTTGACGATTTTGGTCCAGAGAGGGGAGATGACTTGGTAGATGTGGGGAAGGCAGTTTGAGGGAACTGGGTTGTTGAAGTGGTTGTTGAGTTTAGTAGTTGCTAAGGTTTTGGTGATGTCATTAATATCGTAGAGTTTGAAAGTGGACCAGTGAGAGTTGTTTTTTGGTAGAGGTAGCTCAGGTTGTTCAGCGTTTTCGGTTTGAATGCTTTTTGAGGTGGCTGAGTTGGTTGCTGCCACGTTAAGCTCAAGTTGGAGGGAGTTCGTTTTTGCTGTGAAGAAAGAAGAGAATTCTTCACTGCTTAACTGTGATTTCGGAGTCGATAGTGAGGTTTTAGCCAATTTGTCAGATTGTTGTTTAAGAATTTCAAAGAGTTTCTTAGGTCTATTTTTGGCATTGTCTAGTTCTGATCTAAAGAAGTCTTTTTTAGATTGTAGAATACGTTTGCTATAGGAGTTTCTAGCTTTCCGAAGTAGTTTAAAATGGAGGGGGGAGGGATGTTGTCTCCATTTCCGTTCTGATGATCTAAGTTTACGCCTTTCTTCATTCAGGTCTCCGTTAAACCATGGGTTTTTGTCTTTGTTTGGAATACGTTTGAGTTTTGGTGGAGCAACTTGGTCTAAGACCTTGGTCATCGTGGAGTTGTAATGATCGGTGAGATCATTGACGTCTGACATGTTGTTGGGGGGGATGAGAACTTTCTCACAGTGGGATGCTAGGTTGTTCCAGTCGAGGTTTTTCGTGTTTCTTATCCATTGTTTAGGCTGGTTTTGCTGCGGGAAAGTTTTCTTGGAAGTGGAAGAAATATGGAAGGTGATGATGTGATGGTCTGACCAGTCACATGGGATGATCAGGATAGAGTCAATCGTATTTTGTTTAGAGATGAGCCAGTCAAGAGTTGCACCCTTAGAGTGAGTGGGCTTTGAGATAGCTTGTATCAAAGAGTGGTCCTCTAGGAAGGATTTGAGGGCGTTAACCTGCTTGTCTAGGGGGTTTTCCCAGTGGAGATTGAAGTCGCCGAGGAAAATGTCGTTGGAATGAGGGGAAGAGTTTGCAGTAATGATTTCCATAAGTTGGTCTGTAAATCCTGCGTTCTTACCTGGGGGATGGTAGAAGATAATAAGTTTGTGGAAGTGGTTATCTGATGATTTGACAGAGATCCCAAGGTATTCACATGAGTCCATGGGTTCGGAGTGAAAATTTGAGATGGTGAGGTCAGATCGATGTATGCAGGCTAGTCCTCCACCCTTTTAAGAGGTCTGTCTAGTCTAATTATGTTGTAGTCAGGGGGACTAGAAGGTCAAGACATGGCGAGGACGATTCCTTGAGCCACGTTTCCGTGAGGATGGTTATGTCCGTTTTCATGTTTAGGATGAGGTCAGCGATGTCAGAGGCGTGTTTAAAGGCTGAGCGGCAGTTTAGGAGAAGGCAGGAGATCGGTTTTGAGGAGCTTTTTGCGTTCGGCTCGTGGGTTGCGGGGTTGTGGGTTATGGATTGGAGGTTGTTCAGGTTGATTCCTCTTTGTTTTGGATGGGATGTTCTGTTTGTGTTGATAGGGACTGGGAGAATATAGAATTCTTCTTCAATATTTGTGATGTGGCAGGCAGGGGATTCATATGACAGTAGCAGGGTTTGGATTTCCAGGTCCGTTAGGTAGTTGAGATCTTCTTCAATTGTGTTGGGGCCCGTAGGATTTTCGTAGAGTAGTACAAGGGTTTGGATTTCTAGTTCCGTTAGGTAGTGGGATGGTTTGCGGGTGCGTAAGTGTCGATTGGTCAGAGGCAGTGGAATAGTTTTTATCATGTTGTTGACTTCAGATAGAGACTGTTGAAGATGCGTAAGTTTGGATAGAGATTTTTTGGCGAGTAGTAGGATGCTTTTGATATCCAATATGACGTTTTGAAGTTTCCTAGATGTGAGGTAGGACTGGGTAAGGAGTGAGTCTTGTTCCGATGGGTGATAGGGAGGAGGGGACGGAGTTGGCGAGCTGGGCGGGTTGGGAGTAGTATTGTTGAGGGGTCTGATGTCTGTGGGGGCAGTGTGGAGGGTCTGTGTGGCTGGGAGTGGGGTAGTGTATAATGAGGGGGGTATGAACTGGCTGGGGCTATAATCTGACTTGATAGAGTAGCCGTGTCGTGGTGGGTGTTATCCGTGGTAGGTATATGGGTATGGGGGAGGGTGAGGGTAGAGGGGATAGGGGAGGTAGCGGAGATTGGGGATGAGGAGGGTCGGAGATTGGAGGTAACGGGAGGGGTGATGTCGTTAGATCTGATGATGTTTCCATTAGAGGGTGTAGGCGGAATGTGTTCTAAGGTAGGTGAGTTGGTGATGCCTCTTTTATAGGTGCGTAGTCCGCAGCGCGTTGCGTGTCTCTGGACTTTGTACTCTCCTCTGACTGTCCTTCCCTCTCGGAGTTTTTTGATGAACCCTGAAAGGAACGAGAGGAACGTGTATCAGTATCCTGATACCTGTCAGGTTTTTTAATATTATCCCTATTCCTGAGGTTATACCACCTTTCAGAGGGCTCCTGTTGAGGAGACCTACCTCTGGATTGAGATCTGCTGTCTTTAGACTTTTGTTGTTTTTTATTTTCTTTTTAGAAGAAGTAGGTGTCTGCTTTGTAGTGTCCTTTTCAGGACTGCCCACCAGTTGTGGTTTTAATGCTTTCCCACCTAGACTGTCTCTGCCTAGTTCTGCATATGCAGTTTCAATTATTTTGGGTAGTTCGTGTTGTTGATCTACTGGACTGAACTCCCTTAGGTGTTGGCTAGTATTATGGCTGATACCTGGTCAAAGTTATTTAGTAACTTCATCCCTAAGTTTAGGGCAGGTTCTGCTCCGTACTCATTTTGAATTTGTCTCAATACGTCAGGTACTACTGCTAATGACGGGATACCATGTGTTCTGGTATATATGGCAGCAAAGACTGAACCCCAAGAGGTGCAGTCCTCTATTTGTGGTGTGATCCCCATGGGCAAGCAGATTGTTAGTATTCTGTGTTTATCATAGGTGGTAGTATTCGGGAATACTGCCTCAAGCTGAGTTATTTTCTGAGCTATCCAGAATGGTATTTGTTCGTGTTTTGTGGGCATTTTGCCCATTACCGCGTGTAATGTTTGAGGAGTAATTTTAGTTGCTATACCCTGGAATTGGGTCCCGTTTGTTGCAACTGTTGTTGGTTGAACTGTGAGAGTCCTCATGACGATTTGCGTCAAGTTTCTGTAGATTTTAATTAACTCTCTGTGTCGTATGAGTAATTCTGGCTGTGGCATTGTGTCAATGTCAGGATGCGGTGTATAAGCCGCTAGTATCGGCCATGTGGCTCCGTCTCCTCCGAGCGGGCCTAATCTTACGCTTGCTCTTAAGTGGGGTAGGGTGCCTTCAAACCAGTATAAGTGTTCCTGGTAAGTGAGTGGAATCTCTATGTCATCGAATGGACAGTATTCCTCTGGTGCATCTCCTTCTATGCAGTAGTGAAATGTCTTTGTTACGGCATCTGCTGCTGGGAATGTAACCCATGAATAGAATACCTCTGTTTTATTTGATTCGTGTGCCTCAATCACGAGAGCTACTACGCCACCCCTTGGTGGTAAACCATTTTTTTATAGTTTCATGGTGAGCATATGTCTGAATTTAGGTGCAATTTCAATTGCATTTTCGGGTTGTTCTCCGGCTGAGAGATGCAGATCTACTCTTTCTTCATCGCTCTGAGTCATTTTGAAAAGAGAGGCTTTTCCAAGAGAACTAAGATAAAGGTTTTATGCACAATTTGGGACTAAATATCCTTCAAGCTTGATTAACCAACAGCCAATAAATAGTATTTTCGTTCGGCTCAGCTGCGGCGGATTTTGTGCCCACCCACTCCAGACGTCTCTGGGTTTTTGTGAGTAGGTTCTCTGAGAATAGCATGACTGAACTGCTCAGATTCTACTGTTAAATAAGTACCCAACCAACGTTGGGCGCCATGTCGTGTAGTTCCTATAGTACCCCTGCAGGACCTGCGCGTTTGAATAACATAAACTGTGGGCTTGGTGGCAGACTGGCTCTGTGCACCCCCACCGTGTATGTTAGCCGGATTTGCATTAGCTAGCTCACAGTGCCACTAGAATCTCCCCTTATCGGGGAGAGATTAGTTTCTGGCAACCTTAGATCATGACAACCCTGATCCCTCAGAATCGTGGAAACAATGTACTACTTTTCGCTCAGTCACTCGTGCTTACTTATTCGGTTGGTCTCAGAGAGTTACACAGAATAAACATTCTGGGCGTTTCAATAAGTATTTATTGAACAGTTGTTATTCTAGTGTAAAATATATGTGCTGCAGCAACCAGCAGACAATTGCAGAGATATATTATCAGCAGTACGATAAAAGTGAAGGGATAGAACAGTTCTACCATGTTGCAATAATTATGAATAAATACATGAATATAAAAGCATTATGAAAGTGCGCGTACTCCTACGATGCCTAACTAGATGTACCTGAGTGTACCTAGCATATGTGTAGGTTTAAAAGCCTAAGAGCCAAGAATCCTTCTAGGATTTAGTCGAACCCCCATACCTGAATAGAGAGAGTGTGGGACCCCATCCTGGTCTCGAGTTGGACACCCCGCAAGGGCTGTGTTAGACCGCTGTCAGCTGGAGCGACTGCATGCAGGAGCCTCAGCGTCTCTGGTCAGTGTGTCAGCATAGAAGTCCCGGTTCCCTCTATCTTACCGTGGCAAGATGTGGTGTATTTGTACCCTAAAATGTCTCGTCCCTCAGTATGGTTTGTATTGGTCTTTGTTAGACATGAGGAAGACGTCAGGGGTAAACTTTGTACATACATATTATGCGGGAGATTTAGCTGGTGAATGCTCATGCATAATTTATGAGTACATTGTAGGCCTGGGTTCTGGAAAAACCCTGCAGTGTTCTAACCACAGACTACATAACGTTCAACCCTCAGAGCTCGTTGTGTACTGTAGGGAACTAATGTAGGTGAAAGATCATGCCTATATTAGGGCATAGAAGATCATGACCATAATAGGGCATAGACGACTATGACCAAAATAGGGCATATACAAGTATGACCATAATAGGGCATATGCGAATATGACCATATATGAACGCATCTATATTAGGGCCTCTACACGAAACATAACACTTTGCCAACAAATAACAGCACTTGAGTATGCTCCAGTGTTAAATATTATTTATCTTTCCGGATTGTATTTGTTCAAACTGATCTATACCTGAATGGTGGCAGGGTGTGCCACACTGTTTTAAGTACCTCTAAATACTTTTTTATATTTGGACATTCTATTTTTTTGGGACAGATATACCCATACTGGTAGAGGATGTGCCATTCCTCGACATCAAAGCTACCATTTAAAAAAAAGTAAGCCATACGGGTTTGAGGATTCTTTACTGGGATGAGTTGCAGACCCCCTTTAGCTTCCCCCTACCCTGCCTCTCTGCTGATAAATGTACAGTACCCAGACTTGGGCTACCGGTGAGGACTTGCCTGTCCCACGCTGATGTACCCATAGCGGCTGGCAATAATGTGGGCTTCTTGCCTCACACAAAATATTTTCAGGTCTTCAGCATGCCTATTTTTACTGATGTCTGTTTTTTGTTTTTGAGAAATCAGTACTACTAAGGACTTGCATACATGGCACAAGTTAGGAGGGAGATACATGGTTTTGTTGGTGAAAATATTATTTCTAAAATTTAATTTTATTTTCTCCTGTATAAAATACATCTGTCATTTCAACTCAATTCAGTTGCCAAAGGAGCTTCTACTTTCTTGTACGAGAAAAAGTGTACACTGCATATGGGAGTGCAGCTCCTAGGAGCACTTATACACTGGCATGCATTGGTATATTGAAAGCACACTGTCATGTAAATATCTTTATTTTGGCAAAGAAGAGGGCGTTCCACAGATCCCATGCTCTAGAAAATCCATTAGGATACATACCACACTAAGTGCTCCCGTATTGCAAGATTCTCTATGCGATGTCATTCTATGCACTGTTGTCTTTTGACATTGTTTTTAAAGAATACATGAATGTGCCGGAACAGACCTGTACCTTGTGGGTGCACAAGAGGTATCCCTTGGCGAAATATGCATATGTATATGTATAAAACATTTTTATTAACTCCTTAATACATAACTTAACAAACTCAAACTAAGCATAAAATCAATTGAATAGGCAATAGGACTGGATACCTATTTCTCCCATTTGGACCATTATTCTTCGTTCTTTCAATCATTAATTTATTAGTGGTGTTTGTATACAGCAACCACAGAAAAAGAGAATGTGCTTGTAGAACACCAACCACATTCAAACAAAATAGAGCCCTCAGTACCACATAACATAGTACTATAATCATTCTCTCTTGAACATTGAGACAAATTCTCTCTGTTTGTAGGTTCAGTCACTAGTTACAGCCAATATCTGAGGTCTTCTGTCAATTTCTCATCTCTTCTTACAGTGGCCATACATCTCTCTCTGCCAATGCCATTCCCATCTATCTTTGCATCACTTGTAGAATGCAGATCCTCACCTGTGAAGCTAATGTATTACAATGCACTTTTTGGCTTAAATTAGACTTTATGCATCAATATCCGATTTTCGCATTCTTCTGTTTCAGATGCAAACCTAAAATACTGTGCCACAATAAAAGTTTAATTATCTAAATATATATTAACAACTTACATTAGATTGGTAATAATAACTGCTTTTTGAGACCGTAGCTTGTATGATTGGTGTAATACGTGTACTGCCCTAACCTGTAAGGCTCTGTAACTGAAGCAGTAGCTCTGTTGTGTGGTTGTTTGGGTCTGTAAATTATGTAGGTCTTCAAAATATACATCTCTCATTTAAAAGTCTTTAACGTAAGTAACTCTGCTTTCTACAGCTTGAGATTGTGAGATTTGTTTAGTAGATTCAGAAGGGGCAGATGGAAAAATGAAAGTAAGTGGAAAACAGAAGCAAAGGAAAATTCTAATACAATTATTATGCCCTTTAAAATTGTAGTTTCTAAATGCATCTACCCCTTACAGCACTCTGGACATATGATATGTAAATTGGATAGGGAAATGCATGCTTTTCCCTCCATTTTCTCCTTGTTTTTTGGTGGAGGTAAACTACAAACACCCAGGTGGTAAGCCAGACTTGCCCGGCACACCGTGAAAGAACTGGCATATTTCATGAGTGCTCCGTCCGAGCCTATGAATTTAAAAAAATATACTTGTAAAGCATTTATAAAATGCACTATTTGGTCCTGTCGGGATGAGGGAGATGAAGGAAGGCGGAGTTGGGTCCCCCCTTGCTCTGATCTATCTAAGGCAAGAGTATTTACACCATAATAGTTTGGAACATCAGCAGTTCCCACTTCTCTAGCTTTTTGAATGGAAACATATACTGTTTTTAGTATTTTCCTTCACCTACCTTCCTCTGTTAAATCTTCATTCTATTTTGTCTAGAAGCTTGTTATATCTAGTCCATTGAAGGAGTATGTTTAGCAGTTGGGGATGCACTGATTACTGTGGTCAAATTGGGGCAGATCTGTGAAGAGAACTAAAATGTGAGACTGCCTCAAGGTTTGTGAACATTTTGGAACAGACCTTGCGTTTGTATATTTCCACCAATGTTGGAGCTATTGTGTGCCGATGTGGGGGAATTTGGAGGTGAAATGTATTGTTAAGTGCATTTTTCTTCAGAACAATAACAGAGGTTGGTGAAGGGTACTGGCATGGATATGAAAATCTGGGTAGGAATACATGGTGACTGACTAGGTCATAATACCTACATTAGAGTCCTCAGTTGGGGTTGGCACTAATAAACAATTTTTTGGGCATTAGGACTCTGCACACTTTACTCCTGCTAAACAGTGGTAAAGTACTTGTGGTCTCCCTTCCAAAGCTAGTAAAAGATGTGTACACCTGATTGGAACATTTATTTAGTTATAAGTCACTTGTATATGGCACTACATGCACCTACATGCAGGGCCTTTAAAGTAAATGGTTCTTGTGGTCTGCAGCACTCATTGTAAAACCCACTAAAGTAGCACTGTTAAACATGCCTACACTCTACAGGACTACTACTGCAGACTTTGTGGCAGTTTTAACGCTGCCATTTTGAGCTGGCAAAATAGTAAAACCGGAATTTAGCATACTATTTTCAAAATGCCACTTTTAGAAAACTGGCTCTTTCCTGCCCCAACCAAATGTGCCTTTCTGCTAGTATCCAGGGTCACATGACTATTAATGGCTTTTCTGTGGTGTATATATATATATAAAAAATATGTGATAATATCAGTACAACATTTGCTGTAAAATTATTGATGAGAAAACTGTGCATGGTGAGGGCACGAGTTATAGTTACCTTAGGGCATGGGTTACAGTTACTTGTGAGAACTATAGCTATAACTGTCAAAGTGTAAAGTCTGAACCTAACTATATAGCGCATACAGGACAGGAGTGTCTTTTATCTACACGTGTTATCATTGATAATATCAGTAATCTTTTTTTAGAAACTTCACATTTCCATTATTGATGATGTCCAGACATCATAATTAATATAGACCAAATATATAAATTGTCCAACCCGTAATTACAGGAGTGTACATTAGTAATACACAGGAGTCACGGAATCTTTTTTAAAAAAAAATCTTTTTATTTTTATTAACACAGCTCAGAAGAACATATATTATGCCAGTACATCTGTGGTGTGACAATTGTACAAAACATCGTGTGACAACTCTCAGCAGGGACAGATCCGGTGAGACCACTCTCTAGCCCAACTATGATCCATCTCAACACCCCTCCTCTGACGGCCCAGGGCCTCTGTATCTCTTCCAGGGCCCCCACACCTTTCCCCATTTTTTGGCGCACCCCCTGCTCTTATACACCATCTCTTCGGCCCGTTGGCACCAATCCAGGTCCCGCTTCCAATCAATGAGCTGCGGTGGCACCTGCGCTCCCCAACTCCTTGCAATATTACGTTTAGCCACTGCTGCCGCTAGGAACAGCCATAGTTTGGCGTGTTTGGACCAGGTCCCTTCCCCCGTATCATGAGGAGCAGCCACTTTGGATCCTCGGAACCTCCTTTCCCACAACTCTGGACATAGTGTCCGTAACTCCTGCCCAGTAGGTTGATATCTCGGGGCATTCCCATAGAATGTGGAAGAAGGAACCCTCCTGCTGGCATCCCCTTCTGCAGCACCCCGATTGTAGTCTGCCCCATTTATACAATAGCGTGCAAGGATAATATGTGCGGTGTAGTATTTTAAGTTGCACCAGTCTGAATCTGGCCCTAATTGCTACCTCTCTGGGGCTTTGCTGCGCCTCTAGCCACTCTTCGTCCTCCAGGGTGCCCAGGTCTACCGCCCACGCTGCCCTAAGGGACACCAGAGGGTCTGGACTGTTGTTGACCAGCTTGCGGTAAATCGTCGATGTGGGCTTCTCCGCAATCGGGTCAAGTAGCAACCGGTCCTCCAGTGGGGAGTAATCTGGTATGGACACATCCCGCTGAATGTGTACTCTTAGGGCGTGCACCAGTCGGAGGTGATGGAAACTTTGTGACGGGTGCATGTCGTATTCTTTCCGTAGGAATTCAAATGAGTGGGGGGAGTCACCCTCCCATACATCACCCAGATATTCGATCCCTATGGACCTCCAGCCCCTAAACCCCGTCAATGCTGCCACGTCTCGAAGCTGGTCTCCAAGCCACAGCGGGGTCCTCCCGGTCAATTTCCGATCCCACCCAAGGAATCTGTTGGCCTCCCTCCAACATTGTACCACTACCCGTGTGCGTGTCGGCCACCTCCGCTGCATCTTTGCCGTGTATAGTAGCGACTCGCAGGCTCCCCTGCTCATGGCCATCCTGTCGACCCGATACGCCGGTTCTGAGGTGTCTGCGTAGACCCAATCATTTACGACCTGTAGCTGTGACGCCCAGTAGTAAAGCTGGGTGTCCAGGACTGCCAGGCCGCCATCGTAAACTCCCCTCTGGAGTTTGCGCAGCGCTATCCGCGGGGACCCATCATCCCACAGTAGGGAACGGACCGCCTGAGAAATCCGCTTGAAGGAGTGCGGCGGGACCGGATAGGGCGTATTCTGAAGACAGTATAATAACCTTGGTAGCGTGAGCATTTTAAAAAGGGCTGCACGGCCCATGAGTGTAAGCGGGAGAGAGCGCCAGTGGCTTACATCCGAGCCTAGGCGGGCGAGTTGGGGCTCCAGGTTTTTAGCCAGGAAAACCTCCCTATTTCTTGTGATGTGGATTCCCAAGTATTTGAACCCTTCCCTGACTACTGGTGCCACACAGCGGGGCGGAATTCGTGGCGTGGGGCCCGAGAGCGGGAAAATCACAGATTTTGACCAATTGGTGGTATACCCAGAGTAGCTGCCGAACAATTCAAGAATATGTAGGACACGGGCAAGCGAATGATATGGCCGGGCCAGGTATAGGAGAATATCGTCCGCATAGAGGGACACCCGCTCCTCCCACCCCCTGGGGCTACGATACCCCAGATCATAGGATCTCTCCTTATCCAGTGCGCCAGGGGTTCCAGCGCCAAGGCGAATAGGAGAGGGGACAACGGGCATCCCTGTCTAGTGCCCCTTCTCAAGGGAATGGACTTGGACACCGCCCCATTGACTCTGACTCGCGCCGTGGGCAGCACATAAAGCAGCCGTACCCAGCTGCAGAAGATCGGCCCGCATCCCAGCCGTTGGAGGACCATAAAAGATATGGCCATTCCATGCTGTCGAAAGCCATGGATGCGTCCAGGGCCACCGCCGCCGTCTGCACAGGCCCGGCGTCCTCTGTCATGTGGAGTACTCCGTAGAGCCTTCGTAGATTATGTCTCGTGCTCCTATGGGGCATAAACCCCGATTGGTCCACGTGGACTAGGTCCGTGATGACCGATATCAAGCGCTCCGCCAGGGCCTTGGCGAGCACCTTTGCTTCTACATTTATTAATGAAATCGGGCGGTATGACTCGCACCGATCCGGGGGTTTTCCTGCTTTATGGATGGTCACAATTGTGGCCTCCCGTTGATCTGGGGGAAGCCGCCCCACCTCCCTCACCTCATTGAACATCCGAAGCAAGGGAGGCAGCACCACCGCCGCCTGTCGTTTATAAATTTCAACCGACAGTCCATTTGGCCCCGCCGCCTTTCCCGACTGCAGGGCGTTTAAGGCCGCACCCAGTTCCTCCTCTGTGAGGTCCGCCTCTAGCTTATCACGTGCCTCTGGAGATAGCACGGGCAGCGCAAAGTCTCGTAGAAACTCCGCACAGTCCGATTCAGTCCGAGTGCTTACCGGCGAGTATACCTGCTCGAAGTGGACTGCAAATGCCTCTGCTATATCCCCGCTATTGGAGCACCAGGCTCCCGATTTATTCCAGACACCTGCTACCCATGAGCGTTCCCTGTCTCGACGCTCTAGCCACGCCAGTAGCTTCAGTCCCTTATCGCCCACATCATATAATCGATGCTGGGTGGCTAGCGCATAGGCTCGCGCTTCCCTCTCCGCTATCGCCCTCAGATCATTTTGCTTTAGCGCTAGTTCGTGCCGCAGGTCCGCTGACTCTGTCAGCGCGGGGTCGCGCTCTAACGTTCCAACCTCCCGCTCCAGCTGGCGCATCTGTAGGGCCTCCTCTTTCTTCTGTCCTCCTATTAGCGCCTGCGCCTGTCCTCGTAGAACCACTTTATAGGCTTCCCACATAATGATCTGGGAGTCGACGGATCCCTGGTTCTCCTCAAAGTATAATTTAGAGCCCTCTCTGAGCTTAGCACTCAATTCCGGGTCCCGCAGACGCCAGGAGTTTAGTCTAGGGCAGGGGGCCCTGTTCACCACCGGTCCCCTCAAGAAGACACACCCTGGTGAGTGGTCCGAGATCCCACGTGCCATGTGCCTGGCGTCCATAAAATCCCCCAGCTGTGGAAGCCGGGTGAAAAAGTGGTCGATCCTAGAGAAAGTCCCGTGCCTGGCCGAGTAGAATGTGTATTCCCTATGTTGCGGGTTATGTGCCCGCCATATATCACCAAGACCGAGGGCTGCGACAAAGCCCGCCAGTCCCCGTTCTTCTCGTGCCTCCGTCCGCGGACTGGAGCGGTCCAATGATGGGTCCATTACGGCATTGATGTCACCCCCAAGGATAAGGGTTCCCGAGGGGAGATCTGCCAAGAAATCCCCCAGTTTAGGAAGAAAAGTAGAGTGGAGGCCCGGGGGAAGGTAGCAGGAGCAAAAAACCAGTGACCGTCCCTCCCAGGTACCCCCGGCCGCCACAAAGCATCCTGTGCTGTCCGCCCATGTACCCGTTATTACCAATGGCAGTGTGGTGCGTACCAATATTCCCACCCCGCGAGCACTTGTAGTGTAGCCCGCGTGTGCCACCATTTTGTAACCAAATCGGTCTCGGGCCCTACATCTATTACCCAAAAGGTGTGATTCCTGGATCAGCACTACGTCCGGCATATGTCGCTTCAGGTGTTGCAGGACTAGAGTGCGTTTAATTTTATCCCCAGGCCGTTTACATTCCAGGTCCACACCTGCAAACTGACTGGGTCACCCATTATCCCGGGGTGGTGGCTGTTGTTGTGAGTCCCCCTCTCTCCCTCCCCCGCTGCAGTGTCTAGCATGTAGTGCCACAGATTGTCGCTATGCTGATTCTGAGCTAACTCCCATGTCCCCCCAACAATGAACAAAACAAACACCCCCCCACACCCCCCGCCCTGCGACCCTGCTAGGTGAGCTCCCAACCTCCCACCCTCAGAACTGGCAGAGTGCCTGTCGCCCCATAGCAGAAACACAAACAATAGTGTGGGGTTGTGTGCCTACAGCAAGCATGGAGATAGATGTTTCCAATGATTACCATAATTGCCCCTATATCAATGCTCAGCTTTGCACTGTGGGGCCATGCCGCGACCCCCCCCCCATCCCTCCCAGTCGCTCAATCGCCCCAGTGGGCTGTAATAGAGACACGCGTCTCTCCCCCGCCCCCCCATATCCACCAAAGCACATCTAATGCCAGGTTGCCATGGTTCGAGGCAGAACCGTCTTTCTCCTGAGATGGCCTTTCATAGTCATGTAGCCCCACCCATTGTCACTTATCTGACGGCTGCTCTGGTCTCTGGCCGCTTGATTTCCTCCAGTCATCTGACTCCAGCTCGGTTCGGTGCTCAGGTCGCCCCGACCTGTCTCGCCTGCTCACAGTGCGCCACCCCTCGAGCCAGTCGCTGGCCTCCTCTGGCCTGTCGAAAAAGTGGACTTTCCCACCATCAAGTATCTTGAGCTTGGCAGGAAATAACATCATATATTTTACGCCTTGCTCTCGAAGAGCTCTCTTGACTCCATCAAAGGAGCGCCGCATGCGCTGGACCTGGAGTGTGAAGTCCGGAAAAAAGCGAATTGTGGCGTTGTCTAAGTGGAGGTCTCCTGCCGTCCGTGCGGCTTGTAGGATGGCGTCTCTGTCCCGAAAGTTGAGAATCCGGGCAATAATAGTACGCGGCGGCGCCCCCGGTTTTGGTCTGCCTCCCAGCGCTCTATGGGCCCGTTCCACCGAAAAGAAATTTGACAGGCGTTTGGGCTTTAAATGATTGAGGATCAGGTCTTCGACAAACCCGTCTACCGAAGGGCCTTCCATGCCCTCCGGTACCCCCACCAAGCGTATGTTATTGCGGCGGGCCCGGCCTTCCTGATCCTCGAGGCGCGCGTAGATGTCGTCTTGATTTTTGGTGAGGGAGGCCACCTGCTCCTCCAGACGTTTAGTCTTAGCTTGGAGGCTGCCAATGCCAGTCTCCGCTTCCGAGACCTTCTCTGACATTTTTCGGAAGTCCGCCCGCAGGAGGTTAACCTCTTCTGTCACAGAGTCCAATTTGGGCTCAAGGGTGCCTCGAAAGTCCCTAATGGCCTTCATGATGTCTTTAAGTGAGGGGTCGGGGTCCCCATCTTCCGCGCCCTGCGAGCCTCCTCCTGTCGCGTCTTCGTCGCGGCTCATGGCGACCGTGTACTTGTCTATTTGGTTTGCCTGGCCGGGGCCGGGCGGCCTGGTGCGGCCCATGCCGACGCTCGCAGCGGTCCGTCGCCTGTGTCTTCCCAGTCGGGTGGGCCGTCCGCTGGCTCGTCTTACCGCCGGTCGCTGTCCGGAGACCCCTGACGTCTTACAATCAGCGTCTTGTCTGCGCCCACGCCCCCTCCTTCGCTCGATGTAGGCCTTGGATCTGGACCCAGGCTCCGCGTGGTTCCTACTGGTCGCCGCGCTATTGATGGTTGTAGATCAAATTAAGTATATTGATTCCTTCCTCCCCTCAGAGGCGAGATGCGGTCGATCAGGGTCCGGTCTCCACTCACCGGCCCCGGGTCTCCACGGGCCTCATCAGTCTTCAACCCTCGTCAGGGCCGTCGCCCCCTCAACAGCCTGATCGCAGCGCAAGGGCACAGCGCGTATGACCGCCGCCAGCGTCCAGCCGGCAATGGTTGCAGTGGAGCCACCCACCTCCAGAAGCTCCCCTGAGCCTCAGCACTTCAGCCGGGGGATGATCAGTGTCTCAACCCGCCCGTCAGGGCCGTCGCACCTCTGCCCCGCGATCCAGAAAGCAGGCCAGCCTCCACGGGGCCGCAGACGCACTTTCGCCGCACCAGTGCAGCCCCCCGCTCTCAGGCGACGCACCGGACAGCTCTCGTGTCGGTCCGCACTCAGCACCCGCAGTGCTCCTCAGACATGGGGGGGGGCCGCAACCCCCGCTTCCTTCGGAGTTGTGTCCCGGGGGTCAACTCACCCCATCGCGTCTGTGCCTCGCAGCCAGGGCTCCCCGCAGGTCCGGCGGTCTCCGCTCACCGCCCCGCAGTGGCCGCCATTTTGAAGGTCGGGGCCGTCCGGCGAATCGAGCCTCCGCGTCGCCTCCGGTGGATACAAGGGCTATTTCTACGCCGCAGACTGCGGCCGCACCTTTCCGATGTCCTTCGGTTCGATCGGGTGCCCCACAGCGTGCCGGATAGTGACGGATGTCGGGCAGTGATCGTCAGCTGTTAGCGCAGCTCTATTAGCCTGCGGCCATCTTCTGCGGCTGCAAGCCACGCCCCAGGAGTCACGGAATCTTGATGAAAAAATCTTGATTAATTTCTGCAAACATGAACTCTGCCCAGCCAACGCGTTTCGTCCTAAATGGATATATATATATATATATATATATATATATATATATATATATATATCTGCAAAAAAGAAGAAAAGAATCTGGATAGTTCTCAAGTTTAGGCGGAAGGCAGCTTCTGTATAGAGCACCCTCAACACCGGCGACACTCTAGATTTGCTCACCTCAAATGTCTGCTTTTCAATCAAAGTTTTTAAGCATGGGATTAGCACAGTGCTATCCACGCCGAGATAGAAAGGGACAAAGTCTTTTGCCATTTCTACAGCAAAGTCTTTAAGCATAGGAATAGCACAGTGCCATCTATGCAAAGCTGTTAAATGACAAAAGCCATTTATCACTCCAGGCACAGTATTACAGCTTTGGACGGGTAAAATACCATCCAAGCCAACCTGAAATGAATAAAACCAACCCCTGACACGTGTTTCGCTGTCATTAGAGCTCTTCAGAGAAGTTTAGCTTTGTCCAGACACAAGGGAGCACCCAGTATAAGTCAAAAGTATACCCTTGCAGGCATAGAGTGATGCTTAAATTATGCAAAAAGAAGAAGAGAACTCTGGGTAGTTCTCAAGTTTAGGTGGAAGGCAGCTTCTGTATAGAGCACCCTCAACACCAGCGACACTCTAGATTTGCTCACCTCAAATGTCTGCTTTTCTATCAAAGTTTTTAAGCATGGGATTAGCACAGTGCTATCCACACCGAGAGAGAAAGGGACAAAGTCTTTTGCCATTTCTACAGCAAAGTCTTTAAGCATAGGAATAGCACAGTGCTATCTGTTAGAAAGTATCAAGTTACCAAAATCACGAAGCAAAGAAGGCAGATTTTGTTAGTGAAGTTTATTCCGTCTTCACACGATCCAAGTCATAAGTACAATGACACCCCAACGGTAAATATCAGTTAACCTCCCACCGAACCTCAATCAAAACATCACAAGAAACTACAGAGCGTGACAGTCACGAGCGGCAAAGGGAAAACACGCTTGTGACAGGCCCGCTCCATATACACAACACATCTTCCCCCCCTTTTTTTTTTTTACAATAAAAAGAAACAAATTAATTCATGACAAAATCCTTGAACCTCCCAGGAAGACGATGATCTCGCATCCTTCTAGTAGGAAAACAATTATGGTTAGGATGAAACAAATCATAGTTGACTGGAACATTACTGTGCTCAACATCTAAAAACACATTACTGCTGGAATCATCCGATGAATTTACCACACCCTTGAACAAAGAGATCCTGTTAAAATTCCAGACACTTCCACCCTCGACTCTGACAGCATTGCTAAAAACTTCAATGACTCTTTTGGGAACTGACCAAACTGGAAAACCTTTGGCAACGCCTTCTTTTTTTTTATACGAATAAGGTCACCAACCACAATTCCTTGTTTACTCGCAGTACCCATTTTCCTTTCCATGACCTGTTTCATTTTTCTTTTGTAAGAATTAACTCTGTGTCTAACTAATTCATAATCTACATTAGTAAAATTTTTATCTTCACTTAATTTTTTTTAACCACCAAGGAGCAAGTTTGGTACTTGGTTTGCGTCCCCTTAGAAGTTCAAAAGGACTAACTAGGGTGACAGAATTAGGTGAGGTCCTGTATGCCAACAACATGGACTGCAAAGCATTACGCCAATTAAGCCCTCCTTTAATGGATAATTGAATAGCTTCTTTCACAACGCGGTTAAAACGCTCAACTTGACCATTCGCCTCAGGATGGAAAACAGCTATTCTCCTATGAGTAATTCCACACTTCTCCAGAAAAGATTCCATTTCCTTACTAATAAATTGAGGTCCATTGTCTGTGACAATTTCTTGGGGAATGCCTTCTCTACAGAAAATATCATCAAGAAATTCAATAACGCTTTGTGAAGTAACCTCCTTAACCATCTTGACTTCTGGCCATTTCGAATAATAGTCTATAAGGACAATACCACAACTTTCATTTTTGGGTAAAACATGAAATGGACCAATAATGTCCAAACCCAATTTTCGCCACGGACCAAGAGGAAAATCCACAGGATGAGGTTCAGAACGTAGAACAGCTGCTGACTTATCACTGTCCGAACATTTGGTACACATGCGCACAAAATGCTCAACAGACACATCAATACCAGGCCACCAAAACATTTCTCTGATACGTCTCCTGGTAAAAGAAATACCTAAGTGTCCTTCATGGGCAATTTCCATAATGGTGTTCCTCAAGGAGAAAGGAGGAATAATTTTATCACCTCTCATAACTAAACCATTCTCAATTGCCAATTCATCATGAACCTTGAAATAACTCATCATATCTCCTGAAAGTTTTCTCTTTTCAGGCCATCCTTGTACTATGTGCTTTTTGACATTATTTAACTCAACATCCTTTTCCATTTCAAAAAGCCAAACTTCTTCACAAAATTTGGTTTGTTCACCATGTAATAAATTCACATCGCGTGTAGTGAATGCTACTTCACAATCATCCTCATGACTCTCTTCCTCACTAACTACAGGTAATCTAGACATGCAATCTGCATGTATATTAGCCTTCCCTTGTACATACTCAATCTGGAACTGGAAGGATTGTAACCTTGAAGCTAACCTAGCAAGACGTGCAGACATAGAACGTCCTCCACCTGGAGACATCATGAAAACAAGAGGTTTATGGTCGGTTTTAATAGTGAATTCGGTACCCCATGAAAACTCCTGAAATGTTCTGCACCCCAAACACAAGCAAGTAGTTCTCTTTCTATAACAGAATAGTGTTTTTCTGCCTCTCTTAATGCTCTAGAAGCATATGCTACTATCCACTCATATCCATTGTCCCTCTGCAATAATACACCTCCCAAACCAGTATTGCTGGCATCCACCATTATGATGCATTTTTTCCACACACAAATGGTTTTAAACACGGAGCATTGATAATGAATTTCTTCAAATTTTCAAAGGCATAAGACATGTCATTAGACCAAATAAATTTTGCATTTTTCTTAAGAAGACATCTGAAAGGGTCTACCTTTGACGAGTAATTCGGTATAAATGTTGCATAAAATTCAATTAAACCAAGAAAAGCTACTAATTGTTCTTTCGAAGAAGGAATAGGAGCATTGATAATACTATCAACATGATTACGTTTAGGTTTAATGCCCATTCCACTAATAGTATGTCCGAGGTATTCTACCTCCTTCGCCTTGATCTTACATTTATCAAGACGAAGAGTGAGACCTTTTCCAGACAAAGCAGCTATAACATTACGTAAATTATAATCATGCTCCTCATCGTTCTTGCCATACACTAAAATGTCATCTTGAAATGCAATGGCACCAGATAAACCCTCCAACGTTTCTTTCATTAGTCTCTGGAAAACAGAAGCAGCACTGGCAAGACCAAAAGGCATACGGCAATACCTAAAAAGACCTTCTGGTGTTATAAAAGCAGTTACATTTTTTGATTCTTCTGCGAGAACAACCTGGTGATACGCACTGGCTAAATCGATGCACGAAAATACCTGCGCACCGGCCAAAGTTGATACCATTTCGTGTAAATTTGGCAGAGGGTGAGCATCTACCCAGATAGCACGATTTAAACTGCGTAAGTCCACACATAATCTAAGTTCGCCTGAAGATTTGATCGAAATAACAATGGGATAAACCCATGGAGATGACTCAATGGGTTCAATAATATTTTCTTGGCACAAATTTTTAAGCATGTCCTTTAACTTATTCCTGTAGGAAAGAGGTACATTTCTTACCTTGTGACGGATAGGTACAGCATTGTCATGTAATTTAATAACATGTTCAAAACCTTGGTACTTCCCTAATTTCCCACTGAAAACACTGGGAAATTCTACAATTAGTTTATCAATACAATTTGAATTAGATTGAGAAATTGTATGTGACTCAATAGCATAAACAGGAGGATCAGCTCTAGGATCAAGTCTAATGCCCAACTGTTCTTGATGTGGCCATCCTAAAAGTGATTGTCCTGATTTTGCAACATGAATTTTACTAAATGTGTGATGACCTGAGAAGCTTAAATGGGCTGAAAAGAAACCTACTAAATCAATTTTATGTCCTGTGTAACCACCGGGTGAAACATCAGGAGGAAAAAGTGCTCTGTTAGGCCATTTGTCGTAAAAGATATCTGAAGAAATAATAGTGTACCATGCACACGAATCCACCAGAAATCTCATTTTGACATCATCAACAGTAATGAAACATGAAGGAAATTTGGTGAAACATTCATCAGCACAAACATTGATGACAGTGTTAATCTCATTCTCATAAGTGTCACATACATTGTCACAATCCTCTAAACTTTGTATGTAATTCACTCTTTTGGGAATGGTTTTAAAAAATTTCCCAAAATGGCCTTTCTTATTGCATTTTGAACACATTTTATCAGAACCCGCAGGACAAGCTTTAAAATTGGCCAAATGTCCATTGCTCCCACATCTGAAGCAAAGTAATTGGGAATTCCGTCTTTCATATTTTGTGCTCCTAGATTTGTTGTCAAATTTAGTGGTATTATCATTTCTTTGAGTAAATAATTTCTTTTGTTTCTCTGTTTCCTTAGTTTCCTTGGTGATATTGAATACATCACCTTTATCGTTCCCTCTAATCTCTTTAACGAACTTTTCTGAATGTTCTACGGATTTGGCAATATCAATGGCAGCGTTCAATGACAAATCAGAAGTGGTCCATAACCTCTCTTGAACCTTTTTGTTGTTTGTTCTCATTAAAATTTGATCTCTGAGGACTTGTTCATATGATATATGTTCAAAGTCGCACAAAACCGCCAGAGATCTAAGTGCTGATATAAAATCTTCAATGGACTCATCGGATTGTTGTTTACGTGAGTAAAAAATAAATCTTTCCATCACAACATTCTTCTTTTGCCAAACCGTAAATTGAGTTGTGAAGAGGCATACTGATAAACATTAATTCTACCAGGATTGACTAAAGCTGGTAACGTTTTGAACTCTTTTAACCCAATACCTCCTAAACAATGTTTTAATAAAGAAAGTTTCCTTTCAGGTTCACAGTCATCTCCTTCCAATACTTCCACGTAGGCTAAGAAAACTGGTTCCCAAACTTCTCACGCCATGGGAGGTTCCCCTGCAGATGTAAGAAAGGAAGGAGGAGGAGGAAGGATTCCTGACATGGCTATGTGATAATAAAAATAAATAAATAAATAATAGCACTATTTAAATCACATAACTCATAACATAGCCTTAAAAACAGTATATGTAACTAAAGTCAAAATAACCAAGAAATATAATGATATTACAAGGTGTGCGTGTCACCGATGAGTAAAATAAGTTGCTGAAGACACGCAAAGCACTTATCTTGGTAATGAAGCAAAAGTAAGTATTGTAAAATGTACCTCGTAAAACACACGGTGTACGTGTCACTGATGGATTCCTTTAAAGCATGTAGTCGATTATACTATATTAATAATGCCTTGAGGATATGCGGTGTGCATATCACCGAAGTATTAAGAATGCCTTGAGGATATGCGGTGTGCATATCACCGAAGAATAAACACTGCACAATTTTCCAAAATGGCAGCACGCAAGGTCAAGGGTGAAGGTACACGTAAAAGTGACCCTATCAGCGTGCGTCTTTCCTGGAGGTGAGCGTGATGACGTCGGATCCGATTGTTAAGAAAGGAGAAGAATGACGCTAAGAATGAAGGTTGTCAAGGAGCTCCGGGAATTCCACAAGAAAGCAGGTGAGTAAAACGGCTCGCAATACAAAAAATGCGAACTCTTAGGTAATCCTCACAGCAAATTAAATGTGGCAAAATTCCTCAACTTCCTTGACCCTGTTCCGATCCGATTTTTACGGTGCACACTGAAGGAGTGTGATGCTAAAAATAATCCAAGAGCATGAAACCATGAAAGCAGTCAGCAAAATTAGAAACAACAAAATTTAAACATGTGATATCCACTGCAAGGTTGCCGAAATGAAGTATGTAGGCAAATAAAAAAAAATGTTTCGTATAAAGCTCTAATAAATCCTGATCCTCAAAATGGCAAAATCAGCAAATAAATACACTGAAGTAAAAGGGCAGTGAATCCGTGCCCGCTCGTCGCCAGTGTTAGAAAGTATCAAGTTACCAAAATCACGAAGCAAAGAAGGTAGATTTTGTTAGTGAAGTTTATTCTGTCTTCACACGATCCAAGTCATAAGTACAATGACACCCCAATGGTAAATATCCGTTAACCTCCCACCGAACCTCAATCAAAACATCACAAGAAACTACAGAGCATGACAGTCACGAGCGGCAAAGGGAAAACACGCTCGTGACAGGTCCGCTCCATATACACGACACTAACTATGCCAAGCTGTTAAATGACAAAAGCCATTTATCACTCCAGGCACAGTATTACAGCTTTGGACTGGTAAAATACCATCCAAGCCAACCTGAAATGAAGAAAAGCAACCCCTAACACGTGTTTCACTGTCATTACAGCTCTTCAGAGAGATTTAGCTTTGTCCAGACACAAGGGAGCACCCAGTATAAGTCAAAAGAATACCCTTGCAGGCATAGAGTGACGCATACATTATGCAAAAAGGAAGAAGAGAACTCTGGGTAGTTCTCAAGTTTAGGTGGAAGGCAGCTTCTGTATAGAGCACCCTCAACACCAGCGACACTCTGGCCGTGCCAGGTAACCTCAGCTATAGGTGGTGGGAGGGGGAAGGGGGGCGGTGCTTCTTGGGGGGAAGGGAGGGAGGAAGGGGTTGGCACAATGGGAGGAAGATTTGCAGTTCTTTGTTCTTCTTTAGACACAGCCTGTCATTTAGTACAAATGAGTAAGCTACGCATAGCTATCAATATCTGCGGTCTCAATGACTTAAAAAAAAGACAGATAGTGCTTCCGGACTTCGGCTATTAAAGGCCGATGTGATCTGCATGCAAGAAACGCATATTGAAAGCGCGCAGATACACTTATTAGGAACGCTCGAATATACATTAGTGGGGGCCACAACACAAAATTCTAGGGCACACGGGGTTGCGATTCTGACATCTAATCGCTCTTTACAATTCAGACGCACACTAGTGGACCAGCTTGGGAGGTGGGTAATCACTGAATGCCGCAGGAATAATGGTGATCCAATCACTATATGCTCCATTTATGGCAGCACCTTAGACGATCCAACAGTGTTTCTTCACATTAACAATGAATTAGCTGTCTGGCCACTCCCGGTAATAATCTGTGGGGATTTCAACATAAATTTGCCTGCCGACAAGAGCATAAGCTTAGAATCTGACTGGGTATATAGTGGTCGTAAACCAAAGGTTTTTCGGGCATTAAGGGCACACTGTCAGGAACACGCGCTTACCGATCTTTGGAACTGGCAGAAACTTACAGACCCCGGCTTTACTTACTTTTTGTACCCACACAACAAACATGCAAGAATAGACTTTATATTAGTGTCTCATACTCTACTGTATGACTGCTCGATCGAGAAAACCCCTCGCATACTGGCTGATCATAATCCCCTAATTGTAGAGCTCAAGGGGAGAGGGCCTACACATGGAGCTTTGAACGTGTCCTTCTTTTTAATGAAGAATACTGTGATTCTATGAGGGAGTGGATTCCCCAATTTCTTAAGGAGCATATAGGGAGCGCTAGAATCGAAGTTGTTTGGGATACGCTTAAAGCAGGAATACGGGGGGAAACACTTAGATTTTCATTATCCCTGAATAAAAAAAGGGCTCTGCGATAAATGACTCTCAAGGCAGATTAGCTGCTGCAGAAGAAGAACTGATCACAGTACTCCAAACTGGGGGCGATCATGCGGAAGCGCAGGCAAAAGTGATAGTTGCTAAGTCAGCAGTTATGGAGATAATATCTAAAGGTGCTGCGGACAAACTTGCCGCTTGGCGGGAGGAAGCATATGAGTGTAGCGAGCAGGTGGGTCATCATCTTGCTATCAGAGCCAGGCAAAAAGCAACTCGGAATACAATTGTAGAAATTAAAGACCCCGAGAAAGGGATGATTTCAGATCCAGTAGTAATTTGAAATGTATTCTATTCATACTACCAAGAGCTCTATTGTGAGGATACGTCAGGAAACTCGGAAGATGTTGCGGCATACCTTAATCAGATCCCACGACGATTTTCACAGGAGGACCAGCTACAGCTGGAGGAGCTCCCTAAATGGATAGAGATATTATTGTGTATCAACAGTCTCCTGTGCGGTAAGGCCACTGGCTTAGATAGCATACCCCTTGAGTTTTGCAAAAAATTTGCAACACAACTGAAAGAGTGCATGACGCAGCTATTCATACATGTATTCATGGTCGGTAGACCCCCGGAATCTTGGTCACAGGCTAAAATCGTAGTTTTTCTTAAAAAACATAAAACACCATCGGAACCCGGATCTTACCGTCCTATAACATTAATCAATAGCGATAGCAAGATTTATTAAAAAATCCTTGCTACACGTTTGGCCTCTGTAATTCATAAGGTTATTTCCACTCGACAACATGGGTTCATACCTGGCCGGGGAACGACGGACCATATCAGAAGGGTCATCTTACTTCTTGATGCTGCAAACATCTCCAGGGACCCAATAGCATTAATCCTGTTATATGCAGAAAAAGCCTTTGACAGGGTCTCCTGGCCTTTTTTATGGGAGACTCTGTCAAGGGTCGGAATCGGAAAGGGACTTCTACAGGCCTTCAAAATGCTTTATTTTCGCCCTACCGAAGACTCTTTGTCAATGGAGCACTTACAGACACTTTTAAAATAACGAGGGGCACCCGGCAGGGATGCCCAAGCTTGCTGCTACTATTTGCAGTATATATAGACCCCTTTTTAGGCCAATTGGAACGCAACAGGGCTATTAGGCCTATCGTAACCAACGGTTGGGAAACCAAAGTTTTGGCATACGCCGATGATATCGCTCTAGTGACTCCCAATCCTGATGCAGCTATAGACGAAATAGAAGTAGAGGCGGCGAGATTTGGGACACTCTCAGGGTACTCCCTCAATCGTAGCAAAACACAAATTGTCTGTAATGAAAACGTAACGACTAATGATGCTCGACTAGTCAAAAATGCAATATATCTTGGTGTCGATATCTCTGCAAACATCGATAGCATTGTTAGAGATAATGTTGAGCCACTAATTGCTAAAACAAAACCAGACCTGGTGAGATTGCATAATCTACACTTATCCATTATCGGCAGGTGTAATATTATCAAAATGTTGTTTTTTCCCAAGTTTTTGTATCTGTTGCGCGCAATCCCGCTCGAATTCAACACTAAATGTCTTAAAGGAATCGAGGACTTATTCTCCCGATTCATTTGGGGATATGCTAAGCCTAGAAGAGCATATAAATATCTCTCTTTATCCAAGGAAAGGGGAGGACTGGCCTTACCAAATATTAGACTCTATTACTGGGCTACTACAGTACTTTATAATCTAGTGCTTATACAGGAGA
This sequence comes from Calotriton arnoldi, assembly GCA_963921515.1. Lineage (NCBI taxonomy): Eukaryota > Metazoa > Chordata > Amphibia > Caudata > Salamandridae > Calotriton > Calotriton arnoldi. The sequence continues at coordinate 993,907 of CAWUFW010005453.1, forward strand.
AGCCGAGAGATATCGCGACAGAAGAAATTCCGACCCCGCTGGAACTCGTAATGGGGGCAGAAGCATGGGGCTGGGTCTGGCGATATCTAAATGACAACCACTTTAAGAAAGTTCGCTTTAAAACGCTACAAGGGGGATTTAGAATTATGAAATCAGTCCGGAAATTAATTGGTTTGGGTCGTCTGAACTTCTACACACCACTTTCCAACAATCCCAACCTGCCAGAGATTTTTAAAGGCCCAATTATTAAAAGATGGGGCGAAGCGGGTCTGACTAAGCTAGGAGCCTTTTTTTCTCCAACAGGACTTGTCTCTTTCGAAAACCTTAGAGAATGGTTTGTGCTAGATAGGAGAGATTTTTACAAATACTTACAAATTTGGGATTTTCTAAATAAGAAAGGGGGGGGCCCGATAGGGTTTGCTAATAATGATTTTATAGATAAATTAAGAAAGAATAGAGATTTATCTATTGGAGTAGTTTATAATTTTTTCAATTCACTAATGTTAGATGACTTGGAAGATAGGGCGTTAAAGTGGAAAGCGGAGACTGGAATCCCGGAAAGTTTATTTTTTCACTCAGTTAAATTAGCCCAGAATACTTTAATTCCGGCCCGACTCCAGGCTCAATATTATAAATCATGCTTTTCGCTATACTATACCTCGAAAAGGATTGCTAAGTGGGGGTCGGGGAGAGGAACTTTTTGTCCTCGGTGCGCTTTATATCAGGCAGATCTCAGCCATATCTTTGCCTCCTGTAATGCACTGAGTAAACTAAAAAAAGAAATTACCAGCTTTTTTAAGGAGGCTTTAGGGGTTGTCTGCTCTCTCTCTCCGACTTTGATCGGATTTGGGGTATCGCAGGACATGCAGGGGAAGCCCGGAGAAGAATTAGTGTTTATTGGTATGGCGGTCTTGCGCCTATGTTTAGCGTCCGCTTGGCTCGATCCTAATCCCCCAGGGTTCCAGCAATGGCTTTCTCAGTTACTCGCAAACTATAATTTGGAAAAAGCTATATATGCAAGAAGGGGACCGCGCTCCCGAACAAAAGGCCGGGAAATCTGGGCACCATTGACTAGATGGATTGAGAAGAATGGGTGAATTATAAAGTGCAAATTAATTTATACCTGAACTAAAGACAACAGAGTGAGGCCAACTCCAAGGGGGTGGGTAGGGTGGGACGGTCGGGAGGGAAAAAAGTAATTAATGCATCACTCTGATTTCCTTTGTTCTTTTCTTAGTTCTCTGTAAGGTGCTTTTCTTTCACAATGAATTGTAATTGTTGAGTATATTATTACTATTTATGCATTAATAAAAAAATATTTTAAAAAGAAATGGCAAAAGACTTTGGGCCAGATAGTATCAAGCAAAATTGCGTTTGCGAACGCAATTTTGCTTAGTGGTATTTATTAAGGCAAAAATGCCTCGCAAAATAAGGAATCGCAAAATTGCGATTCCCTATTTTACGATTGCATTTAAGGAATCGCAAATTGCGATTCCTTAAATCCAATGTAAGAGCACCAAAAAGTGCAATTTGGCCTTAAGGAATCGCGAAATTACCACCAACTTCAAGTTGGTGGTAATATGCGATTTCTTTGAAAAATGCACTTTTTAAATTGTTTCTTCTTGAGTGGTTTTCAAGACGCTCTATATCATCTTTCAAATCCCTATTTTGGTGGACTAATTTATCCATCTCGACTGAGCCGATATACGGCGAAATTATGTTTGTTAATGATAACTGCAAACTGTTTACCATATGTTGCATGCCAAAGCCGATATACGGCAAAATTATCGGCATAATGTTGGTATTCAAGCTTTAATGGTTTCTGGTAGGCACATAATAAATTGTTGATTTTAATTCAATGTGCAATGGAATAATGACTAAGCTAAGATGGCGCCCAGGGAAAAGGGCTTAATCAATTTTTGAGTCCGTCCTCAATGACAATGAAATTGGCTTTTAAATCTTGCCGCGGCGCGAATGTCAGTAACACCGACGAAGGCGCTACGCCGAAACGCGTTTGTTTGTTGCTTGAAGCAATAAAGATTTTCTGCAACTATCCCCCGGGAGTGCTGGCTTCTGTTTACGAAATGAGGAACAGTGGAGCTTTGACATAAATCGCGGTGCACCTCCGCGACGCCGGCACCCGTTTGCGAGTGCTTCCTGGTACAAAGTGCAGTGGAGCAGCAATATATATATATATATATATATATATATATATATATATATATATATAAAACCTACTGGCTGTTGCCAGTAGGTAGTTATAGGGTTATGGGTGGGACCATGTTTCCATAGGAAAAGCGTTTTTTGACTTGCCATTACCTTAGCAGCTGTTTGATGAACCATCCAGAATTTTTGTTAAAAAAAGTGTGCCAGTGATTCTTGTTGTACATGGAAAGTTTTGGGGTGATCCGTCAAGCGGAGGCCGAGAAAAAGGGGGGGGGTCAAAAAAAGGGCATTTCCCATGTTAATTCCCATAGGAATTTTACTCACCACTACAGCCCGAACCACTGGACGCAATTACACCAAATTTTGCGAAAGTTTGCTCTTGGTCCAGAAAGAGCTCTTTTTAGTTCGAGCCTAGGCAGTGCATGTTCTGTCTCTCCAAGACATGCTGTAATCAGTATGTGGCTTGACAGTCTGCCTATTGGCTATTCATTGGTTTCTTCCATTGTCTTGTAAAAACGTTTCTTTTGTAGTGGTTAATCTGTGTTTTAGTCCCTCCTTTTAGTTGTTTGGTAACGCCTACAGAGCCCCGCCTAACTACCGTAAACTTTCCACCGGTGGGTTGAAGTTTTTGGTTTGGAAGTATTTATCTTTTGTTTGCTTATGTTGAACGTGCATGCAGATTTTTTCTGTTTGTGTGTTGCCGATATTATTTTGGTGGAAGGAACGTGTTTGTATTTTGCTGAATTGGTGTCTGTAATTGAACATTTGTTTGTGTGTTGCCAATATTTTTTCTGTGGAAGGAACGTGTTTGTATTTTGATTAATTAGTGCGTAATGAAAGGCTGCTTTTTTTGCAAATATTACAGAGTGTGGTGAACAACAAAATACATTAAAGTGAACTTTAAAAGAAAGCGCTTTTATATTTTATCGTTTGTACAATAATTTGCTAAATGTGCATGCAGCTTATTTTTGCTTATTTAGTCTATAGCTTTGTTTTTTAATTTTACTGTTGTGGAAATTGTAAGAGATGCTGGATTGGTAATTGCATTTGCAAAGGGGAGACGATGGACAAGTAGATACATTAAAGGGAACTTTTAAAGAAAGCGTTTTTATATTGGAACGTATTTACAATAATTTGTTAAACGCACATGCAGCTGATTTTTGCTTGGGTCTGTAATTCAAAAAGGAACAAATGACCGACGGAATGCTGAACAATGCAAACATTCACCCCCAGTCACAAAGAGCTGGGTTTAATCCATCGTTCTTTTGCTCATCATGCCACCCCAGTTTGGACCCAGCCATATGCAAATCAGTCTTGAGTTTGACCCTGTTCCTCATGGGAACAGTCCAGCCCAAACTGCCAAGCCAGGCCCTGCCTGGACCGGAAACAAGAATGCTGGGACCGGTTTCCGGGCATCACCCAATATCAGCCAGGCTAGCTTGAATCCAGCGGTGCAGTGAGCACGGGACCCTCATCTGGGCATACCCTTCCCACTTAGGGCAACAAAAGCAATAGGAACAAATTATGGACAGAATGCTGAACTTTGCAAACATTCACCCCCAGTCACAAAGATCTGGGTTTAATCCATCGTTCTTTTGCTCACCACGCCACCCCAGTTTGGATCCAGGCATATGCAAATCAGTCTTGACCCTGTTCCTCACGGGAACAGTTCAGCCTGATCTGCCAAGCCAGGTCCTCCCTGGACCGGAAACAAGCATCCTGTGGCCAGTTTTGGGGCATCACCCCTCATCAGCCAGGCTAGCTGGAATCCAGTGGCGCAGTGAGCACAGGACCCATGTCTGGGCATACCCTTCGCACTTAGGGCGACCAAAGCAAAAGGAACAAATGATGGACGGAATGCTGAACAATGCAAACATTCACCACCAGTCACAAAGATCTGGGTTTATTCCATCATTCTTTTGCTCACCACGCCACCCCAGTCTGGACCCAACCTTATGCAAATCAGTCTTGACCCTGTTCCTCATGGGAACCGTCCAGCCTGAAATGCCAAGCCAGGTCTTCCTTTACAGGAAACAAGCACCCTGAGACCGGTTTCGGGGCATCAACTATCATCAGCCAGGCTAGATTGAATCCAGTGGTGCGGTGAGCACGGGACCCACTTCTGGGCACACTCTTCCCACTTAGGGCGACAAATGCAAAAGGAACAAATGATGGATGGAATGCTGAACAACGCAAACACAGCACCACCTAACAACTGTACCTTTCCACCACTGAGTTGAAGTATTTGGTTTGGAACTATTAATTTTTTTGTTTGCTTATAATGAACGTGCATGCAGCCTTTTTTTTGCTTGGGTTTGTAATTGAACATCTGTTTGAACATCTGTTTGAGTGTTGCCAATATTTTTTTGGTGGAAGGAACGTGTTTGTATTTTGATGAATTGTTGTCTGTAATTGAACATTCGTTTGTGTGTTGGCGATATTTTTTTTTCGGTTGAAGGAATGTGTTTTTATTTTGATGAATTGGTGCATAATGAAAGGCCGCTTTTTTTGCAAACATTATGGAGTGTGGTGGTTAATTGTTTTAAATTACTTTTATGTTTTACTCCATGGAATTTTTTTAATGTTATGTTTGTTCTGTTTGTGCGTTCAAACTATGTAAGGTTACTGTTTTTTATGTTGAAACAGAGCGTGTCAGTTAATGTGTGTCAATTTATTTATACATTTAATACCTTAATAGCAGCAACAAAAGGTGTTTTTTTCGAGTCATTTTCATGGTATTTGCTGTGGGAGTCTTATACCTGTCCGATGTTACTTTTATGTTGAAAGGCCAACAGTTGGTTAAAACGGTTAATATTCCTTTACATTTTTACACCTTACTGTTTCTGTGTCCAATAGCCCATTACTATTTGCATTTTTTTGTTTTATTACATTACTTGACCTTTAACAGACGTATGCGCTCATGTCCCTTCTGCATCGTCCACACTTTGGCTTACTTAATGACTTTTTGATTTACTCACAGTTTGCATTTATCACAATGTTTTTTTAAAATTATAAAGCGGTTGCTCATAGTCCGGTAACTTGATAATAATACAAGTGAGAAGAGTGAGTGGTGACTAAAATAGGCTCTGGTATCCTAAAAATAAAGATTTATAGGAGAAGGGTACCAGGACTAAGTAAAAACAGTGGTGCTATCGTGTGGTCTACAGGTTACCAGGACAGCTACTAATAAAGTGTGGTCAACATGTTTCGTGCCTTGTGTGCCCAAGGATCGGGCGGCACTCAATCAGGACCTACAAAAAATAGCAACTTTGTGCTCCTGTCAGGGGCTTAAGGTCTCCCTTCTAATAAAGGATGACCATACAATGTTCACAGGCCTGCACCTGACTGGTTGGAGGCCAACGATTCCACCTAGAGGAGAGGGAGACACAAGGTGGAAAAGTACATGCGACAGATGGTTAAAAATACGCTTCAAGTCCACCGTATTGGTACAAAGATGAATTCACTAGTGCATCTGAAATTGGTGATGTGAGACTGCTAGGCTGTACAGTGAGGTGACAGTTTATCACAGTGCAAAGCTCAACAGACACTCATTAAAAATTCTAAATCACAACACGTAGAGGTACCATGTGGATGACGGTACGCATGCATGCATCAAATCCAATCATGTGATCTGGTTGACAACAGGCTTACGCACGTGATGTAGCAGGATGTAAATTCTGGCATAATAGTAACTTACCCCGAGATAAGCAGAGTAATGCTCCTTAGGCTAGATGGAGTGTCCTGTTCAAACTGTGGGACACCTTCATTGGAAAGAAAAAGAAGCATCCAAGGTCATTGCTTAAAAACAAAGTGCCAGGTGCCATCTAACGTAGTGAACTAGACACTCACATTCTTAGGGGTCGATTCCGATTCGGGCCGGAAAAAGCACCGACCGACTCGGATCCGGAAAAAATACCGACCGACACGTACCCGTGGCGCCCGACACGCCAAGTACGATGCAAGGCGCGAAAAATCCGACCGACACGTAACGAAACCAAGTCGACCGACCGAGCCGCACGGAAAATAGCAATCCGGCCGGAAAAACACGCGAATCCAACCGACCGACACGCACCCGGAACAAATCCGACCGAAACGTACACGCCAACTCCAAACCGCAAAGTACGATGCAAGGCGCGAAAACCACAAGCGAGTCGGACGGAGGACAGGCCGTACGACCGACACGCATACAAAACCGAGCCGAAGCAACACAAAACACCGCGACCGACGCGTACGCAGCATAGAAAACTGCACAAACACAGCGTGAACGAAACGGAAAACACCGTATGAGACCAATGCAGGGTCCGACTCGGTCACAAGAACGTTTCCAACATACACAAACAACACAAAGGAAAAATCACCCAAAGAAAGGCCAAACAAGCAATTACCAAGCCAATAAATACTGGGGGGGTGGGGACAGAGAACAAAGACACACCCACAACTCCACCTATATAAAGGACACAAATAACTACCATGAGCCTTTGCAAATGCCATTCCACTGCCAGCACCCAAGAGAAAGCAACCACACACCCACAGCTCATCCCTCACACAAGCCACACACCAGCAGCACACCAACAAATACCTACCTCACATACACCCAGCAAAACACACACTCACACACCCTCACCTGCACACCAACACACACATCACTCACCATCACCACCCATCACCATGCCCCCAAGAAGAATCACAAGTTCCTAGATTGTGAATTGGAAGTCCTGGTAGACGAGATCCTCAGGGTAGAGCCACAGCTGTTTGGCACATTGGTCCAACAGACCCCCATGTCGCAGAAAACCAAGATGTGGGAGAGGATCATCAACAGGGTGAACGCCCAATCACCATGTCGGCGCACAAAGACCGACATCCAGAACAGGTGGTATGACGTGCGCAGGAGGGTACGGAAACTGCTGAAGCAAGACTACATCAACAGCCAACACACCGGCAGTGGCCCTCCTGCCAAGCCAATATACCTCAGGCCCTGGGAGGAGAAGGTGCGGGCCATCCTACCGCCAGTGAGCATATATGGACTAGAGGACATCCCAGAGCCTGGTGAGTACACAACAAATGTACACAATATACTGCCACAAAACACACACACATCACTGTCAAGGGAGAGTCAAACCATGCACTCATAGCAATCACACAGCAACCAGAACAGAATCATCCCAAAATGTGTATGTCAGTCAGAGAAACACAACACATGCCATCAAAAAAGTCACATCCAACTGTGCCAACACATGTACAAACACAACCACAACTACAGCTAGGCAGTGGCACAAATAGAACTAACAAACACATCCACACATGTAGCCACCACAACAACACCAACACACAGTGAAGACCACTCAAAGGAAGGAATTCTGTGTATGCTGGCCAAGTCAGTGTAGCCAATAGCATCATGGGAGTCGCAGTCACACATATTGCCCGCCCCAAAACTGTCCCATCAACACCACCATGAACCATGCGCACATCACAGAGAGTGGAGAAGGACTCACAAGATGGCTGACACTGGCTACTGCTGTGGGGAGCACAAGGCCCTGCTGCCAACTGTGCACCAACAAACAGCAGGACACCACTGACTGACATCCTGAGAGACAACTTCCACTCCCTGCAATGCAAGCACGTTCCATGGTGGGATATCTGGCTGGCTGGGTGGGAAGGGGGACTTGCAGCACTGACTATAGTCACCAGCACCTCCCCTCACACCCCCCCAACATAAACTCCACAGTACCCACCTGGTAGAATGCAATGCCCTCCATCCTAACACAAGATCCCACAAAGCACCACCACCCTGGGTTATGTTGTGTGAAGCACAGGGACACTCTTGGGACTCTTAGCCAAACAACTGCCAGGACAACACTCCCAGCCATCCTGTCAGCACAGCCAGCCCACCCCACAGGGAAGCAGAGTCAAAAGGAAGGAAGCATGGGCATGCTGGGAAGGGGGTGGAGGCAATAGCATGATGGGAGTCGTAGTCACAGACATTGCTCAGCCTCACAACTGGCCCATCAACACCACCCTGAACCATGCTCACATCACAGGGAGTGGAGAAGGACTCACAAGATGGCTGACACTGGCTACTGCTGTGGGGAGCACAAGGCCCTGCTGCCAACTGTGCACCAACAAACAGCAGGACACCACTGACTGACATCCTGAGAGACAACTTCCACTCCCTGCAATGCAAGCACGTTCCATGGTGGGATATCTGGCTGGCTGGGTGGGAAGGGGGACTTGCAGCACTGACTATAGTCACCAGCACCTCCCCTCACACCCCCCCAACACAAACTCCACAGTACCCACCTGGTAGAATGCAATGCCCTCCATCCTAACACAAGATCCCACAAAGCACCACCACCCAGGGTTATGTTGTGTGAAGCACATGGACACTCTTGGGACTCTTAGCCAAACAACTGCCAGGACAACACTCCCAGCCATCCTGTCAGCACAGCCAGCCCACCCCACAGGGAAGCAGAGTCAAAAGGAAGGAAGCATGGGCATGCTGGGAAGGGGGTGGAGGCAATAGCATGATGGGAGTCGTAGTCACAGACATTGCTCAGCCTCACAACTGGCCCATCAACACCACCCTGAACCATGCTCACATCACAGGGAGTGGAGAAGGACTCACAAGATGGCTGACACAGGCTACTGCTGTGGGGAGCACAAGGCCCTGCTGCCAACTGTGCACCAACAAACAGCAGGACACCACTGACTGACATCCTGAGAGACAACTTCCACTCCCTGCAATGCAAGCACGTTCCATGGTGGGATATCTGGCTGGCTGGGTGGGAAGGGGGACTTGCAGCACTGACTATAGTCACCAGCACCTCCCCTCACACCCTCCCCAACACAAACTACACAGTACCCACCTGGTAGAATGCAATGCCCTCCATCCTAACACAAGATCCCACAAAGCACCACCACCCTGGGTTATGTTGTGTGAAGCACAGGGACACTCTTGGGACTCTTAGCCAAACAACTGCCAGGACAACACTCCCAGCCATCCTGTCAGCACAGCCAGCCCACCCCACAGGGAAGCAGAGTCAAAAGGAAGGAAGCATGGGCATGCTGGGAAGGGGGTGGAGGCAATAGCATGATGGGAGTCGTAGTCACAGACATTGCTCAGCCTCACAACTGGCCCATCAACACCACCCTGAACCATGCTCACATCACAGGGAGTGGAGAAGGACTCACAAGATGGCTGACACTGGCTACTGCTGTGGGGAGCACAAGGCCCTGCTGCCAACTGTGCACCAACAAACAGCAGGACACCACTGACTGACATCCTGAGAGACAACTTCCACTCCCTGCAATGCAAGCACGTTCCATGGTGGGATATCTGGCTGGCTGGGTGGGAAGGGTGACTTGCAGCACTGACTATAGTCACCAGCACCTCCCCTCACACCCCCCAACACAAACTCCACAGTACCCACCTGGTAGAATGCAATGCCCTCCATCCTAACACAAGATCCCACAAAGCACCACCACCCAGGGTTATGTTGTGTGAAGCACATGGACACTCTTGGGACTCTTAGCCAAACAACTGCCAGGACAACACTCCCAGCCATCCTGTCAGCACAGCCAGCCCACCCCACAGGGAAGCAGAGTCAAAAGGAAGGAAGCATGGGCATGCTGGGAAGGGGGTGGAGGCAATAGCATGATGGGAGTCGTAGTCACAGACATTGCTCAGCCTCACAACTGGCCCATCAACACCACCCTGAACCATGCTCACATCACAGGGAGTGGAGAAGGACTCACAAGATGGCTGACACTGGCTACTGCTGTGGGGAGCACAAGGCCCTGCTGCCAACTGTGCACCAACAAACAGCAGGACACCACTGACTGACATCCTGAGAGACAACTTCCACTCCCTGCAATGCAAGCACGTTCCATGGTGGGATATCTGGCTGGCTGGGTGGGAAGGGGGACTTGCAGCACTGACTATAGTCACCAGCACCTCCCCTCACACCCCCCCAACACAAACTCCACAGTACCCACCTGGTAGAATGCAATGCCCTCCATCCTAACACAAGATCCCACAAAGCACCACCACCCAGGGTTATGTTGTGTGAAGCACATGGACACTCTTGGGACTCTTAGCCAAACAACTGCCAGGACAACACTCCCAGCCATCCTGTCAGCACAGCCAGCCCACCCCACAGGGAAGCAGAGTCAAAAGGAAGGAAGCATGGGCATGCTGGGAAGGGGGGTGGAGGCAATAGCATGATGGGAGTCGTAGTCACAGACATTGCTCAGCCTCACAACTGGCCCATCAACACCACCCTGAACCATGCTCACATCACAGGGAGTGGAGAAGGACTCACAAGATGGCTGACACAGGCTACTGCTGTGGGGAGCACAAGGCCCTGCTGCCAACTGTGCACCAACAAACAGCAGGACACCACTGACTGACATCCTGAGAGACAACTTCCACTCCCTGCAATGCAAGCACGTTCCATGGTGGGATATCTGGCTGGCTGGGTGGGAAGGGGGACTTGCAGCACTGACTATAGTCACCAGCACCTCCCCTCACACCCTCCCCAACACAAACTCCACAGTACCCACCTGGTAGAATGCAATGCCCTCCATCCTAACACAAGATCCCACAAAGCACCACCACCCTGGGTTATGTTGTGTGAAGCACAGGGACACTCTTGGGACTCTTAGCCAAACAACTGCCAGGACAACACTCCCAGCCATCCTGTCAGCACAGCCAGCCCAACCCACAGGGAAGCAGAGTCAAAAGGAAGGAAGCATGGGCATGCTGGGAAGGGGGAGGAGGCAATAGCATGATGGGAGTCGTACTCACAGCCCTACATCCCCCACCACATGGCCCAGCAAGCTCACACTCACGCATGCACATCCCACAGAGAGTGGAAAGGCCCATAAAAGATGTCTGACACTGTTGCTGTGTCGTGGGGAGCACAAGGGCATGCTGGGTACTGCACACCAACCAACAGCAGGACACCACTGTCAGCCATCTTGCCATTGCCCTCACACCCACACCCACTGAACTCCACACAAAAGCAAGTAAGTATGGGATTGCTGGCAAGTGGGGTGGAGGCAATGGCATGATGGGAGTCGTAGTCACAGACATAGCTCACCCCCACAACTGTCCCATCAACACCACCCTGAACCATGCTCACATCACAGGGAGTGGAGAAGGACTCACAAGATGGCTGACACTGGCTACTGCTGTGGGGAGCACAAGGCCCTGCTGCCAACTGTGCACCAACAAACAGCAGGACACCACTGACTGACATCCTGAGAGACAACTTACACTCCCTGCAACGCAAGCACGTTCCATGGTGGGATAACTGACTGGCTGGCTGGGTGGGAAGGAGGTCTGGCTGTCAACCAAACACAAGCAATGCAGACCATGTTCACACCCCAGAAAATACATAGAAATGCCCAAATAATGCAGGACAATGTGCCACACCAATATCAACCCCTGACTGTGACGACTTAGGACAATGCAATGTACAGGCCCGCACCCAGAGGCACAGTCACAACTGTCATGTGTGTCAACCACTGATGCCTGCAGAAACATGACATACATTGTTTGTGTCTCCCAAAAACAGGTGATGATGGGGACACAGCAGCAGACGCTGAGGAGTCCCAGTCCCAGGCTCAAGAGGATGCCGAGCTCACTGGCGTCGTACAGCCTCTGTCCTCCTCGGACGATGAACAACCTGGCACATCCGGTGCAAGTCAACATGCAGCACCAGCAGGACCACCAGCTGCAGCACCAGCAGGACCACCAGCTGCACTCCCTGCACCCACCCCTACAACGACTGTCACCACGAATACCATCCCTGCCGACATGGACAGAATAAGGAGCAACACCAGCGCAGTGACCCTGGACCAACCTGGGGCCATGGACACCACCACCACCACCAACCCCCAAGGTGGACCAGGGTTATCTGTGCGTGCAACTGCACACACTGCACATGTCAGCAGGGGTGGTGGGAGGGGTGGGAGACAGAGGTCGCTGCTTGCAGACGTTGCTGGTGTGCATGACGACCCACAACTGGTACGCATAGCTGATGCGTACCAGTCCAGCACCGGAGAGCTCAGCCAGGTAGTGGGGCTCCTCAGAGACATCAAACAGCAGCAGGCTGCCCATCATGCCCGCTTGGACTCCCACATGTCCCACGTGGAGTCACACATGTCCCGTGTGGACTCACACATGTCCCGCGTGGAGTCCAAGTGGGATGTACTGCATGAGATGACGGCGGTGCACAGGGACATTTTACAATGCCTCCGCCAGATGAACAGCAACCAGTCCACACCTCCCTGTGTGCCAACAACATCTGGTACCGAACAAACTGCAACTGCCACAGGGAGGGAGGAGGACTCTGGCGGAGAGTCCCCTGCACCGCAGCAGCCTGCACTTGAGGGCCCCCCCAAGAAGAGGGGTCGTCCGAGGAGGGGAAAGTGAGAGGCCGATGGCCAAGCGCAACTCCCAGGAAGCCTGAACCTGTTCTGGATGTTCGCCTTTGTGCACAGACTGTTCACCCTGTTGACGGCAACACTACTCCCACACATTGCATGGGGAGTACAAGTTGGACCAATGTGTCAGACAACTGTGGCCCCGATACTGGGGATCCTGTCTACCCGGACTTTCAATTCACCTAGGAACTTGGGATTGCAAGATTCATGTACAGCACAACACATCCTATGCACTATTTACACAAATGTATCACAATAAACACACTAATACACCATACTTGCCTCTGTCGTGATTCCAACGTGGGTGCTGTTATGGGGATGATGAACTGCAAAATTACACTGTGTATGCGAACTGCAACAGCAAGGACAACACAGGCATGTGAGTAAAGGCAACGTGACACATATGAGGGAGACACACCACCAGGGCTACACAACACATACACACCTAGGCCATCTGACTCATTGCCTACACTGATGTTGCCAGGGAAGACGGTGCAATGCACAGACACCACACCCATTCCCAGTTGTAGTCAAGTAGCCCACAGGTGCAGTAAGCAAATGGCAGTCAAATGTGTGACCACAGACAACGCACATCACTAAGTGAAGCACAGGTTTATTACACAGTAGCAACATGCCGTAACCACTACAGATGCAAGGTAACCCCACCTGGTAGCGGGCACGCAGTCAACAACTGTAGACGGAAGGAAGTCCATGGGTGTGGCGCACATCACCTGTAGGGACACAACAGCTACCAGCCTGGATGTGCAATCACGTCATCGGTGGACACAGTTGACCAAACGAATCTGAAAGTACCCTGTGAAGGACAGAAATGACACACAGTCAAAAGCAATGCAGTACAGGACAGAACAGCAAAACTCATGCACAATACATGTTACAAGATACCCACCCAGAACCAAGTTAGCATGTCAACACTGTTGGGGAGTACAGCCCACCTGTAACCACACATCGCAACACACATCCAGTCAAGTAGCCCATGGACACACTCCAACAGCTCCAGAGCCCCACCCACACATCATGCCAACTCACATCATTCACATGACACCTCAGGATACTCACATTCAGCTAAAGAAGTTGGTGATGAGCTGTGTGCGGACATCACCATCACCATCATCATCATCATCGTCACTGGCATCTTGGTCCAGGCCAGGATCCTCCACAGGTGGCGGATGTTGGTCATCGTCATCCTGGATGAGAGGCAACTCCTTCCGCACTGCCAGGTTGTGTAGCATGCAGCAGACGATGATAATCTTGCACACTTTCGCAGGGGCATATGGGAGGGACCCTCCGGTCTTGTCCAGGCAGCGGAAGCGGCTCTTCAGGAGACCAAAGGTCCGCTCAATCACTCTCCTGGTCCGACCATGTGCCTCATTGTAGCGCATCTGGGCAGGTGTCACAGGGTTCCTGAGGGGTGTCAGCAACCACGGCATGTTGGGGTATCCCGAGTCACCTACGGACAGACAAGTGCACATCAGCTGACTTGGAAAAGTGGGCGGAATACTACAGATCAGATCACACACAATGGCACAAAGTCAGTACACACCGACAAGCCAGGCACGCTGGTTCTGCATCTGTGCCATCATCCTGGGGATGCGACTACTCCTCATCACAAAGGCATCGTGTGCTGAACCAGGGAAACGGGCACACACGTGTGTGATGGTCATGTCTGCAAGACACACCACCAGTGCATTGACCGAGTGGTAGTGCTTGCGGTTCCTGTAGGCCTGCTCCTGGGCCTGTGGTGGTACCAAAGCCACATGTGTCCCATCAATGGAGCCAATGACATGCGGCATCCTCCCCAGGGCATAAAAGTCACTCTTCACGTCAGTGAGTCATCGCAGTCTAGGGAAATAGATGTACCGGTTCAGGAAGAGCAACATTGCTGCCAAAACATCGCGGAGCACACGGCTGAACATGGTCTGTGACATCCCACCAGCAGACGCCACAGTATGTTGGAAGGTACCGGTGGCAAAGAAGTGTAGGGCTGCCATCACCTTCACCTTGGGGGTCAGCGCTGTAGGATACGGCCGGCCAGGCTGCAAATGTGGGGACAACTGCACTGCCAAATCCTCAATCAGCTGCCTGGTGAAGCGGTACCGTCGGATGCTGTCCCGTTCCACCATCGTTGCCAGGTCTGGGAATGGCCGATGGACAGCAGGAGCCCTGCAGTGCAGAGGAGAAGTAAGCAAGATCGTCAGTCACCCCACATATGCGGCATTGAACACACTCAAGATCCCAACATACATCATCATGAGGCACAACTACATGAAGTGTGCAGTACCGGAAGGACATGTATGGTACATACATGGCCAACATCTGTCAACACGGTCCTACAGGTGGCATCAATTTGTCCCAGGTTGGCCCATTGGATATCATGATGCCGTGTCACAGTCACCCCCCACAGTGACATGTGAGGACAGATGTGCCCCAGGCACCACAGCTCAACGACAGGTACATTCCCAGGGACCCTGTAATGCCACATGGACACTGGCATCACCTGGAGTATCATGTGTACACCACAGCAAAACAAACATGACCCCCACAGGTAGTGGCCACACTTGCCATGGCAGGACAGACATGGACGTCTGTGACACACACGCACAACATCAGAGTCCATGCACACACAACGTGGATGTGGAGACTGTCTCCCATTGTGCACATGAAATCAGAGACATTGTAAACACTACATGCACAAAGACTGTGGAGGGCCATCACTATTGTGCCACTGGGACACCCTGGCTCAAACATACCGTCCCACATGGGACTCACGGGGTATGTGACATGACATACACAAACACCACTGTGAAATGTGACCATGACACATGCACAGATATGAACAGTTGCACATCACAGTGGTCACGTACACGTAACACCCAGGATCCTGTCCCCATGAACACGTGCACAGCCTGGGGGTGGCTGCCCACAGGTGACACCCACAGGACAACATGTACACCAACATACACACAATAGGAAATGCAGCCTTACATGCCTTATGATAAGGTTTGGACAGGCTGTCGTGATGTAGGTGTGCCCCTCACTCCCTGGGAGCTATCTGTGGCTGGCATATGTCCATCTGAGACAGGCATGCTGACCTATGCCAGTCACATGTACAGTGATGCGTTGTACCGCAATGGACCGATCGGTGCCTCCGGCCGGCCCATTGCCTTCAATGTGTGCGGGTACGCGTTGTACCCCTGTGCGCGTTGAACCGCAATGGACCGATCGGTGCCTCCGGCCGGCCCATTGCCTTCAATGTGTGCGGGTACGCGTTGTACCCCTGTGCGCGTTGAACCGCAATGGACCGATCGGTGCGCACCCATTGACAATGGGCTTGCCTGGCAACGGACGCGTTTTCGAATTTCGAACGAGTCGGTTGCTGGGAATTCAGTTGGTCACCCACAACAATGTTGCAAAATCATGTATGTCATGAAGTTGAAGATTTGAAGGATGCTGTGGGCGTGTTTTGGTGCTGCTATTCCATGGATTGGCCAGATTCAGAAGATGCAAACGACTTGGACCTATCACTTTGGACACAAGGGACAGGATCTGCCTCTCCAGCACATATATATTGCTGGCTGTTCCCCTGAGAGCCCACTTGCCTGCACTACATGCTCCAGGACGACATCTGCCACTGCACTGCTGCTGTCTCTGCCCCTCTGGACCCTGCAATGGCACGTACTGTGGAGAGAGCCCCAGCCTTCAGCCTTGAGGAGAACCAGGCCCTGCTGGACAGCCTACTTCCACAGTACAGCAAGCTGTATGGGACACCAGGGGAGCAGGTGAGTGTCCTGTGCACTGCCTTTCTGAATGTGCATTTTGTCTGACTAGCAAGGCTGAGAGTCTGCACGCCACTGGCTAGCAGGCTCACTGAGTAGTTGTCACCCCCCATAGTGTGTAGTGACTTGCACTGGACAGGTATGGTGCAGTGACAGTGCTTCTGAACAGGGTTTTACTCCCCATGCAATGATACCATGTAGTGACTTCTGGAAAACTGTCCATGGGCAGCCGTGCACTGCCTGTGTACACCATGTGCCCCTGTGATTGCGACATGTATATGCAACTGTGTCATGCACGGATATGTTGCATGTGTAGTAATGGCCTTATCACTTTGTCATCCTGACAGGCTTCTGCCCATCGGAAGCAGGAGATATGGAAGGACATCGTCCGGGCTGTCCGGTCCGTGGGGGTCTACAAGCGCCGGATCCGCAACTGCCAAAAGAGGTGGCAGGACCTTCGGGGCTGGACCCGGAGGATTGCACGGGTCCAGCTGAAGCTGTCGCCTCCTCGCAGGAGGGGCGGAACACGGACCCTGACCCCCACATGCTCAGGATCCTGGCGGTGGTCTTTCCAGACCTGGATGGGCAGCTGAAGGCCAGAGAGCAGCAAGGAGGGGGTGAGTCAAAGACTGCACTGTGTACTCTGTCTAACATGCTATGTGCCCTCCTCGGGCCTGGTTAAACTGCCACAGTACAGCGGTCATGTTGTCCAGGAGCCATGTCCCTCTATTGTGCACTGCCCACTCCTCATCTGATACCCAGGTGTGGCCCTTACATGCAGGGAATTCTGTCACTTAGGACTGTGTCCTTGCAGTTTGCTTGACTCAAGGTGGGAGACAGCATCTGTTTCCCTGACTCTGTGGTGGGCATCATGGGTGGGTCCATTGCTTACACAATGCCTGTATTCTGACATGTATTCAGCGTGTTACTTTGATCTGTGGTCCAATTGCTGAGCTGATCCACCACATGTGGCTGGGGTATCTGGCACACACCCATGCTGCGGGTGGGAACAATGTTTGGGCCCCAGGAGTATGTATATGACGTGTGTCACACATACTTAGCCAGCTGCCTACAGTCCAGGGCTCATCCCTCATTCATGTGGGGCTGGACAGTCATGCCTACTCCAGGCCATACAATACACTCTGTACTCCCACTCCCGTGTATCAGCTGACACATTGTGCGCAGTGATTTGACCCCTCAGGTGTCTGCCTCTGTGTCAGTGTGCTGTGGATTAGTCGCCAGGACTGCTGTGGAGTTTCTTGGTAGGGGCTCAGCATGCCACTGGAGATGTGACCATAGGAGACGATACTTGTGTGACACATAGGTGTCTGATCAGCTGCCCATGCAGACTGGGGCATGTGAATGTGAAGTTCAGGCAGCTGTTCCCCATGCACAGCAGAGTGTGAGGGGCTCAGGTTCAGAGGGTAGTGTCACAGGTCTACCATATGTCCAATAGGTATGACCTGGACAGATGAGGGTTAAGAGGATGTGTTGTGGGGGGATGTACATGTGCACTTGTGCAGCTCCAGGACTTGCATTCCCCATGACCTACTATTGTGACACAGTGCAGAGTGTTGTTGTCTGGCTGCAAAGTCATACATCACTGAGACAGTGATGTATGACTTTGCAGTCATGCCTCCGCCATGGCATGTGTCTACTGATTGGTGAGCCTGCAGGGGAGTGACATGTGCTACATGCACACCATAGTGGCGCTGGCTATCAGGACATGGGTGCATCATGGTGTCTGTCGCTGGTATGCATCACATGCATTTCCTATTTGACTCTGGGCATCCCTTTCATCCGGAAACCTGTACTGACTCAGTGGCAAGAGCTGTGATGTGTGCATGTCCACATGCCACACCGTGTCCTCTGCACTGTCCAACTACTGTGTACTTGGTGCATGTGTCAACACTGGGGTGTTGCAATCCAACAGACACCAGACAGATGGGTGCAAGGCCATGTGGGATGTGAGTGCCATGCTTGGCATCGGACTGACAATTGACTTCTCCTGTTCAATTAGGGCACTTTTAGCAATGTACAACTGATGATGCCAGGGCTTGCTCTGTGATGTGCTGTGCTCACAGTGGTGTGTGCGTTATGTGCAGGTGACTGATGTCTGTCTGTATCCCCATTGTTTGCAGATACATCCACGGCCACGGAAGGGGACAGCTCCACGGACCAGGAGGAGCCAGAGAGCCAGACTGGGTCAGCAGCCGAGGAGTGGTCGGAGGGACCCAGTGGCACGGAGGGCGAGGGGAGCCACACCGAGGAGTCCTCAGCAGCATCCACCTCAGCTGAGGACCAGAGCAACTCGGAGGATGACTCCCTTGTGGAGGCGGGTGTCAGCAGCCACCACACCCCAGCTAGTGTTGCTGTCCCCGCCACCACCAGCACCACCACCGCCCTCCCATCGGCTCCCATTCCCCAGGTCCGTGGAGGCTCCCATGTCCGGGAGCGTGTTTCCTTTGGGCCAGGCACCGCACCCCTGCCCCTGTGTCCCCTGCTGCCCTGAGTGAGGAGTCTGTGTACCTCCTTCGCCAGCTCCATGTAGGGCAGACAGCCATGCTGAGTGTCCTCCATGCGCACACCGCGCTGTTGACTCAGCTGGTGTCGTTCATGGAGGGCATCTCATCGGGCATGTCTGACCTACAGAGGGGCAATAGGTCCATGGACTCCTCCCTGACGGCAGCAGTGTCCCTCCTCAAACGGTCCCTCACCCCTCCTGCCTCTGCTCCATCCACACTCCCCAGCACCTTACCCGTCCCAAGCACACACACACCGGCACAGGCACACACCAGCACACACACATCCAGCACACTGACACACACGCCAATGACAAAACGCACACGCACGCACATTCAGGGGACTGAAGCCAGACTCACAGGGGATGGGGCCCTGGAACACACACACGCATCCACATGCACTGCGCAGTCCTCAGTTCCCTCTCCCTCCAAAGCACCCTCCCTTGCCTCACCTGCAACCCCAAAGTCACAGCAGCTCTTCCTCTGTGACCTCGGCCTCTTCCCCACCGATGAAGCTGCTCCAGCATCCCGGGGGAAGAGGAAGCCCACCCACACGGAGCAGAGTGCCCCTCGCCCCCGGACACCCTCCCCCAGGCGCAGACGGACTGAGGCCCCCACCCGCAAGTCCCCCGGAGTCCTAAGAGCAAGACCCCGCCACCGCCCTGCAGCTCAGGCACAAGGTCTCCGTCCTCCATCCCTCAGGCCCCCACTGCACAGGTGCCCCCACCACACCCTGCCCCAGGTTCCCCCACCCACAGATATACCATCCCCAAGAGGATCAGGCCTTCTCCCCCTGCCACTTGCTCTCCCAGCACCACACCCCCGCTGCGCTTGTCTGTGCCACTGATGTGGTGAGGGTGTCCTCCCCCTCTGTCCAACCCACCTTGCCTGTTCCCCATTCTCCTCCCCTGGAGGTAGGCACTGCAGTGGAGTCCACTACCGCCCTGTCTGACTTGGGCACTGCAGTGGCGGACCTGTCCACTCCATCTGCAGGGTCCACTGCAGTTGTGCCGGCACCCACGACATCTGAGTCATGCCCCCCAGTTGTGCCGGCACACACCATGTCAGACACCTCCACTGCAGTTGTCAGTGGCTCGCCAGCACCCACCACCCCTTCCCTGACTCCCCCTGGTGAGCCCTGATCCTGTCCCTGCGGTGCCTGGCCTGCCCCCCGGTTGCCCCTCCTAGTGGATTGTCCCTGGTTTTGTGCAGGCATGCGTAGGGTGACATCTGCCAGTGTCACCCTGTTTGAACTTTGACAATGGACTGGCCATTGGCCTTTGCTCTATTTTTTCTGGACGTCGTTTTCAATCAACACATATGCTGAATAAAGCAACTTTCTTTTCTCTAGTGCTCATGCTTCAGATGTACATGTTGTTGGTGCTGCTAACCATGCCCTTGCTGCAGTGATGGTGATATCTGGTCTCATGATTATGAAGTGTTACTGTGCAGGAACCCATGTGGTCCAGGGGGAATGTGTCCTATCATGTGGTGTATCCATATCATCAATAGCAGCATCTGAGGGTGTCATGTGTTCAGTATTTGGCAATGGGTTTCCTACTTACATTAGCAATTTCATATCTGTGGCTTCCACCCCTGCACATCTGTTGTGCCTGCCATCGTTGCATTTGTCTACTTCCCTGACCGTGTTGCCATCTCCAGTGGACATGCAGGTTTGGGCATCAATGGGGAAGGACTCATCCGTGTAGTCAGTGCAACATTGCTATACAAGTGTGTTGGATCTGTGCTGATGATTCCGTTGGCACATCCATGACCAGGCTGATGTGATGGGAGCCCTCATTTGGTGCTAATTGTTGATTGTGTGACCAAGTGCTCAGCTGACATGATGGGGCCCTACTGAGGCAACATATGGCACAGCTTTCCTCACACAGGAGTGGAGTCCCCTCATGGCAGTGTGTACACGTGTGACATTGCCTGCGCCCAAGGTGTGTGTTGTATGTGCATGTCTGTGTGTTCACTTCCATTTATCTGCGCATGCTGTGATCCCTAGTGTTGTACCTGTTTGTGATGCTTGCTGACTTGAGCTATGTTTCCCCAAAGTCTTCTCCCTGTGTTCTCTGTGATGTGGGTGCATGGCACATTACTGGTCATCAGGGTGTCACCCATAGGTGTGTTTGCTGTCAGGGCTGAGTTTGTGTGCAGACGCAGATGGGTCACAGTCAGGTTTCCCCTTGGCACTTGTTGTTTGCCCCTGTCATGTGATTTTCAGTTCGTGTTGTCTTTCAGTGATTGTGACACGTTGTGTGTGTGACTGCTGGCACTCCTCAGGGTCCGGGCTGCAATGTTGGTTGTTGTCTATGTGTGTTCTTTGTGGGTGACCTTGGCTTCTTCATTGGTGTGTGACTGTGGCTGGGATCCCATTGGTTGGTGTGGTATCGCCGTCATGTCCATGTACAGCGTAGTGTGCAGTGTGTCAGACATTCAGGAGTCTTGTTGAGTGGCCATGTGTGATGTGTTTCTGCACCTTGGTTCCCACCCACCACCCTGGAATAGTCATGGGTGCATGTGCAATGTCACCAGTGCATGTGTACTTCACTGCTGCACATTGTTAGAGGTCGAGGGGTGTGGTCTTGAGTGTGTGCAGATGGGAGTTGTTGCCCAGCTAGTCCCCTGCCTCCATGTTGGCCTTGGCTTACTGGCCATGCTGATTGATTTGTGCTTGTGTAGGTGTGATGGTAGTTTGTTGCTCAGGACACCTGACTGTGGTTCACAGTGTGAACGACATTTAGCTTTGTCATCACAGTGGGATTTTTATTCAGCCCAGGGTCACCACATTGTGGGGGCCCTGGGGGTGGTGCGTCTGTGTCTTGCTGTGTCAGTTGTTGTTCCTACGTGCCTGTGTGACATGTGTGTTTTGTGCTCCCTCTCATCTGACAATGCCTGCTTGCCCACATAGGGGATTTGGATCCATGAGTTACCTTAGTGTGGCAGTGTATGCACATCTGTATGATTGGTATTCAGCTCTCCTCATGTGTTGTGTGGTTGCCTGGGGACACTGGCACCCCCACCCCTCACCTGCTGTGTATGATGACAGTGTTGGTCTGCCTGTTTGTGTTTGTGCATCTGCACCACTGCATTGGCATATCTTGGGTGTGCCATTGGCTGTATGTTGTTTGGTGTGTTTCCCCTGCTGTCCCTGGGACTCCTAGGTCATCGGTCAGCACAGTGATCATGGTTTGTGTGTCCCATTGCTGCCATGGTATGGTATCTGTTCACCTCACATCTGCTGTCTCCACAGGATATCTGCATTTGTGTGCCCATTGGTGCAAATATGTGGTTCTGCATTCTGATGGTCACTTCTGTCATTGTGTCATTGATGACTGTTGACGGTCTCAGCACACATGGGTGTTGTTTGTCTGCACATGGCCAAAGGAATGTTTCATTTGCACTGCAGTATTTGGCTCCCCCAATTTATGTTGCAATGGGACACATACACTACTTTGCCACAGATGAGTTTTTGGTTCTGTGACCAGGAATGATCCATGCAGTTTGGCAGTTGCAGCTCTTTCTTTGTCAACAATTACCTTTTGGTCACTGTGATGATGAGGGTGTAGACCCCATTGCCACAATGGTCAAAATGTGCTTCGGCTATGGACCCCACACTTGCCTTTTGGTCACTGTGATGATGGGGGTTTAGACCCCATTGCCACAATGGTCAAAATGTGCTTCAGCTATGGACCCCACACTTGCCTTTTGGTCACTGTGATGATGGGGGTTTAGACCCCATTGCCACAATGGTCAGAATGTGCTTCGGCTATGGACCCCACACTTGCCTTTTGGTCACTGTGATGATGGGGGTTTAGACCCCATTGCCACAATGGTCAGAATGTGCTTCGGCTATGGACCCCACACTTGCCTTTTGGTCACTGTGATGATGGGGGTTTAGACCCCATTGCCACAATGGTCAGAATGTGCTTCAGCTATGGACCCCACACTTGCCTTTTGGTCACTGTGATGATGGGGGTTTAGACCCCATTGCCACAATGGTCAGAATGTGCTTCGGCTATGGACCCCACACTTGCCTTTTGGTCACTGTGATGATGGGGGTTTAGGCCCCATTGCCACAATGGTCATGGGCTGCTTGCATTGTGGGTGCCACACACATATATGTGTGGCACATGTGCTAGGGGGTCACATTGTATGTTCAAAGTCATGTTCGGTGTTGTAGGCATTTGACACAGCCTACACACGCTTGTCATGGTGGTGGGGGGATGTCTTTATCTTGCATTCCCTAGGTTGTGGTGTGCTTGTTGTGTCATGCATTGTCCATCTTATGAGTGGGGGTGGTAGTAGTGGTAGGCATCCAGCCCCCCTGGCTAAGGGTGGTAGTAGTGGTAGGCATCCAGCCCCCCTGGGTGAGGGTGGTAGTAGTGGTAGGCATCCAGCCCCCCTGGGTGTGGGTGGTAGTAGTGGTAGGCATCCTGCCCCCCTGGCTAAGGGTGGTAGTAGTGGTAGGCATCCAGCCCCCCTGGCTAAGGGTGGTAGTAGTGGTAGGCATCCAGCCCCCCTGGCTAAGGGTGGTAGTAGTGGTAGGCATCCAGCCCCCCTGGGTGAGGGTGGTAGTAGTGGTAGGCATCCAGCCCCCCTGGGTGTGGGTGGTAGTAGTGGTAGGCATCCTGCCCCCCTGGCTAAGGGTGGTAGTAGTGGTAGGCATCCAGCCCCCCTGGCTAAGGGTGGTAGTAGTGGTAGGCATCCAGCCCCCCTGGCTAAGGGTGGTAGTAGTGGTAGGCATCCAGCCCCCCTGGCTAAGGGTGGTAGTAGTGGTAGGCATCCAGCCCCCCTGGCTAAGGGTGGTAGTAGTGGTAGGCATCCAGCCCCCCTGGGTGTGGGTGGTAGTAGTGGTAGGCATCCAGCCCCCCTGGCTAAGGGTGGTAGTAGTGGTAGGCATCCAGCCCCCCTGGGTGAGGGTGGTAGTAGTGGTAGGCATCCAGCCCCCCTGGCTAAGGGTGGTAGTAGTGGTAGGCATCCAGCCCCCCTGGGTGAGGGTGGTAGTAGTGGTAGGCATCCAGCCCCCCGGGCTAAGGGTGGTGGTAGGCATCCAGCCCCCCTGGGTGAGGGTGGTAGTAGTGGTAGGCATCCAGCCCCCCTGGGTGAGGGTGGTAGTAGTGGTAGGCATCCAGCCCCCCTGGGTGAGGGTGGTAGTGGTGGTAGGCATCCAGCCCCCCTGGGTGAGGGTGGTAGTAGTGGTAGGCATCCAGCCCCCCTGGGTGAGGGTGGTAGTAGTGGTAGGCATCCAGCCCCCCTGGGTGTGGGTGGTAGTAGTGGTAGGCATCCTGCCCCCCTGGCTAAGGGTGGTAGTAGTGGTAGGCATCCAGCCCCCCTGGCTAAGGGTGGTAGTAGTGGTAGGCATCCAGCCCCCTTGGCTAAGGGTGGTAGTAGTGGTAGGCATCCAGCCCCCTGGGTGTGGGTGGTAGTAGTGGTAGGCATCCAGCCCCCTGGCTAAGGGTGGTAGTAGTGGTAGGCATCCAGCCCCCCCTGGGTGAGGGTGGTAGTAGTGGTAGGCATCCAGCCCCCCCTGGGTGTGGGTGGTAGTAGTGGTAGGCATCAAGCCCCCCTGGCTGAGGGTGGTAGTAGTGGTAGGCATCCAGCCCCCCTGGGTGAGGGTGGTAGTAGTGGTAGGCATCCAGCCCCCCGGGCTAAGGGTGGTGGTAGGCATCCAGCCCCCCTGGGTGAGGGTGGTAGTAGTGGTAGGCATCCAGCCCCCCTGGGTGAGGGTGGTAGTAGTGGTAGGCATCCAGCCCCCCTGGGTGAGGGTGGTAGTGGTGGTAGGCATCCAGCCCCCCTGGGTGAGGGTGGTAGTAGTGGTAGGCATCCAGCCCCCCTGGGTGAGGGTGGTAGTAGTGGTAGGCATCCAGCCCCCCTGGGTGTGGGTGGTAGTAGTGGTAGGCATCCAGCCCCCCTGGCTAAGGGTGGTAGTAGTGGTAGGCATCCAGCCCCCCTGGGTGAGGGTGGTAGTAGTGGTAGGCATCCAGCCCCCCGGGCTAAGGGTGGTGGTAGGCATCCAGCCCCCCTGGGTGAGGGTGGTAGTAGTGGTAGGCATCCAGCCCCCTGGGTGAGGGTGGTAGTAGTGGTAGGCATCCAGCCCCCCTGGGTGAGGGTGGTAGTGGTGGTAGGCATCCAGCCCCCCTGGGTGAGGGTGGTAGTAGTGGTAGGCATCCAGCCCCCCTGGGTGAGGGTGGTAGTAGTGGTAGGCATCCAGCCCCCCTGGGTGTGGGTGGTAGTAGTGGTAGGCATCCTGCCCCCCTGGCTAAGGGTGGTAGTAGTGGTAGGCATCCAGCCCCCCTGGCTAAGGGTGGTAGTAGTGGTAGGCATCCAGCCCCCTGGCTAAGGGTGGTAGTAGTGGTAGGCATCCAGCCCCCCTGGCTAAGGGTGGTAGTAGTGGTAGGCATCCAGCCCCCCTGGCTAAGGGTGGTAGTAGTGGTAGGCATCCAGCCCCCCTGGGTGAGGGTGGTAGTAGTGGTAGGCATCCAGCCCCCTGGGTGTGGGTGGTAGTAGTGGTAGGCATCCTGCCCCCCTGGCTAAGGGTGGTAGTAGTGGTAGGCATCCAGCCCCCCTGGCTAAGGGTGGTAGTAGTGGTAGGCATCCAGCCCCCTTGGCTAAGGGTGGTAGTAGTGGTAGGCATCCAGCCCCCCTGGGTGTGGGTGGTAGTAGTGGTAGGCATCCAGCCCCCTGGCTAAGGGTGGTAGTAGTGGTAGGCATCCAGCCCCCCTGGGTGAGGGTGGTAGTAGTGGTAGGCATCCAGCCCCCCTGGGTGTGGGTGGTAGTAGTGGTAGGCATCAAGCCCCCTGGCTAAGGGTGGTAGTAGTGGTAGGCATCCAGCCCCCCTGGGTGAGGGTGGTAGTAGTGGTAGGCATCCAGCCCCCCGGGCTAAGGGTGGTGGTAGGCATCCAGCCCCCTGGGTGAGGGTGGTAGTAGTGGTAGGCATCCAGCCCCCCTGGGTGAGGGTGGTAGTAGTGGTAGGCATCCAGCCCCCTGGGCTAAGGGTGGTGGTAGGCATCCAGCCCCCCTGGGTGAGGGTGGTAGTAGTGGTAGGCATCCAGCCCCCTGGGTGAGGGTGGTAGTAGTGGTAGGCATCCAGCCCCCCTGGGTGAGGGTGGTAGTGGTGGTAGGCATCCAGCCCCCCTGGGTGAGGGTGGTAGTAGTGGTAGGCATCCAGCCCCCCTGGGTGAGGGTGGTAGTAGTGGTAGGCATCCAGCCCCCCTGGGTGTGGGTGGTAGTAGTGGTAGGCATCCTGCCCCCCTGGCTAAGGGTGGTAGTAGTGGTAGGCATCCAGCCCCCCTGGCTAAGGGTGGTAGTAGTGGTAGGCATCCAGCCCCCCTGGGTGTGGGTGGTAGTAGTGGTAGGCATCCAGCCCCCCTGGCTAAGGGTGGTAGTAGTGGTAGGCATCCAGCCCCCTGGGTGAGGGTGGTAGTAGTGGTAGGCATCCAGCCCCCCTGGGTGTGGGTGGTAGTAGTGGTAGGCATCCAGCCCCCTGGCTAAGGGTGGTAGTAGTGGTAGGCATCCAGCCCCCTGGGTGTGGGTGGTAGTAGTGGTAGGCATCCTGCCCCCCTGGCTAAGGGTGGTAGTAGTGGTAGGCATCCAGCCCCCCTGGCTAAGGGTGGTAGTAGTGGTAGGCATCCAGCCCCCTGGCTAAGGGTGGTAGTAATGGTAGGCATCCAGCCCCCCTGGGTGTGGGTGGTAGTAGTGGTAGGCATCCAGCCCCCCTGGCTAAGGGTGGTAGTAGTGGTAGGCATCCAGCCCCCCTGGGTGAGGGTGGTAGTAGTGGTAGGCATCCAGCCCCCTGGGTGTGGGTGGTAGTAGTGGTAGGCATCCAGCCCCCTGGCTAAGGGTGGTAGTAGTGGTAGGCATCCAGCCCCCCTGGGTGAGGGTGGTAGTAGTGGTAGGCATCCAGCCCCCGGGCTAAGGGTGGTGGTAGGCATCCAGCCCCCCTGGGTGAGGGTGGTAGTAGTGGTAGGCATCCAGCCCCCCTGGGTGAGGGTGGTAGTAGTGGTAGGCATCCAGCCCCCCTGGGTGAGGGTGGTAGTGGTGGTAGGCATCCAGCCCCCCTGGGTGAGGGTGGTAGTAGTGGTAGGCATCCAGCCCCCCTGGGTGAGGGTGGTAGTAGTGGTAGGCATCCAGCCCCCCTGGGTGTGGGTGGTAGTAGTGGTAGGCATCCAGCCCCCCTGGGTGAGGGTGGTAGTAGTGGTAGGCATCCAGCCCCCCGGGCTAAGGGTGGTGGTAGGCATCCAGCCCCCCTGGGTGAGGGTGGTAGTAGTGGTAGGCATCCAGCCCCCCTGGGTGAGGGTGGTAGTAGTGGTAGGCATCCAGCCCCCCGGGCTAAGGGTGGTGGTAGGCATCCAGCCCCCCTGGGTGAGGGTGGTAGTAGTGGTAGGCATCCAGCCCCCCTGGGTGAGGGTGGTAGTAGTGGTAGGCATCCAGCCCCCCTGGGTGAGGGTGGTAGTGGTGGTAGGCATCCAGCCCCCTGGGTGAGGGTGGTAGTAGTGGTAGGCATCCAGCCCCCCTGGGTGAGGGTGGTAGTAGTGGTAGGCATCCAGCCCCCCTGGCTAAGGGTGGTAGTAGTGGTAGGCATCCAGCCCCCCTGGCTAAGGGTGGTAGTAGTGGTAGGCATCCAGCCCCCCTGGGTGTGGGTGGTAGTAGTGGTAGGCATCCAGCCCCCCTGGCTAAGGGTGGTAGTAGTGGTAGGCATCCAGCCCCCCTGGGTGAGGGTGGTAGTAGTGGTAGGCATCCAGCCCCCCTGGGTGTGGGTGGTAGTAGTGGTAGGCATCCAGCCCCCTGGCTAAGGGTGGTAGTAGTGGTAGGCATCCAGCCCCCCTGGGTGAGGGTGGTAGTAGTGGTAGGCATCCAGCCCCCCGGGCTAAGGGTGGTGGTAGGCATCCAGCCCCCCTGGGTGAGGGTGGTAGTAGTGGTAGGCATCCAGCCCCCTGGGTGATGGTGGTAGTGGTGGTAGGCATCCAGCCCCCTGGGTGAGGGTGGTAGTAGTGGTAGGCATCCAGCCCCCCTGGGTGAGGGTGGTAGTAGTGGTAGGCATCCAGCCCCCCTGGGTGTGGGTGGTAGTAGTGGTAGGCATCCTGCCCCCCCTGGCTAAGGGTGGTAGTAGTGGTAGGCATCCAGCCCCCGCTGGCTAAGGGTGGTAGTAGTGGTAGGCATCCAGCCCCCCCTGGCTAAGGGTGGTAGTAGTGGTAGGCATCCAGCCCCTCCTGGGTGTGGGTGGTAGTAGTGGTAGGCATCCAGCCCCCCTGGCTAAGGGTGGTAGTAGTGGTAGGCATCCAGCCCCCTGGGTGAGGGTGGTAGTAGTGGTAGGCATCCAGCCCCCCTGGGTGTGGGTGGTAGTAGTGGTAGGCATCCTGCCCCCCTGGCTAAGGGTGGTAGTAGTGGTAGGCATCCAGCCCCCCTGGCTAAGGGTGGTAGTAGTGGTAGGCATCCAGCCCCCCTGGCTGAGGGTGGTAGTAGTGGTAGGCATCCAGCCCCCCTGGGTGAGGGTGGTAGTAGTGGTAGGCATCCAGCCCCCCTGGGTGTGGGTGGTAGTAGTGGTAGGCATCCTGCCCCCCTGGCTAAGGGTGGTAGTAGTGGTAGGCATCCAGCCCCCCTGGCTAAGGGTGGTAGTAGTGGTAGGCATCCAGCCCCCCTGGCTAAGGGTGGTAGTAGTGGTAGGCATCCAGCCCCCTGGCTAAGGGTGGTAGTAGTGGTAGGCATCCAGCCCCCCTGGCTAAGGGTGGTAGTAGTGGTAGGCATCCAGCCCCCCTGGGTGTGGGTGGTAGTAGTGGTAGGCATCCAGCCCCCTGGGTGTGGGTGGTAGTAGTGGTAGGCATCCAGCCCCCCTGGCTAAGGGTGGTAGTAGTGGTAGGCATCCAGCCCCCTGGCTAAGGGTGGTAGTAGTGGTAGGCATCCAGCCCCCCCTGGGTGAGGGTGGTAGTAGTGGTAGGCATCCAGCCCCCCCTGGGTGAGGGTGGTAGTAGTGGTAGGCATCCAGCCCCCCCCTGGCTAAGGGTGGTAGTAGTGGTAGGCATCCTGCCCCCCCTGGGTAGGGGTGGTGGTGCGCATTCAGGCCCCTGTGTGCATATGTGGCATTGGTGATGGGCATCCCGCCCCTATGGTGCTGCTGTTGCTGGTGTAAGTATAGTCAGCATCCCCGTGTATGTGTGTGATGTGTCGTGTACGTGTTGTATGTGTTTTGTGGTTGGTGTCTGGCTTACCTTCTGCGCCGTACGCGTCCGTGCCTGTTCCGGTAGTAGATGTAGAATATTGGTATGATCGGGACGAAGGGATTCATGGTTGGTTCGTGTCGTTCGTCCTTCTCGTTGCTACGCGTCGTCCTCGCCGCTTCGCCTCGTCCTCGCCGCTTCGCGTCGTCCTCGTCGGTGCCGTGTTCGCCTCGTAGCCGTGGATCGTGTTGTGGCGCGAATCGGAGCTTATGTGCGCCTCTCCCGGATGCTTTAACGTGCCGTGCGTAGCGACGGGTTCGGCGCGTACGGGAAGTGCATCGTACTTGTCCGGCCGGACGGGGCTGCATTTTTCCTTCCGTGCGACTCGATTCTGCGTTTCCGGATTCGCCTCGGTCGGAGAACAGGACCTGGTTTGGGTGAGTACGGCTCGGCCGGATTTTTTGCTGTTGTGCGCATCGTACTTGCTCGTTCGGTGTGCTGTACGGATCGGTCGGAAAACAGGCTTTCGCATGGCTTTTTTCCCGACCGAATGGTATTGGGTGCGCCTCCGACCGAGATCGGAATCGGCCCCTTAGTGTTTGGAACAAGATGCGAAGTACACATCTTGCCACAGGGCGAAAGTAAATAACGTGTGCAGTATAATATCATCATAGTGAAAAATGCCCACAATGCTACGTGTGCTACACTCCGTAAAAGCAGTTGTAATGTGCAGATTCATCATGCACTATTGTCCTCTAATCGATTCATCATATACTCATTACCACACAACACCGACTCTCAGAATACCCAGCCCTGTGGTCACTAAAACCGTGAGGTTACTCTGGCCATGCGATGATGATCGGAAATTAGGCAAAGTGATCAGTAACAGGAGATGAGGGGCAAGAAAATCTATGAAACGATTAGTTTCCTAAACAGAGCTAAAACGCAATTGCATCCAGGAAAGTGAAGGACCCCACTCTGAAACACTTACTTGTTAGGCGATCGGGACATTGCCGTCAGACCTACCCGCCTCCATGCAGCCTGGAACGCTGATGCAGAGAGACGGCATCCCTCTAGTAGCGATGCCGGTCACGTGATCGCATCACTGGCGAGGTGTACGTGATGCAGTCTGGCTGGACGCCAAACACGGCGGCCATATTGGAGGAGGGAGTTCTGTTAGAAATTGTGGTCTCTAAAAATGGTTCTATAGTCAGTATTGGGGCAAAACTTCAGTTGTGTGGAAAAAATGCATTCCAATTAGCCCTTGGTGACCACCTGGCATATGAGGAACTACTCCAACTTTGATAATTATTTTATTTTTAAACCAGCATGTGTGGGGACACAGTTTTACTATTTATTTTAGGTGTGCAATAATGTAATCGAGATTTATGGTGATGTTGCTTTTTTTTATATGCCTTACAAATAACAACACAAGACTTTGCAGCTTATGCTCATAATTCCTATTATTGGTGTTCCCAGCAGTAACGTGGGGCATCTTCACCAAACTTGCCGTTAATGTTCCTTGCAGGTTGTATTTTGGGCCTTGTACTTTTGTTCCAAACTTTGGGCCCGATTCACAAAGGTAAAATGAGACGAAAGTCTTACTTTACGACTTTCGGTATTCACATAGGGTATTTACTACTCGTAAATGCCTTTTGATAATACCGAAAGTCATAAAGTTCAGCTTTTGGTATTCACAAAGGGCATTTACGAGTAGTAAATGCCCTTTGTGAATACCAAAAGTCGGAAAGTTAGACTTTCGTCTCAGTTTACCTATGTGAATCGGGCCCTATGCGTTTAAAATGTGTAATATACCTCACAACATACAGGCTTGCCAGTTTATGCTGCAAACTTATATGTTCGTAGTTCTTAGCAGTCAGGTGGGGCACCTTTAGCCAATTTGGCACTAATGTTAATAGCAGGTTGCATTCTGAGCCTTGTAGTTTTGCTTTAAAATTGGCTAAAACAAAACCATTATAAAAAGCGTATGTGATGGCCTTTTGTGCACCGCTCCACAGACCAATCACAAAAAACCTACCTATTCATTGTTTAAATATTATATGTTGCATTTGTTTTAAGGCTAACTGCAAATGTAGGAACAAGTTTGCTGTACACTTTATATAATGGATAAAGTGAACACCACTGGACTTTTATACCTGTCCGGTGTTACTTTTATGTTGAAACATCAACAGTTGGTTAAAACGATGAATATTCCTTTAAATTCTTACACCTTATTGTTTCTGTGTCCAATGGGCCATTTATATGTCGGGATTTGGATTCCAGTAGATTACTTGACCTTTAACAGACTTATGCGCCTGTGTCCCTTCCGCATCGTCCAAACTTGCTATGGCTTACTTACTTAATATTTGACCTGCACACACTTTGCATTTATCATATTGTTTTTTTTCCAATTATAAAGCAGTTGCTCATAGTCCGGTAACTTCATAATAATACAATTAACAGTTGTGGGTTTCTTGCACTCCCAGTGGTACTAAAATATCAGAGGATAATAATCAAACACGTGGCTTAAAAGTTACTGTACAGATCTGTGCAGCAGGCATATCAACCCTACATTACTGAGATTCAGAACTGTGACCTGGCCGCTGTATACATATCGCAATGCTCACTCACATACAGCTGCCCCCAAGTGCAGGAGCTCACCCTTACAATATAGGTATTCCCAACTGTGACCTGCGGTTGGTGTATCACCCTCCTCTCTCTTACTCACACACCGTGCAGCAGGCATATCCCCCCTGCGGGTTATCTTGCTGGGCAGTTGTAACCTGCAGGTTGTACACGTTTCTGTACAACAACCAAACTAACCTAGTGTCTGCAAAGGCACACACAAGTACTAACTGTTTTATAAGGGTTTTATTATTTTTGAACCAGCATGTGTGGACAGTTTTACTATTTTCTTTTAGGTTTGCAACAGTGTAGTCTAGATTTATGGTGATGTTACCTTTTTTTAATATGCCTTACAGACAACAACACAAGACTTTGCATCTTATGATCCTAATTCATATTTTTCAGCAGTTAGGTGGGGTTCCTTCAGAAAACTTGCCGTTAATGTTCCTTGCGAATTATATTTTGGGCATTGTACTTTTGCTTCAAACTTTGCCTTTAAAATGTGTAATATGCCTTATAATGGACAGCAAAAGGCTTGCCAGATTATCCTGCAAACTCACATGTTCGTAGTTCCTAGCAGTCAGGTGGGCACCATAAGCCAATTTGGCACTAATGTTAATAGCGGGTGCATTCTGGGCCTTGTAGTTTTGCTTTAAGCATTGGCTCAAAAGAACCAGTCTATAAAGGGTATGTAATGGCCTTTTGTCCACCTCACCCCCCTCCACAGACCATTCACAAAAAGTATACCTAGTAATTGTTTAAATATTATAAGCTGCTTTATATGATGGATAAAGTGAACACCACTGGAGTCTTATATCTGTCCGGTGTTACTTTTATGTTGAAATATCAACAGTTGGTTAAAATGATAAATATTACTTTGAATTCTTACGTGTACTGTTTACGTGTCCAATAGGTCATTTGTATTTCCATTTTTTTGTTTGATTACTTTACTTGACCTTTAACAGACATATCCGCCCAGGTCCTTTCCGCATCGCCCACACTTGCTATGGCTTACTTACTTAATTTTTGACCTACGCACACTTTTCATTTATAATAATGTTTTTTTTTTAATTAGAAAGCGGTTGCTTATATTGAGGTAACTTTATAATAATACAATTAACAGTTGGGGGGTGTTCCACTCCCAGTGATACTGAGGTATCAGAGGATAATAATCAAGCACGTGGCTTGAAAGTTACTGTCCAGATGTGTGCAGCAGACACACCAACCCTACATTACTGAGATTCAGAACTGTGACTTGCCCCCAGTATATATGTCGTGACACTTACAGCCACCCCCAAGCGCAGCAGGTAGGTACCTCACCCTTACATTACTGCCATTCATAACTGTGACCTGCGGTCGGTGTTATACCCCCTCTCTTATTCACACACACTGCAGCAGGCACATCACCCCTGCGAGTTATCTTTCTGGCCATTTGTAACCCGTAGGTTGTACACGAACTGACCTAGCGGCCTGCAAAGGCACACACACGCCCTTACTGGAGTATCTTTCACTATAACGTAAGTGGCCATTGCTTTATACGTTGCAGCAATGTGTACAAACTCCGCTCTGGCTCCCTCTGAGAGAGGACCAAGTTTCAGATATGTCTGTTTTATGTGGTTCAACTGCATTCAGTTTTGATGCAAACACAGAAGATCTAATGCCTTAAAATAGCACTTGCTGAAAGCTGCACATAATACGAGCAGATAAAGCAGCTGTGCACAAGACATCTGTCACACATGGGACTGAATGGCACTAGAATACATTGAATCAGCTCCAAACAACTGCACTGTAGGGGCTGGTGTGTTTGTTCTCTGCAAGTGAACACAACTACCGTTTCTGATAGCAATTCAGTTTAAATGAAACTGTACACACTGTAAACGCGAATATTAACACGTTTTCGACCACCTTTGTGCTATTTCCATTAGGTTTAGGATTTTTGCAAATTTTATGAAATTTGGCTATATTACTATTTTTCCATTCACTTAATTATAAGCATTGTTAATTTGAAATGCTTTCCCAGCTTAATTATGAACGCCACTAACGCACTGGACAGCAATTCATTTCAGTAAAAGAAAAACAGTAATACCCATTTTATAAAAAATAAATTCCCACCTCTGTTCACTTTCCGATAAGTTTGAACTTTTGTAAATTCTTGCGTTTACTTTACGTTATTATTTCTTGAATATATTAGGTGCACTGTTCATTATGCATGGCTTGGCAGCTTCAGCAGTGACTTACAGTCTGTGTGGGAACTTTTGACATCCTGCTGTTTGTGGCAACTCAGTCAAAGTGTATTGCACACATGCCGCAGACACAAAAATAAAGAACGTTTGCAAAGTATTACTTATATTAAGCAATACTATAAGTTTAAAACCCTAATAATAAATAAAACAATACATATTATAAAAATACCAATACAGAAAAAACCCATTGGCGCAGCAATACAACCTGCACACACATGGAAATTCACAGGCAAAACAAATTGTTTTAAATATCTCTGCAAAAAATACTTTGCACCATGCATTGGGCCAATTTCATTTCTTTTCAGTGCGCCCAATATTACTTTGTGTATCCAACTTTAATTGCATGCTAAAGAAGACAACTACTTTTGCTAATTACAATGTACTTTTTGTTAATAATTTTGAACATTCCTTTGTAGCTACAGTTTTTCACAACTAATCGCATTAACTAACCTTTCATTATCATTATATTTCTTTTACACTTTAGATATCTAACAAACACTTGAAGCAATCCATCACACAGAGGAATCCGCACATCAAAAAATATATTGCTACTTACAACCAGAGGTAAGTGAAGGTACATTTTACGTTAATACACCAACAAATTGCATACTATCTGCATTTGAGGATTCTTTTTCTGACTTAATAGCACATCGGAAATAACTTGGCTTTATGTTTCCCGAAATAATTGTTATTACAAAACAATTTATATTTGTTTAAATCTTCACATAAGGAGACAACGCAGCTGTGCACAAGAGAGCTAACGCTGAGTGTTATTTACTTTAGGTATATATTTAGCTTTTATAAGGTTTTTTTAAATTAGTTAATTTATGCATTTTCAATTACATAACATCACAACAAACATTGCCATCAATAACAACATATCACCACAGTACATTAGTAACATCAGACCACATTAAGTAAATTAATTAGTACAATGCCTAATTTCCTATCCAAGGATCCCTCACATTTACATCGTTGTCTTGCACTGTTAGCAGGTATGCGCTAAAGGGACCCCAAAAATCTTTTGGCGGAGAGGCCCGGGGAAGTTCCTCAGCATAACTTCAAGTTGATCGCGGCAATATGTCATTTCGTTTAGCCAACGTGGTGTTTCATATTTTTTTTTTTTACCCCAGTGAATTGAAACCCTCCGCTTTGATAGCAACAGCGCTGTGGTCGTCAGTTTGCCATTAGTAGGTTGCAGAGATCTAACAAGACCTAATAGACACATTGGAGGAGTGCACTCTATTCTCTCCATCACTATTGCTGTGAGTGTGTGTGTCACTAGTTCCTAATATTGGTGGACTTGTGGGCAGCACCATGCCAGGTGTAGGAAATCAGCGGACATTGTCCTGCCTCCCGGAGTCCAAAACTACACAGTTAAACCGGCGTATAGTACATTTGGTGGAGACATTTAAGATGGATAATTCTGAGATTGCAGTTTGATGTTAATTTGCCTGTTAATGTACAGCAGAAGGCTTAGTCCTCTACACTGAGTGGAGCAGCAAGTGTGGTGTTCCATTTGTCAAGTGGCCCTGTCGGAATCGGTAGCCTATCCACTTGAGACGCATTGTACAACTGTGTGTTTATATGCCTTTGTCTATCGCTCATAAGCAACAGCTAGAGTGCCCCCAAAGTTTGCAGCTCTGTGGGAAACTGTGGGTATAAGCTACGGAGAGCTGCACAAAGTCTATTGTAAATAAAGATTAGCATTGGGGATGCGCTACTATTGCGGTGTAGGTCAGCAAGGGTTATAAAAGTTCCTCCTGGCTATACATCACCTAGTGTTTTCAGTCCTGCCGCCCCAGAATGGCCAACGATCCAGGCTCCTTCATCACCAAGATTGCCGCTTTGGTGCTCAAGCGTCAAGGCCGGCGCATAAAGGGGCTCTGCCCATGCCCTCCGCCCCAGCAGCCTCCACGCTGCGGGGTACTGTGTATTTTGTTAATTTCATTCTGTGGGAAATATGGGCGTGTGTGGGATCATAACTTTAAGAGAAACGAGATAGGCATTGTCACTTTCTATTGCCACATCTTTGGTGTATTTTGGTGGATAGTCACAATAATGATCAAAGTGCGCCTGTACACATAGATAATTTAATTGCAGGTCCGGGGCTCTAAATCCTCACTGACGATATGGCAGTGTCAGTGTATCCCAACCTATCCTAGGTTGTTTACCTGCCCATGCCAATTTTATTCAAAGAGAACGCAACGTACGAAAGAATACCTGCGTCAGGAGTATAGGGATATTCATAAACAAATGCAGACATTTCGGTAAGACTATCATTTTCATAAGTGCTATTCTGTCTGCAAGAGACAGCGGGAGCTTGGACCACTGCGACACCTGATCCTCAATTTTAGAGATAGCCATTCCATAATTATAACTTATGGCCAGGTTTGGATCCATATGCATCTATATCCCTAGGTACTTGACCGGGTTATCACACCATTTGAGAGGGTATTACAGTGCATGTGGCATAGTAACCTGTGTTAAGGGAAAAATTGTTGATTTCAACCAGTTAATACCCAGTCCTGAGTGCCATTCATATCTTAAATATTCTCATATAAGGGGCTCTAAGTTGGAACCAGGGTCCCTCACATATAGCACCATGTCGTCTGCATACAACAATATGGCCAATGGTCGCTGGCAAAACCGTAGCGCTGCATTTGCATGTCGCTGTTGCAATATACATGCCAGTGGCTCCAATGCTATTGCAAATAGAAGAAGCAACAGTGGGCATCCCTGAAGCATGCCTCTAAAAATCAGGAAGGTCATAAATGTGGGCCAATTTACCCTAACTCTAGCCACAGGAGCAGTGTATAGTAGTTTTATCCAGCGCAAAAAGGCCTTCAGAATTCCCATTCGATGCAGTATACCAAATATATATTGCCAATGGATAGAATCAAATGCCTTTGTAGTGTCTAAAAGAATCACCACAGGGCTCGAATTGATGGAGCACTGCAAATAGTGTATGCATATCATGTGCCGTGGATAGCGCTGGCATACAGCCGGATTGATCCGGTAAGACCATATTTGGTATCAGGAGTCTGAGTCTAGTAGCTAGTATCTTGGCCCCTGTGTTTATGAGGGACATTAGCCTATATGACTCACATCTCTGCACCGGTTTATCAAGTTTTAATAAAATATTTATAAGGGCTTCCCTGAGAGTAGATGGTAGAATCTGTTTTTGATAGGCTTCCAGATACATTGAATGTAGGTTTGGCACCAGTATATTGACAACTTATTTATAAAACTCCCCTAGTAGTCCATCACTCCTAGTCACCTTACCATTAGGCAGTGCACTGATAGTCTCCTTTATTTCCTCAATTGTAATCGGCTGCACCAGGAATGCTCTGTGACCCTGAGAAATCCACGCTAAAGCAATGTCCTCAAGATAGCA
Source organism: Calotriton arnoldi (assembly GCA_963921515.1). Lineage (NCBI taxonomy): Eukaryota > Metazoa > Chordata > Amphibia > Caudata > Salamandridae > Calotriton > Calotriton arnoldi. The sequence continues at coordinate 1,031,263 of CAWUFW010005453.1, forward strand.
CGCTGTTTCCGCCTCTTTTGCTGACCTGTGGTCGGCGTACATACACTCATAGAAATTTACAAAGGCTTAAAGGATGCCCGGCGTATCATGACACGCCGCCCAATCCTCAGCCGCCACTTCAGCTACATGTGATCATGCCCAGGGTGCTTTGATTTTGTTGGCCAAAGTTTGGCCAGGTCTGCCCCCTTCGCTATAAACTCTAACTTTCCACCTCCTTGACATATGTTCAACTTCCTGCTCTAATGTTTCATTGTATTCAGTGACATTCTCCTGTATTCCTGCAGGGCTCGGGCTAATTTCATATTCTCTCTCTAGTTCCATAAGTAAAAATTCTCTGCTCTTGAGGCGGGTGAGTATGGATTTTAAAACCCCAGCCTGACGACTTCTACATACATGGTCACCTTGAATGCCTCCTACATGATATCCACGCCCTGCACAGAGCCCACATTGTTGTGAAAGTATTCGTCTATTGCCCTCCTCACTCCCTCTTTAAAAACCTGATCTAGTAGGGATATAGCTTGTAATATCCACTGAAATTGAGGCAGAGCATGTGTAGGAATACTGATCATTAAAAGAAGCGGTGCATGATCAGACAGTGTTTTGGGTAGGTGCTCAATGGAATTCGTCCATGCGTTCACCTCTCTTGTCACCAACCAATAATCAAATCTTGACCAGAATTCTGATTTCCCACATGCCCTCACTTATCACCTTTGCAGCCTGTTTACCAGACCCCCCCTGTCATGGTCGAACTGTCTTTGTGTGGATCTAAATAAGTGTGTAAATCTCCTCCCCAGACAATAGCGGATGATGAGAGTGTGTGCAGTCGATTCCAAATATGCATATAAAATTCCGGGTTGTCTATATTGGGACCATACACATTAACAATAGTACAAAACAAAAGCACAAGTGCACCATGCAGCAAAAATTAATCAATAATCTTCCTGTTTGTTGCTAGGTTATCCAGCGTTCTCTTTGACCGTTACAGCCTCACTTCGGCTGTTGTTTTCCTTGCCTAATTGATCCATTTCTTAAGCATTGCTTTGCTATATGACATCTTCGTTGCGCTGAAGTGCTATAGGTTTAGCGGTGTCTTTTCCTGCACAAGTACACCTTTCATCAAGTGGTGTCATCTTTTTCACCTCTAGACCTTCGTTTGATATTTTGAAGAAATAAATCGGACGGGAATCACTTTGTAAGCAGGGAATTCTATGACCTTTAAGCTATGGGAATGTTGGATCCTACCATCATTTTGTGCCCTGAAGAAGTCCTGTATTAGGACGAAACGCGTCGGCTGTATTGCTTGTTGAGTCATTTGAGCTGGACTCTGTGTTTTTATCTACGTGACATGAAAATAGAATAAAAGAAAGAAAAAACTGAAGAACCTTGTGTCTGGATACAGACTTTTTTTATTGATTAATTTTTGCTGCATGGTGCACTTGTGCTTTTGTTTTGAATTGTTAGGCTCCTTCAGGAACAATCACTGTGACGGTGGGTGCTATTCAGTGTGCACATGGATCCCAATTTGTATTGAAGGGATATGATTAAGGGAGTGACATTAGGTTAGGTGCTGGTAACTTGAAGGTACCACTGTTAGTTCTATTTTTTTACATCAACAATAGTAATCAAGGTGCCCTATATTTGACCCTGCATTATTATATATCCTTCCCTGATCATCAGTCTCTGAGTGGGTCAGGGTAAAGGGCACACCCTTTCTGATTAGAACCATTACCCCGCGTGAGTACGATGAGTATGACGAGGCCACCCTAAGCCCAGCCCAACTAGCTCCAATGGCATGTTCCATGTGCCACATAAGTTGCGTCTCTTGTAGTAGTGCAATGTGAATTCTTTGTCGGTCTAGGTACGCTAGTACTTGTCTAATTTTCTTAGGATTGTTGATGCCCCTGATGTTCCATGTAACCCAGGAGATGTAGCCTGCATTTCACTCTAGTGTGGTTCTGCATGCACGTTCACCCAACATCAATTAGCCAATAGTGCAGCAATGTGTCTGTGGCAATGAAATATTCTTGGTAATCATTCTGCATAACAATTAGCAATGCAAACCCATACGATATCATAAACTCCCACATAACATGGTAAACATGACTACATATTTGAATGCAATCACCTAAAACAGAAAGTGTAAACATTCGGGGTGCTCCTTCTGGGGGCCACAAGTGGCTGGTGCCCCTCTACAGAGTGGAGGTGGTCAGGGCTTTGTTTCAAGGACTCCATGATGACCCATTGGCTGAGTGGTGCTTAAGTCCATATAAGCATAATGCTAACAATCGCACTATATAATATGCTATCCCTCACAATTAACATACTATGCCAATTAAATATATCAGTCTTAGAGCACTAGCTTAGTCATAAAGCAAATTTTCTGTAACGCTTGTGGGCATAACGACCCCAGAAGTTATTTTGTAAACAACGTTATTACCCCTCCTCCTCGGTACCCCACTGAGGGCATGCATTTGAGTCATGTGAGGTCATCAGAGCCCACCGTCTAATCTTCTAGATAGCACTGTCATCATTATCAGTATAAAGGTGACTCTTGTCAGAACAATCCATCAATTTGATGAAGGACATTGCTTCTTTAGGTGTTGTGAAGATTGTTTGGTTTGCCATTATGTTGAATTCTCATTCAGGCCGGGTACAGTATTGCATGTTCAATGTCTGTAGTTTCTTTTTCACTGGTAGGAACTTTCGTTGTGCCGCCTGAACCGCTGCTGTAAAGTCAGGATACAGCTCCACCTCATTTCCCTGAAATGAAGTGGTGCCTGCCTCACATGCCAGTCAAAGTGCCGAAACGCGATCTTCATAGTTCAATACCTTGGCAATAATTGGCCCCATAGGTGCCCCAGTGATTGGTCTGACAGCGAGCGACCTATTGTCACGTTCAACAACCAGCACTGCAGAAAAATGTTCCGCTCCAAACATCTCCTTGAGCATGGTTTCAATATAAGGTTCCAGCCTGCCAGTGTTTGTGGACTCCGGGATGCCCATGATGCAGAGATTATTCCAGCGCAATCTTGCCTCCAAGTCTTCATCCTTCGATTGTATGACTAATAAAACGTTTTCCATAGTCAAGCACTTAGCGTCATAAGAGTTTAAGCCATCCTCAGCTGCTGATATACGCTGTTCAGCTTCCATGATGCGGGTGGCCTGTTTGTCCAATTTTTCAGCCATGTGGTCCATGCGCAGATTTAAAGTGCCAATTTTGCCATCAATGGACTGCAGGCTTTGTTGCATTGCCAGCAGCGTATTTTCTAGAGTGGTGCTACCACCTGTTGGTGGGTCTTGCTCTAAGTTAGATAGCGCATGCTGTTGGTCCTTTGTGGATCGGCAAGCTTTAAATATCAGCCTTGACTGGTGCTTGTCGGTTTTCCCCATAGCTAAGTTGCTCACCCGGAGGTCCCTCAATCTAGAGACAGGCAGAATGGAGAAGGCAAGCAGATATCAGAGTAGAAGCCTTCTGTAGGGCAGCACAATATTTTCAGGGGCCGACGTGCCATATTTCTCGTTGGCCACCACGCAGATCCATCACCGGGGATGGCAGGCCCATGCCGTATCAGTGTTGACCGCGAGTCTTCCAGCGAGCCAACACCTCCGAGCCAACTCCAAGCGCCCGGGCCCCGCAAGCACGAGCCTCTATATACTGAGTTAGTGACGGTGAGCAGCCCTCTTTTCACCTAGGCCCCGCAATGGCATCTTATAGGCTCCTTCAGGCTATACGGTCAGTTCACTTCTCGCACCTGTCTCTGCAATGCCTGGTGCAATATCCTCCTGCTGCACTATTAATAGGTTATGAGGCTTACCGGGCATTCAGTCAATTTATCACTGCAGGCAGTATGTAGCAGGGCATCTCTATCATACCTCCTTCAACAGCCAAACGCTGCGGGAGTCCAGCAATCCATTTCTCCCACTGTTGCACTGTAACACTCCTCATGAACCCATCAGGCCCAGTCGCTGATCGGGACCTCAAGCACCAAATGAGCACGCACACTAGGCATGGGCCACTCCGAGCACCACCAGCAAGCTAGCGCCGTAGTCCCCTTCCTAGTACAGACTTCGCACCATAGCCCAGCAGCGTGGTCCGTCCGTTCCAATAGTGGCACTCCCAGCTGCCTTTTAGGCTGTCCGCGCTTACTCCTCAGGGCCCGCCTCCAGCCCCAGGCGCAGCTCAGGATGAATGCCGGCGGGCCATGCCCAGGTCGCGTATACTCACCACAGTCTCGCAGACCGCTTACCGGCCCCCTCACAATCTCTCATGGCCGCGGTCTGCAAGAAACAATCATGCAGAGTTTGGTACCCGCTGTCGGGTCGCCGATCTCACCTACAGCAATCGGGTGGTATTCACTGCGCCTCCCTGCTCACTAGTTGTGTGGGCGTGCAATACACTGGTCAGCCGATTAGTGGCAAGCGGCGGCTGCCATTTCCTTCTTGTCTCTGCCTCATCAAGATCTTCGCCAGGAACTGTTTCTTGCGCAGAGTGGCACTTTTGAGGTAGTCCCACCGCCGCAGCACTCGCCAGGTGTTAGGGGATCGATTGTGCCCCTTTATAAGAGACGATGGCAGTCCTTTTGTAGGATTTTGGGGAGATGTATAGCCCCGGCCAAATGAGATGCACTAGGGCGTGCCCATCTTGCTGTGGGCTCTCTAGCGCCTCCCTTTGATAAGGTTAGTTTATTTTTGTACTAGCGTGTGTGGGAACACAGTTTTACTATTTCTTTTAGGTGTGCAACAATATAGTCAAGATTTATTGTGAAGTTGTCTTTTTTCATATGCCTTAAAACCAACAACAAAATACTTTGCAGCTTAAATATTGCAGTTTGGAAAGCATATGAGATGACCTTTTGCCTTCCAAACCTCCATCATAAAACTTTAAAAATAAGCACAGCTATTAACTGTCCAAATGTTACACATTATTCGTGCTTTAAAGCGAGCCACAAAAGTTGGAACAGACTTCGTGTTTAATTTTTATAATGGAGAGAGTGAACACAAGATATTAATGCCTTAAAGTAGCACTTGCTGAAATGTTCACATGACCCAAGGAGACAAAGCAGCTGTGCACAACACATCTAACGCTGCATGTTTTTTAATTTGGGTTTCTATTTGGGTTTTAAAGGGTTATTTTATTTTTAAACCAGCATGTGTGGGGACACAGTTTTACTATTTATTTTAGGTGTGTAACAATGTAGTTCCAATTTATGGTGAAATTGCACTTTTTTAAATGCCCTACAAATAACAACACAAGACTTTGCAGCTTTTGCTCATAATTCATATTTTCATACTTCCCAGAGGTAGATGGGGCACTTTCAGCAAGCTTGCCGTTAATCTTCATTGCAGGTTGCATTTGGCCTTTGTACTTTTGCTTCAAAATTTGCCTTTCAATCAAACTTTATTTCACATTAATTAAAATGCATAAAAGTTAATAAAAACAAAAACAGTAGACAATAAAATAAGAAGGTAAATACTCTACCATCATTTGCCTCATCTTCAGTATAAAATTTATAACTAATTTCAAATTGTCCCCCTAAAATCCATGATAAAAGTTCATACATAATACCAGATGTACAAATAGACAAGTGCATCTAACCTTTAAAAACCAAATAGCAGCTATAATGATGTTCCAGGCTATGTCCCTTTTTCAGTTTTACTAAAAAATCTAGATTAATATGTAAGGGTTCCCCTCCCTCATTGTATGGACCATAAAACCCTTAAAATCCATGTGATGCGACGGAGTTTCAATGATGCTCACAAAAAAGATGCAAGCATATAACATACAAAATGATTATCCAGTTGCTGTAAAAATGTCAAAGCTGTCAGGTGCTGTCTAAAATTGTTTTTCCATAGTAATGGTACAAAATGTGTGAAATAGACTGAGTAGACTTTCCATCACATGGGCAAGGTGACAACTGCTTTACTCAATATGCATTTAGGGAATAACCCATCATTAATGGAATGTAGTTTAACAGAAACCTTGTCAGCACAAATCTGTGCTGAGGATGCTCCACAGAGGACAAATAGGAAGGTGCACCGTACGTCATATGAGTTATAGGCTGGTCTACTTCTATTGAATTTTATCTTTGTTTAAAAACCACCTGTCTCTTTTTGCTTTAACCATAAAAGTTTCCTTAAGCTTCACCTTTGAATTAACTGGCGCACAGTTGGAGGTTGTCGTAGAGCTCATTTAGACCCAGGGATGTGAGATTCGTCTTTACATAAAATAGCCATGGGATTATCAATGGGATCTAGCTTCAAGCTATCACTCGGTATTAATTGATTCAGTTTGACTCAATTGTTCCATATAGAATACCATAACAAGGGAGCCATTTTGATTAAATCACCAATGTACGATAGACCCAATTCCTCATGACTGATGTAATTTGAACAAGCTTGTGGTAATGCTAACAATTGTTTGCAGATGAATCCTCAATGCGCTGTAATGCCCCGATATCTGCCATACCCCAAACTGCGGCCCCATATGTAGCAATTGATTTGGCCTTGGCTAAATACATTTTTACCATTTTCGGAATCGGTTTAGAGCCTAGTTTGTTTGCAAATTTAAATAAGGCTATTCTTCTCTTTTCCATTTGATTAGCTCTATTGAGGATCATAGCCTTCCAATTCAATTTATTATCAAAAAGCAACCCTAGATATACAAATTTCTCCGCTACTTCTATCCTTCTTTTTTCTATAGAAAATATTTTCGGTTTTTTGTTGTCTGCCCCTATAATAAGTGCAAAGGTTTTGGTCTCATTGACACGTAAATCAAAACTAGCCATAAAGGACATGTACTTTTCAATGAGACTCTGCAGGGCCAAAGGCGTTCTGGCCAATAGGACTGCATCATCTGCATACAGAAGGATTGGAAGGGGGCATGAGTCAACATATGGGCTATCTTTTGCATTTCCAATCAATACATTCTCTAGTTGATTCGTATAGAGGGCAAATATAAAAGGGGCAAGCACACAACCTTGTCTTCAACATTAAAAGCTTTTGAGCCTTCACCTTGTTTTCCAAATTGCACACTAGCCATTGCCCCCTTTTATAGCTGCCTTATAAAGATAACTATCGCAGGCTCTACTCCCATAGTCTCCATTATGGCCCATAGATTGCCGTGGGATACGCAGTCAAAGGCTGACGATAGGTCCATAAAGGCATTACACGGTTTGCCTTTCTTGACCAAAGAATATTTCACTACTATTAGCATTAAGTTAAAACATTTGTCAAATGTGCCTTTCCCTTGTCTAAAGCCATATTGTACATCCGAGAGGATCTTATTTTCTCCTGCCCATTCCTCAAGCCTATTGAATAACATGCAGCCCATTAGCTTCGCCGTTTAATCAATTAGGGAGTTGGGTCTACAGTTATTTGGATTTGAGCCATCCCCTTTTTTGAAAACTGGAATGATTATGGAATGTTTCCAAGATAATGGGGGTCCAACTCTGGCTATGGAATTAAAAACATTTGTTAAAAGCAGGGCCCACAGTTTCGTGTTAGATAGGAAAGTATCAACAGGCACCCCGTCCGGCCCAGGGTCCTTCAATGAGGGTGCCTGTTCTAGGGCGAGTTCAGCCTCCAAAACATCAATTGTCAGATGGAAATGAGATGTCGGTTCCTGCCTGATCTACTGTCTGCAAGTATCCTTAATTGTTTGGAAAATTTTGCCATAATGCGTTACCCAACCATCCTCCTCAATGTGTATACATCTAAGGAAGGGGTCCCTGCGTCATTCAAAAACGGAGCATTAACGACTTTCCCTAAGTCTTTACTGTAATTTCTGACAGATTCTTGCCTTAAGTCCTCCCAAGCTTTATCTTTCAGCTGTTTCAGCCTATTTTTCCTGGCTTCTTTATACAGGTGGCGTAAAGACTGTACCAATTGTTTATCATGTGGGGCTTCCTTCAAGGCTATGCACAATCTTCCCAGTGAATTTGTACAAATTAATATATCAAACCAAGGTGTTATCCTGGACTCTTTTACCATTGCTGGGCAGATTAGATACTGTTTGATACCAATTGCGATTGTTCCGAAAGCCTCCAATACCTGGGTCGAATTAGCGAGATCATTGAGGCATAACATGATTTCCATATTGTGTGATAGACAAATTGTAGCTATTAGATCACTCTCATTAACTCTATTCCATTTTAAGGTATAACCATTTTTCCTGGTTAAGGTAGGCTTAGTGAAGATCTGCTTCCCTGGTTTGATAATCCCTTCCCAACACAGATCACAGGTCAGGGGGGCGTGAATGCTAAGATCTATGGTTTGCACTTGCGTGGTATTGATACTCTGTAGCATGTTTTCTGTTATGATAATGTAATCAAAAGTGGAGCCCCTACTTGACCTTTCAAATGTTATATCCATTATGCCAGTCTGGGGATTTTTCTTATTACCAATTTAGGGCATTCCCATAAGGATTATGGATAAAATGTGTAATAGGATCTCCTGTACTGTCTGTGACCCCACAAGCTGGAGCTTCTGATATCTGGCAATAGGTAGTATTAAAATCACCCATCCAGAGAATTTTTTATGTTTTACAATGCTGCTGACTGGTTTTATTCACCACCCTTTCAAGATCTTCGGCCACTAACACCAGATTGCTGAAGCAATTATTATAAACATTTGTAATATGCCTTGAAATAGACAATAAAAGGCTTGCCGGCTTATGTTGCAAACTCCCATTTTCGTAGGTCCCAACAGTCAGGTGGGGCACCTTTACCCAACTTGGCCTTAATTTTAATAGCAAGTTGCATTTTGGACCTTGTAGTTTCGCTTTAAACAATGGCTCCAAAAAAAACATTATATAATGCGCATGCGATGCTCTTTTGTGCACCCCACCATTAACAAAAAAAACTATTAATTGTTTACATATTATACGCTACTTTTGTTTTAAGGCCCGCTGCAAAAGAAGGAACAAATTTGGTAGTTGGTTAAAACAATAAATATTCCTAAAAAATGTAAAACCTTACTGTTTCCATGTTCAACAGGCCATTAGGACTTAGCGGCCTGCAAATGCATACATAGGCCCTTACTAGAGTATCCTTCACTTGCACATAAATGGGGATTGGTTTATGCATTTCAGGAATGTGTATAAATGATGCCTTGGCTCCCTCTTAAATAATGGTGTGTGTCCCTGTTTGTATGTGCTCACATTGAGGACCAAGTTTCCCTTATAACTGTTTCATATGGTTTAACCTCATTCAGTTTTGATACAAACACATAGTTTCCTCAAAAGCCCCTACAGCTCAAAAATTCATTTAATATGGATTCCTCACAAGCCCTAAACTATTTTTAGACTATTTGCCACAGAATTGCTTCTCTAAAGAAGCAGTACTTTAACAGATTTTAAAAACAACAGCAGCAATTTGTATCTATTTATTATTCTCATTCATATTCCTGCTTCCGTGGCGCTAACAGCTCCCATCCCCTTCCTAGCATCTCTCAAATTCTTTTAATACGGCAGGCTGCAAAAAATAGCATTAATATAATATATCAATGGCACACCCCTAGGGCTGTTGTAAATAACAACTCCCTAGGCAATTAATGTTCTGACTTGCATTATATGACATAATTGCAACATGATACTGAAAAAGGCTAAGTGATCACTTATAAACAATGTAAAAAAGACTTTTATTAGTACAAATTATCTAAAGATGTATGATGCATCCTGCCTGTAATGTTAAATACAAAGAAAGACAAGACATATGCTCCTTTTGAATACATTTCTCTCAATGAACAACTACAATCAAACAATCATTTTGTGTATATTGCTTCGAAATTAGAATTATTTTTGAAATAATATTGCAGAATTTGTTAATTTAGAGAAATATTTTCACATACAGTCATAACAATGAAAACCATGAATGTCTAAATGTTTATCAAAAAACAATGATATGTGAAAAGAACACAAGAAAGAAATGATGAAGTAGCACATATGTCCAAATTGAGAGACAATCAAGTGGCTTTGATCATGGATGGATCCTGTTGTGTCGTTTCTATGCGCGTTTTGGCAACTACAGCACCTTCAGCAGGAAAGCCACAGATAACATGTCAACTGTAAAGCTCTGATGGTTCTAATTGAAAATTTACGTAGGGAAGCAGAGAATGCAAACAAGGTCGACTAATTCAAGTTTATATGTTTCCCATATTTCTTAGGTAATGTAGAAACCCATCTGGTACTGGAAACTCCACTCTGCTCGAAGGTGAGCTGAAGAGACTAATCTATATGTCGACCAGTCTTAAAAAGATTCATGTAAGAAACAATGTCTCCATCTGTGAATATAGTGTATTCTTGGTTGTATGTCTGCTGACTCTCGGTGTTGATGCAAGGGAGATGGCAAGACGAAGCTTCTTACCAGATGAACATCCCCGTCTACAGGCTTTGGATGCCGTGATAATATCCTGTACCTTGCGTCGGTCAGAAAGAAATGGCAAGACCTCACCCCCCCAGGGCTGTCACACTACAGCTACTCTACACTTCACTCTTTCTATATGAAGTCATTCAGCTCAAAAGTGCATGCCTACATCTACACCTTTACCATCCACAAAACACAAAACAACACCTTGGTAGCAGGCTAATGTGATGAAATACATACATTAATAGGCAAATACTCATTTATAGTGCCCACTGCATAGAGAAGGCTGTTTACCATTAGTATCTCTGTTTAATGTAATGCGCTCACCAATCTTTTAAGCATAAAAAAGATTAAATACAGCTAACTTGTAGCTCAGTAAGTTATATTCCACAAACACTGCAGCAAAAAAATAGTTCTATAGTGTTCTGAACTGGTGCTAACTACAAACTAACACGTTATTGTCATAGCTGCCAATTTTTCCTTTTGCTTATCTGTCACAATATAATATTTTCCATTTGTTTACTTATAACATTTCAATTCTTCTGTGTCACGTATATCTTTTTCTTTCCAACTACACTATAATCCATAAGCATTACCACACTGGATTAATATACATAATCTTACATCCATACTACCTTTTCATTTCTAAATGCTAAATTTGCGGCTTCATATCTCGTTAACCACCCCTATCCAATACACCCAATTTCAAACAACAGCACTGCAACACCATTCCAATACACCCCACTACAATACATTTCCCTACACCCCACCCCAATTCACACCAATAAATGCAACACACTTAATACACTTACACTACTACAAACAACTTTATATACAGCATAATTTTAATAATATTCTCATTATTCTCTTTCTGGAGCAAAAGAACTCCAAAAAGGTAAGTACCACATTTATTATAAATTAAAACATAAGCACTACAGGGTAACTAACTTATATAAAATTAGCACACAAACACATAACATATAAAAAAACAATACATCTAACACAATAGACACTACAATAGAAACTACCATACCCTTTTGTCTATTTTCAACAATCACCGCAATAATATACAACATACATAAAACAAATTACAAACACCAATAGCTTTTCAAAATAAATACATACGTCCAAAAAAAAAACATAACATTTTTCAAATTACAAAAAAAGTTACTATGAATAAAAAAATACAAGCAAATTATCTTTAAGACAATCAAATATTTAATATTCATTCAAGGGGCAAGCAATGCTTACCAAAAAGTACTTTTGCAATTTTACATAACTACTGTACACCTGCACAAACTTGGGCTCACAATGATTTACACAATATTATGGATCTAGGAGATAATTTATATACTGAAATGTATTCCATTACGAATCAAATACATATGGATACAGAAGAATTACCTAATTATATGCAGCACAATAACACAATATAGTCACTTAAACTAGGGACATCTTATTATGGTGACATACTACATCATATTGATCATTTATATCCTGATTTTAAAAGGGGATTAAATTTAACAGTAAATTTACATTCAGGCATAATATTCTGCATGAATGTATGTACTATTTCAATTGTCACAAATGCACATACTTACTTCATTTTTGATTCACAAAGCCGGAATATCAAAGGGATGCCTCGTCCAAATAGAACATGCCATACTTTTCAAATAATGAGTTTTGAAGAAGTAAAACAATATATTTATCAACTTGCAAACAGTATTAAAGTTCCAAATGAAAATCCTGCAGCATTTGAAGTAACTTCCATAACTACAAATACAATTAAAAAACAAACACTTCAAGCTTCAAACCTAAAAAACAAAAGAAAATCTGAAAAAATAGTACAAAAAATTATTTGCAGATAAGACACATAAATATATAGATAGAAGTACAAATGCAGTAATTCCTAATACACATACAGAAAATACTATAATAACAATATTTAATTTAATATTATTACAAACTTAAACTTAGCAACAATACCTACACACACAAATCTACAAACAATTCCATTTTCTAATATAGAAACTAACACATTAGCGCATGCACTAAAAAGAAAATGAAATAGTTCACCATCAGAACTATTAACATCCCTAACAAAAATTGCATATGCACAATAACAGCATATACAACACACAAACAATGAGTCTAATGAACAAACACACAAAAAACAAATAACATAATTAGCAACTTCCACAGATAAATATTTTATGGTCCACAATACATTTGTGCTATTTGTAATCAATTATGGCATAAACGATCATTAAAAAAAAGTTAACAACATTAGCACAGATGCTACATTTATACAATGTAACATAGTACCAAATACAAATGACTATATATGCAACACTTGCTTTGCACACATTATGAGCAATAAAATACCACCATGTTCATTTATTAATGTGATGAAATTTCCAAATAGCCCAACACAATAATATTTGCATAGTTTGGAAAAAAGATTACATTTACCGAGAATTCTCTTCCAACAAATTAGAACATTGCCACGTGGCTTTCAAAAATTATTCTCAGGTGCTGTAGTTATTGTACCTGCAGATGCACCAACAGTTACAATATTACCAAGGCAAATTACTGATGGCATGACAATTCCTATTAAATTGGAAAGAAAATTAGCTCATAAATCTTATACACATTTTAAAAATGTTAGACCAAATAGAGTCAGACTAGGAGCACTATGGTTAGTAATAACCAGTAACATGTTCAAAGAATATGGAATCACTATTAATTCAGATTGGAAGTATATACCACAACAAATAAATGACTGCAGTGAAACTTGAGAAACAAATGATTTATCAGATACTTCAGACAATACAGCAGCAGGAAATCTAGATAACATGTTAACAAATGAAAGTATTACCACTGATAGTGTTAATATTGTAAGTTTAGCACCTGCAGATTATAATACATCAAGAGGTTTATATGAAGACAAAGATTCTGAATTTTTGGATTTTCCAACAGTTTTTTGTGGAGAACGAAGAACCAATAATAAATATAGATACTTATCTGTACATTACAGTACAATATGTCAGTGGGAATTAAGGAGCTGTGACAGAAGAGTGGTAAAATCTATCACTAAAATTTTCTTTAAGTTAAACAATTTACATATAAAACAAATTCAAGGTAAAATTAACATATCAATACGAAAACATTTTAACAATGGAAAATGTATTACTGCGAAAGACATAAAATACAATTTAGAAAATATATTACAATACAAACAAGGTTACAAAATATTAAAAACTATTCACAGTTCTGTACCATATTGGGAACATTGCAAAAAATATCTTTTTACTATGATACGATAACTTGAAATACCAACATTTTTCCTAAGTTTGTCAGCAGCAGAAGCAAAATGGCATCATTTAATAAACATACTACTAAGAATACAAAAACTAAATGAATACACACAAGAAGAGTTAATGCAAGAAGATCCAATTACATGTGCAAGACACTTTGACTTTCAAGTTCGAATTATTTAATTATATTTTATTGCTTAACAGTAACCCAATTGGCAAATTAGTAGACTACTTTTATAGGGTAAAATTTCACCAAAGAGGTTCACCACATATACATGCTTTATTATGGATTGAAAATGCTTCACAGTATGGAAAAACTAATGTGGGAGAAGTAATTCAATTTATTGATAAATATATCACATGTGCTAAATCACAAGAGCCAGAACTAGAACCTTTATTACAACTACAAAGGCATGGACACACAAAGAAATGCCACCAAAAAAACAGAAGAACATGCAAATATCAATATCCCAAATATCCAATGCCACAAACTATGATCCTTGAACCTTTAATGATGGACAAAAAAGATAAACAGTTGCAAGAACAAATTCATTTGTTTATGAAACTATGAATACATTAGACTTCAATACCTTCAATTTTGCACAATTTTTACAAATAATAAATTTGAATAGAGAGCAATATATTACATGTATAAGATCAATGTTAGAATTTGTTTTTTTAAAAGAACACCAGCAGAATGCTAGATTAATAACTATAATTCCATTATTTTACAATCATGGAAAGCAAACATAAACGTACGTTTATATTAGATGCTTATGCTTGTGCTTTGCACATAATTTCATATATCAGTAAATCACAAAGAGGAATGAGCAAAATAATTGCACAAGCAGCTAAAGAAGTATATTACAATGCTAATATAAAAGAACAACTAAATCATATAGGCAACACATTTTGAAACTGTACAGAAAGAAGTGCTCAAGAAGTTGCTAACCTCATTCTTCAAATTCCATTGTGCAAAAGTTCTATGTCCTTTGAATTTATTACTACTAACCTCCAGAAAAAAAACTATTTAATGCGTGAGCTAAATACTATAAATCATTACCAGCTACATAAACTAACATACAATATGACAATATCATAATAAAATATAGCAAGCGGCCAAAAGCATTAGAACAATGTATTGTGCTTCGATGTATAATCATAAAAGCACAAGTATGCAAACAACAACATCGAAATGACAATGAAAATTACTCACGGAAACAATTTTCTATAGCTCAGATGAGGAGGAAATTGAAATAGACAACTTAAAACATGAGCAACACAATGTGCATATGGAAAGAACCGATACCGTAAATTAATGCAAAAAAAAGAAAGTTATATGTTACTCCAGATTTAACAAAAACAGTGAATTATTATAGAGAACTATTAATGCTATACTTTGCATGGAGAGAAGAAAGCCAAATAATTTTAAATAACAAAACATACTTCCAAAGATATATTTATGTTAACGACATTGTTAATAAAAATCATGACAAATATAATTAGGCTGTCCGGAAATCGGTTAAACCCGATTGTGCCCGACAGTACCCTACTGTGTGAAAATCAGCTGGCCCGGTTTAAACTGAGCTTCACTGATTTTTCACATTTGTTGCACTGCTTGGCCACTTGAGGGAGCCAAAGCAGTACAAAACAAAGCTGAGAGTGCATAACGGCCGTCCCGGGTTGATGCGATGTGTCTTATGGCACCCAGACAGTGCTGTAGCAGTGGCCCCACCTCCCAGCAGACAGGAGTCCAAAGCGGGCATCTAAACTGTGGAGGCAACACAATCTCCTATCTTGTCCTTTTGACCAGTTCACTGATATTTCATCAAGGGATAATGCTGGCAAATTCACCTACATGTTTCTTCCTCATCGCAGTACTTCAGAAGTTGCTTTCATCCAATAACACATTTAAATCAGATTACTAAATCTTCATTAGAAGTCTTGCCCGGCGGTCACTGTTGTCATTAAGGCCAGCACTGCTGCAAACCAACAGGGTTTGTCTTAGCATGGCAACTGGCCACAAAGGCTCACATTTTGATCAAACAGTGTGGATGATAGTGGCACTTTCGGTAGCAATCATTTTTTTCTTTATTTTCGTATTTTAACACACATTAGTATGGCATGAGCAAAGATTTTACTGCTTTAGTACTTGCTTAACTCCGTAAAACAGCAAGCAATAACTGAAAAGTGCACAACCATGTGACTTATGCAAAGGATCTACCACTACGTGGCACCACTTTTGAAGCGTTTAAAAAAAAAAATATAATGAAAATAGAAAGATAGAACATTTGTTAAAAACTGCAAATTATAATGCAGCAGATGCTAATTTATATAGCAAATGCTGTATATTAATTAGGTGAAAACCGGCGCAGCAGCAGGATCACATATTTACAGTGTCCCTCACTATCCAGTCATATTTCTGATATGGGGCTTTTATGTAGATCATCTGAAACGCACTAATGGCCTCATTTGAGAAGTGCACACAGAGGCGGCCCTTGCTCCAATCGCTCCCTTGGCGGGAAGAAATATGTGGCCCTTGCTGATGAAAAAATGCAGCAGCACGTCCTAATCACAGGTCAGTGGCGGCAGAGGGTGAGGGGTCACTGGGAAGGCAAGGGAGGAGGCTGAATGGGTGCTAAAAATACATCGATTGCAGCACGTTAAGGACGGTTGAAAGCACTTTAAACAAAACCGCTCGAGCCAAGGTAAGGGGCGTTGTTGGACCTTTATGCAAATAGTTCTGTTTGCTCCTCTAAAGATTGGCGCCTCGAACCAGCTTGCTCATGCCATGCCAAAAGCCAGCCCTGGGTCCAAATGTAAAAATTGTGCAGAGATGATTTCTGCGCCTATCTCGTCACTTTGTGTGCATTACAGGATGAATAGAAATAGCTTTCACTGATTGATGACTTTTGCACACGCTTTTCACACTAGGTCCTACCTCTAGGAAATTGTGCCAACAGGAGAATGCTCTGGGAGAGGCAAAAAGACTGTTTTTGTGCGTAGTTCACCGTTATCACTGAAGAACTACTGAGGGGCAAAAACTGACCTGCAATGGTGTGCAAACGGTATTACAACCATTAGTACCGCCAAACTGGGAACAAAGCTGCAGACTAGGTTCACTTTGTGACTGCACCGGAATAATACACTTGATAAACGTGGTTTACAAAAAAGGAAATCCCAGGAATTGTTCCATGTTTAGTGAACGAGGAACGATCTGGATACCTTCAATGTGAAATATGTTTGCGTCAGTGATGCAGTTTCTGAATGGTACTGCTACATGTCTATTATTACAGCAAATATGTCAAAGATGGCATGGGCATTCAGAATGCACGCTACTGAAAGAGGCCAATAATGGAATGGGCATGCAGGGCACTTTGCATTGTTACAGGAACAGGGGTGGGAGCACACCGCTTCACCCCCCAGCAAGGTTCACCCCTGGCATTCTGGTAGATGCAGTCTCATGTTGCTTGCTTTGCTATAGTGTTCCAAGTGTTTCGCCAGAGTTGGCGCAGATAGTGCTGATCTCTATACACGTGTTTCTGGTTCTTTAACCGTCATCAGTAGAGATTACAGACTTCAAATTTGGGGTTTGCTGAGTAGGCTGCCAAACATTACATCAGGTCAAATACCTCTCACTGGCGCGCGGGTGCTTCTTCCACGAGCTCGTCAGCTCAATGACTCACGGGAGCACTTTTAAACAGGAACAGGGGTGGGAGCACACCCCTTCACCCCCCAGCAAGTTTCGCCCCTGGCATTCTGGTAGATGCAGTCTCATGTTGATTGCTTTGCTATAGTGTTCCAAGTGTTTCGCCAGAGTTGGCGCAGATAGTGCTGACCTCTAGACACGTGTTTCTGGTTCTTTAACCGTCATCAGTAGAGATTACAGACTTTCAAATTTGGGGTTTGCGAGTAGGCTGCCAAACATTACATCAGGTCAAATACCTCTCACTGGCGCGCGGGTGCTTCTTCCACGAGCTCGTCAGCTCAATGACTCACGGGAGCACTTTTAAACAGGAACAGGGGTGGGAGCACACCGCTTCACCCCCCAGCAAGGTTCGCCCCTGGCATTCTGGTAGATGCAGTCTCATGTTGCTTGCTTTGCTATAGTGTTCCAAGTGTTTCGCCAGAGTTGGCACAGATAGTGCTGATCTCTAGACACGTGTTTCTGGTTCTTTAACCGTCATCAGTAGAGATTACAGACTTCAAATTTGGGGTTTGCTGAGTAGGCTGCCAAACATTACATCAGGTCAAATACCTCTCACTGGCGCGTGGGTGCTTCTTCCACGAGCTCGTCAGCTCAATGACTCACTGGAGCACTTTTAAACAGGAACAGGGGTGGGAGCACACCGCTTCACCCCCCAGCAAGGTTCGCCCCTGGCATTCTGGTAGATGCAGTCTCATGTTGCTTGCTTTGCTATAGTGTTCCAAGTGTTTCGCCAGAGTTGGCGCAGATAGTGCTGATTTCTAGACACGTGTTTCTGGTTCTTTAACCGTCATCAGTAGAGATTACAGACTTCAAATTTGGGGTTTGCTGAGTAGGCTGCCAAACATTACATCAGGTCAAATACCTCTCACTTTGCATTGTTACCTGGGGTAATCATTCAAAAGTGAGCAATGGTTGGATAGGCAAGAAAAAATTAATTATTATTCATGCAGTGGAAGTGATTTCTCTGTTAAGAGACCAAGGAATGTATCAGTCTTGCTTCCGCACTATTCCTTCCACTTCAAATATTTTACTCATCAGCCATTAAATAATAAGAGACCGTGAAGCATGAATCTTCCTTGAACAAGTTATGCATCAATCCCTGTCAGCCCAGCCCTCTATGATGATGTATTACTTTTAGAAACATGAAATATGGCAGTAGATAAAGGGCTCCTACTCCCATCGTGGCAGCTCATTTTCTTCGTGTACTTCTCAGAGATTTACCTTTCCTTTCGTAATACTATTGGTGTCAAATATATTGATAGAAACCTGTTTTGAAATAATTCAATTTACAGTTTTCTAAGACTTCTATAGGATGCTCGAATATGTATTTGTCTTTAGGTTTTTGCCAAGCGCTGTATTACCGGAAGGCATCATTGTCCTAAGAGGTAAAAAACTGTGGTTCTCTTAAAAAATAAAGCAAGGCCTTTTTGTGCATTAGGAAAGTTCAGAAACTTGGTCTTACACCAGTGGGTGGTTGCCATCACTGAGAAGGCCCAGCCACCTAGCACCGCTATCCTCACATTTGAGATTTGAAGGATACAGTGATTTTATGACTTGAGAGTTTGAGGGTGTTGGTACCTGGTTACCCACAATCTGAGGGGAGCGTGCAACAAAACATTTAAGTTTTTATGTACCAAAAATAAGGGGTTTGAAAACCACTCATTGCTTAACAGGGAGCTAGTGGAGTGAAGATAAGGCAGGAGTCGCATGGTCCTGTCTGGCCGAACCGAACACCATTCTGGCCCCAGAGTTTTGGACCAGCTGCACAGAATGAAGGCAACAATCTTTAAGACAGATACCGAGCACCTGCCGGTGGCCCAGCTGCGAAGAGATAAAAGGGTTCATGATCTGAACTTTATGGAAGGAGAAGAGCAAAGAATAAAAACAAGAGCTGGCTATTACTTTCATTTGTGTACTGGCTGTTAAGGCGTTGCCCGTCTCAAGTGCCAATGTTCAGAGGGCCTTTTCACAGATAAAAGTTTACATAGGAAGGAAAGAGCGAGCATGCATGACCAAAGACTCACTGAAGAAGTATTGTACTACATGAAGTTTGATTTGTAAAACTGTATTTTTACCTCATATACACAGTACGTATATTGTCTATATACCATGCACTATCAGTGCAGAAAGCCAGGAATCATAAAAGCAAAACATTCCATAAACACCGGATAAAAACTGTTTCGGTTGTTTTTAATGGCGCGAAAATGCGTAACCACTGTTTTTTAAGGTATTGAAATCACTGGAAAACACTGAAAAAACCCCACCAGAATTTACCGAAAATAGAAAATGAAAACAGGAAAGCCTAAATATAATAAACAAATTGAATTTTTTTGTTATAAAATATTACCATCAATAATTAAACAGCATTGACACCTCTATTAACACCAATGACTAATATCACTAACAACACTATACCATATGATGCAACTGATAACGCTGATCCTTATCTTATCTTTTCTAAGGATCCCCAAGTCGCCAGGATCTTTTTACCTGCTGAATAGTGTGAAGGGAAGAAACTCTTTTCAGTTATGCAATCATTTCTTTAAGATCTGGTTCACCTACAAAGATCACTGACTCCGAATTCAGTTTTGTGGGTTTATTACAGCCAAGAATAACTGCACGTGCAAGCACCTCAACACGAGGTTAAAGAAATAAACGGGTACTAATACAAATAGCATCCTACGCAGGAGTCTCATCCGACTCAGTATAAGAAGAATCGTTAGCTCCAGAAGTATTAGACAAGCGATAACTGCTCCAATCTCTATATTATTCTTCATTTACCTAAATATACACGAAACCATTAGCTGTCCCTACTCTATCACTAAGGTGACATACCTACTTAACGAATTTCCCAGGCAAGAGTAAAAGAAAAAGGTGTCAGCTGTGAAGACTTCCTAAGAAGTACACTCACATAGTACTTAAGCTCAATTTCAAGATGCTCCTTCACTGAATCCCTCTCTGTCCTCCTCTCTGGTCTCCCCTACCTCTACTCTATCCTCCACCCTCGGGGCACTATCCCTAATACAAAACCCAAATACAATTGAACACGCCTTTTGTCACGCCTCTTCGGCCAGGTCTTCCTTCTTGTACTTTTCCATCGAAACTCTTACTTCATCTTGGACGGTTGCAATGACCTTGAGTCCCAGGCACCTTCTCCGCTGAAAGTATCATCCCTAAATTCCATTGCACTCCCATTTCCATGTCTCCCATCGCCCTAACTCGTGAAACAAAGAGCCAGTCTTTAGCTAACGAGGCATGTGTCCTTGCACCTGCAACAGAAGATACGTTCAACAGAAACCCTCTACTGTGCTAATTAAATCTACTGTTGGTGCCCAAAGAGCCTTTCCAAGAGAACCTTCTCTGCCTGCAAAATAAGCTAACATAAGAACAAACAGGCCTTTCCTTGGCGTATATGCAGTCAGGCCTTTACACAATTTAAACACACAAACCTTAATCACTTCTATAAGCATTGGTTCATTACATTTCATATGCGAAAAGTGAACTACACGTGCAACTCAATATGGTACACGTTTAAACTACTGCATCTCGATTACACATGGGCTGACTTCATTTATGCATTATTTTAAACACAATTCAGTTAAGCATTACATTTGCATGATTAAAATAGCACAATTACGCTTCTATTCACTCTAATAACTGCAGGTTTAGAACTACATCTTACTGGCCATTCATTGATATATATCTGGATATATGCGGGTGCGAACTAACAGTGATTATGATGCACCCCTACAAATTTCACAAGAACATGGCGCTCTATCAGTTCCCCCCTTTGATGACTCCTGTCATCACATTTTGTTCAACTCCCTTGGAGAAAGAACCGACCTAAACAGAACTCGTTGCCATTCTCCCTGGTCTGAGATTCTCCAATCTCTTGAGTCTTTGATATTGACTGTCCTGCAGTCTAGCCATTCTCGTCTCATTTTCTCTCAGAGCTCTCTCAACTCTGCCTGCTCGATACCATTTGTAGGCTTTGATCAGACCCCACAGACAAACCACCACGATAAGGAGAGGTCTCAGAACATAGCCAAGGAATCCCTTCCCCAAATTCGCAAACCAACTCCCCACTTGACCGAATCCTTTGCCAACTTTCTCCCATGCTCCCTCTTCAGTCAAATCCACTATCTTCGTGTGGATAGTAGTGATGTTACTTATATATTTCTCCAGATCCTTGCTGTGGTCTGGTATATAAGTACAGCACTCTTGAACCTTCAACAATGTACAGACTCCGCCCTCTTTTGCCAATAAGACATCCAAAGCAAGGCGGTTCTGTAAAACCATTGTCCTTATCGACAACATCTCCGACTCTACAAGTACCAACGATTTTGCTGTGTTCATCGATAGTTCGTCTATCACAGTCGCCAGTCTCCGGATCTTCACATCATTCAGAATCACTCCCAAACTGGGTATCATAGCTCCAAAGATATCTCCCACCACGACCCCTGCACTCGCACTTCTTCTCACTCTTGAATGCTTTCCACCTTCCAGAAGTTCCAAATCCTCTGTATGGTAAATCTTTGGAAATATTATTCCCAAGTAACATGTACCATACCAGTTCGCAGGCAATCTCACATAAGCATTCCTTCCACACACAAAATACACCGTAGGTATCACTTGTACAGGGCCTTGGAGAAAATTCTTTGCTGCATCTGCCATAGTGAAAACATGGTCACACGTACTCTGTCCCACTGGAACCTTTTCGGAGTAAGTCTGATAACGTCTCACACACAGCTTTCCCCTCTGTTCCTTGTCCAAGGCTATAGGACCATAACTTCCTTTTGTTCGGTGCAATTTTTCCTCCTCGGTCCAATCTACGGTACTATGCCCTGTGTCTCGTGTCTGCGTCAGTTTTCTATATCTATCTTCTACCTGGTCTACAAACTTTTTCTCTACATCTGATAATGAGCACGTCAAATTATGTCGGTGGGCATATGCTGTGTCCAGTTCCAAAGACGGTATGAAGAACTTCCTAAGTCTATCCTCTGACTTATAATAATCATACTTATTCAAATGTTTATAAGCTGGGACCTCAGGAAGCACTGCATCGTAATTGGAAAAGAAATACTCAAACTGATCTCTTTCATAGAATATACTAAGCAACAGACTACATGAAATTCCATATGTCAGTGGAAGATGATGATATCTAATACCCCCATCCACTGAAGCAGGCAACTGCATACATACATAACAATCCTTCGCATCCATCGCATCCACGTACTCATACAGCAGCTTGGCGTATGCATTAAGCTTAAAATCACTTCTAGACAAATCTACATGCAATCTACGACTTTCTTCTATCAGCAAAGCCTTATCAGCTCCTATGTTTACCTCTTTTTGGCTAGGTGTACTAGGTGTAGGAGTCCCTGGCACCATTTCCACTGCTAGCCCATGTGGAACTACATATGAAACTACAATTACTATGATTATAGAAACTATCACACCCCCTATAAGTATGCCTACAATCAATTTAGATCTACGATTTGGATCTCCAGCCTCCATGGTCTCGAAAGTTCTCAAAAGTTCTTGGTTTCGGCAATGAACACTTAAAAGTCTTTGTTTCCTCCACTCGTGACTTGCTTAACCAGTTCGAGCAGCACTTGAAACCTCTGGAAATCCCCTTTCAACAACAGTCTCTTATTTACATAGTCCAGAAAAAGACTTCCCTAGGTTTTCGTTCCTCTTCTGTGGAAAGTCCCTAAGTTTATTCTTCTTCCACTCGGATCTAGGTTATCTTCTTCTTTAGACTTTTTATTTACAACAGGTTATATTTCATCCACCATAAGATCCTCTGCAAGCGCTTCCAAAACGTGATACAAAAGTTCAAGACGAAGAATTACCATTTCATGTGAATACGGCTCAAATCCAAAGGACGGAAATTCGAGTCGATGCAAAACCAATTCTCGGACTTTACTCAGAAGCGGGGGATTCGGAACGGTGAGGGTCAGTATTCCTTCGACTTCGAGCCCTGGCAACAACAGCACCACCTTCACTACCACATTCGGGCTCTTGCTGACCACCTGCACAGACCTCAGTCTCCCCGTACTCACTACCCCCTGCATCAGTCACTGTGTAAGTCCACTCAGGGGTAGAGTATCTCCGGCAAGGTACTCTTGTTCTTTTCAACCTTCGCCGACCCTCTTGAGTCTGCTCTTCGTCACTTGCTTCTGTTTCAGACGTTTCAGACACTGGGGCAAGATCTCTTTCGGGTGCAAACCTCAGATTCAGTCGCCTCTGTCTTTCAGGCCAACCTTCCTCGATTCTGGTCGTTCTTCCGCCTTCCCCTGCTATACCCAGTGCACCACTTCCTCCTTCTGCTGAATCTGACTCTACTCCACCCACTGCACCATCTCTGTCATCTGAGTCAGAGTCGAGGTTCGGGTAGTCGGAACCCCCTTCAGCTTGCTCTGGTGCACCACCAGCTGCGTCAGCGACCCTTACAGCTTGACTTGTCCTCTCATGTGGCCCTGCCACATCAGCTGGATTTTCATTTACGAGAGGAGCTGTTTCTTCCAAGGGTGCTGAAACTCTGCCGGTATGGGAAGCATGTACCCAGTTCGGCAATCCTCCACACTTCACTGCTGTATTCATTACCAGTATCACCTGGTAAGGGCCTCGCCACCGAACATCCAAACAGCTTTTCCTCACGTGCTTTCGGACAAGCACCCAGTCGCCTGGACACAGGTCGTGGCACAGATCACTCGAGGTCGGAACAGCTGCAGCTTGCACCTGCTGGGACACAGAACGGACCACATCAGATAGTCCTTTACAGTAATCGAGAATCAAGTCATCAGTGATGTTTATCAAAGCTGTAGCTGGTACTGCTGGCAACCGCATTGCCCTTCCCATTAATTTTTCGTGAGGGGACAACCCGGTCCTTCTATCTGGGACACTTCGCATGCTCATCAGTACGAGTGGCAATGCGTCAGGCCACTTCAGGGACGTTGATGAGCACATTTTTGCCATCCGGGCTTTTAAAGTTCCATTGACCTGTTCCACCATCCCAGAAGCCTCTGGTCGGTAACTGCAATGGAGTCTCTGATCAACATTCAATGCAGCACAGAGCAACTTCATGATCTCACTGTGGAAGTGTTTTCCTCTATCTGATTCCAAAGAGGTTGGAATCCCGAATCTCGGGATGAGTTTCCTCAACAATAACTTAGCCACTGTAAGAGTGTCACACCTGCGTGTTGGGTAAGCCTCCACCCACCGTGAGAATACGCATACCAGCACCAAAATGTATCGCAACCCATTGCACTTAGGCATTTCCACGAAATCTAGCTGTATCCTATTGAAGGGCCCTCCTGACCTCCCAATGTGACTCAAGGTGACTACTGTTTTCTTTCCAGCATTCATCTGCTGACACGTAACACACCTCTGACAAACTGCTTCAGCAATTGCACGAAATCGTGGGTTATACCACGTTTGTCTAAACACACGCATCATTGCATCTCTACCAAGGTGTACCGGTCCATGTATTAGTCTCGCCATCGGACTCAGCAGATTTTCTGGTAACACAGCTCTCCCATCACTGGAGACCCAAACATCCACATCCCCTCTTTCACATCCTGCTTTGACCCATCCGTTCCGTTCCTGATCTGAGACTTCATCTTGCAGTCGCTTGAGCTCCTCCCAAGTGTCTGCCATGGCCAACATCATGTTGAGCTCGGTTCTTTCTTGGCTCTCTCCTGTGTAACCCTCTGTAAATATGCATCCTTGTTCTGCACAGAAGCGGGCGACTTCGTCCGCATATTTATTTCCCAAAGACACAAAATCCTCCCCCTTCATATGTGCAGTGCACTTGACAACTGCGATTTCCTTCGGATATTGTAATGCATCTAACAGTTGTCTTACATATTCTCCATTCCTAATGGGTGAGCCAGATGATGTCAAAAATCCCCTCTGGGACCACAACTGTCCGAAGTCATGAACCACACCAAACCCGTACTGGCTGTCCGTGTAAATCGTGATTCGAATTCGATCAGCGGCCAAACAGGCGCGAGTCAAAGCAATGATCTCAGCTACCTGCGCAAAGCGTACTCCTTCTAGGCAAGCAGCCTCAACCACCCCGGAAATGGTACATACAGCAAACGCTGCTCTCAATTGACCAACACTGTCTCTTAAACATGAACCATCGACAAAGAAAATTTCATCTGGGTCCGTCAGTGGTTCATCGACAATGTCAGGTCTCGGTTTGGTGCAGAGTTCAGTCACGTCAAGACAATCATGGTCCGCACAATCTTCATCATCTACATTCGGTATGGGCATTAATGTCGCAGGGTTTAAGACGGAGCACCTTTTCAGAGTCACATTCTCTGCGGCAAGTATGACTTGCTCATACTTTGTTAACCTGTTATTCGTTAGGTGCTGAGTCTTAGTTCTGGTCATCAACAATTCAACCGAGTGTGGCACATAAACAGTCAAAGGATGACCCATTACAATACTTTCACACCTTTCAATGCTGACACCTGTTGCAGCAACGGATTTTAGACATCCGGGCAACGCAGAAGCTACTGGATCTAGAGTAGCTGAAAAGTAGGCAACTGGTCTACGGACACCTCCGTGGTTCTGAGCTAAGACTGCTAATGCACACCCTCTCTCTCGCAACAGAACAATGAAAAAGCCTTGCTGTAATCAGGCATTCCCAGAGCTGGGGCACTACACAACTCCTCTCTCAGTTTTAGGAATGACACCAAGCACTCCTCGTCCCATGGTACCGGATCACTCACATCCTTGTGCGTAAGCCTCTGTAAAGGCTTTGCTCTCAAGGAAAAGTTGGGTATCCACTGCCGACAATAGCCGACCATTCCCAAAAACATCCTGACTTCTCTCTGAGTGGTGGGCACTGTCATGTTTATTATTGCCTCAATTCGATCTGGTAACACCTTCCTCTTGCCTTTTTCTAATCTGTGTCCTAAGTACTGTACCTCGGTTAGGCAGTACTGCGACTTATTTGGAGACACCTTGTGCCCATTCTCTGCTAAATGGTTCAATAGGGCTACTGTGTCTATCCTGCAAGCATCTTCCGTTTCTGAAGCAACAAGCAAATCGTCTATGTACTGCACGAGAACCGAGTTCTGTGGCAATACCAGACTCTCAAGATTCTTTTTCAAGATCTGATTAAAGATCGATGGACTTTCTGTATACCCTTGAGGGATACGACACCACGTTAACACACGATTTTCCAGCCGGAATGCAAAAAGAAATTGGCTTTCCTCATGGAGCGGTATCGAGAAGAATGCTTGACACAAATCAATGACCACTCGGCTTCGCATGGGATCTGAAACAGAATCACTGATGGATTCGGTACCAGTGGACAACAAGGGACCACTATCATGTTGACCTTTCGCAGGTCTTGCACGATCCTGAATTTCCCGCTCGGTTTCTGTAGTCCCATAATAGGTGAATTACATGGGCTACCTCTGATCTCCTTCAGAATGCCTTGGTCGATGAAAGACTCGATTACAGGTTTAATCCCTGCGATCGTTTCAGGCGACAGATTGTACTGGGGCGTTCTAGGGAACTCAACATTCTGTTTCACCTGGATCTGCACAGGTTCAACCCCCTTGATTAGTCCTATCTCTTTGCCGGTGAAGTCCCATACCTCGGGTGACACGGTGTCTCTCAAATCCGGTGGAAGTTCTTCCACGGTCACCATTGGATACAAGTCTATACACAGATGCTGATTCGCAACTTTGAATGTAGCATCATCATCCCTCGTCTGAACCTCCACTCCCCTGGGCGTGCAATAAATGGTGCAGTTTAATTTACATAACTGATCTCTTCCCAGAAGACAAACTGGACTCGTATCGCACACCACAAACTGATGTCTAGTTTGGAAGGAACCTATCCTCACTGGAATTGGTTCGGTCAGTGGGCTGTTTATTCTTTTGTTCGCTACTCCAACAACTTGGATCGATTGTCCCGAGAGGGGTAGGTTGGGGACTACTGCTGATCTTACAGTAGACCGGGTAGCACCAGTGTCAACCAAAAGTGTGGTAGGATGACCATCAATGTCTGCCTCCACAAAAGGTCCTCTCTGGTCTACCTCCAAGACTGCTCCAAGGGTGCAGTCTTCCTCCCCCCTCAGGCACCGTCAGGATGTAGGGTCTAGACTGTATTCATCATACCCTTCGAAAAGGGGCATCTGCAGGTAAGTCCGTATTCCCTGCGAGATCCTTGGTGGCTGTGGGACCTGTATTTGTGGGTTATACGTTCACCCTTTCATCGATCTGGGCCTCATCACAGTATTGACTACCTCCGGCACAGGTGCCTGAACCCCTTCTACCTCCTGCTGCACCTGGTTGGCTGGGTTCAAAGGGCACTCGCGTTTCCAATGTCCAATCTGGTGACAAAGATGACACGCAGTGGTCTTCTTCAGTGTCGCCACATCCACCCCCGTCTTGGGATCTATGGGTTTCCCTTTTCCCTGGCCTTGCCCATTCTGGTTCCCTTGGTAATTTCCTTGTCTTCTTCCTAAGGTCCCTCCACTTGGCTGGACTTGAGCTGTCTGCATCTGAACGAGCATCAGCTTGTCCTTTAACTTTTGGTGCTTTGAGTCCACTTCATCGCTACAGTACCTCGCATACCGCAAGATTTCATCTACCGGCTTGTTCTGCCAACAGATCAAATGGTGCTGTATCATGAGGCTGACTTCTGGTCTTAGGCCTAGCACAAACTTTGAGACAAACTGTCCCATATCTTTGGGGTCCAAGGCATCTAATCCACTATACTGTTTAAAAGCTTGCAGGAGTCTTTCATAATATTCATGCACTGTCTCCTTTGGTTCCTGCACAGTTCGATCTATCTTAACCCAATCTATATCTTGAGGCGAAATCTTCAGCTTCAACCATGTGATCACTTGTTCAAACTTTTTCATAACAATGGGTGACGGACCATTTGTGACAGCATCCCTTTCAGGTTCAAAGGTCGGCCACTCAACTGCGATTTTACAAGCTGTCCACAAATCTCCCGGCACCACTATATCAAACAAGGTGTTCAAATCCGTCCACAGCACTTTCGAGATTTTAACAAACCGCTCAACCTGTTTGTACCACTCTACGGGTTTCTCCCTCAGCCGAGGAAAGTCATTTGTAAACGCAGCCAAGTCACCTCTACTCCACGGTACATGCACGTACCCTCCATTCTGCACGTCCCGTAAAGGAAAGTTCCCAACGCCCGTCACCCCTCCCCCCGGGGGCGGCGTTTCTCCTACGCTTTTCTTTGTCAATTTTTTCTTTGACCATCTTTCTTCCCATTTATCCAACAAATTCCATATACGCATCCCTACAATCAGATCTTTAGTATGCGTCCTTAATCCTGTGATCCTTTTCTCTTCCAGTTCCTGATCACTATATTGCAACCTATGCGGTCCTTGCAACGTTTTGGTTTTATTCAAGTCTACCTCATATCTCCTGGCTAAAGCTGTCAATTTCTCATGTGCTATCCTGGCTTTCCGAGTTACATCTTTTGCTATGAAAAGCAGCTCATCCGACCCATAAATTTCTATTCTTTCCAAAGGCAGGCTTCCACTAATCATTTCGTCTACTTCTGCTTTCAGTCTTACTACGTCTAGCAACCTTGCCTGCACTGCACTCTTCAGTACTTCTTGGCAAGCTGCTCCATCCCGCTCATCATAGTCACTATTTTGTCCTTGTGACTTGTTCCCTTCTATCGTACTCCTGGAACTTGGTCTACCTTCCGAAATGTCTTGTTCCCTATCGCCTGGCAACCTATCACTTTGGTTTCTTACTGTTGGTGTCCACATCCTCAAAGCTGACTTGGATTCGTGTAAAGATCTTGGTCTGACTGGTCTCTCATCCTCCTGCCTAAAAGAGGAGTCTGCAGTGGCTGGTAATGGTGTGCTTGTTTCTAAGGGTTTCGGGAAATGAACCACTTGTACTCCTAAGCCCTTCCCTTCTACACTGGTCCCTTCTCCTCCTGTTGTCTGCATTGAGCTTCCTTCACTCGTTTGATCTGGGTCATATACCGATACTATGGGACCAATGGTAACGGGTACCGTCAAGGAGTCCGGTAACCGCATATTCCCAATGGACGGCTGGGTTCCCGCTCCTTCCTTTCCTGTGGAAATGTTCCCCACTACCCTCATGTTAGTCTGGTTCTGTAACTCGCCAGTTTCTACTGCTGATGCTGATTTTCCCTCTTCTGAATCTGGATTAAATGGAGGTGGTCTCTCTGCTAGCAACCTATCTAACAGGCTGTCATCTGTATCGCTGTCGTCTTCTTCAGCCCACCTCTTCTTTGCTTCTCCTACATTTATCAACAGTGGAAACAGCCGGTCCCCTTCAATAGTTTCCACTCTCCACCTTTTCTCCAATGCATCCCATCTCGCATCTTGAAATGACCTAATCGATTTCTTCACCCTTTCCTGGCTCTTATCTCTTTTCCTGTCATGCGCTGCCCTAATCCATGCATGTAGCGCCTCGAACTGTGTCGGTCTAGGCAGTGGTCGTAAAGAAGCCATTATAGTCTTTAGCTGGTACAACACTTCCAACCTGAAAGTGCCATAGCGTGGGAAAGTCAATTCTCCTTCCCCTTCTGTCATTTTATGCCAATTCTCAAGCCAAATTATAGTATGCAATCCCACATTCGTAGCCATATAATGTGCTGGCGTATCCTCGGGAGGGGCTTCCTCTCCACCCAGAGTAACCACATGTCTGTCACCTCTGCAAAGTTCTCGTAAAACTTTAAAACATTTCATGGTAAAGCAGATGTCTGTTCGCACCCAGTATTTCGTTTCTGCTTCCTGTTTCAATCCACCAATGCCAGCGCGGCTCACACCAACTGGCCTATTGCAGCACGGCACTGTCTGACGTCACTCTTCCTCCGCTCGCAGCAGTTTCCCTCCTTGCTAATTCTCTCGTTCTCGTTTGCACGTGCCCCAATCACACTCTGAAGCAAAGGTCCGTACTACCGGACAATTACCTCTCTGACTGTCGGTCCTCCAATGACCGATCAGCCTCTTGAACTTGTTGACCTCAATCTGGCAACTGTCTGTCCGCGAAACGACCGGACAATCACCTCTAATACAATCGATAGGATTCAACCGCTCAATATTCTGCACACAACAACCTACGACCAGCGTCGGTTATTCACACACTCCACATGTACTCCCTATCTCCAGTGGTTTGATCAATGACGTCTCATGATCCCCACAATCTCTGGTCAACGATCTCTTGGTGTCTTCTACACCACAATAATCAAATCTCTCGGTCCCGCGCGCGCTCAGGGTCCGATCCTCAATCACACGACTCTCATTCTAACTCCGCAAGACATTACACAACACTTAAACACCGCAATCTAACAAACATCACCCTGTTCATACTCACTCTACCACGAACTGCTACCTCCGCCGCACCATCACTCTCCGTCAGTTTTCAGCGACCGCCGACGTCCTCCTCCTACGATCCACTGGATCACCATCACTCGGGCTCTATGGGGAAAATAATCTCTTATCCTAATCTTGATCTCCCCTTACTATCAGAGGAAACCATCCTCTGCTACCAACTGATAACGCTGATCCTTATCTTATCTTTTCCACGGATCCCCAAGTTGCCAGGATCTTTTTACCTGCTGAATAGTGTGAAGGGAAGAAAATCTTTTCAGTTATGCAATCATTTCTTTAAGATCTGGTTCACCTACAAAGATCACTGACTCCGAATTCAGTTTTGTGGGTTTATTACAGCCAAGAATAACTGCACGTGCAAGCACCTCAACACGAGGTTAAAGAAATAAACGGGTACTAATACAAATAGCATCCTACGCAGGAGTCTCATCCGACTCAGGATAAGAAGAATCGTTAGCTCCAGAAGTATTAGACAAGCGATAACTGCTCCAATCTCTATATTATTCTTCATTTACCTAAATATACACAAAACCATTAGCTGTCTCTACTCTATCACTAAGGTGACATACCTACTTAATGAATTTCCCAGGCAAGAGTAAAAGAAAAAGGTGTCAGCTGTGAAGACTTCCTAAGAAGTACACTCACATAGTACTTAAGCTCAATTTCAAGATGCTCCTTCACCGAATCCCTCTCTGTCCTCCTCTCTGGTCTCCCCTACCTCTACTCTATCCTCCACCCTCGGGGCACTATCCCTAATACAAAACCCAAATACAATTGAACACGCCTTTTGTCACGCCTCTTCGACCAGGTCTTCCTTCTTGTACTTTTCCATCGAAACTCTTACTTCATCTTGGACGGTTGCGATGACCTTGAGTCCCAGGCACCTTCTCCGCTGAAAGTATCATCCCTAAATTCCATTGCACTCCCATTTCCATGTCTCCCATCGCCCTAACTCGTGAAACAAAGAGCCAGTCTTTAGCTAACGAGTCATGTGTCCTTGCACCTGCAACAGAAGATACATTCAACAGAAACCCTCTACTGTGCTAATTAAATCTACTGTCGGTGCCCAGAGAGCCTTTCCAAGAGAACCTTCTCTGCCTGCAAAATAAGCTAACATAAGAACAAACAGGCCTTTCCTTGGCGTATATGCAGTCAGGCCTTTACACAATTTAAACACACAAACCTTAATCACTTCTATAAGCATTGGTTCATTACATTTCATATGCGAAAAAGTGAACTACACGTGCAACTTAATATGGTACACGTTTAAACTACTGCATCTCGATTACACATGGGCTGATTCATTTATGCATTATTTTAAACACGATTCAGTTAAGCATTACATTTGCATGATTAAAATAGCTGAATTACGCTTCTATTCACTCTAATAACTGCGGTTTAGAACTACATCTTACTGGCCATTCATTGATATATATCTGGATATATGCGGGTGCGAACTCACAGTGATTATGATGCACCCCTACAAATTTCACGAGAGCATGGCGCTCTATCACAACATTAAGTGATCAACAATATCCTGAACCGGCGCGTGGCCAGACTGATGGGCGAGTAAGACGCTGCCTAAAAGAGCTCCCGCCGGAGCTAACCATCCTGGGTCGAATCCTATGAAATCCTGCTTTAAAATTGGTCTCGACGAGTGTCCGGAAGTGGAAGAACCACACTGCACTGCTCCGGAATGAGAAATAAGTGTCAGGGAATAAAATAACTGCAAAAGAAACAATTGATGGATGGAATGCTGGACAATGCAAACATTCACCCCCAGTCACAAGGATCTGGGTTTAATCCATCATTCTTTTGCTCACCACACCACCCCAGTTTGGACCCAGCCATTTGCAAATCAGTCTTGACCCTGTTCCTTGCGGGAACAGTCCAGCCCGAACTGCCTAGCCAGGTCCTCCCTGGACCGGAAACAAGCATCCTGGGACCGGTCTCAGGGCATCACCCTTTATCAGCCAGGCTAGCTTGAATCCAGTAGTGTAGTGAGCACGGGACCCACGTCTGGGCATTCCCTTCCCACTTAGGACGACATATGCAAAAGAAACAATTGATGGACAGAATGCTGGACAATGCAAACATTCACCCCCAGTCACAAGGATCTGGGTTTAATCCATCATTCTTTTGCTCACCACACTACCTCAGTTTGGACCCAGCCATTTGCAAATCAGTCTTGACCCTGTTCCTTGCGGGAACAGTCCAGCCCAAACTGCCTAGCCAGGTCCTCCCTGGACCGGAAACAAGCATTCAGGGACCGGTTTCAGGGCATCACCCTTCATCAGCCAGGCTAGCTTGAATCCAGTAGTGTAGTGAGCACGGGACCCACGTCTGGGCATACCCTTCCCACTTAGGACGACATGTGCAAAAGAAACAATTGATGGACAGAATGCTGGACAATGCAAACATTCACCCCCAGTCACAAGGATCTGGGTTTAATCCATCATTCTTTTGCTCACCACACTACCTCAGTTTGGACCCAGCCATTTGCAAATCAGTCTTGACCCTGTTCCTTGCGGGAACAGTCCAGCCCGAACTGCCTAGTCAGGTCCTCCCTGGACCGGAAACAAGCATTCAGGGACCGGTTTCAGGGCATCACCCTTCATCAGCAGGCTAGCTTGAATCCAGTAGTGTAGTGAGCACGGGACCCACGTCTGGGCATACCCTTCCCACTTAGGGCGACATATGCAAAAGAAACAATTGATGGACAGAATGCTGGACAATGCAAACATTCACCCCAAGTCACAAGGATCTGGGTTTAATCCATCATTTGTTTGCTCACCACACCACCCCAGTTTGGACCCAGCCATTTGCAAATCAGTTTTGACCATGTTCCTTGCGGGAATAGTCCAGCCCGAACTGCCTAGCCAGGTCCTCCCTGGACCGGAAACAAGCATGCTGGGACCGGTTTCAGGGCATCACCCTTCATCAGCCAGGCTAGCTTGAATCCAGTAGTGTAGTGAGCACGGGACCCACGTCTGGGCATACCCTTCCCACTTAGGACGACATATGCAAAAGAAACAATTGATGGACGGAATGCTGGTCAATGCAAACATTCACCCCCAGTCACAAGGATCTGGGTTTAATCCATCATTCTTTTGCTCACCACACCACCTCAGTTTGGACCCAGCCATTTGCAAATCAGTCTTGACCATGTTCCTTGCGGGAACAGTCCAGCCCGAACTGCCTAGCCAGGTCCTCCCTGGACCGGAAACAAGCATCCTGGGACCGGTTTCAGGGCATCACCCTTCATCAGCCAGGCTAGCTTGAATCCAGTAGTGTAGTGAGCACAGGACCCACGTCTGGGCATACCCTTCCCACTTAGGGCGACATATGCAAAAGAAACAATTGATGGACAGAATGCTGGACAATGCAAACATTCACCCCCAGTCACAAGGATCTGGGTTTAATCCATCATTCTTTTGCTCACCACACCACCCCAGTTTGGACCCAGCCATTTGCAAATCAGTCTTGATCCTGTTCCTTGCGGGAACAGTCCAGCCCGAACTGCCTAGCGACCCTTGACCTTGCCAGGTAGGTCGCTCCCCCACCACACAGCTCCGCCTGTGTTGTCTGCCCGCTGCTTCTGCAGGTAAGATCGCCCTCCGCTTGTGGCCCCGGTGCCCGTTTTTTTCTGCCTGTCTCCCCTTTTCCTTTCTGTGCCCCTCGCTGCCCCATTGTCGTTGTGCCCGTGATTCTGTCTGCTTTCTCCCCTGTTTTCCTTTTTGTGCCCCTCGCTGCCCCATTGTCGCTGTGCCCGTGATTTTGTCTGCTTTCTCCCCTGTTTTCCTTTTTGTGCCCCTCGCTGCCCCATTGTCGCTGTGCCCGTGATTTTGTCTGCTCTCTCCCCTTTTCCTTTCTGTGCCCCTCGCTGCCCCATTGTCGTTGTGCCCGTGATTCTGTCTGCTTTCTCCCCTGTTTTCCTTTTTGTGCCCCTCGCTGCCCCATTGTCGCTGTGCCCGTGATTTTGTCTGCTCTCTCCCCTTTTCCTTTCTGTGCCCCTCGCTGCCCCATTGTCGTTGTGCCCGTGATTCTGTCTGCTTTCTCCCCTGTTTTCCTTTTTGTGCCCCTCGCTGCCCCATTGTCGCTGTGCCCGTGATTTTATCTGCTTTCTCCCCTGTTTTCCTTTTTGTGCCCCTCGCTGCCCCATTGTCGTTGTGCCCGTGATTCTGTCTGCTTTCTCCCCTGTTTTCCTTTTTGTGCCCCTCGCTGCCCCATTGTCGCTGTGCCCGTGATTTTGTCTGCTCTCTCCCCTGTTTTCCTTTCTGTGCCCCCGCTGCCCCATTGTCGCTGTGCCCGTGATTTTATCTGCTTTCTCCCCTGTTTTCCTTTTTGTGCCCCTCGCTGCCCCATTGTCGTTGTGCCCGTGATTCTGTCTGCTTTCTCCCCTGTTTTCCTTTTTGTGCCCCTCGCTGCCCCATTGTCGCTGTGCCCGTGATTTTGTCTGCTCTCTCCCCTGTTTTCCTTTCTGTGCCCCCGCTGCCCCATTGTCGCTGTGCCCGTGATTTTATCTGCTTTCTCCCCTGTTTTCCTTTTTGTGCCCCTCGCTGCCCCATTGTCGTTGTGCCCGTGATTCTGTCTGCTTTCTCCCCTGTTTTCCTTTTTGTGCCCCTCGCTGCCCCATTGTCGCTGTGCCCGTGATTTTGTCTGCTCTCTCCCCTGTTTTCCTTTCTGTGCCCCCGCTGCCCCATTGTCGCTGTGCCCGTGATTTTATCTGCTTTCTCCCCTGTTTTCCTTTTTGTGCCCCTCGCTGCCCCATTGTCGTTGTGCCCGTGATTCTGTCTGCTTTCTCCCCTGTTTTCCTTTTTGTGCCCCTCGCTGCCCCATTGTCGCTGTGCCCGTGATTTTGTCTGCTCTCTCCCCTGTTTTCCTTTCTGTGCCCCCGCTGCCCCATTGTCGCTGTGCCCGTGATTTTATCTGCTTTCTCCCCTGTTTTCCTTTTTGTGCCCCTCGCTGCCCCATTGTCGTTGTGCCCGTGATTCTGTCTGCTTTCTCCCCTGTTTTCCTTTTTGTGCCCCTCGCTGCCCCATTGTCGCTGTGCCCGTGATTTTGTCTGCTCTCTCCCTGTTTTCCTTTCTGTGCCCCCGCTGCCCCATTGTCGCTGTGCCCGTGATTTTATCTGCTTTCTCCCCTGTTTTCCTTTTTGTGCCCCTCGCTGCCCCATTGTCGTTGTGCCCGTGATTCTGTCTGCTTTCTCCCCTGTTTTCCTTTTGTGCCCCTCGCTGCCCCATTGTCGCTGTGCCCGTGATTTTGTCTGCTCTCTCCCCTGTTTTCCTTTCTGTGCCCCCGCTGCCCCATTGTCGCTGTGCCCGTGATTTTATCTGCTTTCTCCCCTGTTTTCCTTTTTGTGCCCCTCGCTGCCCCATTGTCGTTGTGCCCGTGATTCTGTCTGCTTTCTCCCCTGTTTTCCTTTTTGTGCCCCTCGCTGCCCCATTGTCGCTGTGCCCGTGATTTTGTCTGCTCTCTCCCCTGTTTTCCTTTCTGTGCCCCCGCTGCCTCTCGCCATTCCCGCCGCTGCGTCCCCTGCGGCCCCGCCCCCCTGACCGCCCATTCGCTGCCCCTGCCTCCCGCCTCCCAGCTGCTCCTCCCTCCCACCTCCCCATAAATGGCTGCCGCTGCGCGGCCGCGCCGCTGGCGCGCCGAAGGCACGCCTAAGGCAAGCCCGTCTGCGCCCGTCCGCGACTGGACCGCGCCCAGCGCCAGAACCCCTGGATCCCACCGATGCATCACCACTCGACGGACCTACGACGCCGCCACACTCACCGCACTCAATGCCGGCCGGAACCCTGCCTGCTACCGAGCCTCACCGAGACGCACCCACGGACCCTTCACCTGCCAAACCTGCCGATTCACCTGCCCCCGGACGTGCACCACCTCCGCCAAGTCGAGCACCAGCAGCAACCACCTGAAATGCATCCTGCTGAACACCCGCTCCGTCCACAGGCACGCCGTGGAACTCTGGGACCTGCTCGACGCAACAGCACCGGACATCGCCTTCCTCACCGAAACCTGGATGAACGCCTCCTCAGCGCCCGACATCGCCATAGCCATCCCGGACGGATACAAGATCACCCGGAAGGACCTCGTCAACCAGACGGGAGGAGGCATCGCCATCGTACACAAGAACACCATCCGCATCTCGACTAACTCCGACGAGACCTTCACCGCCGCCGAACACCTACACTTCCAGATACACACTGACCCCAAGACCACCCTCCGAGGCACCCTCATCTACAGACCCCCGGGACCACGCACACTATTCAGCGAAGACATCGCAGACTTCATCAGCCCGCACGCCATGCCCTCCGCCGACTACATCCTCCTAGGGGACCTCAACTTCCACCTGGAGAACAACAACGACAGAAACACCACCGCCCTGCTGGACAACCTCGCCAACCTCGGACTCAAGCAACTGGTGAACACGCCCACCCACTACGCCGGCCACACGCTTGACCCCGTCTGTTCGTCCAGCAAGCACATCTCCTTCAGCCACGCCACCGGACTCCACTGGACCGACCACAGCTGCGTCCACTTCAGCTTCAGAAAGACTACGACCCACCACCACCCGCAACAGGCTCCCCGCCGGAGCTGGAGCAAGATCACCGCCGAGCAGCTCACCGCCTCCCTCAGCCAGAACACACCCACCAACACAACGGACCCAACCGAAGCAGCCAGCAACCTCGCCAAGTGGCTGACCGCCTGCGCCGACGACCTCGCACCACTAAAAACCCTCCCAGCAGACCCGGAAGCAAGAAAACCCCTTGGTTCACCAACGAACTCAAGGAATCCAAGAAGAACTGCCGCACTCTCGAGAAAACCTGGCGACTCGACCAGACCACAGACAACAGGACCGCCCTCAAGCACGCCACCCGCAAACACCACCAGCTGATCCGTGCCACCAAGAAGTCGGCACTCAAAGAACGACTGGACAACAACGCCCATGACAGCAAGGAACTTTTCAGCATCGTCAAAGAGTTCTCCAACCCCAGCGCCGGAAACAACGACATCACCCCCTCGCAAGACCTCTGCAACTCACTCTCCGCGTTCTTCCACCGCAAGATCACCGACATACATAACAGCTTCGACGCACAAACAACGCACCCTACCGCCGAACCAACGCCCGCCACCACCACCCTCTGCAACTGGACCCCGATCAGCACCGAAGACACCACCCGCACGATGAACTCCATCCACTCCGGATCACCAACCGACCCCTGCCCACACCACGTCTTCAACAAAGCCGACGCCACCATCGCACCCCATCTCCGGGACATCATCAACTCCTCCTTCCACACCGCCACCTTCCCGGAGAGCTGGAAGCACGCCGAGCTTACCGCCCTCCTGAAGAAACCAACGGCGGACCCCACCGACCTTAAGAACTACCGTCCCATCTCGCTCCTTCCGTTTCCAGCCAAAGTCATCGAGAAGACCGTCAACAGACAGCTTGCCGCCTTCCTCGAGACGAATGGATCCTCGACCCCTCGCAGTCCGGGTTTCGGGCCAACCACAGCACCGAGACCGCCCTTATCGCAGCCACCGACGACATCAGAACCCTAACCGACAACGGGGAAACAGCTGCCCTCATCCTCTTGGACCTCTCCGCGGCGTTCGACACCGTCTGCCACCGCACCCTAGTGAAGCGCCTCAGCAACATCGGAATCCGAGAGAAAGCACTGGAATGGATCATCTCGTTCCTCGCCGGAAGAACCCAGAGAGTCCGCCTCCCCCGTTCAGATCCGAAGCCACCGAAGTCATCTGCGGCGTTCCACAGGGATCCTCACTCAGCCCAACCCTCTTCAACGTCTACATGAGCCCCCTCGCAGCCATCGCACGCCGACACAACCTCAACATCATCTCCTACGCCGACGACACCCAGCTGATCCTCTCCCTCACCAACGACCCCACCACCGCCAGAGCCAACCTACACGACGGGATGAGAGACGTCGCCGACTGGATGAGGAACAGCCGCCTTAAACTGAACTCAGACAAGACGGAAGTCCTCATCCTGGGCTCATCACCCTCCACCTGGGACGACTCCTGGTGGCCCCCGGCCCTGGGCACCGCGCCCAAGCCAACGGACCACGCACGCAACCTGGGCTTCATCCTGGACTCCTCCCTGTCGATGACCAGACAAGTCAACGCCGTCTCATCTTCATGCTTCAACACCCTGCGCATGCTCCGCAAGATCTTCAGATGGATCCCCACTGAAACCAGGAAGACCGTCACCCAGGCACTCGTCACCAGCCGACTGGACTATGGGAACACCCTCTACGCCGGAACCACAGCCAAACTTCAAAAAGACTCCAGCGCATCCAGAACGCCTCCGCACGACTCATCCTGGACATCCCCCGACACAGCCACATCACCGGACACCTGAAAGACCTGCACTGGCTCCCCGTCAGCAAGAGAATAACGTTCAGACTCCTCACCCACGCACACAAGGCCATCCACGACCTGGGCCCAAAGTACCTCAACGACCGCATGACCTTCTACACGCCCACACGCCAGCTACGATCAACCAGCCACGCCCTCGCCACCGTACCACGCATCCGCAGAACCACCGCCGGAGGAAGATCCTTCTCCTACCTGGCAGCCAAGACCTGGAACTCCCTCCCCACTCACCTTCGGCGAACCCAGGACCATCTCTCCTTCAGGAAGCAGCTCAAGACCTGGCTGTTCGAGCAGTAACTTACCCCCTCCCCCAGCGCCTTGAGACCCTCCCGGGTGAGTAGCGCGCTCTATAAATGCCGTGATTGATTGAGCCAGGTCCTCCGTGGACCGGAAACAAGCATCCTGGGACCGGTTTCAGGGCATCCCCCTTCATCAGCCAGGCTAGCTTGAATCCAGTAGTGTAGTGAGCCCAGGCAGGGAATAAAATAACGGCAAAAACATACCAGACGAAAAATCGCCGGCCGTGACTTAAAATGGCGGCCTGATATGTCGGAGCCTCACCCGGCCGAAGGAAAGAGAAGGAGTGAGACCGGAATGCCAGCAAGATCACCGGACACTGCTGCCGCGAGGGAGAGGTAGATATCCCCCTCCCACCGCCCCTCCTGGTAGGCACAACGTGGTCGGAACCTGGAGCAAAGGGCCGACTGGAAACGCGAGGTGGATCTGCGAGTTCCTCCGACGCAAGCATGTGACCGAAGCGGCCGCAACATAACACAAGCCAGCTCCGTCTGGTGGAAAGTGAACAGCATACAGACGGAGGGGCGGAGAGAGACCCCTCCTGAGACGGTTGGGCCGCATCCCTCCGGGGCGAGTGCCTGTCGCGGAAGAGTCCGGGGGAAGGACACTGAGAGGTGAGAGTGCGGAACGCCCTTGGGGCTGCCACGATCCTCAGTGGAGACGCCGCGGGCAGAGGGAGGAGGGGAGAACCTGGACTCCCTGCCCTCTCCCTGGGAACATAGACACAGAGGTCGGGCGGAAGAGATGACAGGGAGCCCCCCCGGGTGTCGACCCCCGGTGGGAGAGAAGTCGGGCCTATGGCAAGATGCAGACCTGCTAGGGGTGGACTTTGCCCGGAGTGAATGCAGGAAAGCAGACCTAGGCTACAAAGAGCTTACCCAGCAGCCCGCTTGAAGCGCTTGAGCAAAGCCACACAGGAGAAACAGGATACGGACAGAGAAAATGGGCGGAAATAAACCAACGCCCTGGAAAATGCGACAGGAGAAGGCGGCGCCCTGGGGGGGGGGCCCTCACGCCCTCTCTCATCTGTTGCATACGGGATCTCCAACCACAAGACGCCTGGTGCAAAACCACACAGAGACACTGCAGAGGTGAGGAGAGGCACAGGGAAGACCGACACAAGGCAAATTGGCAGACTCACTCAACAATTACATATCAATTCCACATTGAGGACCGGAGGTAGCGCCCAGAAGGGGGAGAAAGCAGCGATAAGACCTGACCGATAGAGAAGGCACTGTAGAGGGGGGGGAGGTCGGGACCCAAGGAGGCCACAACACGCACAGAGATTGGAGGAGGCGACAGGACGCCAGGACACCCCACTGAACTCCTGTGGGCTAATCCAGAGAGGCAACAAGCCGGAAAGAGGGGCCCAGAATAAATGACCTGTGCCTGGCGGACACCCCCCCACCTATGGGCTCCCCTCTTGCAAGCCAAAAGAACTAAAGACGACAGGAACCGAAGAGTCTTGGCGAGCCCCAACTAGACAAACGACGGGAAGAGAGCTACACAGGATGATGGCCAAGGACAAAGAGCCCAAAACCTCAAAGCAAGGGAAGATGGACCGATACACAAAACCACTGCAGCTGCAGGTCGAGTCAGCGGAGCAATCACAGCCCCCATCTGATACAGTAGTTCTCCTTCAACCTATACAGAACTCCAGAGAAGTCCTCGAGGGTAGGACTGGGGAGGTTTGCTCGGAGGTGTCGCTTCTTCGCCAGGACCTACGCAAAGTCTCTGAAAGGGTGACGGAGGCAGAGACTCGAGTCTCAGAAGTTGAAGACACAGTGAAAGACTTCCAGAAAGGGATGAAAGAAATGCGTAATGTGACTACAGATATGATGTGGCGAAATGAAGATGCAGAAAACCGGGCCCGGAGAAATAACCTCCCGTTCGTGGGATTTCCGGAAGAAACAGAAGGGATGAACACAATAGCATTCCTGACGACCTGTCCCAGGGATGTAATCCCAGCAGAACATTTCTCCACCTGCTTTGTAATAGAAAGAGCGCACCATGTACTAAGCGCCAGACCTCCCCCTGGTGCTGCGCAAGACCGCTCATTGCGAAACTACTCAATTTCATGGACAGAGACATGATCCTGTGCGAAATGCTCCACAGGGGAGAAGTCCGATATGAGAACGCAAAGATAATGACCTTCCCAGACTATAGTCGCGAAGTGAAAAGACAGCGCAGAACGTTCAACTCTGTTTAAGCAAAACTCAGGGCCCTGCAAATCCAGTACGTGCTGCTATTCCCCGCCAAACTCAAAGTGAACTATCTCGGGAAATCTGTCTTCTCCCAGACCCAGAGGAGGCATGGACCAGGATAGAGGAGAGACCAAACCTTCAGGCCACGGGAAGGGAGACAGTGGACAAGCCAAAACGACGGAATATGGAAGTGCGACACCAGACACCTTACCCAAAGACATTCTAGGCTGGGACATGGACGAGAAGAATCGGAGGTGAAACTCCATATACCCTCAGAAAAGCAACACCAGACCAAAGACCTCAAACCCAAACAGAAAACACGAGGCCCAGAATGGGAAAAGTGTTGATACGGGGAGCTAAATCTCCAGACCCACATATAGACTCTGACGATACCGAGGTGTCCTCGGGTGCAGAATCACTGCACTCACTGGTGGCAGAGATACAGAAATTAGAGAGAGAAGAAGAAGAAGATGGACAGCTGAAAGAACAGAGTCCGCCCGGAGCTGACGAACGTGGGTACAGGCACTTGAACTCCGGCGGGAGGACACTCAGAAGCCACACATACCCCCCAGAAGGCGATAAGTACTTCTTTGCACGAAACTAACATAGCATATTGAACTTAAAGTTACCAAAGTTGGGGAATTCATTTACTTTAGAGTGGTGGGGGGGACAGACCACCCGGTCTTTTCCGGCTGAGAGCCGCTTCGTTTGATGAGGGGGAAAGATGCTAGGGGGGGAACGCGGGAGGTGGGGTGGGGGGGTCGAAGGTTTGGAGCTAAGTTCGGGGTTGGTTATTCGTTTTATTGTTCATTGGTCACTGAAACCACCAGGAGATGGAACCCACATAACACACCCAAAAGCATAGTAAGACATTCCCGCCACGGGCTGAGGGAAGCAGATCATGTCCAAGAATCCGACAAATGACAGATAAACACACAAAGTTCACGATTTTGACGTGGAACATCAACGGACTGGGAGATATAATAAAAAGGGGATTAGTGACGAAATTTATAAAAAGACTCCGCCCAGATATCGTGATGCTTCAAGAGACTCACCTTAAGGGCACACAATGCAAATTCATTGGCAGACGAGCGTACACAGTCCTAGCACACTCGGGCTACACTACAGGGGCGATAGGGGTGGCAATAATGATTAGGAAAACTATCCCTTTCCAAACCACAAGACTCTGGCAAGATCCTATGGGCAGATGCGTGGGAGTGACTGGCCAATGGGGGTGGAAAGAGGTGACCTTGATTTGTGTCTACGCACCACCCAGTCTCCAGGCACCCACAATGAGTAAAGCAGTAGATATCATACTCGAGACTCCCTCCGCCCTGCATATAGTTGGTGGGGATTTTAACGATGTACTCGGCCCAGCAAGGAGGGGATAAACCCAATAAGATCACCCCCTTGTCAAGGTTTGCTAATGCAATGGAGCTGATAGATGCCTGGCGACACAAACATCCACACACTAAACAATTCTTTCATTATTCAGGCGCACATAATACATATTCTAGACTAGACTATGTTTTCATCCCAGCTGCCAAAATGGGTGGGATAGAACGAACAGACTATGTGGCGAGAGGCCCCACTGACCACTCACCACTCCTCGTCACATTAGGAGTGAGGAGACAAGGCAACGATCGGAGGTGGCGTCTCAATGCATGGGACTTACAGACAAGCAGAGTACTGAAGGGTGTTCGGGCCGACACAGAAATATTTTTCCAAGAAAATATTAATTCAGTCCCATCAGGGGTGACAGTATGGGAAACATACAAAACAGTACTACTGGATAGAGCCCAGAGCCGTATAGCTTGGGAAAGAAAAGAGAGAAGTAAATACCTAGAAGAAACGGAACACAAAATACTGGAGCTAGAGAGCCAAGTCATTTGAGGGAAAGACCCCCATACTATCCCGTAAGTTGAATGCATTGCGAAAAGAGTATAGGGACATAGCCACAGACAATGCTAAAAAACAAAGGCAGGCCACACTCCATCATCTTTACGAAGTGGGAGACAAGGCTGGGAAAGTACTCGCCTGGATAAGCAAGAAAGAGTTACAGGCAAGTTGGGTCAAAGAGATAGTGGACACACAAGAGGTTACTCACAACTCAGATGAAGAAGTGGCGAAGGCGTTTGCGGACTACTATAGAGAATTCTATACTGCCCGCCCCGCAAGGTCAGACACCGAGATAGTAGAATATCTAGCTCTGATTAGGATCCTGACACTGGGGAGGGAGGAGTCGCAGGAACTAGAGGCTGACCTGTCCTTGACTGAAATCCAGGAGGCAGTGGCAAAGCTGCAACCAGGAAAGACCCCCGGCTCCAATGGACTCTTGGCTGAATTATATAAGCGATGC
The DNA here is from genome assembly GCA_963921515.1 of Calotriton arnoldi. NCBI lineage: Eukaryota > Metazoa > Chordata > Amphibia > Caudata > Salamandridae > Calotriton > Calotriton arnoldi. The sequence continues at coordinate 1,075,294 of CAWUFW010005453.1, forward strand.
ACGGACCTCTTGACTCCCCATCTACTCCGGCTCTTTGTAGACGCACACGAGGAAGGTATACTCCCCCCTGACCTAAGAATGGCAAACATAGTGGTAATACATAAAGAGGGAAAACCCAAAGAGCAATGTAGCTCATACAGACCTATTTCACTGCTAAACACTGAAGTGAAAATCCTGGCCACAATCCTAGCAACCCGACTGCTCAAGTACATCACTTCCCTAATACATGACGACCAGTCGGGGTTCATGCCGAGCCGAGCCACTCGTCTAAACCCAAGACGGACACACAACTGGCTGATGAGGGTAAAAGAGCGAGACAAGCGTCACATATTTTTGTCGCTGGATGCAGAAAAGGCATTTGATGCGGTTCATTGGCCTTTTCTGGACGCTAACTAAATTCAGGATAGGCCCGACATTTCGGAGCTGGGTAACACTACTCTACAACCAACCCATGGCTACAGTGCGGGTGAATGGGACAAGCTCGACACCATTCCCTATAGAGAGAGGGACAAGACAGGGATGCCCCCTTTCTCCACTGCTTTTCGCGTTAACCCCTGAATCCCTTGCTTGCAAAATCCGAGGGCACCCTGGAATCAGAGGTTTCCAAATTAGCGACACCGACAAAGAGGAGGAAAAGATTTCAATTTACACTGATGACATCCTCCTCTACGTCTCAAGCCCTGACATGACAATCCCGTTATTATTTGATACTATAAGGGAGTATGGCACTTACTCCGGGTACAAAATAAACTGGAATAAACCTACACTGTATTGTCCCAACACCTCAAAGATAAGTTGGCCAATCCCCGGAGAACTGAGAATTGTACAGGAGGGATTTCAATATTTAGGAATTTTTATAAACCCACATCGGGAGAAATGTAGAGCCCATAACCTAGGAAAGGTCCTCCGGAATTTTAAGACAGACGTGGAGCGGTGGAGGGACCTCCCTCTCACCCTGTTCAGAAGAACAGCTATTTTTAAAATGATCACGCTGCCCCAACTGTTATATGCCCTACAAAACACATATCATCCACTCCCCAGGGGAGTTTTTACCGAATTGGAAAGTGGGATTAGATCGTTACTATGGCAGGGAGGGCACCGCAGATTAGCACTTAAAACGCTTCAGTGGGACCCATATAACGGGGGGATCGCCCTACCGGACGTGGAAGCTTATTATTGGGCCTCCCACCTTGTCCCCATAAATGAATGGATACACAGAGCCAGAGACCACCCGACATATCACCTGGAACGATAAACCATGACTCCACACACACACCTACATTATCTCTATGGGGAAGGGGCGATCCCTGCTACTGCCTGCAACGCAAGTCACCCTAGAAGCATGGTTGAGAACGACAAAGACTATAGGATGGACAGGACGGAACACACTGACCACACCACTATGGGAAGGTGGTAGATTCAAAGAAATACACAAACTTAAAGGGTTTGAGACCTGGGATCTCCTGGGCATTTCTACATTAGGAGACTTGGGGCCCCATACATCATACTAAATACCGGTCGCAAACGGGCAGATTCTCAGAATCTGTCCCTTTGCGACTGGTATGTTAGCATTTGGGATGCATCATCCCAAATGCAAAACTCGCAAATTGTGATTGCATTTTAGGAATCCAAATTGCGATTCTTTAAATGCAATGCTAGAAGCAATTTAAAATAGCGATTTCGCTATTAGGGCTCACAAATTACCGAAATTAAAACTGGTCGGTAATTTGCAAAAACTTTGAAAAAAGCACTAAAGTGCTTTTTTCAAAGTTACATGTTACACACACACACACATGCCCTTGGGGCATGTGTGTGCGCAACATGGGTGCACATTACAATTTCAGGGGTGCAACAGGGTGTCCTTTTGGCACCCTTGCACCCTTGAAATTGCATGTGCCATTTGAGAGTACCTATTTGGTACTCGCAAATTGCGCATGCAATTCCCATTCATTCCTATGGGCCTGTAGGCCCATAGGAATGAATGGAAAGACATTCCTTATTTGCGAGTCGCAATTTGCGAGTCGCAATTAAGGAATGTTTAGGAATCGCTATTTTTTTAGCGATTCCTACATGCATAGGCTTTTGCGATTCCTTAATTGCGATTCCTTAATAATCGCAATTAAGGAATCGCAAAAGCCTTCCTTGATGCATGTGCCAGCAAATGTGCAAAGCTTAGTCAGGAATATGATCTAAATATATCCCAGTTCATGAAGTATGCACAGTTTCGCCATGCATGGCATGCGGAGGGCATCCTTGAAGCGCACCTCCCGGAAAATGCCCCATTAGAAGGGGAGACTATTACAGGAAGAATTAGTGGAAAAGACGGTCTCCCTCACATACAAAACAATCAATAACAACATTCCGGACAGATTGAGGGGGTTGCGGACAAAGTGGGAAAAAGGGATAGGACCCTTAGAAGACATTGATTGGGAAGCAGCCTTAATGCACCCCAGAGAAGTTGCCTTCAAGGCTAGACTACGCCTTATACAATACAAGGTGCTACATAGAATTTACTACGATAAGGACAAATTGCACAAGATGGGGAGGTCCGAATCACCTTATTGCCACACCTGTAAAACAGTTAAAGGGGATTTCTTCCACACACTATGGGCATGCCCTGTAATACAGACCTACTGGGAGACTAAAATAGGGACCTTGGGGGAAATACTGGGAACCACGCTGCCAGTGGAACCAAAATTTGCCATATTAGGAATTCCGAGTGAGGTGGACATAACGAGGAAACAATTGATCTTCACCTCACTAGGACTAGTGGTGGCTAAGAGAGATGTGGCTAGAAAGTGGAGAGTGACAGAGAACCCGACGGTCCAGGAGTGGACAAATGGAATGGACCTTTACATGGCAGCCGAACGCACCACATATCTCAGCAGGGGTTGCCCCAAAAAATTCTACAAAATTTGGGGTATGTGGAGACGGTACTTTGGGTTTGATCTAGGGGATGACGCGCAACAAGACACGCCTCACAATTCTCAAGGGACACTTAGGACACACAATGGGGAGCGGCCCAAGTGGCAAAGACTCTAGGTCCTCTCTTGTTTCAGGGCCCTCCAGGGTGGGTCGTGAGTTCGGAACAACTAAGGATATTATATAAACTTAACATACAATACCGGGAAATGAAGGGTTGCTATCGAAAAGGGCGAGATCGGCATGTGACCAAAGTTTGTAATACTGTTTTTTTGGAAATGTTGATTCTAAAACAAAATAAAAAGTATTTTTTTAAAAGAATACAATAAAAACAAATGATCACAGAGGGCCAGATGTTTCAAAGGTTTTTACCCATTCTGTGTCTATGGGAAAATGTATTTGTACATATGGCCCAGAGTTTGGAACTTGAACGGGTGGCTAAGTACTTCCAGACTGTCGAAGATGTACCAACTCTTGGAAAAGCACAAAATGAACATATAGGTGTCAGTAGGCCTCAACGTGTAAAAAAGGTACCTCTCCGGTTACAAGATTGTGTGAAGTAAGATGTCTTGCTGTTGTATGTACTTTGTTTTGGGATAGGAGTTCATTCTTGTTTATTCTTCAGTTTCCTATGTTCATATTATTTTATACTTCTCCGAGGGTGATGTTCCCCTCTTTTGTGGTATTGGGTAAGGGAGGTGATGTGGTGTTCTGTATCTAAGGGGTGATGTAGGGGTATAGAATGTGGGATGGTTTCTATGTTGGACTGTATTGTGCTTCAAGCTCAGTCAGTTGCTTGGACTTGAATGTGGATGAGGTCTCTGCCGAGGCTGTACTTAATAAACAGAAGCCATCCTACTAAAAATAAAAAACTTTTTTTAAAAAAAACAATATTCTGAACACCAGATTTTATATGACTTGTCATTAGATTTAGGTATTAGGGGCAATACTGAAGAAGAAGCCATAACTAATTCCATCTTACCAAATGTCAAATACTATAATATTATGCAAAATGTAACTGCTGAACATCTAAACTTTGTTTACCATCATTTTCATTGGATCAAAACTAAAGAAACGCCATGCTATGCATTTTGTACTGTTAGGGCAGGAGTTGGAAAAAGCTTTCTTATTACAGCACTTTATGAAACAATCTTATGTTATTACAATACTAAAGCAGGTGAAAATACAGGCAATATTTATATATTACATTACGTATAGCACCAACTGGCAAAGAAGCACTTAATATTAATGGGAAAACACTACATAGCACATTCAAAATCCCTGTGTCGCAAAATTTTACTTATAAGCCACTAAGTCATGAAAACAGGAATACTCTGCAAATTCAAATAATGCATCTGAAAGTACTAATAATTGATGAAATTTCAATGGTTGGGATACATATGTTCAATTTTATACATAACAGATTACAAGAAATAAAAGCATCAAATCAGCTGTTTGGAGGCATCTCCATTTTAACTAAAGGAGACTTTTATCAATTAAAAACAGTTTTTGACACATACATATTTGAAAACTCAAAACATTCATATGGACCATTAAGTGCTAACTTATGGGTAACACATTTTAAAATATATGAACTTACAAAGATCATGAGACAACTAAATGACCTACCATTTGCAGAATTTCTAAACCAGTTAAGAGAAGGAAATCATATGGAAACAGATATTTTACACGTTAAATAATGCCAAAAACAGCCAGATGAAAGTATTATTAAAACTATACCATATATCATCATGGAAACAGCCCGCTAGGTCGGGGTACAATTTGTGAGGATGGTGTTGCTCCCCACCTGCAACTAACTCACTGCAGTTCTACTGATACCAGGCAGGACTTAGCCTTGATTACTTCTGCTAGGTTGACTAGCACGGATCGTCGTTGTTTTGCCATAACAACTGCTGGTACTTCACTGCTCAGCACCATTTGCAACATTCCCCTAAGAAAAACCTACCATTAGGTGTTGAAATACCCAGCTCGCCAAACAAGAGGCCTGGGGAAAATGAGATCAGGAAAAGTCAGGCAGCAGCCTGTGCAGAAACAGAAACGTACAAATCAAAAAAGGAACCCTAAAAATTCAAGGCCTGTCAATGCAACCACAACACTAAACTCAAGGGACATTCCAGACAGCCCTTTGATATCATCAATAGACCAAAATCATAAATTTACTTTTCTCAAAGATCCTGCAGCAGCAATTTACTCATCATCTGAGACCCTAGCAGACCTGCAAACGCCATTGACACCTGAAAAAATTGGTTCAATCCAGAACTGCTTCCAGGGAATAAGCCAAACGTGCCTGAAGACAACTATAACAGACTTAAAGGCAGTTACAATACAAGCCTGAGTACATGCTTCAAACTATCCACACTCAAACCCCAGATCCAGTCAAGATCAGAACATCACGCAAAGAACCAACATCAATGCAGTGGGATCAGTGGAGGAGCCATATACCTTCTAGCTACCTTCAATTGCAATATGAAGCAATGCCGACCGGGTGCAAGCGATGGAAGTAAAAACAATAAATTTGGCCGGTCCAGTAAAAACCCCAAAACAACAAGACAGCAATGCCACACACAGGTTGCGACACTACTGCCTGGGTGACATAGACTCAGAAAAACCACTCTCTCCAAAGGCCTCAATAACACATCAATGGACATATATGTATCCCTACTGCTGAAACCCCCAAAATTTCACAAAAAGAAAACCTATAAGAGATCTTTCTCTGGAATTGCCCCAAGAATTTGGAACTCTCTTCCCCCAGAGATCAGGACCATCCCTTCATTCGTTCTTTTAAAAAATGAAGTAAAAATGAGACTACTGAATAATCTCCTTCCTATTCCAATTTGATTTCTTTGCTGGTGTTTTCACTATGTCCCTTTGTATTATCTTTTCATGCTGTATATTCTATATTTTGCTCCTTGTATATACTTGTATATTTGATGCTATTTATTAGGTTGTACAGCGCTCTGACACCAAAATCTTGGTCATGTTCGCGCTTTATAAAACTTTATAAATAAAAAAAATGAATAAATAAAGTATCGTACATCAGCCAAACCAAAGATATAAGGCTACCAACCTCTACACTCGATACGGAAAAAAACCAGCCACTTAGGATTGCAAGTCAAAGTGATGAAAACAGTGAAAATCCCCTGATCCCTTATGTTACATTGCTAAATGTTCTAGAAGCCTCGATTGTGGCCCTTAATATGAAGTCTGACAAGCTAGACATTCAAACAGAGCTCATGAATCTATGGCCTCTCACATCTCCGGAATCCATGAAAAGATGTAAAAACTAACTGATTTAATAACTAGAGCACAAGCAATCCAACTGATGTTGCGATCTATCTGCACTTGCAGCCCAATAATCGATAAACTCAGCTCCATCCCTGAGATTCTAATCAGTATAATAGAAACAAAGAAACTAATACCCTCTAATAATGCCACTATTAAATGCCAAATCCGAGAAACTGAGAGGAACTCACAGAATTTGACAGTAGTCCAACATCGACCTCCCAGGGCAGACTTGCCACCAGGGGGAGTCCACACGCTTCAACAAAATCAAACAAGAGAGGAAGAAATAAGGCAACCAATCCAACAGGCAATGAAAATGGGAGGCATACCAAATCGCCTAAAAGAGACTATGCAGGGAATAATAGAAGCTACGCAGCAACCATCAAGTAAATCAGATTTGAAAAAGCTCAGAAAAGGCATGCAAACCAAAAGGCAGAAAAAACGGGCCAGGAAGGTCAGAAATAAACATCAGTTCCTGGCAAAGGCCGAGATCACTAGGATGTATCTGCTCTTCTAAAAACAGCGGACCAGATCCGAAGCTATCAATACAAGTGCGCCAACTGACCCGCATCTAAGTACTGCAACGGAGGAGAAATCTGATGTCTCTAAATCACTAGATACAATGGCCTCAATTTAAGAGAATGTTACTACTACAATACAGCAGGTAAAGCCTACTGTAATCCCAGTTGCCACGGGTGGTTAAATACAACCATGAAACAACTCGCAACATATACCACAGACTGTTGGAGCAACTGGCACAAGCAAGACTGGGCCTGCACCAAATTTTGGAAGACAAATAATCATGCAAGGCACCACTGAGACAGCACAGGGACTGCTGCCGCTAACGGAGCTCATGTCTAGGACCAGGTCCCAACGGGCAAACCAATCCCCAAGACTATGAGGCTTCAAAATGCGCCAGTGTCAACTGTAACAAATACTCGAGAGGCCGACTCAATGTCCAATAGACAGCAAATGAATGAAACAGCATTTCCACTGCAAGAAGGGGGAGTGATCATCCAAATGGCACGTTGGAGGCTGTACAACTACGGGGCAATATCACGAATCATGGCACCAATTACCAAAAGAGAACAGTAAAGATAAATCAGAACAACTAATAAATGACTCAACCAAAGCACACAGCCTCAGATCAATATAAGGGCAACGCACCCACAAAGAAGATGACAGAACAGCGAATTCTCCTAAAACCCAAATAGAACTCAAAAGGGCCGAAAGACATTTTAAACATCGGGAATATAATGAGACTTTTTGCAGAAATTCCTGGTCTAGTACTTCTCCACTCTAGCGATTGTGAAATTTATTCCCAACAAAGATCGTAGCCAGGCAAAATACACACTCACCACATGACGAACAGAACCAATAGCTCTTTCAATCCTGAATTTTCAACAACAATTTGAGGCATGGGGCATTGCAGTGTCAAAATACACAAAGCCACAGTATTCGATTCCCCTGATCCGGATGATCATAGATAAAATGGCTATCGAAAAAGTACCCACGTACTCAGTGCTACGGGGTGCTTGGTGCCCTTCAATCATATCAATAACAGTGCCATCTGGTTATAAAATCAAACCCAATTCAACCCCAGTCCAGTGGAGCTGGCTTCCATCCACCCTGAATGTTGCAAGAAAGGTATTACTCCGATCCCAAAAACTGAGGACTCCTGAGGCTGTAGAAAGGCATCTGGTCTCTTGGAATATAGGAGGGGCAAGATTCATACTCCAAGATGGACCACTTCCGAGGAATTGGAAGAAATATGAAATCATCGCAGTACAGGAATCATGGGCTACTCAACCTCTGCCAGTGGAAGATTACCTGCAACATTATGTAAAGGCAACATAAATGGAACGTCCTGGGAGGCTCAAATGTCGGACTCGCAGTTTATGTGTCAATGGCCTTAGATATCAAGTCTGAACATATTCCATTGCCAGACCCAGGCCTACAAATGGCCAAGTTCAGCACATGGAGTATTCAAGTGACAAACCCAGTTTTGCTGCTCAATGTGTATGTGCATCCCAATCCAAAGGAAAAGCCGTCTCTCTATGCAATGCTCATCTCCAAGGTACTGGAAATCAGGCATGAGAATCTTTCATGGGAGTTAATCCTGATGGGTGAGTTCAACAGTAATTTAATTTAGACCCCCGACGAGGACGTACAAATATCCATATATAACATAACATTGTTATGCACTACTTAGAGAAGAGAGATGAAGCATTGGCACAATAGACAGGACTAGAGCATGGGAACGACTAGTGGAAGAATTAGCAGTCAATGGGTATGAGGGAGAGAGAGCAGAACCCTCATAGCCCTCAACACCTGACCGGGGGGAGGAGGGACAAGGCCAGACAGGATAAAGGAAGGCCTCCTGGACGACACTAACCCTGCTATATGAGAACACATAGTGCCGGAGAATAGGAAAAGGTCCACAACGCGCGAACACCTGATCAGCAGACGTTTACCCAGAAGCGAGTGCAACTCAAGGGGGGAAGGCGGGAGGGAGAATAGTTTTATGTTGTTGTTGGATTGAGCCAGAATGTATGATTACGGCACTACGTGTACAATACTGTATGCATGAGATGTAACATATGAATACTCGAAAATTCAATAAAATCTGGTTTTAAAAAAACCCATAATATTGATATGCTTTTAACTTAATTAACTAAACAGTAAACTTAAATTGATATATCAAATGGATGCATTATGCTTTTGTCGCAGTGCGCAGTCCAACAGTGCCCCTTGCCCCTGCCACTTCCAGCCAGGGACGGCGGAGGAGACCCAGCATGTCGAGGGAGGGGGAGCAATCCCATTGGTAATGGGGACAAGTGGTAAGTCACCTTGCTTTCTTATTGTCAATACTGTATGTGTTAAGCCCATCACTCCCCCGCCCAAGGCATTTTGACACCTAAAACTGAAATACAGTGCTACAGTGTAGGCGGTAAAATGTGGATCTGCTTCGGTTAACAGTGTGGCACACATTTTATGGCTTCCATTATGGATTTAAGGTTCTAATGTTTTCCTTCCATCAATCAATGTGACTAAGCAAAAGTATAGTACATGATCTGTGATACCCAAACATTGCATAGCCAAACCTCTACCTAACCCTATCCTTATAACTTACCTTCCCGTAGACTAACTCCCTACTGTCACTAGAAGGTATTTGTTGAAAATAGTTTGTGGTGGAGACCAGGGTGTAATATGGGGCTAAGGGCCTCATTTAGAGTTTGGGGGAAGGGATACTCTGCGACAAAAAATAATATATATCCTGTTCGCTGAACTACAGTGATCATTTATATTCTATGCACTGTCTACTGTAAAACCGCGGATAGGATATCCATTATTCACCCCGTTTTGACTAAGTATCCCATCTGCCAGACTCTATCAACCCCTAAGTTTGGAGAATTTAAGAGGGGGTAGGAGTAGAGCAGGGACATTGGAGTTAATGATAAGTTAAGTGTTAAGTTCAGTTAAGTTTAACTGAGATGAAAGTCATCCAGATAATCTAAGGACAAAAGTCTAACTTTACTACCTGTAAATGGCCTTTGTGAATACCGAAAGTTGTAAAGTTAGACTTTCATCTGAGTTTACCTTTGTGAATCAGGCCAGAAATATATAAATGTTCCTCTGCATATTTGTTTTTCAAAACAGTTTGACGATATATATGCAAGTTCTGTTGTGGGCTACTTAGTCAGGAAATAGAGTTTGTCCTGAAACTCAGGGGGTTTTCCCAGAAGTTCATCATGTAACACACTTGAGTCTGACCCATTGCCCTCCTCCTGTGCTGTTTCAGGAGCAGTGTATTCTTGTGATATGAAGTGTTTGCTCATTTTAATCATGGTATATCACTTCTTGTTTTTAGGTGAGAGACTGGTCCTTCTGACTGTGACAACTGTGCCAGCTGCACTGAACAAACGCTCAGAAGACACACTGGGAACAGAACAAACCAGATCGTTTATTGCCAGTTTGCTGAGTTCTGGCTATTTTCGCATCTTCCAATTTAAATAGACATATTGGTTTTGATCGAGGAAAACCTCTTTATGGTCATCCAGATAGTCTAGGACCATCCTCTGAATGGTTATTGGAGCTGCCATTTGCTCGACCTCTGTTGCCGTTGCCTCTGCACTTGGCTTAAGCCCTACCACTTGAAACTAAGCCATTTCAGAGGTTGGGTCCGATTCTTCTGTTGCTGGTGAGGATGGTGTTGGCTGTGAGACAACGGCACTGCCCTCTCTGGAATTTTAAGGCTGAATACCAGAACTTCTGCTGGGCCTCTAACTTCTATCCATTCTTCTTCCAGGTCTCTTGCTTGATTGACATTCCAAGTCTTGTAAAGTGAAATATCCACTTCTGATAAAGGAATGAAAGTGACTAGTATTTTTTTGTACTGTGGATCAAGTATTGTGGCACATATGTACTCTTTGCAGTCTTGGATTAACAGCCAAACAAAGGATTAAGCTCTGAACCAACTCATATGCTTCTTCGTTCACACTGGCAAACCTTTGTGCCACCTTTTTCAACTGGTCTTGTAGCAGATTTAACTACAGAAGTGCTGTGCTCATCATACTATCCTCCTTGCTCACTTCTGGTGTGAAAACCTGAAAAGGAAGTAGGATTTGTGTCAGGCCCTTGACTACCCCCAATTTGTCCACCTCCTTTGTCATGCTTTTCCTAGTTGAATCCTCTCCTCTTTGAAGGACATAGTCGGTGATTGGTCTGTACTACTCAAACAGATGTTGCAGCATGTAGTAGGTCAAGTTCCAATGGGTTGGCATGTCCTGAATGAGAGCTTTAGCCGGTACTCTATTAGCATGCTGAATGATCCTCAGCAGCTTCCGAGCTTTAGACTGGAACAGATTCTTCGGCAGGTGGCCAGTAGCCAGTATGTTGCTGATTATGTTTTCTTTTTTGAGAAAGTCTTGCACAATCAGGTTGATTCAATGTGCCAAACACAGGACCCTGAAATATCCACCATCTGCCATGGCTTTGAATATATTACTGCAACTGTTCATGACCACAAGTCCAATTCTGAGACCTCTGTGTTGATTCCATTCAAACACCTTGCTCTTCTAAGATGTTTACAGTTCTATACAATTTCTCCATGGCAAACATTGCTACTGTTGCATGCTGCTGAATGCCCTGAAAACTTTCTTTAGTGCTGAGACCTGCAGATTGATAGATGTTGCCTTAACCCACAGAAGAGATCCATTGTGCAGTAATACACATATAATCAGTTGCTTGACAACTGGTCCACATGTGTGACATCAGGTGGATAGTCTGAACATCACTGCTTAGCTTGGCCAACCAATTGCAGCACATCATCATCGAGTGCTGGAACAGCAACTCTGGCAAAATACATCTGGATGGGAACCTTCCATTTTGGGTAGTTGGCTGCATAAAATTCTAAAAATCCCACACCTCCCACACAAGAAAACAGCAGGAGGTCCAACCCTAACATTTTAGCCAGCTTCTCACTGTGTAAACTTGCCTATTGGGTGGTTGCATTTATAGGGCCCTTCCTGCCTAAACATACCCGCAATTGTAGTTTGGATTTTTTACCTTTTGTGGTGCCACTGACTCAGGCAACTTTCAGAGAGCACCAGCAGGTGGAAGACTCAATGTGGGTCTTTTGGGAATCACTGTATACGGTGATTTCTGCATCTGAATATTGTGCCATCTGGATGCTGCTGATGCAGATGATGCTAGCGCGCTACAGGGGACAGGTCTGCTTTGTGTAATGCCATCATCCTCTTCTTCCTCATGACCACCTTCTTCTTCTATCACTGCAAACTGAGCTGCTTCCCCTCTCTCATCACCTTTATCACTAGCTATCTTTTTAAGGTGTTCCTCTGGATTGTTTTCTCAGATGGGACATTTGGCCTCCAGAACGAAAATGCTAATCTGGCTTACCTTGGTGAATTCTTGCCTGGCAAATAGAGCATATTGCAATGTTATCCTCCTGCTTGCTAATCATAAATATGTCCCAAACTGGGGAGGATAACCTTTTTAGCGTGCCACTGCCAATGCCTGAAAAACTGAAGTTAGGTGGCTGTGTTGCTAGCCTCCCTGTAGGGCATAATTTGGCTGTGGTAGTGCGAATGCAAGTCTTGACGGGGGTCTTACAAATATTGAAGCTGGAGGTGGTGGTGGTAACACATCCCTCTGAGCAGGTTGAATGGGAAGGGTCAACACAGTGTCCTCTGAGCTGCCTCCATACTGACAATCACTAGCTCATCATCATCGCTGTCACTTTTCATTACTCTAAGGCTCTCAGGAACTTTCTTTTTATCTTGTCTCTCGAGGTGGATCTCAGTCTCAGCCGGGGTCCAATTCATGTCCCGATCATTAGAATGGGGGCTTGGACAAGATGGTGGAGTACTATTTATTTTTCTTGTTGGACATCGTGAAGCCAATGAATGAAGAGCAACATTTTTCTCAGCAGGAAGCTCAACCCCCTGTTCTGCTCCTACTTCAGGAAGAACTGTTGCTGGTTGCGGCTCCTGTTGTCCAATTTCCTGCGCCGATTGGTTACTTTGTGGCTGAGACAAATCCAATTCAGACTCACTTCTGATCGCCATGAGTGCAGTGGCTGCATCTCTGAGAGACGTGGGTTTGGGCTTAGCCTAAGGTTGAGGTGGAGCAGTTGATGCTGGAGTGCTGCTTCCAGCCTTTTGCTGCACAGAGGAAGGTGCGGCAGGTACACCATGTTTCCCGAAAAGGGTGGAGGATGGCACCTTCTTCTTCTCCTCCTCTCTGGTCACTTTTTTGACAGGTACACCCTTCTTTGGGGCCATCTTCAAGTTCATTCTTAGCTCTGGCAGTTGCAACTTAGCCGCACAAGCAAAAGCAGAGGAGGACTCAGGTGATGTCACTGCTGGCCATATGTTTGGCAGTACTGTGTGTGATGTCTCTTGTGCACCTAAAAGCAAACAAACAAGAAAAACATTCAGTGAAACGTGGCTTTTGCAGTATGAATCTACAGACAATACAATTTAGTGAGGTCATCACAAATAATTAACAGAAGTGTATCTATTCCAAACCATACATAAAATTAATATTTCAATAACATACAGATTGAAAAGGGGTCTCATAGGCCTCTAAGGCCTAAGAGACACCTCTGGCAGGCTGGAGGTGCAGGGGAAAATGAAATTCTTCTTAAAACAATATTGCTGGTGTGTGCCTGCGGCCTATAAGACACCTATGGCAGAGGAAAATGGAATAATCCTTCAAAAGAATGATTGCTTGTGTGAGCCTATGAGACACCTATGGCAGGCAGTGGGTGCAGGAGAAAATGGAATAATCCTTAAATAAATTATTGCTGGTGTGTGCCTATGAGACACCTACGGCAGGCAGGGGGTGCAGGGGAAAATGGAATAACCCTTAAAAAAATGATTGCTGGTGTGCACATATGAGATACCTATGGCAGGTTGGGGTTGCAGGGGAAAATGGAACAATCCTTAAATAAATTATTGCTTGTGTGTTCCCATGAGACACCTATGGCAGGCAAAGGGAGCAGGGGAAAATTGAATAATCCTTTAAAAAAGTATTGCTGGTGTGCACCCATGAGACACCTATGGCAGGCAAAGGGAGCAGGTGAAAATGGAATAATTCATGAAAAATGTATTGCCGGTGTGTGCCTATGGCCCATGAGACACCTACGGAAGGCAGGGGGTGCAGGGAAAAATGTGATAGTTCTTACAAAATTATTGCTGGTGTGCGCCTATGGCCTATGAGACTAGACACCTATGGCAGGCAGGGAAAAATTGAATAATTCTAACAAAATTATTGCTGGTGTGCTCTTAAAGCCCATGAGACTAGACACCTATGTCAGGCAGGGAGCGCAGGGGTTAATGGAATAATCCTTAAAAAAATTATTGCTGGTGTGCACCTATGGCCTATGAGACACTTAGGTAAGACAGGGGGTGCAGGGGAAAATTGAATAATTCTTACAAAACGATTGCTGGTGTGCAACTATGGCTTATGAGATACCTGTGGCAGGCAGGGATTGCAGGGAAGAATCAAATAATTGAAACTAAGAAATTGCTGGTGTCTTCCTAGGGACTATGAGAAATCCTATGAGAGACAAGTAAGCCCAGGAAAAATAAAAAATAAATGCTTTAAAAACAGTACTACATTCATCCTAAAGCACATTGAACTCAGATTAGGGAGAAAAGGAAAAATTAACAAAAAACTAAAAGGCATAGGACTCAATGTCCCTAGACAATAGCTTTGAAAAGTGGAAGAAAATTGATTTACAGTACAGACTGACTACACAAAATGTCTGCCGGCCACATGTTCAGAACAACAAGCAAGAATGCATGAACAACAAAAAACACATGCAGGCCTATGGCAAAAGCAAAGCACACTGGCTACACAAAATGGCCACCCTGACATATGGCCACCAAGGGCGAAGGCATGGACAGAAAAGAATACATGCAGGCCTATGACCAAAGCAAAGCACACTGGCTTCACAAAATGGCTGCCATGCCACATGGCCACCAAGGGCAAAGGCATGGAAAACAAAGAATCAATCAAACAACCAGCAGGTTTTTTTTTAAAGCGCAGCTACTCACCCGAAAGGGTCTCAAGGCGCTGAGGAGGGGGGGGGGGGAGGGCGCAGCTCTTGGTAGTTCACAGTGATTCGTCGAAGAGCCAGGTCTTGTGGTCCTTCAAGAACTTGGAGAGTGTTAGTGTCTGTCGGAGGTGGAGAGGAAGGGTGTTCCATGCCTTGGCTGCGAGGAATAGAAGGAGCATCCTCCTATTCTGGTCTTCTTGATGCGTGGTACCTTCGCAAGAGAGAGCTGGGTTGAGCGGAGTGATCTATGGGGTGCGAGGAATGAGAGGTGGTGGTTCATGTAGGGGGTCCGGTGTTGTGGAGGGCTTTGTGGGCGTGGGTGAGAATCTTGAAGGTGATTCTCTTCTTGACGGGGAGCCAGTGTAGTGTCCGTAGGTGTTGGTTGATGTGGCAGTGGCACGGTAGGTTGAGAACTACTCTGGCGGTTCTCTGGATGTTCTGGAGTTTGCGAGTGAGGTTCTTGTTGATCCCAGCGTAGAGTGTGTTGGACATGGGTGACGATTTTCCTGTGTTTGAGGGGAATCCAGTTGAAGGTCTTTCGGAAGAGGCAGAGGGTGTGGTAGCAGGTAGAGGTGATAGCGTTGATCTGGCAGTCCATTTTGAGTTTGGAGTCCAGGATGATTCCAAGGTTGCGTGCGTGATCCGTGGGGGAGAGAGGGTTCCCGAAGGCGGGGGCCACCAGGTCTTGTTCCAAGCATCGGGGTGTGGGCCCATGATGAGTACTTCAGTTTTGTCCGTGTTGAGTTGTAGGCAGCTGTTCTTCATCCACCTGGCGACTGCTTCCATTCCTTCTTGAAAGTTGTGTATGGAGATGTTGGGTTCATTGGATAGGGAGAGGATGAGTTGGGTGTCGTCTGCGTACAATACAATGTTGAGTCCGTGTGATCTGACGATGGATGCGAGCAGGGCCATATAGACGTTGAACATAGTGGAGCTAATGGAGGATCCGTGGGGGACTCCGCAGGTGGTCGGTGTGGGTTCCGAGAGGAAAGGAGGGAGTCTGACCTGCTGCGTTCTGCCAGAGAGGAATTAGCGGATCCAGTCGAGGGCCTTGTTCCGGATTCCTGCGTCGTGGAGTCTGCGGGCTAGGGTGTGGTGTGAGACTGTGTCAAAGGCAGCGGAGAGGTCCAGGAGGATGAGGGCCACAGTCTCTCCTCTGTCGAGGAGGGAGCGGATGTCGTCTGTCGCAGCGAGAAGGGCGGTTTCCGTGCTGTGATTCCTCCTGAAGCCTGATTGGGAGGAGTCGAGGATGTTGTTTTCTTCTATGAAGGAGGCGAGTTGACTGTTGACGGCTTTTTCAATGACGTTCGCCGGATACGGGAGTTAAGGAGATTGGTCTGAAGTTCTTGAGGTCGGTGGGGTCTGCCGAGGGTTTTTTTAGGAGAGGGTTGATCTTGGCATGTTTCCAGTCATCGGGGAAGGAGGCGGTCTCGAAGGAGCGGTTGATGATTCGTCGAAGCTCGGGCGATGATGTCTGTGCCTCTGTGGTAGATGTGGGGGGGCAGGGGTCCGTGGGGGCCCCGCAGTGGGTTGACTTCATAGTCTTCAGGGTGTCTTTAAAGGTGAGGACGGTCCAGCTGTCAAGTGTCGGCTACGTGGTGTAGGGAACAGTGGGTGTAGGTTCCACGTGTAGGTTGTCGTCGTCGAAGTTGTCATAGATGGTCTTGATTTTGTGATGGAAGAAGGCGATGAGTCTGTGGCAGAGGAGCTGGGAGGATGGGATGTCGGTTGTCTCACTATTGGGTTGGGGGAACTCTTTGATGATGCAGAAGAGTTCCTTGCTGTTGTGTGCGTGGTGGAGATTCTGTCCTGGAGTGCTTTCTTCCTTGAGTATCTGATGAGCTTGTGGTGGGCGGCGGTAGCTGCTTTGGAATTGTCGAGGTCTGCAGTGGTTTTGGAGTTCCTCCATAACTTTTCGAGCCATCTGCAGGTTCGTCTAGATTCTCGGAGTTCAGTGGTGAACCCGCTGGCTCTCTTGGCGTGTGGGTTGAAAGTTTTCTTGAGGGGTGCGATGGTGTTGGTGCAGTCGGTGATCCAGTTGTGTAGGGTACGGGCGGCGGTGGATGGGTCGTCATCTGAGGCGGTGGGGGCGGAGCTGCTGAGGGAGGCAGTGAGCAGGTCGTCAGAGATCTTGTTCCGATTCCTGCGATGGAGCTGGTGTGGACATTTGCAGGTGTTGTTTGTTTTGAAGGTGAAGTTAACGCAGCAATGGTCCGTCTATGGGAGTTCGGAGGTGTGGCTGAAGGTGATGGAGTTTCCTGCTGTGAAGATGGGGTCGAGGGTGTGTCCTGCTGAGTGCGTGGGTTCTGGTACGATCTGTTTGAGTCCGATGTTGAGGAGGTTGTCCAGGAGGGAGGTAGAGTTGGGGTCTTGGAGGTTGTTGAGGTGGAAGTTGCGATCTCCCAGCAAGGTGTAGTCAGTGGAGGAGATGGCTTGCGGGGTGATGATGTCGGTGATGGAGTCAGAGAAAGGTCTGTGAGGTCCAGGGGGTCTGTAGGTGAGGGTGCCTTGGAGGATGGTGGTCGGGTTGGTCTGTATCTTGAAGTGGAGGTGTTCCATCAGGTCTGTGGGTCCGTCGGTGTGGGTGCTCAGTCGGAGGTTGGACTTGTGAGCGATGGCGTGCCTCCTCGGGGGCGGTTGGGGCGGTCCTTCCGGGTGATCTTGTAGCCTTCGGGGATGGCGATCGCGATGTCAGGTCCTGAGGCGGCGTTCGTCCAGGTTTCGGAAAGGAAGGCGACATCAGCGGTGGTGCTGTCGAGGAGGTCCCAGATTTCCACGGCATGTTTGTGGAGGGAGCGGACGTTGAGGAGGATGCATTGCAGGGTTTGGGGTGCGATGTAGTTGTTGCTGGAGGGTGGAGGTGGGTCCTGGGTCTCGGCGAAGGAGAAGGACACATGCAGGCCTAGGGCAAAAGCACACTGGCTTCAAAAATTGGCCGCCCTACCACAAGCCCACCAAGGGCGAAGGCATGGACAACAAAGAACACATGCAAACCTACAACAAAAGCACACTGGCAACACAAAATGGCTGCCCTGTCACATGGCCGACAAGGGCAAAGGCATAGACAACAATAGAACACATGCAGGCCCATGGTAAAAGCACACTGATTACGCAAAAAGTCCACCGGCCACCTGTTGACAACAACAAGCAAGAAGGCATGGATAACCAAGAATACATGAAGGCCAATGGCAAAAGCACAATGACTATACTAAATGGCCACCTGGCCACATGGCTTGGAGAACAAAGTAGGCCTAGAACAAAGACAAAATGGTGGCCTATGGCAAACATGCACACACTGGCTACTCAAAAATTACCACTTGACAAGCAAAGAATGGAGTCATGGTAAACAAAGAAGAAAACACTACAATAAATTCAGCAATGCCAAAGATGAAAATTTAGTCACCTTTAAAAATTCCCCAACGACAAACATCCCAAGGCATCAAAAAATTAACAAACAACATACAAGAAACTGGAGAAAGAAACTCGGTAAGTGAATGCAAAATAGGCCCCTGCTGCAATTCCATGCCACCCACAATACAATTTCAAAATTCAATGCCCTCCATCAAACAACAAACCTATGCAAAAGCACTTTAACTTATTTGATTTCTCACACAAAAAAATCCTTAAAATCCAATGGTCTGTGTAGCAGAGATTGCAGACAAAGAAGAGAGTGATCCTTTCCCTACAACTCCAAATGAAAAGTGACCAAGGGATGGACAAAGCAGGATGGAAGGAGCCTTATGGAACAGAAGAGGAAGTTAGAGTCTTTGTGGCACTTTCTGTTGCAAAATAAATTAAAACAAAAAAGATTCTCCTAAAAAAACTACCTGTACCGTCCATTTGGGTAGAGTACCTACTTGAAAAACTATTGCGACTGCTCACATTAGAAAATCGCACCAGAAGGCTTCCTAGTGACCTGAAATCATGGAAGGGGATGTCAAATCTTGCTCCTGCTTGCTTGCTCGAAGTTCGCATTGTTCCCATTGTCATCATATTGGTCAAATGGGAAAAAACAAACTGTCATGTGGCAATTAGCGGAAATTGGCCACAACTCTGTTTCAAAAGAGTATAATGCGGATTCTCCAACTTCCTCCAATTCTGTGTGCAGGATTAAAAATTCTGCTCGGGCCTGCCTTCCGCACTCAGTAATTTCAAAGGGGAGGGCAGCCGCATGTGTCTGATTTTCACATCTCACACTGTAAAAAAGAAATAGAGCCAGCTAATCAATAGAAATAATGGAGGGCTGTGTTTATTAAAACTACTGGCATCATTTCAGTAGATTGAACAAAAGCCCTCTGGGGCTTATTAACAAGCCTCTTGCGCCACCGCTGCATCACTTTTTGTGACGCACCGGCGGCACATTTTGCTGCCCCATATTTACAAGGACACAAAAAGCCACCCTGCGAGGCGTTTCCTGTCTTTGTAAATATGGCCCCTTTACACTTAGCACTATGCGTGAAAGGGGCATTCCATGGATGTTGCTGTGGGTGTTCCCACGCAACATGCATGGAACCGGACACATTTCCATATTTACGAGAAATTGTAAACCTGGAAATGCATCTAAATGCTACGCCTCCCCAGGAGAGGCATAGGGAGGCGCAAGGAGGAGAAATGTATTCATTTCACCTTGTTTCTTTACTCTTTCTATGCTTGCTGCATTCTGCAGCACACATAAAACGAGGAAATCACCTCTTGTGATTGTTTATGTGCAGGAAGGTGTTCCTTCCTGCACATGATCAATCATTAAAAAGACGTTTTCAACTTCTATGTGTGCTAATATAGCACACATAGAAGTTGAAAAACGCCATTTCAGATTGTTTATGTGCAGGAAGGTGTCTGAAATGACGTTTTTCAAGTTCTGTGTGTGCTAATGTAGCACACATAGAAGTTGAAAAACGCCATTTCAGATTGTTTATGTGCAGGAAGGTGTCCCTTCCTGCACATAAACAATCATCCGGTGAGGCAGGCATCCTTGCACCAGGGTGCACGGGTGCCTGCGTCGGCACATGGCAGCTAATTGGGGGGAGAGCACAGGTATCCGTCATATCGTTGTAGATATGACGCATCCCTGTGCTTCGAAATTAACGCAGCACGGCACAGCCAAATTGTTTGCGGCACTGAGCTGCATTAATTCTTTGTAAATAAGGCCCTCTATTTAGAAGAAGTGCCACCTGCTCTTCAACAGAATGAAGGTTATGTGTGGTTTTTATTAAAACTGCCACCTGTGCTCCGATTTAATGGACTGTGACTTATTCTAGTAGTAAGTCAAAACAACACCTTGTGTCAGCCTGCAGCTATAAAACACATTATGAATGGCACTTCACTGCCTGCTGAGCCCTGTCTCAATTACATGTTCCGATATATATGTGCCAGTGTAACAAGGGCTGGACTTTGTTCACAGACGGTAATTACTTAAGGTGACATTAAGAGCAAAAGGCAGCTCTTCCCCAGCTCCCTGCACCCATGACATCAAACTAGAGGCAGCAAGGATCCAGCAGGGGTAACATGAAGCACCGTGATATTTTGTGTAAACACTGCTCCTGAGAGCAGAAACAACGCCCATAACCCTGGACGAACAATACCTACCTGATTTATACAGAGCGTTTTTGTAATCTGTCACACTTTATACAAGGTCAAAATAGAAAAGTAAATCGTTACATTTTATGGCACAATATAACAAATAAAATCCCATGCAAAATAAAGTGTGCTAAATGAAGATAGCGGCTGTATTTGTGTGACATCTGAATCAGGCTTGTCATCACATGAACTGGCTTGGCATTGGTTTCCTTTTTTGCCAGCGCCATCTTTCAACAAGCATCGTAAACCCCCAATGCAATACTTAGATGACACTAAGGTTGTACAACCAATATCATCTTAGTATTTCACATAATTGTCATTATGTTTTACTTCAGATGTGTTTCCTTGAATGCAATCTATAGGAAATTACCATCTTTTGAGTGTTGCACTCCCAGTTTTTTTGCCCTATCTGTTTTTGCTGGGTGTATAAATCGGTGCATTTACCCTTGCCTACCAGTAGTAAAGTGCCTGTGCTTCCCCTTTAAACATGGTTGAATTGACATAACCCTAGTTGATCCATGCGCACATAACCCATTCATCCATAGAGATATCATTCATGCATTTATTTGCTCAGCCATTCAGCCATACTAGCACACATTGTCACACATAATGCAGAGCAGTGCACATGCACCCCACAGAAAGCATAAATGTGACTCTGTGGCTGTGTGCATGGGCACCGCCATGTGCCGCCTGTGCAGTCTGTGGGCGTTTGTAAACCAGTTAATGCACAGCACATCATGCCCAGCTCCTTGAATGGAGGGGTAGGAGTCTGAGGTGAGCACTGAAGCCTAATACTGCTTTAGCACACTCATGCTTCTGACTATTGAGTATATTATTTTGCATCCTAAAGACCGTTTCCATCGCAGGAGGTGCATGTGTGTTAACTTAAGACACCTCTGGAGTGGTAGGCATGTGACTGACTAACAAAGCCCTCTCTGTTATTCAGAAACACAAGCCTGAAGTTTCAGTTCTTCCAAAGCCCTACCTGCCTTTCAATGCCCCATCTTTCTGCATCCATCTGTTGAGTCACTTACTACATCATCTATGCATGTACTCATTCATTCATTCGCTGACCAAATGTGTGGTCAATCTTCCATCCACCTACTCACAAATTCACTGACCTGGCTCCATATAGTCCTTATCCCACACTGCTCCCTTCACAGCCTCAGTGTCCACACCCTACCCTTGTGCCTCAAATTGTCCTTATCTACACACATTACATTTGCACCAGTTTAGAAGCACTCTTCTTTAGGAGTCAGACTATTGCCTATGACAATGCTTGCTTTTATTTATAGATGTGCATTTTTAAGTCTGGCGTTAGGCAAGACCTTTTGATTTTATCAAAATTATATGTATACTATACTTACATGAAGGGGCTTTCAGCTCCCTTTGTTCATCCATTGGTTTGTTCTTGTCACATTCACATTTTTCTTCTGCCCACTGCAGCATACAGCATGGGGCAATGGGTCAGCCTGCTTCAGCAACTGGCTAACTTCCGTATGAGTAACTGCATTTAGCCCTTTCACAAGTAGCATATGAGCATGCGAGGTAGTTCCCTTCAATGCCAGTGTTATTGTTTTTTAGGTCTCGCCTGAGCCAGCGCTTAGCGCTACTCTCGGCGAGAGTTTTAGTAAGCGGGTTTTGGAAGTGCAAACAGCAGTGGCTTTTGCTGGCGACCAGCTTGCGTTCACCCGTGCGTGCACGCGCGATCAGGCACCATATGGCTTCCCTCGCCATCTGGCTTCCCACCCTGATAACTCGCAGCGGCTTTTATCGCTCGCGATTACTTTCACTTTTACGGCCGCGCGGCCGTGTCAGTTTCACGGCCGCGCGGCCAATGCTTGTTTAAATTGCCATCGAGCTCTCCATGCGAGTGTATCTTTTCTGCTTGCTAACTGTTCGACTTAATTTTCACCGCCAGGCTATGGTGAGTATGCTTGACTCGGCTTCTTAGGTGTTGCTACTTAAAAGTGTCGTCTCTGAAGTAATATGCATTGGCAAGATTACAAAGAGCTACTGGTTTAGGGAAATTCATTAAAACAAGAGTTGACAAGGTAAGACGTGCCGTGAACTGCTCATTGCCCATCACAGTGTGTGTGTGCTACATTCTGAAGTGCTGCCTTGTCTCAGGAATTGTACATTTCGATTCCTGACTTGTACAGAGCTTGTATTGAGTTCTTGAAATAAACTTTATGAATAGGTGAAGGGATGATAATGCCCATAATCCATTCAGACCGTTCACCAAGTTACGTGGTTCGTTCATGGCAGCGCCAGAACCTCCCGAGCTTCATTCATTACTCTCTCTACCACCCAACACCATTTATGTTTAATGATGCCAGAAATATAAAAAACGCATTAAGAGAAAATCAATGGCACAGCGTTCCAGTGGCAGCAACTGACGCGGTCAATGCATAGACGTGTGGCAAAGCGGCGCAAGCTGATGTACAACATGGGCTTAAAGTTTTTTAAAAAGAGCTATGACACAGACAGCGTTGACCACGTCATAGTGCTTTTTTTACTTTTACTGTATGCAGCAAGTGCTTCTGTGTAACATGCCTAAAAAACATTGGCTAAACCAATAGATTTTGCAGAGGTAAAACCTATTGACTTTGCCAATGCTTATTTAGTGACTGCTAGTAGTAATGCTGGCACGGGTACAGAGAATAGATTTTTTGTCTTCACCGGATGATCCCTTTAAAACACCAGTACACCGGAGATGTCTTTATTAAACACCTACTTTAAAGCAGTACGATACGAATGTGTGCGCTAATAAATGGCTGGTTTGCTTCATAAGTAATACACTGTTTTAGTGCAAGAAACATAGCACAATCATAGAACTGCATTCACCATCTTTGCATTTTCCGGCAAGTATTTCAGTTCAATGTCCTCATCTTAGACGGCATCCAATGGAGTCTAAAGCCCAGCTTTTGTTGGGTCATCGTCCCTGACATCTGAAATGTCAAGGTCAATTGTGAATCCCCCATCCATCCTCGCGCCGAGATACTGATCCTCAATTAATTAAATCAAACTGTTGGACCATTTAAAAACCTTTCTAGAGGATACTGACCTCAAACATGGAACAGAAAAGAAACGGAACACGGTTTCACCGCCTCTTGAATACCCTCCCAAAATCATAGCAAACGTGTTATGATGTAAGCCCACCCACCGCAATCTTAGAAAGTCTTCTTAAACTCTTCTCAGCTGAGCACAGTCCCTGTCAGGCCTCTCCAACTGAATGCTTTTACTGAGCTTCGGAAAAGAATTGTGGGGCACAGTCGTTCCAAGCATTCCAAGCTTCATAGCTATCTCTCGAACTGGTGAAATTATGTTCTGCTAATATTTATATCTCCACAATTTCATGTTGCGGCAATGCGTGATAGTAAATATTCATCCAAATAAAACACATATTTAAAATAGGAGTCCCGTAAAAAGTCGGTACAAATTAGGAAGTCGCAGATAGTGTTATTTTTAACATAGATGCCGCTCGACCGCTGCAAATCACAGGTGTGCTTAAACATTACTCGAAAAACGAAGGTATAAGACCACAGAAATGAAATTTGTACTTGTAAAGCGCACTTATACCCCCAAAGGGGTGTCCTGGCGCTGTACGCATACCGCTGTGGAACCCTTCCTGGCTTTTCCCTGTGAAATGTCCACTCCTGGGCACCCCCAGGGTGAAGCCAGGCATCCCAGCGCTGTTGGGGCCGTTGTGGAGATTAAGCAAGCTATTGCCCAGAGTTGCAGAGTGGGACCCATGATTAGAATAGGCACCGAGGTGAGAATTATCAGGTCCGAGGAAATTGAGCCCAAGACCCGCCGAGGCAGGAATTGAACCCTGGTCCCGGGCCAGATCTCTGCATCAGGGTCTGCCGCTCTAACCATTGAGCCACACTTCTCCACAGAGGACTGTGGTACCATGCCTCGGCACAGGAAACTTATAATAAGTGGTGACATCTTAGTGACATTTGAGCGCTAACTTTTCCCAAGCATTGTAAGAACTGCCACACAACACAGCGTGGAAAAGAAAAGCAAATCCGTGGCAAACGAGTGTGAAACAAGACAGGCGGCTTCCATGGCAGAGGCAGGCTTTTGTGGCAGGGGGTGGGGGAGGGAGGGGGGCTGATGGTTTATGGGTGGGGCCATGATCAGTCATATACACAGTTGTTGTCTCAATTTGAACAAGCATTGGCATAGCCAATAGGTCTCGCCTTTGGGACCTTATAAGTGTTTAGTTATCCAGCACAATATCCTTGGTGCAACAACATCAACTGTTGCATGGCCAAACACTTATAAGGTCCCAAAGGCGAGACCTATTGGCTATGCCAATGCTTGTACTTTATTGTTACTTTAATATTGCCTTTGTTGTAGAGCCTAGTGTGATAGCAGGAGACTTTTCTAATAGATGAGAACACAGGCCACATTCCAGCTTTATCAGTTCCTGTCTCCTGCCAGTGCTGTTGTAAATTCCTTTGCTGCTTTTTCACACCAGGCCAGTAGCTCACATGTACTCTGAATATAAGTTCATGAGGGTGCTCTATCTTTGCCACACTGTCTGTCTGTCATTCCTTCTTTCTTTCCTTTCTTTCTGGTCTTCCTTTTTCTTGCCTTCTTTCTTTCGATTTCGTCTTTTATTCTTTCTTTCTTTCATTCCTCCCTTTCTTCTTTCTTTCCTTCTTTCCATCTTTCTTTCCGTATTCCTTCTTTTTCTTCCACCCACTCCAGCATGCATTAAGGGGCAATTAGTCTGACCGTTTCAACCACTGGAGGACTTCACTACGAGTTATGGCTTGCAGACCTTACATAAAGAGTTATCAACACAGAAAATATTTCTCTTCAGGGACAGGGGGTACTAAGACAATGTGTGCTTTTTTCGAGACCAAAACAAATTTTTTGCCTCCAGGCAATGTTTTGTTTAGATTGGTGATTGTCCGACAGCTTCCTGAACAATAAAGTATTGCAAAAACCTTGAAAAAAAACAAGAATTGGCAAAAGGCTGACATGCAGCGCCAGAACGATCAGCTTTACCAATGCTTGTTTTTCAGTGTTGTTAAGCTATTCTGACTCTGGTCCAGGCCTGCTAATACAACAGAGGATGGCGGGGCCATCTACACAGTCAGAGGAAGACTGGCCAGTGGGGAAATCTAGTGACTGCTTGACAAACAGACGTCTGAAAGAAGGGTAGGGATGGACTTCAACAGCATCGGCTTACAGCAGCTCGTTTACCTCAAAAAACTGCAATTGGGTTTTCTGGAACGCAAATCATTTTAGTGGATGAAAATCAAATACTATAACAATATTTTTTGAGTCTTCATGACAACATTCCAAGACCTGCAAAACACAGGGATGACAACCAATGTACATTAAGTGAATGCCCTGGAACCGTAAACAAGCAGCAAACAGACCAGCAAATGAGCTCGTCTTCCCAGGCTGTAATAAGAGCTAGCACAGCTATGATCATGTAAAAAGGAAGCAATTGCGACTGCAGCATAGCAGGCAAACGGCTATTTCCAGTAACACAGAAGTTAAATACATTAAGAAGGGTAGAAAGTGCTATATGAATGTTCTTACACTATAAAACTTAGGTTGTGTTATGGAAACAATAAAGTTCATTACCACAAAGCAACTGAGTGCAAGGGAGCTCACCCTCAGTGCAAAACTATCTTCAAAGCCTGACTAATGCTGAATAACAGCATCAACCAACAGTGCAGCCCAGCACCGCACATTTGCATGCATAGGAAGATGGACTTCACTGGAGAGTAATCTCCTACTGCAAACTACTACAATGGAACTTCGAGTGCAGGGTTGCCTTTCAACGTCGCAGTCTTCTTACCGGAGCCGGTTGCCGTCAGGGGGAGCCTCTGGTTTCACACTGCAGATGAGGTCATCCAATGCTGGATTTGAGGTCAGGATCGCTGGCGAGACTTCAATAGACAGGTGAAAAACTCAGACTCGGGCCGTAGGCGTTAGATACAGAGTGGTGAGGACTTGCGGCTCCATGTATGGGAGGGCAATGAACGAGACCTAAAATTGTTTTCAATAGAACTAAACAGGAATGAAATGGACCTCAAATGTATTATGCAGTACAGTCAGGACACTGTAGATTTCCTTGATCTTAGACTCACATTATTTGATGGGATGCTGAACACTGAACTGTTTAGGCAATCATCAGCGGGTAATTCAATCCTTCATGCAGTTAGCTGCCACCCACCGAATTTTAGGTGGAGTATTTCGTATGGGGAATTTCTCTGAGCCAAAAGGAATTGTAGCTCAGAAGAAACATATGAGAGAACCAGGGAAGAGATGATCAGAAGGTTCAAAACAAGGAAGTATCCCCAGAAAGCCCTACACCAAGCTAGTAGAAAGGTAGCTAACATCAAAAGAGAGGAAGCCCTTTTTCAACCACGCAAAACTAAAAGAGAGAAAGAAGGAGATAGAAGCTCAATCAGATTTATAACCAAATTTAATACATGGAGGATCCCCAGAATAATAAACTGTGGGGCTGATTTTGTGATTTATGCTATAGTCTGCCCCTGTGACAAATGGTATATAGGGTGTACTACCTTCCCAGTCAAGAAATGTATCCTTGAACACTGGAGAGCAATCACAAACAGAGATTATAGCTACAGCACCGCCAGACATTTCCAAGAAGAACATAATGGGGACTGGACACTAGCCAAATATTTTGGTCTGGACACTGTCCCCAAACACCAGAGAGGTGGGAATCACCTTTTAGCATTGCACAGCTGGAGTCACGGTTCATTCTACAAGCTGGCACAATTTTTCCCAAAGGAATGATCAACAATGAAGAGTAACATTCGCACCTCATAAGAGCCGTATGTCCATCCTGAGCCAGGCTCCATGAGTTCCCTTAGTTTTTAAATGATATTACATATATATTTATTTAGTGTCTTGCCTTTTTTCTTCATAACAAAAGTCTGAGTAAGAAAGTACAATGAGCATGATATCCAGTGAAATATAATAACAGATGGCATTTGTTTTACTGTGCAAGGGGAAAAAAATGTTTTGTTCATGCTATTCAAGGACATCTTCAGTAAGATGATGACATCATGTCCAAACTGTGGATGTGTTCTATTTTTTTACAGGATGATTATGGTGACGACCACGTGAATGAAAGATTAGCCACCTCTAGAAAGTTGAGAGCACCGGAGAATGGGGAAGTTCTGCGCAACAGTCGCCTCTCCTTTTGAGAATAACTAATTGTGGTAGGACTGTATAACAAAACTTGTTACTTCTAACTATGATATTGGCTACTATAGCATTATTCTCTCAGTAGCATGCCAATATAGCAGATACTCTGACACAGACTACCTTGTGAAGGGTGTGTGATTTCAATCAATTGCAATGAAAACCACTAGGTACAAACACACATGCATAATTGGATGTAATGTACTCCATGAGTACTAAACTCAGGTGCGACTCATGATTCTAGATTCACCTAATCTTTGAATATGTTGGCATTTAGCCAAACACCGTTTTTGTCTTTACTTTTTGAAGCACTTAATAAGTCAATGTTTAAACATTATTTTGGGTGGTAATCACATGATCACCCTAACATTGTCCTCGACATGCTAGAAACAAAATGGAACATTGTTACCAATTTTTGCCCTCTTGTTATTCAATTTTACATGCCGGATCAGAGGTATGTATTATAATTTATGTTTTCAAGTCTGTGGCTAACCAACAGAATTAGCATGAAAGTGTATTGAATATAACCTCAAACGCATAATTTTTTTTCTATTTCTATTCAAATATATATATATGTGTGTGTGTGTATATATATATATATATATATACGGCTATTGCAGTTCACCTTGGCCCATCAATTGTACGAAGAGGGGGTCTGTGGTGCAGAGTTAGCCGTGCTCTGCAATGATATCTAAACGAAAATCCCAAAGCATTCAAACCACTGCGGTGCAACACCATGGCACAGACTCCAAAGGCAAAGATATAAATGTGTTTTATTCACACATCAAGGTCCAAATGACGCGTTTTGGCCGCCAGACATGCGGCCTTGATCACATAGCGCGCTAGTAGTGAATGAGTGATATATATACAGGAGTGCATATAGGCAGTAGTATTTTTACTATGTTGTTTTACATCATGAGTAGGCATTTTACCACACTAAAACCGGCATGTCACAAACAGCTCCTTTACTGCTAGCAGTAAGTCAAATTAAAATGACACGACATAGTATGGAAACACAGTGAAAAGACTCTCCAAACTCAAATGAAAACAGATTGTGTGCATAAAATATATACAATATCACTCGTGACTTTATTAGCATTACCTCATATTGATGGTGATTTATCAGCGCCGTGGAACTAGCGAGGTGCTTAGGATTGAAGGCCATAGTGGCCAAATGAGGGTAGCCGTATGTGTTACATCGGGTCCCCGGTTTGGATACTTGTGTATGTTGGAGGCTAGCGGTCACGTGTGATTGAAGTCGGAGCATGGGCTCTAAGTGAGCTTGAATATGAGATTGGGGAGCCGCAGGCAAGAGAGATACCGGCCGTGTCTACAGGTGAGTGTAACCTTGTTACAGAAAGTGTCAGAATGCGCGTATCGGGCCGGCAGGGATGCCATAGATAGTTAAAAAATGAGTGCTGCTACTGCCAAATGTGTGCAAATGTAAAGATCTTAAAAGGAGGGACGGGAAGTGAAATCGGGAAGGTGAAGCATAGTGTTCACGGCATAGGGATGTGTTAAGTGAGTGCCGAATTAAAAAGACGTGGAAAAAAGTGTGTCTGAAATCAGATAACTACCAGAACGATGAGCTAAAAATAAACGTGCTTCTCGATCATGCCTCCAGCTGGAGGGTGGTAGGTGATCATGTGGAAAAGCCAAGTTAACATCACTTGGGAATTTCTGAGACTGAACTGCACGCATGTGCTGCTTAATGATAGTTGAGAACACTGAAAGGAGGAAAATGAGGAGAGATATGAAATCAAGGCTGCTGGTATGTCTAACCACAACATGGCA
Organism: Calotriton arnoldi; assembly: GCA_963921515.1. Taxonomy (NCBI): domain Eukaryota; kingdom Metazoa; phylum Chordata; class Amphibia; order Caudata; family Salamandridae; genus Calotriton; species Calotriton arnoldi. The sequence goes on from CAWUFW010005453.1 coordinate 1,104,680, forward strand.
TGCTACGATCCTGGCACACACCATCAAGATAATCCCACATTAGGCATACACAATCCTGGCATAAATACAGTGAGGATAAATCCATATTATCAGATGTCTAAAAAGCCCAAGTGAGGCATACTTAAGGAAAATACTAAGGTGAAACATAAGGAAAAAATTATTGCAGCTGCCGTCGTGATAGACAATGTGACACCCCTTGAGTCTTGTCTCCTCAGTAAATGATGATCTCGTATGCGACAGAAATTCAAATGTGCACAAATGCCTTAAATGCTCATATGCGTTCTATCAAATGGCTGTGGTGAGACTCCGAGAGTACATTTAGCCTTATGTGATGATTGGGAGACCGGTGAAGTGGATTAACTAATGCATGAAAAATCGATCAATGCTATGTGATGGTTTACAGAAAGTTGTGCAAATCTTCACTGGTGTTCAGGCCTGCAGGTGCCTTAGTGTTGAGCTCTAGGATATACCTGATTTCCAGTTGGCGTAGAAGCCTCTCCCGGTTACCACCTCTTCTTAAGGGGGGTATACAGTCAATAACGTAGTATTGAAGATGGTCGATATTGTTATTGTGCACCTCCTTAAAGTGTCTGGCTACAGGGTAGGAAGGATCATTGTTAACAATCGCCCTTAAGTGTTGGAGGATGCGGAGGTGTACCTGTAACTTCGTGCTGCCGATGTAACGTAGGCAACATTTGCATTCAAGTATGTACACCGCAAACTCCGTTCTACATGTTAGTCTTTGTTTAAGAAGGAGGGGTTCTCTCCTGAAGGTGGCTTCTAACTGTGTGGTGTTTTTACCGAACTTGCATGCCCTGCAACTGTTGCACTTGAAAAATCCCTTCACATCCGACTGGCTGATCTAGTTGTGATTTCAGGACTATTTCTTACTAAGGCATCATGCATGGAGAAAGCTCGCCTGTATGTGATATCAGGACGCTGGGCAACCATGGGGCCCAAAATGGGTTCAGATTTAATGATCCCCCAATGTTTGTTAATCATGGAACGAATGGCACGTTCTTCTGTGTTGTACGTGATGATAAGCCTGGTACTAACTGTGCCTGGACTGCCTGCTTCTGTAATGGTCTCGGTGGTAGTGTCTGGCGGGACTGGTGTCGGCCTCCCTGTGAGTAGTTCTGCCCTGGATAAGGTGTTGGCCCTGTCAGTGGCTGTCTTTATGTTGCGTATGGAGTATCCTCGTGCCCTGAATCTGTAGTAGGCCTCTTTCTGACATACTGCTAGATCTTCAGCGGAGCTACATATTCTGCGTAGGCGCAGCATTTCGCCATATGGAATGCTTGTGATCAAGTGCCTAGGGTGAAAACTTGAGGCATGTAAGGTAGAATTACCTGCAGTGGTTTTCCTGTGCAACTTAGAATGCAGTGCCCCATTGGAGACGTACAAAGTGACATCTAGGAACTCTATCGTATCCTTGCTGATGTTGGCATTAAACTCCAAATTGAGATTGTTGCGATTGATCTCATTGACAAATGTCTGTGCACTTTCCACACTACCTCTCCAGACTACAAAAACGTCATCTATGTATCTGAGCCAGGTAACCATGTTGTGATATGAAGAACCAGAGAGACCAGCCATGAGAACCCGCTCCTCCCACCAACCCACATGCAAGCATGCGTAGCTGGGCGAAAAGCAGGCTCCCATGGCTACCTCCCTGAGTTGCTGGTACACTGTTTTGTTGAACATAAAAAAGTTATGACATAAGCACCATTCAATTAGGAACAGAACAAAATCATTATGTTTATAACAGTGGATGGGTCTTTTGTCAAGAAAGTACTTGCAGGCCTTTAGACCATCCTTATGGCAGATGCTCGTGTAAAGTGAGGTGATGTCGAGAGACATGAGGATGTAATATTGTGCCATCTGGATGCTGCTGATGCAGATGATGCTAGCGCGCTACAGGGGACAGGTCTGCTTTGTGTAATGCCATCATCCTCTTCTTCCTCATGACCACCTTCTTCTTCTATCACTGCAAACTGAGCTGCTTCCCCTCTCTCATCACCTTTATCACTAGCTATCTTTTTAAGGTGTTCCTTCCACTGGATTGTTTTCTCAGATTGGACGTTTGGCCTTTAGGACCGAGATGCTAACCTGGCTTACCTTAGTGAATTCTTGCCTGGCAAATGGAGCATATTGCAATGTTATCCTCCTGCCTGCTAATCATAAACATGTGCCAAACTGGGGAGGATAATGTTTTTAGTGTGCCACTGCCAATGCCTGAAGAACTGAAGGTAGGTGGCTGTGTTGCTTGCCTCCCTGTAGGACATAATTCGGCTGTGGTAGTGGCAAATGCAAGTCTTGACAGGGGTCCTACAAATATTGAAGCTGGAGGTTGTGGTGGTAACACATCCCTCTGAGCAGGTTGAATGGGAAGGGTCAACTCAGTGTCCTCTGAGCTGCCTCCATACTGACAATCACTATATCGTCATCATCACAGTCACTTTCCATTACTCTCAGAAACTTTCTTTTTACCTTATCTCTCGAGGCGAGTCTCGGACTCGGCCTGGGTCCAATTCATGTCCTGATCATCAGAACGGGGGCTTGGACAAGATGGTGGAGTACCATTTATTTTTCTTGCTGGACATTGTGAAGGAAATGAATGAAGCGCAACATCTTGCCCATCAGGAAGCTCAACCTCCTGTTCTGCTCCTACTTCAGGAAGAACTGTTGCTGGCTGCGGCGCCTGTTGTCTACTTTTCTGCGCCAATTGGGTACTTTGCGGCTGAGACAAATCCAGTTCAGACTTACTTCTGATCGCCATGAGTGCAGTCGCTGTATCTCTGAGAGACATGGGTTTGGGCTTAGCCAAAGGTTGAGGTGGAGCCGTTGATGCGGGAGTGCTGCTCCCAGCCTTTTGGTGCCCAGAGGAAGGTGCGGCAGGTACACCACGTTTCCTGATAATGGCGGAGGATGGCACCTTCTTCTTCTCCTCACTGGTCACTTTTTTGACAGGTGCACCCTTCTTTGGGGCCCTCTTCAAGTTCTTCATTAGCTCTGGCAGTTGCTACTTAGCTGCACAAGTGAACGCAGAGGAGGACTCAGGTGGTGTCACTGCTGGCCTTATGTTTGGCAGTACTGTGTGTGATGTCTCTTGTGCACCTAAAAGCAAACAAACAAGAAAAACATTCAGTGAAACGTGGCATTTGCAGTATGAATCTACAGGCAATATAATTTAGTGAGGTCATCACAAATAATTAACAGAAATCTATCTATTCCAAACCATACATAAAATTTATATTTCAATAACATACAGATTGAAAAGGTGTCTCATAGGCCTCTAAGGCCTAAGAGACACCTGTGGCAGGCTGGGAGTGCAGGGGAAAATGAAATTCTTCTTAAAACAATATTGCTGGTGTGTGCCTGCGGCCTATAAGACACCTATGGCAGAGGAGAATGTAATAATCCTTCAAAAGAATGATTGCTGGTGTGAGCCTATGAGACACCTATGGCAGGCAGGGGGTGCAGGGGGAAATTGAATAATTCTTAAAAAAATATTGCTGTTGTGCACCTATGAGACACCTATGGCAGGCAGGGGGTGCAGGGGGAAATTGAATAATTCTTAAAAAAATATTGCTGTTGTGCACCTATGAGACACCTATGGCAGGCAGGGAGTGCAGGTGAAAATGGAATAATTCTTGAAAAATGTATTGCTGTTGTGTGCCTATGGCCCATGAGACACCTACGGCAGGCAGAGGTTGCAGGGGAAAATGTGTTAGTTCTTACAAAATTATTGCTGGTGTGCGCCTAAGGCTTATGAGACTAGACACCTATGTCATGCAGGGAGCACAGGGGTTATTGGAATAATCCTTAAAAAAGTTATTGCTGGTGTGCACCTATGCCCTATGAGACACTTATGGCAGACAGGGGGGTGCAGGGGAAAATTGAATAATTCTTACAAATTTATTGCTGGTGTACGCCTATGGCTTATGAGATACCTGTGGCAGGCAGGGATTACAGGGCAGAATCAAAATATTGAAAATAAGAAATTGCTTGTGTCTTCCTAGGGACTATGAGAAAACCTATGAGAGACAAGTAAGCACAGGGGAAAACAGTACAACATTGATCCTGAAGCACATTAAACTCAGATTAGGGAGAAAAGGAAAAATTAACAAAAAACTAAAAGGCATAGGACTCAATGTCTCTAGAAAATAGCTTCAAAAAGTGGCAGAAAAGGATTGACAGTACACACTGACTACACAAAATGTCTGCTGGCCACATATTCAGAACAACAAGCAAGAATGCATAGATAACAAAAAACACATACAGGCCTAGGGCAAAAGCACACTGGCTGCACAAATTGGCGCCCTGCCACATGGCCCCCAAGGGCGAAGGCATGGACAGCAAAGAACACATGCAGGCATACAACAAAAGAAAAGCATACTGGCAACACAAGATGGCCGCCCTGCCACATGGCAACCAAGGGCAAAGGCATGGACAACAATAGAACACATGCAGGCCTATGGTAAAAGCACACTGATTACACAAAAAGTCCACCGGCCGCATGTTGACAACAACAAGCACGAAAGCATGGACAGCAAAGAATACATGAAGGCCAATGGCAAAAGCACACTGACTATACTAAATGGCCACCCGGCCACATCGCTTGGAGAACAAAGTAGGCCTAGAACAAAGACAAAATGGTGGCCTATGGCAAACATGCACACTCTGGCCACACAAAAATGACCACTTGGCCAGCAAAGAATGGAGTCATGGTAAACAAAGAAGAAAACACTACAATTAATTTAGCAATGCCAAAGATGAAAATGTAATCAACTTTAAAAACTTCCCGACCACAAACATCCCAAGGCATCAAAAATTCACAAACAACATACAAGAAAATGGAGAAAAAGTACTTTAAAACCAGACCCGTAGCCCTCCTAAAAATGTGCAAACTTTTTTCCTTAAAAAGAACACTAGGAAAATGATTGCAAAATAGGCCCCTGCTGCAATTCCATGCCACCCACAATACAATTTCAGAATTCAATGCCTTCCATCAAACAATTAACCTATGCAAAGTACTTTAACTTATTTGATTTCTCACACACAAAATTCCTTAAAATCCAATGGTCTGTGTAGCAGAGATTGCAGACAAAGAAGAGAGTGATCCTTTCCCCTACAAATCCAAATGAAAAGAGACCAAGGGATGAACAAAGCAGTGGAAGGAGCCTTATGGAACAAAAGAGGAAGAGGAAGTTGGAGTCTTTCTGACACTTCCTGTTCAAAAATAAAGTAAAATGAAAAAAATGTGTTTCTTGCTAAAAAAAAAACTACCTGAACCATCCACTTGGGTAGAATACCTACTTGAAAAACTATTTCAACTGCTCTTTAGAAAATCGCACCGGAAGGCTTCCTAGTGACCTGAAATCATGGAAGGGGATACCAACTCTTGCTCCTGCTTGCTTGCTGGGAGCTCGCATTGTTCCCATTGTCATCGTATTGGTCAAATGGGAAAAAAAGTCGGTCATGTGGATATTAGCGGAAATTGGCCACAACTCCGTGTCAAAAGAGTATAACGCTGAACCACCAAATTCCTCCAATTCTGTGAGCAGGATTAAAAATTCTGCCCGGGCCTGCGTTCCACACTCAGTAATTTCAAAGGGGAGGGCAGACGCATGTGCCTGATTTCCACATCTCACACTGTGCTAAAAGAAACATAGAGCCAGCTATTCAATAGAAATAATGGAGGGCTGTGTTTATTAAAACTACTGCCATCATTTCAGTAGAATGAACAAAACACTATGGGGCTCAATTACAAGCCTCTTGCGCCGCCAGTGTGTCACTTTTTGTGATGCACCAGCTGCACATTTTGCTGCTCCATATTTACAAGGACACGAAAAGCCGCCCTGCGTGGCTTTTCCTGTCATTGTAAATACAGCCCCTATGCACGCAGCACTTTGCATGAAAGGGGCGTTCCATGGGTGTTGCTGTGGGTGTTCCCACGCAATACCCATGGAACCTGACACATTTCCAGATTTACAAGAAATATTAAACCTGGAAATGCGTCTGAATGCTACGCCTCCCCAGGGGAGGCGTAGGTAGGCGCAACGAGGAGAAATGTATTAATCTCTCCTCTTTTTTTCCTCTTTCTATGCATGCTGCATTCTGCAGCACACTTAGAACGAGGGAATCACCTCTGGTGATTGTTTATTTGCAGGAAGGTGTCCATTCCTGCACATAAACAATCATTTTAAAAAATGACATTTTTCAAGTTCTATGTGTGCTGATGCAGCACACATAGAAGTTGTAAAAAGCCATTTCAGATTGTTTAAGTGCAGGAAGGGACACCTTCCTGCACATAAATAATTATCCCCGTGACGTAGGCATCCTTTCAGCAGGGTGCAAGCACAGGGATCCGTCATATCGTTGTAGATATGACGCATCCCTATGCTTCGAAATTAATGCAGCACAGCACAGCCAAATTGCTTGCGGCACTGCGTTGCATTAATTCTTTGTAAATAAGGCCCTCTTGTTGGAAGCTGGCTCTGCATATACTATACCAAAGTGAGGTATAGTGTGAACAGAGTCCAGTGGAACCCCAAAGGTGGGCAGAGGTAAAAGTAGATAGCACCTTACTCTCTATTTGTGGTAGTGTGGTCGAGCAGTAAGGCTGTATCAGAGGACAGTGTTAAGCATTTGTTGTCCACACTCAATCAGCAAATGATATCACACACTCAAAGACTGAACTTCAGACCAATTGGTTTTGCATAAAAATATTCTTTTAGTTGTTTTATTTTCTAGAACCAAGCAAGCCTGGCACAGGTAAGCAATAAATACTTTACAGTAGTAAAGTTTGTAAACAGTTTGAATTGCAATTGTATATGCACTTTGATTTGATTACAGTAGAGATACTAGTAATGCAATGCTTTTGAAATACTGTACACATACTTTGTATTGGCTTTTTAGTAGAATGTCAAGTAGTTTACTTTACAGATCACTTTTCTTACACAGTGCAGTATACCTGGATACTTCACTGGGACATTTCCTGTAAACAGGTAAGTAAAAGCGTTTTTGTTATTTAGTTACAGTTTTAAAGGGTTTCATAGATTTCCAACTCCACACTTAGAAACTTTTCACAGAAAAACAGTCAATGTTATCCTACGGAGGAAAATAGGGTTATCGGTTCAAAGGTAAGTATTCGGTTGTGGGAGTTGGTATTCTGGGGGTAGACTCAGGGATCCCCCAGGGTCAAGGATGCACTCTTGTTACACCCTCAGTGGCACTAGGGTGGCCGGGTGCAGAGTGCTGAGGTCCAATGTTATCCAATGGGGGATAGGGGGCCTCCGGTTGGTGGCTGCTGACTAGCAGGCCACTGGGTTTTGGGAGCAAAGCTCCTGGACTTAAGCTCAGGGCAAATGGGGGTTCAAGCCAGCACAAAAGGTGCACCCTCAGCGGCACTGGGGCGGCCAGGTGCAGAGTGCTGTTTTGGCATCGGGTGCCCTGTAGGTTTCAATGGGGATTCTCCGGTTTGCAAACACACTGCAGGCTCGGGGACGAAGGTCTTCTGGGTGCGACCACCACTTGTAGAGGTAAGTTGGGATGCTGGGGGTTGGTTAGGCACTGTTGGTTGGGCCACTCAAGGCCGTGGGGGATTGGGTGCAGGGGTGCCTTTTAGGGTTGGATCTTCTTACCAGCTCCTGGTCGCGGTTGGGGGGACCTTCCGGATTTAGGCTGCAGGCGACGGCTGGAGGCTTGAGGCAGGTCAGGGATCACTGGATCTCGGGTCAGGATCCCTGGGGAGACCTCCTCGTGGTGTTGGGCCACTCGAACTCGGGCCGTGGGCGTCGGGTGCAGAGTGGTGCAGACTCGCGGACTTTGGCGGACCTGGAGTCTGTTGTTGAACAAATCCGGTGTTCACGGGAGACAGAGTCTTTTCTTTTGAGGGCAGGGCAGGTCCTCGGGAATCTTGAGGCTGCTGACTGCAGGACACACCGGAGTTTCGCTTCTGCAGGTTCGAGGTGGGGACAGGCCGGTAGGCGTCCTCCTCTTGTTAGCTTCGGCACGGCTGTTCGGTCCTTCTTCATCTTTTCTTCTTCTGGTTTCTTGTCTGATGAAGCAAGGTTCAGGGGTGCCCCATAATACTCGATATAGGGGCATTACAGGTAGGTAAAAGGTTGGGACCACTGGGTCTCTTCCCTGGGGTGGGTACACCCCCTATTATGCCACCCTCCAGTGGGAGGGGGGCATATGCCTCACCCTGGTTGGCTGGGTCCCCCCATCTGCAAGTTGGCGGGGAATGAGAGTTGTGCTGCACCTCGCCTCCCCCACCTGAGGGGTGGAGTTGGCAGAGATGGGCACACCTCCTTGTTGGTATCCTGGTAACTCTTTGTGTATTTGCCGAAGTGTCATATGTATGTGTAGACAATGATGAATTTCTTTGACAAACAACAAATAGTAGTAAAATTATCAAATATATTAAAAAATGCATAAAATATTTTTATACGAAAAATTAAAAATAAAAATATATTTTTGAATTAATTCTGTTGTATGACACTGATATTGGGGTGGTTGCTGCTAATGAGCCTCAGGAGGCCATATTAAAAAGCAATATAGGTCAGTTGAGAGGTCCTTCTTCTTATATTTGCAGTTTCCCCCTCCTCTCAGACCTGTAAGTAATTAGGGGTACCTTTTCCTTTTGTGGTTTGTCACACCTCCCTTCCTCACTTGGTTTTCCTGCTGGTTCTCCCGTCCAAAGTGGGGGTCAGAACCGGTGAGGACCAGCTGCTAAAGGCAGCAAAAGGCCTGGGAAGCTCACAAAGGCAGCAAGCCTTTGAAGCTTCCCCTTCGTGGACCCTGCCCATCCTGGGGGAGGAGGCTTGACACCTCGTCCCAGGATGTGCATTGTTGCAGGCCCCAGAGAGCAGCAGGCTCTCAACCCAGGGGTCCAGAAACATGTCTGTGGTGGCAGCTGAAAGCATCCACTCAGCCTGGACACTAGTGGTAGGCCGTTTTTCAGGGGCCCTCTGTGTGCATTTTTCATGAAATCCCACACTGGCATCAGTGTTGGTTTAATGTGCTGACAAGTTTGATACCAAACTTCTCTGTTTTCAGTGCAGCCATTATGGTGCTGTGGAGTTCGTAATGACAGACTCCCAGCACCATATACTCTTAATGGCAGCACTGCACTTACAATGTCTAAGAATGGACTTAGACACTGTAGGGGTACAGGGCGCATGCACCTGTACCCTCACCACTGGTATAGTGCACCCAGCTAGAGGGGTGGCTGATCTATGCCAGGGCAGTGGGTTGTAGGCATGGCACACAGGGATGTGTGCCTGTGTGCCATGTCGACTCTTCACTTTGTTCTGCACCAAAACACGCAGCCTGCAAAGGCAGTGTGTGAGTGTAAAGGTACAGGGCCTCTAAGGGTGGCACAATAAGTGCTGCAGCCCTTAGAGGCCTTCCCTGGTCACAGTGCCCTGGGTGCCTGTGGTACCATTTATCAGGGACTGACCTGTGGCCAGAGATACCAATTGGGTTATGTTTTCAATGCAGTTTTAGGGAAAGAACATAGGCCCTGGGTACCTGATTGGCAGGAGCCCAGGGCACACTCAGTCAAAGCACATCAGCAGTTCAGCAAAAAGTGAGGGCAACCATGCAGAAAGAGGGCACTTTCTCACACCTCTATTTAGAAGAAGCACCTCCTGCTCTTCAACAGAATGAAGGTTATGTGTGGTTTTTATTAAAACTGCCACCTGTGCTCCGATTTAATGGACGGTGACTCATTCTAGTAGTAAGTCAAAACAACACCTTGTGTCAGCCTGCAGCTATAAAACACATTATGAATGGCACTTCACTGCCTGCTGAGCCCTGTCTCAATTACATGTTCCGATATATATGTGCCAGTGTAACAAGGGCTGGACTTTGTTCACAGACGGTAATTACTTAAGGTGACATTAAGAGCAAAAGGCAGCTCTTCCCCAGCTCCCTGCACCCATGACATCAAACTAGAGGCAGCAAGGATCCAGCAGGGGTAACATGAAGCACCGTGATATTTTGTGTAAACACTGCTCCTGAGAGCAGAAACAACGCCCATAACCCTGGACGAACAATACCTACCTGATTTATACAGAGCGTTTTTGTAATCTGTCACACTTTATACAAGGTCAAAATAGAAAAGTAAATCGTTACATTTTATGGCACAATATAACAAATAAAATCCCATGCAAAATAAAGTGTGCTAAATGAAGATAGCGGCTGTATTTGTGTGACATCTGAATCAGGCTTGTCATCACATGAACTGGCTTGGCATTGGTTTCCTTTTTTGCCAGCGCCATCTTTCAACAAGCATCGTAAACCCCCAATGCAATACTTAGATGACACTAAGGTTGTACAACCAATATCATCTTAGTATTTCACATAATTGTCATTATGTTTTACTTCAGATGTGTTTCCTTGAATGCAATCTATAGGAAATTACCATCTTTTGAGTGTTGCACTCCCAGTTTTTTTGCCCTATCTGTTTTTGCTGGGTGTATAAATCGGTGCATTTACCCTTGCCTACCAGTAGTAAAGTGCCTGTGCTTCCCCTTTAAACATGGTTGAATTGACATAACCCTAGTTGATCCATGCGCATATAACCCATTCATCCATAGAGATATCATTCATGCTTTTATTTGCTCAGCCATTCAACCATACTAGCACACATTGTCACACATAATGCAGAGCAGTGCACATGCACCCCACAGAAAGCATAAATGTGACTCTGTGGCTGTGTGCATGGGCACCGCCATGTGCCGCCTGTGCAGTCTGTGGGCGTTTGTAAACCAGTTAATGCACAGCACATCATGCCCAGCTCCTTGAATGGAGGGGTAGGAGTCTGAGGTGAGCACTCAAGCCTAATACTGCTTTAGCACACTCATGCTTCTGACTATTGAGTATATTATTTTGCATCCTAAAGACCGTTTCCATCGCAGGAGGTGCATGTGTGTTAACTTAAGACACCTCTGGAGTGGTAGGCATGTGACTGACTAACAAAGCCCTCTCTGTTATTCAGAAACACAAGCCTGAAGTTTCAGTTCTTCCAAAGCCCTACCTGCCTTTCAATGCCCCATCTTTCTTTAGCCATCTGTTGAGTCACTTACTACATCATCTATGCATGTACTCATTCATTCATTCGCTGACACAATGTGTGGTCACTCTTCCATCCACCTACTCACAAATTCACTGACCTGGCCCCATATATTCCTTATCTCACACTGTTCCCTTCACAACCTCAGTGTCCACACCCTACCCTTGTGCCTCAAATTGTTCTTATCTACACACATTACATTTGCACCAGTTTAGAAGCACTCTTCTTTAGGAGTCAGACTATTGCCTTCGACAATGCTTGTTCTTATTTATAGATGTGCATTTTTAAGTCTGGCGTTAGGCAAGACCTTTTGATTTTACCAAAATTATATGTATACTATACTTACATGAAGGGGCTTTCAGCTACCTTTGTTCATCCATTGGTTTGTTTGTTTGTCATTCACATTTTTCTTCTGCCCACTGCAGCATACAGCATGGGGCAGTGGGTCAGCCTGCTTCAACCACTGGCTAACTTCCCTATGAGTGACTGCATTTAGCCCTTTCACAAGTAGCATATGAGCATGCGAGGTAGTTCCCTTCAATGCCAGTGTTATTGTTTTTACTTTATTGTTACTTTGTTGTAGAGCCTAGTGTGATAGCAGGAGACTTTTCTAATAGTTGAGAACACAGGCCACATTCCAGCTTTATCAGTTCCTGTCTCCTGCCAGTGCTGTTGTAAATTCCTTTGCTGCTTTTTCACACCATACCAGTAGCTCACATGTACTCTGAATATAAGTTCATGAGGGTGCTCTATCTTTACCACACTGCCTGTCTGTCATTCCTTCTTTCTTTCTTTCCTTTCTTTCTTCTCTTCCTTTTTCTTGCCTTCTTTCTTTCGATTCCGTCTTTCATTCCTCCCTTTCTTCTTTCTTTCTTTCCTTCTTTCTTTCCGTCTTCCTGCTTTTTCTTCCACCTACTCCAGCATGCATTAAGGGGCAATTAGTCAGACCATTTCAACCACTGGAGGACTTCACTACGAGTTATGGCTTGCAGACTTTACATAACGAGTTATCAGCACATAAAATATTTCTCTTCAGGGACAGGGGGTACTAAGACAATGTGTGCTTTTTTCGAGACCAAAACAACATCGTTGTCTTCAGGCAATGTTTTTGTTTAGATTGGTGATTGCCTGGCAGCTTCCTGGACAATAAAGTATTGCAAAAACCTTTACAAAACAAGAATTGCCAAAAGGCTGACAGGCAGTGCCAGACCTATACGCTTTGCCAATGCTTGTTTTTCAGTGTTGTTAAACTATTCTGACTCTGGTCCAGGACTGCTATATGAACAGAGTATGGTGAGGCCATCTACACAGTCAGAGGAAGACTGGCCAGTGGGGAAATCTAGTGACTGCTTGACAAACAGACGTCTGAAAGAAGGGTAGGGATGGACATCAACAGCAGCGGCTTACAGCAGCTCGTTTTACCTCCAAAAAACTGCAATTGGGTTTTCTGGACAGCAAATCATTTTGGGGAATAAAAATCAAATACTATAACAATATTTTTTGAGTCTTCATGACAACATTCCAAGACCTGCAAAACACAGGGATGACAACCAATGTACATTAAGTGCATGCCCTGGAACCGTAAACAAGCAGCAAACAGACAAGCAAATGAGCTCGTCTTCCCAGGCTGTAATAAGAGCTAGCACAGCTATGATCATGTAAAAAGGAAGCAATTGCAGTAACACAGAAGTTCAATACCTTGTGAAGGGTAGAAAGTGCTATATAAATGTTCTTATACTATAATACATAGGTTGTGCTATGGAAACGAGAAAATCCTTTACTGCAAAGCATTTGAGAGCAAGGGAGCTCACCCTCAGTGCAAAACTACCTTCAAAGCCCGACTAATGCTAAACAGCATCAACCAACAGTGCAGCCCAGCCCCGCTAATTTGCATGCATAGGAAAATGGACTTCACTGGAGAGTAATCTCCTAATGCAAACTACTACAATGGAGCTTCGGGTGCAGGGGTGCCTTTCAACGTCGCAGTCTTCTTGCCGGAGCTGGCCGCAGTCAGGGGGAGCCTCTGGATTCACACTGCAGAAGCCATGGTGGAGTTCAGGAGAGGTCAACCAATGCTGGATTTGAGGTCAGGATTGCTGGGGAGATTTCACTAGACAGGTGAGAAACTCAGACTCGGGCCATGGGCATCAGGTGCAGAGTGGTGAGGACGCGTGGCTCCAGATGGCACAGGAGTCCTTGCAGTTGATTTCTTCTGGACAGGTCCGCTTTCCACAGGAGATTGGAGTCTTTTTCAAAGGCAGCACTTCTCCCAGGGTTTTCAGAGGTCACTGGCTGCAAGACAGGTCGCCTTTTTGTTGCAGGCTCATTGAAGCTGGAGACAGGCCGGTAGGGCTAGGGCCAAGGCACTCGTCGTCTTCAGTCTTCTCTGCAGGGTCGGCTTCCAGGATGACTTCTTTCTTCTTAGGTCATCGCAGATCTAGTTTTCATGTCTGGGGGAGCCACCTAAATACTAATTTAGGGGCGTTTTAGACGAGTAGCAGGTAGGGCAAATGGGCACCTTATCTGGGGTGTCTACACCCTAAATTATGCCGCCCTCCTGTGGGAGGGGGCATAGACTTAGCCCTGATTGGAGGGGTCTCCCCATATTCAAGATAGCGGGGACTGAAAGATGTGCTTCACCTCACGTCCCCAACTTATGGGTAAATCTTTTTTTTTTTTTAAACAAACTTTAACTTATGGGTAGATTTGGCAAAGTTGGGCACACCTTCTAGTTTTGCTAAGGTTTCTTGACAGTTTTCCCACCCAAAGTGGTGGTGTAAACCGGGGGCTGTCATCTGCTGCTAGCAGCAGAGGCGGGGCGTCGCATTACAAAGGCAGCAAGCATTTGAAGCTTCCCCTTAGAGCACCGGCACATCCCAGGGGAGGATGTGTGACACCTCTACCCAGGATGTGCATTGTTTCTGGTCCCAGAGAGCAGAGGCTCTCCACCCAGGGGTCCAGAAACATGTCTATGTGTGGCAGGCTGCCTAAAGCCAGTCAGTAACCACAGCAGGGTTGTTCAGTTTTCAGGGGGCACCACTGAGGTGCCCTCTGAGTACATGGGATAATAAATCTCACACTGGCATCGGTGGAGATTTATTACAAGGAGTTATTTGGTGCCAAACACTCCTGGTTTCAGTGAAGCCATTATGGTGCTGGGGACATCAAGGTGTCGAGTTTCCAGCCCATGTACTCCTCATGGCTTCCCTGGTACTTACAATATTTAAGAATTGACTTAAGTAGTGTATGGGCATATTTACTTATTTAGATATGCCCTCACCTCTGGTATAGTACACCCTGCCTTAGGGCTGTAAGGCCTGCTAGAGGGGTGACTTACCTATACCTTCAGGCAGTGCTGGCTGGCATGGCACCCAGGCAGGGTGCCATGTTGACTTTGTAGTTTTTCACCTCACGTGGGCATGCAAGCTGCAAGGGCAGTTGCATGGTCCTAGTGAGAGGGTCACAGCAGACCCTCTTCAGCTTCCAGGCCCTTGTACCCAGGGTACCATTTACTAGGGACTTACAGGGGGGCAGAAGTGCCAATTGTGGATATGTTTAAGGGAAGAAGCACAGGGGACCTCTTTGGCAGGAACCCTGTGCACTACAACCAAAATCACATCAAAACCAGGCAAAATGTGGGGGCTAGCATGTCAAAAAGAGGAATTTTCTCACAGGCTTCCCCTGGAGCACTTTGCGGACCTATGGAACCACAGGAGCCTTCAGTTCGGTTAGTGCTGACAGCGATGTCTGTCCCCTTGAGACTTGTTACCAAGCCCATACCGACTCTGCTACAGACTTCCACTTTGGCCCCAGAATCCACATAGGTCTCTGCTGCACTGACACCTGTACCGATGCTACTGCAGCTGGTTAATGATCCAGTGCCCTTACCTATATCTGTCCCCGACCCAACATCCTGTCCAGTTTGACCATGCCATACTACTAAATTAAAAAGGCAAAGGCAGTTGTCATAAAGCCTGCCTCTACTGTATCTCAAAAGAAGCTCCAGTTTCTTTTTGGGAGACTCTGATTCTGTGCCAGAGCAGGGTGCATCTTTGGACACAGACTGATGGTGAAAGGGATGACTTGCCCCCCCCCCCCATCAAATTTACTTGTTTCTTGATAAAATAGAAAACACTGGTAGAAAACATTAGAAATCACCAGAATTCACTAAAAAGAGCAGCAACACAATCCTGCAACTCAGACACACAGGTTGCTCAAATCATAGGTCAGGCAATGCCCTAGAAGCAGTACCAAACATCAACATCATACTACAACCAGATACTTGGGGTTCTATCCAAAACTGCCTTCAGGTGTTAATTGTAAGCACAATAAATTCAAAACATAATTGCATGGGGAACCAGCTCTTCTTTAGTCTGGCCTTGGAAGGAGAACATCACCAACTGTACTTCATAGTTGTGGCCTTCCCTCAACCATATTGATTTGAATGCTCTGCCTATTTCAGCTTATGTTATGCTATCCAATTTTTTAAATGTGAAAAGAAAGTTGAATAGGAATCTACTTTGAAAAGCATAACATTGCCCTTGACATTGAGGTTAGTCTCACTATGCTGCCTGCATTATCACATATATATGTACATATATATATATATATGGCTTTTTCTGTGGAAATGTGTCTGTTACAAATGACGACACAGGTGAAAAGGAGGGGAGTAACCCCCGCTCCTGTAGGAAAAGAGAAAAAAGAACAAGACACAGCCGGAAGAGGCAGAGGAAAAGGAACCAGCGGGGGAAAAAGGGAAAAGGAAATGATGCTACATTTAACTGTAAACCTGAGGACAATCTGGTCATCAATCTCTCTGAAAAAATCCTGAACAATAAACATATAAATCTATTGAATAAAGGTCTCACTTTTTGGAATGTATTTGGCTACAACTAGAGTGGAACTCTACAAGTTCTGCAGAAAATTAAAATTGAAAAAGTGTTTTGCCACAAAACCTATAACAAAAAACAAGTCCGGAACATCACAGCAATTATCAAATTTAACATTGTAAGACATTGATCCATTAAGAGCCCTGTATAGCCTGGAGGCAGAGGGGGGTATAATAAAGGACATAGAGTTGGATGGTGCATCTAATTTAGAATGCTGTGAGATCTTGGGAATTGAAACCGATAGATCTGTGAGTAGCGAATGCAAAGTAAAATCCCAGTTTTGCCCACAACTTTCATCAGGAAACAGAGTAGGGGGCGCTAGAGGGCGCACGGCAAGATGGCCGCACGCTAGTGTAGCTCTGCCCGGCTGAGCTCATATCCGATAATTATCCGCCACCATATCGCGCCATCTGCGTCCCGCTGGCACGGGGACTGCGCGCTGACACCCTCCTGCCTCTGTGGGGAGACTCTGGCGCTGTGAGGCGGGCTCGATGAGCTGCGGATCCCGGCTGAAGCTCCCGATGCGCGGGACCAAGATGGCGACCGCTGAGCGGCCCTGAGTCAGCACCGGCGGGACTAGCTGGGGGCAGTTGCCGGTCTCCGACGATCGCAGGGGGAGTGGGAACATCGCCGCTGGAGCGGAGCACCCATCGCAGCGCTGACTGAGGGAGAGGAGGCCGCTTGAACCCTGTGGGTCGGACTTGTGCTCCGCGGCGCGAGTGGCGGCGGCGGCGATCAGCACTTGATCTCCTGTTCCTGACTGCTTGGAGGGCGCCCGTCGCTGACCGAGGCCTCCGGGTGCCGACTGCAGTGAGTGGGGCTTGGCTTGACTGGGCTCGCAACTACGGAGGTGGGTGTGGGCCCGGGAGAGGAGGTCAGGCTCTGCGAGCTGTGGGGAGCGCTTGGGGGGGGAGAAGGGGACGGGCGCGAGGAGCGCTGGAGGCCTGTGTGAGACGGCCTGATTGACCTTGGGGGTGTCGCCTGCTGGGGCCGCGCTCTCCCCATCATCCTGCGGTCTGGGGAGCATCGGAGGTGATTGGGCCTGGGACGCCGCTCTGGATATAGTGGCGCAGAGAGACACGGCGAAAGTTCATATTGAGTGATGTAGGGCCTGGTGGCTGTCACTCTGCGGCAGTGGAGCTCTGAGCCGTTCCATACAGGCATTTACACTGATTAGAGTATAGCTGCGCCTGTAGCCGGGGACCCGCCTGACTGCTCTGGAGCACTAGCTGGCATACCGGAGTGGGCCCCTTGCTGGAGATACTGCTCCTGGGGTGGCCCCCCCGTCATCTGTGACTGTCTGGCTCTCCTTGGCCGTAACATACACCGGGTGGGTAAGCGGCAGATTCCTTCGATGGAGTGCTAGCTCCTTCTGCTTGCTTGCTGTGGAGTGGTGTATTGCTGTACCTGGCTGATCGGGCTGTTCTGGCCGCTGGAGTCTGTGAGGCCGAGTGGGTCCTGTTTCTCCTTCAGTTCTTGTTGATCGCTGGACTGGGTGCGGCACTACTGAGGGCCTGCGTGGTCACTACTACATCTACCAGGGAGTGCCTATCTGCGTCAGCCTGCGGGGTCGGCTTTGGGCGTCTCTTTGTGGCTCACATAGGCACCTGCTCTTCCTTCACATATCACTTGGGCGGCTCGTGCTGTAGTGCTTGAAATATGGGGAGAACAGACAAATCGCAGCCGCGACTCACCTTTGAGGCGCGGAAATCCTCGAAGATGACGCAAAAGGCAGCTTCTGACTCTGAGGTGGATGCCCTTAGTGATGCACCCCCCACGCTCGAGACCACATTGCTGGCCATGCAGCGCAGCCTGCAATCTATTGAGGGCACCATGGCACCGGTAAATCATCGCCTGGACCATATGTCGGCTCAACTGGAGAAGCAGAACACACGCATGGGTGAGGTGGAGCAGAGAGTATCTACAACTGAGGACGGTCTGAGTGAGGTGGCTAGCAAAACATTGAACATGGAAAAGGTACTGGCCCTCATACAGGCCAAGAATGAGGACTTGGAGGCGCGGTCTCGGCGCAATAATATACGCCTCACGGGGCTGCCGGAGTCCACCAACGTTGGTAAAATGGAGATCTTTATAGAGACTCTCATAAAAGATATTTTTGGCACAGAGCAGCTGTCCACCATGTTCGTTGTTGAGCGTGCACATCGCTCCCTAGCGGCGCGCCCGGCCCCAGGGGCTCCCCCCCGCCCGGTCATAGCCAGGGTGTTGAACTACAGGGATCGTGACGCTATACTTAGAATGGCCAGAGATAAAGGTTCCATTGTCCATCAGGGTAACGCTCTGGCCTTCTTTCCTGACTTTACGGTTGCTGTGCAGGCGGCTCGCAGGGAATTTGGAGCGGTGAAGAAGTTTCTGCAAACGGAGGGAGTACAGTATGCAATGCTCTACCCTGCTAGGCTACGAATTGGCCCGGAGGGGGACTCCAAAATCTTTTCAAATCCTAAGGCGGCCTTAGAACACGCAAAGAATCTGAAGCGGAACCGACGGGAGTCCAGTGCTGCACACAGCGATGAAGAATAGTAGTAGGAATCTATCGGCCTCGGCTGGGACTATAGTGTATATGTGTCCTCTCTCACTATGGTACATGATGTAATATGGGTGGTATCTTATCACTGTGCCTCCCTCAGAGAATATACTATAGAATGGCTGGCACGCGGGTGGCACCTTCTACTGGCACTGTGGTACAGTCCCTAGCTCTGCTCAGCTGCCTCCTGCAAGACGGGAGGTTAGCAGCGCTTTGGCACCCCCCCTCTAATGGGTGTACCCCACACATATGTTCTTCTTTGTTTCTTTTGTTCGGGGCACGTTGTATTACATTGGGATGGCTTTAGCACGTTGGGGAAGCTGAAGTGGGTGGGGGGTGGGGGAGTTAGGGGTTTGGGTTCGGCATTGGCACAAGCTAATTTTATGATACGAGCTACTGTGATATATTACAAACAAGTAGAAGCTGGGATGCAGAATACACTAGTTGTTTTAGCTGTCAGGAAGTGTATTGCGGTGCGGGTGGTATGGGTGGCAGGGTGAAGTGTTTGACCTGGAATGTGCGGGGTCTGAATACCCCCAAAAAGATACGGGCAGTAATGGCATACTTAGACAGGATGGACGTGCAGGTAGCGTTCCTTCAGGAAACTCATCTTACTCAAACATCTGAATGCAAGGTTGGGGCTAGGTGGGCCGGGGTGTGCATTGCATCTTCTTACTCTACCTACTCACAGGGTGTACTGATTTTAGTTAAGAAAGGAGTCCCATTTACGGTGATGCGGTCTGAAACGGATGAGCAGGGACGGGTGGCGCTGCTATATGGCCAAATGGGCAACTTGAGTGTATTGTTGGTGAATGTATACGGTCCGAATGTGGACGATCCCTCCTTTTTCTCGGATGTGTGGCGCCGGATATCTGGGTTTCCTGAAGCCGAGATTATTTGGGGAGGCGACTTTAATGTATGTCTGGATGGAGAGCTTGATCGGTTGGGCAGTAGTGCTACCAGGCCTAAGTTGGCATCGGAGACATTGTTGGGGGTCGTGGAAGCGGGTAGTCTGCATGATGTGTGGCGAATTCAGCATCCAGGGAAACGGGAAAGCACCTTCGTGTCCTCTGTCCACGGGACATGGTCCCGCCTAGATTACTGGATTGTATCTGCCACTGTGTGTACTTGGACGCGGACGGTTGGTCACATGGCGAGAACATTATCTGACCATTCCCCTGTTCTACTTGAATTACAGGTACCAACCTGTGAGCGGCCACCCTTCACGTGGCGACTGCAGCCTACTTCCCTAACTGATCCTGTGTTCAAACAAACTATTGGGGAGGCGATCCGGACTTTTTTTAGGGAAAACAGTGGCTCAGTGGAGAATGCGGGAGTTCTCTGGGAAGCATTTAAAGTAACAATCAGGGGCACATGCATAGGAGCGCAAGCCGGTGTGTTGCGAGATATTAGACGTAGAATAAGTAGGCTTGCTGCAGAAATATCTCAGTTGGAGCGTGAGTATGATCAGTCTCCCTCCTTCAGCACGATGGCAGCGATACGAGAGCTTGTTACGGAGCATAATAGCACTGTGGATCAGGAGTTACTGCACAGGTCGAGACGTTGCACGGCTCGTTATTATGGGGAGGGGGGCCGCCCGGGCAGATCTCTGGCCCAGAAACTTTCGGCGCCACGGAGTCAGGCCCCTATTACTGAGATGCTGGACGAGGACGATGTAGCTCACTACACAACACCCAAAATTCGCGATGTTATTGTAAAATATTATACAACGCTGTACGAGAGGGGAACGACTGTGCCGCCGACGGAGCTGAGCAACTATCTTGATGATGTCGCACTGGGTTGGTTGTCCCAGGGACATAGGGAATACATCACCCAGCCCTTTGATGTAGAAGACGTAAAATTGGCCATAATGTCTCTTCCCACGTGTAAGGCCGCTGGACTTGACGGACTCCCCAGTGAGTTTTATAAAGCTTACATAGATGAGTTGGCCCCATGGTTGTTGGAGATGTTTGCAGAGGCTTACGATAATGGACATCTCCCTCCCACTCTAAAGGAGGCACTGCTGGTGACTCTTTTGAAGCCCGATAAATCTGCGAATCGCTGCGAATCCTATCGTCCGCTTTCTATAATCAATATAGATGCCAAGATCCTGGCTAAAATGATAGCTACTAGGATGCAGCCACTGATTTCTCTTCTGGTGCTGCCGGATCAGTCAGATTTCGTGCCGGCCAGGTCCACAGCCCATAACCTGCGTACGCTTTTTTCCGCACTGCATTATTTTGATCCCGGCTTTCAGGCAGTTGCTGTGTTACTGGATGCAGCAAAGGCATTCGATTCTCTGAAGTGGGACTATATGCTTACGGTTCTCACTAGGATGGGATTCCCCCCGTTCTTCCTACAGTGGATACGGGTGCTGTATACGGAGCCACTGGCACGAGTGCGAGTAAATGGGTGGATCTCCCCCTCCTTCCCAATAGAGCGGGGCACGCGTCAGGGCTGCCCCCTGTCACCAATGCTTTTTGCGCTCGCGCTGGAGCCGTTGGCTTGTAAGCTCCGGCAGTGTCATTCAGCGGCTGCCCTGCGCTTTCGTCAACAGCCATTGGTGGTTTCCCTTTACGCAGATGATATGATGTTATATGTTAGGGAACCTGCCACCTATCTCCCGGCATTGCTTCGGGAATACGTTAAATTTCAGAGGCACTCGGGTTTGGGAATAAATTGGACGAAATCTGTTGTGTTGCCGCTCACTGCTGGAACCCTAGAAGTGGAAACTGAGTTCCCGCAGGCGTGGACTCAGGACCCGGTGAAGTACCTAGGGATATGGCTGCACAGGGATCCGGATCGGGTGATCACTGAGAACTATGGCAGGGCGCTAACGCGGATCACTGAGCAGACGGAGCGGTGGACACGTTTGCCTCTCTCGTTGGCGGATCGCATCGCAGTTCTTAAAATGACTATTTTACCCAAATTGCAGTATCTTTTTGTTAATATCCCTATCAGATTAAATATTGCCTTGTTTAGTACCCTACAATCTGCGCTGCTTACGTTTGTATGGGGGGGTAAGAAACCCAGATGTAGTTGGGATGTTTTGGTGCAACCCTTTGATCGTGGCGGCTTTGAGGCACCGGATTTACGGCTTTACTATCTGTGCGCACAAGCACAGTTTGCGCATTACTGGCACTTTCCACAGCGGTTCCAACCCCATACTGCAATAGAGGCGGACGCGGTATTCCCTCTGCCTCTCCCGGCTGCCACTCTGTCTGGGGGCACTGGTGGCCCTAGAACTGAAATAAATCCCGCCCTTTGTACAGCATGGGCTTGGAGGGCCCTAGCCAAAAGAGCTCGACTTCCCTATCTATATGCCCTGTTGCTACCTATCGCGGCGCATCCGGATATTTCGGCTTCACGGGAGAAGCTCGCGTAGTGGGAGCTGGCTGCTGTGGGTATTACTACTATGGGAGATTTATATACAAAGGGGCAGTTTCACACTCTGACAAGTGTACAATGTGATCGACGTAGCAGCTTCATGCTAGGGTTCATATTCGTCCGGGTGCGGCAAGCTGTTCGGGATATCTACCCGGATTTTCCGGCTGAGCCCAGGACAATGCGAGCGCTGCAGGCGGTGCTAGCTATAGCCGAAAAGAAGGGTCTGATTACTAGACTATATAAGGCCTCTCAGAGGGAGAATGAGCCTGGGGACCACCCCTCATTCGCTAGATGGAATATGGTACTGGGTGCTGCACTCACGATCGAGCAGTGGCAAGCCTGCTGTGCTCTAACTGGGCGTCTTACATCAAATTGTAATCTCCGTATGATTCACTTTAAGTTTTTGCACCAATTGTACTATACCCCTCTGCAATTATGTAAGTTTGGATTGCGTGAGAGTGCTGCGTGTGTCCGGTGCGGGCAAGCCGATGCTGACTTTCTCCATTTGGCATGGGCATGTGCTGGCGTGCGTGCGTTTTGGACTCAGGTGGTGAAGGTGTTAACGGCTGTTGTTATGGAGCCTGTGCATTGCAATCTGGAGGTGTGTCTCCTAGGCAGTGTTAGAGGCCTCAAGCCCTGCAATCGGCGCTTAGTCGCAGTCTCAACTTTGCTGGCAAAAAGAGCTGTGGCGTTGAACTGGGGAGCAAAACTGTTCCCACTGTTAAGAAATGGATGCACGATTTACTCTATTGTAGGGATCAGCTGGAAGTTTATGCTGAAGAAATACCTGAGGCTTCCCGACCTAAAGATTTTTGGGCCCCATTAACTGGTTATCTGTTACACCACCCTGATCAGTGATGCCATGTACCCTTGTAGATTGTGCTATGCTGCGTGCTTCACGGGATAAGAACTGGTATCGCAACTGTCTCACTTCGCATTGCTTACTGTGTACCACCATGCTCTTTGCTTGCTGCATATGTCCTTTGTATTGTTGGATGATAATTTATTGCCATGCCGGGGTGGGGGTTGGGGGGATTGGGGGGGGTGTTGGGGATGGGTACACTGCTTGATGCATTATTGTGTAGTGTATTTTGTTTATTCAAAAACTTAATAAAAAAAAAAAAAAAAAGGAAACAGAGTAGATATATTTCAGGAACTAGTGGCAGAAGACCTGAGAGACATCTATATTAAGGAGAAACAACACAGGAATCGAAAGTACTCTAATATGAAAGCAGATGACTGGTGCGCACTCACAGACTTACATAGGGATGAGAATATCATTATCAAACCATCTGACAAAGGTGGGATCATTGTTGTAATGGATTGCTGCAAGTACCATCAAGAGGTCAGAAGACAATGAGGGGACTCCACTAACTATGAAAGACTTAAGAACAATCCCACCAATGAAATTATGATGATATTCCATACCAACTGCAGACATAGCAAGGTCTACTTGATGTATACGAACTACAATATCTGAAGGTCACTCATCCAATAGTTCCCACATTGTACGTACATCCAAAAGTGCATTAAAGGCTGGAAAATCCCCCAGGACTCCCCATCGTAAGTTCGTGTGGCTCCCTGTTAGAGAACACTTCCAGGTGTGTGGATATCTTTCTGTTTCCATACGTAGCGAATCTACCATCCTACATACATGACTCAATGGACTTCCTCAATCGTATTAATGGTATTCCCTGGAAATCAGGATATGTCATAGCCATGTTGGACGGTGTTTCACTCTACACCTCAATTGTCCACAGTGATGGTTTTAGGGCATGTGAACACTTTATGAGGGCCCGGTCTTTGAATTTACTCAGCAATACACAAATGCTTTTAGAGATGATGCGTTTCTGTCTCACTAATAATGTTTTTATCTTTGATGGCAAATTCTACAAACAAAAGCAGGGAACAGAAATGGGCACTTCATTCGCCCCAACGTATGCAAATCTAACGAGGGGATTTTGGGTGGCAGAATGTATATTGTCAGAAGATACATAATGAATTTGGAAAAAGTGATTTTATGGGTTCTTTATATTGATTATCTCTTTTTAATATGGGAGGGAGAAGAAAACGAATTGAAAGAATTTTTATCATCTTTAAACAGCAACTCCCTAAACTTACAATTCACCCATACAAGCAGCAAGAGTTCAATTGATTATCTAGATATACGAATTTACATAGAAAATGAAAAAATATGTACCACCTTATTTCTCAAACTCACTGCATGTGATAGTATTCTGGCTGCGAATAGTGCCCATCTCAGAGCTCTCAAGTGGAGTATAACATACAGGGAATTTTTGAGAGCTCATAGGAACTGCTCTGAAGATAAGGAATATGAGGAACAGATAAATGAAATGTACAATAGATTTTGACGATGAGGATATCCAATAACTGTATTGGAAAATGCACGGATAAGAGCATCTAGACAAAAAAGAGAAAACCTATTGATGTCAAAAAAATCCTCGAAACTGACAGAAGCAAATAGGGAAACAACCAGATTTATTACTGATTGCAACGTATCAAATAGAGTCATCAAACAAGTAATAGGAAACCATTGGAAGACACTGAGGAAAGATGAAGAACTTAAGCATCTAACATCTGAACATATCACTATCACATACAGAAAGGTACCATCACTGGTAGATCTCCTAAATCAAAGCTACTTCACAAAAAGAGGTGTACAGAAAGGAAATTGGCTTATGAGCAGTGGGTTCTTCATATGCCAGAAATGCAAAGCGTGCCGGTATGGGCGAAACAGGGTGGACATCATAACCATACAAGGCACGAAAAAGAAGATCAAAGAAAGGATCTTATGTGAAATCACATGTCTTGGAATGTGGCTGTGGCAAACAATACATCGGCAGCACAGTCAACAAGCATATTACAACACATAAGAGCTACAGTCAATAAAGACTTTGCATACGTGATGGCTAAACACATTTGGAAAGACCATGGAGGCAATCTGGAGAATAACTTTCTTTTTCTGGCATAGAACACATCCCGATTAAGATCAGAGGAGGAGATCGAGAAGCAGCCTTGAGAAGAGCAGAATCGAAATGGATCATCACAGTAGGAACTGAGATTCCATGGGGACCTAATGCAGATGCTGAATTGTATACATATCTATGATGCTCTGGGATAGCGAGCACCTGATAAGAATCCTTTAGATAATCACGGCTAGGCTCAAATGTTATGAGAATATGTGTATCAGAATTGTAACATTTGTCATCATTTTCTACAGAGGCTGAAATCAAGACGTATTTAGATTGGGAGCGTGCAATTAGAGAATAAGTACCTTAGCACTTTAACATCTCTGCAATTTCGGAAAATACTTCACACCTTAATATTTATACAATGGAAGGTTGTGCACTTTGTACTTTATAATTCTTTATTATCTATAGAGGCTGGGGTCTAGATATAGTTGTACTTGGGTTGTGCAATTTGAGGATAAGCACGTTAGCATTTTATTATCTGTGAAATTTTAGGGCAAAAACTACACACTTTACATATGTTGAATGTAAGGATAAGCACTTTGCACTTTACAATCTATATATCTTCTATTGCACTTATTTGTGTAGTTTGCACATCTAAGGCTAGGTGCAACGACCCGAGTAGTGATGGTCAGGGGCTTAGTACTTTACTATGTTTCCTTGCACCTTTAAACTGGTGCAATTTCAGACAAGTACGTGGCACTTTAGTATTTTGTAAACAATATGATTATATATTGCTGCTGTTTGCATAATATGCACACCAGGGGCGAAGTGCAATAAGGAATGAAATTCCCCATGATGTATGCATCTAATTACATATTGCAGTATATGCATTCTAGAGAAAACCTCACAGAGACACTATTCTGTAATACATTATGGTGATACTTGTTGTCCTCTAGTACCGTTTAACTATTGGATATCCTAATAGTTGTACTTCCCAAATATGATGTCTGTCATGAATATGTTCAATCATGTACTTTACAGTCATGTCCTCAAACTAGAAATTGTTTGGTGAACATTTTTTTTTGTCTTTCCCCTTTAAGACAATTACTTATACTTTTAAGGAGGTGATGGGAAGGAGGGCTGCTGTCCCTTTAAAATTGACACTCTTTGCACAAACTCTATGACCCTACCATGTCAAAAAGAGGAATTTTCTCACAGGCTTCCCCTGGATCACTTTGCGGACTTATGAAACCACAGGAGCCTCCAGTTCGGTTAGTGCTGACAGCGATATCTGTCCCCTTGAGACTTGCTACCAAGCCCGTACCGACTCTGCTACAGACTTCCACTTTGGATCCATGATCCACATAGGTCTCTGCTGTACTGACTTCTGTACTGATGCTACTGCATCTGGTTGATGATCCAGTGCCCTTACCTATATCTGTTCCTGACCCAAGATCGGATCCAGTTTGACCATGCTATACTACTAAATTAGAAAGGCACAGGCAGTTGTCATACAGCCTGCCTCTACTGTATCTCAAAAGAAGCTCCAGTTTCTTTTTGGGAGACTCTGATTCTGTGCCAGAGCAGGGTGCACCTTTGGATACAGACTGATGGTGAAGGGGATGACTTGCTCCCCCCTCATCATAACTTACTTGTTTCTTGATAAAATTGAAAATACTGGTAGAAATATTAGAAATCACCAGAATTCACTAAAAAAGAGAAGCAACACAATCCTGCAACTCAGACATACAAGTTGCTCAAATCATAGGTCAGGCAATGCCCTAGTAGCAGTAACAAAACATCAACATTATACTACAACCAGATACTTGGGGTTCTATCCAAGACTGGCTTCAGGTGTTAATTGTAAGCACAATAAATTCAAAATATAATTGCATGGGGAACCAGCTCTTCTTTAGTCTGGGGTTATGCAATTTGAGGATAAGCACTTTAGCATTTTACTATCTGTGAAATTTTAGGGCAAAAACTCCGCACTTTACATATGTGCAATGTAAGGATAAGCACTTTGCACTTTACAATCTATATATCTTCTACTGCACTTTTTTGCGTAGTTTGCACATCTAAGGTTAGGTGCAATGACCCGAGTAGTGATGGTCAGGGGCTTAGTACTTTACTATGTTTCCTTGCACCTTTAAACTAGTGCAATTTCGGACAAGTAGGTGGTTTTGTAAACAATATGATTATATATTGCTGCTGTTTGCGTAATATGCACACCAAGGGCGAAGTGCAATAAGGAATTAAATTCCCCATGATGTATGCATCTAATTACATATAGCAGTATATGCATTCTAGAGAAAACCTCACAGAGAACCTATTCTGTAATACATTATGGTGATACTTGTTGTCCTCTAGTACCGTTTAACTATTGGATATCCTAATCGTTGTACTTCCCAAATATGATGTCTGTCATGAATATGTTCAATCATGTACTTTACAGTCATGTCCTCAAACTAGAAATTGTTTGGTGAACATTTTTTTTTGTCTTTCCCCTTTAAGGCAATTACTTATACTTTTAAGGAGGTGATGGGAAGGAGGGCTGCTGTCCCTTTAAAATTGACACTCTTTGCACTAACTCTATGACCCTACCATGTCAAAAAGAGGAATTTTTTCACAGGCTTCCCCTGGATCACTTTGCGGACCTATGAAACCACAGGAGCCTCCAGTTCGGTTAGTGCTGACAGCGATATCTGTCCCCTTGAGACTTGCTACCAAGCCCGTACCGACTCTGCTACAGACTTCCACTTTGGACCCACGATCCACATAGGTCTCTGCTGTACTGACACCTCTACTGATGCTACTGCATCTGGTTGATGATCCAGTGCCCTTACCTATATCTGTTCCCGACCCAACATCGGATCCAGTTTGACCATGCCATACTACTAAATTAGAAAGGCACAGGCAGTTGTCATACAGCCTGCCTCTACTGTATCTCAAAAGAAGCTCCAGTTTCTTTTTGGGAGACTCTGATTCTGTGCCAGAGCAGGGTGCACCTTTGGATACAGACTGATGGTGAAGGGGATGACTTGCTCCCCCCTCATCATAACTTACTTGTTTCTTGATAAAATAGAAAATGCTGGTAGAAATATTAGAAATCACCAGAATTCACTAAAAAAGAGAAGCAACACAATCCTGCAACTCAGACATACAGGTTGCTCAAATCATAGGTCAGGCAATGCCCTAGTAGCAGTAACAAAACATCAACATTATACTACAACCAGATGCTTGGGGTTCTATCCAAGACTGGCTTCAGGTGTTAATTGTAAGCACAATAAATTCAAAACATAATTGCATGGGGAACCAGCTCTTCTTTAGTCTGGGGTTATGCAATTTGAGGATAAGCACTTTAGCATTTTACTATCTGTGAAATTTTAGGGCAAAAACTCCGCACTTTACATATGTGCAATGTAAGGATAAGCACTTTGAACTTTACAATCCATACATTTTCTACTGCACTTTTTCCGTAGTTTGCACATCTAAGGCTAGGTGCAATGACCCGAGTAGGGATTGTCAGGGGCTTAGTACTTTACTATGTTTCTTTGCACCTTTAAACTAGTGCAATTTCAGACAAGCACGTGGCACTTTAGTATTTTGTAATCAATATGATTATATATTGCTGCTGTTTGCGTAATATGCACACCAGGGGCAAAGTGCAATAAGGAATTAAATTCCCCATGATTTATGCATCTAATTACATATTAGAGTATATGAATTCTAGAGAAAACCTCACAGAGACACTATTCTGTAATACATTATGGTGATACTTGTTGTCTTTTAGTACCGTTTAACTATTGGATATCCTAATCGTTGCACTTTACAAATATGATGTCTGTCATGAATATGTCCAATCGTACTTTACAGTCATGTCCTCAAACTAGAAATTGTTTGGTGAACATTTTTGTTTGTCTTTCCCCTTTAAGACAATTACTTATACTTTTAAGGAGATGATGGGAAGGAGGGCTGCTGGCCCTTTAAAAGTGACACTCTTTGCACTAACTTTATGACCCTGGTGAAGGCCACGGCCAAAACGCGTAGGTCTGTTGTGTGATTCACATGCAATTCTGCACTTTGCTGTGATAAGGATGATAATTGAAAAAAGAAAACTGAAAAAAGCTCAATAAATTACTCGCCTGAGGATTCCTGTGTTTTGCCATCTTTCTGTGTCGCTCTGGAGGAAACGTTGTTGTAAGGAAGGGCACTATCCAGAGATGTTGCTAAATATATATATATATAAATATATATATGCTTTTGCTGCAACACACCAATATGATCGTCAAAATGATTGAGATCTGTCTCACAGAGAATGTGTTCCTGTTTGACAACGTATGGTATAAAAAAACACAGGTAACTTCCATGGGCACCTGCTTTGCCCCCAGCTATGCCAATCTAACAGTAGGCTGGTGGAAGAAGAAGGTGCTCTGGAGCAAAGAAACGGAGCAGTGGACCAACAAAGTCAACCTATGGCTAAGGTATATTGATGATGTGTTTTTTGTATAGGAGGGCTGTGAACGAGACCTAAAATTGCTTTTGATTGAAATAAAAAAGAATTAAATGAACCTCAAATTTATTATACAGTACAGCCAGGACACTGTAGATTTCCTTGGTCTTAGACTCACATTATTTGATGGGATACTGAACACTGAACTGTTTAGGCAATCAACAGCGGGTAGTTCAATCCTTCATGCAGCGAGCTGCGACCCATCGCATTTTAGGTGGAGTATTCCGAATGGGGGATTTCTCTGAGTCAAAAGGAATTGTAGCTCAGAAGAAACATACTAGAGAACCAGTGAAGAGATGATTAGAAGGTTCAAAACAAGGAAGTATCCCAGAAAGCCCTACACCAAGCTAGGAGAAAGGCAGCAAACATCAGAAGAGAGGAAGTCCTTTTTCAACCACCCAAAACTAAGAGAGAGAAAGAAGGAGATGAAAGCCCAATCAGATCTATAACCAAATTTAACACCCAGGCAGGTGACCTGAGACAGATCTTGAAAGACAGATGGGATATTTTAACTCAGGATCCGCTCTTAAAAAAAACTGGGCAGGGCACCTTGATCACTTACCAGTAGAATTTGTCTCTTAAGGACATGCTAGTCGACAGTCACCTTGCACCTCATAAAACCAATTGGCTATATCAAGGTGGAGGCTTCTGCAGATGTGGCAGGTGCAAAGCATCTAGACACAGCAAAATAATTCAGGAGGTGACTCTACAGAGAGCGAATAGAACATGGAGGATCCCCAGAATAATAAACTGTGGGGCTGATTTTGTGGTTTACGCTATAGTCTGCCCCTGTGACAAATGGTATATAGGGTGTACTACCTTCCCAGTCAAGAAATGTATCCTTGAACACTGGAGAGCAATCACAAACAGAGATTATAGCTACAGCACTGCCAGACATTTCCAAGAAGAACATAATGGGGACTGGACATTAGCCAAATATTTTGGTCTGGACCCAGTCCCCAAACACCAGAGAGGTGGGAATCGCCATTTAGCTTTGTGCAGATTAGAGTCACGGTTCATTCTACAAGCTGGCACAATTTTTCCCAAAGGAATGAACAACGATAAAGAGTTACATTCACACCTCCTAGTAGCTGGATGTCCCTACTGAGCCAGACTCGATGAGTTCCCCTTAGTTTTTAAATGATATCACATATATATATATATATATATTTTGTTGTATATTTATTTAGTGTCTTACCTTTTTTCTTCATAACAAAAGTCCTAGTAAAAAAATACAATGAGCATGATATCCAGTGAAATATAGTAACAGTTGGCATTTGTTTTACTGTGCAAGAGGAAACATTTTTTTTATTCACGCTATTCGAGGACATATTCAGTAGGATGATAAAATCATGTCCTAACTGTGAATGTGTATATTTTTTTACAGGATGATTATGGTGAAGACCACTTGAATGAATGATTAGCCACCTCTAGAAAGTTAAGAGCACCGGAGAATGGGAAGCTCTGCGCAACAGTCGCCTCTCCTTTTGAGAATAACTAATAGTGGTAGGACTGTATAACGAAACTTGTTACTTCTAACTATTGGCTACTATAGCATTATTCTCTCAGTAGCATGCCACTATAGCAGATACTCTGACACAGACTACCTTGTGAAGGGTGTATGATTTCTATCAATTGCAAGTAATACCACTAGGTACAAACACACATGCATAATTGGATGTAATGTACTCCATGGGTACTAAACTCGAGTGTGAATCATGATTCTAGATTCACCTAATCTTTGAATATGTTGGCATTTAGCCAAACACTGTTTTTGTCTTTACTTTTGAAGCACTTAATAAGTCAATGTTTAAACATTATTTTGGTTCGTAATCACATGATCACCATAACATTGTCCTCGACATGCCAGAAACTAAATGGAACATTGTACATTGTTGTCAATTTTTGCCCTCTTGTTATTTAATTTTACATGCCGGATCAGCGGTATGTATTATAATTTATCTTTTCAATTCTGTGACTAACCAACAGAATTAGCATGAAAAAGTAAAGAATGTAACCACAAACGCATAATCTTTTTTCTATTTCTATTCAAATGTCGCATCCTGTATGACGCACTCACTATATGAGACCTGGAACTCACCAAGCGGTCATGTGACCAAGACCCCATGTGAGGTCAAAACGTGTCTTTTTACTGCCTGATTAAAAACACCTCACTTAACAAGCATTGGCAAAGCCAATAGGTCTCGCCTTTGGGACCTTATAAGTGTTTAGTCAGAGCTATTGGTTTTGCTAATGTGTTTAAGCTATAGTGTGGAGCAGCGTGGCTGCTATGCAGCATGTTGGAAAGTTATAATTAAAAAAGTGTTATAAGCATTTTTTTGTTACCTTCTCTATAATTAAGATGAGATTATGTCTAACTGAATGGCCTTATTAAAATTAAAATGTATATAAAAAAATGTTTAGTGTTGGCAACTTTTTCCTGTCTGTTCTAATGTTTGTTATAGTTTTTTTTTTGTGTGAGTGGGGGCAGATATAAATAACGGGAGAGTAGAGATTGGGACACGGTAGGTGAATTATAATTTGAGTAACGGACGGATATTAGGGGAGAATTAACAGATGCCAGATTTTGAGGGTACTATGGAGCTATAGCAAGAGGCAGCCCTTACCAGCGCTACGAGGCCATGAAAGTTACAGTAGTGCGTTACACAAAAAGTGAGTAACATAGCCAGCAGTGCACACTACCCCCTTCTTTACTCTTTTATAGACCCTGCCCTCCTCTTTGTATCCAACTTAGAGCACTGTCATCACCATTGAACACGAAAACATGAAAAGGGAAAATAAAGAGTGGGGGAAAGAAGGAAGGACAGAACGCTAAGATAAATAAGAACAGAGCAAGAAAAGAACAGAGGATGAGAAAATAAAAAAAACTGACAAGAGCCAGTAATGGCAGGAACAAGAGAAGGAGATTAAAAGAGTCAAGAGGAAGAATAAATAAATAAGAAAGGGGGCAGAAGAGAAGAGAGAAGGGGGAAAGGGCACTATGAGAAAGATAAAGGCGGAAATAAATAAAAAGGTTAAGATAAAAGAAAACAGTGAATACACCACCATCAGGTAAAAATGACCCTCATCTCTCCATAGCCCCTTTCTCACATCCATTTCATTTGTTTTAAAGTGCTGGTAAAGGCTGGCTTTACTAATCCACTCAGCTATCCACATAAAATACAGACCTGTTCTTTGCAGCAGGCATGTTAACTATCTACGCTACTTTAAAGCGATTCAAAAGTGCCACAAGACAAAACTTCCATCTCTCTCTCTCTCTCTCTGTCTACCAGGAACATTAATCCCAAGAAACTCTGCGGCAGGTGCTTTTAAATCTTAAATTATGCTAAGCACAGCACGCCCCCTCACGTCAGCGCCCCCCTCCAGGTCAGCGCCCAGTGCAGCCGCACTGGTTGCATTTCCCTAAAGCCAGCCCTGGAATGTGACCTCTGTAGTTTGCGTAAGGGCAATATTTGGGCCCCTGCGCTCTGCACTAAAGTTGAGTCTTCCATGAAGTGTGGGGTGAAGGTTGGTCTCAGCTGCCGTTTGAGGATGAGCCCTCCGTAATGTGCTTGAGTGTAATTAATGTTTAGACTCTGCAGTGCGAGGTGAGCTTGAGTCCTGGCAGCAGTTTGGGGTGAGGGTTGGTCCCAGCTGCTGTTTGAGGTGAGTGTGAGGATGAGACCCCTGCAGTTTCCATGAGTGTACTAAGGTTTGTACTCTTCAGTGTGCGGTGAACTTGAGTCCTTCATGCAGTGTTGGGTGAATGTGGATGCCACCTACATTTTGGGCTGAGTGTGAGACTGAGACCCCTGCAGCTTCCATGAGTGTGACATTTGCACCTGTGCAGTGTGAGGATGAGCACGCTGTAGTTTGCGTTAGTGTGATGAATGTTTGAACTCTGCAGTGTGAGGTGGGCTTCAATCCTGGCTGCAGTTTGGAGTAAAGGTTGGTCACAGCTTGCAGGTTGGGGCGAGTGTGGGTCAAACCACTGCCCCTTCGTGTGTGTGATATTTGGAGCCCTTGAGAGGCGCTTGAGTCCCGGCTGCAGTTCGCGTCAGTGTGATTCTAGAATCATATATTGGTGAAAATTAAAGTAGGAACGAGAAGGTGGGAACACAGTGAAAAGGAGGATACAATATGGTGAGGAAAGAGAGAGAGGGAAACACAGAGAGGAAGGGATGAAGGGAACAGAGCTAGAAAAGAGGGGCTAGAGGAACATGATGGTGGAAATGAGCTATGCAGAGGCGAGGAGGCTGGATAGATAGAAAGAGGGTGAGAGGCAGGGTTACAGAGGAAGAGAGTGCGGTAGAAAG
Source organism: Calotriton arnoldi (assembly GCA_963921515.1). Lineage (NCBI taxonomy): Eukaryota > Metazoa > Chordata > Amphibia > Caudata > Salamandridae > Calotriton > Calotriton arnoldi. The sequence continues at coordinate 1,138,346 of CAWUFW010005453.1, forward strand.
CAAGACAGGGGGCTCGAGCGGTAGGTGGAGAGCGACATATGCGAGGGAAACAGCGTAAGGGGTAGAGAGAGGAACAGCGATAGAAAGGGAGAGGAGAGTGAGACAGCGGGTAGGGAGGGAGAAGAAACTAATGGGCAGGAGGCGAGAGGCATGGATAGGCAGAGGGCAGGGAAGCGAGCGGAGGCTGGCAGGTGAGTGGAAAGACGGGGTAAGCCATGTGAGGGGGGAGAGGGGGTTTAATAAGGCAGCATGGCACCGAGGTGCACCCGGAGCCGCTGTAGGTACACGGCCGGCCCGCTGCTCTTCTGTTTTTTGCTAATCTTCACCCACCTGCTCCGTTTTTGCTCATGCTTGTTTGCTTGTGAATTATTTGCAGACTCTTGGGAGCTGAGAGACAGCCACAGCCCGTGGGAGCTGAGCGAGTGAAGGAGGAGAACAAGCAATGGCTTCAGTAATCCGACGTCTGTGATTGAGATGGAGAAGGCGGAGCGAGTGAGTGGCTGGGACGTGTGGGCGAGGAGAGAGGCACGCGCGCGCTTGGGAGAGCAGTCTGCTCATTTTCAAGCACTGCACTCGTGCTTGTGGCGCGCCCCTGCTCGCTCCCGCAAGGTGGATGCCGCCACAAGCACGAGTGCAGTGCTTGAAAATGAGCAGAGCGACGGCTAAAGGCCCTCCTACGCAGCGCGCATCGAGACCTAAAAATCCTAATCTGGAGTGGCTCGTTTTTTTACAAGGACGGGTAAGAATTTTTCGATATATATATAACCTACTGCCAGTTGCCAGTAGGTAGTTATAATTAGAGTCTAGTTTCCATAAGAAAAGCATTTTTTGACTTGGCTATAACTTTGCCTGTCGTTTGACCAATCTTCATGAAATGGTCCAAAAAGAGTGTCAAGATAGGTTCTGTGTGTCATGGAAAGTTTGGGGGTGATCCGTGCAGTGGGGATCGAGAAATTGGGGTGCAAAATAAGGGTTTATTTGTAATGTTAATTCCCACAGGAACCATTAGCCACAGCTACAGCCCGAACCGCTGAACGGACTTACACCAATTTGGCAGGGAGGTAGATGTTGGTTTAAAGATGTGCCTTTTGCTTATTTGGTGTAAATTCGTTCAGTAGTTATTGAGAAATATAAGTTGAAAATGATAGTGATATCTCTGGTCGCAAAGCCTTGGAGAAAAAAGACGAGCTAGTGCAGGGAACTGCACTGCTCTGATTGGCTGCCAACACTTCAACCAGGAAGTGTTGGCAGCCATCTTGGGACTTGGCTTCACTGAGTCCCCCCAAAAAAGTGATAATTAAGAAAAGGGGGCAGGGTAGGAATACCCTGACCCCCAAGCCATGGTCTTGAGGTCCCCCTGGGACCCTGCCACAGCATAAAAGCATTTTTTTTTTAAATTTCTGCAAAATCACGATATTTGCAAATTGGCTGCAACATTATTTCTAAAAAAGCAAGTGCGGGCTCCCACGCTTGCTTTAAAATAACCCCCCTGGTGGGCCAAGTCCCGGGGGCATAAGGTAAATATAGGAAGGTGACACACAAGGCCCCCCTCCTAGGGCTTGTCAAAGCCCCGGTGGCCGTCTGCTCCTGGGGGCACTTTTCATTATTAATGCAGGTGGGCCCACAGCCCCAGGGACTGCCCTCCCAGGGCTATTTCCAATTATGGGGAGGGGGCCTCACGGACCCCCCTGCCCCGGGGACCGCCACGTCCACGGGGCTAATTAAAACAATATGGGGGGACATCGTGGACCCCCCTGCCCCGGGGACCTCCACCTCCCTGGGGCACACCTACAATAATTAAGGAGGTCCAAATTTGCGGTCCGGGGCAAATTTGAATAAAGGGGTCCCCTCCATGGCCCTGGGGCCCACCACCTCCCAGGGCTGACTTCAGCAATGTTCTGTGGTGCCCACCCCCGGGAGATTGCACCACTTCTGCCATGCCATAGCAAACAGTGTGTTCATCTTTGAGCAAGCAAGACCATTATTCTCTCGCTTGCTCAAAGTGGAGCACACTTTGCTTTTTACACACAGGGAGCTGCATGTCAGCAGTTCCCTGTGTGTAAAAAGCATAGTAGGCTCATGCAGGAGGCGGGAGCCGGCTAGGACTGCAGGGGCCTTCAGGTTCCCCCGCGGTCCCCAATGAGGTGGCCATGCCCCGGTAATGGAGGTAACAGGAGACTAGTTGGCCCCCAACGACCCTGAAGAGCCAAGGGGACTTCATCCCCCAACTAGTAGTGCACCAGGGGTGCATTTGCAGAGTGGTAGAGGAAGGGGGCGTGGCCACAGGAAACCTCTCAGCAAACCCACTGTGTGGGACTTACTGGAGGTAACAGGAGGACTTGTTGGCCCCCAAGGACCCTCTGGAGCCAAGGGGACTTCCTCCCCCACCTAGGAGTGCGCCTGGAGGTGTGTTTGCAGAGTGCTGGAGAAAGGGGGCATGGCCTCTGACAACTTCTCAGCAATCCTGCTGTGTGGGACTTACTGGAGGTAATAGGAGGGGTAGTTGGCCCGCAAGGACGTCTTTGGGGGCCAACTACCCCTCCTGTTACCTCCAGTAAGTCCCACACAGCGGGATTGCTATGAGGTGTTCAGAGGCCACATCCCCTTTCTCCAGCACTCTGCAAATGCGGCTCCTGATGCATTGCTGGTTGGGGGGTGAAGTCCACTTTACTCCTGAGGAACCTTGGGGGCCAAGAAGCCTTCTTGGTACCTCCTGTAAGTCCTACACAGCAGACTTTCTGAGAGCTGGTCGGAGGACCCGCGTCCTTTCTCCACCACTCTGCAAACGTGACTACTACTTTAAAATCCCTAGAAGTTCACTGAAAAAAACAAAGGTTACAGGGATATTATAGTTAGGAAATATAATTGAACAAAACCTTAGAAATGCACTGAAAAAACCAAAGTTACAGGGGCATTATAGTTAAGCTGACATTTCACGTATACAAAACCAGAGAAATTCAGCAGTTATATTTAGCTGAGCTAACTGTAACTCCTGCCCCCGCAATGCACTGCTTATGACCCTCACATATCACATCACTCATGACATGGCCAGTGACATCACTGATCATATCACTGATGACATCTCAAATGACATCACTCATGACATCATCCAGAGAATGTCTGATGTACCCACTCACTCCCGAATATAACCTTTTATACACCAACTCCAACTTCCACACTACCATTCTCAAAACCATTGACACACCCATACCCGTACTTACACACCCACTCACTGATTCATAGGACTATACACACATCCACTCAGTCACCCATACAGCCACACATACACCAACTCACTCACTAATACAGCCACTGATATATCCACTCATATACCCAAACAGCAACTCACACACTGTCAGTTACCCATAGAGCTATTCACACACCTACTCACTCACCCAAAAGTCAATTGCCCAGCTATGTACTCACCTATACACTTATACACACAACAACTCACTTATTCATACTGATACTAACACATACTCACCTATACAGTCACTGACACTAGCACACACTCACCCATACGGTCACTCTCGCAATCACGCAGTCACACATACAGTCACTCATATACTCCAACACTCACCTATACTGCCTTTCACATATGCAGTTACTCACCCATATACCACTGACATATCCATTCATTCACTGACACATCCATACACACACTCCGTCACCCATACATCCCCTCCCAGATGCACTCACTAACCCATACAGCCACTGACTCACCCACTCACTCATCCATGCAGGCAGTCACACACCTCATCACCCACCCACACAGACACTCATACAGGTACTCAGACAACCAATCAATCACCCATTAAGCCACTCCCATACCCACTCACCAACCCATACAGCCAGTTAGACCCCAACTGACAGACTGATACAGACATTCGCACAACCTAGTGACTCACCCATACATTCCTTGAGACACCTAATCACTCTCTTATAGTCAGTCACACACCCACTGAATCATCCATACAGGCACATTTATCCACCCACTCATTAACCAATACACCTTGGTATATACATTTAACAATCATAAACTTTTTAAAAACACTCAGATGTCACTGACCATGTAATGAGTGATATAATATGTAAGGCCATAAGCAGTGCATTGCGGGGGCACGAGTTATAGTTAGCTCAGCTAACTATAACTGCTAAGTTTCTCTGGTTTTGTACGAGTGAAATTTCATCCTAACTATAACGTCCCTGTAACCTTTGGGTTTTTCAGTGAATTTCTAAGGTTTTTAAAAATGATATTTCCTAACTATAACGTCCATGTAATCTTTTTTTTTCCCAGTGAATATATATATATATATATATATTCCCCTAAATTAATTTTAGTCATCACCAGTGTCTCTAAATGATTGGCTTACCCAGACATTTCTTTTCTAAATGCTATCTCCACAGCATCAGGTAGGCAATGACAGTAGTGCATAAGTCAGTATTGCAGCAAAAAGCTTTTAAAGGTTCATATGCTGTCTGTTGTTGTATCATGGTTTGTGATTAGGCCAGACATTGTATTTTGGTCTTAAAGAATAATATTTTCAGGGATTTTGGAATGACAGTACAAAGGCCAAGCTTTGGTGCAACGTTTTTAATATACTAATTCTTACATTTCCAGTGTTAGCATTATGGGAAATTAATATTGGCGAGGAGAGAAAACAATGTTATTGATATCAAAACATTAAACAATATAATTTTAATTAGAAAATATATTTAAAATTTTCTCAAAATTATCATCACTTTAACATGTGCATACACTTTTCAGTGATTTTTTATGACACATTTAAAAGCATGTCACAATGAATCTTTAGAATATTAACACTGAATGCAGATGACATTTTGTAGCCACACCAACATGTTTCAGAACGTTTGTGCCAGTTGTTGACCGCAGATACCAATGAAAACAAATTCCCATCATTCTGCAAAAAGCAGTGATGTAGCAGCGGCTACAGGCCTCTGATCTAGATTGATGGGCTACATGCCTATAGCATACCCTTTAACAAATTAGGCCTAACTATAATCAATGGTGGAGAGTGATGATCACCTGCCAACTCTCCAAATGGAAATCCACATACTCCATATTGCAGTTCAGTCCTAAGCTTAGCTCGTCAGTTGAAATGGCTATCCATCTCCATAGCTGGGCCCACTCCATTACAGACCAACCATTCAAAGGACATTTCTATATGCTTAAGCCTGTGAAAACCTCCTTAGCCTGATCAACACTTATTTTCTTCTGTACCGATACTCACACAATGGCACATCAAAATGAACAATATGAATAGATACTGCAGATTCAAAAAAATCTGTGTGAAGTTTGGCATTAACATGTTCTCAGCAAATGCCAATCTGGCTCTCACAAATCAGTAATGTCTCCAGTCTTGCATGAAACCGTTCCTCTAGGATACCAAACTATCACACAAAATTGAATTGGCAAAAGAGGAGGTGGCCTAGCTGTTGTGTTCAAGCAAACATTAAATATCACTTAAGCTGACGACGTCTCCATACAAGGTTGTGAGGCCTTCTTCACCAGATGCAACTCTACACCATCTTCCTCCTGTAACTTCCTGCTCCTTTACAGACCTCCACCTAGCAATGCAACATTCCCAGACACACTTTTAGACACAGTTTCAAACCCTAAAACACTACACCCCAAACTAAGCATTCTGGGTGACCTAAACATTTCGGTTTGACAAACCCAATGTGCCCCATCTAAAAACAATCATTACTGGCCTAGACTCACTGAACCTACATCAGATCGTCCACAAACCCACACACATCGCTGTACACATACTAGATGTCATTTTTGCAAATACAGAACTAGTTACCTTTTAAACAATGACTCAAGTCACATGGTCAGGCCAGCATTTGCTTGCTTTCCAACATAAAACAACACAAAGCAACACACCTAAAACCACCTTATGTGCATCCTCCTATTGACTATGGAACAAACTCAATTTTGAACACTTAGACACACAACTAACATTCAGTACAGATCTAGACACAATGCATTCTATTAAAAAACTATATGAGTGGCTACTGGAAGCTTTTGATATCTTGATACCACTAAGAACGACACAACAGAACAAAAGAAAACAGGCCCCTTGGAGAAATACAAAGTTAAAGAGATAAAATAGCAAATTAAAAAGTTACAACGTACTTGGCTCAAAACAAATACCAATCAAGACAAACTTTACCAACAGAAACTTAACAGATTATACATGTCAGCAATCAAAAATGCAAAAAGAGAATACTATTCAGACAGAATTCAAAATGCTAAATGTGCAAATAAAGAAATCTACAAAATGATTACTGAATTTCATAAACCAAATTGCCTAGAAGCAGCTCATCCCATTACTCAAGATTTCACAAACTCGCAAATCATTACACGACCAAAGCAGACACATTGTACTCCTATTTAAAAAAGAATCATCAACATTTCCTTAACTACGGGAATATTTCCAGATGAACTAAAAAAAGTCATACATACTCCCATTACTAAAGAAAACAAACCTGGACCCGCTCACTCGATAACTACAGATTGATTACAAATGGACCTTTCATGGGCCAACTGATAGAAAGAGCAGCATTCGCCTAGATGTCACAGTTCATTGAAGATAATTCCATACTTTTAGACTTCCAAACAGGATTCCGTCCAGGAAGAGGCACAGAATCTGCCCTCGTTGCCATCTGGGATGACCTTAAGAACACAGTTGACAGGAATGACCGAAATGGGGCTGCTGCACTACTTCTCTTGGACCTCTCAGCTGCCTCTGACACGGTTGACCATAACAGTCTAATGCAAATACTCTACGAAGCCGGCATAGAGGGGACTGCTCTCAACTAGATCATATCCTAGTTTCACAACAGAACCCCCCTTTCGCTTCCAAACTGTACTTCAAAAAAGCAGGGGTCCCTCAAGGCTCTATCATCTCATCCATGCTTTTCAACATTTACATCAAGTCATTACCAGCACTGATCAATCAATTTCACCTCACATGCTATAACTATGCAGATGACACACAAATACTCCTTAAACTGGAAAGCAACAAAGACATTGGAAACTCACAAATTTTCAGTTGTCTCAGAGCCGTGGATCGGTGGATGACATGGAGCCATCTCAAATTGAATGCTTACAAAACAGAAATACTCTTGTGTGGCGATTGGAAAAATGATGACCCACTCGCCGCCTGGCCTGATGTTCTGGGAACACCACCTAAAGTATCAAAGGAAGTAAGAAACCTCGAAATTACCATGTACTCCATGAAGATCCAGCTTCATTACTATAAAAACTCTGTGATGCATCTTCCCCCACATGGGATTTCCACACAAGGTCCAGGCTACTATCTCTCTTGTTCTGTCTAAACTCAATTACGCTAATAGCCTCTACCACGGATCATCTTTAACAACTATGAAAAGACTACAACGGATTCAGAACTCTGCTGCCAGGCTACTCTTACATATAAAGCCACACGTCCACAATCCTCATCTCACCTGCCTTGAAATCCCTAATTACCAGTTGCCAGAAGAGCCACATTCAGGCTGCTCCATGGATCCATGTATAAAAGCGATACATGGCACCTCGCCTCAAAATCCGACCATACAAGACAAAAACCATAGGTGGCACATCCTTCTCTGTTCAAGCAGCCGAACTATGGAACTCTTTACTCCCAAACATAAGATCCACGGATAACTACCTTATCTTCAGAAGACTACTCGAGTTGGCTCTTCCCCACATAACCACCATACTCAAACATAAATATACTGCATATCCCTCTGTATATAAGCATTTATTTGTACTATAACCTCCTCCTACTGCTATGAACTCCAAAAAAAAGACGTTCTAGACCCCTCCCTCTTCTATCCCTCCACTATTCCTTTTCAATCCAAATAACAGACTAACATGTCCACCATTCAAATTAATTTCATAGTTCCATATAATAATTCCCCACTAATCCTGTTTGGGTTCTGGAGTAGTATGCTACCCGCCAAAAAGCGCTTCAACACCTCATCAGGGGTAGCAAGCGCTATATAAATGCAAACCCTTCACTCTTCTAACCCTCTACTATCCTTTTTCAATACAAATAACAAACTCACATGTCCACCGCTCAAACTACTTTCATATTCCTATATACTAATTCCCCACTAATCCTGTTTGGGTTCCAGAGTAGTGTGCGACCTGCCGTAAAGTGCTTCAACACCTCATCAGGGGTAGCAAGCGCTATTTAAATGCAAATCCTTTCCTCTTCTATCCCTCCACTATCCTTTTCAATCTAAATAACAGAATACCATGCCCACCGCTCAAATTAATTTAATATTTCCCTATATTAATTCACCACTAATTCTTTTTGGGTTCCGGAGTAGCATGCTACTTAGCGAAAAAGCAATTTAACACCTCGTCAGGGGTAGTAAGCGCTATATAAGTGCAATTACAATTTCAATTGACAAATGCGAGGAATGGCCCTCTGATGAGCCTGCTACCTAAGTGTTGATGAGAGTCTTCTTACCTAATAAATGACAGTTTAAACATGAATGTGATTCTACGCCTTCATAGAGATCAGGGTTAGGGCTGCAATTGGATCACACAACATAAGGTTCCCTTCATCCCAGAGAACTATTAATTGGTCATGTACGAATAATCTCCATAAACACACTTCTGTTACTGATGCATGATATTTTAATTGCACCAACGTCTGTCTCAGAAACATGACAGAAAACTGATATTGTATCAGAAGCAATCGATTTAAAAAGCAATTTTAAAACTCAATTCAAAAGAAGACTTTTCTTTTAATAAAAAATATCGGGGTATCACCTGTAAGACGGTTCGCCAGCCTATACGGCGAAGAGATTGACGACATATTGCCAGTACCACCTTGGTAGCTTGTGGAAGGGCATGGGAGCTGGCACGGCCGCACAAATATTTATACATTGACGGAACGCCCTGTAGCCACCGTTCCAGCGCGTAGGCCAGCTCGCCCCTGGGGCAGTGCCACCAGTCGTTAAGAACCTGCAAGTGAGAAGCAGCATAGTATGACTGAACGTTGGCGGTAGCGATGCCCCCACAGTAAGTAGAGAGGAAACATGTATGAAGAGCCTTCTAATTGCTTCTCCCACCCACAGGAACCTGTTAAGCATAGTGTTTAGTTGCCTAAGCCACGTCTGTGACAGAGGATAGGGGTAGTTGTGTAATTGGTAAAGACGCCGAGGAAGGAATATCATTTAAAAAATTGCTGAGCGACCGTACAAGGATAAGGACAAACCCACCCATGACTGTAGCTCTACCTTGACCCTAGCGAGATCTGTATCAATGTTGCGCGCCCTAGATATCTCCTGTCTGTCGGTTATGAAGACCCCCAGTTATTTCATACCTTCCTGAGTCTGAGAAAGGATCCGAGGCCCGTGTGTAGTCCGCCGAGGACCCGCGCAGAGGCCATAATGTGGACTTATTAACATTCATAAAGAGCCCCAAGGTCTCACCAAAAATTTGCATAATTTGAAGAATGCGAGGGCCTGATCTCCGAGGGTCGGTCAGGAAAAAGAGGACGTCATCCGCTTATGACGCGATTCTATCGGAGACCTCGGCTGACCATTCGAAGCCCTTAATATGGGCGTCCATACGTACCCATGCCGCCAACAGCTCAATGGCCAGAGCGAACAATAATGGAGAGAGTGGGCACCCTTGTCTGGTACCTCGACTGATTGGGATCGGTGGGGACACTCTGCCGGCTATGCGTACGGAGGCAATCAGCCCATGGTATAACATGCGGATGTATGATATTAATTTGGGGCTAAAGTTGAGACGCACCAGAAGGATAAATAAATATGTCCAACTGACCAAATCAAAGGCGCGGTCAATGTCGGCCAAAAGGAGAGCCGCAGGGCGACCAAGACGGTAGACGGCAGCTATCGCGTTATGAACCTGACGATTGTTATGGCGTGTAGTGTGTCGAGGCATAAATCTGGCCTGATCAGGGTGGACTAGGTCAGGAAGATGTGCCAGTAGTCTGGTGGCGAGCGCTTTGGCCAGGAGCTTTGCTTCTATATTTAATAAAGAGATTGCTCGATAGGAATCATTGAGTTCCGGCGGACGACCCGGTTTTTTGGAACACAACAATTTCTGCATGTCTCCAATCGAGGGGCATCAGTGCAATCTGGGTGGCTTCTTGTAGAGCTGCAAGGCAATGTGGGCCCAGCAGGGCCATGTAAGCTTTATGGAATTTGCAGGGGAGGCCGTTAGGGCCTGGTGCTTTTCCCGAATGTAAATCAGCAGTGGCATTGGTCAGTACCTCTAGGGCTAGAGGGGCTTCAAGCGAGTTTTGAGCCTCCTCGGAGAGGGCACGCGGAGGGAGATCTATAAAGAACTGCTCAATCTCGGAGGCATCGAGAACCTCACGGGCCATGTATAAAGACTGATAGTAGCTTGCAAAACTATCGGCGAGCACCTCTGAATCCGTCACTAGCGCATCTAGAGAATCTCAGAGTCCCGGAGATGGAATATGTGCCTGCGCTTGTTGACATAATTTAATCAGTTTCCCGGACTTGTCGCTCCACTGGTATATTCTACTTTGCGTGACGAGCCAGGCTCCCCGCGCCTCATCCATCAAGACGCTATGATACTGTTGTTGAAAAAGGCGCTGCTGCCGGCGCACCGCAGTCCCATCTTCACCACGGGCCTGACGTTACATGTCCATGATTTGTGCTTCAAACTGGATGAGTGACTGTCTTCGCTGTCTACGCTCAGCGGTGCAAAAACTAATGTCAACCCCTCGCATCGTGGGCTTCATGGCTTCCCAAAAGGTGCACGCCGAAGTCGCCGAGAAATGAAATCTGAGAGAGTGCCATGAATTTGAGCACAGTATGCGGGGTTCTACAAATTCCAAGTTGAGATCCGCCACCGGAAAGGGATGGCCACAGGAGAATGATCAGACAAACCCTTAGGTAGAATCGTAGCCATCAGCACCCTATGAACAAATGTGCCAGGAACAAATATGTAGTCTAACCTAGAGTATGAGGTGTGGGTTTGGGAGAAGTATGTGTATCTGGCATTCGTGGGGTTGTGTATCCGCCATGTGTTCACCCACCCCACCATGTCCACTAGGGTCCGTAATCTGGAATCGGGGGTCTCGACAGCTGCACCAGTCGGGTGCCATTTATCAATGACTGGGGACATGACATTGTTCCAGTCGCCACCCACCACCGCAAGACCCTCCAGCAGAGCACCCAAAAACCCCACCAGATGATCCAAGAAACTCCGACTGAGGGGCGGGGGCGTAATAACTGCAAGACACAATGTGCTCCCCGGCCACCGTCCCATGTATAAATATGTAGCGACCATGTATATCATCCCAATTCTATATCAGAGTGAATGCGACTCTGCGGTGAATCAGAATGGCAACACCCCTGGAACCCTTAGTGTATCCTGCGTGAAAAGCGTGTATGAATCCATATCGGGTTAGACAGGGGGCCTTAGTAACGAGCATATGTGTCTCCTGCAGCAGGAGAACATCTGCACCAATGTGTGTGGCCTGATGAAGGACCGCACCCCTCTTGATCTTATCTAACATGCCCCTTGTATTCCAGCTCACTATGATTAGCTGCCCCGAAAAATGTACGATAGGTTCTGCCGCCATTGTGTCGTGGGGAGAAGCATTGTGTCGAACAAGCCTTGACTATACAATTCTGAGGGCTTTTGAGCTACTCAGCACTTAACATCCCACCCTAATACCTCAAACCAGCAGAAGTATCTATCGCGGGAAGTATTGCATCCCGACTCCAACAGGGAGAAGGAGTACAGCCTTCCCAATGGATCCCTAAAGTCCCCATAGTGTCCTAAGTCCTACTGGGGGCACTGGAGCAAACCCATGCAATCGGCCCATATTTTACCTGAATACCAGTGTAAGAGCATGATGAAAACCCAGGCTACCCACCCCGGGTGTCCAGACCATAAAGACAGTAACATTACTTCTTTGAGGGAGGCTGATTATTGTTCTTGGATCACCATGTGGATCTGGATCTGTGGCGTCTTTTGTCCCTGGGTTGCGGCTGTGCACGGCTCGAGTCACCCGTTGAGGGGTCTGAGTCTCTATGTGGCAGAGTATGTGGTTTGATGGGCCGTTGTTCATCTGTCCATGTGAATATCTCTTCCGGGGTGTTTAAAAAGATGGTGCGGGAATTGAAGACCACCCTCAGGCGGGCTGGGTACAGGAGCATGTAGGGGATTTTGAGGTCCCGCAGTCGTGCCTTGGCTACAGTGAAAGATTGACGCTGCTGCTGGACCATTTTGGTGTAGTCCGGAAAAATCATGATTCGATGGGAATCATATACGAGATCTGTCTTGAGTCGTGCCCGTTGTAGGATCATATCACGATCATGAAAGTTCAGGATTCGTGCAATCATGGACCGCGGCCTAGCCCCGGGCGGAGGCTTTTGTTGCAGGGCTCTGTGAGCGCGTCGACCATGATGCACGATGAGAGGACATCGCTCTGGATCCATGAGGTGAGCCAGTTTGTGAGGAACTTCCCTGCATCGTTCCCTTCACAGTTCTCAGGGAAGTCCATGAAGGGGAGATTGTTTCTCCTTGAGTGTCCCTCTGAGTCTTCCACCTGCAAGGACAGGCCCTTGGTGAGTTGTTCTAAGGAAGTGACTTTATGTTGCAACGTGGACACAGCCGCCTCCAACACAGAGACCCTTGTCTCCATCTCTGTTATGCGGTCGACTGCATTGTGGAGGCCAGTGGCGGCTGGTGACATTTCAAAGTGGTGAGGCGAGCAAACAGGCTGCACAGAAACACCCAGGCTGGTGCTGTTGAGGCAGGCTCCCTTTCTGCACGCACAATGCTTCCAAACCCTCCCGGATGTTTTAAAATCCACAAGTCTCCGGTGTACATAAAATGGCCTACCTCAGATCACCAAGTCATTCTCTGGCTCAAGGTGGTCATGCCTGTCTTTCTTGGACCGCTCCCTCTACGTGCGGCGCAGTGACGCACCGGCCTGTATTGTCCTCCATCCACGGTTACTTAGTCAGGGCCTATAACAAGTGAGTGTTGTTGCAGGACAGGAATGCGTGCGTGCTGTAAAATATTTCACTGTGGTGTTGATTTGCTGCAGAAATGGAGCAGTCATTGCTGCTCGAGATCACAATGCTGTAATGTGGGGATGTCAGCACCGGAAATCCCGATCTTTGGGTTCACAGTCAGAAAATATCCCAATGCACCTTCGTGTCTGCTATAGAAATATTGGGGAGCCCGTAGCTGGCCAAACTGCAGATATATTTCATTCACGATGTGATTTTCAAATTATGAAATAGTACTTAGACATGCCAAATCACAGTCGCGGCCGGCATGACGGGGGAAGGGGGTTGAGGTGGAAATGGGGTCGTCGCGGGGGGAGGCGGGAGGAGTTTAATTAAAAAATGAAATAAAATAAAACTTACCGTCCCGCGCCACCTCAGCGTCTGGATGGGTCCGACTCCCGCCGTCCTGCGTTTTCGAATTCCATTTCCTGCAGCTCTCATCGTCATCACAGGAAAGGCAGCCTCCCTCCCTCCACTCCGCCAATCACAACGCTGCAATGGCAGCGTTGCGATTGTTGAGGCGAAGCGGAGCGCGCCCCACCCGGGCCATTTTCTCTATGTAGGCTGCTGCAGGCAGCAGCCTACATAGAGAAAAAGGGAGAGTGGGCGGTCCTGCTCGATGGCAGGGGGGAGTGGCTTGCCCACTGTTCTGGGTATTGACTGTTTGGTCGGCCCCAGGGCCGACCAAACAGTCAGGTACCCACAACAGTGGGCAAGCCACTCCCCTGCACTCGAGCAGGACCGCCCACCCCAACCAGACACTTCTGCTCTGCAGTGCAGAAGCAGAAACATAAATGGTGGTGGTTATTACCATTTATGTTTCTGCCTTCTCGCACTGCGAGAAAGCAGTGGGGCGACGCCCCCACGCCCCAATGGGGGAGCCGCCACTGGTGGAGGCCCTGACATAGGAGGGTAACTTCAGTGCCCATGGCACTGATCTGCATCTCCAAGGCCTGCCTGGACTGAGTAATGCAAACACAAGGAGATGATGGACGGAGAGCTGAAACTTTTCAGACACTCACCCCCAGTCACAGATCTGGGTTGAATCCATCATCGTTCTTTAGCTCACTTCGCCACCCCAGTTCAGACACAGCTATATGCAAATCAGTCTTGACCCTGTGCCTCATGGGAACAGTCCAGTCCGAACTGCCAAGCCATGTCTTCCCTGGACCGGAAACAAGCATCCTGGGACCGGTTTCGGGCTAATGGCCCTCAACAGCCAGGCTAGCTTGAATCCAGTGGCAAAGTGAGCAAGGGACCCACGTCTGGGCATACCCTGCCAACTTAGGGCGAACAAAGCAAACATAAGGAGATGATGGACGGAGCGATGAAACTTTTCAGACACTCACCCCAGTCACAGATCTGGGTTGAATCCATCATCGTTCTTTAGCTCACTTCGCCACCCAAGTTCAGACACAGCTATATGCAAATCAGTCTTGACCCTGTGCCTCATGGGAACAGTCCAGCCCGAACTGCCAAGCCATGTCTTCCCTGGACCGGAAAAAGGCATCTTGGGACCGGTTTCGCGCTAACAGCCCTCATCAGCCAGGCTAGCTTGAATCCAGTGGCAAAGTGAGCAAGGAACCTGCGTCTGGGCATACCCTGCCAACTTAGGGTGAACAAAGCAAACACAAGGAGATGATGGACGGAGCGCTGACACTTTTCAGACACTCACCCCCAGTCACAGATCTGGGTTGAATCCATCATCATTCTTTAGCTCACTTCGCCACCCCAGTTCAGTCACAGCTATATGCAAATCAGTCTTGACTCTGTGCCTCATGGGAACAGTCCAGCCCGAACTGCAAGCCATGTCTTCCCTGGACCGGAAACAAGCATCCTGGGACCGGTTTCGGGCTAACAGCCCTCATCAGCCAGGCTAGCTTGTATCCAGTGGTAAAGTGAGCAAGGGACCCACGTCTGGGCATACCCTGCCAACTTAGGGCGAACAAAGCAAACATAAGGAGATGATGGACGGAGCGCTGAAACTTTTCAGACACTCACCCCCAGTCACAGATCTGGGTTGAATCCATCATCGTTCTTTAGCTCACTTCGCCACCCCAGTTCAGACACAGCTATATGCAAATCAGTCTTGACCCTGTTCCGCATGGGAACAGTTCAGCCCGAACTGCCAAGCCATGTCTTCCCTGGACTGGAAACAAGCATCCTGGGACCGGTTTCGGGCTAACGGCCCTCATCAGCCAGGCTAGCTTGAATCCAGTGGCAAACTGAGCAAGGCACCCACGTCTGGGCATACCCTGCCAACTTAGGGCGAACAAAGCAAACACGAGGAGATGATGGGCGGAGCGCTGAAACTTTTCAGACACTCACCCCCAGTCACAGATCTGGGTTGAATCCATCATCGTTCTTTAGCTCACTTCGCCACCCCAGTTCAGACACAGCTATATGCAAATCAGTCTTGACCCTGTGCCTCATGGGAACAGTCCAGCCCGAACTGCCAAGCCATGTCTTCCTTGGACCGGAAACAAGCATCCTGGGACCGGTTTCGGGCTAACGGTCCTCATCAGCCAGGCTAGCTTGAATCCAGTGGCAAAGTGAACAAGGAACCCACTTCTGGGCATACCCTGCCAACTTAGGGCAAACAAAGCAAACAGAAGGAGATGATGGACGGAGCGCTGAAACTTTTCAGACACTCACCCCCAGTCACAGATCTGAGTTGAATCCATCATCGTTCTTTAGCTCACTTCGCCACCCCAGTTCAGACACAGCTATATGCAAATCAGTCTTGACCCTGTGCCACATGGGAACAGTCCAGCCCGAACTGCCAAGCCATGTCTTCCCTGGACCGGAAACAAGCATCCTGGGACCGGTTTTGGGCTAACAGCCCTCATCAGCCAGGCTAGCTGGAATCCAGTGGCAAAGTGAGCAAGGGACCCACGTCTGGGCATACCCTGCCAACTTAGGGCGAACAAAGCAAACACAAGGAGATGATGGACAGAGCGCTGAAACTTTTCAGACACTCACCCCCAGTCACAGATCTGGGTTGAATCATCAACGTTCTTTAGCTCACTTCGCCACCCCAGTTCAGACACAGCTATATGCAAATCAGTCTTGACCCTGTGCCTCATGGGAACAGTCCAGCCCGAACTGCCAAGCCATGTCTTCCCTGGACCGGAAACAAGCATCCTGGGACCGGTTTCAGGCTAACGGCCCTCCTCAGCCAGGCTAGCTTAAATCCAGTGGCAAAGTGAGCAAGGGACCCACGTCTGAGCATACCCTGTCAACTTAGGGCGAACAAAGCAAACACAAGGAGATGATGGACGGAGCAATGAAACTTTTCAGACACTCACCCCAGTCACAGATCTGGGTCAAATCCATCATCGTTCTTTAGCTCACCTCGCCACCCCAGTTCAGACACAGCTATATGCAGATCAGTCTTGAACCTGTGCCACATGGGAACAGTCCAGCCCGAACTGCCAAGCCATGTCTTCCCTGGACTGGAAACAAGCATCCTGGGACCGGTTTCGGGCTAAAAGCCCTCATCAGCCAGGCTAGCTTGAATCCAGTGGCAAAGTGAGCAAGGGACCCACGTCTGGGCATACCCTGCCAACTTAGGGCGAACAAAGCAAACACAAGGAGATGATGGACGGAGCGCTGAAACTTTTCAAACACTAACCCCCAGTCACAGATCTGGGTTGAATCCATCATCGTTCTTTAGCTCACTTCGCCACCCCAGTTCAGACACAGCTATATGCAAATCAGTCTTGACCCTGTGCCTCATGGGAGCAGTCCAGCCCAAACTGCCAAGCCATGTCTTCCCTGGACCGGAAACAAGCATCCTGTGACCGATGTCGGGCTAATAGCCCTCATCAGCCAGGCTAGCTTGAATCCAGTGGCAAAGTGAGCAAGGGACCCACGTCTGGGCATACCCTGCCAACTTAGGGGAACAAAGCAAACACAAGGAAATGATGGACGGAGCGCTGAAACTTTTCAGACACTCACCCCCAGTCACAGATCTGGGTTGAATCCATCATCGTTCTTTAGCTCACTTCGCCACCCCAGTTCAGACACAGATATATGCAAATCAGTCTTGACCCTGTGCCTCATGGGAACAGTCCAGCCGAACTGCCAAGCCATGTCTTCCCTAGACCGGAAACAAGCATCCTGGAACCGATTTCGGGCTAACAGCCCTCATCAGCCAGGCTAGCTTGAATCCAGTGGCAAAGTGAGCAAGGGACCCACGTCGGGGCATACCCTGCCAACTTAGGGCGAACAAAGTAAACAAGGAGATGATGGACAGAGCGCTGAAACGTTTCAGACACTCACCCCCAGTCCCAGATCTGGATTGAATCCACCATCGTTCTTTAGCTCACTTCGCCACCCCAGTTCAGACACAGCTATATGCAAATCACTCTTGACCCTGTGCCTCATGTGAACAGTCCAGCCCGAACTGCCAAGCCATGTCTTCCCTGGACCAGAAACAAGCATCCTGGGACCGGTTTCGCGCTAACAGCCCTCATCCGCCAGGCAAGCTTGAATCCAGTGGCAAAGTGAGCAAGGGGCCCACGTCTGGGCATACCCTGCCAACTTAGGGCGAACAAAGCAAACACAAGGAGATGATGGACGGAGCGCTGAAACTTTTCAGACACTCACCCCCAGTCACAGATCTGGGTTGAATCCATCATCGTTCTTTAGTCACTTTGCCACCCCAGTTCAGACACAGCTATATGCAAATCAGTCTTGACCCTGTGCCTCATGGGAACAGTCCAGCCCGTACTGCCAAGCTGCCAAGCCATGTCTTCCCTGGACCGGAAACAAGCATCCTGGGACCGGTTTCGCCCTAAGTTGGCAGGGTATGCCCAGACGTGGGTCCCTTGCTCACTTTGCCACTGGATTCAAGCTAGCCTGGCTGATGAGGGCTGTTAGCCCGAAACAGGTCCCAGGATGCTTGATTCCAGTCCAGGGAAGACATAGCTTGGCAGTTCGGTCTGGACTGTTCCCATGAGGCACAGGGTCAAGACTGATTTGCATATAGCTATGTCTGAACTGGGGTGGCAAAGTGAGCTAAAGAATGATGATGGATTCAACCCAGATCTGTGACTGGGGGTGAGTGTTTGAAAAGTTTCAGCACTCCGTCCATTATCTCCTTGTGTTTGCTTTGGACTGAGTAATGGCTTCCAGGAGAGCAGCATTATCTGGTAAGACAGGTGTGGCATCAGGATTTTCCGCGGGTTGTGCCGCCGTGGCCGTGAACCGGTCCATGGTGCTCTGCTTCGGGCCGAATTCATAGAGGTCTATATACTAGTTTCTGCGGTGCACTCGACACCGACAGTAGTCTCGGCACGAGCCCCAGCCGGCCCCGGCGTTCCTGTGCTGCAGACCAGGAAGGGTTAGAGTTGTACAAAATGCCACAAAGTATCAAATACTGAAGGGTCACTGGCGCCCTTGCTTAGGGATCTGAGCGGTCCTTTGGGTCTTCTTGTGGTCCCAGCTCCGCCGCCGGGCTTAGCACCATGCACACGCCTCTATGGCCCAGCGATGCTTTGGCCGCAAGGTTCACTGCCCCACTTCGCAACAGGGGGATTGGGATGTATGATCTGGACCAGGCTTCACAGTCCGAGTCCCCCCTCTTGCTTGTGTGTCCTCCCAGCAGGGCCCAGCTCACTGTCGCCAGCTGAATTTTAAGGGGCCTAGGGGCCACACCCAGAACAGGCCTCCAGCGATAATCACTGAAAGGAGGCCGAGGGAGGGCACCCTCCCGACCGCAAGCCGCACCGGAACCTAGTCCGGCCGCTTCCGAGACTTGGAGCATGCCCCCCCTAGTGGGTGGCCGACCCTGCTGCCACTGATCAGGGCCATGTCGATGCCGCACTGTACTTGCTGATTCAAAGCTGTTGGCCCCGGCGTCGCGCTGAGAAGAGGCCGTCAACTTCGCCTCGGCCCGATGGCACCATAAGTCCTTCTCCTTTTGTGGGGGTGAGGCGCTGTTGCAGCCCCCGCTCCTGCGCAGCTCCAGAGGTGCAGGCACAAAATGTTTGAAATTGCAGCCCTGCGCCACCCGCTCGGGTCGCGCCCACCGTCAATGCCGCTGGCCATGGCTGCCATAATGTGCACCAGGCCACGTCACTCCGCAACTTTAGGCCCCAGCTCCTCACCACACTATAGGCCGTGGACCGTGCCTCGGCCCACAGCCTCCAGCAGACTCGGCCTCGCGACGGGGCACGCCCCAGCTATGGCTCCGGCTCAGACTACTTTTGTATCAGCAAGGGCGCTTGGGGTCCCTGGTTGCCGCAACATGCCTCATCCATTCGACAGAGTGCCCCAGGTCCGCTGGTCCGCGGCCGACCACGCCCGTCCGGCCACGTCGATGTAGTCAGCAGCCGGTCCGGTGCACGCCACAAGACCCGGGAACTGGCTCGTTCGTCTGCCCCGGGGTTCGCTGAGTCTGGATTTTTGTCCAGACGGCAGTTTCAGGGTGGTCTCAGGCAGGATTATTGGAGGATTTTGAATGAGCTGGCGGAGCTCTCTCAGTGCACGACCGACATGATGGGCTACTTGGCTCCGTCCCCCTGCAGCATAAAGTTTGACAACATTTAAAAAACATGCTGTCATGCTCCGATACCATTGGAGCGCGAGGACAAAAGTAAATCAATGTGTCTATGTGTAATGCAGCTGGCTCATATACAGCATACCGATACCTTCAGAATGCGGGGAAAAAAGTAAAACAAGAAAAGGAACAGGACAGAGGATGTGTCGTAATGGCCAGAACTGCTGACCTTGGAGCTGGGGAGCCAGGCTCGAGTCTCGGCTTAACATTCTGTGATTCTGCGCCTGCAAAAAATGAAGATGTTCTTGTCTAATGTAACTGGTGGTCATGTACAATGCTCCAACGCCTTTAGGTCGAGTTTGTGCTATATAAAAATAAGCACGGTAGCACAAAACACATGCAGCCGCCAAACACGCTTGCTCACAAAGAGAAAATAAGTTTGAAAAAGCGGATGAAAAGGAGTAGTTGGGCCAAGCTTCACTGATAAGAAAATTTCACGAAGAACAACAGGAAATAGCTTTAACCACCAAAAATGAACAAAAAGTAAGAGGCAAGCACATGAAAAGTAAGGGTGGGCTGTAAGCCCCTCAAGATTTATATTGATTACAAGAGATTTCACAAGCAGGCGAAACCTAAAAATGGGAGGAGAGAAAGAAAGGAAAGCAGAAAATAGAATGAAATGGTGGAAAGTAGAAATGAGAGATGGGTGGAAGGGTGGTGAAAGGAAAGAAAATAAAGAATTAGAAAATGGGAAAAATTCAAGAAGAAAGAGGAATAAGAGAGAGGGCAAAGGAAGGAGGGTGATAAAAAGAAAGGAAGGAACAAGAATGTGAGAATGGGACTAAGGAAAGGAAAGATGGAATGCAGGAAGGAAAATTAAACATGAATATAAAGAAGGACAGAAAGCTCAAAAGACACCTGAAAGAAGAATGGACAGGACAAAAGAAAGATGGAAAAATGGAATGAGAGGAGAATGAAAAGAGAGGAAAGAAATAAATGAAAGTTAGAAGTCAAGGCTGGTAAATCTGCAGTTTTTGGACACAATCTTTTCATACCATTTTGTAAAATTGCTCATTCTGAAGCTTTTTCCTCTGGGAAACAATGCCCACTGGCTCCTTAATAGAAAGGGTCGGGATCGCTCACTTTGCTAGGACATTTCACTCAATGTGGCCCAAAGTGGGGGGGGTTATTTTATTTAACTGGCTACTCCCTTGATCCTAAGGATATGTAATGTACTGTAAACATTAGACCTTACCAACAGAAGCTAATGCTGTCTGTAGCCAAGATTCAAAAATCCTTACACTCGCTTTGTCAGCTTACATAAATGTCTATTTACACTCAGTTTAGATTTATGGTCAGCCCTCTCACAACACCTTTGCCATCCCTATCACTGAAGGACCACCAAATTCTCCCATTGCTAACTCTGTATGCCTTGGACTAACACAACATTAAATCACTGTTTTAGAAGTGGTCTTGAACAGTGTAGCCATAATGGTAGCTAAAATTTATTCTGAGACTGGCCTTAAAGCGCCTCAACAACAAAGTACATCGCTTGATTCCTGCATGCTTCGACTCTCGCTCAACAAAAACAGACTCAAGACCTACCGAATAGGCTGCACAAATGGAAAAAAGTAGACATTTTGCTGTCCACGACTCCTTCCCATATACAATGGGAAGGTGTTTTACATTTACATTTACATCCATGACAAACACCATAGAAAACAGCTTCCACTGCTTAAAACTCAGAGCTTTGTACACAGATATGTAGTTCAGGCAGATATAGAGAAGTCTGGTTTAAATTGTGTACATTTGTAGTTTTATGTTTAATGTATAGGTTTGTGTGAATGTAAATACAGATTTATTTTTTAAAGTATTTATTTTTAATTTTTAAACATAATAGCACTGACTATACGCTGATGTTTTAAGTGCTATTTTGTGCTTTGCAGATTTCTGAGTTTCTAACTCACAACGTGCCATGGTTGAGCTTTGGACTGTGCTTCCTCACCTTCCTGAAGGCATGAGGACAAGTGCTGAAGGGGTGTACTTGGTGCTCAGATTGAACCCAATAGTAAGTTGGCTTCAGGACACCAGAGCTAAAAGACTACAGTTGTCACAATTGGAGCCCATCACCCCCTGACTGACCTTTTACCCCCAAACTAATTTTCCAACGTCCCATATTATTTGCAATGGAGGTGCATTGGTGTTGCCCCAGAGAAACCCAACCCTGGTACAATCTATCTGCCTCAGAGTCTCTCCCCTCCTTCCCCCCCACCCCCTGCATTGGCACCAGAAGCTCTAACAAATCCAGTGCTGGTTGTCACTGACACAGTAACAGCTTCTCTTGTCCTGTGTGCCAGCAGCACACGGACTGGGACAATGAAGCATGACATTCTGTGGCTTCCCTGATCTTAAGATGGCCAGCGTGTCCGAACACCAAATGACAACAACATATGAAGCCAGCAGGAGGTAAGTGTGGGTGAGTGTCACAGTTAAGAAACAAATGGATGAGCTCCTGTGGGTGCTTCCCACCTGTGCCCAGTGGTGATTGCGTCATGTATTCGTTTGGCCACTGCTGCGCTCCCCCCAGATCGCCACTCCATCCCAGAGGGCAATGAAGGTGGTGGGCCAGATCTGTCCTGTGCTATATTGGTTTACCTAGTAAACAAGTATGGCGCACTTCTGCACATCTCAGAAGTGCTTTTCAGCCCATGCAGAGTGTAATGATCCTGCCTATCAAGCTCTCTGCAGCAGACGTGCTCCTTGCAAGTAAAGGGCGCTTCGCTGCACATATGCATTATTTGTGCGCACAAGCAGGGCAGCTGGAGCAGCTGTTTGGCCGGTGTACTGGCACCAATAGCAGCCATGGAGGACTGATGCTAGGAACTGGAGGCAGAGTTCCGAAGCAGAGGGTGGGTGCCTGTGAGCACTATTTTATTGTTTCCTGGGTGAGGGTACTGGGACTCTGTTCACTACTGCAAATGGTGCTTGGCAACACTACTGAGCACAGATGATTTGGACCCGATGTGGTGGGGGGGGTGGGTTCGGTGACCAATTCCGGGATAGGTTTGTGGGTGATTTGTAGGCCTGGGCAGTAAATTCCGTTCCGCTCGCGGAATTTGCGGAATTTGGGTAATTTCGCGTTCCGCGGAGAACACGGAATTGCCAAAAATTCCGCGATCCGCGGCTTCGCGGAATTTTTTGCTTGTTCGCGCTTTCAAAATGCGTGTTCGCAAGATATTTCTCCCCGAGCACGCAAACAGCGTTCGCGAACAGGAAAAAAGCATTGCGAACGGGCGGAACAAGCAATTCCGCGTGTTCACGGAACTTTTGCGTGCTCGCGGAGATTTTTTACCATTTCGCGGAGCTTTGCGTAGCGCGACTACGCAAATTCCGCCCACCCCTAGTGATTTGGTCTGGCAGCAGTCACTGGGTAATGTTTCTCAAATGTAAGTGGGCAGCCTGGGTCATTTAACGCCTCCTAATCTTTGAGCAGCCTTACTAGGGAGAGCCGACCTTCCAGGCTTACAACTTGGTTTCAAACCTCACTACCTTGTAACTATTCTCGCACGTCACAACTTCCTTAACATGAAAGGAAGCTGGTACATCCCTTTTAGTTTGCTAACAGAAATGTCATCACGGCAGTGCAGGAATATTTCTCAGTTCAAATTTTAAAACTTGCACTTTCAATAAACACTAATTCACAAATGTAATCCAATGTACTATCGTGACACGCATCTGAGTGTTCAAGAAATACACTCTTTTTCATTTTCAAGTCACACCATCTGGGATCAATCCCGGCATCCCCGTTTGACCAAATTTTAAGATCCTAGGCAAATACTGTATTTCATCAGGCCTCCTCTTTGTTATCGCAAGGGTGAGGCCAACAGGGCTGGTGTACATTCAGTCAAGTATCAGATATCCTTATGACTGACTCTACCTCATCACCGCCAGCCTGACTACCTGCATGGTGTGGATGAAACAGTTGCTCAAAAAGGCCTGACATGGAACTGTGGCCGAGGGGCATTAAAAGGTAGTGGAACCTGGGCAATAATGCTCTATTACTTACCGGTAATCTTCATTACTCCGGGTCCCGTTGTCCTGGTCCCATTCATTGACAAAGTGGAGATAACCATCTCCCGACAGAAAAAAAGACAAGAGGAATGCTGGGACCCTAATACTGCCCCTCCCACAGGGAGTACATAAGCAGTACTTACCCAGCATCCCGCCCGTACAACCAAGCCCACACAGGAAGGCCGGCCGTCTGGGAGGGAGGGGCATATGAATGGGACGAGGACAACGGGACCCGGAGTAATGAAGATTACCGGTAAGTAATAGAGCATTACCCCCAGGTCCCTTATGTCCTCGTCCCAATACATTGACAAAGTGGAGAATACCAAAGCAGAAAAACCGGCCTTCCGAACCCACAAGCGCACCCAGGAAACCACACCAAACGCAGCAACCCACGGGAGCACAGAAAGTGGGAACCGCAGGAAGCAACCGGCCAGCACCCCAGAACAGGACCGCAGGGACACAAACAAGGACCGGAACCAAGAAAAAAACAGAAGGCCAGAGCCACACAAGGAGACAAAGGACACGACCAAGAAACCCACTAAACAAGGACGACCAGCCCAGAACCACCAGGAAGGCACACAGGACCCGGCAGCCGCACAGACCAGGAGCAAACCCCGACCACCCCGGAGAAGGCCAAAGAAAGAAGGCAAGGCCGGCCAAAAGGGCGCAGACACAAGCACCCAGACCAACAAGGCGGGAGGGAAGCACAAACCAGACACCGGCCAAACCGAACGAACCGACCCCCAGAGAGACCAGAGGACGAAACCAACCAGACTCCGCAGAGGAGGTTCAGGCCCCAGAAAAGAAAGGACAGCACCACCAGGGCCGTCAAAGACCACCACAGCCCAGAGGGAGGAGCCACAGCGAGAGCACAGGAGCCAGACACCAACCAAACAGAAAAGGACAAGGAAGGAGCCAAAGACCAGAAACCCCAGGAGGCCAAGAGCCCCCACAGGGAGGGAGGCCTCAAAACAAACCAGGACCGGACACAAAACGCCACAGCAGAAGGGCAGAGGAGGCCAACCCAAAGACCACAGGCCAGAGACGCCCCCAGAACGGCCCAGCAGACAGCCGACAAAACAACAGAGGCCAGCAAAGACCGGGAACCAACAACCCGGAACCGAACCGGCACCGCAAGGGCGGGGACAGGGCCAACGGCCACCACGCCAAAAACCCCAACCCCAAAGGGAAGGAAAAACACGGCAGGGCGCAAGCCCAGGGCAACCGGGAACCCCCGGCAGACCCCGAACCAGGAACCAACCAAGCACGAACCCGTCGAACCCCAGAGGGCAGACAAGAACAGGAGCCAACAGGGCGGAGGACCAGAGAGGAAACAAAGGCGGGGCAGAAGCCAAGTACACCACACACCCAGCCCCACACGCAGGAAGGGCAAGAGCGGTCGAAAGGCCCCAGGGCGCACCGCACCCCGACCCAAACCGGAAGGGGACAAGAAAAAATGGCCAGAACCAGGGCAACAAGCAAACGGACCCAGGAAACCAGGACCGAAGCCAAGCAACCCGCCAAAGCAGGAGGACCCCCAGGCCCAACCAGCCCCAGAAGGAGCCCACGCAGCTCCCAGGACGAAGCCAAGGGCCGGGAGGCCGGCCGAGACCCCCGCCGGACCACACCGGGGGCCGGAAGAAAAAAAAGAAGCAGAGGAAACCGCCAAAGCGGAAACCCAAGGAAGCAGAGAAGCCAGAGGGCCAGGAGCAGGAAACCCCGGACAACTGACAACCAGGAGGCCAGAACCCACAGAGGCAAAAAGAATACCACAGAACCGCACCCCACCCAGAGACAAGGGGGTGGGGGGCGGCACCCCAAACAGCAAAACACCGGGAGCAGAGCCCGGGGAAGCAAGGGAAGACAGGAGCGAACCAGGACATCGGAACCAGGAAGGAACCCGGAAACGCCCAGCAAAATACATCCCAGAGCCGACAGGGAAGCGACAGCCCAGCCAGCAAACCAAGGAGGCACAGCCAGAGGCCACGCCGAACCAGCAGGCAGCCGGCAGACCAGGAGCAACAGGAGGCAACCCTGGACACGCCAACCCAAAAGCAACGAACACCAGGACCCCACACAGGCCCGAACAAGGCAGCCCAGGGGAAACAGGGAAGAGGGCCAACGAAGAAGGAGCCCCGGGGCAAACGGGGAACACCGAAGCCCAACAGCACCCAACGGAAACCCAGGAGCAGGCAGAAACACGGAAATCCAACCAGAGGCGAACCAAGCCCAGGAAGAGAACCGCCGGCAGGAGCAGGCCCAGAAGGACACAGCAGGACACGGCGCGAAACCAACAGAGCGCCACGCAAGGACACCCCAAGAGCGCACAGGCAAGGACTGAAGAAGGCAACCAACAGGCGCCGAAACCACAGGACCCAGAAAGTCCCAGCAGACCCCCAGCCAGGCCCCCACGACGGGGAATAGACGAGACTAGGACCCCCCAGGGGGCAGCCGCACCCGGAGCCCAGATGGACCCCCAACCGGGAGAACCGCAGGACAGAAGAGGGAAAAAAACAGGCGCCAAGCCAAGGACACGGCAGCAGCAAAACACAGCCCGGCCCAAACAGCAGTGGCACGAACCCCAGGGGCCCAACAGGCGAACCCCCACAGGGCACACAACCAGGGAGGGCAAGGAAAGGAAGAGCAAGAGCCCAACCACACCAGCCAATCCCCAGAGACCAGACCAGAGCAGGAACCGCCAGGGAGGGGAACGCCGCAGGTCAGAAAAAAACAAGTCACAGCGTCCTGCAGGCCCGCCAGACACCCAACCAGACTGAGCAGAACCAGGAGGGGCGGCCAGGACACACCGAAGCAAGCCCAAAGGCAAGCACCGGAAACAGAGCAAGGGCGCAGCCGAAGCAGGGGAACACAAGGACAACCCCAAAGAAACCCCAGAAGCGCAAAGGGAGCGCCAGAGCCAGGAGCAACCAACACAGCAGCACTCAGCAAGGCAGAGGAAAGCAGCCAGAGACAGCCCCCAGCCAGCCAGCCCCCCACAAAGCAACCCAAACACACCGAAGGCCCCGGGACAAACACCAGCAGCCCCAGGCTGGAGCAAAAAAAGGGGCAGAACAGCCGCAACAGGAGGCAGCACGCAAACCAACGCCCGAAACACGGACATGCCAGCCCACAGAACGGAACGGCGGCAGGCCAAGAGCGCAAACCGGACCCGAAGGCAGCGGGGGCGGAGCGTCACACAGAGCCCCAGGCACAAAACCCGGAAGCCCCGAGAGGTACCAGGCGCAGCCCACGGAACCAGAGGAGGAAGCGAACACCGCACCGCCAAACAGGAACCGGGAGTCCCCCGAGCAAGGACCCCGACCAGCCAGGCAGAAGCCAGGGAACCAGGTGAACACACAGCACATCCCAGCGGAGCCCATGCCACAACCGAACAGGCCACCCACAGCAGAGGCAAGGCTGCCCGAGAAAAGGGCGGGTAGATACAAGGACCCAGCACGCCCAATGCCAGACCACAGCACCCGCACCAGCAACACCCCCAGGAGCCGGGCCGAGCAGGGACAGCCAAGAAAAGCGGGGCAGACCCCGGCAGCAACAGGAACCCAGGAGAGGGCAAATACAAGCCCGCAGGACCCCCCAAGCAGACGCCAGAGGAGCACGTACACCGCCCCACCAGCAGCCCGGGGCGGGAGCAACAGCGGAGCCTGAAAGCGGGGAGGAAGACCAGAAGCAACTGGCGGCTGCCGGGAATGCGAGCGGCGACCCCGGAGCAAGCAGCAGTGGGCAGAGCGCAAGCCAGCACGCAGGAGGACCCCCAACAATCCAGGCACCACCAGGATCTAGGACAGAGGGAGCCAGGAAAAAAATGACCCCGCCTCCACAGCAGGGACAGGAACATACGCCGTAAACCGCTGACTATTGCTTAAGGCGTGGGACAGAGCTGAAACATGCAAGTCACAGCAATAGCGTTCAGGCACACGAAGAGTACGTGAGCTGCCGAGAGTCACAGGAGGTAGAGCCAGCACCGAGACACGAACCGGGTACAGGTCCTCCAAATACAGCAGCTCAGGCCAAGAACTCCACATCCTCGCCCCGCAGCCTGGGACCTGCAAGAAAGAAACAGAGCGATAGTCTACAACACATAGACAACCAAGGAGAGAGGAGCCACCACACCAGGACCCCAAACGACTGCACTGTAAATGCCGCAGCTCGTGCTGCGAAGGACAGGGGCACCACACGAAGACAGGGCCCAAGGGCGACAGCGCCCGCCGCAGCACCAGGATCCCCCACAAAGCAGCGCCCAGCAACCGGAGCAACCCCCAAGGGAGCACGGACAAGGAAAAGGCAGTCCAGCCCGAACCGCGACCCCCAGCTCCAACAGACCGCCAGCCAGTCTGCGCCTCCTCCCCCCCCCCCCCCCCGGGACCAACCACGCTCCGGGGGCGGGAGACAGAGACCGGAGCAACAGTCCCTGAAAGAAAAAAAGGCAGCGCCGCTCCCACTGCCGCGAAGGAGGCGGAAACGGAAAACAAATGGCCGGAGAAAGAGAAATCCGCCAAGCGGAACTCACCCAAAGTGGGGGCCACCACCAGCAACAAGGCCCCCACCGCCATCGCCAGAAGGAACAGCAGGAACACTGCAAGCGCGGCACGTCCCACCCGGCCAAGCTCAGGAAGACGTACCCGCGACCCGGAAGGAACCGGGGCCCCACGCCCCAGCCGCAAAGGGCCGGGCGGTCAGGCAGGAAACCAGCAGAAAACACCGAGTGACTCCCAGCAAGCCCGGCAGGCCAGGAGACAGCCCAGGAAACCCTGCGCCCGCACAGCCAGGCAGCCGGGCGGGGGAGAAGAGAAGCACCGCCACTCCAAACCAGCAGGAGCAGCACCAGCACAACCACGTCCATTCTGTCGACAGACAGAAAAAAAGAACAGGCGGGATGCTGGGTAAGTACTGCTTATGTACTCCCGGTGGGAGGGGCAGTATTAGGGTCCCAGCATTCCTCTTTGTCTTTTTTTCTGTCGGGAGATGGTTATCTCCACTTTGTCAATGAATGGGACGAGGACATAAGGGACCTGGGGGTAATGGCCTCTTTGCTTAGGCCCTTCCCCAACACCTCATCTCAGTGTCTGGGCCCAGCACTAAACTTAGAAGATAACATCTATGTTAATACCACCACACACTGACTGGCTGACTGTTCTGGCAAATTTAACCAATCCAACTTCTTTCTTCACGTAGGGGCTCCTAGTTTTTTGTTGTTGTATTTTTGTATTTTTACAAAGCGCAAACTCAACCCGAAGGTATTGGCGAATTAATTACGCTACATAATGGTACATTCATTTTTGTAGGCCTGGGAGATTAAATGATTTGCTCAGAATCACAGTCTGTTGAGCCGACACCGAGTATTCACAGATTTAATCTGATGTACTAAGGTGACATGCACCTGCATGTTAAAAAAACAGGCCGTTTTTTAATTTCCAAGCCGCATTATGTGGGATGAATCCCTGTTTGACCAAATTGTGTGACCCTAGACAAATGCTATATTTCATCAGGCCTCCGCTTTGTTTGTTATCGCATAAGTGAGACCAACAGGGCTGGTGTCCAGATAGTCAAGTATCCGACATCCTTATGACTGACTCTGCCCCAACAACGCCAGCCTGACTACCTGTGGAGGAGCCAATGGCTCAAAAACGCATTACATGGAACTGTGGCTGAGGGGTATGAAAGGCTGTTTGAACATAAGCAATAACAGCCCCTCTGCTTACACCCTTCCCCCATCACCCCGTCCTACCCTCCGGACCCACCACTAAACTTGAAAGATAACATCTATGTAAACACCAGCACACACAGACTCGCTCACTGTTCTGGGGCATATTCAACCAGTTCCAACTTCCTTCTTCCACATGGGCGGTGCGCACTAAATGCGCTCATAGATTATTTTTGTATTTTTATTTAGTGTAAACTCGCCCTGAAGGTATTGGAGCGCTTTACATGAGCACCAGTTTCATAACATGTTTGAGTCAGTTCACGTTTAAAAGCACGTACTTTTAATGAATACTTCATAATTCACAGATATAATCTGTTATAGGAAGGTGATCACTGCTATGTGTTAGAGAAACACACTTTTTTGAATTTTCAAGTCAACTCATCTGGAATCAATCCCGGCTTCCTCAGTGACCAAATGGTGTGATGCTAGGTGTTGCAAAGTCATCCTTTTTCCCTGTTTACCCCCATTTTTGTGCTGAATGATAGCGGTGGTAACTGACTTTGACTGTACGCTAGACTCTGATAACCAGGCCCAGGACCAGTGCTCTGTTTAAAAAGGTACATGTAATAGGGTACACTTACAATTGGCAATGACAGACCCTATAAGTCCCTAGTAGATAACAGGGCCAGGGGGTGCAATCTACCTATAAGTCGCTAGTATATAATAGGGCATGAACGTTTAGAGGCCCCGCAGATTTCCTGCACGTGCAGGTGTGCGCTGCTCTGTGCCTGTTGTCCTTTTAAAAGCAGTCCTGCCTTGCACCCTGTCTTTAAAAGTAAATTCTCACAATTGGTATTGACAGACCCTATAAGTGCCTAGTATATAATAGGGCTGGGGGTTCGAACTACTTTTTAAGTCCCTAATATATAATAGGGCATGGAAGTTTAGAGGCCCAGTAGATTTCCTGCACGTGCAGGTGTGCGCTGCTGAGTGCCTGCTATCATTTTAAAGGCAGCATGGCTTTGTGACTGCCTTTAAAAGTAAATGTTGTGCAAATTCGACTTTGGTGGTATGGGCAATTTAAAAGTGATAATCAACCTTATTTTCACATATTAAACACCCCAAGGTCTCCTCTAGGTGTCCCAAGAGTGAGGGCATGTAACTATAAGTAGGGGCCTTATAAAAGATGTTTTATATGCCCTGGTGAGGGAAAGCTGCCCATTTCATTTTCCCCCATTGTAGTTACTCTAGCTTCATAGGCTAACATTGCAATATTTTATTTAGGTATAACTATTGCTAGAAAGGAGTACATTTAATTCAAGGACTTAAAGGTTGGTATTGACAAAGTCAACAGCTTGCCACTGTTGAATTTGTCATAACTAGTACAGAAGAGAAGTTATAGAACTTTCTCGTCTGGACTTCTACTGGTCTCTGCTGATTAGTCAGCCTTAACAGGCTTAGCCAGGCTGCTTTGATTGGGTGATAAGTGACCTGGCCGGATCAGAGGTTGTCTGATGGAGAGAGCTCTGAGGCTGAGGAAGATAGGTCATAAAGAGGGGGCTGGGTAAATCAAACTGATCTCAAAGAGAGAGCAGATCAGTAAGGACTGTCAGATGTACCTACCCCCACATCCTGTGCCACAACCAGATGGCAGGCTTAGGACAGGAATTTGCAGAGGTCAGGGGAGGAGAGCTAATGGAAATGAACCACACTGCGGGTTGGTTTAGCCAGCTCTTACTCCTCTGGAGAGAAATCATCCATTTTGGATTTTCGAAGTTCAGTGCTTAGTGGGAAAAAAAGATGCCATACTTTGGAGGAAGTTGTCACGCTTTTGGGGGACACCCAGCATCTCACTGGACAGAGGTGCCTCCCTGCTTGTCGCCCCAGAACACTGAATAAATATGTGAGAGCTGCATAGTCTCTCAGATCTGCTGCCTGAAACTACAAGGAGAAGAAGGGCTGCCCTGCTGGGATCTTGATCTGCACCCAAGGCCTGCACTCTGAATGACTGCTCCTGCTGCACAATCTGGTAATACAGCCCTGGGGATTGTGCCTTGCTTCAAGAAGGATTAAGGAGTGGAATCCTTGCAAGCTACAGGTTAACAGAGCCCAACTGCATCATCTCCACGAGAGTCCCTACCCTGCAGTGCATCCAGTGGACTTTTAAGGATTTGGCCGGGTGTATTGTGGGGATTGTAGTCCAGACTAAGCCTGGGCGTAGTTCGCGAAGTAGCGCTACGCGAAGCTACGCAAAGTGCAGTTCGCACTACGCGGATCCACGCGTAGCACTACGCGAACCTGCGTAGTGCACTGTTCGCAATGATTGCACAGTGCCGGATGCTTGTCCGCACTGTGCAATCATTGAAAACGGCATCTTGCACAGTGCGAGCTGTCTTTTACTGCCGCTCGAGTAGATTTTTACTCGAGCGGCAGCTTCTCAACGCGGACTGGTAGTTTCTCATCGCGAGCGGTCGCGAGCATACGCGACCACTCGCAATGAGAAACCTGACCTCCCGCGTTGAGAATCTCGCCGGGATAGTCATTTAGCTTGCTCGCGGTCGCCAACTTGACGTTGAGGACCGCGAGCAAGCAAAAAATGACCGCTGCACTACGCTACGCTACGCTACGCGTGTTTGCACTGTGCTACGTGCACTTCGCGTTGTGCGAAGTAGCGCAAACTTCGCAAACTACGCGAGCGTAGCGTAGTGCTTTGCCCAGGGTTAGTCCAGACATCCTTGAGACCATCTAGGATATTCCAGACCTTTGGATTGGTGATGTGGACACTTCGAACCTACAATGAGACCTTCAGGAAGCACCTCCTGAAGTTTGGAGAACTACAGAGAACTTTTGTGAAAAAGCTCCATGAGGTGACCGACCCAACAGCAAGAGCCAAACTGACTACCTTCAACCACGACCCAGCCTGGATTTCAGGTTCGTCCCGCTGACAGCCCCAGCGCTCTATACTTCCAGGATTTGACCGGGGCCTCACAGAAAGTCAATCTGGCGAACCTTGACTGAATCCGGCCTGCTGTGGAGGGTCGAGTTACATCCGAAGAAAAAGTTCTGCAAAGATTTCTAAGCGTGAAAGTAAAATTTTGACTGAGGCCTCCCGCTTAGTGTATCCAACCAGGGCTCAATTGCAATTGGCCTCAGACTTTGACTTTGTCCCGGTCAAGCGCGACCAGATGTCCCAGAGGAATCCCAGAGTGGTGCTATATGTTTTTAAGTACTATAAAGTGGTAAATTCTTTTAAATTCATATCTCCGGTTCCCTACATAGGATGTTTGTTGTTTTGGTGTCTATTTGTTCATAAAAATATTTACTAATCTTATAAATTGGTGTGGAATTTTCATTGTGTGTTGTGTCCTACTTATTTGATGTATTGGTATTTTTAGATGCTTTACACTCCTGTTTTTTAAGTTAGACTGACTGATCATTGTCAGCTACCAAGGGTTGAGCAAGACTCTAATATACTGAGACCTTTACTGAACCCTGTTCCGTGTTGGTGGCCTTATCACTAGTGGTAGGTACATACTTACCCCTACCAATAACCCACTTTCCAATACTAGGCAATTAATCTATTTAATAAGCCTCCTCTTTGTTTGTTATTGAATTGGTGAGACCAACACGGCTAGTGTCACAAACAGTCGAGTATCAGACATCCTTCTGATAACTCTGCCACAAAATCACCAGCCTGACTACCTGTGGATGAAACAATGACACAAAAAGGCATTACATGGAAATGTGGCGAGGAGCATTAAGGGCTGTTGGAACATAAGCAATAACAGCCGCTCTGCTTAAGCCCTCCCCCAACACACCCTCCCACTGTCCAGGCCCCCCACTAAACTTGATAGATAACATCTAAGTAAACACCATCCCACACAGACTCGCTGACTGTTTCAGGGACTGATTCAACCGTTTCCAACTTCTTTATTCCACATGGGTGGTGGGCCACTGGGCACTATCCTAGATTTATTTGGGTATTTTTATGTAGCGCAAACTTGACCCAAATGTATTGGTGTGCTTTACATGAGCACCAGTTTCATTACTTAAGGTCACATTCATTTTGTAAGCATGAGAAGATTAAATTATTTGCCAAGAATCACAAGCTGTTGAGATGACACTGAGACTTACAACTTCTTAATTCACAGATAGAATCTGATGTACAAAGGTGAAATGCATCCGCGTGTTATAGAAGTACAACTTTTATAATTTTCAAGTCATTTTATCTAAAATCAATCCCAGTTTCCCCATTTGATCAAATTTTGTGATCCTAGGCAAGTGCTGTATTTCATCAGCCCTCCACTTTGTTTGCTATCGTATATGATTTAATGGCTTTTTTTTATTCCAAGTTTAAACTAGCCCACATATAAGGTCCATGCTTTTTGGTTTACTAATATTATTATCATGATGGGGCAGGAATGTCACCCTTGTAATGAAGAATAATTCACAGATACAATTCGATGTACTAAGGTGACATGCACCTGCATGTTAAAGAAATACCCTGTTTTTATATTCAAGTCACCTTATCGGGGATCAATCCCGACATCCGTGTTTAACCAGATTGTGTGATCCTAGGCAGATACTGTGGGGCATATGTACAAGCCCCTATCGCCACGGGAACCTCACTTTTTGTGACGTTCCCGTGGCGATCGGGGCCTTGCCTTATGTACAAGGCAGCGTTAAGCCACTTAACGTGGCTTAACTCTGCCTTGTACATAAGGCACCCTTTCACGCTATGTTTACCGTGAAAGGGGCGTGCAGTGGGTGTTGTGGTGGGCGTTCCACCGCAACACCCATTGTATTTGCCGCTGCCCCCTATGTACAAGGGTGGCGTACATAGGAGGCAGCGCCAAAAATAAGACCAGGAAAATCCTGGTCTTAAGTTGGCGAAAGGAGGAGAAATGCATTATTTCTCCTAGTTTTTGCTTTTTCCATGTGTGCTGCCTTGTACAGCACACATGGAAAAAGCAAAATGCCATGGTTTGTTTATGTACAGGAAGGTGCCCCTTCCTATACATAAACAAACCTTTTAAAAAAATGCCATTTTGTAACTTTCATGTGTGCTGCATGAAGCAGCACACATGAAAGTTACAAAATGGCATTTTATGATTGTTTATGTGCAGGAAGGGACACCTTCATATAATTTGAAATAAAATTCTAAATATTTTTTTAATACATTTTCCCCAATAACTCTACAATAAAAAGAAGTCAATGTCAATGTCCAATATACTCAAAGAACTCAGAAGAGAAAAAAATCCAACAATTAAAGTCCAGGTGGGTAAACATAATAATACCTTTTTTATATTAAATACACCATCCAAATTATGAAATCATAGCAAGAAAATTCAAACAAGTATATCCCAAGTGGGCAAATACATTAATTCTCTCCAGACTCTTTGCCCCCCGTATCTCTCTAAAGAATGGACCCTGAAGTATGGAGTTCCTCAAGGGTCTGCACTTTCCCCTTTATCTTTAAGTAGATAGGCCCAGTCTTTGGGAAAGCCAGGCCCAGATTTACAAACCTGTCACACAACGCAGCGCAGCACCAAAAGTTGCTGTGCTGCATTGTGTGACAGGGAGAGAGCAGGAAGGTGCCATATCTACAGAGATATGGCACTATCCTCTCTCCCAGGTGCTGGCGCACAATCATGCTTCCGAGTGCCATACACACACCTTTGCACCTTAGTGCAAAGGTGTCTGCGTGAGGCTTGCATAGGTTTTTTACTGGAAGGGTATACTTCCAGTACAAAATACTATGCTCAGAGTAACTTGTAAACTTTTCCACCTTTAGATGTGCGCTGTACGGTGAAGCACACATGCAAAGTGGGTAAAGTTAGGAGAAATAAAAGCATTACTTATTTTTAACGCCTGCTTTCAAGTGACCTTAATTTTTGGTGCAAAACCCTGTCACTATTGTTAGTAGATAGGGTTTTGTGTCAAAAACCATGGGTGGTTGATGGGAGCGCCCATGTGCTACCCATGGAACACGTCCTTGAATCGGAGTAACAGAAAGCACCGCTTTGCGCTGGTTTTGGTTACTTTTTCTTACAAAACAAGGCAAATACCAATTTGAGCTGGTTTGTTAATCCTAAAAAGGATTTTGTCTCGAGTCTGTGTTAAAAAAGTAATGCAAACCTGATGCAAAACCTTTGTAAATCTGTGCCTCAATCTGAAGCTTTGAATTTCAAGTGTTGTCCTATCCGTGCGAAACCCAGATCCTCCTCAGGTTTGACAACTTGGCCTCGGATTAAGTGCTTTCCCTCGAAAATGTTTGGTGGCAGTTTGGAACTGGGTGTCAGCTGATTTCCTCAAGCTTTACAGGCAGAAGATGGACGCCTTCAAATGCTGAAGAAACCCTCAACCTGGACCAAATCGCCCTGGCCCACTTCTCTGGGAAATCCTCGAATGACCCATTACAAAAGATGGAGGCTTTGTGTTTCATCCGTTTGAAATGGGAAATGTTCCCATTACTCCCTTGTAACAAATGGTCGACAGAGATTAGCACCGACATCCTTACCCACCTGTACTACAGGAACACTGTTCACCGTGAACTGCCAGAATATGAAATTGCTGAGCTACAATGAATTCAGAACTAGGGGTGTGCGAAATTCGTATAATTTTTTGCCTAATTATACAAAAATATGGCAAAATTACGAAAATTCCTCAAAATGTAAATCTGTCATTTAACGCTCTGTTTTAGCATGAAATGCGTCCGTGCATCACGTTTTTGACCTGAGAACATATGAAAAAGAAAGCACTGCGTACAACAACCTCTCACGCTATGTGGCTCCTGTGCCTTTGCTCTAAATTTTTACCATGAATGGCACCAAATTAGCAAAGTGGGGTATTGGCAGAATTTTTAGAATTTAGCATAGCAAGGATAACTCGAAATAATGCAAATTATTCTGGAGTCAGTACAATTTCACCCAGGCCTATTCAGAACATCGCAGTATGGCTGGCAGTTGGATAGAGCGAATACTGTCATGTCTGGGAAGCACAGTGTTCTCTTCACTGACATCCCGTTTGGAATGTATGTCTGATTTCACGATACAGCCTGCAAACTGTTGTCTTCTCTTATGCACTACATTCCATCCACACCTCGGAGATCTGGCTCTTTGTTGCTAGCCCAAACTTCCTGCAATCATCAGCAAAAATGTTAGATTCAGCAATTTTAGATTCATTTTAGATTCAGGAATTGTTTAGATGCACCTTTGTAGTGCTTGGTAAGATCACTTCACCTCCCTTGTTTGATAAACTTTTGAAAACCTGTCTCTTCTTGTTTTCGGTCCAGTTACATGGACCTCGATTCAGCGTGCCTTAGATAAAGTAGCTGCCAGTTTTTGTCACTCCATCAGCCATATCGAATTTTAATTAATCACTACACCTTGACCTATCTCGGAAAAGTATTTTACTACCGGCATGTTTAGTCATCCCTATTAATAGCTCCTAGATACTTTTTTCTTTTCCTAATGCGAGGTATTTTACCTCCTTTTCCAGTTGGTTTCCTCCTGTTTACTCTTCCGGTTCATCTATGCGACTTCTAAGGGAGCTGCAACATCTTTTTAATTAATGCATGGGTTCTTATGTGCTGTTATCGATGCCTTAACACCGTATCCCAACACACTGCACTTTATTTACAAGTGACTAGATCTGGTGTTTCCTTCCAGATTCAGTTGTGCAGTAGTCACAAACCTGTGGCTCACAGGATGCAACTGGAGTAGGTTCTATTGTGTGTTCCGTATGACAAGCTTACTTGGGTTACTAGTAAGTTTATATGTTATGTTATGTTATGTTATTTGAGCTTATATAGCGCACGGTTACCCTAGGGTGTCCTGGCGCTGAGCATACCTGCTGGTCTTCAGTGATGGGGGTTTTACTGTGAGAAAAGCCAAGTTTTCAGCCCCCTTCTGAAGGAAAGGAGATCTGCTGAGTTCTTCAAATAGAATGGGAGCTCATTCCATGCCTTGGAGGCACAAGTGATGAAACTTCTGCCCCCCCAACTGGCCTTTTTAATCGGAGGAACTAGGACTTGTTTCACTCCTGTAGACCGAAGGTTCCTTGCGGGGACATACCATTTGAATTTTTGCCTCAGATGGTTGGGGCCAATTCCATTGAAGGCTTTAAAAGCCATACAGAGGGCCTTAAAGCATACCCTTAGCTTCACGGGGAGCCAGTGTAGTTGTTTTAACTCCATCTTTACAGAGACGAATTTGGGAGTACCTGTTAGCATTCTGGCTGCAGCATTCTGTGCAATTTGAAGCCTGTTAACATGCTGTTTTTGGGCATTTAAATATAGACTATTACAATAGTAAATCCGTGCCATAATAAGGGCCTTGATCACTGTCCTGAGACTGCTCTCCGGAAGAAAGAACTTTATTTTCCTTATGATTCTCAGGATTAAGAAACATGTCGAGACCACCGAACTTATGTGGTCGCCAAAAGAGAGCTTATTGTCCATAATCACCCCCAGGTTTTTTGCTTTCCTGGTGGGAGAAGGGCTGAGGCCCAGCTCTGCTGGCCACCAATCTGGCGTCCACAGGTTAGGGTTGTTTCCAAACATAATAACCTCTGTTTTGCCTGAATTTAATTTCAGGCAGTTGGACGACATCCATCCTGAGATGGCCCTCATGCAATCATGAAAGCGAGCCCCTGTTTCCTTCTCTTCCCCGTCTCTAATTGACAACACTATTTGCGTGTCGCCTGCGTAGGAGGTGATTTGGAAGCCGTAGGATTTAATTAGGCCCGCCAAAGAGATCACATACACATTGAAGAGTGTCGGGCTTATCGATGAGCCCTGTGGCACCCCACACGGGAGTGAGAAAGGCTTTGACCTATGGTTGTCCAGTTCCACTGTTTGCGTTCTTCCAGAGAGGAAGGACTGTAGAAGGTTCCAAGCGGCACCATGTACTCCTACTTCAGACAACCGGTCCATCAGAACTTCATGATGGACCATGTCAAAGGCTGCTGACAGATCTAACATAATCAGAATTGCCTTTCCTCCTCTGTCCAACGCCTCCCGCACCTTCTCTGTGGATTTGATTAGGGCCAGCTCGGTACTGTGTTCTGCTCTAAACCCGTATTGCGATGAGTCGAGAAGATTGTTAATTAGCCGAAATGTGCTAAGCTGGGTGTTCATGGCCTTTTCAATAATCTTGGCGGGAAGCGGGAGCCTTGAGATTGGCCTATAATTGTTTGGATCGCTAGGGTCCAGGGTAGGTTTTTTTAATAGGGGAAGGATAGAAGCCTTTTTCCAATTGCTGGGGAATTTGCCCGTTGTAATTATGTTGTTCAACAATGGTGTAAGGGCCGATCCTATAACTTCTGGGATTTGCTTTAATACCGATGCCGGACATGGATCCATCGGGGATCCAGACCGACTGGAACTCAGAAGTTTGATTGTATCTGGTGTCTCTAACAGAGAGAAATTGACTAATGCCGTTTTGTTTTGTTCCATGTTTGGAGGCATCGTCCTTATCCCCCTTTGAGCTAGGCTAAATGAGGAAAAGATAGATTCCACATTTTGTTGGAAAAATTTGGCCAATTTTTCACAGAGCTCTGGGCTACTTTGGCTCTTGGGGGCCTTTGGGGACGCTCGTTTGGTGATGGTTTTAAAGAGCTCTTTGGCATTAGATTCAGCCTGGGAGATTTGTTCAGCAAAGAACTTTTTTTTTGGTTTCCAACAGTTTATCCTTGTATTGTCTAAGGCTTAGCTTATAACTTTCTTTGTCCACGTTATTGTATGTTCAAAATCTTAATAGCTTCTTTGTTATCGATCTCCAAAATCTTTTATTGGACAGTTTTTCATATTGCTTCTTGCATTTCATTATAATAAATGTTTCTGTTGACACATACAAGTAATTCAAGCCCATTTTGTACATCTGAAATATCTCACTACGTTTCGCATCTACACCAGCGCCTCATCAGGTGCTGGTGTACAATGACAAGGGGTTTTTGCTGAAACGAAAGAGAATGTAGCTAATAACATACTCCTTTCTGTACATTTGGTGCATAAGTGTGACATCTTTGAATATGCAGAAATAGAGTGTGATGAAGCAATGGGTATCGAACACGATGGAATAGAGAGACAATGTCAAGGGAGCTGCTCTGTTGTTGTAGGAGATGTTGATATGGAATAACTCTACATATTTTACTTGCACTTCGCATGACCCATTGTTCAATAAGATAAATCATATAACATACACACATTCTCTACAAACTAGGTCGCCAGTGCTTAATTTGTAAAAGAATAAGTGTCGGCCCCAAAGTTTTGCTCTGAAGCCCACGACTGGCGCTACTGAATGTTGGCATGCCAGTTGCCAAGGCTCTGTAGTCTTGATTTCCCCTAATGCCTCTTTAATGCACCACCAGAAACTACACACCCTGCACCATCATCTCACTTTTGCAGGTTCCTGCTTTCTCATGGCGTTTCAGTCTTTCCCTTGCCCTTTATTTCTTCTTTGTGCATTTTTCACTGTCTTGTTCTAGGTCAAAGTCAAATGAGGAAAAACAAGTGACAGGCATGAAAATGAAATGATACTAGTGAACCTGCAGCACTCATTGTGTGACCCACTAAAAGAGCCCTTTAAAATATGTCTCAGGACTGCCATGGCATCCGGTAGTGAAGTTTTAAACTGCCATCTCGACCAGGCAAAATATACCTTTTGCTAAGCCTGAACCTTCCTGTTTAATACTTATAAGTCACCCCTAAGGTAGGACCTAAAAGCCGAGTGCATGGCATTTAAAAATTAGAACATGTGGGCTTAAGTTTTACATGTCCTAGTAGTGAAAACTCGTAAAGTCGTATTTCACCTCTGTAAGGCCTATCTTTCCCTTTGACTAACATGGGGTTACCTTTTTGCACTTGATAAGGACCTCTCTGCAGCATTTGGCATAGTCTCACTGCCCATCCTCATCAGGCACCTACATGAGACTGGTATCCAAGGACCCACTCTCTGCTATATCTGCTCCTGCTTAACGGATAGCACACAAGCTGTCAGATTATTTTTCAGAAGTCTGAAAACTCATCAGCGGAGGGTCTTAAGGTTCATCGCTCAACCCCACCCTCTTCAATGCATACTTCATCCCTTTGGCCAATGTCATCCGTGCACAAGACATCAACATCCTCTCCTACACAAACGACACACAACAAATACTCCCCTTTCAAACAAGACCCTCAACACAAGAAACAAGAACACCGCCTGCATAACCGAATTTGCTGACTGGACATCTGTCTCAAGCTCAACACCGACCA
The DNA here is from genome assembly GCA_963921515.1 of Calotriton arnoldi. Taxonomy (NCBI): domain Eukaryota; kingdom Metazoa; phylum Chordata; class Amphibia; order Caudata; family Salamandridae; genus Calotriton; species Calotriton arnoldi. Next base: position 1,178,909 of record CAWUFW010005453.1, read on the forward strand.
AACAGAGGAAGTGATCTTTGAGTAATCAACAGCAAACTGGATATTACCCACAAGTCAATGCTGTCACAGCATCCTCCATCCACTCCCTGAAGGTGCTGAGGAAGATCTTCAAATAGCTCCCAAGCAACACTAGAATTAGAAAACTGTCACTCATACCATAATCACCAGCAAGTTGGACTATGGGAACAACCTTTTTGCCAGTACCACCATGCAACTCACTAGAGGACTACAAATAATCTGGTACTCTGCGGCCAGACTCCTTCTCAACCTCCCACACAGAAATCACATCACAGCACACCTCAGGGAACTCCACCGGCTTCCAATACTCAAATGTGCTGATTTCAAATATCTAACACACACATTTAAGGTACTACACAACTTAGGGCAAACTTACCGGAACAATTGCATCTCATTCCACCAAGCACCCAGACACCTCCGCTTGGCAGGACTCCTACTTGCACACATTCCACGTATACACAGAAACAGATAAAAAGGTTGTGCATTCTCTTACATCACTTCTAAAGCATGGAACGGTCTCCCACTCCACATAAGATTCTCCTCATCTCTTCTTTAATTCCACAAGAAGATGAAGACCTGGCTTTTTTATTAAACCAACCTACCATAGACAAGGCTCTCACACCTGCTCAGAGCTAGGATACGCTTGTAGGTGCTAAAGTCTAGGCAGATTTACAAAATTTCTTCAGAGAAGACAAGTATTTCTAGAAGAGCGAGCAGTGAAAGGGAAAAATCATGAATTTGCATCTCAATAAAGTGCAACCAATGTAGCCACACAATAATCCACTCTACTCTTTGATCTGAGTTTAGAAGGTTTTAATTATAAATGTAGAAACAAGTCGATGTAGATCAATATCAGCAAAATTATATAGAAGTACAGAGAGATCAGAATAAGTCAAAATCTCTTTAAGAGATGTACCGTACATAGAACAAAGCAAATGACTAAGATAATGACTCAGACGATCAGGAAGAAGAAATTAAGCTTAAACTGCCTCAGATGATGCTCTTTAACAAGCATGAGCAAACAATCTTTCCCTACACTACCATAACAAGGGCAACCTAATTAAAACATTTGGGTAAGGGCATAATCAGGAAAGAAAGAAAGAATGGTGTCAGCCGTCAGAAAGCAATTCGACAATGGGTCAAGTAGTGTAAAGCCACTCAAGCAGAAGTATAGGTCTGCTCTCCGAGAAAACCTAAGCAAAGCACATAATATCAACTGCAGTCCAATTGACACGCCCACGTGACTTCTTCTTTGGGAAATTTCCATAGCTCTGGCACAACTGGATACTTTTAGCACTTTTCCCACCTAGATAAGACACAATCTCTTTTCGTCCTTGATCATTCCTCTCCTCTCCCATGAGAACTCCTCTCCTCGCTCGTTACCGCGATTTTCTCGACCAACTCCTTTTCCTCAGGCTTTGCTATTAATTAAGACAAAACTCCTTTATTCAAACTCCTACATTATCTCTTATGGGAGCAAGATTACACTTCTCTACGGGTGAAAGGGAGCTTTAGAAATACACATAACATAACATAGCATAACATAACGTAGTATTAACATGAGCGCCTAAATCATTTGGATTTAATGTCAACTTTCCCATATTAGACCTCCAAGCCTAGTATACGACTTATGTAAGTCTCCGTTGAAAGTCCAGTAAAGAAACAAAATTAAAGTGTGCATTTGGTAGTTTACCTTTGTTAGTTTAACAGAAGTTGTTGTCCTGATGTAAATCTATTTAATGGGTCCACAGAGCACCAAACAACTCATGTATATCCATTGTGCACACAAAAGTCTAAAAGGGCATATCAAATATAAGTGCACAATCGTAATAGTTATGGCTTAGTGAGCATAAAGAATAGGAACAGTAAACCGCATCTTGATATGTTTCTTAGGTCTCCCGGTAATTCCTGTTATTTCCCGGCTCTTGGAATTATCAACACCCTCCCCCCAACCCCATTTAACAGTAATTAGTGGTTGGAGAAATAATGGGGATTACTCTGGGCCACTTGTAAAGAGGGCCGTACTGCTATTCCCTTCGCTTTTCCCTTCACTAAGATGGACATAGGGCACATGCAGAACACTTGCTCCAAATTTAAAGTGCATGACATAACCTCCCAGGAAATTATGTAAGTTGATCTGTGGCACCTTGAGAAAGACATCCGACTTAAATAGGTCCCACTCACTAGTATGGAGACGAGCAAATACTGCACAAGCATCTCAAATTTATGGTTTTAGCACAATTTGAAAATGTGTTCTGGCCTCTGCAGGACAGATTCAGTCTCAAGCTAGAAGGGTGAAGAGACTAAACAACGTTGGACTAGGCAGATAACCTCTCTGGAAGGGGAGAAGAGAAAAACAGGACTAGCCTGGAAAGAACTGTTAAACTCTCAGAAGAAGCAGGACGGCCTGGGTAGGACTGCTGAAGTCTCTGACAAAGCTTGAAATATTTGGGAAGTTGTAATTCACTGACTGGAAGGAGATAAGCAAGAAGAAGGAGGGGCCTCCCGAAGGCCTTCTTCCTTTCCTTCCCTCCGGTCCTTCCTCACTTACTATCTTCTCCCTTCTTGCCTTCTCTCTTTTCCTTTCTTTCATTTTGTCTTTAAGGAGTTGGTTCCCTAAAACAGCTTGATAAGTATCACTTTACCTTGCAACTGCCGATTTTGACATCTCTTTGATGGACATCATTGGCAGAGAGCTGTTGCATGAATGTCAAAAGGGGGTGTTTGGTTTCTTTTTTAACCTCCCCAGATGGGAGATCTGGTCCCCCGGGCCTCCCGGCCACCATGCATAATCAGTAACACAACCAGACCTTGTGGTGGTGTAAAAAGTGGCCACAGTTTATTGGTATTTGGTCACAATCCACATGAGCGGTCATAAATCATCCCAACAGTCCCCAATCATATGCACATAATTGCGAAATGGCATCAGCCATATTCTATTGGCCCATCCGCAATTTACTGATCCCTAGTCTTAAGCTGGTCGGTCATCCCCTTACTCATTTATGACAGCACTCTCCGGCTCAGTTCCAATCCACACCTTGGAAGCGAAGGCCCCCTACGGTTACACGTTGTGGCTTCTAGGCTTCCATTGCTACTTATGTGTGACATTTACGGCCCTCTCTGTCCATACCCAGGCTGCAATTGCTGTGTCTGCTCTGCAGCTATGCCCCTTCTTGGCTCTTCCATTGCCCCATGGTATCCCTGCTGTGAGGCATCACAAAGACACCGCTCTGGCACTTCTTCCCATCTCATGGCCTACGGGCCACCCAACTGTGTTATTGATGTCGTTTATTGGTGCTGCCTCCTGCTTCCCGAAAAAGTCGCAAACCTTTTTTGGGAGCGCTGTGTTCAGCCCGGCTGGAAAGTTAAATTACACACGGACAAATTCATGTTTTGTTTATTGGCATGGGGATATTAAGTGATTTGCCCAGAATCACAGAGTATTGAGGTGATGCTGGGACTGATTTGCATATGGCTGGGTCCAAACTGGGGTGGTGTGGTGAGCAAAAGAATGATGGATTTAACCCAGATCCTTGTGACTGGGGGTGAATGTTTGCATTGTCCAGCATTCCGTCCATCAATTGTTTCTTTTGTATTTGTCGCCCTAAGTGGGAAGGGTATGCCCAGACGTGGGTCCCGTGCTCACCACACCACTGGATTCAAGCTAGCCTGGCTGATGAAGGGTGATGCCCTGAAACCGGTCCCAGGATGCTTGTTTCCGGTCTAGGGAGGACCTGGCTTGGCAGTTCGGGCTGGACTGTTCCCACAAGGAACAGGGTCAAGACTGATTTGCATATGGCTGGGTCCAAACTGGGGTGGTGTGGTGAGCAAAAGAATGATGGATTTAACCCAGATCCTTGTGACTGGGGGTGAATGTTTGCATTGTCCAGCATTCCGTCCATCAATTGTTTCTTTTGTATTTGTCGCCCTAAGTGGGAAGGGTATGCCCAGACGTGGGTCCCGTGCTCGCCACACCACTGGATTCAAGCTAGCCTGGCTGATGAAGGGTGATGCCCTGAAACCGGTCCCAGGATGCTTGTTTGCGGTGTAGGGAGGACCTGGCTTGGCAGTTCGGGCTGGACTGTTCCCACAAGGAACAGGGTCAAGACTGATTTGCATATGGCTGGGTCCAAACTGGGGTGGTGTGGTGAGCAAAAGAATGATGGATTTAACCCAGATCCTTGTGACTGGGGGTGAATGTTTGCATTGTCCAGCATTCCGTCCATCAATTGTTTCTTTTGTATTTGTCGCCCTAAGTGGGAAGGGTATGCCCAGACGTGGGTCCTGTGCTCACCACACCACTGGATCCAAGCTAGCCTGGCTGATGAAGGGTGATGCCCTGAAACCGGTCCCAGGATGCTTGTTTCCGGTGTAGGGAGGACCTGGCTTGGCAGTTCGGGCTGGACTGTTCCCACAAGGAACAGGGTCAAGACTGATTTGCATATGGCTGGGTCCAAACTGGGGTGGCATGGTGAGCAAAAGAATGATGGATTTAACCCAGATCCTTGTGACTGGGGGTGAATGTTTGCATTGTCCAGCATTCCGTCCATCAATTGTTTCTTTTGTATTTATCGCCCTAAGTGGGAAGGGTATGCCCAGACGTGGGTCCCGTGCTCACCACACCACTGGATTCAAGCTAGCCTGGCTGATGAAGGGTGATGCCCTGAAACCGGACCCAGGATGCTTGTTTCCGGTCTAGGGAGGACCTGGCTTGGCAGTTCGGGCTGGACTGTTCCCACAAGGAACAGGGTCAAGACTGATTTGCATATGGCTGGGTCCAAACTGGGGTGGTGTGGTGAGCAAAAGAATGATGGATTTAACCCAGATCCTTGTGACTGGGGGTGAATGTTTGCATTGTCCAGCATTCCGTCCATCAATTGTTTCTTTTGTATTTGTCGCCCTAAGTGGGAAGGGTATGCCCAGACGTGGGTCCCGTGCTCACCACACCACTGGATTCAAGCTAGCCTGGCTGATGAAGGGTGATGCCCTGAAACCGGTCCCAGGATTCTTGTTTTCGGTCTAGGGAGGACCTGACTTGGCAGTTCGGGCTGGACTGTTCCCACAAGGAACAGGGTCAAGACTGATTTGCATATGGCTGGGTCCAAACTGGGGTGGTGTGGTGAGCAAAAGAATGATGGATTTAACCCAGATCCTTGTGACTGGGGGTGAATGTTTGCATTGTCCAGCATTCCGTCCATCAATTGTTTCTTTTGTAACCTAATTCAATCATCAGCAAAACATCTCTTAGTACAACATCATTGTTCACGTCTAGTATCCATTCACTCTCTTCCTTGCATATACTGATATTGGCAATATGGGCAACAAAGCATTCCTCAATTTCCGACTCCCAATCATATTCACTGGGATCCTCAATCGGTAATCTAGAGAGGCAATCTGCTCTGGTGTTTTTCCCGAGGGGTATGTACTCCACAGAAAATGTGAACTCCAGTAACCTAGCAGAAAGTCTGGCAATACGAGCAGTAGTACATTTTAATTTCCTCCCAGATAAAATGTCTACTAAGGGGCGATGATCAGTTCTCAAAATGAATGGCCTTCCCCACAGATATGCTCTGAACTTTTCTACACTCCACATACACACCAAAAGTTCTTTTTCTATGACCGAATACTTGAGTTCGGGTTGACGTAATGTTCTGGAAGCAAAACCCACAGTTGTTTCACGGGTATCATTAAGCTGAGTTAGAACTGTCCCTAATCCATATTCAGATGCATCCACAGTCACTACAGTTTTTCTGCCTTGAACAAAGGACTGCAAAGCTGGTGCCGAAGTTATGTCCTTTTTAACTCTTTCAAAAGTGCTCTGACATAATTCTGACCAGACAAATTCTTCTCCTTTTTAAGCAATACTTTAAAACATTCAGTGATGGTAGCGAAATTCCGCATGAATTTTGCGTAGAACTCACATAGCCCTAAAAATGATAATAATTGCTCTCTATTTTGTGGAGCAGGAGCATCAACATTACTTTTCACTAAGCTAGGTTTTGGTTTCACACCATGCTCCGAAAATACATGGCCTAAATATTCGATTTCTCTTGTTTTGAATATACACTTATCCTTTCGCAACGTGGCACCTCTTTTTTCCAACTCTTTCAGTACATCAGTTAGAGCGCAATCATGTTCTGTATTAGAGAAAATTAAGATATCATCTTGAAAGATGACAACATGTTTCATACCATCAAACATTTCTGTCATAAGCCTCTGAAATACTGCCACAGCAGAAGCTATGCCAAAAGGCATTCGGCAGAATTGAAATACTCCATCAGGAGTCACAAAAGCTGTTAGATGACGAGAACTCTCAGCTAGTTCAACTTGGTGGTAAGCAGCTCTTAAGTCTAGTTTGCTGAACCAACTAGACTGACCAACCTTAGTTATCAGGTCTTCAATTCTGGGCAGAGGGTAATTGTCAACCCATATAGCTTCATTTACACTCCTCATATCACTACACATGCGAAGCTCACCAGATTTTTTCTTTGACAAAACTATGGGAGACAACCATAGAGTTGCTTCTGTTTTCTCAATGATGCCCTGTGCACACATATCTTTAAGTATTGTAGAGAGGTCTCCCCTTACACTCAATGGAATATTGCATAGTTTGTGCTTGACTGGTGGAACGTCTTGTTTAACTTTTATAGTGTATACAAAGTCTGAAATTTTCCCCAATTTGTCTTGAAAGACATTACAAAATTTTCCATCCCAAACATTTTTACTGTCACACACCAAACCTAATCTCTTCTTCTCAAAAGAAATAGGTTGGTCCAGACCTGGTCTTTTTGTAATACCAAACTCAGCTTGATGAATTAGACCCAAGTCATTGATTCCTCTTCTGGCTACATATACTTTGCCCTTAATAGATTCCTCCGAACCTTTAATGTCTGCCCAAAAGAACCCAATGAGATCTACTCTACTACCTTCAAATGCTACAGTTAGAATGTCTGGGGGAATCAATACTTTACCATGCCAATTTTCCTCAAAGAGATCATGAGAGACAATGGTTATGCGTGCACCGGCATCAACTAACAGTTGGATAATGTGACCATCAATGGAAACATTGAGGTTTGGATCTACAATTAATTTTTCATCATTGGTGCTTACACATCTTACACCCAAAAGTAATTCTCTGTTCTCCTCATAATTTTCCTCATCGAAATTTCCAGTGTGTTCATTCAAAACACAGCGAACATTACTGGTTCTCCCTGCCCTACACACTTTAAGAAAGTGACCTACTTTTCCAATTTTTTTACATTGTTGACCCAGTGCAGGACAAAATTTGAAAGAAGACACATGTGATGGAGAGCCACATCTATAACAATACATTCTCTGATACTGTTGTTGAAAGTTATTAGGTCTAGATAATGTTTTTGGTCTTGAGTTTCCTGAAAAACCTTTGCTGGTGGGTTTATTAATCACTGCACCTGAAATTGTGGATTTGGCTAGAGATTCTTCCAGCAACCTTGCATCAATAGAAGAGCCCTCAATACTCTTCGCTAAATCTATAGCTTTGTCTAACGACGGGTTCTTGCATGCTAGCAATCATTCTTGTATTTTCTTAGAATGACATCTAGCCACTAATTGATCACGAATTAACTCTGCAGTAAAATTGTCAAATTCACATTTGGATGCTAACATTTTTAAAGCCGTAACGTAAGTATCTATGCTTTCGTTGGGTTGTTGTGTTCTTGTGAAAAATTTGTATCTATGTACGACCATATTCTTAGTTTTGGAAAAGTACTTGTCTAGTTGTGCAACGCTGTATCAAATTTGTCTAAATCTTCATCCTCCGCAGGGACGTGTTCGGGTAAATGGTCATACACATTTTGTCCTTCTACGCCTAAATGATAATACATTAAACTTTTACGTCTTTCAGGTCTAATTTTTTGTCCATCGATTGCTCCTAGATAAGCTTTGAAAGATCTTAACCACAAGTTCCATTCTAAAGGTGGCTCTCCAGGTTCTTGTAAGAACGGCGCTGGAGCTTGGACACTCTGCATGTTGAGAAAATGTTAAAAAAAAATGTCGTAGGCAATTAAAAGTTTGACAAGCGTGCAAATCGCTGTGAAAAGTGTGTTGTAGAAGATCAAAAGTTTGACTAGCGTGCAAATCGCTGTGATCTGCACTGTATACTGAGTAACCAGTGAAATGAAATGACTGGAAAAAAAAAATAAGTGTGCAAATCACTGATGACACATTTGCATTACACAGAAAGCGATTTGCATAGCGTGCAAATCGCTGTTGTAAAATTTGCTTAACAATGTAGAGTTGTAGAAAAATTTGCTTTAAATGAAGCAATTTGACTAGAAAGAGATGTAGTCCTCTTTCTTTATCCATGAACTTTGCCTTGTCTTTCTTCTACCACTAATCCCCAGAATTCAATTCGTCCTTCACAGGGAGCCCGAGGTGGAAGCAGGATGTAGCGCAAGCTGTGCCTGTCATGGCTGAGGACTGCTGGCGGCAGAACGGAGATCACTGAGCTTCAAAAGGTAGAAATGTATCTCTAAATAGCAGGCTCAATGGAGTATTGAAATTGAAAGCGCAATTTCAAACCAGCGCGAGAGACTTACACGTCTCGGTGAACAGCAGTGTGAGATCAGCGTGCGCCTCGCGCGCCTCGCGCTTCGGTGAACAGCAGTTAGATCAGCGTGCGCCTCACGCATCTCGCGCTTCTCATCTCGCGCTATAGCCGTTGGTGCCGGCGGCGAATTAAGCAATAAATTTGAGCCGCTGATAAATAATTAAAGTGTCTCTCACCTCGGGATGTGCCGTAGTATGTAGCGTTTGTCTACATTACCGAAGGCTCATAACAATCTTCTTGATTTTCGTTTGTAGTCTTTCATTAACTGTTGATCCTCTGGCCCCTGTCGTTTCGTTTCTTGTTTCAGTTTCCGCGTAGATAGGTGCTTAAATGTTCCTCGTTGCCCACTCGTCACCAAAATCATGAAGCAGATTCGGACACGTCTTTTGTGGGTTTAGGTGTTTATTGAGAGTGACACCATGTCTCTCCTACAGGGGCCCAGAGACAACTGCCCGTCCTGGAATTCCAAGGGGATCTTGCATTCCATGACGGCACAGCGCTCTCAACACACATCACCACACGTTCGCACTCAGCAGATGACCATTGCTGCAGCTGGCCTCCACTTTTAGCCTTGCCAGAGGACACACCCTCTCTTCCACATTGGTCAGTTCAAACCAATCTGACCAATGCCACGAGTGGCCTTTTCTGGGCCACTCATGGCCCATGTGTTCCTGGTGCCCTTCAGGCCATGTTAGCCGCTGTCCGCTTATGGTCAGGCTAAGCCTTCTCAGCCCACTCTTCAAACATTAAATGCACAGGGGCCTCTAGAGAGCCGGAGCAAAGATGACTTTCTGAGCACACCACGTAAATAGCGGCAAATCTACCACCATCCGCAGACAATTATGCACTATTAGGTGCCCCTCTGGGATCTCCTACGGTCCAGTGTAGACTCTCTTGGGGCCCGTTGGGGCTGATTCTGGCTGCAGGAGCAATAGTTTGCAGCCTAGTTGGCGGGTGGAGGTGTCCGAAATATAGAGGTGCCATAACCTGTCCCTGACACCAGGAGGCCCAGGGGCCCTGCAGCACTGTGAGGTACTGGCGAAGAGGTAGGCCCATGGCACGTGAACTGCAGCGCAGTGTAGTGCCTGCAAGGGGCATCGTCAGAGGCAAAGTGAACCTGGTGAATGAAGTTGCAAGCCAGAGACGTGTGAGATCGTTGGGGCCGGTTGAGATCTTTTGCCACTGTCAGGTGGCCAGCGGAGGGTCCTGGCTCATAAGAAAGTGGGCTTAAGTGCCCAATCGGATCATCTGGTGCTTCCCCTTCTGGCCAGCCAAAGCCTGTTGAGTCTGCGTAACCTGGACAGGTAGAGAACGTGGCCTTCCCTGACATAGAGGCATAGAATGAGGCCTGTTGCGCCCAACAGGATTGCGCCTCAGGTCCTTTTAGGCCACACCTGCAGACAGCAACTGAGTGCATTAATACACTTGGGGGCACCAATGAGAAATGAAACACCATGCTCCCCCTGGACTGAGGACCTAACTACTCTGTGCCCTGCCTCTGGAGGCTTTGCACTGCAGGGTGCGTATCTGGGACCGGCTGGGTCTCTTGATCCTGGTCCGGTTACCTGGTGTGGTCTCTTGCTTACAAGGGGCTGCTGGCCTGTTACTCACCCAGTGAAAAATGTAATACTGTTCCACCTCTTGTCTTTGTTGCTTACCCTGCAACTGTCAGAGCGCTTCGGCTGCTGACTCGTCTTATCCCTTGGTGGGAGTGTTTTCAGATTGTAGACCAAAGTGCAGTGGATGAGATTGTGTATGTTTGGTGATGCTAGACCGTTGTGAATAGCACATGCTAACTGACCCTTGAAGGTGCCCACCACCTGGAGGGAAAAAGGAAACAATTGCCCGCACCCCCACAGGACTATAGCTGTTGGTTGATCCTGCTGAAGAGACTTTGATTGTCAAATTGCTCCATCTCCTCCATCTCCTGCAATCTTGCAGTTCCCAACTGCAAAAATTGTCTTGGAGAGACTGCACACACTAGAACTGGAGCGCTAAGTGAGACATTGGATAAAGGTGATGGGGAAAACTGACCACCGGCAAGTGACACTACACTTTGAGAAGCGACAAACTGTGACACCTGTCCTCAGGTGGCGTCACCAGATGTTGCTGAATCAGACATCCCAATGATCCTATGTGGGGTAAAGGAGAGTTTGCCCACAACAGATTGCAAAATTGATACCCTCACCCTTAGAGTGGATAGGTTCCAGGTCTATGTTGATAAGGAGGATGTGAGACTCACCCAAGCAGAAGTGCACATATCTGATTTTGAAAACTCACACCAGTGAAGCAAAACCACCCTCTCCTCATTTACCCATGAACTTAAGGCTCTGACAGCAAAAAACAAAGATCTTGAAGGAGGTTCGAGGTGTAATAACATCATGATGTTAAGCGTGCCTGAATCCACACAAGTCAACAACATAGAGCTCTTCGTGGATGGATTGATCGTTTTGCTGTTTGGCCGTAGTGCCTACTCTGAGGTGCTTGTTGGAGAGAGGGCCCATGGCTCCTTGGCCCCCTCAGCCTTGGCCAGGGCAGAATCTCAGACCAATTGTTGCTCATCTTCTGAACTACAAAGAACATGAACAGACACTTTGCCTCAACAGGGAGAACCTGGAGATGCAATATAAGGGATGCTTCATCTTTTTCTATCCTTACTTTTCTCCTTTGGTGCTGAAAGTGAGGAAATCCTTCTTGGAAGTGAAGAAACAGCTGCAGGCCCGCTCAATCAGGTACTCTATGCTCTTCTCTGCAAAGCTTCATGTGGAACACAATGTTAAACCTTTTTTTTCACTTAGCCTTCTCAGGTTTTGGAATTTATCGAGATGCACCTGGGATGTGAGGGGGTGACCGGGTCAGGCTTACGTAGTCTGGCTTTGATCAGAAGTGCTTGCCTCCATGGCGCATCAGCCCTTAGTGACAATGACTGACCTGATTGCTGTGGCTACTCCTGTTTCATGCTCGGTGAGCTGTGAGTCTATTTGACATCGGTCACCTCCTCTCCAGTGGAGTGTAGGGCTGCCACTGACTAAGACTAGTATGCCAGCCTATTGTATTGAGGTTGTGCAGTTATGTTGTAATATCTATTGTTGTCAAAGTAAGTGTACTTTTTCTCTGAGTGGCGCTCAAAGCTGTGTTTACTGGTATGAGTGTCATAAGCTTGGTAAATGGTGATTCACGTTATGGTCACATTGAACAGTGTTGGGATTTACTGCCCTTGGTGCGGTCTGGCTCCTAGGCACTCCCATTCGGTGAGCACATATCAGGCATATACCTGTGCCTATATTTTGGATAAGTTACAGCTTTTGGTGGGATGTGGGTAAATCGCTAGCAACTGGGGATGGCATGGGCTGTTTAGAGGATTTTTGTTTTTTCTTTGTTTACCTTCTGGCACAGCAATGATGTATCCCTAATGCATCTTCCTGACATCAGCTACAGTACTTTATGTTACAGTACACGCGTTCTAGCCCACAGGATGTGTTCTAGCATGTCCTGTATGATCATTGTGAATTTGATTAGCTTGAATGTGTGAGGTATCAATAACCCGTGCAAGGAACAGCAACTGTTAGCATATCTTAACAGACATCACATAGATGTTGCTATGCTAAAGTAAACGCATTGCTCACCTTTGAGTTTATCTGAATTTGCAGCTGACTGGGGATCTCATCAATATTTTTCTTCCTATTCAACATACCCTCGAGGAGTGGCTATACTCATCAGGAGGTGTATGAATTTTCATCTGGTGGAATTTATACCTGGTACCTTGGAACGTGCTGCTTTAGGCGCAGGTGTTCTGAATGGTTGCACAGTGGTGCTAGTTAATATTTATGGACCGAAAACCGTCAATTCCGGCTTCTTTGATGATTTAATATGTCTGGATGGTGGATATATGGACTGGCCCATTAAGTTGGGGGATTACTTTAATCTTGTGTTGGCTTCCCAGGTAGATAGTACCTCATTGTCCTTGCAGAACCCTCCCAGAGCTGCGCTGGTTCTTATTCATGGTATGTGGCTCTATGATATGCTGGATGCCTGGTGCAAGTTTCACCCAGATAGAGCTAAATTCATGTTCTACTCACCCATGCACAATATGTGCTCCCAGATAGATCTCTGGCTTCTCTCCCGACAGCTGATGTCTCAGGTAGCAACGGTATACTCCCTAGAACATTACTGGATCCCTCGCCGATCGTTTTGAGGCTGGAGACACCTTCAACTCCACCCCCATTCCTCACCTGGTGCATAAAGGGCTCAGGGTTACAGGAGGAGGTGTTTCACACGGAAGTGCGAGAAAACATTCTTTACCATTATAAAGTTAATGAAAAGTGTATTGCAGATATCTACTCTGAGGGATGCTTTTAAGGCAATAATTAGGGGAGGTGCATTTCTAAACGTTTATCCATCCTGCTTTCACTGCACACCAGGTTGGAGAGGATTGAGGCGGGCTTTAAACGCTTGGAATCCTCGTATGCTTCTACCAAAGAGCCTACTATCCTCGACCAGCTTTGGGAGGCTCTGGTGGAGGTTCGAGAGATGGTGGATAGGGAGGATCTGTACCTGGGCAAACAAGCTGGGGTGAGATTGTTTAGAGAGGGGGATAAGCCAGGAAGGGTGCTAGATTGGGTAGTCAAGTCTAATAGAGACCAGACTCAGTTTGCATGTATAAACAATGGTGAGGTTGAAATCTCTGCCCCACCTGTGAATATTCTCGCTACATTCCAGAATTTCTGCGATCGTTTATAATCCATGGGAGGAGAAAGTTCATTTATGGACATATCAGCATACATAGACCAAGTGGCTCTTGCATGGGTGGAGGGAGTGGCCACTATCCCTTGAGGATGTTAAAAGTGCTCCTGAGTGGAAAGGCTCCCGGTGGTGGCGGGCTCTCAACTGAAATCTGTAAAGTATATATAGATTTGCTGGTGCTGCAACTGCTGGACCTATATAACTCTGCCATCCATAAAGGTGTACCTCTCTCTACCACAGTGGGGGCAGTGATTACTGTACTTCTTAAACCAGGTAGAGACCCCATTGTCTGCTTTTCTATAGACTGTTTCCGCTTTTAAATATTGATAATAAAATACTGGCTAAAACTCTTGCACAGCGTTTGCAACCTTAATTGCAGTTTTTTGTCTTACCTGAACAATTTAGTTTCATCCCCCAAAGGTGGACAGCTTTTAATTTATGTACATTGATGGCTCTTCAACATAGAGTTGCTCTGCAGCTCCCAATGGTTGTGGTCTTTTTAGATGCTGAAAAGGCATTTGTTGTATTGAAATGGCCCTTCATACTGGATGTTCTTTGGTGTCTTTACCTAGGTTCCTTCTTTTTGAAATTGATCTCTCTCCTGTATAATGTTCCCACTCTCAAATTCAGAATAAATGGGCACTGCTCCAAAAGGATTGCAATAGACAGAGGACACAACAGGGGTGCCCACTGCCACTATTAATTTTCGCTTCAGTCATTGAGCCACTGGCATGTTTTGTTAGAGACTTTTATCGGACCTCAGGTCTACAAATAGCAGGGAAATCTCATTTCGTTATATGCAGATGATACAGTGCTTTATCTGAAACATATGGAGAACAATTTGTCTCCGGTTATCAGGGAGGTTATCAGATTCTGCAGCTACTCAGGATTGCAGATAAATTGTGGCAAGCCAGGGATTTTCCCCTTCACAGACTTCCCCATTGGCCCAGTCTTGGAGTCGCCTCTCAGATAGTGCCTAAACCACTGCAGATATCTAGGCGTGTTTGTCACTTGAGATATTCCCGAGCTGATTCGTGATAATTTCAAGTTAGTGCTGGATCAGCTTCGTGGTCAAATTGATCGTTGGTTAAGGCTTCCACTTTCCATGATGGGGAGGATCTCGCTCATTAAAATGGTAGTGTTGCCACAATTTCTGTATCTTTTTATTAATGTTTCGGTGTGCCTCTCTATGGATTACTTCCGCATACTGTGGTAAGCACTCCTTAAATTAATTTGCGACAGTGGGCAACCACTGTGTGATGGGAAGCACTAACCCGCTCTATGAAATGCCATGGATTGGCAGGACCGCATCTTAACAGTTACTACTCAGTAGCCCAGACAAATGTTTTGAAGTACTGGATTGCAACTCCCCTACATGTTTGAGTTGAACATGCAATCACGTACTCAGAGTCACTCCTTGGAACTATCTCCAGTCAGTCAGGTATGGCAGTGAACACTCTAGATGTTCTCAGCTTGACCCATAGTGCTTGGTGGGGTCTTGCGGGCCCACTGGGACTTGTGATGCCTTAATTCCCACTAGTTCCCTGGTGCACAACCTGCTTCTGACTCCCACGATGGAGAAGGGTACCGTGTAGGGGTGGGTGGAACTCGCTGAGTTTCACGCCATAGAATTCCACGGAGTTACATAAAAACTTCACGAGATTTCGGGGAGTTCCTCCAATGGGCAGAAATGTGCATGCGATCCTGCTAGCGCTGCAATTTCGCTCCAATAGCACGAGCAGCACTGAAAAATGAGCACCAAAAGCACCAAGCAGTGTTCAAGAGCGTGCAGACATTTGAGTTGATTTTGCTGCTGCTCGAGTAGAAAATCTACTTGAACAGCAGCAAATCTACTCAAGAAGCAGCCCTCTCACCGCGACTGTCCATGCTAGAAAATGGTGCTAAGGGACGTCAAATGTTGCTCGAGCTCTCATTTTTGGAGCTTTTCGGGGGAAAATTCCGCCATGCTGCGATTGGCAGAATTTGGCCGGAGCTCTGCGTTACAAGAGTAATGCGGAGTCGCCACAAGTCAACCAATTCTGTGGGTGGAATGAAACATTCTGCCCACCCCTAGCACTGTGCTGCAATTACTCAAATTGGGAGTCCTGACTTTAGGTGGTCTTTTTGAGGAAGGGGTCTTTCCTGTCTCTTCAGACATCCAGGACCAAAGGAGGGAACTCATTGTTGGCCATTTTGCCCTATTACAGGCTACAGTCAGCAGTCCGCACAGCATTCAGTGACTCCCCCTTTCTCCCATGGAGATCGCTTTATTGACTGCTGATATACAACAAACAGAAGCAGGCAAGCCAATTTGTTTCTTATATTCTGCACTCAGGGATGCTAGGCCTGCTTCTCCCTCCAGAGCTAGGCAGTGGTGGGAGGCCGACTAGGGTCAGAAAATATCCAGCAAAAGGTGGGCTTATTGCTGCGCACAGGTTAAGGAATCCCCATTCAATTGCAAACATAAAATGATACAATTTAGGATTCCCACAGAGTTTATTATACTCCTGAAAAAATGGTTAGGTTTATGCAAGTAAGTGTGATGGGATGTAAATGTTGGGGGCTCCCAAGTGCCTCATTCTTTCAATTGGCTTGGGAGTGCCCCAGGGTTTGTCAATACTGGGGGGATCTATTCGCTCTGTTGAATGAGATGGTGAGTTTACAGTTGTCCTCCTCACTGCAGCTCACCCTCTTGGAAGATAGCTCTGCAATAGACTGGACGATGCGTGGAGTCGTCGTCTCTATGGCTCTCGCCAAGAGCCATATCACATTATTATGGATGCCATCTAAATGCCTTTCAACTGTCCGCTGGTTGGAGGACATGACATAGAGCTGTGAGTAGGTGGAAATGTACGCTATGGAACTACATCTAACTGCCCTGCCCAGAGACTTCTTGGCACCTCTCAGAGCTTACTTACTGCAAAGAACTGACAGTGAAGATCAATGGTTGTGATGGACTTTTTATTGATATATAGACAAATCAGAGCTTAATTTTTACTGTGCTTTACTATAATAATGTGCATTAACCAGTAATGATATCATGGGTTCCATGAAGTCCTGGCCCTATATATCTTAGCTGTTAGCCCAGTATCTCAAATTGGGAGATGTAACTTGATGAACCTTTTTCAATAAAAGTTAGTAAAAAAAAAACCATTAAATATATTGGCTTGGCCCTAATTTTCTTTTACTGTGGCTCACTCTGACCGTAAAAAAGGGTGCTACTAACAGTCTCAGATGTGCAAAGCGCTTGCACACACAGAATAAATCTACCATTCTTAAACAGCTATTTATTATCTTTCTTTCTGCCCCCCCCCCCTTTCACTCTATTACACGTCTCTGATCAGGGGAGTAGGAGACAATTAATTTCTGGAGGCGGGGTGGGGTGGGGGAGGGGGACAGAGACAGCCTTGGAGACTTCCATTGACCATATACAAATAACCCGTTGTTTGCAAACCACAGGCTCCGATAACGTGCACAATCATATAGTTTTGACTTCAAGCAGGGAGAAAGGTTGGATGTCACAGTTTGAAGGTATGTTTTATTGTTATGTATATTCGCAAAGTAATTAAACCAAATGTGAAAATACATGTTGATGAACCTTGTAGCCTCATGCTCCAAGCAAATAGAGGAGGGAGAGAAAAAAGGAAGAACAAACTAAATGTTCTTAGTTACATTCCTAAACCTCAAAATGCAACTGGGCTAGTTTGAAACCATTCTTTCTTGTTGCAGGCATCTATAATAAAATCATGAACTTTAAGCCGAAAAGACAAATATTCTCTTGTGCCATTCAATGCGGAGGACAAATTATTTTGCGATTGTCTGTGTGTCAAATGATTCCACCATCTCTTTATGTATGTTGCACATGGCAACACGATTTAGGGGCCGATTCTGATGCGGGTTGGAAAAGCTTCCCGACCGAATCGGTTGGGAAATGGTGTCCGACCCACTCGGATCGGGAAAGTCCGACCGGCGGAGTAGGATGCATCCGGATGCTTCCAGATACGATTTGGTTGAACTCCCATTGACTTCAATGGGAACATTTGTTCCTAACCGCATCAGAATTGGGCCCCCGGTCGGGAAGACACGTTCCCGATCCGATTTGGAAGGAGCAAATGCCGTTAGGAGGCCTTCCTAACCGCATCAGAATCAGGCCCTCGGTCGGGAAGCTTTTCCAACCCGCATCAGAATCGGGCCCTTAGTCTTTTCTGGGACATAGCTGATCTTAGCCAGGTTTTCAGTCGACGGAGACCACTGAATCTTCTCTCAGCATCCAGAAGATACTGAAATATCTACAAGAATCTTTAGTAGCTTATCAACCTGTGTAAAGAAAGCTCTCTCTGTTGGAAACATTTAGCCTAGTATGTCTACCAGTTCCAGGACTGAAGAGTACTTCAATATACTTGGTAATGTAGCTTATTGAGCTGAAAGCAGCAAAGGGCCAATTTCTTCGTATTGAGCAATAGTGTCAATGCCATTGCTTGTTAAAAGCAGCTGTTCAAGTTTTTTCAAAACACTGAGGGTGATAGTAATCCCTGACAGTTACAGGATGAAAGATTTCTGCTGCTTCATCATCTATCACCACGGGCATGGCAGTTCAATTGCATTAATATAGGTACTTAGCCGTATAAACACTATACTGGTTATTAGAGTTGTGCAGACTGCCAAAAGATTTATCATGGCAAAGCTTTAGTATTGCACTTTTCTCTACATTCACAGCAACTTTTAGTAGTCCTGAGATAGTTTGTTGGCATCCTGGCCTGGCAATATTCAAACATTCTAGAAGTTGCAGTACTTGGAGACCAATCTGAAGACCTAGGAAGATTATCCCTTCCTAAACTTGTGCCAGCAAACCGCAAGCACAAGCAGACACATTACCACTTATCTTGGAATTTGGTATTTATTCTAGGGTTTCCAGAATAGGTTTGTAGTTATCCATTACTTTTTGTACAGCCTTTACACAGACTGTCCAGCACACTGGACACAATGGCTTTGTTTTTAACAAATTTGCAGGGCCTTCAATACAAAAACCTCAAACATTTGTAGTCTAATCTTTGGGAAGAGTGTTTGCAGATGGATGACATGAGTGTAGAGTGCACTCAAACTGCATATCTTGCACACAAACATGGGAAGCCCTATGAAACAAATTTGCAAAAAGAACAAGCCTCATGTCTGAGATATTTGCAAAAATGAGATCAACAGTGTGTGGAAGAGAGATGCTTAAAATGTGAAAGAGCCTGCTGTGCAAGACACTTCCGCAAGAAGTGTTGTAAGTTATGTGCTCACACTGAAGACAGATATAGTGAGTTATGCAGCAAGAGATGTTTGTGGGCGAAGCTCAGAAGTGAGGGTTAGTCATGAACACAAATATGAGGAGCTGAGTGTGATACTTTGAAACAGTATAAAATACATGAGAAGCCCTATGAAACAAATTTGAAAAAAGAACAAGCCTCATGTCTGAGATATTGCAAAAATGAGATCAACAGTGTGTGGAAGAGAGATGCTTAAAATGTGAAAGAGCCTGCTGTGCGAGACACTTACGCAAGAAGTGTTGTAAGTTATTTGCTCGCACTGAAGACAGATATAGTGAGTTATGCAGCAAGAGATGTGTGTGGGCGAAGCACAGAAGTGAGTGTTAGTCATGAACACAAATATGAGGAGCTGAGTGTGATATTTTTAAATGCTAGAAAATAGTGTTTGTGTGTGAAGTTTACAATTGAATACAGCAGGTGAAGGTCACAAATGTGCATTGTGTGGGATGCACAAAAGCACAAAATCTTCATATGTGGGATTCTCTCAAAAATGAACCGCATGTAATAAAAAATGCTCATTACAATGTGTGATGCCCGCAAATATGAGAAGCATGTCATATGAGATGGACTTGCCCTTTTTTTTTTTTTTAAATATTTTTATTTGCATTTTATAGAATGAAACATAACACATAAACCTTGGAAAAGGAGTCATTGATACATGGAGTGCGGTCAAGGTCAGATGAGGAGTTACATATATGGGAGAGGTGACGTGCAGTAGATCCACCAAGGGGACAAAGCGAGCCACAACAAACACATCAGTAAATAAGCAGTTGGATAGGTCTCATACAGTCCTCTCGTTCAGGCATGGGCTAGGCATCACTGCTGTTGGGTACCTGGTTCCGACCCGTCGCCCATCGGGTCGGGGCTTCCCCCTTCCACATCCAACTCTAATTTGTAGTATTTTATCCAGGGCTTCCATATTTTCTGAAATTTACGTGGACAGCCCCTCGCCTTGTAGACTACCCTCTCCGCCCCCATATACAGGTCCATGTTGGCCTTCCATTCCGCTAGTGTGGGAAGTTGTTGGGCTCCCCAATGTTTGGATATATCTCTCTTGGCCACTACTAACCCCAGATTAGCCAGGAGGAGCCTGTGTCTCGGCAGGTCAACATCTGTAGGGACTCCTAATAGAAAGAATTTTGCATCTAACTCTAGCTGGGAGTCTAATACATTGTTCAGTTCTTCGCGGATCGCGAACCAATAGGTGTGGATATGGCTACATTCCCACAGGGTATGTATGTAAGTACCACGTTCAACGTGGCATCTGAGGCAATTTGGGTCTTCAGCTCTTCCCATCTTGTGTAAGCGTGTCCTGTCAAGATAGGCTCTATGAAGGATCTTGTACTGTATGAGGCGCAGCCGCAGCCTGATCGCTACTTCGCGCGGGTGCATGAGGGCCGCCTCCCAATCTATGTCCTCCAGGGGACCAGTGGTGAGTTCCCACTTGGCGCGCAAGGGACCAAAGTTGTCCAGGACGTTATTTATTTGTGTTTTGTACGTCAGGGATATCGCCTGGGTTGAGAGCTCTTCCTGCAAGAGCCTACCTTCTAGCGGGGCGTACTCGGGCAGCTTCACGTCCACCAGCCCTTGTGCTTGCCAGGCATGTTTAAGACGCAGATATGCGTACGCTTGGGAGTCATGAAGCTGGTATCTAGCCTGCAGGACTGAGAAGGAGGCTAGGGAGCCCCCCTCCAGTAGGTCCCCTACTTTGGAGATACCTATAAGGTCCCATTGTCTAAATCCTCTTAGTTTCCTGATCTCGGTCAATCGGGCACCTTCCCACAGAGGGGTTTCTCGTGTGGGTTTCCCCTCCCATTTCATCTGTTTTTCTGCACCCTTCCAGGCCACTATCACTCGTTGGGTTGCTGGAAGGAGGCGTGTGACCCCGGGACCCCCGTATATGTAGTGTACATAAGAACGTGTCTGGAATTGAAGCCTTTCCATTCTATATGTGGGGTGGTCGGCGGGTGCGTGATTCCATTCATTGAGAACAATAAGGTGTGCTGCTCTATCGTATGCCCTAATGTCCGGTAGGGCCAATCCACCATTATATGCACTACGCTGCAAGGTTCGCAGGGCTATGCGTGGGTGGGCCCCGTCCCATAACAGGAGATGCAACTCATTGTCTATAGCGGCAAAGATAGTATCCGGTATTTTGTGATATGTGTTTTGCAGCACATAAAGGAATTGGGGCAATGTCACCATTTTGTACATGGCGGCTCTACCCATGATGGTTAAAGGGAGCGCCCTCCACCTTTTCACATCTGCCTGAAATTTTCCCAGGACACGCCTGATATTACGGTCTAACCGGACCTCTGGATCGGTGGTGACATAGAGCCCAAGATAAAGAAACCCCTCCGTAGTCATCTTCAGACAGCTCGGGTAGGTCTGGGGATCTATCTCGCCACTCACCGGATAAAGGATGGATTTATTCCAGTTTATCTTGTAGCCCGCGTAGGAACCATACTCTTCGAACACTTGTAATATGCGGGGGAGTGTCTCGTCCGGTTGCGTGATGTATAACAGTATGTCATCCGCATATAAAGATATGCATTCTGCATCATAAAGGCATGAATCCTTTAGAAAGCCCCCCAGCCCCGGCCGGAGTCGGATCACGCAAGCCAGCGGTTCCAATATGAGGGCGAACAAGAGTGGGGATAGGGGGCAGCCCTGTCGCGTACCGCGCTGTATTGGCCAGCTATCTGAGAGAGTGCCGTTGACACGAACCCTTGCCTCCGGCTTATTATATAATAGCGCTAGCCATGCTCGGAAGACGGGGCCAAAGCCCATCGCCTCCAGGGTACACCACATAAAAGACCAGTGTATCGTGTCAAATGCTTTCTCCGCGTCAAGCGAGAGAAGCAAGTGGGGGCAGTCCCGGCCCTGTATCGTGTCAATCCAGTTGGCAAGACGCCACAGGTTAAAACGGGTGGCGCGCTTCGGCATGAACCCCGACTGATCCATGTGGACCAGTGAGAGAATCACGGTTAGGAGTCGTTTCGCTAAGATTGTAGCCAGAATCTTCGTTTCAATATTAAGGAGGGATATGGGGCGTTAGGATCCGCATTCCTCTGGAGGTTTCCCCGCCTTATGTATGACCACCACCGTGGCCAGCCGAAGGTCTCGTGGGAGGATCCCCTGCTCCTTGGCTTCTCGGAACATTTTGTGGAGATGCGGCGCCAGCAATGCACTATTCAATTTAAAAATTTCCCCCGGAAGACTGTTGGGCCCTGGAGTCTTGCCCGGTTTCTGTCGACCAATGGCCTCTGTCACTTCCGCTAGTGTCAGATCACCCTCTAGGCTGTCTGCTTCGTCCTGTGTTAAGGAGGGCAACTCAATGCCCTCAAGGTATCTACGTATCTGTGATTCGTCCGCCTGGGTATGAGCTGTATACAATGTAGTAAAATATCTTGCAAAGGCTCCAGCTATGGCTTCAGGGGTGGTGTAGGTGACATCCCGTTCCATAATGGACTGTACCCAGCGTGATTCTAGTTCTTTCCGTCCCAACCACGCCAGCAGCTTTCCGGCCCTATCCCCTGTTTCATAAAGTTTGTGTTGGGTTGCTAATTGGTGTGCTCTTACTTCATTAGTCGCGAGGTATTCCCGCCTGATTATTTCAAGTTGGCGTTGGGTATGTTCGGGCACTGCAGTCGGGTCATTACCCTCCAGATCTAAAAGCCTACGTTCCAATTTCTCAATGTCTTCGGCCTCTTTTTTCTTTTTACGGGCGATTATATTTTGTGCTCTATCTCGTAGAACCGGTTTATAGGCTTCCCATAGTACCACCGCAGACGTAACTGAGCCCTCATTTTCACTAAAGTAGAGCTCGGAGTCTATCCAAAGCTCCTCGGCAATTGCCTCATCTCGCAGTGCCCATGCATTCAATCTCCATTGTGGCGTATGATGAACAGGTCTCCCACCCACCTTCAGCAACAGGGGAGAGTGATCAGATATGCCCCAGGCCAAGTATTCTATCGTATCAATCTGTTGTATGTCTCCCGCAAGGGCAAAGAGATAATCCAGGCGGGAGAATACTCTGTGGGCCCCCGAGAAATAGGAGTACGCTCTCCGGCGTGGATGGTGTCCCCGCCACAGGTCAGATAGCCCCAGAGTATCTAGAAATCGGGCCAGGGGTGTGGTCTCGGGGCCCCCCGCTCGAAGTCATGTGCGATCTAACACGGGATCAATGACATCGTTGAAATCCCCCCCCAGTATATGTATGGCTGGGCCAGATTGTAAAAGGAGCGTAGTTATGCAGTCTAGTGTGCGTTGTTGCAAGCGAGGAGGTGCATAAACGCTCACAAGGAGGAAAGTCCTATGTCTCCAGACCCCTCGTACCGCCACATATGTCCCTTCAGTGTCCACCCACTGCTGCGTAACGCGAAAGGGGGGGGATTTTTTGATAAGGATTGCCACTCCCCGTGAACCCCTGGTGAACCCCGCATGGGCTAAAGTGGTGTATTGGCCCCGACCTAAAAAGGAGCAGCTCGATCCCATTAAATGTGTTTCCTGTAGGAATACAACGTCAGGTTTATGTCTCTTAAGATACCGGGACACCAAACCCCGCTTAACTTTGTTGCCTAATCCATTAACATTCCATGTCATTGTGGTATAACTATCCTCTGCCATCATACGTCATCTAAGGGGTCAGTCCCGGCCCGGCCCTGTGGTGGTAACCCGCCCCACTCCCCCCCTCTCTCGGGCCGCATTGCATCACTCAAAGCACAGTTTTGGTTTAAACGATCTCCGTTTCCATCGAACAATCTCAAAAACATATGTAATTCTGCGACCCGCCCACCCCCCACCCAACACTCTTCAGACACCCCCACCGCCCCCAACTCGTCAACATGACAACTGTGGTACGGGTGATCTAGTTAAGAGGTCTGTCACCCCCCACCCCCCCACACAATTTAACTGAACAAGACTATCACACTGAGCTCACTAGGAGCGCTTTCCCTGTTCAAGTTACAGTCACTAGGTGTGTATCGAACCTCAGGAAAGTCTTACTGTTTGTTGGGGGGGCCAGCCGGCCTCTGTTCTCACTCCCCATCGCCATTGCCAGAGGGCTGGTGAATCGTGTCGTCTGGAGCCCGGGAGTTCTGGTCTGTTGATTCCAACCTCTGAATGCTTTGCAGCAATGGGTGGTCAGTCCGACCCTCTTCTAATTCCTCACTCTCAGAGTTTTCAGCTTGTCCGGTGTCGTCTGATCTAGCCACAGAATGCACAGAACGTGAACGAGCCGTATCTTCTCCTGACTCCGATAGGGGCCTGTCCGTGTCCCTGGATCTCAACACTCGTCCCGGAGTGCCCCCCGCCGATCCACGTACTCTCGTCCCTCTCCGCCAACGTTTTTCCCTGGGCCGATCCTGGGACATGCCCCCTCGTTTCACTGGAGCCGAAGTGGGGCCACTCTGCGTCCCCGTCTTGAGTTGTGGGCGCTCCTCAATCCAGGACCAAGCCTCTTCAGGAGTTTGGAAGAACATGGAGGAGCCTTGGAACAGAACTTTCAGTTTAGCTGGGAAGAGTAGCATATACTGGAGCCCCATTGCACGCAATTTAGCCTTCACCTGATCAAAAGACCGCCTCTGCTTCTGTACATCTCTGGAATAATCTGGAAAGACCATCACCTGGGTGTTCTCATAGCGAATTTCACCCTTTTTCCGGATTTCCCGCAGTATTAAGTCCCTATCGTGGAAGTTCAGAAAGCGTGCTATCAGGGGACGAGGTGGGGCTCCCGGTGGCGGTGCAAAGTTTGGCATCCTGTAGGCTCTTTCTATCACAAAACACATCGAGAATGGCTCCTGCGGTAGGGTATTTTTCAGAAAGGTCAGTAGAAAGTGTCCGGGATCAGAACCCTCCGCCTTTTCCGGAAAGCCAACAAATCTAAGATTGTTCCTTCTGGCCCTGTTTTCCGCATCGTCGACTCTCCATGCCACCTCCGCCATAGATGCTAAGAGCCCTGATACATCCCTCCGTGTGGCATGGGAGGCATCTTCAAGCTCCGAGATACGACGCTCGGCTTCAGTCACCCGGTCCGAGACCTTATGGAGATCGTGGCGCAGCAGGGTGACCTCCGATCGCACCTCCGCCACGTTCCCCTCTAAACTCTCCCTGGACTCACGGATGGCTTGCAGGATAGTGGTGGTGTCCGAGGGAGGAGCGGGACCTCCTTCCGCACCCATCGGGCCTGGTAACACTTTTGCGTATCGGTCCATCTTACCCTGCCGAAACTGTTTAAGGTCCTTATCTTTGGCCATCATAAGCGTCAGCTCAGGGGTGTATGGTCCAGGGGGCAGGCCCTCGTTCTTCGCCACCAGCGGGGTGTACCCCGTTGGCCCCTTCGTGAGGCCACCGCTCCAACAACAATCCTGACGGGTCTCAGGCACTGGAACACTGGGATCGAGGCCGCCACTTCAGCACCCCGCAGCACCAGGGGCCGCCACGCCGCGCCGCAGGTGGTAGGAAACGCGACACAGGCTCAATGCCCTTCTGCTCCCGAAAGGAGTCCGCCGGGCAAAGGACCACCGGCGTCAGGCCGAGGGCGCTTCCAGTCCCCCACGGCAGTCCCCCTTCGCCTCGACTGCCGACGACCCAGAGCCAACGCCTCCCACGGTGAGCAATACTGTCCTCGGTATGTGGTGCTTCTGCGTAACTCAGTATCTATACCTCAAGCGGGGGATCAGGGCCATCTTCACCCTCTATGGCTTGTACCAATATCTGCCGGGCTCACAGCCATATGTGGTCCATACCACAGCTGGCCCCCGTGCCCCGAAAACCTGCACCAGTCCGGGTCACTTCGCCAGCCTGGGGGGAGGGCTTCGCCCCACGGGAGACCGCACGTCGATCTTCGCGCCGAGAAGGTCTTCACCGGGAGGTCAGGGAGCACCTGCTCAGCAAAGGTAGGTGATCCAGACCGCCCGGGTCCCAATATGTGGCAGGGGCGTATGGCCGCAATGGCCGAGGATTAGGTCCCCAGGGCGCGTCACCTTCAAGTGGGTGAGCCCCCGAAGCACAGCAGCATCAATCTGACGATTGTGGGGGCAAATCCACTCCTCTCACTGAGTTCCGACCCCAGGACGGGGTCCCCACGGAGTCAGGGTGCGGGGAATTCAGGCACCCCCAGGGCACAGCACGTAGGACCAGCCAGCAGAGCGCAGGGCCGCCACTCCCGCTCTTCACTCCAAACCGTTCCCGGCCTCCAGACAGACCGGCGAAAGGTGTAGCAGTTGCGCCTCTCGCCCCCCGGCACCTCTCACCATGAAGCCGGACGGACGACGTATGCTGTCCGGTCGTCTCGGGCGCCGCGCCGTTCCCCCCTTCACCACCGGCAAAGGGTCCGTCTAGAGTCGGATAGGCACGACTCCGATCACCGCCGACCCTGCTCTGCTCGCGGGTCCCGCCAACTCAGGGGCCCGGCTCAACGCTGCTTTCTTTTCCGGACCCGGGGACTGTTAGCGCAGAGCCGCCGCCATCTTGGGATCGGACGAGCGCCGATCCGGACCTCCGCAAAAAGTTGAGTTGCGGGTTCAGCAGCACAGCCCCCGGTCCACCGGGGCTGCTGCTACCCTCCAGGAAGTGTCCGCCAGCAGTTTTTTGTGTTTTCGGCGATGGGGAACCAGGATATATGTCAGGATCGTATCCGAGGCCCGCGGAGCTCTCGGTTTTCCCAGCTACTCCGCCATAGCGCTCGGACTTGCCTTTTTGAGCAGATGGCAGCATATTTTATTGAACCCATATGCCCCCTAAATCCTGGACATAAGCCAAGATCTCAGATTGCCTAGTTCAACCAGGAGTGTAGAGGCCATAGGTGCCAACTATCTTCGGCAATTAAAACGAAGAATTTGGCTCTAGTGAGAGAATTAAGCAGGTCCTCCAAGTCAGCTCAGGTGAGAGCTAAAAGGAAGTAGGGTAATAATAGATGGAGATTAAATGGGGAGGCTTGTGCTAGTAAAGATTCTCAGAAGTTCTGGCTTTTAGTTACTCGGGGGATGCTAATAGGCCATTACCACCGACTAATAATATTTCTATTGCAGCATGGTATGATCACTTTTCTCTTTTATATTCAGGGCCTTGTATGCCAGCCACACAAGTAATTCCCACAGATTCTGTCTATGATACAGTCAAGGATTTCTTCTCTAAAAGCAAAATTAGGTCCTGCATCGATTCAATTGCTAAGGCAAAAGCCCCTGGACCCGATGGTATTCCGGGGGATGTATTTTTACACGATAGAGAGAACTCGACAAGTTACATTTAGGACTTAGCCAATGCAACAGCAGAGTGGGCACAAATACCCAACTCATGGAAGGGAGCTGAGGTGATTCCCGTATATAAGAAAGGCGATAGATCCTTACCATGCAACAACAGACCGAATAGTCTCATGTGTCCAAAAGGTGTTCACTCATGCGCTCCTTATAAAGATACAGGACTGGATTAGCGAACACACTATCTTGACTCCCTTCCAAGCTGGCTTTAGACAACAAACGAGCACCATCGACCAGGTGTTTCGCTTCCTTCTTCTGACTTGAAAGACCGTGGTCATTTGTCGGGGGAGCCTTTACGTAGCCTTTATAGACCTAAAGACCACTTTTGACCTTGTCCCAAGGAACAAGCTATGGCAAGTCTTGAGAGACATGGATCTTCCCCTGGAGATTTTATCACTCGTTATTCGCCTCCATGAGGCAAACTTTGCTAGGGTTCGATGTGGCCGTCAAGGCCAGTTTACTGACCCAATAAATATCAATAGGGGAGTACCTCCGGGCTGCGTATTGGCACCCACCCTTTTTTACCTTTTTGTGAATGGCATTGTTCAGTAT
The DNA here is from genome assembly GCA_963921515.1 of Calotriton arnoldi. Taxonomy (NCBI): domain Eukaryota; kingdom Metazoa; phylum Chordata; class Amphibia; order Caudata; family Salamandridae; genus Calotriton; species Calotriton arnoldi. Next base: position 1,206,379 of record CAWUFW010005453.1, read on the forward strand.
CTTTCTGACGCCCCAGTAGATGCCCCTACTTTGGGTGGGGTAAAGGTGGTGACCCTACTATTCGCTGATGACACATTACTAGTATCCAAAACACCAGGAGGACTTCAGTTGCTCTTAAGTCGCTTTAAAGATTTTTGAGACTCTAGAGGATTAGAGGTTAACACTTCAAAGACGAAGCTTCTATTACTTAATCCTCATAAATCTTTCAGAGGTAAATTATCTCTAGGAGGGGCCCCTTTAGAAAGGGTGAGAACTTTTGACTATTTAGGCATCACACTCTCGGAAGATATGTCATGGAAGCCTCATGTAATTAAGCAGACCCTAAAGCATAGGCAAACAACAGGGGCCCTGATAAAACAACATAGCACCTCCTTCAGCAAACCAGTGGCACCCCCACTTCAGATCTATGATTCTAAAGCAGTAGGTTCAGTTCTCTATGGAGCTGAACTGTGGAGCTTTGAGGGATCAATGGCCTTTTGAAATCAGAGAACAAGTTTCTGAGGTGCCTGGTCTCGTTACCCAAGAGCACGCCACTTCACCGGCTAAGGCTGGGCTGTGGTAGAGTTTCTATTACAGAGAAGGCCAACTTACACCCGCTACTGTTTAGGTTGCGCATAAGGTCCACCCCAGAGTTGCTCCCATATGCCACCGGTCTTATGGAAGTCAGCGCACTTGATCATTTTAAAAAGGTAGGTGGTTATGCAATGTGAAATCCCTATTAGCCACAATAAGAATAGAGGGCTATTGGGATGTTAAGGACCCAGCTTTACTCCCTAGCAAAGATTTTGTCAAAAAGCTGTATTGGGGCTGGGTAGCATCGGCTTCACTTACTAATCCAACTTGGGGATGTTTTACTATGGAGTTTGTAGATTTTAAATTGATCAGTTCATACTAACAATACTTCGATATTATTAAGACTCCACAAGATAGGAAACTATATATGCAGTTCAGGTTTGACTCACTTCCCTTGAATTCTTTTAAATGCTCATGGCAACAGCCTTCCACTGTTTCCCAATTTTGCCCTAGTTGCGTCTCTGCAACAGAGTCAATTGCCCATGTATTTTTTGCTTGACCGGTGCATTCCTGCCCGAGAGAAAAATGGCTCAAACCAATTTGCAAACATTTGGGAATCTGCAGTTATGGGGAAGCTCTCCGTATTCTTAGAGCAGACCCTAGTCCGGTGATTGCTTGCTCGGTTGCAAAGTTTTGGGGTATCTTGTGGGCAATAAGAAGGAAATTGCTGAAAGAGTGAGATAGTTGTATATCCTTTTATCTTTTTTTAGTAGCTTTTTATATGTTTTAATTGGATTCTTTGTTCATTTTTATTGGTAATATTTAAATCGGTCTTGAGCGTTGTGCTATTTTAGAATGAAGACAACATAGTGGGCCAGTTGTATGTCTGGAATAGACAAAGTTTTCTGTAGCTGTGGCCCTGTACTGTGCAATAGTGCTTAATTTAATTATTTAATGAAATTTAGATCATGACTTGATTGATGTTTTTTAATAGGCTACCATAATATATTGTCAGTTTTTTTTAAACTATCTGTATGAGCTGCATTGCACCTGCACTTTTATGGTCTCTTGACTGAAATAAAGATTTATGATGATGAACCATGCAAATATGAGTAGTCTAAGGTGTGAAAAGTGCACACACACAGGTAGTCTAGCCATGTGACACAGACACAGCTCCTGGTGACGCACGTAAATAAACATCTCTCCACCTCCCTCGAATCCAAAGAAGTCCTTCACCACACCCAAATGTGGTTCAGACATCAAGACAGCACAGAAACTGCTCTGCTGGCAGTGGTGGTGGAAATGAGAGAGCCACTGGACCAAGGTGGCTCCACAGCCATCATTCTCTTAGATCTCAGTGCAGACTTCAACACTGTTGATTACACCATACTCATTCAGAGAATATAAAATGCCGGCATCAGCGGTAGGGCAATAAAATGACTCACCTATTGCCTAGAGAATAGAATCTTCTAGGTATAGACCAATCCTGCTATTCTGACAGTCTGCCTTTGAGCTGTGGGGTGCCGCAGGGCTAAGCCCTGATCCCTACCCTCTTTAACTTATATATGTGCCCCTTGGCTGAAATTGTACATTTCGTTGGGCTCGTTGGTCTCCTATGCTGACAACACACAGTTGGTCATGCCAATCTCCCCGACTCCATCTCTAATCACCTCCAATTGGCCCCCTGTCTTCAGGAAGTGATCAGCTGTATGGCTAACTGTTGGCTGAAATTGAGCGAAGACAAGATTGAGTTCATGTTGTTGGGAAACACCATCAGAAGCCAGGCTCCAACTGTCTGGGGAACCAGCTGAACACAAAAAGCCTGATAAAGGGTTTGAGGATGTGGCTAGATGACAAGCTCACCATGGACCACCAAGTAAATAAGCTCGCAGATAGCTGCTACGGCGTTCTTATACTGCTGAGGAAGGTCCTCGACCTCATTCCCCCCCTCATCCAGAAGGCTGACTGTCAAGGCCCTGGTAATCTCACGACTCGACTATCGTAATGCCTTCTACTTCGGCTCTCCCCGATATGTGATAAAGAGGTTACAGGTCATTCAAAATGCCACTGCTTTCCTCCTCATGAATATCCTGAGGCACCAGTCAGGTAAGAAGGCTTTGACTGAACTTGTTAGAAATTGACTAAAACTTAATTCTGGGAAGATGGAGGTCCTCTTATTTGGTAATCTGACCACACTGTGGTCACCATTCGTGTCGGCTAATACAGAACGGGGGTAGCGGGCGGGGGTGTGTGAAAAAAAAAAAGAAAACTTCACTTACCTCTCCACGGCTGCCGTCTCTACTCCGTTGTCTCTTCTCCGCTTCTCTTTCCGGAAACAGGAAGCACACAGGCTCCCCTAAGCCAATCTCAATGCTGCTGTCACCAGCATGACAGTAGCGTTGTGGTCAGTCTGAGGGCCGGGTTCGGCACTCAGACAGGGAGTGGGAGCACGTTCTCCACCCAGGCTGTGCAATACAGTCGGGTGGAGAACATGCTAAGTGCACATGACGGTTTGGCGGGCCCAAAGCGGCCGGCCAAACTGTCATGCGCACCTAAGTGCACCAACCACTCCTTCCCCTGCAGGCTGTGAAGACAGCCAATCCCGCCCCAAAACTGCCTTCAGCATGGAAAAATAAAATGATAAATACATCATGTTATTATCATTTTATTTTTCCTTTTTTGAGCTGCTCAAAAGCAGTGGGGCGACGCTCCTCCGCCTTAGTGGAGGAGCCGCCGCTGGTCACCATCTTGGTGGCCAGAGGAAGTAGGAAGCCTGCCTATTCCTGTTAGTAAGGTCAGTAACCTTGTAGTTGTAATAAATAACAAACTCACCTATGGTGGGCAGGTGAATGCAGTTATCTTGTTCTCTTTCTACATCTTGAGGATGATAAAAGAAATCCTCCCCTATATTCCCGTCGATGCACACAAAATGGTGGTAACAGCCTTGGTCCTATCAAATATATATTATTGCAATGGCTTGTATCTTATAATTGCAGCACCAACATCTGAACAATTTACAAACTTTGCAGAATACTGCCGCCAGATTGCTTGCAGGGATTCCCAAATTTAAATCTGCTTTGAGAGCTATTTACAATTTGCATTGGCCCCCCATCAGGCAACGAATCAGATTTAAGGTTATGTGCACAGCTTATAAAGCCCTACATGATGCTGGTCCAGACTGCTTGAAACAGAGTTTCAAGTGGTATGAGCCAAACAGAAACCTGAGCTCCTTTGAAGCCAAGACACTTGTTGTACCTAGGTTTAAACACACTAACTGGGGTGGAAGAAGCATTGTTACATGTACTACCAAAGCATGGAACAAATTATGCCCTAACATTAAAGCAATGCCCAATCTGCTATATTTTAGGAAGGAATTAAAAACTTGGCTTTTCTTTAATTACTACTTTTCTGAGCCCATTGAACAAAGCCAGCGCCAAGACACCTCTCGGTAATCGTGCACTCTAGATGTTACTTTAACAAAGCATAACATAACATAACATAAAATGACATGACATGACATGACATGAACATGACATAAAATAACATAACATAACATACCATAACTACACTGACTCCCGGAGGAGCAACGGGTGCAGTTTGAGGCCCTTTGCATCTTGCACAGAGCACTTCACAACAAAGGCCCTTCACTGCTACAACCTTTACCCTTAGACTCCTGTTAGGCCACTCAGATCAGTTCAGTTCAATAAACTTTATTCGTATTGTAAAACAACCATAAAAGCAATTGCATAGTAAATAACATTCTTTAAAAATCAATTTACAGAGACAATACCTTTCCTTACATTAATTGTTTTTAGATTGTATAATGCATCATAGAAAACATATTCCAGAATAAATAACATTCTTTAAAAATCAACTTACAGGGACAATACCTTTCCTTACACTAATAGCTTTTAAAATGTATGACACAACATAAAAACATATTCCAGGGTCATTCAGTGCAACGAGCAAATTTATGGCAGCATGATACGATCTCACATTATCGGGTAAAATCGCCTAAAATACAGATAAAACTTACAGAAGAGCATAAAGTACACTGTGCTTTGTTTAGAAAGCTCATCGTAGGGACATGGTGTTAAATCTAGAGGACACATTTTCATAATAGGGAAAATGACTAGATGATGCACTATACCTAATCTCAATCTAGTCAACACATAACGGTGTGAAGATTTAGTCACAGTAATTAAATAATCTTGAATTCCACTGCTAGATTCAATTGTTTGATAAAATATAAAACTCGATTGTTTCTCAATAGCTTCCCTACGGGTTTCTCTTTTGTATACCAGGAATGAATCCTTAATCTCCTGTTTGCTCAGGGAAGCGACCTGTCCCGGATTTACAAAAATCTGTATATTAAATAGTTTACTATATATGTCATTAATATGTTTTAACAATGGGATCTGGGATTTTTTCTCAAGAAGTAAACAATCTTCAATAATAGATTTAGTAAAAACAGTCTAATCTTTAGCCCAACTAGATCTCCATACCAACAGTGGCCGCATGGCAATTTAGTCTGTAAGGCATGTCAGATCCACCTCCCGGTGTATTAGTTCTGTAGCAGCTGAAGGCGGCAGGCTTAAGAGGCGTTTTTAAAAGGCATTTTCTTCTTGTAATAGGTACGGGCAGCTGCTATGACCCCAAACCCCTGCACCATATAAGGCAGTAGTGACACATCGCACCTTATATATTGTCAACATTTCCTTTTCTCAGTGGTTGCCTAGTTTGGATGCAAATCTAAAAACCCCATGAGCACTCTTAGTCATCTTGGAGCGAACATTTGATAGTTCCAAATTCCATTTACCATTGCCACAATAGATTACCCCTAAGTAACAGAACGAGTTGACAGTTTGTACTGGGGTACTATCGATATAAAAAGTTTTACATTTCTTTGGGGCCACATATCATGGTAAACGTTTTTGTTTTGTTAATCAACAATTTCCGAGAGGCTACGAATTTACTAAATTTATCCATCAATCGTTGTAGGCCAACCGGGGTCCTAGAAAGCAGTATTGCGTCATCTGCGTTATATAAGACAAGTATGGGATTACCCAATATTTGCGGAGCATCTGCATTCTCCTCCTGCAAAATGTTATCAACCTCATTTATAAATAATGAAAAAAGGAGTGGGGCAAGGACACAACCTTGGTGAATGCCTCGTTTTATATCAAGATCTGGGGTGCACTCACTTTGCATGTTAACCTCTTGTATAGTCTTGCGAGAAAATAGATAAGTCCCTTGGGGGCTCCAAGGTTAAGTAAAGTAGGCCACAAGATTGTGTGATCAACTAAATCAAAGGCACTACTAAGATCTGCAAAACATAGGTATAGTCTCCCTTCTTTAGCAGCCGTATATTTGCCTATTAACATTTCTAAATTGATGCATTGTTCTATAGTCCCTAATCCTTTTCTAAAACCATATTGTGCTGGTGAAAGTATATCATTTCCCTTTACCCATTCCTCCAAGCGTACTAATAAAACTTTACTCATCACTTTGACCGATGAATCTAACAGAGATATTGGCCTGTAATTTTTGGCTTCCGACTTGTTACCTTTTTTAAAAATAGGAACAATGACTAATTGGCCCCACGAGGGGGGTATGTACTCAATCACAGCTAAGTTAAAAACTCTTGTAAGGATTGGCCCCCATAAATCGGCATCAGCTTTATATACATCTACGGGGACACCATCTGGGCCCGGGGCTTTGCCTCCCCTACTTCCTTTCAATCCTTCCTGCACTTCTACTACTGTGATATTTAAGGGTATGACTTGCCACTTGCTCTGTGTTAAATTTTGTATTGCACATGCCTCAGGTCCCGGCGGGTTAAAAATGCTCGTAAAATGTGACACCCAGGCTTCGCATGTAACATGGGATAACAATTCGGGAAGTGAATCATTCTTTAAAAACGGCATGTTCGCTGTTTCCCAAAATAGCTTATTATTTGCCGTATCTGCTGCCAAGGATAATTTATCCCATGCTAACTCCTGCAGCTCCCTTTTTCTCGTCTCAAGGACAGATTTGTAATTAAATCGTCGATTTTTAATTAATTCATTGTCTTTTGTCTTACAATGTAATGCTTGTTTCAGTTGCTTTAATGCCCTAGTGCAAGTATGATCAAACTACCTCTTTCTTTTCCTTCTTCCTTTCTTGGGGGGGAGCCGTTAAAATCCCATTAATAATAACATTAATTTTAACAAAGTTATCGATCATTGTGCTAGGGTCTACCTCCTCATTAAGACAATAAGTAATCTCTTTATTGCATTTTGAGACAATGTCATACATAACGTTTTGAGGTTCCACTCCCTCCCATTTGATACGGGTGCCATTAGATCTATAAGGGGCAATGATGGTTATAATACTTTGGCGCGTTGATCCTTTTGTACCCCAAAATTGGACTGTCATAATAATACAATTGTGATCACTCAATGATAGTTGGGCAACCTGCGGAGTGGCACACATAAAGGTAATACTAGATGAAACTAGAACATGGTCAATAATCGATAAGGCGTTCCTACCAGTAAAAGTTGGTATCAAATCCCCATCCGTATCCCGAGCACACTGCAATAGTTCTAAATTATATTTGACAATCATTGAATTTAAAGCTTCCCCGTATCCATTATGTGGGAAATGTATACAATCATCCCCTTTGTCATTCCTAAAACCACAAACCTGTGTAGCAGACATTGGACATATTAGGGTATTAAAATCTCCAACCCATATAAGTACCATATCATTATTAATTAAACCTAGAAATGTATCAAGCCCTTTGTCCAACTTATTTACAACACTACTCCTGGTGGCATCAAACACATTGTTATAGTAGTTTACCACAACTGCATCCTTCCCTTCTTTACAGTACAACCATAAAATCTGGGAGTGTGCTCCTATTGTGACAACTCTTTTAACACATGGCAGTAGTTTGTTGGAGATAAGAATCAGAAGCCCCCCTTTTGCTCTTCAGGCGGGAGATGGTACAGCCTGTAGCCAATATGAGGAAAACCCTTCTATATATATTGTGTCGGTACACCAAGTTTCCTGCAGGTAGATCAAATCGAGCTCATCGATAAAAGCATGACATCCTAGCGAATCTCGCTTATTCATAAACCCAGCAATATTCCATGTCGCTATTTTGTAGCCATCTTCTATTCTAATCCCCAGGAGATCAGTAAAGGTCTCACAGTTACTTCTGGCATCCCTAGGTATATTATTTATGTTGATAGAAATATTTCCTACAATTACAGTATCTATTGGGGTCCGGTCAGGGGGAGCAATTATAGCTTGCAGAGCCACACAACAATCTACTATCCCACCTCCAGTAGTGTGAGTATCAATGCTGGGGGGTTAGTCTCCCTTTTGTCAATCATTATCCTGCAAAGTACTCAGGGCATGGTATCTATTTGAAACTGGTAATGTATATTGACAATGAGTTGTCATATCAAGAGGCATCCGTATTTGACTAGGCTCATCTACCCTATTTTGGGTCGACCTTAGGTGCCTGTAGAAAAAGCCAAGAGGTAAAATTGATATATTCGGGTCATACTGACTAGGTGAGCGCGCTCTCCTTAGGGTATCTCTTGCCCATCTAGGGTTTTTAAAATTAATAATAATACAATCTCCTCTATGGGTCTTCCGTAGAGGGCCTATCCAACTCACTCTTTGCGTTAGCAATATTTGATCGGCTCCTGCCACCGGGTATCCGCAGTTCTTATCTAACCAATGCACCACTCTATTCTTTAGACTATCATGAGTCTCCTTCTGTCCTGGGTGTAGTGGGGGGAAGTTAACCATGACTGCCTCATAGGGGCAGCATTCCGGTGGTAGGTTTATGGGTGCATCTGCCCTACCATAATTGGCCCTAGTGTCTAATTATGGTAGGTAACTGTTCCGGGTCAGGCTTATACAAGCTAGCTTTTTCAGTACAATTAGCTACTGACTGCACTTTTGGGTTGGAATAGTTTACTGGGGTTAGTCTCCCCTTTTTATTCACTAAGCTTCTTGGATCGTTTATACTTCGTTTATACTTCTTGATGATTCCCTTTCCCTTTCCGTCTCTTTACTGATTACATTTCCTGACGGGACAGTAATATGTGGCATCAAATCAGTTGCCCCTCCACCCCCTTGGTATACCTTTCTCCTTCTCTTTATTAATACTTATGCGAGCTGTTAATCTTGGACACTTCATCAAATAGTTTATTTAATTTGTCACTAATCGGGGCTAGCAACTCCTCTATTTTAGTTATAATGGTTGCTGTGACATGTGCCATTTGTAAGTTCAGAGACGTATCTTGATCAGTTATCCTTTTGCTTGCTAAGACTGCGACAGCAGGCCTCGGGGCAGCTCTCGGAGTGGGACCTTTCATACTTTTATTACCACCCTCCATTACTTTCTTCCCCCCTCTCCTTCTCTTTGGAATGGGTGCAAAGGGGGTTGAGTTGTGTTTGTGACTCTAGCTCTAATACTTTTTCCGGTGCCTCAGAAGATCCCTGGCTCTCCATATGGGTTAATTCCTTCAATATGTTGCCACCTTCTATTGTTAACCCATTACCATCTCCTGGTTGCCCCCCTGCCGCCATTCCTAATCCAATTGAAAGGCGGCGCTCGGTCCTATCTATCTCGTCCGATATTGCACTAACTGCACATACAAGGAATGAGTCAATAGTAGCACCAGGTGTGTTAGTTACAGTGCTTTTAACTGCTGCCTTCCTAGCAAGGAATTAAAAACTTGGCTTTTCTTTAATTACTACTTTTCTGAGCCCATTCAACAGAGCCAGCGCCAAGACACCTCTGGGCAATAGTGCGCTCTAAAAGTTACTTTAACATTGTGTAACATAACATAACATAACGTAACATAACATAACATAACATAACTACACTGGCTCCCGGAGGAGCAACGGGTGCAGTTTGAGGCCCTTTGCATCTTGCACAGAGCCCTTCACAACAAAAGCCCTTCACTGCTACAACCTTTACCTTTAGGCCCCCCCTAGACTCCTGTTAGGCCACTCAGATCATCCTTGACACACCTGGTGACTGCTCCCAAGATTCTCAGATCTAGATGGGGAGGCCGCTCAATGGCCTACTTGGCCCCCAAACTGTGGAACACCCTATTAACGGAGTTACACCGACTGGAACACGAACTTCCTTTCCGAAAGGCTCTAAAGACTTGGCTATTTAAGAATTAGTCCCCTCCCTCCCTGTGACGGCTCTGCTGGTCAGTATTGATTCTAGTGCAGGGAGGCCACTGGTTAGCCATGCGCTTTACAGGAACGACAGAATAGACTAGAATAGTTCAAAATATCTTATGGGGTTAAAGGCACCTGCAGCAGAGTTCTTCATGTGGCCAGCAATTTCCACACAATAATAATGCCAAGATCGCTTTGGTGATTAATGTAATTGCTGGAGAGATCTGAGTTTTGCCTAGTGTCATTTTGGCTCATGATAAAAGTAGCCTAGAGGGTAATGTGCCTGCTTCAAAGCACAACACGTAACATGCAGATCATATATTTGTATTTTATGTAGATAGCCCAGTTGGTTACTGCTTTTGCACAGATGTCCTTTTGTTCTTTGCAGTTCAAGTTACAATCATTCTTATAGAACATGATGAGCTTTGCACCGGTGGTTAGACAGAATATCGGAAATAAAAATATTGTGGGACAAAATAATGTGTCAAGAATTTTGAGGTAAAAAATATCATGAAGGTAACTTTCTATAGGTAAGCAAAGTTTTCCTAAATATAATTAGGCCTGGGTGTAAATTCTGCTCAGCTCACGGAGTTTGAGGAATTTGGCAACACCCCGTTCTGCAGAGAACTTAGAGTAACCGATGAACTCCGCATCCTTAAAGAAGTGAATTTTTTTTCTGTGGGCGCACTTGTCCTGTCAATACGCATGCGCAAGGAGAGCGACGAGACTTGATGGGAGCTTGTGAGCTCTCACAAGATTTGCTAGCCACCCGCGAGAACCTGCAAGATTTTGCGTCCGCTAATGCAGCTTTAGGCCACACTAGCAATTTCCGGTGCTTCTTTTGTGCCGCAGGCAACCTGTAGTGCGCCAGGAGGCCCCTTTGAAGAGTGGCTGAGAAACGGGGCAGGGCCTCTGATGACGTCTCAGCAATCCCACTGTGGGGGACTTACTTATGGCAACAATAGGGGTTCTTGGCCCCCACCGGCTCTGAGCAGCTAAGGGGACCTCACCCCCCAACCAGTAGTGCCCCAGGCATCCCCTCTGCAGAGTGGTAAGAAAGAGGGCGGGTCCCCTAACGACGTCTCAGCTATCCTGCTGTGGGGGACTTACTTGTGGCAACAATAGGGGTTCTTGGCCCCTAATGACCCTCAGCAGCCAAGGAGACTTCATCCCCTAACCAGTAGTGCTCCAGGAGGCCCCTTTGCAGAGTGGTTGAGAAAGAGGGCGGGGCCTCTGACGACATCTCAGCAATCCCACTGTGGGGGACTTATTGTGGCAACCATAGGGGTTCTTAGGTGCCAACGACCCTCAGCAGCCAAGGGGACTTCATCTCCTGACCAGTAGTACGCAAGGAGGCCCCTTTGCAGAGTGGTTGAGAAAGGGGGCAGTGCCTCCGACGACGTTTCAGCAATCCCGCTGCGGGGGACTTACTTGTGACAACAATAAGGGTTCTTGGTCCCCAACGACCCTCAGCAGCCAAGGGGCTTTATCCCCCAACCAGTAGTGCACGAGGAAGCCCCTTTGCAGAGTGGTTGAAAAAGGGGCGGGCCTCTGAAGTCTCAGCAATCCCGCTGTAGGGGACTTACTTGTCACAACAATAGGAGTTCTTGGCCCCCAACGATGCTCAGCAGCCAAGGGGACATGTTTAGTGGTGGCCGAGCAATACTCTGCCCCCTTACGGAGCTCCATTGAATTTGGCAGAGTTTTTCGAAAACTCTGTGGAATTCCACGTAGTGAAACTCTGGGGGGTCCACCCAGGCCTATGTATAACTTCACATATATGTACCTTGATGATATATATATCTTTAAGGTACGTAGATGTGGTGTTAAGGACAGCACACTTACCTATGTGCACTTACCTTCTCGATATTTTGGTCCTCAATATTTTTGATATTATATTCTGTCCAAATGTAGCTCCAATCAAGTGAAGGGCTTCATTTAAAATCTTGGTCTCTAGGCTATGGGCAACGAAAAGTGTTTTGCTTTAGTTGGCATTCTGAGCACCGGTCTCTGCTTTCTAGCCAGATAACCAAAGAATAAGCATCAGGTATACCTACAATCATTCCCAGAATGTGCAATTTGCGTACTGAGTGGTTTTAGAATGGGTGCGCTCGTTTCAATGTAACCTTTATATTAATAGGTCACATAATAAATGATCCCGTCATAAAGGATCGTAATGACTTGCCTAATGAATAATAATGAGACAGGGCACAATTTGAAATCCTTTATGATTGGCTTTGAAGGAACGAATGAGGCCTGCAAAGGTTAGTAGGCCTCCGTCTCTGCTTTTGCATTTCCAAATGGGAAATATGTGGTGGGTGCAGAAAGCTGTGATGGGGTGGTCACATGGTGGTGTATGATCAAGGAATTACAAGTCATATCTTTTTACTAATGCTGTCCATTTTGGAGATAAAGTCTATATTGCAGGTACTAAGACAACTGTAACTTTCTCAATGGGCTATCTGTTGTGTGATGGGGGAGGATTAGAGGACAGGTGTCCTCCAATGGTTTCATCTACCTAACACCGAAATCTCACACTCAAGCCTTTTCGGTGCTACTTCATATGGGAGGAAGCTGCCCTGTTCGTAAAATACCCCTTTGAAAGTTTTCCTGGCTTTTACATCTGCGTTTTATGACTCCCACCAATTCAATTTCCCCAGCAGGATAGCTTTACCAATTGTGTTCATTACCAGTTTGTACAAGGCCACCAGCTTTTGGTTAAATTAACTCCCTGAGTGAATGACCCAGCTTTCAAAGAAGCTGTACCAAACTCAACTGAGTATGGTGGCTTGATATAAAACATATTATTAAGGTATTTGAGAAAAAGTTACTTATAAGAACCAGATTATGATTCTTGCATCACTTCCAGTTTTCTTTGTGTAAAAGAAAGCTCAAACAATTACATCAGAAGACTATACGCTGGAATTCTGCATGGCAACATTTTTCAGAACACATTTAAAAAACATATAATAAATTTTGGATTGGATAAGAAGGCTGGACACAGATAAAGGCCATCTAGACTGCATGCTGCAGCACTGACTCTACTTTGCTTATATAATGAGAATTCTGTTGTGAGGGGTCCCTGATGTTGCTGACCCAGTGCCAAGCAGGGTGAATGATATCTGGGGGGCCAGGCGTACCCAGTCTCTCATTATTTGCGAGTCTTGAGCCAGTCTATGACAACTTCTGGGAAGCATAACTCAGAGTCACATTTGAACCAGACAGTGTGTGTTTGTTTTGCTTTCTTTTCAGGAAATATCATACCCCTCCCCTTAGACACATCATCCCTCTCTCCTTAGACCTTCTGTGCCTGCACGGATCATGCCCCTCTTCTCAAGCCAATTTAAACTGCACTGGAGATGTCAAAAGCAATCAGGTAAATTTGTAACTGGCTCTAACTGTAATTTTAAACTGGCTCTGAGACTGCAGTTCAACTCCTGTGTGTGATCTTGGGCAGCTCCACATCAGTCAAAACTTGGAGTATTTACACTGAAGAAGCTCTTGGTGTTACAGTCTGTAATAAGAACTGTGTACTGAAATCTACATCACATGGAGGGGTGCAGTTTGAAATAGAATATTCATTGATTTCCTGTTCATGATGAATCAATTATGATACAAGTCAGAAGACTGGCTAAGAATTCTTGCCCTCTGTAACATAATAAGTTGAATATATGCGAAATTACAACCCTCTTCTTCAATACCCAAAGATATCTAAGGCCTACTATGCACTTTTTTATTCCATGCTGCTGAAGATGAAGATGTTGAACCATCGACCTCCCATAGCCCAACCCACATACTAGACTAATCATTCTATGCATGTGATATATATGCTGCCAGTACACAGAGATCTGACAGACTACAATACAATATGCAGAGTAACCACTATAACAGTCAAACTGTTTCTAGCTATTCAAGGTCTTTTGCACTCGCTTTTATAGTCCTGGCCTGCACTCACTGTAATGCCCTGTAACATTTTGAAATGTGGGCAGATTTATGCAGAAGCCTTGATAGAAACACTGTACTGCTGATGCCTTGCTCGACTATTAACAATGGACCCTGATGTGTAACTGGTATTCTTTTTTGATTTTCCGATTTTTTTTTCTGTCTGTACTCATAAAACGTGAAAATTAATAAAACAGTTTATGATGCAAGTCAAACGAGAATATTAAAAACAGAAAAGATCATAAGGTACACCAATATGCTCAAGTATGCAACGATAAGAAGAACATAAATAATGCTAGGCAAAACTGCATGTAATAAAACGTGGCTTCTCCCTGTCACCCACCCTGCAATCTATCCCTACATTAATTAGATGAAAACATTAGCTTAGATGTTAGAAAGAGATACCCTTCTAGAAGCTGAAATGTGAAGTGTGAAAAGGTAAAATCCGGGTTCAATCTTGGCTCCCTGTTTCACCCAATGAAGTGATCCTAGGCAAATATTGTCTTTCACTGAGCCTCCTTTTCAACTTGCAGGTGTAAAGCTGAGTGGGACTCTCTTCCCTCTTTAGACCTTCTTCATTGCCCTGCAGGGCTCATCTTCAAAGTGGCAGGTGGGAGGTATGACTGAGCAACCGGGAAACACTGCTCTCTCCTCCTCTCTCCCTTTGTCCTCAGGCATGCAGAATGCTGGCAGCTGTAAACAGCACGAATAAAAGGGCAGAGGGTGTAGGTGGCCTCCTGACTCACCTCCATTCGTCACAGATAACGAAAAGCAGGTCAGCAGTTCAAGTACAGGGCCATTATAGGTAGCGCTTTTGTGCGCTAATGGGTCTGCGAATCATGGAAATGAGAGGGGAAATTCTTTTATCCCCTTGTCCCTGCCACCCTTGTCCGCTGTGTCCTCCCACTCCAAACTCTGGGGGGATACATCCACCGCATCCCCCACACTTCCTAAGCCCTTGTCTCTGGTCAATTCATTTAATCTTTGTGGTTTATGTTTGCAAACAGAGAGCCCAATACCTGGCAACGAAACTCAGACAGGGCAAGCTCACCTAGCCTAGTCCAGCACAATAGAGCTTGTTATGCATATCAAGCACCCAAATCCCAGAGCACTAGCTGTGCTTCCAGCCTACCCCAGCTTAACCTGATCCTGAACACAGCTCTCACCCCTCTGTCCCCTACACCCAAGCCTGGTACAATTGCTTCCCATGAAAATCGACCCAGCGTCGCGGATTGAGACCTTTCTTGCTACATTACTGTTGTAACATCAAGGGGCTAATGTTTGGAGAAACGTTTGGTAACTAAAGCATTGTGAAGCATTAGGATGATAAGGCCGAATTCCATATCCTAATTTTACCTAGGGATGTCTGGTCGATGGTCTTTATTGCCTGCTAAGAAGTGTGGAGGGAAGAAAACAATTTACAAGTTAAACTTTTCCCTTTCCCATTGGTCTAATTAACTTCGGACTCCGAGTTCAGGTTTTGGTTAATTTATTACAAAGCCAGAAACAACAGAATATAGACAATATAGAGAATCAAGGTGTAAAGATACATGAAAACTAATACAGAGCCCAATCTACGAATATAGTTCATACGGCACAATAGGCACAGAACAATAAACTCCAAAATCAGAACACAGCTGAGTATAGACACTGCGTCCAAATCTCTTTTCATTTGTATTTCAAATTTACAGAATAATCTGTCCCTACTCTACTTCTAAAGTGGCATCCCTTCCTAATTTCCCAGAAGGATTTTCCCAAAAGGTGTCAGCACGTGTTGACTTCCTAAGAAGTACACTCACGTCAAATGGGTCAAGTAGCGTAAAGCCACAGAGCTCGTTCTGTCAGGCATTGATCCATCGGCGCGCCTACCTCAAGTGTAGAACGACAGCGCTGGTAGAACTGAGGGATTAAATACCACGTACAACGCAGGGAGCGTTATACGTGATTCTTGTTGGATCGGGAAGTTGTTAGATGCAGAGCGGCTGCTCTGCTGGGATCCAGCTGGTACCGCCGGATCTGGCGCTCTCCGTCCGAGGCGCCGAATATGCAATCCCCCCTTCTAGTTAGTGGCAGAGATCGTGGAGAAGGTGTCGGTTCGTCTCTGCCGCAAGCGCTCGGAGGAGCGCTGAACATTCAGAACGTTGTTTTCCCCGCCCGCGGCTGCAGCGGGAATAACGTCGAGGCTCTGATGGAGGTGCCTCTGAGAGAGTACTGACTCCCTGAAATTAACGTGGATTAACGGCTGCTGGTCTGTTTTCTTTTCTTTTCCCTTTGAGACTAAGAGGGAAGGGTTGTGTTGGAGTTCTACGGTATCCAGTGCCAGGATCATCCAAAAGAGGTACCGCCTTTTCTTTTTCTCTTCGTTAATTTTCCTTCGTGACATTGGTGAAACTCACCTGAGTGCTCTCTTCCTGTATCCCGTCTGGATTCCAGTAGGAGAGGTTTATGCCGGGATTGTTTGCAGTATCTTGGCAGAATGACCTGATTCCTCACCAAGTGTCGTTTTACTTCCTTCTTTTACTGGAGTTGGCTGTTTCTTTTCTTCTAGTTTCAAGGGTGTGTGGTAGAGGGTGCTTATGCTTTGTTGCCTGCGGGGAGAGAAGTATCTTCCCAGACAGAGAGGTTCTATACAGTAGGGGATGAACTCCAACAGGTCTCCCCTTTTCCCACGCTGCACCTACCCTATCCCTCGCTTGATCGCCTCAATACTCTGGGTATCATTTAATCAGAGTTTGGGGATGTCAGGAGGTGGACCCCTTTGAGCGTCACCCAGATCCTGAGGAGTGCTTGTAATCGTGACAGAATCACGTACCCACGAAAAATACTCCTCCCGGTCTGGGCCAGTCCCAAAGATGGCGTCTTTAGATGAGGTGTTACAGGCATTGGTAGCGGTACAGCAGGAATTGTCTGCTTCCCGCGCTGAGACTGCGGCTCTAAGAGAGAGGGTGGATAGACAGTCAAGGAATCCGTTTGATGTTTCATCAGCCACACCACAGATACAGGTGACGGTTCCGCCGCCCATTCCTTTGGCTAGTCCAGAGAGGTACTCGGGCGATCCGTTAAAAATACAAACATTTCTGACCCAAATAGCATTACATTTTTCCTGTAAACCTGCATCTTTCCCCAATAATCTCTCTAGGGTGGCTTTTGCCATCTCGTATCTGACAGGGGATGCCGCCAATTGGGCGGTTCCTTTGGTCAGAAACGACGATCCGTTGCTTTCGGATTGGACGGCTTTTCGGAGGGAGTTCGAGAGAGTGTTCGATCGCCGGGCTACCACGTTTAGCGCAGATAGAGAGCTGCTGGAACTTCGTCAGGGAAATAAGGACCTAGTCACTTATATGACGGCCTTTAACCGCTTGGTGGCAGAAACCGCCTGGCCAGAGGAGAAAAGGATGTCACTCTACTATCAAGGTTTAAGGGATGAGATGAAGGATGTGTTAGCACGTATCGATCCGCAACCCACCACATGCACCGACTTGATAAATCTCACCTTGCGATTAGACCATAGATTGGCAGAGCGGGGAGGGGACCGGAGAAGAGGCGAGAGAGCCGTGGTTGGGATGGGGCATGAAAGTCGTTCCTCCCATCCCTCGATGGAACCAGGGTCTGAACCGATGGATGTGGGAGCCATTAGACCCCCGTTATCCAAAACGGAGAGGGAGAGCCGCCGGACGCAAGGCCTCTGTATGTATTGTGGGAAGATTGTGAGGGATTGCCCCCTGAAACCCAAGAAAAGGAATACGTACTATTCCAACAAAAGAGTGGCAATCGTGGAGTTAGGGTCCACCAGTGATGGAGACTCTGCCGAGACTGAGCCTCCCATAGGGGAACCATCAGAGAAGGAATGGAGGTTGCCGTCGTTAGCGGTTACTGAGGTAAAAAACACTGAGTCACACATAGTGCTGTCCATGATCCTTAGGACGGGACAACAAAACCATCAGGTATGGACCATGATAGATTCCGGGGCCACCGGAAACTTTATTGATAGTGGTTTGGTACACCGACTGGGGTTAGCCAGAGTGCCTAGCAACAAGCCTGAAAGGGTGTTAGCGGTTGACGGCACCCCGTTGAAGTCAGGTCCCATCACAGAACACACAGAAGTGGTAGAACTGGTCCTCAAAGGGGATCCTCAAGATCACGTGGAGGACATTATGCTGAACATTATCGAGGCACTTCAATACGAGGTCATCTTGGGCATGCCATGGTTATGGCAACATAACCCTACCATGCTTTGGAGACTAAAAACCATTAGTTTTCAATCACCGGAATGCCTAGCTAAGTGCATGAAAGACAACTGTTCACACACTTTGGCCTTAGCCCGGATATACCATGTTGCCACCGCAGCAGAGAAAGAGACAGAACTACCTCCGGAATATGCCGTATACCGGGAGGTGTTTTGTGAGGTCAAGGCCGAGATCTTACCCCCACCCCGCGACTATGATTGTCGCATAGATCTGGTGGCTGGAGCCATTATTCCATCATGCAGAGTCTATGCGTTATCCGAACCCGAGACCAAACACTTGCGCGAATACCTCGAGCATTATAGTGCCATCGGCTTCATTCGCCCGTCTCGTTCTCCGGCCGCCTCTCCTCTTTTCTTCACGGCGAAAGCCAATGGTGAGTTAAGGACTTGTATCGATTATCGGTCGTTGAATAAGAATACGGTGAGAAATCGATATCCGTTGCCGCTCATTCCAGTATTGCTGGATCAGGTGAGGGAGGCCAACATCTACACCAGACTTGATCTGAGAGGGGCCTATCACTTAGTACGTATTCGCAAGGGGGATGAGTGGAAGACCGCATTCAAAACACGGTACGGGTTGTTCGAATACTTGGTTATGCCGTTCGGGCTGTGTAAAGCCCCGGCGGCATTCCAGTATTTCCTCAATGACGTGCTCACGGACTACATAGATCGAATCGTGATCGTGTACATTGACAACATTCTGATCTATTCAGTCTCTCCGGAACAACATACAAGACATGTCATCCTGATCCTCAAAAGACTGCAAGAACATAGCTTGTTCTGCAAGCTAAGCAAGTGTGAGTTCAGCGTGATTGAGGTTGAGTTTTTGGGGGTCATTTTGAGTCCTCAGGGGTTTAGAATGGCTGAAAGAAAAGTGGAGGCGGTTCAGGATTGGCCTGTTCCCAAGAGTGTGAGAGAGGTGCAATGCTTTGTGGGTTTCTCCAACTACTATCGGAGATTCATCTCTCACTTTTCTCAGTTGGCCGCTCCAGTGACTAGGTTGTTGAGGAAAGGAACGCCTTTTCACTGGACCTCCAAAGCCATGGAGGCGTTTACCCAACTGAAAAAGGCCTTTTGTACCGCACCCATCATGCGACACCCACAGGTCGACATACCTTTCGTGGTAGAAGCGGACGCCTCTGAGGTGGCGGTCGGAGCAGTGTTGTCACAAAGGGATAAGCACACAGGGCAGCTGCATCCGGTGGCGTTCCTTTCTAAGAAGCTGAACTCTGCCGAGACCAATTACACCGTGGCCGAAAAAGAACTATTGGCCATTAAGAAGGCCTTCCAAGAGTGGAGACACTACTTGTGGGGGGCCCATCATCCCATCATGGTCTACTCGGACCACCGAAATCTTCAGTTCATGAAGACAGCCAGACACCTCTCACAGAGACAGATGCAGTGGATGCTGTTTTTCGCGGAATACGATTTCTTGATCACCTTCCGTCCCGGATCAGATAACAAAAAAGCGGACTCCCTGTCCAGACAAGGAGAGAGTAACGCGGATGTATGACGATACCAGGCATGCATTACATCGCATGCCATTAGATCGCGGTTTTAACAACGCAAGTCGTTACAACGACTTGCGTTGGAGGGCGCTGGACTTAGGAGTAGTTTAATTTACTATTCCAACTCCAGCCTACGTACAGTAGGGAAGGTGTTGGATAGTAATTTAAACTACTCCTTGTCCTATAGCGCCCTCCAGTGCAAGTCGTTGTAACGACTTTCGTTGTAAAAACTGCGATCTAATGGCATGCGATGTAATGCATGCGTTCTAAAGGTTGTTTCCCAGTAACGCGCCCCGACAAGACCGTCCGGAGGCAATCGTGAATCCGGACAAGGTCCTGTGTGTGGTCACTGTGGAACACTTCCTCGAACAAGTCACGACCAACCGGTCCCCGGATCAGTGGCGGCGGTGGGCGGACCAAAGCACTCATCGGATCCTCAAGCATGGCGTTCCCTTGCACAACAATAAACTGTACTTGCCTACCCACACACTCCGGTTGAAGGCTTTCAATTGGTGTCATGACGCAGTACTTGCGGGTCATCCTGGACATAAGAAAACGCTACACCTGATCCAGCGTCATTTCTGGTGGGACGGAATGGCTAAAGACGTGGAACAATGGGTGTCACAATGTGAAACGTGTGCTCGCGCAAAAGGGGAACACAACAAAAGCAAGGGGAGACTGATGCCTCTGCCTACTCCTTCCCAACCTTGGCAAACGATCAGTCTGGATTTCATCCTCGGTTTACCAATGGATCAAGGGTATAATGCGATTTTGGTTGTCATAGACAGCCTTACCAAAATGGGTCACTTTATCCCATGTAGGAATCTACCCACTGCGGGACAGACAGCTCAATTACTATTGACGCATGTAGTGCGCCTACACGGCCTCCCTAGGGTCATTGTAGCTGATAGAGGACCCCAGTTCATTGCCAGGTTCTGGCGGATGTGGTGCAAGGCTCTCCATGTGGAAGCCGCTCTGTCCACCAGCTTCCATCCGCAAACCGATGGTCAAACAGAGCGGTTGAATCAAACCTTAAAGAAATACTTGCGGTGTTATTCGAAGGACGCAACCGATTCCTGGGTGTCCCTGTTATGGTTGGCTGAACTATCCTATAACAATGCTTGGCACAGCTCTATTAGGGAAACACCATTCAGAGCAAACACAGGGTTCCATGCCACCACTCTGCCTCTGGTTATACCGAGTGAAGTACGGAACCATCCTACAGTGATGGCACAGGTGGGGTCTCTCATGCTGATACACAGATGGACACAAGCACATCTGGACCGTGCTAAGCAGACCTACAAGAAATGGGCTGATCGCCATCGACAAGAAGGGCCTACGTATCAGGTGGGAGATCTGGTATGGCTCTCTACTAAGAACATCCGCTTCCGATATCGCAGCATCTTTCATCCCAGGTTTATTGGCCCGTACACCATTCTTCGCAGGGTCAACCCCGTGGCATACAAACTGCGATTACCAGCATCTTTGAGAATACACCCGGTGTTTCATTGTGGTCTGCTGAAGCCGGCGAAGTGTGCGCGGCGCCTCCCGTGATGAGGGATGGACAGCTGGAGTACGAGGTGCGACGCATTCTGGATTCCCGGTACCGCCAGGGTCGCCTATGGTACCTGGTGTCTTGGAAGGGATATCCGTCCGAGGATGATTCCTGGGAGCCGAGTGCCGGCGTACACGCCCCACGTGCGGTGCGACTGTTCCATTCCCGCAATCCTGGGAAACCTGGATCTAGGAGGCGCGTGGGAGGAGGACGTACTGTCAGGCATTGATCCATCGGCGCGCCTACCTCAAGTGTAGAATGACAGCGCTGGTAGAACTACATCTCCCAGAAGGCCGTCCTTCTGGGAGGGATTAAATACCACGTACAACGCAGGGAGCGTTGTACGTGATTCTTGTTGGATCGGGAAATTGTTAGATGCAGAGCGGCTGCTCTGCTGGGATCCAGCTGGTACCGCCGGATCTGGCGCTCTCCGTCCGAGGCGCCGAATATGCAATCCCCCCTTCTAGTTAGTGGCAGAGATCGTGAAGAAGGTGTCGGTTCGTCTCTGCCGCAAGCGCTCGGAGGAGCGCTGAACATTCAGAACGTTGTTTTCCCCGCCCGCGGCTGCAGCGGGAATAACGTCGAGGCTCTGATGGAGGTACCTCTGAGAGAGTACTGACTCCCTGAAATTACCGTGGATTAACGGCTGCTGGTCTGTTTTCTTTTCTTTTCCCTTTGAGACTAAGAGGGAAGGGTTGTGTTGGAGTTCTATGGTATCCAGTGCCAGAATCATCCAAAAGAGGTACCGCCTTTTCTTTTTCTCTTCGTTAATTTTCCTTCGTGACATTGGTGAAATTCACCTGAGTGCTGTCTTCCTGTATCCCGCCCGGATTCCAGTAGGAGAGGTTTATGCCGGGATTGTTTGCAGTATCTTGGCAGAATGACCTGATTCCTCACCAAGTGTCGTTTTACTTCCTTCTTTTACTGGCGTTGGCTGTTTCTTTTCTTCTAGTTTCAAGGGTGTGTGGTAGAGGGTGCTTATGCTTTGTTGCCTGAGGGGAGAGAAGTATCTTCCCAGACAGAGAGGTTCTATACAGTAGGGGATGAACTCCAACAGGTCTCCCCTTTTCCCACGCTGCACCTACCCTATCCCTATCCCTCGCTTGATCGCCTCAATACTCTGGGTATCATTTAATCAGAGTTTGGGGATGTCAGGAGGTGGACCCCTTTGAGCGTCGCCCAGATCCTGAGGAGTGCTTGTAATCGTGACACGTTCTAAGATGCTCTCCTTCCTCAGTCAAAAGGAGAAGTCCTGGAAATCTGTCCCTGTGCCTAATACAAAAAGGTAAAGTTATACCCCTAACGGGTCACATGGTACAT
Source organism: Calotriton arnoldi (assembly GCA_963921515.1). Lineage (NCBI taxonomy): Eukaryota > Metazoa > Chordata > Amphibia > Caudata > Salamandridae > Calotriton > Calotriton arnoldi. The sequence continues at coordinate 1,228,658 of CAWUFW010005453.1, forward strand.
TATTCAGTGAACACCTTCTTGAGTAACTTTCCACAAAGTCCAATTAATTTCACAGCCTTGTCCGTCGACCTTGGTTCCAAAGTTTCACCAGGCACGGAAGGTGTCCTCCCTTCCCTCTGTCCGAGCTCTTCAAAGGCATTCCGTTCCTCCCACGTCTGTTGCCAAATCATGTATGTCGTGATGTATCTCAGTGATGTTACTTATATATTTCTTTAAATCCTTGCTGTTATCCGGTATATCAGTACAGCACTATTGAACCCTCAATAATTTACAGACTCCGCCTTCTTTTGCCAATACAACATCTAACGCAAGATGGTTCTGAAGCACCATGGCCCTTATAGAGACCATCTCCCCATCAACGAGCAATAAAGCTAGAGCTGTATTCACTGACAACTTGTCCACTAATGTTGACAACCTTCTAATCTTTACATCATTCAGAACCACTCCCAGACTGGGTATCATTGCACCAAACACATCTCCAATAATTTCTCCTGCACTTGTGCCATGTTTTTCCCTATGTAATCGTTTCCCTTCCAATGGCCACAAATCCTCCACAAGGAATATTTTTGGAAATACCATGGCCAAATAACATGTTCCATACTAATTTGGAGGCAATCGAACATATGCATTTCTTCCAAATACGAAATACACATTAGGTACTATGGTCAATTTATTCAATAGCGCCTTCTTTATTGATTCTTCTATCAGGAAAATATGCTCACATTCACTCTCTCCTACAAATACTTTATCATAATATGTCTGTGGTTGTCTAAAACATAGTTTCCCTCTTTGCTGCAAATCTAAAGCTATCGGACCAGAACTTCCCTTTGCCTTATGATCTAGCTCTTCTTGGGTCCATGGAATCCCCTCATGCTTGGGGTCAGGCCTAAATAATGCCTGTCGGTGTCTATCCTCTATTTGATCCACAAATTTCTTTTCTAAGTCAGATAACATACAGGTCAAATTGTGTCTATGGGCATATACTGTGTCTATAGTTACTGTGGGTACAAAATACTTTGACATCCTATCCTCCTTTTTATAATAACCATACTTGTTCAAATATTTTAGTACAGGAACTTCAGGGACCACTACATCATAATTAGAGAAATAGTACTCAAAATGGGCTTTACCATAAAACATACTCAGCAGAACGCTACACGTGATGCCATAAGTCAGAGGTAAGTGATGATATCTAATACCCTCCTCTACTGATGCTGGCAACTGCATACACACATAGCAATCCTTTGCTTCCATCGTGTCCACATACTCGTACAACAACCTTGCGTATGCATTCAGAGTAAAGTCACCCTTAGAAAGATCTACATGTAATAGACGACTAGTTTCTCTTATCATCTCCTCATCTGACTCTGATGCACCCTCCCTTATGTCTGGTGTAGAAGGTGTAGGTGTCCCTTGTCCCCCTTCTTCCATGACATTGGACTCGACTATGGATGTTATAATCACTACTGTAATAACTACGATTACCCCCACTATGAGGGTGCCTATCATGCATTTCTGCTTATGGTTCGAATTTCCAGACTCCATTGCAAATCAGTTCTCCAACTTGGTGCAGGAATGAAACAACAAAGTCTCTCCCTTTCTTCTTAAGGGTCTTATGCACAAAGTTCTTATTAGATTCCTTTTGGATGTCTAGAATTCTTCTGTGTTCAGTTTGACAATGATAATCTAAAGTTCATGAATAGCCATCCCTACCCCTCTTTCTTCTTCTACTGATAAATCCCTAAATTTATTCTTCTTCCACTCGGGCCTAGGTTATCTTCTTTTTAAAGCAATGTTCATATACTTTATTATCCTTTATTCAGATCGGTTTTCATCATAGATTATATCAGTGCCCAGAGCATCAACAACGAGTTCCAAGATTTCCATCCGAAACGCTGCCAATTCTTGAGCTGAAGGCCGGCGGCCAAACGTTGGGAATGTAAGTTGATTTAGGATCAGGAGTCTCAGTCCACTCAGCCTTGGAGGATCAGGTACTGTCAGGGTCAAAAGTCCGAAAGCCTCGATTCCTGGGACCAACAGTTCAATCTCAATAGTCAATGTTGTCTCTCCGCGTCTCACTCTCCCGGACCTCCCCGGTCCCTGCATCTGTAGCTAGGTATGTCCACTCGGGAGCAGCGTACTTTCGACACAGCACTCGTTCTCTTCTTGATCTCCTTAGGCCTTCTTGATTTGTTTCTGTCTCACTCTGCTCAGATTCAGATGTTTCAGAGATGGGAGCAAGATCCTTTTCTGATGTAAGCCTCAGATTTAGTCTCTCTTTTCTCGCTGGCCACCCTTCACTTCCACCTTCAGTTCTTCTCCTCACTCTGGCCTGTTCTGCTACTGTCTGATTGGCTGGATCTGACACTGCTTCAATGACACCGTTTCCGCCGCTCTCGATGTCTGTGTCGGGATCTGGGGCAGCATGATCCCCTTCGGCTCCACCCAGTGAACGGTCTGCTTCAGTAGGAACCCTCACAGCTTGGTCTGTCCCCTCTTCTGAGTTTCTATTCTCAGGTGAGTGTCTTTGATCGAGGGGAGCTGTTTCCTCCGAGGGTGCTGGAACTCTACGAGTGTGAGAGGTGTGGATCCAGTTCGGCAGGCCTCTACACTTCACAGCTGTGCTGGTAACCAAGATCACCTGATAGGGTCCGCGCCAACGTGCATCAAGGCAACTCTTCCTCACGTGCTTTCTGACCAACACCCAGTCCCCCGGGCTTAAGTCATGCAGGAGTTCTCTCGAGGTGGATGCAGTTGCAGCCTCGACCTGGTGAGACACAGAATTAACCACATCAGCCAATCCCTTGCAATAATCAAGAACCAAATCATCGGTGATGTTTATTAATGCTGTCGCTGGCACTGCAGACAAACGCATCGCCCTCCCCATCAATATCTCGTGGGGGGATAATCCTGTTCTCCTATCTGGAGTGCTACATAAACTCATCAGCACCAGGGGCAGCGCATCTGGCCATTTCAAAGACGTCGACGAGCAAACCTTTGCCACTCCCATCTTGATAGTCCCATTTATCTGCTCCACTAGGCCAGACGCCTCCGGCCTGTAGCTACAATGCAGTCTCTGATCCACTTGTAAGGCAGCACACAACAACTTCATGATCTCACTATGAAAGTGAGTTCCTCTGTCCGATTCCAATGAGGTCGGAAATCCGAACCATGGGATAACCTAACAATTTTGCCACTGTGAGACTGTCACATCTTCTTGTTGGATACGCCACTACCCATCGTGAAAAGATACACACCACCACCACCAAAACGTTTCTCAGTCCATTGCACCTGGGCATCTCGATAAAGTCTAACTGCATCTGATTGAAAGGACTTCCTGACCTTCCAATGTGGCTCAAAGCAACCACAGTCTTCTTTCCTGCATTCATCTGCTGACACGTAACACACCTATGACACACTGCCTCAGCATACACACGGAACCGTGGATTGAACCATGTCTGACGGATCACCCTCACCATGGCGTCTCTTCCAAGGTGGACTGCTCCATGTATATGCCTCGCCATAGGACTCAATAAACAGTTAGGTAACACTGTTCTTTCATCTGTTGACACCCAAATGCCATCACCTCTCTTCTCACAGCCTGCTCTAAGCCATGCTGCTTCTTCTTCTTCAGGAACCTCTTCTTGGAGTCTCTTAATCTTATCCCAAGTATCGGCTAAGGCCAACATCATGCTGAACTCTGTCTTTTCTGTGCTGTCTCCCACATATTCTCCATTAAAGATACAAGCATGTATAGCGCAAAAACGAGCCACTTCGTCAGCATAGCGGTTCCCCTTGGTAACAAAATCCTCCCCCTTCCCGTGTGCTGCACATTTCACCACTGCTATTTCCTTCGGTTTCTGTAATGCTTCTAACAGTTGTCTCACATATTCCCAATTCCTGATAGGAGATCCAGATGACGTTAAGAACCCCCTCTGTGACCATAACTGCCCAAAGTTGTGAACTACTCCAAACCCATACTGCCTATCTGTGAAGATAGTCACTCGGACTCGGTCAGAGATGAGACATGCACGTATCAGGGCAATAATTTCCGCCACTTGTGCAGAGTACACTCCTCATAAACAAGCAGCTTCCACAACTCCAGAAATAGTACAAACAGCAAAAGCTGCTCTCAAACAACCTTCATTGTCTCTTAAACATGAACCATCAACAAAAAGGACCAGATCAGATTCAGGTAAGGGTTCATCAACAATGTCGGGTCTGGGTTTGGTAGAGAGCTCAGTCACATCTAGGCAGTCATGCTCCTCACAATCTTCTCCTTCAATAGGTGGGTATGGCATCAACGTGGCAGGGTTTAACATAGAACATCTTTTCAAAGTAACATTTTCAGATGCCAGTATAACTTGGTCATACTTGGTGAGCCTATTGTAAGTCAGATACTGAGTTTTGGTTCTCGTCATCAGGAGTTCCACTGAGTGCGGGACATATACTGTAAGGGGATGACCCATCACAATGCTTTCACATCTCTCAATGCTGACACCTGTTGCAGCAACGGATCTGAGACATCCGGGCAACGCAGAAGCCACTGGATCTAATGTGGCTGAAAAATACGGCACTGGTCTACAGGCACACCCATGTGTCTGAGTTAACACTGCCAATGCGCACCCTTCTCTCTCATGACAGAAAAGCGAAAATGCTTTATTATAATCAGGCATTCCCAGAGCTGGAGCGCGACATAAGCTTTCCCTTAGCTCCCGGAATGCCCTCAAACAATCATCATCCCATGGTACCAGATCACTCACATCCTTCCGTGTTAACCTTAGCAAAGGTTTTGCCTGCAGAGAAAAGTTTGGGATCCACTGTCGACAATAGCCGACCATCCCCAAAAACATTCGGACTTCCTTCTGCGTTTTTGGAGTACCCATTTGCAAAATCGCCTCTATGCGATCTGGCGACACCTTTCTTGTTCCCTTTTCGATTCAATGTCCCAAATACTGCACCTCAGACAAACAATATTGAAGTTTGCCTGGGGACACCTTGTGTCCATTCTCTGCCAGATGATTCAACAAAGCCACAGTATCTATTCTGCAAGCATCTTCCGTCTCTGAAGCGACCAGAAGATCATCTATATACTGGACAAGAACTGAATTCTGTGGCATTGTCAGACCCTCAAGATTCTTTTTCAGAATTTGATTGAAGATAGACGGACTTTCTGTATACCCTTGTGGGATACGACACCATGTTAACACACGGTTTTCCAGCCGGAAAGCAAATAAAAATTGACTCTCCTCATGAAGGGGTATCGAGAAAAATGCTTGGCATAGGTCAATCACTGTAAACCATTCAGCTTCACAAGGTATTTGAAACAAGATTACTGCTGGATTCGGTACCACAGGACAACATGGAATTACAATCTCATTAACCCTCCGCAAATCCTGTACTATTCTATATTTGTCACTAGGTTTCTGCAACCCCATTATAGGTGAATTACAGGGGCTTCCTCTTATCTCCTTCAATATGCCTTGAGCAATCATAGATTCAATCACTGGTGTTATTCCCGCCACTGTCTCTGGTGTTAACTTATACTGTGGCGTCCTTGGGAATTCGGCATTCAGCTTAACCTGTATTTTTACTGGCTCGACTCCTCGAATCAGACCTATCTCTTCTCCTGTAAAATCCCACACCATGGGATTTATGAAGTCCCTCAAATCCATCGGTAATTCCTCTTTGGTTAGTACGATAAACATTTCTGCACACAAATTCTGACTTGCCACCTTAAAGGCAGCATCGTCATCACAGGTTTGTAATTCCACCCCCCTTGGAGTACAATAGATGGTACAATTTAATTTGCACAAGAGGTCTCGTCCTAATAGACAAACTAGACTCGAATCACACACTACAAATTGGTGTCGGTCCTGGAAGGTTCCTATTCTCACAGGTAACTCATTGGTAAGAGGATTGGTCATCTTCTGATTAGTGACTCCTACTACTTGAATCGATTGTCCAGAAAGTGACAAATTAGGAACTACTGCTGACCTTAGAGTAGATCGGGCTGCAACAGTGTCAATTAGAAACGTAATGGGATGACCATTAACATCACCCTCCACAAATGGTCCCCTCTGATCTACCTCCAAGACTGCTCCTAAGGTGCAGTCTTCCTCCCCCCTCTCATACTTTCCTTGTGATACGTTCTGATCACAACTGTCAGTCAATTCAAAAAAAGGCATTTGCTGATACACATAATTTCCTGCAGCAATCCTTGGGAATTGGGGCACCTGCACCTGAGGTTCTGAACCTCCCCCATACATGGACCTAGGTCTAGTCACGGTGTTCAGTCCATCAGATACCTGCACAGTTTCCTCATTTTGCATTTGATTAGCAGGATTTGAGCGACACTTGCGCTTCCAATGCCCGATTTTGTGACAATAATCACAAGCAGTGTTCCTCCTTGGGTTAACCCATTCTGTTCCTGTCCCTGGATCCATTCCTCATCCTCTTCCCTGCCCTGGGTGGCCCGTCATATTTTGTCCCATTCCTCGACCACTCCCTTGCCGTCGACCCATTGTACCTCCGTTCCCCTGCATTGAGTCTGGTCTTTCGGCATTCCTCAGCTGTACCATCATCAACTTATCCATCTTTTTCTTATGTGTGGACTCTACCTGATCACTACAGTACTTGGCATAATGCAGAATTTCGTCCACCGACTTATTCTGCCAACATATCAAATGTTGCTGAATCATCAAACTTATTTCAGCCCTCAATCCCAACACAATTTTCGAGACAAACTGTCCCATATCTTTTTGTTCAAGGGCATCTAGGCCATTATGCTGTTTAAAAGCCAATAAGAGTCTCTCGTAATAATCATGCACTGACTCTTTCGGCTCTTGGGTGGTACGATCAATCTTGAGCCAATCAATAGTTTGAGGGGCTACCTTGGACTGGAGCCATGTAATTGCCTGTTCATATTTTTTCATCACTTCTGCGGAAGGTCCATGAGTTACGGCATCCCTAGCTGGTTGTGAAGTGGGCCACTCAATTGCAATTCTGCATGCTGCCCACAAATCCCCCGGAACCACAATGTCAAATAAGGTGTTCAAATCTATCCACAGAACCTTAGAAATCTTCACAAACCGATCAATTTGTTTGTACCATTCCGCAGGCTTTTCCCTCAGCCGAGGGAAATCATTTGTAAAGGAAGCCAAATCACCCCTACTCCAAGGCACATGAACGTACCCTCCATTTTGTACTTCCTGTAGCGGGAAGTTTCCTACCCTCTCCGACCCCCCTCCGGGTGGCGGGGTATCTCCTATTCCTTTCTTGACATTCTTTTTCTTGGACCACTTCTCTTCCCATCGATCCAATGCTCTCCATGCCCTCATTCCTATGACTAATTCTTGAATGTGAGCTTTCAGCCCTACTATTCTCTTCTCCTCCAGTTCCTGATTGGTATAATTTAACCGGTGATTTCCCTGTAACATTTTTGTTTTCGTCAAATCCACATCGTACTTCTGCGCCAACTGAACCAACGCTTCATGTACTCTTTTCGCCTTCCTAGTGACATCTTTAGCCACAAATAGCAATTCATCTGGCTCGTACAGATCCACCCTTTCCAGTGGCAGATTCCTATTGATCGCTTCATCGACCTCTGCCTTCAATTTCAGCACATCCAACAATTTTGCCTTTACCGCAACTTCAATTCTTCCTCGATTTGTCACATTACACAGTCCTTCTCTATCACAACTTCGACTTCTCCAACCCTCTTCCATCCCTTCAACTTGGATGTTGGGCCGGCCTTCCCTCTCACAACTCTGACTCCTCAATCGACTTTCCAATCCAACATTCGAGACACCAGGTCGTGTTCTAAACCCCTCTTGTCTCATTCCTATTTCAGCTGAACTCCTCATACTCTCCCGTACTGGTGGAACCCACATTCGTATTTCTGACCTAGAATTTGCGAGTGCTCCTGTTCGTCTCACTTCCGATCCTGTACTCACCCTTGAAGGGTCTGCCGTTGCTGCCAACGGGGTACTAGTCTCCACAGGCCCCACGGTTGTGCTTGTTCCCATTGTAAGACTTCCTCCTGAGATAGTGTCCTCACTCATTCCCGTTTGATGTTGACCCCCACTCTCTCCCGTACTCGGATTGTATATCGAGACTACGGGTCCAATGGTAACCGGCACCGTAAGGGCTTCTGGTAACCGCATGTCACAATTATTTCCCCTCATTTCAGTATTCCCTGCTTCTGATCCTAATGAAATTTTTCCCACCACTCTTGAACTTACACCTGTCAGGGCAGATCCCACTCCATCTAGGCTTCCCTCTGCCAATCCTTGCCTTCCCTCCTCTGACTGAGGATTGTAAGGTGGAGGACGCTCTGCCAACAATCTGTCTAACAGGCTATCATCCGTGTCACTGTCATCTTCTGTATTTCCTGTCCGTGCGCTAGCTCCTTGTAGTAACAATGGATTCAGCCTCTCTCCTTCTATGGTATCCACTCTCCATTTCTTCAACTGAGCATCCCACCTAGCATCCTGATACGACTTCATTGCTTTTCTCATCCTTCCCTGAGAATTTTCTCTTCGCCTAGCTTGTGCTGCCCGCATCCATGCATCCAATGCCTCAAATTGTGTGGGTCTAGGCGGGGGTTTAATGAAGACATCACCCCTCTCAATTGATACAACACATCCAATCGAAATGACCCATACCGTGGAAAAGCCAATTCTCCTTCCTTTTCTGTAAACTTATGCCAATTTTGAAGCCACACTATAGTATGCAATCCTACATTCGTTGCCATATAATGTGCCGGGTATCCTCTGGCGGGGCTTCTTCCCCAACCCGAGTCACTACACCTGAATCTCCTCTACATAGGTCTCGCAATACCTTAAAACATCTCATTTTTTAACTCAATTATTAGAAAACACAATTGTCTTCTTTCCAAAATTTCGCAGAGAACCCTCCAATCCCAGCACGGCGTTACACCAACCGGCCTATCACAGCGCGGCACTCTCTGACGTCACTGTTCCCTCTATGCAGCGGTTCACCTTCCTTCACAATTTCACCACGTACATTCGCTCTCACATTCACACAACCAAGTAACTGATTACCCAAAAAGCTACTAAACCAAGTAACTACCTATCAGGCAGCCACAGTAACTCACAGTTACATAAAACCAAGTAATCGTTTGTCGTCTAAAAGATCGATAGTATACACCCACTCAAGAACCCTTACATTCCGTGACCCTCGACCTGCGTTGGTCACGCGAATTGCTGTAGTCCACCCCTGGCCTGAGGTTTTCCACATGCAACTCTATGAAATCCACTCACACAAAGTTCCCTACCCCAAGTGAGACGTCGATAGCGCTCCACGACACCCACATTAATGATCAGACAATTACAATACAAAACTATCCCGGGATCTTGGACTTCTCTTGAGTCCGTTTTCCAAAAACTTCCTGATCTGCACGTGTTTGGACCAGTAAACCAATAACTTCACGTCGACTATCATTCCAACTCCGCAAGACATCACACAATCAATTCACCGCAATCTAACACACACAACACTATTCATACTCACGCTACCGCTGTCTCCGCCGCACCATCAACTTCCGCCGACCTCTGGCAACGCCCGCCGTCCTCTGCTCTTGGTCATGGGCTCTGTAAGTCTAATTTCCATTCTAGATTTTCTAAAATCTCCCCTCACTTCTAGAGGCAACCATCCGTATCTGCTACCAATTGATAAGGCCGAATTCTATATCCTAATTTTACCTAGGGATGTCTGCAGTAGGGGTAAAAAGAAAACTTTCTACAGACATAAATTTTAATTAGCTCCTGACCTAAGAGCAAACGAGGAGAAATGAAACCTTTAAGAAAAACAAAAGTTAGGCCTACAATTCTTGCTAACCTAAGAACGTTCTTTAATATGCACTTGTTATACAGGCCTTTACATGAATCTTATAACAGTGAATACATTTGGTTTACCTACCACTCATTATATACGTGCACAATTACATGTTTTCTCTAAATACGTGCAAAATACTAATCAGTCCTGTAAAAACGTCACAATATTACTCTACAGATTCACACATGAGGATATATAAACTTCGTTTTAATATGCACGAAGTTCAACTGAATATCGAATATATATGAGTGCAATCCGTACATGAATATAATGCACCCCTTACAAATTTCAGAGCGTCGAGCGCTCTATCAAGGACAAATAACATTGGTCAACACTGTAGCTCTCCGGCTCCCCAAGTCGTCATGGAGTAAGAGACAAGTGTTTGCACATTCTGACGGGCCCTAAACTGAGTAGAGCCCGAATGTGGAACAAAACATTTCCATTTCCATTTCAATTACATCTTTTTGCTGACGTTGCCAGCTTAAGGAATTTCTGGGACCACGGGTAAGATATATATTTTAAAAACCACTGTGTAGAACATCTTTAAATTCAGTCCATATTTTTAGCTTATTCAGTGCTAATTTGTGATGCCAAACAATAGTCAATCAATCAATCAATCAGGATTGCATAGCAAATCACACATGAGGGGCTCAAGGCACTGGAGTTTCTAACTGCCTCGCGGTGCTCTGTTCATTTGAACAGCCAGGTCTTGAGTACTTTCCTGAATTCCCGGAGCAAATGCGGAGTTCCTAAGGTGCAGGGGAAGATTGTTCCAGGCTTTGACTGCCAGGTGAGAGAAGGAGCGTCCTCCGCTGTTGGCTCGGTGGATCCGGGGTTTGTCTGCAAGAAAGAGGGAGGCGGATTCCAGGTGTCTGGTCGGCTGGTGGAAGGTCATTCGTTTGTTGATGTATGACGGTCCTTCGTTGTGCAGGGCTTTGTATGCATGGTTCAGCATCTTGACTTGGCATCTCTTCTGGATCAGGAGCCAATGTAGCTTCTTGAGGTGCGGGGTGATGTGAGTCCATCTGGTGAGGTCGAGGATGAGTGTTGTCGTTGAGTTTTGTATTGTCTGTAGTCTCTTTAGGAGGTGTGCAGTGATTCCTACATAGAGATTGTTCCTGTAGTCCAGCCTGCTGGTGACGAGGGCTTGAGTGCACGGTCCTCCTGGTGTTGATTAGGAGCCATCTGAAAATCTTTCGGAGCATTCGTTGGGTGTGGAAGCAGGCAGACAAGACTCTGTTTACCTGTTTCTGCATAGATAACTTGCTGTCCAAGATGATGCCGAGGTTGCGTGCGTGGTCTGTTGGAGTGGGGGAAGGGCTGAGTTCAGCAGGCTCCGTGTTGAGCTTGAGACAGTGTCCTTCATCCAGTGGGCGATTATATGTTCTATGTTAAACGTTCGGAAATAAAGGCACACATAAACAGCCGAAAACTCAACTGCCTGGTGTCTGTCAACTTCATATTACTAAAGGAAAGCTTGAGAAAGAATTGATGAATCCATTGATTTGCTGATGGATCTAGATTTGTTTTGTCTCGCCTGTGAGACAGTTATAGCCATTTCATCAGACTATGTTTTTTTCTAAATAATAAGTCACAATAAACATACAAAGAGGGACTTTTCAATAGCAAGCTTCTTCCAGTTCGTCATTCACATTTTGCTTCCACCCACCACAGCATACAGCATGGGGCAATCAGTCAGCAAACATGACCCATTGACTCCCTTCACTTTGCATCACTGCACAAAGCCTGTACACTTCATTGAGTTCTATTTAAAAATAGTACCTTTTTCTTCAGTGGCAAAGCTGGTTCAAAGTGTGTTCTTTTATTTTCTTTATTTTTATAATAACATTTACACAACATCTATTTTAAGCACTTCGAGTGACCAGTTAAATAGTAATTTATTTTCTGTATCCTTTTTTTTAAATTGTAGTTCTAAAGTGACTTTCTAACATTGGAGCTGTCTGTAATTTGAGTGCTTGGTTAGGTGCTTATTTATGCTTGTGTCCTTCATACATTAATGTAATGTATGCTGCTATTAAAAGGCTTCTTTTGAAAAAAATACCACTAGAATAACAGCCACATTCAGGAATGTTTTTGAATTTAAAAGATGTATTGCAAGCATATACCAGATACATTTAGGTGGTGACATATACTTCTTTTTATTTTTTAAACAACTGCTTGTGATAAAAAATATTTTAAAAATCTTTAAAAATTGCCCTAGCTTGCCAAGGTCAGACTTACTAGCTTTCCCAATGGTTGTTTGACTTGCAACAAATTTTTCATGGAATTTACCATTTAACCAGCCTGTTTTTTCCATTGCAGTAGTGACGCAGTAAGGGAAACTTAGTGGATGTTTAGTAGACTGGTTCATAATTTTAAAATAAGACTTGTGAACATAGTGATAGAAATTATAGCTTTGGGTGCTTCAGATTGTAGCTTTAAGTGTTGGATATGTGTAATCACTAATAAACCCTCTTTCCAGTGCTTAATTTGAGCCGGTGGATTCCTGTGCTCGGACCCAGCACTTAATTCTCAACACCAGCACCTATGACGGTCCATCACATGGTGGCACTATTTGTTTACTTTTAGATAAACACAAAAATACAGTGTTTTATAATTGAATTCACATTAAAAATTAAAAATACTTGCCACCTACAGCATTCTTATAGCTTTGAGTGGCCTGTAATAGTCTAAATCGCCACACTCGTAGGAGTGTGATGGTTAGTAGCTGCAATGGTGCCTGTCATTGGCAGCGCTGGCAGAGACAATGAGTTGGTGTTGCAGGCTGCAGTGGCCTCCTGAGAAGTGCCCTAGAACTTACTTTTTTCACAAATTAAGCACTGCCTCCTTCAATAATGGTATTTTTTCTGCAACGGGGAAAATTAAAGTATTGCTTTGCACTTTTCCACAAGGTGAAACCTCAAAAATGTCTCCATACTTTTCTTCCCCTGCCTCGTTCCTTTTCCCCTGTTTCTATATGTGCACACTTCTCGGGCTATAAAGTTATCTCCGACTCAACTGAATAATATAAATGGGGAGGAACTGGGAGAAAGGAAGCAGACATGGGGGGGGAGAACAATACAGGAACAAATGTTATGTAGATACAAAGATGAAATAGAGAGATAGGTAAGGTAGGGAAATAGACACGGTAAAGAGAGAAAAGTGAGATAGCCAGAAGGAAAGACACAGGGAAGCCAAAGGAGGAAGAGTTAAGTAAAAAAGAGAGGTAGAGAGAATGGTAAGGATGCAGAGGAAGGTAAAGAGGCAGAGAGAGCTGTTCATAGGGAGAAGCAAATGTAGAGAGAGGGAAAGAGTGGGGTGCAGTCCGGTGCGAAGTAGAGAGGGATGAGATAGAAAGAGAGACACGTGATCGAGAGATAAGGACAGCTAGTGAGAGGTCGATGATTGAAGAGACTTGAGTTAGTGAGGGAAACATAGAGACGTAAGTGGAGCGAGAGGTGAGTGGCAAAGAATGAAGCAAAATTGGAAATAGTATATAACAACATTTCATGTAAAGAGTGGAGAGACAGAGAGAATGGTAGAGAGCGGGATGAAGGGTGAAAAGCGTACCTTCACTCTTTGTCAAACAGAGTAAGGGTGATCCACACCTAGAATTCAGAATAGTAATTCACATTTTGCTCCCAGAACAAGGATTCAAGTGGCCCGAAGAAACTAGGGATATTTGTTTATATATTCAGCATCCCTCTATACTATCCCTCACATTACCTTAAAATCCCACTCCATGCAGAAGATACTTCAATATCCAGCAGCTCCAGATCTGGAGAACTTTCCCCGGTCCTCAAGATTGACACAAAACACAACCAACCCGAAAAAGGTGACACTGACCAAATGTGGCTGCCCGCGGTCCACGCAGGGGACCCTCATAAGAGGGCGGCCGCTTTAGTGCCACATGAGGGCACACGATACAGCCTAGTGCTGAGGGACCCCCTCTGGTTCCGCGTGCCCTGCGTCATTTCCGGGCACGGGTGGGCGGGGAGATAGGTATAAGTACCTCTCCCGCCCACCTGGCGTCCTCTTTTGGCCGCTACCCTTCTCGCCGTGACTGGGCTCGACAGTATTACCTACACCGCCAACTGGGATTCACAACTCTGCCCTGGGTGGCAGAAAATGACGATTACATGTTGCAGGACACAGCACGAAGGCATTTGGTTATTACTCAAGAGCTGCCGATTTTGGGCACCGCATTCTCGAGGGGATGGGCTCGTGCGCTTCGGGGATGGGGAGCTGTAGCCTAGAGGTTGTGCTTTACTGTTGAGTGGCCAGTACCAGAAGAAGAGCAGAGGCAGCGTCTGTCTCGCGATCGGGGTTTGCGGCTAGTCAACGCCCCCCCACGCCCGGCACAAACTCTGGTGTGCCCGTCCCGTGTCGCGTCCCTTGGTCGGGACTAATAAAAAATGGTTTTTGATGAATTTAAAATGGTCGTACGTTACCCCACAGAAAGCACTATAGTAGCAGAAAAATAAGTGCCGGTGTCTCCACCGGCTCAAATTAAGCACTGGCTTTCACAGTTAGTGCTACGAATTCACTACACAGTTCACTAAAAGATGAGGTGTTCTACAAGTGCAAGACGTGTCAATGTTTACTAACATGATAACCTGCGGCAGTGGGGCATTTGTGCGGTTTATGTGGCTCTCTACTGTTGGGAGCCTCTGAGCTGAGGCACCATACGGTTATGGTTGTAACCGCTCTCGGGTGTTTGCTGTTCTTCCTTTTCTGTGCACTGAGAATTTTCGGGTAAACAACCACTCTGAGGATGTGTCTTCTTTTGAAATTAAGTATATCTTACTTTTGGCAACACACATCCTCATTCGGGACTTCCAGGTGGCTCAGACAAGTGGCCTCGTCACTTTTAATTATTGCTTTAGTCCTGGTAGCGGTTGGAATTAGTCTGGGGTCAGTCACAGGCCAGAGGGCGGGTGAATTGCATTATTCCCTCTCGAGGGAGTAGGAAAGAAGCAGTTATTGGGATCGTGTTGCTTCCAGAAGTGTTATATAACAGGCATATTTACATGCGTGACATATGGGCAAATGTCACAGCTGCATTCTCCAATGCATTATAGTCAGAGGAGGCAGCTTTTGTCCTGCAGAGTCGACATATGGGCAAACGTCACAGCTGCATTCTCCAATGCATTATAGTCAGGGGAGGCAGCTTTTGTCCTGCAGAGTCGGACACTAGTGACCCTGAAAAAGTCTTAACTAGATTGCTTTAAACGCTCGCAAAGCCACAAGGGTCAAGTGTCGGGCCAACTCTGTCAGGCATTTGGGGTGCTGCCTGGGGAGATGTGCAGGGTGGGAATGGCCCTGCAGTGGCAGTCAGGCATGTGTACTAACGAGGGGTTGTGGGGTGCCTCCTGCCAGCACAAGCTATGTTGTGTGCAGCTGTGCATGGCAACACCCTGTTGGGTAGGTAGGGATGCAGCGGCTTCCCAGACGAGCCTATTGGGTGAAATGGAGCACACTGAGGGTTGAAAAGAGCAAGCGTTTTAGTTGTCTCACAGTTTAGGTTGTTATCGCATTTCACACTAGGGTGCACCTTTCAACTGGTTGAGACCAGCGTGATGTCATTATCTGCTGGGCCGGCTTTGTCACAGCAGGTTTAGAGGTTAGGATGGACAGGGTGCAGCGAGTGAGCCTGAAGCTCGGCGGCAGGCAGGCCTGCAGATGTCTCGGGAAGTTCCATGGAGGGTTACTGTCGTTGAAGGCCAGGGATAGAGAAACTTACATTGTTTGGGGGCCTAACTCTCAGCAAACGACTTTTTATCTATTTTCACTGCAGCTTCTGCTGGTTTGGGGCCATAAGCGCAGCAACCAAATATCAGAGTGAATTTCAAATGCAGCTTTTGCTGTTGGGCTCAATGAGAGTACCTGTGGCGGAGTGGTGTTGCCACGTCTAGCCACAGGCATATGTTCCAGTTCAGGGCAAGGAGGAAGCAGATTTTGGGGTCAGCTTGGTATACCTCCAAGGGGTTGTTTTCAGAGTTGAGGGTCCTTCCTGACAGTTGGAGAGTGCACTGAGCATCTGTGTCTGTATTTATCTTGCATGGTATCTGTCGGCGAAATCTGGGAGTTGAACCGTGATACGATGGTGGCATCTTGGTCGAAGGAAGATGGACCAGAAAACCCAGAGGGAGTATGGGCGGCAGCGGCGCCATGTACGGGGAGAGCGCTAGGAGGAAGACTGAGGTGCCAGCATACATGGGTGAAAGGCTACCGGGGCACGCAGTCTTTCGGTTGGTATTGGTAAGGCTTCCGGAATTTATGCTAGCAGGAAGGTATTTAGCAAGCCCCGCGCTCGAGGATACATTTCTCGCACACATTGACCCAAAAGCATGGGGCATATTGGAATTATATAGGGGCAACCTTTTACTTAGGCCATCACAACAGATAGTGTGCCGCCCCCCTCAGCCTTTCTCCCTCCTGAGGTCGATAAAATGAGTACCTTCGAGTTGGGTAGCAATAATAACCTGTTAATCAGTGCCAGGATATCCCTCGGGGTGAAAGTGCGCAAACATGCTCAGGTTATGTTTGGCATAGCCTATGTCGCCCACAGTTGGCAAGCTTTCCTCACTATGCAGTAAGGACAGGGAACAAACACATGGAGAGCCAATGGGTTCGGATCTTGCACAATAGTGATAATGGAATAACATTTACTTTCGACAGGCCCGAGCGCAAACAATTGTAATGAATTTTAGCCGCGGCTTCTGCCAGCTGATCTCATTACGAGTTTCAGAGGCGAAGGGGTTGTTACCTCTTTAGGGGTAGGTCTATGATATATTGTTTTTTTTTAATTTTTTTAATTTTTTATTCCTCATATGACCTCCGTAGCTACTGCCGCCTCTCGACCTGTCCCACCACAGGCGCAGATAACTTTTTGGTGGTTCATTGTCTCAGCTGATGTATTCCAAACGGGGAAAACCCGCTTATACTCAACTTGAGCTGACCCTGAGGTTTTAATCATTGGAAGTTATCCTATACCCAAATCTAACATAAGGTGACCCAAGATCTCTCAGGAAGGGTCATCCAACCAGTTCCAAAACAACCCAATGTCAGGCCTTTCCCTGAAGACATTTACCCTCTGATCTACAGCTCAATAATACTTAACAGAATTCCACCAGGCATTCCAACTTGGAGAGATTTCCTGACGTCACAACATACAAATCTCTCTCCTGGCCAACAAAATCAGATAAAATACCAGTTTATATTGGGGTCCAAACTGATCTCGTATCCCACCCGGCCTAGGCACAAAACCAAATAAGATAAGAGTTGGGCTTACCCCCACCTCCGCACCCATAACCCTGGAGATAGTCTTACCAACATCCGACCAAAATTCGTGGATCTTAGGGCAAGAGGCGAATATGTGGACATCATCCGCATTCTGGAATCCACACCAATTGGCATCTCCTCCACCCTTCAATTTAGAAACTTTAAGAGGGGTCCAGTATATCCTATGAAGTGTGAAAAAATGGTTTCTTCTGAGTGCAGCAGATTTAACCACAGAATAAAGCAGGTCATTAGATACTTGCCATAACTCTTTGCGTTCTTCGCCAGACAAGTAGTTCTCCCAGACCTGATAAGGCTTTTCCATCCTTTGTTCTGCTGCAGCCAGAAGATAATTGTACCATAAAGCAACTTCTTTCTTCCTTGGAGCCTGATGTTGCAAATCACTTTCCATAAAATTATCTTCACAGCACGACCAGCGTTGAGATTTACACCATGATGTGAGCTGATAGTATTTAAATCTGGACAAGGTTCCATTTGTAATATGATTCCAAAATTCCCAAGGATGACATGTGCTATCCAGTACC
Organism: Calotriton arnoldi; assembly: GCA_963921515.1. Classification (NCBI taxonomy): domain Eukaryota; kingdom Metazoa; phylum Chordata; class Amphibia; order Caudata; family Salamandridae; genus Calotriton; species Calotriton arnoldi. The sequence goes on from CAWUFW010005453.1 coordinate 1,246,342, forward strand.
AAGTCCCCCCAATGTAAAACTCCTGCCGCTATCAGTGGCTGAGCTAAAGCGTCCGAAAGGCACTCCGGGGTGCCCGGCGAATCCCACACCGGCGCCCATTCACTATAATAGGAGAGCCCCAAGCAGTTTCGACAGTCCGACCAAAGCTTGGCCGCCATGCCCAGCGTCTTCAAACAAACCTTTTTATAAAATTTAGGAGAGCCAAATTTATACATGAAACCATGCTCCCCTACCCCCTCCAGCATGGCTTTGAACATGTTGCAAATTAATGAATTATCCGGAGTGTGCAATAGCATCCTGGCATTTTTCAGTTGATAGGCCCAACAGTAGAGCTGAAAATCTGGTAAACCCATACCACCCTGTGTTAGTTTGCGTCGGAGTTTTTTCCAGGACAACCTAATCCCTTTTCCTGCCCAAATAAAAGAGGAAATCCTGCCCTGAATTTTAAGAATCTCCGCTCTTGCGAATTCCAAAGGTATGTTATTAAAAAGATAAGTGTATTTCGGGAGGACACACATTTTAATCAAGTTGACCCGGCCGTAGTGAGATAAAGGAATGTTCTGCCATCTTTTTAAAAGGAGCTCAACTTCCTTTGATACTCTATCTAAATTAACCTTAGGGATTTTCCTAGGATCGTGAGTTATTATAATTCCGAGGTATCTAAGGGGCTCATTACGATGGCGGGCGGAAGCACCACCGCCGTGCTGGCGGATGCAAAAAGCACCAGTTACCGCCGGCACGCAGCAGTCCACACGCCCGTCCAATTACGATGCGAAAAGTAGGCCAAACACCGCCGGCAAGCCAGCAACACCGTCCGCCATCAAAGTGCGCCCGTACACGTAGCGGCGCAGCCCAACTGACACACACCGTCCGACGAAACACGTCCCGCCCGGCGCATAAATTACGATGCCGCAAACAAACGGCTCCCACGGCCAAGAGATACCGTACGACAAACCGAAGCGGTAACACGGATGCCGAGCACGGACAACGAAGAAGCGGCTCCCCGAGCATGAATCCAGCACTGCAGGCCCTCCCCATGCTCCTGCTGATGCACCACCAAGGACGCAACGTACCGCGGAGACGCAGGTAGGCACACACACAACAAGTGCACACAAACAGCGCACACAGTGCAAGGGCGGAAAAGCGGACAACCCCCACCAGCGCGTGTACACAACACATCCACCATTGCATCCACATATGACACACAGGCCAAATCGTAACATCGCGGAACACATGTGTACACACCACCTGGGACTAGGAACCAACCACCCCGTCACGGCCCCAAAGCGCCGATGACGCCGCCACACATGCGCACAACGCAGAGGCCAACCGCAGCGCCATGCATGCGTCGCACACAGACACAGGGACACAACCAAGCAGCACACACATCAGCCCCACCCCGAACGCACATGACACGTGACAGGCCTGCCACAGACATGTCCCCAACGCCCAATTCACGGACAACACCCAACGCCACACAACCGACGCACACATGTCAGTGAAGACACGCAACAGCAGGACACACCCCAGTGTAACAAACATGGCGAAGCACACAGCGGCGTCAACACCAACTAGGAGAAGCAGGGCCCCTTCGGGAAGAGGAACGCCAGTACCACACTGAAACACCCATACCACCCTGCACATATGAACAAGACATATAAAACGGAACACCAAAGAGCCCGGGGACCGACAACAGGTGGCCCAAGAATAACATTCACATACAAGGCCCAACGCAGAGCGGAAAGGCAGCCTGCCGCCCACACAAGGGAGAGCAGACAGCACTGAATGACCTTCCATTCCAACTCCGAAACCACAGCCCTACGACAGAAGCCGGTGAATACAGCCATTGTCCAAGAATAGACCAACACAGGCATGCCGAGGAGACTGACCACAGGGCAGATAGCGCATATCACAGAAGCACACAACGGACGGGGAAGAAAGAAGAAAACACTCCCCCATGTCGGCCACATGCAAGTTAATTGGAAGGAGTCACACATCACTGACCTTGAACTGTCTGAGAAGCATGTGGGAAGAGGGCCCGTGTCCTCCAAACAAGCAAACAGAACACAAGTCCTGTCTCCCTACGACTACACAGAGCTCACAGCAACCTCGGAGCGGGCACATTGCAGACTGCACACACAGCCGGAGCACGCCACCACAACGCACCGCTGGGAAATGGCAACCGCAACACACCTACCCAACTACGCCGAACAGCTCAAGCTGTACAAAACCAACCTGTTCCATACATTGGGATGCGATCTCCTGTCCCTGCTGAACGTAAGTTACCGACTGACTTACCGCATCACATTGTTCAGCTGCGTCATGCCCGTCTTCTACTGTCGGAGGTGTCCATACCAGCATCCCGTCGAGATATGCCTCTCCAACCCGGCATGTCTGAAGGCGGACCTGCTACCACTACTCCTCCCTCTGGACGCACACGACAGGGCCTGCTCTGCCTATGGGGGCATGGCGTATGTGGCCAACATCGCACCCGCACTGAAATGGGACCACTGTGCCTCCACACGACGGATCATCGAGAACAGCTACATCGAATGTCACCCAGCATGCCCCATCATGGTCCTCCAAGGGACAACTTACGAACAACACCTTGACAGCCACCATCCGCTACATTGGCTGGCAAACATGTACACCACCAATGACATGGAAGCCCTGCTGGACGGCATCGCATACCTGACAACCTGTCAATTCGTCGGACCACAACGCAGGTTCCCCGAGTGACCTATGATGTCCAACCCCGCACCCATGCTTAGCTTCCGCACGGACTGGCCAGTCACCACCACAACAGCCATACCAAACGACTGGCAACTGTAACCACACCATCAACGACATCGCCATGACATCGGATATGACCGGGACATGCACACTGTTCCCCATCACATCCAGGAACACCGCATGCATCGTGGGAGGCAGTGGCATGGGCTCTGTGTATCGCACCCACATGGACGGAACTGCACGAACAACCAGGACACGACATGGATCCAGCGCCCATGGACACACACACCGCTCAGTGGACATGAATAGGTTGCCTGGAGTCTGTGGGTGCTGCACCCCTCCCACCCCCGCCCCAGGAATCCCATACCAGGACCTTTGCATGGACGACAAGTGCATACAACAACAACACGACCCCAGTGACTGTGACATGTCCAGTAACCACCACAGTGCAACAACAAGTGGCACGCCGCTGCATGCACGCAAGCACATGCCCTGATGTCATCTCACATGCACGCGTGCATGAGGAACAACCGCAGCAAACCTGTCACATGGAACTGAGATGGACTGTGCCCATGATGCCAAGCGGTCTGGTAGGCTACATGTATACCGTCTGTGTCAAAGTCCGCAGCTCCGCAGCTATACGTAAATGTACATTAGCACAGCCTTGGCCAAGCAGATGTCACTCTGAAGCCCACATCCCACATGCAACAGCCAATCACATGTAACCCCACACCCTATCCCATTTGCAATCATGCTCAGTATATCCTCAACATGTATTCCGCTGCCAGTAGTGTCCACTATACTGCATCACAGAGGACAGAAGACTCAATATAATGTTTGAAACCAAAACTGTCTCCGCTGACTCATTTCACAAGTACGAATGAGAGAGGATGAGAGTATGTGACGTACACGGCAGTCGTGACATGACCATGTAGTCCACTGGTATTGGATGTCAACGCAAATGAGTAGCACTACTGTGGAAGACACACATGTGTCGTGTGAAGTCGTATGGACGCAGTGCTCAGGTGGGTGGGTGCGACGGGTAGATGCGCACATGCCAAGTTGGAGCACGCCGTGTTGGGAGGGGTCATGAACAGTACACCACCGCTTCCCTGGGCATTGTGAGAGGACACCTGTCGGGGGGAGTGAACACGTGTGTGCACAGCAGCCGGGCACACGTACAAAGCGGTACCAGGCGCACCTCAGCCCACCCTCTGTGGACAAGCTGGATCCTGTTGTGCGCCCGCCATGCCCCTTGACAAGGCACACACAGCCCCAGTCGACCAGGTGTAACCCCAACATAGTCAATCCGCACAGGCGATACAGGGCACGGGATGGCAGTGGAGCATGGTGTGTGAGAGGTCTCCTCGCGCTCCTCCTGGTCATATCACGCAGGCAATAGAACCTCAACGTCTAGCATGGCACAAGTCACATGGAAGTGTAGGGGACGCACCACAGCACGAGCAGCACTGACGTCACGGGAGGTGGCTCGCACCATCCCATCCATTGCCCATCATACCAACCACGCCACATGCCATTGCGACTAAGTGCAAGCGCGTGCGCCACCACCCCGAGCCCTCCCCAGAGAGGCCAAAGAGTGAATGTGTGGGCCATCAGCCACAGACGGACGCGGCCTGGCCGCAAGGGCAGCCACAGCCACTGGGTGTCGCAGGTGGCGGATCCGGAAGGCGAAGACTGTGATGCATAGTCCATGCAGGCCGGGTCTCCATTTGGGGCACCACGCAGGTGGACGGCGTCCCGCCACACATCATACCCTGAGACAGCCCACTCGTGCAACTGGACCCACACATACACTCCTTGCCCTCTCTGGTGCGAGCTTGGGGCTGCCTGTGCAGGCGCTAGCCTCGCAGGTGAGCATGCATATTGGGGGAGCGAGGGGAGGACATGAGGGCTGGGGCGAAGATGACTGTATCACTGTCAGTAAGTACAAGGGATGACCCAGATGTGGAAAGGAAGAGACGTGTCCCGTGTGTACTGCAACTAGTCGCCAATCCAACTACCCCCATGTCCGGAATGTAAGCCCGCACCTAGGCCCGCCCATCCGCCACATCGAACATACCACCAGCACGACAACCTTCCCATTCGAAACACTGACTGGGGGTGGCGACCAGTGTACAATCATGTGTAGCCTACCCACGCGTACATGTGGGCCCTCCATGATCCATGTCACCTGCGGCAAAGTCATGACATGCGCAATGAGGGAAGTGAGGAGAGCTGTCCGCCCCACGCGCAGAAGGTGCATCAGCTCCACAGACCCAGCAGCGAGTCCAGCAGGGGTCACATGTGCAGGGGCAGCTGTGCCTGGTGTGAAGGCACATGCATATAGACAGCACATCGACCAATGTGTAGTCTGCCCACATCTACAGTCCATCATCATGCGGACATAGGAATTGAACACAGGGCAACACATCTTCAGTTGGTGCACCCACCGTGACCAACAATGCGCAATCATCGACGTACCCGCCCTGTGCATGGCCCCCACCCAACGGAGGCACATCCAGTGCCACCATCCCACACACACAAGCCTTCCACGGAACATGCTGTGTCCAATGGTCAGTACAGAGTCAGCGCCCATCTGGTGGATCCTGAACAGGAGACACATGCACACACATGCCAGCTCCCACTATGTACGTCTGCCACCTGGCACGTGCAATGTAACCTCTCACCTGTGACGTGTGACTGCAAGCACACAGCCGTCTTGGCATGGGGCTGTCAATGTGGACACCTGTCAATGTTTCGGGAGGTGTGATCCGTACAGTGCTGTACATAGGGTGCAGTGCTGACACCTACTACTGTCTCATATCCCCTCGTGCCACAGGTCCCACTTGTTTTGGCCGCTCAGCCTGTGCCCACATCGTCGTCGTCGTGTGCCATACTCATCCAGCCGCGGAGCAGTTCCATGCTCAGCAGACATTCATGTTGCCGTGGCGTTGCCGCTTGACGGATATGCAGTCAGTCCCCATCAGCACGCCCGCAAGTCATTGGGGCCTAGATCCCCATGTGCATGCACATGGCAGTGGTTTGTATCACTAGCCATTGCCATTGTTGGGAGACCTGTGTAAGTGTATTGTGGCCGTGCCGTCCCAGCTTGACAGCTGGGCTGTGGCTCATGTGCTTGCTCAGTCATGTCAGTGATGTGTATGCGAAATTGCTATGTGTCGTGTTGCTTTGACATGTGTCCTCTGCCATTGTCCCTAGGCGGAGACCGAACATTGACCGCCCATACCAATTGCTGGCGGACATGGACGATACAGAGGTTATTAGGAAGTTTCGGCTGGACAGGCCAACCCTGCATCGACTGTGTGCCATGTTAGAACCCCATCTCCGTCCCCGCAGGGTGTATCCGACTGCTGTCACCCCCACGGCTAAGGTGATGGCCGCCATGCATTTCTTCGCCACTGGGTCATTCCAGCACACAGTGGGCATTGGAGGAGGGATGTCCCAGCCCATGTTCAGCAAGGTGCTGAGGGATGTACTGGCAGCCATGATGCTGTACCGAAACAGGTACATCCGCTTCCCCAGGGCTCGTGAATTGGCGGCAGTGAAGGGTGCATTCTATGCCCTTGGCAGAATCCCACACGTCGTTGGAGCCATTGACTGCACACATGTCGGCCTTGTTCCACCACAGGCCACTGAGCACCTGTACCGCAACAGGAAGCACACGCACTCCCTGAATGTGCAAGTGGTGTGCCTTGCGGACATGGTGATCACCCACGTGTGTGCAAAGTTCCCAGGCTCGGCCCATGACGCACACATAATGCGCAACAGCATCTTGCCACGACTGATGTCCAATATGCAACAGGATCGTGCCTGTATTGTCGGTGAGTATGTGGAGTGGTGTAGCGTGCTGGTTGTGCGATGCTGTCCCCTGTCCAGTTGGAATTGCAACGGTTCTCTGTGTCCCTCACACCCAGGTGACTCTGCGTACCCGAATGGGGCATGGCTGCTCAGTCCATTGAGGAATCCTCGCACCCCAGCAGACGATCGCTACAATGAGGCACATGGGAGGACCAGACGTGTGGTCGAGCGTACCTTTGGCCTCCTCAAGTCCAGGTTCAGGTGCCTGGACCGCACCGAGGGTGCGCTGGCGTACTCCCCACAGAAGGTGTGCCGGATAGTGGTGGCGTGCTGCATGCTGCACAATCTGGCCATTCGGAAGCAGATCCCCCTCATCGTGGATGACGGAGATCAACCAGGGCCCCAGCCCGCAGACCAGGACAGCTCGAGTGAGGAGGACAGCGGAGAGGAGGAAGCTGGTAATGTGCGGCAGCAGCTCATCGCCCGCTACTTCACTTGACGGTGAGTGTCCATGTACGACGGCTGATGTGGCTGTATCTGTGCAGGTGTGTGTGTGCTGTGTCAGGGTGGCCGTTTGTTCACTGCGTGCTGTGTGTCAACGCTCCATGGCCAGGGTAGTATGCCACTGTTGGTGGCTGTGGCATTGTGCCCTATTGCTCTGTGCGATGTGTGTACATTGCTTGTAGTTGTTGACATGTACTGTGTGATGGGTGTGTGACACACTCATTGAATGTGCTCCTGTTCTGTCTCCCACCCCTAGGTCCCTACAGGCCCTCCGGATTCAATTGCCATGCCACGCATCAGGTGCCTTTCCGCCCAAGGTGGCCGTTGTATTCCGTACAAATAAAACACAGGGCACAAACAGCAGTTAGTGAAAAAGGTGCATTTATTACAAACTGTGACATGTGATTGTGTGTAAGGTGATGACAAAAGTGGTGCGTGCAGTGACAATGAGCTGTCGGTCATGGCTGCGTGATGCTCAGGGTGTACCCACTGGTTCTATGTCCATAGTCCAACACACACATGCCATCCAGATGGCTGTGTGGAGTGGGATCGTAGTCCAAGTCAATGCAGTGGCTGGTCAAGGAAGGCTGGCGGAAGGCTGGCTGGCTGCCTCACTTGCGTTTGGAGCGTGCGAAGTCCTCCCGGGAGATCTGTTTCCACTTCGGACGGCCCCTTCCACGTTTGCGAGGGGGTGCCTACTTGCGACATGCTGGTGGTTGAGGTGTGCTCACTGGCTGTGGACGCAGGGGAACTGGACACTGCTGCTCCACCCTGCGCCCCGGCAGGTTGTGGCGGAGGGGAGCTGCTGTCCCTGGCAGTGACCTCACCGCCACCACCAGCTGGCCCATGAGGTCCACGAGTTGGCCCATACGGGCGTCCATGGACCTCAGCACCCCCAGCACCTCACGCGTGTCTGAAGCAGACCGGACCCATTGTCCTTGGGCCTCTTCATAGGCCCCAAGGACTCTGGCCATTTGAGGCAGGGCATGGCTCCCAGGGAGGCTGGCGTTTCCCTGACCCTGCTCCTCCTACCAGTCCTGCTGCCACCGGCCTGCCCACTAGCCACATTGCTCACCACGGTCCTCGCTGTGGCTCCCAGGGTGGATCCAGTCGGCCGGGCCACCACCTGCGCTGGGGCTGGTGCCAGCGAAGACGTGGTGGTGGTGGCGGCGGTGGTGGTCGGTGCGGCGATGGTGGCGGTTGCGGCAGTGGTAGTGGCCGCAATGACCGTGGGTGTGGCCGCAATGACCGTGGGTGTGGCCGCAACGACAGTGGCAGCAGGGGGCTGGGAATGTTCAGCAGCCCTGGATGATGGGTTGGTGGGTAGGAGGGGTCCTGGGGAGCGGCTGGGCCCTGCCACACCAGATGGGCCTGCTTGGTGGTCCGTGTCCGAAGAGGAGGACAGATCCTCCAGATCCGTGTGTCCTCGTGGGGGCTTGTAGGCTGGCTGTGCTGGCTGCTGGCTCCATCCCCAGCATCCAGCAGTTCGTCACCTGTGGAGAGAATGAGATTTGTTATTGTGTTGCACCTGGCGAAGTATGTAGTTGTCGTCTGACATTAACAGTTCGTGCAATCTCGTACATGGGTTTCCCCGGAGGCGTGTGTGTGGCTGTACCATTTGTAGTTGTGTGTGCTTGGCAATGGGACTGTGTGCTGTGCACATGTGGCATGGGACGGATTGGCCATGCCGATGGGTGTGTTGCTGTGCCCCTACTTATTGTGACTCTGGTGTATGCGGGCTCCTGGCCCATCCTGGGTCTGGTTTGTACTTTGCTTTTGGTGTTCAGATGGGACGCTTAGGAACGCATATGGCAACATGGGGGCCATGCCCCAGATTCGCATTTGGGAGGGAATATGCTTTTGGGGTTCAAATGGAACGCTTAGGAACGCATATGGCAACATGGGGGCCATGCCCCAGATTCACATTTGGGAGGGAATATGCTTTTGGGGTTCAAATGGAACGCTTAGGAACGCATATGGCAACATGGGGGCCATGCCCCAGATTCGCATTTGGGAGGGAATATGCTTTTGGGGTTCAAATGGAACGCTTAGGAACGCATATGGCAACATGGGGGCCATGCCCCAGATTCGCATTTGGGAGGGAATATGCTTTTGGGGTTCAAATGGAACGCTTAGGAACGCATATGGCAACATGGGGGCCATGCCCCAGATTCGCATTTGGGAGGGAATATGCTTTTGGGGTTCAAATGGAACGCTTAGGAACGCATATGGCAACATGGGGGCCATGCCCCAGATTCGCATTTGGGATGGAATATGCTTTTGGGGTACATGCTGTGAGCCATGGGTGCCGAACGTGACATGTGTTGTGGCAGCATGACAGTGCATGGTTTGAGGTGTGTGCATGCTTGACATGGCCTGCATATTTGCTGTCTGTTGTGATTACTGGACATGGCATTGGACGCATCGTTATGAGTGAGTGATGGTTGTGTGCCAGCCAACGTATTGCAGTTGTCCCATCTCCTTGGTGTGCGTGCTGCCCTGTGCCATGTGCATCACTGCAGTGCTCGGGGGGTGTGGCCCATGTTGTGTGTTGTTGCTCACAGTGTGTCGTGCGCTTCATTGACTTCTGGCACATGGTTGGTCATGGGCATGTATCTTAGCGTGACTGCTGTATGTGTGGCAGCTGTGCGGATGACATGCCTTTCATGAGACTGGGGCTGACGGATGGATGGTATGTTGTATGTGCATGGTGTGTCTGTGTGTTTGATGGGTTCAGTGGTGTTCGTGTGCATATATGTTGTTCCGCTCTTTTGCGTCTAGTGTTGTTTGTCTTACATAGGCGTAGTTGTGGGGTGTGTGGTTGACAGGCAGTAGGGGCTACATGGACAGGACTTCAAGGGTGTTTCGGTTGTGTGTGATGAGTTGCACAGTGGCTGCCGTGTGGTACTATATTCAGTGTGGCTTGTGCATGCAGACGTGGCTCCTTGGGTGTTGCTATGTATGTGATGGGTCATGTGGGGTGTGAGTCTGTTGTTCATGTCCGTGTGCACATTGTTCACTTGTTCGTGACGGTGGGCGGTGCTGCGTGTTCATCTGCTACGTGACATGTCCCATGTGTTGGTCGTGTTATGGTCCTCATGCCTCCAGTAATCCAGCCCTGTCCAGTTTCCCACCTGCAAGTTGTTCGTGTGTGCACTGTACTGGATGCCACATGGCTCTAAGCGGGGGTGCTCCATGTTGCAGGTCTGTGGGGGTGGGGGGTGTTGTGGGTCGTGGGGTGGCTGGACACCCACTGACACCGATTGCTGTGGACCGTGATGTCTGCCTTTCGGCTGTCGTTGTGCACTGCGGTGGCTGACACGTGGCTGTGGGGTGTGGGGATGCTCCTCCTTGCTGTGCTGTGGGACTGGGGCCTGGTGTGTGTTGTACTTGGGCTGTCCACCCTCCCACCCACTGCACTTTGTGTTCCTGCCACTTACCTGTTACTTGTCGGTTAGTGCAGCTGTGGCGGACACATGGGTGTGGTGGGTGCTCGTTGTGGCGCTTCTGGCATGTTTGGGGACCTGTTGGTGGTTACGTGGCTGGCTGAGTGTACACATGTCCCCACGTATGTTACAGTTGTTCGGTTTGGGCTGTGTGTGGTGGTGTCTGTTGCATGTGTGTGTGATGTGTTGTGTATTGTGTGCTGGACATGGGGGTGTTTGTCCCTGGGAGCTGTGGCATGGTGGTTGCGCATGTGAGTACATAGCGGTGTGCTGGTATACATTAGTTTGTACTTACCAGCCTCCACTCCCTCTGCTAATCCGGCGAGGATCTCCGGATGTATTACGACTCGCACCTTCTCCTCCCACGCTTTGAAGGTCTTAAAGAGCGCGGGATTCCCTCCGCCAGTGACGGCAGCCAGCTCTCTGTTTTTGCCCTCCTTCTTCTTGACCAGGCTCTTTACGTCATTCCAACGTTTGTTTATTTCACCTCTGTTCCTGGGCAGGGTCCCGACTGCATTGACCTGGTCTACGATCCGGTTCCACATTCTGTTTCTGGTGGCTAGTGGTGTGTGCTGGACCATGTTCCCATAGATTTGTGGGTACACCTTGATGATCTCGTCGACCATGACCGTCAGCTCAATGGGCGTGTACTTGGGCATTCTTTGTGGTGCCATGGTGTTTGTGGTGCTGGTGCAGTGTGTGTTGTGTAATGTGCAGGGGGTTTGTGGTGCCGGTGTTTGGTGGTGGTGGTGGTGGTGGTGGTGTTTGGTGGTGGTGGTGGTGGTGGTTGTGATGTGTGCGTTTCTGTGGTGTGCTGCTGTCCTTGCTGTGTCACTGTGTCCTCTCCTCTCCTCTCTGGTTTGCAATGTAGCAAGGGGTTGTGGTCTGTGGGAGTGCTGCTTTTGTACTCACCTATGTGGGTGTGTCCTCATGGTCTGTTGTTTTCAGGTGTGTTGTGTCTGGGGTTCTGGCCTTTGTATTTTTTGTTTGTCCGGGGGGTGTTTTCGGGATGTGTACTGTGCTTGTGTATTTGTGCGTGCCTTGCTGTGTGGACTTGTTGGCCATGTTGTGTGCTATTGGTTTTGTGTGCGGATGGTTTCTGTGCAGGTACGTGGGCGCCATGGCTTCTGCCGTGTCGATTCTCATCGGCGTTGTTTGCGCTGGCGGGCGGTATATTTGTGGTTTTTCCGCGCTCATGTCGGTGCGATCGTAATTTCACGTGCGGTGTGTCGGCCGTGAGGGCGGGCGGTTTTGTGTTGTCGTGCGTGTTTCCGTCCGTGGCGGGCGGTTTGACTCCGACTCGGACGTTGGCGGGCGGTATTTTGTGTGATTTTTCCGCCGATGGCGGTTTTCGGTTTGTGTAATCGTAATGGCGTGGTCGGTGTTCAGGCGGTGTGTGCGGGCGGATTTTTGCCGCTTCCATGACTGGCGGATTTTTTTACGCCGGGTATCGTAATGGGCCCCTAAGTTCTGTCGCATATGGCTCAACCTGATTAACATTATTCCAAGCCATAACCTCAGTCTTATCTTTGTTTATTTCGTAACCCGAAAATTTCCCGAAAGTTTGAGTTTCAAGTATAAGTTCGTGCAATGTGATATCCACATTAGATGAAAACACGACTAAATTGTCCGCATATAGAGCTAATTCCCTAACAAACCCACCGACTTCAAAGGGAACAATTTTTTTGTTTAATCTTAAACTCTGGGCCAGGGGCACGATATAAATATCAAATAGGATAGGGGACAAAGGGCAACCTTGCCTAGTACCACGTTCTATATTAACAATGGGGGAAAGATTTCCATTAACTAAAATCCGGGCCCGAGGAGAACTATAAATTTTTTTAATAACAGCTCTAAAGCCAGGAGTAAAACCCACAACATTCAAGGTTCTATCTTGGAAATGCCAATTCACACGATCGAAGGCTTTAGCCGCATCGACCGTGATAATTGACAAAGGGAGACCCCTTGATGATGCCATATCCACTGTACCAACTAAAGTATATACCAAATCTGACATTTGTCTACCCGGAAGAAAACCCTTTTGGTCTTCATGGATTATTTGGGCTGCGATTTTACAAAGCCGTTTATTCAAAATACCTGCAAAAACCTTATAGTCAACATTTAATAAGGAGATTGGACGGTATGATTGACACTGAAAAGGATCCTTACCGGGCTTCAAAATCAGAGTAATAACTGCATCGGACCATTAATCCGGCAGAGGAGATATACCCTTTTGTATTTCATTGAACAGTTTTAACCAGACCGGGATGATTTCATCCTTCAACATAGAGTAGACCTCAGTCGGGATTGCATCTGGGCCTGCAGCTTTCCCCTTTTTAGCCGTGTCTAATACTTCCAATATCTCAGTCCCCGATATTTCTAAAGAGAGAAATTGTTGACTAGCCTCAGTTAACCTCGGAAGCTGTTTTTGTTCCAGCCAACTATCAATAAGCTCCTCCGCCCCTGAAGATCTTCATGATAAAGATCTTGAAAGAACCCTGTAAAGGCCTGTTCTATTTTATCTTTTTCTTCAGTGAATTGTGTGCCCACTTTAATCTTGCTAATATACATATTAGCTCTATCGATCCTTGTCTTCATGGCAAGGAGCTTACCACAATTCTCCCTTGATCAAACTCCCTCATTTTACTTATCTCCCACTTGTGGTGTAAAATTTCTTCTATCTTAAGTTTAAATTTTAACTGACACTCCTCCACTCTCTTTACCCATCGTTCTTTCTCTGGGTCATCAGGAGGTCTCGCCTTCAAGTCCACTTCAGCCCCCGCTATCTGTTGTTCTAAATTAGCCAATTCTTCCCTCTCTGACCTCGCCCACCCAATTACCGCCCCTTTTAATATCCCCTCAGCCAAGCCTTAAAGGCATCCCAGACGATATGAAGGGGGCAGACCCCAAGTTATTATGGAAAACGTGTCAGTTTCAAACTTCAAAAGGCCCGGAGTGGAAGCTAGCAGGAGAAACCTCCTATTTAATGTCCATCTCCTTAAAGAATAGTCCGGAGGAAAATCCAGTTTAAAGACCATTGCACCATGGTCCGATAAATGGATGGGCAGATATTTAATTAAGCTCACCTTATGGGTTTCGGCGTAATCCATAAATACATAGTCTATCCTAGAATACTGGGAGTTCTTTTTACTATAAAAGGAGTACACCCTAACCTCACCGTGTTTTTTCCTCCACACATCACATAAGTTGAAATTTTTCAAAATATTCAAAAGATATGCTTTAACACGGGGCTGCTATCTGAGTACGGGAGAAGACCTATCAAGCTTATTATCCAAGAGTACGTTGAAATCGCCAGCCAAAATCAAAGGAGCATCAAAATCTGCAAGGGCCAAACAGAGATTATTCAAAGGGAAGATATCATCTTCATTAGGCCCGTAGTAGCTTACTAAGGTGTATTTAATCCTCTAAATTTAATTTCGACGATAACCCAACGTCCTCTACTATCTACCTGAGACTTAGTAATCTCAACTCCCGAGTTCATTTTTAATATTATCGCAACCCCTTTAGAACAGCATTGCTGATCCGAAGCAATAATTTTATCCACCCATTTTTGTTTACCAAATAGTGCCTTGCACTCTGCTTGCAAAAGATGGGTCTCTTGGATCAAGAACAATCTGGCTGAACTATTCCTTAAATATTGAAGAATCAGGTGTTGTCTTCTTTTAACTCTCAAACCATTAACATTCCAACTAAGACACTCAAGATGTTGATTCCCGTCCTGGACAAGCCTATCCCCCATTAAAAAACATACTCCACCCTCCGCAGTAGCTACTGGAAGTTATAATGTCACATGACTCTAAAATATATATTTTTTTATTTTTTCCCAATGCTCCCCACCAAACACCGTGAAAACCCAGATTACCCCCCATCACCATCCAACTACCCCCCCCCCCCGCGGGAACCCTCCCAAACTACCTATAGGCAATGAATATTGCCTTTCGAGCCGAAGGCCCCTAGCTTAGCTTCTTATATCTAAGATGTTAGAAATAACTTGGATGCTGATTTACATACCGCTGAAATTACACTGTGGCATTAGATTGTGCAAGAAAACTATCAACCTCCTCCGGGAACCTAAAGTTATGCATTTTGTTTGCTAAGACCACTTTCAAGAAGGCAGGAAACCGCAGCTGCACCTGGGCTCCTAAATCCCTTAAAGCGTCCATCCGCTTTCCCAGTTCCCATCTCCTATCTTCCGTGACCCGGGAGATATCAGAACGGATTCTAAAGGAAGTGTCCTGAACCTGAATTGATTTAAGTTTAAGAGCCGCCCCCAGTAAATTCTCCTTTAGTGTGTAAGACTGTATATAGACCAGGATCTTTCTAGGTTTTTTTCGAGCCGGATTTAACCTGAAGGGGTCTCTGTGAATCCGTTGAATTTTGGTTTCCCAAACCTGAGATGAAGCAATCTGGGGGAAAGCTTTGGTCAGAATATCAATAACGTAGGATTTTATGTTATCTCCTTCCAACCCTTCTTTTAAATCTAAAATCCGGATGTTGTTCCTTCTTGACATATTTTCCAGTCTCTCCAATCTCTCTGCCATATCCCGCTCTCTTTCTTTAAGAATTAGTACCTCTTGAGCATTGTCCTTTACCTCCTGCCCCAGTTCCCCAACTTTTTGTTCTAGGTCTTCCATCCTATGTGTAAGTGCCAAAAAGTTTTCTTCTAAACCAGTACAGGTATCTTGTATTTTTTTCTGGTTCAATTCTGAAATAGAAAAGCGAGCCCCCATTTCCAGAGTCAGCTGTTTTAACAGCCCTTGTACTGATTCAGCACTTTGTGCAACCTCCTTCGCCGGCGTAGACCCCGCTTCTTCAAGCTCTTCTTGTCTGTCTTCCCCGATCGATACGGACATAATGGTCAAAGGGGCAAAACGATTAGAGAGAGTAATAGCGGGGTCCACCTCCCTATTTTCCTCTAATAAGGCTGTAGAGACAGACTGTTTTGCAGAGTCTATGTTGCCCTGTGAGTTGGCCATAAAATAAGACCTAAGTGAGGGGGCTACCTTTACAGGGACTGAGTTCTTATTTTTCTTACGGCTCTTTGCTGGCGTAAGCTTCACTGGTTTATTAGAGTTAGTAGGTAACTGCCTCCGTTTAGGGTTTTGTCTGCTTTCACCTTTACCAATCTCAGTGTCTTGATAAGACTGTGCTGCCGGGAGATCTGCCCTTAAAAAATGACGCGATCTTAATTTATACCTCCTCCCCCGAGTCAGCTCAGTGATTGAAATAGAAGCAGCAATAGGAGTGGTGGTAATAGTAGCAGGGGTAGTAGTGGAGGTAGTAGTAGAGATGGTAATAGAACTCAAAGAGCCTGGGATATCGGAGACCACGAAATTTAACTGTTCCTCCCTAGCGGCGTCCGCAGCTTCAGGGGAACCAGGTTGTCGACCAGATTGTTGACTAACTACCTCCATGGGGCAGGGATAAAATACATATCTCAATTTCGAGTCCTGATTTATCTGCTCACCAAAGGTGCTGACCCTGCCCAGATTTAGCCTAAAGAGGGTATCTCTGCAGTGAATAATGCACCGGACACGACGATGCTCTGCAAGTGCACCTGCTGCCCTAAGAAAAGTGAGACCAGAAATATCATGCATCTAACTCAAAAAAAAAAAACACCACAATGACGCCTCTGAACCTTAATTACTGTTGGTTTAGTGGCCGGGACTTACTTTACTTAAGCTCTTAGTTCGGAGGTGGTCCTAAATATTTATACAGCTATGGTTTTAACAGCACCTACCGGCGTTTTTATTTTTTTCCTTTTTTCCTCCTTTCCCTTTCAGGCGTTCACCGGATCACCGTCATGCAGCCTGCCTCGGGTTGCACCCAACTCCTCTCCTCTCCAAACCCAGACAGCTCCTCACTACGGAGGTCCTGAGGGGCCAAAAAAACACCCCAAGGCAAAGCAGAGCCGAAGCAGAGCCGCCACGACAGCACGAAGACTCCTCAGACGGGGAGGACAAGTCGGGAACTGCCGACCGCCTAACTTGCTCCTCGGTGCTCTGCCAGACCGCTGCCGGACCGCCCTATGCCGCAAAACCAGGAGTCAAACGCCAAACGCCACAGGAACAGCCTCCCCGGCAGCAGCGCCCGACCCAGAAGGTAAGAAAAAAGATCAAAGGCTATGTCATGCACTCTACCGAGTGATTTCCGCGGTAAACTGGCACATTAACAGCATCTCTACAGCACGGTGGAAGCTAGCTGAGGCACTCGACTCGCGACCGGCTTCCTAGCTGGCCGCCATGTTCCCGCCTCGGTCTATGATATATTGTGGCGCTTAGGGAGGTTCCCAAAACCGAAGCGGTTGTGTACCTTTCCAAGGGGAAGAGAGATGTTAGGTACTTAATAGCTCACACCGTGCCTAAGCTCTTCTGAGGGTTGAGCCTTTACACATCATAGTAGGATAGTCACCTACGGTGAACAGGCTATTGGGTATGCCTTGCCAGGACATTGTCACACTCTGCATATGAATTGGAACCCCTATACAGGACAAAAGCTGAAAACATGGCCTGGGGGGTACATTTGGCCAATAACCCTCCTCAAGCTGCCGCGTACGTTGTTGCCTGATGTTTTGGAGTGACAGGCAAGTGCAGTAAGGGAGCAGGTTTTAAGTTACGAGGTTACTTGCAGTGGGCAGAGGGGTCTCAGCGGCCCCACATAAGGTGGGTTGCGGCAAAACATGAATCGGGGAATCTTCGATTCCGACATTCTCATGGGTTTAATATTTCGCAAGACTCGTTGCTATGTGGAGTAAAACCGTTCCAGCAGGAATTACAAGGCAACTAGAAGGGAAGCCGTACCCAGCTTTTATTCTGTGGAGGGCTAGCAATTCCGGGGATAACGAAGAGAACTAGGGCTATTGCTGGATTAAACACCAAGGGGCACAGTTGGTCAGCAGGTAGGGTTACCTGAGATAGGACTACAGTAAGGAGCCTGGGGGGCTGTGTAAGTTGTCACCCCAAATAGGGTGCAGTGACTGCAGTTGTGGGCACAATACGAACATTCCCTCAAACCAGATTTGACACCATTCATGTATTTGCTATGGTCGCGCAGTCAAAAAGGGTTGTGCAAAGGTCTGATCAAACTCAGTAAAGCGTTTGCACACTGGACCCGGGGGCATGTTACAGGCTGCTTCAGTTAAACAACATCCCTGCCCGGATAGCCATTGAGATAGGCCGGGAGTAAGCTGACATCTAACAGGGGTGCTGCTGTCCCATAGTTGGGGAAACAAGGATTAAAAGCACAAAAAGGCTACAATGTATTAAGAAAAGTTGGCATGTCCAGTAACCAAGCGAAGGCAGGTAGCTGTACTTATTGTGCCCCCCCCCGTCCCCATCCACTTGTCTTCCAGCCCTCCGAGGGCGATGATAGGACTCAAGGAAGTCACGTATCAACAGAGTTCTAGGATTTAGAGCCAGCAGACCTCTCAGGGTACGGCACGAACAAATACGCGCCTTGTTGGCACATACATACAGTTTTCTTGGGCAAAGCCACAGGTTCATGCTGCAATGGGATAGAGTCAGAGATCTGAAGGACCAGTTTCAGTGGCAGGTGTACCAAATTTGGTTAAGACAATAAGCACCAAGGGTCACCGTTGGTCAGCAGGTAGGGGTACCTGGGATCGGGCTACTGCAAGTAACCCTGGGGGGCTGTGTAAGGGTCACTCCGAAAGGGGCGCAGTGACTGCAATGGTGGGCTCAGTACAAATATTCCCTCTAACCAGATTTCACACCAGCCACGTGTTCGCCTTGGTTTAGCAATCAAAAGGGGGCTGTGCAAATGTCTGGGCCAACTCTGCAAAGCAGTTGCACACAGGACCCGGGGCCATGTTACAGGTTGCTTCAGTTACTAACACCCCCTGCCCGGATAGCCAGCCCAGCTAGGCCGGTTTAGGAAGGTGACCTCTAATAGGATGGGGATGTCCCATGTTGTGGAAACAGGTATTAAAGCACTAAAAGGCTACAATGTATTAAGAAAAGTTGGCGTGGCCATGATTCAAGCAAAGGCAGGTAGCCCTACTTATGTAGTTACATTATGGGTGTGCTGCGGCTCCAAGGAGGCCTTGCCCTTCGCCCTTCAGGAGAGGGTTATTTACTGATTCATGCTGTCAGCTCGCCCCTTACCTAATTTCAGGTTGAGCAGGCTATGTAGGCATGCTTTACAATGTCAGGCAATGCGGGTCCGGGGAAGCGCCTTTGCAGTCACTCTTTCAGGATAGGGGCAACGACTGCAGCTTTCAGGGCGGGCATGTAAGCGGAGCGCCTCATGCAGGTAGGACGATGGGAATCCCAATGTTGCAACGGTACTTCCGTCCGTAAGCCACCCAGGGAAGTGGCTGGAGGACAGGTTAAATGAATTATGTACAATGTGAATTTTGAATATACCGAAAGCAACCCTGTGATGCATCAGATGTTTGGTGGAGTGCAGTGTTACTGTGTGAAATTATGTGCAATCTTGAGTAGTGGTATAGAATGGTGTGCAGTGCTTCAATAAATGGGTCTGGCAACCCATCATTTCCTTATTTTGCCATGATCAAAGGGCTGGGTGAAGGCCTCTTGTGCGTCTGGAGAGTGGCACGGGAATGGAGGCATGGGTATTTCCACCACTGAGTTAATTTGGTTTGACTATCCTGGGCAGGAGGGCACTGCTGTAAGGAATGATTTCCTCCATGTGTAAGTTGAGTGGTGTATGGGTTGGTTTGCAATGATTCAATAAATGTGTTTGGCAACCTTACTTTTCTTTATTTTGCCAGGATCGAAGATCTGGGTGATTGGCCATTCGGGCGTCTTGTGAGTGGCACAGTGGGCGGAAAGCTGGAAATGGAGGCATGGCTTTTCCGCCACCGAGATAATTGGATGGGGGTACCCAGGCATGCGCTGAAACAGCTTGCTGAAGAAGCTGCAGCACAGGCTGGGGGGGGTGTCTCCCCTCCCAACATCTTGGTCATACACCTGGGAGTCAATGATCTGACTCTCTTGGGGAAGAGGGATCTGTTGCAAGAAATGAAGTCCTCCATGTGTAAGCTAAGCAACCAATTGGGGCATGTGAGTTATGGTGGTCAGAGATAACCCCTCGTTTAGTGTGGCGAGGAGCCCGGTCAGGGGAGGCTGTGTAGACCTCGCGCAGGAGAGTTAACAGTGCCATGTGTAAAGTCACTGAACAGAGGGGGTTTGGCTTTATCAGGCAAGGTTTGCTGCATGCCAAGTCCACAGGGTGTTTTGAAGAAGATGGGGTTCACCTGTCTAGAGTGGGCATGGACTTGTTTTGCTGGACCTGGGAGAGGCCCGGGAATCAGCAGGATGTAGGTAAGAATGCCTACCTTGGTGGGGGGCCCTGGTTGTGACGGTGGCCACACCCAGAGCTGTGGCGGAGTTACAGGGCGATCCATAGGCTGAAAGGTACACAAGGATACCCTCTTCAGGAGCACAACAAGGGTGCAAATGGCAAATTTCCCCAGGAAGTCCTCGCGGTGGCCCTGGAGGAGCGACGGCGTCCCGCTAGACCTACGGGCGGTTGTAAACCTGAGCAACCGGGGGCTGCCTGGAACACTCCGCCCCCTCGGGGGCGTGAGTAGAGGGGTGGACTGGCAGTCTACCGGTGGGAGGGGGTACCCCCTCCCCCAAAATTGGTAAGCACCGATTGGCTAGGGCCACGGTGCAATTTGGCTCATCAGGTGGGCAGGCGGCGGAGGGGCTGCCTGCCCTTGGATCGCCCGTAAGCTAACCCACCATGTTGGCATATTTTGGTATGCAAATAAACCTGCAGCAATTTTCTCCACGAAAAAAGGTGTCTTGTCTGTTTATTTCATCAGGAGATTGCTGTATGTATGATGAGGAGTGTGTTGCCGATATTGGCACTATGTGGCTGCCCGCGGTCCACGCAGGGGACCCTCATAAGAGGGCGGCCGCCTTTGTGCCACATGAGGGCACACGATACAGCCAAGTGCTGAGGGACCCCCTCTGGGTCCGCGCGCCCTGCGTCATTTCTGGGCACGGGTGGGCGGGGAGATAGGTATAAGTACCTCTCCCGCCCACCTGGTGTCCTCTTTTGGCCGCTACCCTTCTCGCTGTTTCCCTCCCTACCGCTTACCCGGCGTACATTCAGGGAGTGGGGTGGGAGAGGCGTTTAACTTGTTATTTTGTGTTGCAGGCGGAGTTACAGGGCGATCCAGAGGCTGAAAGGTACACAAGGGTACCCTCTTCAGGAGCACAACAAGGGTGCAAATGGCAAATATTCCCAGGAAGTCCTCGCAGCGATCCAGAGGCTGAAAGGTACACAAGGGTACCCTCTTCAGGAGCACAACAAGGGTGCAAATGGCAAATATCCCCAGGAAGTCCTCGCGGTGGCACTGGAGGAGCGACGGCGCCCTGCTAGTCCTACGGGCGGTTGTAAACCTGAGCAACCGGGGGTTGCCTGGAACGCTCCACCCCCACAGGGCATGGGTAGAGGGGCGGACTGGCGGTCCACCGGTGGGAGGGGGTACCCCCTCCCCCAAAATTGGTAAGCACCGATTGGCTAGGGCCACGGTGCAATTTGGCTCATCAGGTGGGCAGGCAGCGGAGGGGCTTCCTGCCCTTGGATCGCCCGTAAGCTAACCCACCATGTTGGCATATTTTGGTATGCAAATAAACCTGCAGCAATTTTCTCCATGAAAAAAGGTGTCTTGTCTGTTTATTTCATCAGGAGATTGCTGTATGTATGATGGGGAGTGTGTTGCCGATATTGGCACTATGGCTCTCCTCAGACAGGCAGAAATGAGCCGCATGTTTGCACAAAACAAGACTTGAGCCCTGAAAAGAGGCTCTACCAATATGTTTCAGAAAGACGCCTTATGGTGACCCAATAGCCATGAAAAAAGTCACAAAATAGGTGATAAGGACATATAACCTCACATTCAACATGCTACAAGATTAGGTTTACACATTCTGGTGCAGTGAGGGGGGAAACCACTCCAAGGATGCCAGGTCTATAACACGCCCCTTCCAAGTACCAAATTGCTAACCCAAATTGCGATTCGGTAACAAGTTACTGAATCGCATTTGGTATATGTGTATTAGAAATTGCTTTTTTGCAGTCACAAATGGGGGGATTCTGTGAACTGGCCTGTTTCCAACTGCAAAAGGATGTGTACATATGCCCCTTGGTCCTGGCACACAGGGCATGGACAGGCCGGCCTCAGTTCATCAATGGGTGAAAGCCTGATTTTGTGAGTGTGCAGGTGTTTATCCAATAGGTCGATGAAATTCACAAACTGTAGGTTACTTGAAATGTCTGGACATAAGGGGTCGGGTGGTATTGTGAAAGCACCTCAAAGCTGTGCCTGGCCCGTCTGGCCTGGCCTCCAGGAACCTGTGGCGCCAGATATTCCAGGGAGGAAACTTGAGAACTGGTCACCGGTGAGGTGAGTGTGCGTCCTTCCTCCAGTGACATCATTCTACCCGCTGCACTCCCTGATGGCCATGCCCTATTCCTAATCGTGCCAGCAGGGCTTTACTTGTCCCGGGTCCCTTCGGGTCTCAAACCCGGTAGTAATTTAAAACGGACATTGAAACGGTCCCTGTTTTCATATCCTTAACTTTTCATGCAAAACACTGATCCATTTTAGAACAATGAGTGTAAAAAAACGTTAAGGCAGTCCTTGTTCTTCCTGCTTATACTTCACATGCTTTGCTTATTCTTATATGCGCGATGAGTGTTTGCTTTTTCCAAGTTGTTGTGTTGCGGTTTTTTTCGGCAGCATATTACTCTTGTCTAGTGCCTAATTTTAATTGAGTCGCATACAGGTGTTTATAATGGGGCACAATTGATTTGTGGCTGAAGGCAGTGTAAGTTTCTCTGTTGTGCAGAATACGTGTTCATCCAATCCTTGAC
Organism: Calotriton arnoldi; assembly: GCA_963921515.1. Taxonomy (NCBI): domain Eukaryota; kingdom Metazoa; phylum Chordata; class Amphibia; order Caudata; family Salamandridae; genus Calotriton; species Calotriton arnoldi. The sequence goes on from CAWUFW010005453.1 coordinate 1,268,736, forward strand.
CTCTCTGTAAAGCGCAGCGAGCAGTGGTCATGTATGCCAGTTGCAGTTGTGATTCTAAGCAAATGTGTGGGAATTTTAGTGTATAAGACACACCCTTAATTACATAGGCCCCAACCCTTTCAGGGACCCTATCACTTTCTTTCATCTCACTTAAAGCCCTGCCTGCCGGCCAGGAGGAATGTAGGCATTTTGATGTTCCTGGGGGGAAGGGGGGTTATAGAAGTGTCAGTGACACTACAAAACAGTGTTTCCACCCGGGTCTTCTATGTCTCTGAGACTGCTTCCAAGGGACCAGGTCAGGTGTCCCTAAACAGGTTAGCCTACAAATCACTGTTCCCATTGGGTGTGATCTTTGCCACGCCCTGTTTGTTCTCCCGTGCCTTAGACTCGCCCAATAGTATGGCAGAAGGAGCCTAAACGGTGATCCGTGAGATGACTCAAGTGCAAGAGGGTTTGAATGAGGCGATTGTTGGGTGATATTTGGGGCTCCCTTTACTTTCCTCAGCAGGAAAGTGCATTCAACATTCTTGCCTTGACATCCTGTGGCCACGACCCCTTCCTCACTCAAAACAAGCCTGCAAGGAAAAGGGGATGAAAGTTAATAGAGTTCCTTCCTCCCCCTGGTTTCTTCCCCCATCCTAAGCCAGGCAAGGGAGATAAAAGCTTTAGGTCAGCAGCACATCAGACAGGCCAACCACCAACCACCACCTGCAGTATCTTATGCAACAGTCACAGTAGAAGGATACCCCAAAGATCTACTCAGCTATGCCCACAGGCAGACAAGAGACCCTGCTTCCACAGGCTGTTGCTTCAGGCCACTTCCTCGTCTGTATAGGCACCACCAGCCTCTTCATGACCTGTCCAGGAGAAGGAATCCAAGCCTAAGCTAAGACTGTTAGAGGCTCAGTTATCTCCGAAGGCCCAGGCAGAAGGCAGGCCCTCAATCCGGAAAAATGTATTGTAAACAATCTGTTTTATAATGCAACCAATCGATTCTTGGATGAGTTTGCAGAATGTTCTTGCACCTTTCGTCTGTACAGAACTCTGAAACCCTGTGGGGTGAAAATTGTGCTTATTAATACAAACAATACATTAAAAAATACTCCCATCCAGGAGTACAGGGTGGTCACCTAGCCCCTTGTTCTCGGGAGTGGAGGATGGTATCATTTTGTAGAGCCAGGAGGACTACAGGGATGAAGCACCAACTCCAGAGGCACATCTTTTACCAATCTACCCACACCGCCCGGTAGGACTGACTAATGCAGACTGCTATCAACCAAAGCTGAGTACAGAGAGCCTCCAGGCCCCATCTATTCATCACCCATGCCAGCCCCACCACATCCAGAAAAGCTTGCACTAGGCCCAGTGCGCCTGGCCTCTGGCCCAAAACTTCACTGATGCCTTGCTGCCTAACCACTACCAGCACCAAGGCACTAAGTGTTCCTGTGTGTCATAAGCCGACCTACCACTCCCTATGCAGCATCATGGAGCAGGTAGAACAACTCAATGCACATTTTACACATCCTTCAAATACAGTGAAAAGGAGACGGAACATTTTTTGGATAACTTTTGGTTATTTTGGTACTTTGTTTTTGACTATTGTGTTATTTTGGATGCCATTCTGGACTAGGCTCAGTTCTTGTTCCTAGGCCAGAATTTGCCAACAGCGTTTCAATGCCTTTTAATGTGCTCACTCAAGAGAAACGTTTTTGCGCCTCATTTGTGATTAGGCCCTGTTTTAATCTAAGCCTTCTACCCTCCTTTTTGCTTGCTTTAGGACTCTGCACACTTTACCACTCCTAACCAGTGCTAAAGTGCTTGGGCTCTATGCTTAGAACTTAGTAGAATAGGTTAATACCCATTTAGTATATTTAATTTACTGGTAAGTCCGTAGTAAGTTGGTGCTACCTGTGCCCAGGGCCTGTAAATTAAATACTACTAGTGGGCTTGCCGCATTGATTGTGCCACCCACTTAAGTAGTACTTTAAACATGTCTCAGGACAGACATTGCATTCTGTGTGTGTGTGTAGTTTTAAAACTGCCATTATGACCTGGAATCCTGTTTTTCCTTAAAGAAAACTGGCTGCATTAAATAAAAAAAAGGTTTGATTTATTCAAAAGCAATCAAAGACATGGTGCTCAGTAGGCCACCATCCCTGTGATGGCTGCGATTCCTAATGGGCTGTAAATTGTGACCTTCCTCATTTATATTCATGAGGTAGAATGATTTGCAAACCCATTACGAATCGCTATTACATCTCGTCCATCCCTCGCCTTCCTTCTTAACCAATGAGGCTCCTAAAAAAAGGAACAAACACTAAAATCCATCAAATTAGGGGATGCCAGCAGCGAAAAGTGCAGACACCAAATAGAGCCAAAAACTGAAAGAAGACCGAGAACAAACCCGGCCCTACCGCCTCAGCATATGCGAAAGTGCTCCCGAGACACGTCTTGTCTCAATGAGGCACCGAACCAGAAACACAGCCCCAGCCACTGCAGGCCCGCTGGACTCTGTCACGACACCCTCTGACAGCACACCTTCCCTGCCATGCCAAGAGAACCAGGAAACGCCCTCAAGCTGGGAGACTGCTGCCAGGAGCTCCGCTCCCACCAGGGATCAAGTCCATGAAGCCCCCCAGGCTCTGCTATGGAGGGAAACCGGTCTGTACCACATAGAACCGGACGGTAAGTCTCCTTGGAAACAAAAAAGAACAGCATGAGAAGGGGGTGGGGCATTTTTATTAGACGAGGGAGGGGTCTATTGGAGGCAAGGGAGCCTCATTGGTTAAGAAGGAAGGCGAGGGAGGGACGGGACGGGAGGAAATGAAATTATCGGTAAGTAATGGACGCATTTTATTGGTTCGTATTTTGTACATTATGAAATCACAATCCCTAAATTTTGCACATCTGGCCCTAAGTGTTTTGCCATCATGGTGTGTGGGGAAGCGTGTGAATGAGAGACAGACTGTCTGCATTTACACTGTGCAGGAAGCAGGCTACTACTGCTGTGGAAGCAGCTCAGGCAGGCTGGCAGGTATGAGGCAGGTATTTATGAAGATCGTGCGGCACTGACCTGGGGAGCAAGTATAGACTAGAAAGCATTACTGTTACACTGTAAATTAAATGTTTGCATAGGCAAAATCAGCAGTAATTTAAAAAACAGATGCATGGAGAAGGACAAATTAACTACCTCCAGTGCAGAGCCTGTAACAAGTACTTGGGGGCGGGGCTCTTCTGTGTTCATATTACATGATTGAGATGTGACATGTGAAAGGTGAGTGTCTGGATACCTGGGCTCCACCCATAATCTTGAAACAAAAGTGTTCAGTGAATCACACTTGGGCAAAAAGCACAGGGGCGGCGTGGCTTCGGTGCCAGCGAAGATGGCCGACTTGCCCCGGAGCTCCGTGACGAGATGAGGGTGCGGACTCTCTCCTGGCGGTATCCTGCATGATTCGGACCTCACAACTGCAGGAATCCTTTTATGAAGATTTACGGCGTCTTTTAGCCGTTTTGCCACTTTGCTGGGTGAGCGCTAAAGGCTTTCTTTTCTTCATGATCTGACGCCGCGATAATACTCGCGGCCGCCATTTTGTTTTTCGATCTGCCGACGGACTTTCTCCTCATGCCGCGCTCTTTACCCAGTCTTTTGCCTCAGGCCAGAGCTCTTTTAGGGCTATTTTTTCTGTTTTGTGCCCTATATACCCTTTGGTGATTAATGGCCTCATACATTTCCTCATAATGTAAAATTCTCCTTCCCCTCATGTATTCTGTATAATACATATCATTTCCTGGGGAATACTCTTCTACAACATTGTTCCTTTTAGCCTCTGACCTTTTTGGACAATATTTTTTCCTCATTTTGCCTCTTTGCATTCAAGGTGTGCTTGCTTAGTTTTATATCTTATGGCAAAACCGCGCTCCACTCGCAGCAGTATTATTTCCTCTAGTTCTACGTCATTAGAGGACTACAATCCTTTTAACATATTGGGAGACAATATGGATGAAATGGACTCAGGTTCTGCTGCCACAGGAGGTATGTCACCCTCTGTACCTCGCAATGCATCCAAACAATCTTCTAAAATTCCTGCTGCCTCATCGTCTGTAACAGGTAAACGCCTCAAGAAAGACCCACCCTCTCCTTCTAACTCTTCTGCAACAATCTCCATGGAATTGCTTTTGGAGGAAATTCGTGCCTTCAAGCCTCATATGGAAGATACAAATACTCGTCTACAAAATCTTGAGACCAAATGGTCCACTACTGATCAAAAAGTTACTCTCATGGAGCAACGTGTGGACTCTATTCAGGGTCTGGCCAATCAAGTACCTTCCTTACAGTCTGAGATTTCGCACCTGAAACAACAAGCGGAAAATTTAGAAAACCGTAATAGGCGCAATAACCTGCGCATTTATGGCCTTGCGGAGGGTCTTGAAGATGCAGATCCTCTCTCCTTTTTTCAATCCTTTCTTCCAAAACTTCTGGGTCTTCCTGAAACTCCAAAATTGAATATTCAAAGAGCTCACCGCTTGGGTCAAGGTCCAAAAGCTTCATCTTCCTCAACTAAACCAAGAGGCGTTATTCTATATTTTTTGGAGTATACTGATCTACTTAAGATTTTGCACGCTGCCAGACTCAAAGGAAAAATCTCTTGGCAAGGTTCCAATTTATTCTTCGCCCAAGACTATGCTAAAGCAACAGCAGACCGTAGGAAGAAATTCTTGGACATGAGACCAGCTCTTCGCAATCTGAATGCTAGATAAGGTTTGTTCCATCCCTGCCTTATGAAAGTGACTTATAATAACAAGACCATCACCTATGAAGATCCGGCTCACCTACAGCACTTCTTGGAGTCCTGCAGAGAAGAAAATATGGAGATTCCTCGTTCATCAATGTTTTGATTGTTTTCTTGTTATTTGTTATGTATATGTATTTTAGTCATATTGCTACTTCGTTTTTATTGGTTTTTGTTGTACCCCATATAACCAATTTTCTTCTCCATTGTCAGGTGTGGTTTATCATGGTCCCCTGCTACAAGGTCCCCCCTTTCCCCGCCTGGAGGATGTCTCCCTTTCTCGTTTTCGTCCTGGAGTTTCCCGCTTGATCGTGCCGTCTTCCTTATGTGGCTCCACCAACCCCGTGTTCAGTATATGTTTGTGGTATGTTTTTTCGTCCTTCTTTTGTTCTTCTATTCTGCCCCTTTTTGTACTACTCTTTGCCAATGTCTTTCTTCTGTTTTTCTTTCCTTATTTGCTTTGTTATCTCCCCCTATCATACACACTTTAATTCTCTTTTACATCCATTTCTTCCTCTCTACTTATCTTATTGACCCTTTTTCTTACTTTCCATTACTGCTCATTTTTTGTTTCATTATATTATCTCTCTCCTACTTTATATATATGCTCAATGCTGTTCATCTTGGTTTTACCTTATTGAAACAGTTACTTATGTTACATTATGGTATTTTGCTATTTGCAGTTCAGATTAAGTTTTCCTTAAATGTTTTACCTATATAGATGTCGTTAAAAGTTATATCCTGGAATGTTAAAGGTTTGGGTTCCCCCATAAAACGTCAACGGGTTTTATCACATGTTGCTGGATTAAAAGGAGATATAGTTTTATTGCAAGAAATACATGTGACAGATAAAGAAATTGCCAAACTTCACCGACAATGGGTGGGTCAGGTTTATGCATCACCGGGCTCGGGCAAACGTAATGGTGTAGCTATCCTTTGCCATAAACGTTTAGATATTCAACTTATACATCAGAGTGCAGATTCAGAAGGTAGATGGGTTTCAGTTTCGTTGCTAGTTAATAAAATTCCTCTGACTATTTTTAATTTATATGCACCCACCACTCCCGATAAACTCTTCTGGCCTCAGGTCTTATCTAAAATGATGTTATATTCTGATGATTATTTGATATTGGGGGGGACTGTAATATGGTTATGGACCCCTTTATAGATAGATGCTCTAAATCTAAATGTATCCACTCCTCCATACACACTCAATTTACCTCTACTATAGCTCAAAGATCCCTTGTTGACGCTTGGAGATTATGTCACCCCACTCTTCGGGAGTATACTTATCTCTCACCCGTACATTCCTCACAATCCCGTATAGACAATTTATTTATCTCTAAAGCCCTTACACAACACATTACCCACTCTGACATAGGGTCTATATTAATTTCTGACCATGCCCCTGGATCTTTGGATCTAGACCTACTCCCTCCCATTGAAGGAACCAGGAGATGGAGATTTAATAATGCCCTTCTCTTAGATCCTAAATTTACTCCCGCTTTTCAAAAATTTGCAGACACTTTCTTTTTAGAAAATGAGTCTTCTCATACCTCCCCTCAACTTATTTGGGACACCTTTAAGGCTGCTTCTAGGGACTTTATTATTTCTTTTGTAGCCCAGAAGAGGAGGACATCCTCCCAAACCATACAATCGCTTAGTTTACGTATTAAGCAATTGGAACACTCCTACTACTCTACAAAATCCCAATCTATCTTGAATGAACTTGTCCAAGCTAAATTTACTTTTAATAAACTTTCAACTGAATCTGCTAACCTATACTTACTTAAATCCAGTGCCAAATATTATAGTGCACAGAATAAAGATGGTAACCTTCTTGCTAATTATCTCAAAATCAAAAAGAACGTACCAAAATTGAATCCATTTTAACCTCAACTAACACTACAGTTCATAAAAATGAGGATATTCTTTTAGAATTTACAAACTTTTATCAAAATCTATACACTCCTGAATCCCCTTCTCAACAGTCTGATGTTGACCATTATTTATCCTCCATCCCTCAACCTTCTTCTTCTCTTAATGTAGATTTCTCTTCCTTGGAGGAAGATATTCATATTAGTGATATTCTTACTGCTATTCAATCTATTAAAAAAGGAAAAGCTCCTGGTCCAGATGGTTTTACCATTGAATTCTAGTCCCACTTTTCCGTACTCCTTCTTCCCAAATTATATAATTTATTTACACATTTTATTTCAACTCAAAACTCAGGAGGATCTTTTCAGGAAGCCCTGATTTGTCTTCTCCCAAACGAAAATAAAGACCATACATTCTGTAAAAATTATAGGCCCATTTTTTAAATTAATTTAGATTATAAAATTTTTGCAAAAATTCTTGCCCTTCGCTTAGACTCGTTCTTACCCCAGTTGATTGGGAAGGAACAATGTGGTTTTATCAAAGGACGCCATTTATCTGATAATACTAGATTGTTTTTTAATGTCCTAAGTAAGTCTAAATCGTATAAACAATCATTAGCAGCAATTTCACTAGACGCTGAAAAAGCTTTTGATAGAGTCAGTTGGTCTTTCATTTTCTCCACACTTGCTTGGTTTGGTTTTGGCCCAAAATTCATCAACTATGTCTCTTTACTTTATTCATCCCCCAGGTCCTTTATTTTAGCCAATGGCCTTGTATCCTCTTCTTTTCCTCTTTACAGAGGAGTTCGGCAGGGATGCCCATTATCTCCCCTTCTATTTATTCTTGCCCTAGAACCTTTCTTAATAAGAATTAGATTGAATGCAAATATTACAGGTTTTTCTTATGGTACTAGTCAGTTAAAACTTTCAGTATATGCAGATGACATTTTATTATTCATTTCAAACCCACAATCCTCCCTACCAGCTTTTTTATCAGAGGTGACTGACTTTGCTTTTGTTTCCGGTTATAAACTTAATGCTGATAAATGCGAGATCCTTCCACTAAACAAACTTTGCTTTCATGCTGATTTTTTATCTTCTTCCTTTAATTGGAACCCAATTAAAATTAAATATCTTGGTATATGGTTTACTTCCTCTATTAAGGATACTGTTGCTCTAAACTTAAAAGAACTACAAACATCCTTATCCTCTTCTGTATCACGCTGGCATCCTTTATTCTTATCCTGATGGGGTAGATTAGATTCTATAAAAATGATGCTTGTTCCAGTGATATTGTTTTCTCTATCCAATAGTCCCATTAATATCCCTAAATCATTTTACAAAATTATATATAATATTCTTTCAAAATTTTTATGGCAAAATAAACAACCTAGAATGTCTCTTTGTAAACTTAAAAAACCCAAACACATGGGTGGAGTTAATTTTCCAGACTTCTATTCATATCATACTTCATTTTTTCTAAAACACTCCTCCTTTTTATTGTCTGATAATAAAACCGACTCTAGTCTTCATCCATTGTGGGTAGATATTGAAAAATCCTTCTTCCATCCTTTTTCCTTTGAAGAATACATTTCCCTTTCCCATATTCCCTTATCATTATCTCTCCCCATCCTTAAAAATGCTCGTAAGATCTTCCAACCACTTTTCTCATCTGCTCTGGATGAATGTTCACAATTTTTAAACTCATCAATTTGGTATAATAAACATATTAGGATTAATAATAGATATATTTTCTGGAAGGACTGGTTAACTTTTGGTCTAAAATAGACTCATCAACTTTTTCAGGATGGTATTTGTATACCCCTTCCAATATTACAATCTCATTTTTCTCTTCCCCTTTCAAATCAATCTAACTATATCTCTTTAACAGCAGCTGCCCAAACTTCTTATAATTCTTTAAACTCTTCTCCTATCTCCACCCCCTCAACTCCTATTACTATATCACTTTTAAGTGACTCCCCTTCTGCTTCTCTAATATATAAAAAGTTAATGGATATTCCCATCTCTCGTGATAAATCTGATGTAGAGTGTAGTTGGGAATCTGATTTGGGTGAATCCTTTCCTATTCCAATATAGAATAAAATCTGGACTAAATTAAGGAAGTCTTCTAGAGCAGCAAACAACACTCAAACTTTATTTTTTATTTATAATAGACTCCTAATCACTCCAGCTAAATTACACAAGATTGACCCTAACATCCCTCCTACTTGTTGGTCATGTAAAGCCCCATTTGCTGACCTCAAACATATGCTTTTTGATTGCCCAGCGATTCACACCTTTTGGACACAAGTTTGGCGACAAGTTAATACTATTTGTCACTCCCACATCCCTTTCTCTTTTTCACATATTTTTCTAGGTAGTATTTCTGAAGCCTGGTCTTCCTCTCCTACTAATTTTCGTATCATAGATTTACTCATAGCTGTTGCATTTCAACAGATTACTAAATCATGGAAAGATACTTCTATGGTATCTTTTCAAGCATGGTGGTATGGAGTTTGCTACAATCATAGATTAGATAGAGCCTATGTACACCCGCTCACACTTGCTGTTAAGCGAGAAATACTTTGGGCACCCATTACTGAATTCTTAACTGCTTCAGCTAAAAAACTATCTTCACATAACCCTTACATTGAAGAAGTACCCAAACCCCCTTGAATTTTATTAATACTGTTGTTTTGCTTACTTAATTAATATTTATATTATTGCCATAGAACAGTTTAATACAGTAGGATATTTATGCATAACTGTTATTTTTTTACTATAATGACTAATATGGATGTTATACTCTCTCTCCCCTCTTTCTATCTTTCTATCCCCCCGTATTTTCTCTTTCTTTTGCTATTTTTCCTTTTCCTCAGATTTTTTACTTGTATTATTCTACACTTATGTATTATCCTTTGATTACTGTACTATGTTTTATTTTCTTAACAAATAAACTTCTTTTAAAACTTAAAAAAAAGCCCAGGGGCACACCGTTCTCAGAGGCAAAACCCATTTGTTCTCATTCCAATTTGTTTGTGTCCCAGATAAAGAATAAAGCAACGGGTCACTGGTCATCAGTGACATAGCAAGAGGTGAGTGGGGGGGCAGTCCGTGTTTTGGGGGCAGCGGACTCCCCCCTGCTCTTACAGCGCCACCGTGGGCCGGCAAATGCAGGGACCACCACGGGTGGCCAAAGGTCTAGCTATGACACTGCTGGTCATCGAATCTTCTATGTGCCCGTCTACAGTGCCCGAAAAAGATGGAGATCCAGGGGAGTATTGCAGGCCTTATTGTGCAGGGACCCCTACGCTGCAGGGTACAGCTGTTCAGTAAGAGGCCTCAGAATTTCTATGAGAAATGAGAGTCTAAGCGTGCCAAAGCTTGTGCTTTCATACAATAGGTGAAATGCAGACAATAACACAAATACAACTCTTAATAAAGTCTGCTTTTCAGCCATCTCCCAGCAAAAATACCCTTGTTGTTGTACTTTTACAGACCAGTGAGAAGTGGGGAGCAAAACAGCATGGTGTGGGACGGTATTTGAGGGGGTAGAAAACACATAAACTCTCATGGAGTGCTGAATGAAAAAGACAAAAGTAATTTAATAATTGTGAGCAGCAGAAGGATACCAGTCAGCCAATTAAATGGATTGTTAAGAAGTTATGTTCCAAGGGAGGGACTAACAAAAGAAGCAGAAGGAAAGCCATTGAATAAGAAGCAAACCAATGAACGTGACAATAAAGAAAACCAATGGTAAATAATGGACAAATAAGTTGTAAGTTCACTGTAATTTCTCAGTAGATCTTTTGTAACCAGACTGCTTGCACTGTTTGGTAGGGAAGACCTAAAAATCAGTTCTTAGCCAGTATCATAGACCACTTACAGCTGTCCTGTCAATCAGTGCTGTTGAGAAAATAGAAAAGCTTTGGGGACCCCCTGCAGTTCTCCAGAATCATCCAAATAGTTGAAACTAGCAAGGCAGCCAACACATGGAAGTAAAAGAAGCAGCACCTGCGGTGTCCTTCAGTGCTGCATGTCATCATGTAAGGCCCTAGATTTGGGTGGTCTGTCTAGGCCTGGGCGGAACTCCGCGAATCGACCAAAAAACTCCGCCGCGCTACGTGGAGCTCCACAAGCGGCAAAGTGCGTTAAGTCGTGCCGTTCGTGCTGATTTTTAGCACCGGGTGTTTGTCCCGCACTGGAAAATCAGCATGAACGGCACCATGCGCAGCGCAAGAGGGCGCTGCTTCTTTCTGTTGCTCAAGTTGATGTTCTACTCAAGTAGCAGCTTCCTCAACACGAACCGAAGATTTCTCAATGCGAGCGCTTGCGGCCATCCTCGACCGCCAGTGTTGAGAAATCTCGCTGAAAGGTGGCCTAGCATTAGATTTTCCTCGCTCGCCAACTTAATGTTGGCGAGCGAGGACAAAATTCTAGTCCACGTGTTTTTCAGAACTCCCCGTGCTCCACTGAGTGCAGAAAACTCTGCAAACGGAGCAGAGTTCACCTCCCAGGCCTGGTTCTGTCTTCTTGTTGGCAGTTTTTTTATTGAGCCAAAAGTAGTATCCTATATTAAACTGTAAGGCTGCTCCTCCCAGCCGGGCTCTCTCCGCCATTTTAGAGCACCCAGCAGGTTTCTTCCTCTTGTCGTGAGGCAGATCAAGACACCCAACTCCCAGCTGGACCACTCTTCTCTATTTTAGAACTCACATGGAGGGCAGTCTTTTAGGTGGGATAATAAGATACCCTAGGCTGATAGTTGTGGTAAAAGCAACGTGTAACACTGGAGTTTAGCGGAGACGTTATTGACGCAGCGTGTAACACTGGAGTTTAGTGGAGAGGTTATGAATACATGTAACACTGAAGTTTAGCGGAGAGTTTATTGACGCAATGCGTTACTCTGGAATTTAGCGGATAATTTATTGACACATGTTGTTGCATGCAAAGGCCATGTGTCTACCAGTCAGAGCCCACTGTGTAGCGAGTGTTCTGCAAATATTCTGTCATCTCTTGTCAGATATCCCCTTATGAATTTGCAAAGGCACTAGTGTGCAGGGCGCCTGTTTATGTGAATGTGAATTACTTTGCCTGCTCCAAGGGACTTCTTCAAGCAACTGATGGCCACCCATGTAGATCAAAATCCTGAATGGGAGCAAAATGAAGGCCAGTGTAGGTACCTGCCTTACAGTGCCACCACAAATGGGTAACAGGCAACAAACCATAATGCAAAAAAAGGCCTAAAACATCGATTTGTCAATAGGGCGCTGAATGGGGGGCTCCAAAAAAGCAAAAAACTAAAACAAAGTTCTTTGGCTCCCAAATCCTTCCAATAAAGCTGTCAAAATCCAAATGGATCATCTTAACGGCCAGTTATTTGCCTTTCCCAGTTGTTTAATGTTTTCTTGATCCTTACTAGGAAAAAATAGGCCCAGTGAAGTTGTGATTGTACTGAGAATAAGTTCACCTACTCAATGAGGCAAGCAGGAACAAAGGTCAGGAGTGGTCCCTGTGAGAGCGCCCAATGTACTTGCACTCTCTTGAAAGTGTCACACACATGTTGGGACTGGGTAGGAGAGCATTGCCCGCCAATCGCGGGAGATGCCAATAGTTCCTTTTTACAGCTGCTAACACACACACAAACCTGCACAAATGTGCACGTTCATGCTTGTGTTTGCTGTATTAGCACGACAGACAGACAGACCTATTGACATTGCCAATTCGTCTTTATAACAGAATGCAAGTATCATGGGGGAGGGGGGCGACGGGAGGTGACCCTCAGTGGAAGATTTAAGCATCGGTTCATCTCAACCGCCCTCATTTTGTGTCAAATGACTCCTTTCATTTTGTGACCTTCCAAAATCTTAAAATGCAATTTAATTTCGACGCGTTTCAGTGACATGTTCAAGCTGGACTAGCGTTTTAATCGAGCGGACCCACTTTACAACGACGCCAGGTTGAAAGTTGTACATTCTTCCTAGTAAGAAAGTTATGCAGTGTCCGCACATATGTCTTGTATCCTTTATGGGTTCTGGAGTAGCGTGCTACTCGCCGAAAAAGCGCTTCAACGCCTCGTCAGGGGTAGTAAGCGCTATATAAATGTAATTACAGTACAATACAATACAATGTACATTCATGTGCTTGGGTTACTGCTGCGGATCATTTCACACAGGGCTGGGTGAGGGTGTTGTGCCATTGAGCAACCAGACTAAGTTCACATTAGCACAATGGCACACAGGCACTTGTTGACCCTCGTTCGAAGGGTCAACCTCTGATTCTACTCACAGTTGCAGATATAAAATTCATCCGATTCTAGAAGTGGCACCACCCCAGGCACGCCCTTTTAATCCTGTGAATTACACGCTGAGTTTAAGTTTCACCACCCTTGTGGTGCCAGCATCCTGGACTCGGTGCACTGTGACATCCTGCACACTGGCTGAACAATGCAAAGCCCCGAGCCGATGACTTGACAGGAAACATTTCACTGGTGTAAGGTATTGTTCTATCCTGAAAAGTGCAGCAAACCGCAGACAATGGCCCGAGCGCAGGCCAGCTTACATACCATTTCACGGAATGTCCCAGCCACTTGACTTCATGATACGCCTCATGCCCCTGGTTCCCCAGCAGAGAACCCGGAGCATTGCATCCTGCATTTCCTGTTACCTCAATTACCTGAAGGCTGATCCTAGTTTGGAGAGTTTGCATTGTGCACAATATGCCCCAAGCACAAGGCGAGGTAGCTCTCACTTCAGGACACACAGGATAGATTTTGGGCATTTTATTGTTCAAATGTTTTAAGCAGCCTGAGCAGCACATTCTTGGCATGGCGTTGTGTAAGTTTGTGATAGAGTGTGCTGTATTAATGTTTTATCGTTTATTCATTTAAATTGCACGCAGTAAATACAAATCCTGTGCATATGGTGACGAGTGATGCGGACATATGCTTGGAATGTAAAAGGATGCACCGAACCCAAATCCATATTATATAGTACAACATTTGCAGCATTGGACATATGTGTTTTTTGCATAACAGTGTGCCACAAAACAGTGACAGCTACTACTAGCACAAGAGTCTCTAACCCTGAGGATGATGGTCCAGACTTCAAGACCAAAGTCATGGGCTCCCCCTCACAGGTTCAGGCATGAGAGCCATGTTCACAAAGTCATTAAGGAACGCGGGTCAGAGGACCGAATTTTGAAAATATACATGTGAAAGAATCTCATGAGACATGGGAGCATGGAGTATAAGAGATACTACCATTGTGGGAAGCAGAGACAGCTTTGGAACGTTAGTGTCAGTGCCTCCCAATATGTCAGTGCCTCACTTCTGAAATCTGTGAATCCCTATAGACGTGTGTAAATATGAACAATTACAGGATGATGAAGAAAAGGAAAAACAAAACATGCAAAATAGTAACATTTTAAAACTATACCTTGCAGTACTAAGGAAATACTACTGAAAAAAGGTAATTGTACTTGTGACCCTAAAACAGTCAAATACACTCCTGAGGATGGCCTTGGAGGATGGCCGTATTCATCTCTAAGGGTCTCAAATTTCCCAAGGCAGGCTTGAACATCTTTGAGGGCACCAGCTTCCTTAATTACGCATATCCCTCTGACGACTACTTTAAAAGCCCCCGCTCCTACACTACCCACCAATCCTGTATTCGTTTTAAAGTGAGCTAGTATACCGTTTCTTACCTTTCCACTGAAGCAGCTTCAAGCAATGGCTTGAAGAGGTCACGCCAACTATTCATGCATGATAATGATTCTGGCAGAACTATGTGCAGCTGCAACCAGGCAGTGATCAGGTAATGTTCATTCCATATGTGTCCCTTCTTTAGTCAACTCGTTAACATCTCCTCTCAAGTCAGGTCTACACTACATATACTTATGAGGAAGAAGTGAGGTTGAACTAAAGGATGTCAATGTCGCCAGAGGTATATTAGGGCACTGGGTTCCATGATTCTCTGCAGCTACCTCAGGCCTGGGGGCTGCATCCCATCTATACATCTCTAACGTGACAATAATATCCCCCAGGTAACTGTGCGAGGGGGCAGCTTCATACAAGCTGCTATCCTTTTTGGATAGCAGCTTGTATTGGATGGCCCAGATTGGGGCCATCCAGTCATCACTGTCATGTGTGTCTCCTAGGATTCCCTGCAATATAACATATTTACCTTCTGGATCAGCTACAGATATAATACGCCAGTAGTATAGTTAGAATAGTACACAAAAAAAGGCATGCCTCCCAATTTGTGGGTGAATTGGTTGCCTCCCTGCACTGTCAGCTGGGTCTCGTGTAGCATGGCTGTGTCAATACTGTGTCTAGTTCAGTAGGATGTGTGAAATCTGGATAGAACCAGATATTATTTCCTTTGTTTGCTAACTTTCCTTTCTCATGCTCCATCCCAATCACAGCATCTCGGGTCTCTACCATTTATCAGTTGGGCGATAATTAACCTAACAAGTGCCACCAATGGGGACTTCTGGATAAGGGATCAATGAGCTCTTTCTACAATAAATTGGATCAAGGAGATGGCCCAGCTAAATAGTGAAATGAGAAGCGTTTCAATGAGTCTGCCATCTTACCTGTATTAGTTGTTTCCAAAATTCCAATAATTTGTATGTTATTTCATCGCAACCTGTCTTCTAAAACCTCATTTTTGGCCTTAATGACACTTTTTTATTTTTGACATTGTCATGGTCCTCCAAATCAGATATGCATTGCTCAGCCAAGTCCTCACGTGTTGATTGTCACGGTGTTCCTTTGTATGGTCTCTCCAGATCCTGAGAGAGTCTATTTTGCACATTTAACAGCAATGCTGTAGCCACTTGCTCATGTGTACAAGAAAACAGAAACTCTGTGTTAGACCTGACATCTTTTACGTGGTATTCCCCCAAACCTCTTGCCTGCACCCCTCCTGTTTTTCTAGATTTGTTTTTGTTGGCTTAAGGACTCTGTGCACTTCACCACTGCTAACCAGTGTTCTAGTGCTTGTGCTCTCTCCTTCAAACATGGTAAAATTGGACTACACCTAATTGGTACATTTCATTTACTGGTAAGTCAGTAGTAGATGATACTTCATGCACCAAGGGCCTGTAAATTAAATCCTATTAGTGGGCCTACAGCACTCTTTGTCCCACCCAGTAAAGTAGCACTTTAAAACGTGTCTTAGGCCAGCTGTTGCAGCCTCTAGTGCAGTTTCAACCTGGCAAAATAAACCTTTTCCCAGGCCTATTCCTTCCTTTTTAATACTTATAAGTCACCCACTAAGGTAGGCCCTAAATTCCCAAAGGGCAGGGTGCATTGTAATTAAAAAGTTGGACATGTGGGTTTAAGTTTTACATGTCCTGGTAGTGAAAAACATCTACTTTTGTTTTCACTACTGTAAGGCCTATCTCTCTGTTGGACTTGGCCCTTTTTGCAGAGTCATCCCAGAACATTTTTTAGTCCTCCTGTATTTTTTCTGACCTGTTGTTGGTGGTTTCATGACTCTGGGCACTTTATCACTGCTGATCAGTGCTAAAGTGCATGTGCTCTCTATGGTAAACTTGGTAAGATTGGTCTACACCTGTTTGGCATATTTAATTTTCCTGTCAGTCCCTTGTACAGTGGTATCCCACATACCCCGGGCCAGTAAATTATATGCATCTGGTGGGCTTGCAGCACTGCTTGCGCCACCCAACAAAGTAGCCTTTCAAACCTGTCTCAGGCCTCTGCCACTGCAGGGCCTGCGCGCGCAGTTTACTGCAGCTGTGATGTGGCACATGAAATGGTTGCCATGTCTGTGACTCCCCTTTTACTACATATCAGTCACCCCTAAGTTAGGCCCTAGCTAGCCCTATGGGCAGGGTGCGTTTAGGTAAAAGGTAGGACATGTGCCTTAACTGTGTTGCATGTCCTGGTAGTGACAAACAGCCTATTTGGTTTCTCAAATGCTGTGAGGCTGCCCTCTCATAGGGATGCATTGGGGATTCCCTGATATGTGCTTCAGTGGTAATTCCTGACATGAGAGGGGTAGCGTGATCAAGTTTGGTATGTTTGGAATAGTGGTGATAAATGCTGCGCATTGGTGTTCGCGGATTTATTATCACTATTTTAGGAATGCCACTTTTAGAAGTAGGCATTTCTGTGTGCTAGGTGTCTTTGTGCCTGCCTGTTGTGTATTGACTGTCTGGCCTTGGAGTGACAGGGGCTAGGGAGGTGCAGTGGCTCCAGAGAGTCTGGATGAGTCAGCGCTAGGCTGAATAGGCCTGGTCTGCATTTGGAGTGGTGGGAGTAGTAGCACCTGCACCTGAATAGGGCTGTGCCTGCCTTCCACAATGATGGCTCTGCCCCCCTGTGGTTTGTCTGGGGCCAGGGCTTACACTTACAATGGGGAGTGTTGTGCACTGTAAGGAGATTTTTAAGTGCCTCCCAGAACTGGTTTGGACTGGGCTCAGAGCCCTGTGCCATGGGAGAACAAAGACATATGCCCTATAAGTACTGGGGCTGTGACCCCATGTTTTTGAGCTGGCAGGGAAAAGGAAGAGACTGCGTGGGACGTGCGGCTGGCAGGCAGCTGGACTGCCAGGAGGAACTGCCTTGGGACTAACCTATTCTTGGGGGGGCTGAGATAAGGATTGCCCCTGTGCCCTGGAACCCTTGTGCTGAACTGCCTGGCTGCATCCTGCTACCACATCCCCAGTGCTCTCCCAGGAGGGCAGACTTGTGCGCTTTTAATCATCAGGGCTCGTGGCCCTGAACCGAAGTTTGGGGGACGTGCTGTGACCAGCTCTCCTGAACCCCAGGTGTGGGCTTGTGCCTCCGTAAACAGCGTGAAGAGCATCCTTTTGTGACTTAAAGGAGTGCGTGGTGGGTGCTTTCTACTTGCCTTCTGAGCCCGAGAAGCTGCCGGAAGTCGGGCAGAGGCTGAGCCTGGTTGTGGGCGGGGCTGACTCGGAGAGGAGCGCTTTTTGCCCTGCATCGTGGGCAGCGCCCCCCTCTCTTTTGTGGCCTGAGCAGCGGAGGGGAGAGCCAAGTTGTGGGAAGCGCTCTTCTGCTTCCGGCCATGCCCCCTGTTGCGCTTCCAGTTATTGGCAGCCGGGGCTCTGCTACTTGGCCCGGGCTGCGAGTAAGCACAAAAACCACAAGGAATCCCTGGCCGGGATTTCCTGGTGACGTCAGGAGGAGGGGTGGAAACCCCCGCACCCGGAAGGGACCGGAGCCTTGCAGGCTTGCGACTACGGTACCACGGGGGTCGCGTTTCAGCCCCTGCAACCCTGTTCGGCTCCCCTCGAGGCAGTACGGCATTGGAGACTGCCGAGGGAGCCAAACTGCCAGGGAAAGAAGAGAGCCGCCGGAGAAGAAGAGTCAATCCCCGCGCTGCCGACAGTGACGCTGCGGGCCCCGCTCTCCCTGAGGAAGCTGGGGCTGCAGCACGAAGGAAGGTGGCGGTCACACAAAGGGCTGCCTCGTCGCAGCCGCCTATTCATCCACTATGAGTTGTGGGACATGGGTTTGTCTTGCTTATTGGCAGCTGCCCGGTGCGGTCATGGGTGGCTGCCTACCACTTGTGTGTAAGCGGGGTGGCCGAGGGAGGTCGCCCGCCAAAGTGGACAGTGTGTGTCCACCCCATACCTCCGCAATACTGGAGAAGACCGGAACTTGTTATTGGGACGGGCGAGACCTCGACGGAGGCCCCCGGGTCCCACAGGAGAAAGGATCTCCACGGAATTGCCGCATTCCTGACATTGTTACAGCTGCGCCGCATGGTCGCGGACAGCTGCACTCCTATCTGCTGTTCGGGAGCATTGTTGTTTTAGGCAGCTCATGGTGAGACCTCAACATAGGCCCCTCATTAGCATTGCTCCGCATTCCCTGCGGTAGGTGGGCCGGTAGCCCAGGAGCCTACGCAAGGGAAGTCAGTTACTGTGGGCATAAGGTTGGCCCCCTATGCATCATAATGGTGATCTGCATATGCCTAAGGTGGGCATGATGTGCTGATGTTATGTGTGCACTCTACAAGTGTTGGTTATAGTGCACTGCTGATGATGGTGTTGCATAAGGTTTTATACTGGTCACCCTGATGATGTTATGACAGTGGCCCGATTGGCCTGGTGATTTATGTAATCCCTGTGATGTCATTACAAGTGCCTGGTGGCACAGTGTATATATGTGATGGTGTTCTAATCTGTTTTATGGATAATACAAAGGCTATTTTATATATCCTTGTGTGGAGTTTCTTTTGTGGTGTGCCTAGTATGTCACTGCTGTGTGAGTGTGTTGAGCAAACGCTTTACACATTGCCTCTGGGATAAGCCTGACTGCTCTGCCAAGCTACCAAGGGGGTGAGCAGGGGTTATCTTCAGCGTGTAACTCCCTTGCCCTGACTAGAGTGGTGGGTTCTGCCTGGCTTAGGCGCATGCCCTAGCCAACCAGAAACCCCATTTCTAACACTCTTCCATAGACTAAAACTGGGTTACCTTACTACAGTTAATAAGTGGCAACTTTGGATTAGGAGCAAGTAGAGATATGCTGTTGACATTCGAGTGGTTAACCTATTTTAGGACTGATAACCCCAAGATATTCTTGCCCAAAAAATATGCATTGGCATATTTCTCATCTGCTAATGTAGCGATTCGAGGGGTGGGGATTTTTCAAGGAGGCTTTACGAGATGGGAAAGGGCTAGATGGCTATGGGTTAAGGTAAAGGTTGAGGAGACAGTTATAAATTTAGTGAACTACTATGGTCCCATAGATGATGAAACCATAGCATTGGAACACATCTATGAAACATCTGTGAATACAGAAAGCATACTGATTATGGGGGGTGATTTTAATTTTATTCAAAATTTGACATCAATACTTCGAATAAAGCAAAATGACAATTAAAGCCTAAATGGCAAAACTAATAACAAACATGAAAACAGATTTCACTTTAACAGATCCATGGAGGCAAGGGCATCCAGGTTTCTCTCAATTCATTTATTACTCTTCTAGATATAGAACAGCATCTTGATTGGACTTTTACTTGGTAGATAAACTGCTAGTTAATGGCAAGACAGAGATACGGGACAACTCTTTTTCCGATCATTCCGTAGTTTCTTTTACACTAATCTTAGGGATTACCCCAAAAAGAAACTAAGGTGGCAGTTTGATAAATCTTTATTAGAAGATATTACTTGGTTGAGGGAAACTAGAATTTTTATTAGGGAGTTTTTCCAACTTAATGAAAATACCGCCCCAATCTTCATGGTTTGGGAGGCATTTGAAGCTACTTTCAGAGGGCAAACTATTTCCTATAAATCTAGGTTGAGTAAACAGCGCAAGCCGCTGTGGATAAAGCCAGAGAAGATGTAAACTTAACAACGACAGGGGAACATACTTTTAAGGTACAAAAGCAAGAATTATTAAAAGCCAAGAAACAATTAAAGGATTTTGTTTTGTTATTTGGAAATACAAGTTATAGAAGAGCCAGAATTGACATCATGTTTTGAATTATTAAACCTGCCTCAGTTGTTTCGGCAGTAAACTAAGAAGCTTAATAGTTCTATAGTGTTATGTCCTGTATAGAGGCCCTAATGTAGACCCGTTCATACATGCCCTAAAATGGACGTATTCGTATTTGCCCTAATACGGTCATATTCGTACTTGCCCTATTATGGTCAAAGTCGCATATGCCCTATTACGGTCATAACTGTACATGTCCTATTATAGTCATGATTCCTTATATAGGCATGATCTTTCACCTACATTGGTCCTCGCTAGTACACAATGAGCTCTGTGGGCTGAACGTTATCTCGCCTGTGGTTTTGAATACAGCAGGGTTTTTCCCAAACACAGGCCCACACTGTACTCATCAATTATGCATGACTCTCTAGGAATACACCACCTGCATAATATGTATGTACAAAGTTCACCCCTGACATCTTCCTCAAGTCTAACAAGGCCCAATACAAACCATACAAAGCAACTAGAGTCTTCAGGGTATGAATACACCACATCTTACCCCGGTAAGACAGAGGGAACCGAGACTTCCATGCTGACACACTGACCAGAGACGCTGAGGCTCCTGCATGCAGTCGCTCCAGCTGACAGCGGTCTGACACAGCCCTTGCGGGGTGTCCAACTCGAGACCAGGACGGGGTCCCACACTCTCTCTATTCAGGTATGGGGGTTCGACTATATCCTAGAAGGATTCTTGGCTCTTAGGCTTTTAGACCTACACATATGCTAGGTACACTCAGGTACATCTAGTTAGGCATCGTAGGAGTACGCGCACTTTCATAATGCTTTTATATTCATGTATGTATTCATGATTATTGCAACATGGTAGAACTGTTCTTTCCGTTCACTTTTATCGTACTGCTGATAATATATCTCTGCTATTGTCTGCTGGTTACTGCAGCACATATATTTTACACTAGAATAACAACTGTCCATTAAATACTTATTGAAACGCCCAGACTGTTTATTCTGTGTAAGTTTCTGAGACAAACCGAATAAGTAAGCACGAGTGACTGAGCGAAAAGTAGTACATTGTTTCCACGATTCTGAGGGATCAGGGTTGTCATGGTCTAAGGTTGCCAGAAACTAATCTCTCCCCGATAAGAGGAGACACTAGTGGCACTGTGAGCTAGCTAATGCAAATCAGGCTAACATACGCGGTGGGGGTGCACAGAATCAGTCTAACACCAAGCCCACGGTTTATGTTATCCAAACGCGCAGGTCCTGCATGGGTACTATAGGAACTACACGACAATAGAGGTATTTGAAATTTCTGCAGTATTGAAAAGTATGGCAAATGTCAAGGCCAGAGGCTCTGATGGGATCCCGGTAGAAGTGTATAAAATGTTTCAAGATGAATTACTTCCTTTTTTAACCAATCTGTTTAATCAAATAAAAGACGGGATAGATATCCCCAAAAGTTTTAAGGAATCGGTGGTGGTAATCTTCCTTAAAAAAGATAAAGATCCACGAGATCCTAATTCTTACCACCTGTTAGAACTGGGGGTCTCTAGTTGGCTGAGGTAGGTACCTTAGTCCAAATAGGGACCCTTGCGTCTAAGTCGGGGAAAGGAAGGACACCTTCTCAGATAGCCCCTGCTCACCCCCTCGGTAGCTTGGCACAAGCAGCCAGGCTTATCTCCAAGGCAAATCTGTAAAGTATTTGCAACCACGCTCTCAGTAACACAGTGAAGACACCACAAATGGACTCCACACAAGTTTCATAAAAAAAACAATTATATGTTTATAAAGAAAAAAAGATATACGATGAGACCACACGATAAAACAATCCAACATATGCGTATTTGTAATATTTTACCTTGCCGGTTATTAGGCCAGCAAGCACTGTAGGTTCTTGCAGTATTAATGAGCAATTCTCGATGATCCAATGCAGTTCTAATGCAATGCTATGCAGTTCATAATGCAAGAATCAGGCACTTCGTAATGTAAAAATAATGCAATTCGCAATGCAACAATCAGGCAGTTCGTAATGCAGCAATCAGGCAGTTCGTAATGCAAAAATAATGCAATTCGTAATGCAACAATCAGGCAGTTCGTAATGCCAAAATAATGTACTTCGGCACCGATCGCGGTGCTCTGGACGGTCTCTATGCCACTCTTACTGACTCGCGGTCAGCTACTGCCAAAATATGCCCCCCCAATACTGTTATGATGGAAAACAAAGTGCAGCTCCACACTCCAGCCCCGATACTGCCACTCCTCGGCAAGTACGGGCCGCGATACGGACTTGAGCGGAGGCTCGCGCTGCAAAGATGGGAAAGGCCGAGAGGGTTTCTTTCGTAGCCCGCACCCCGCCCCAGGCAGCGACATACGCACACTCACTGAGCGTTACCTGGGGGGTGCGATCTCACTCTCCTCTCCTCGTGGCTTGGGCCTCCGGTGCGACTTCGTTGATATTGGGCAGTGGAACTCGGACCCCCGACGGTGATGGTTCGAGGTCTCTCCTTGGCAAAGGTCCGGGCCGATGGCAATGACGATTGCAGCAGTTCTGGTCACGCTGTCGGTCGAAGCAGAGAACAAGACTGCTCCAAGACACACAGTCACGGGGCAATTTCTCACGAAGGTCTCAGGCTGCAACAGGGCACACGCACACAGCGTCGCTGAGACTCACTTGAGCTCCGGGTGCACACGATCACAGGGCAAGCCTCACGAAGATCTCAGGCTGCACACGCACACAGCATCGCTGAGACTCACTTGGACTCCGGGTGCACACGATCACAGGGCAATCCTCCCGAAGGTCTCAGGCTGCACGAAGCACACGCACACAGCGTCGCTGAGACTCACTTGGACTCCGGGTGCACACGATCACAGGGCAATCCTCACGAAGGTCTCAGGCTGCACGAAGCACACGCACACAGCATCGCTGAGACTCACTTGGACTCCGGGTGCACACGATCACGGGGCAGTTCTTACGTAGGTCTCAGGCTGCAAAAAGCACACGCACACAGCGTCGCTGAGACACACTTGGAAACTTTTATGTTCCTGAGTTTCCACAACAGGGAGCCAGCTCTCCTCGGGCCCTTGGAGACACGTTACTCGGGACACAGCACACAGCAAAGTCCTTTCAAGCAGGGGGACACAGCACACAGCAAAGTCCCTTAGCCTCTCCTTAGTTAAATCAGCAAACTGCAGGCCAGCCCCAGAACACACAGCAAGGGTCAGTCCTTCTCTTCAGTCTCTTCAGCTGTTCTTCGTTGGCAGAGGTTCCTCTTGACCGCGAAGTAGTTTCAATCCTTTTCAGTCTTGATCAGTCCAACGTTCAGGGGTTTCAGCTCTCATAGTTATACCCCTCAATGTCTTTGAAGTCTTTGTGTTCAGGGGGCACTGACTCCTGTCCAAACCAGTTTTGGGTGTCTCCCTGCCAGTGACACCTTCTTCCTTTGATAGTGGGGGTCTGGATCTTCAATCACTCAGCAGGAGATGGAGCCTTAGTTTTATGGCAGCAGCCCAGGCCTCTTCACCTCCAGGGGCTACTCCTCCCCCCTACACTTCAGATGCAGGTCAACCGTGGCTGTCTCACCTACTCCTCCTCTGGGTCAAGACATTTCCCAGATCCTATCACATTCAAATCCAGACAGTCAATCCACAACCAGGCAGAGACACACAGAATTGTTAGAACAAAAAAAAAACAGCCACTTCTAAAAGCATGGTTTCTAAACACACAATTCAAAAACCACCTGCACAAAAAGATGTGTTATTAAATTGTGAGCTCAGGCACACTAAACTTCACCTCTCCATCTTAAACCTATGGGAAGATAGGCTGGAAACATATTAAACAGCCTCCCCCATTCGGTCCTTTGGGCAAGATGGCCTTGCAACAGTGAAAAATAAATTTGGCAGTTTTTCACTGTCAGGACATGGTACACACCTTAGTACATGTCCTACCTTTCACATACACTGCACCCTGCCCAGGGGGCACCTTGGGCCTACCATAGGGGTGTCTGATGTGCATAACAAGGGAAGGGTAAGGCCTGGCAAGTGGGGGCACTTGTCAGGACAACAAGGGAGTTTAACAAACTGCGCGCAGGCATTGCAGTGGCAGGCCTGAGATCTCTTTTCAGGGCTACTTATGTGGGTGGCACAAGTAGTGCTGCAGGCCCACTAGTAGCATTTGTATTACCAGCCCTGGCACACATAGAGCACTTTACTAGGGACTTTACTAGTAAGACGAACATGCCAATTATGGACAACCAATTACCATTACACTTTACACAGGGAGCACTTGCACTTTGACACTGATCAGCAGTGGCAAAGTGCCCAAAGAATCTAAGTTGGCAACACCATGTCAGAAAAAAGGTCTAGGGGAAAGGCAAAAAGTTTAGGGAACTTTAGCCAAAAAGAGCCAAGTCTAACACAACCCCTCCCAGCCTAAATCCAGGGTAGACCAATCAACTACCTTGATGGACTTCCCTGCTTGGGGCGATAGAACACGGACGCAGGCCCGCTACTGCAGGGACACCCTCCTGTTCTATGCCTTCCTGACCCCAGGGGGTTCTCTTGGTCACTACTCCCTGGGCCAACTATGCTGCTCCACGGGTACTTCCTGGCAGTCGGGGGCCCTCTAGGGGTGCTGGTCCCTTGCCAACTCCCACCTAGAGCGGTACCCCTGGAAGACCCATCGGCCAGGATGCTGTCTCCAGTTATCCAGCCCTCCAGGTTAGAGGTGGGGTTACCCCGGTCACTTTTAGGGGACCTAGCCCTACTGGCTGGGCACTGTCCCACGGGTTTTCCCACAGAGGAACACCTCCCCCCCTTAACCTTCCATTTAGATTTTTGTGCCTGCCAATTAGGAATGGCACCCACCAACTTCAGGACCGCGGGAGCTCTGGTTACAGACGCCCCACGACCTCCTGACGCCATGTGTTCTTCCTCGCACTGCTGGCAGGTAGGTTCTAGACCTCCACCGTGGTGCTCCTCTAAGGATCCCTCCAGTCTCTGGGGTGGGGTTGTGGACCCCTGGGGATGCTGCTTACACTTTCTCCCTCTCCTTTGAGACAGGGTGCTAGTCTGCACCCCCCCCCACTTCTCTGGGACCTGACTGCGCCACTCTGTCTTTCTTCCCTCCCACGGGACTGGAAGATCCCTGAGTTGCTGCTGGGGTTCCCCTTTGGTGTCTCTTCAGACCCCCCGACCCATGTCCAGGGGCCTGTCTCGGGGGCAAGCTCCTGGGAATCAAAGAGCTCGCAGTCTAACAGGTGTTGGCGCAACTCTGAAAAATGTTTACTGAGCCGAGGCTCCCTGGAGCCCAAATTGAGCAATCCTTTGTAATCATTTGCCATGCTAACCATCACCCAATCATCCAGTGCACGCGTGTACTCATCCAGATCCTCCACCCGAGTACTGGATTTCAGTCTCTGGAAATCCCTGAATTTCTGCAGGTACTGTTCAGGAGTGAGCCCATACCTGAGGCATAAAGCCTCCTTCATATTGGCGTAGGTCAGGGTTCCTGCCCTCTCTAAAGGTGGTAAAACATCCCTCCCAGAAGCCTCAAAGTGTTTCCATAGGCCCGCCCCCCAATGCTTCTCAGGCACCTCATTAATCCTCAGTGCGGTCTCATATGCCGTGAACCACGCATAAATATTATCACCCCTTTGGTAATCTCGCACTAAGTCTTTGGGAATGTACACCTTACCCGCTGGCACTGGTTGTGTGCTGCCACCATTCAAACTGGACTCCGCCTGTTTAGCCTTAATGTCCAGTTCCCTCATGCTTAACTCATGAGCTAAGAGAATCTTCTTCTCTTCCAAGGCGAGAGCGTTCCTGCTCTCCTCTGCTCGCTTTTCACTTTCAATGAGCAGCTTTTTCTCTTCTGCTTGAGCCTTAAGTTTTAAAACCCCCAACTCATGCTCTCTGACCCTTTGGTTTTCCTCCAGCTCCTCTGGGGAAAAACTCCGCCCGGAATGGTCACTACCAGCCCCTGAGGCTGGTCCTTCCACCGGCAAATCCTGTGGACCAAATCCATTCCCTGGGTCATCCTCATCCACCTCAGCATCACCTGTCTCCTGAGCCTCTTTGGCTTCCCACCAGGCCCTCAAGGCCGTTTGCAGCTCCTCCTTCTTGGCGCTACTTTTCATGGGACATCCCAAAGCTCTGCAGAATTGCCTCAATTGATCAACTTTGTAGATAAGCAATGCCTCAATGTCGAATTCCAATTCTGCAACCTCACTGGCTACTTGACTCCTCTGAGACATGATGTGTGGCTTAAAGGTCGCTCAAAAATAGAACCAAAAATCAAAACACAATATGTGGTTGCGTCGTAGTCTGCGCTAAACTAGTGATGTACACCAATCACTGTGAGTGAATTTGCAAATACACGTTCAAATCCCAAACCGCTGACCAGAAATGTTAGAACTGGGGGTCTCTAGTTGGCTGAGGTAGGTACCTTAGTCCAAATAGGAACCCTTGCTTCTAAGTCAGGGAAAGGAAGGACACCTTCTCAGATAGCCCCTGCTCACCCCCTCGGTAGCTTGGCACGAGCAGCCAGGCTTATCTCCAAGGCAAATGTGTAAAGTATTTGCAACCACGCTCTCAGTAACACAGTGATGACACCACAAATGGACTCCACACGAGTTTCATAAAAAAACCAATTATATGTTTATAAAGAAAAAAGATATACGATGAGACCACACGATAAAACAATCCAACATATGCGTATTTGTAATATTTCACCTTGCCGGTTATTAGGCCAGCAAGCACTGTAGGTTCTTGCAGTATTAATGAGCAATTCTCGATGATCCAATGCAGTCCTAATGCAATGCTATGCAGTTCGTAATGCAAGAATCAGACACTTCGTAATGCAAAAGTAATGCAATTCGTAATGCAACAATCAGGCAGTTCGTAATGCAAAAATAATGCAATTCGTAATGCAACAATCAGGCAGTTCGTAATGCCAAAATAATGTACTTCGGCACCGATCGCGGTGCTCTGGACGGTCTCTATGTCACTCTTACTGACTCGCGGTCAGCTACTGCCAAAATATGCCCCCAATACTGTTATGATGGAAAACAAAGTGCAGCTCCACACTCCGGCCCCGGTACTGCCACTCCTCGGCAAGTACGGGCCGCGATACGGACTTGAGCGGAGGCTCGCGCTGCAAATATGGGAAAGGCCGAGAGCGTTTGTCTCGTAGCTCGCACCCCGCCCCAGGCGGCGACACACGCACGCTCGCTGAGCGTTACCTGGGGGGTGTGATCTCACTCTCCTCTCCTCTCCTCGCGGCTTGGGCCTCCGGTGCGACTTCGTTGATCTTGGGCAGTGGAACTCGGACCCCCGACGGTAATGGTTCGAGGTCTCACCTTGGCAAAGGCAGGCTCGGGCCGGCGGCAGTGAATTCCCACAGCTCCTCTGGGGATGCCGGTCCGGGCCGATGGCAATGACGATCGCAGCAGTTCTGGTCACGCTGTCGATCGAAGCAGAGAACAAGACTGCTCCGGGACACAGAGTCACGGGGCAATTTCTCACGAAGGTCTCAGGCTGCAACAGGGCACACGCACACAGCGTCGCTGATACTCACTTGAGCTCCGGGTGCACACGATCACAGGGCAATCCTCACGAAGGTGTCAGGCTGCACAAAGCACACGCACACAGCGTCGCTGAGACTCACTTGGACTCCGGGTGCACACGATCACAGGGCAATCCTCCCGAAGGTCTCAGGCTGCACGAAGCACACACACACAGCGTCGCTGAGACTCACTTGGACTCCGGGTGCACACAATAACAGGGCAATCCTCACGAAGGTCTCAGGCTGCACGAAGCACACGCACTCAGTGTCGCTGAGACTCACTTGGACTCCGGGTGCACACGATCACGGGGCAGTTCTTACGTAGGTCTCAGGCTGCAAAAAGCACACGCACACAGCGTTGCTGAGACACACTTGGAAACTTTTATGTTCCTGAGTTTCCACAACAGGGAGCCAGCTCTCCTCGGGCCCTTGGAGACACGTTACTTCGGGACACACCACACAGCAAAGTCCTTTCAAGCAGGGGGACACAGCACACAGCAAAGTCTCTTAGCCTCTCCTTAGTTAAATCAGCAAACTGCAGGGCAGCCCCAGAACACACAGCAAGGGTCAGTCCTTCTCTTCAGTCTCTTCAGCTGTTCTTCCTTGGCAGAGGCTCCTATTGACCGTGAAGTAGTTTCAATCCTTTTCAGTCTTGATCAGTCCAACGTTCAGGGGTTTCAGCTCTCATAGTTATACCCCTCAATGTCTTTGAAGTCTTTGTGTTCAGGGGGCACTGACCCCTGTCCAAACCAGTTCTGGGTGTCTCCCTGCCAGTGACACCTTCTTCCTTTGATAGTGGGGGTCTGGATCTTCAATCACTCAGCAGGAGATGGAGCCTTTGTTTTATGGCAGCAGCCCAGGCCTCTTCACCTCCAGGGGCTACTCCTCCCCCCTACACTCCAGATGCAGGTCAACCGTGGCTGTGTCACCTACTCCTCCCCTGGGTCAAGACATTTCCCAGATCCTATCACATTCAAATCCAGACAGTCAATCCACAACCAGGCAGAGACACACAGAATTGTTAGAACAAAAAAAACAGCCACTTCTAAAAGCGTGGTTTCTAAACACACAATTCAAAAACCACCTTCACAAAAAGATGTGTTATTAAATTGTGAGCTCAGGCACACTAAACTTCACCTCTCCATCTTAAACCTATGGGAAGATAGGCTGGAAACATATTACACGGCCTCCCCCATTCTGTCCTATGGGCAAGATGGCCTTGCAACAGTGAAAAACGAATTTGGCGGTTTTTCACTGTCAGGACATGGTACACACCTTAGTACATGTCCTACCTTTCACATACACTGCACCCTGCCCAGGGGGCACCTTGGGCCTACCATAGGGGTGTCTGATGTGCATAACAAGGGAAGGGTAAGGCCTGGCAAGTGGGTGCACTTGTCAGGACAACAAGGCAGTTTAACAAACTGCGCGCAGGCACTGCAGTGGCAGGCCTGAGATCTCTTTTCAGGGCTACTTATGTGGGTGGCACAAGTAGTACTGCAGGCACACTAGTAGCATTTCTATTACCAGCCCTGGCACACATGGTGCACTTTACTAGGGACTTTACTAGTAAGACGAACATGCCAATTATGGACAACCAATTACCATTACACTTTACACAGGGAGCACTTGCACTTTGACACTGATCAGCAGTGGCAAAGTGCCCAAAGCATCGAAGTTGGCAACACCATGCCAGAAAAAAGGTCTAGGGGGAAGGCAAAAAGTTTAGGGAACTTTAGCCAAAAAGGGCCAAGTCCAACACCACCCTATTAGTCTGTTGAACACAGATTATAAAATATTTATGAAAATCTGAGCGATGAGAATTGCTTCATGCGCCCAACAGGTGGTTCATACGGTAAACAGTCATAATATCGAGTTTTAAATATCGAATTGCCAAAATATCGAGTTTTTAATATAGAATGGACAGAATATTGAATTGACAAAATATAGTGGTGCAGAATATCGAAAATCAGGTAAGAAATATCGATTGTCATAATATAGAAGTAAGTAATATTGACAGTCATAATATAGTTGTAAAAAATATCGAATTTTTTTATAGTGTTTTAAGTGTTAGTATATGTGTTAAAAGTATGTATTATTTTTGTTATGTATGTTTGAATTTTTTTAAAGTAATGAATTTTATGTTATTTAATTTTTGCGTAATTTAATTCCGTAGCGGGTTGTGGGTTTATAGGGGAATAGGGTGGGAAGTAATTTAATTATAGTAAATTAAATAATAATTTTTAGTAATTATTAATTATTTTTAATTTAATTGTTATTAAGTCATTATTTATTTTTATTTATTGGTATTGATAATTAATTTATTGTTAATTAATTATTAATTGGTAATTAATTTTTATTAATTGGTAAATAATTTTTATTAATTGCTAATTAATTTTTAATAATTGATTAATTGATAATTATATTAATTGTATTAATTTATTATTCGGAGCGGGTTGTGGGTTTATAGGGGAATAGGGTGGGAAGTAATTGATTGTAATTAAGTAATTATTGAAAATATTTTTGTGTATTGATAATTAATTTACTGTTAATTAATTATTTGGAATTTTTTTATTAATAATTTTTGGTATTGAAAATTAATTGGTTGTTAATAAATTATTAATAGGTAATTAATTTTTAATAAATAATATTTATTGGTATTTATAATTAATTAATTATAAAATATTTTGTAATTGGTAAATCATTTTAATTAATATTTTATTGGTATTGATAATTAGTTTATTTCTATTTAAATATTAAATCATTACTTTCCCTACTGTTGCACTCACTGGAGTGGGAATAGTAATTTTTACCCCTACGCTATCCAACATTTTGCCTACTGTTGCACTCTCTGGAGTGGGAATAGTAATTTTTACCCCTACGCTATCCAACGCTTCCCTACTGTTGCACTCACTGGAGTGGGAATAGTAATTTTTACCCCTACGCTATCCAACGCTTTCCCTACTGTTGCACTCTCTGGAGTGGGAATAGTAATTTTTACCCCTACGCTATCCAACGCTTTCCCTACTGTTGCACTCACTGGAGTGGGAATAGTAATTTTTACCCCTACGCTATCCAACGCTTTCCCTACTGTTGCACTCTCTGGAGTGGGAATAGTAATTTTTACCCTACGCTATCCAACGCTTTCCCTACTGTTGCACTCACTGGAGTGGGAATAGTAATTTTTACCCCTATGCTATCCAACGCTTTCCCTACTGTTGCACTCACTGGAGTGGAAATAGTAATTTTTACCCCTACGCTATCCAACTCTTTCCCTACTGTTGCACTCTCTGGAGTGGGAATAGTAATTTTTACCCCTACGCTATCCAACGCTTTCTCTACTTTTGCACTCACTGGAGTGGGAATAGTAATTTTTACCCTTCCGCTATCCAATGCTTTCCCTACTGTTGCACTCACTGGAGTGGGAATAGTAATTTTTACCCTCCCGCTATCCAACGCTTTCCCTACTGTTGCACTCACTGGAGTGGGAATAGTAATTTTAACCCCTACGCTATCCAATGCTTTCCCTACTGTTGCACTCACTGAAGTGGGAATAGTAATTTTTACCCCTACGCTATCCAACGCTTTCCCTACTGTTGCACTCACTGGAGTGGGAATAGTAATTTTTACCCTCCCGCTATCCAACGCTTTCCCTACTGTTACACTCACTGGAGTGGGAATAGGAATTGTTACCCTCCCGCTATCCAACGCTTTCCCTACTGTTGCACTCACTGGAGTGGGAATAGTAATTTTTACCCTCCTGCTATCCTACGCTAAAAATATTGAATATTTGTTATTAATATTAAGTTATATATATGTATTTAAAAAAATGCATGTTTTTTTTAATTTAAATTAATTATTTATTAATTTTAAGGTTATTTAAGTATTTTTAAGTATATTTTAGTTAATTATATTAATTATTTCATTAATTTTACATTACTTTTAAGACATTTAAAAAATTTGATATTTTAACAAACTATGGGGCCCATTACGATACCCGGCGTAAAAAAATCCGCCAGGCATGGAAGCGGCAAAAATCCGCCCGCACACACCGTCTGAACACCGACCACGCCATTACGATTACACAAACCGAAAACCGCCATCGGCGGAAAAATCACACAAGTTACCGCCCGCCATCGTCCGAGTCGGAGTCAAACCGCCCGCCACGGACGGAAACACGCACGACAACACAAAACCGCCCGCCCTCACGCCCGACACACCGCACGTGAGATTACGATCGCACCGCCATGAGCGCGGGAAAACTACAAATATACCGCCCGCCAGCGCAAACAACGCCGATGAGAACCGACACAGCAGAAGCCATGGCGCCCACGTCCCTGCACAGAAACCATCCGCTGACAAAAACAATCGCACACAACATGGCCAACAAGTCCACACAGCAAGGCACGCACAAATACACAAGCACAGTACACATCCCGAAAACACCCCCCTGGACAAACAAAAACTACAAAGGCCAGAACCCCAGACACAACACACCTGAAAACAACAGACCATGAGGACACACCCACATAGGTAAGTACAAAAGCAGCACTCCCACAGACCACAACCCCTTGCAACATTGCAAACTAGAGAGGAGAGGAGAGGACACAGTGACACAGCAAGGACAGCAGCACACCACAGAAACGCACACATCACAACCACCACCACCACCACCACCACCAAACACCGGCACCACAAACCCCCTGCACATTACACAACACACACCGCACCAGCACCACAAACACCATGGCACCACAAAGAATGCCCAAGTTCACGCCCATGGAGCTGACGGTCATGGTCGACGAGATCATCAAGGTGCACCCACAAATCTATGGGAACCTGGTCCAGCACACACCACTAGCCACCAGAAAGAGAATGTGGAACCGGATCGTAGACCAGGTCAATGCAGTCGGGACCTTGCCCAGGAACAGAGTCGAAATAAACAAACGGTGGAATGACATCAAGAGCCTGGTCAAGAAGAAGGAGAGCAAGAACAGAGAGCTGGCTGCCGTCACTGGCGGAGGGAATCCCGTGCTCTTCAAGACCTTCAAAGCGTGGGAGGAGAAGGTGCGAGTCATCATACATCCCGAGATCCTCGCCGGATTAGCAGGGGAGTGGAGGCTGGTAAGTACAAACTAATGTATACCAGCACACCGCTATGTACTCACATGCACTACCACCATGCCACAGCTCCCAGGGACAAACACCCCCATGTCCAGCACACAATACACAACACATCACACACACATGCAACAGACACCACCACACACAGCCCAAACCGAACAACTGTAAGATGCGTGGGGACATGTGTACACTCAGCCAGCCACGTAACCACCAACAGGTCCCCAAATATGCCAGAAGCGCCACAACGAGCACCCACCACACCCATGTGTCCGCCATAGCTGCACTAACCGACAAGTAACAGGTAAGTGGCAGGAACACAAAGTGCAGTGGGTGGGAGGGTGGACAGCCCAAGTACAAAACACACCAGGCCCCTAGTCCCACAGCACAGCAAGGAGGAGCATCCCCCACACCCCACAGCCACGTGTCAGCCACCGCAGTGCACAATGACAGCCGAAAGGTAGACATCACGGTCCACAGCAATCGGTGTCAGTGGGTGTCCAGCCACCACCACGACCCACAACACCCCCCACCCCCACAGACCTGCAACATGGAGCACCCCCGCTTAGAACCATGTGGCATCCAGTACAGTGCACGCACGAACAACCTGCAGGTGGGAAACTGGACAGGGCTGGATTACTGGAGGCATGAGGACCGTAACACGACCAACACATGGGACATGTCACGTAGCAGATGAACACGCAGCACCGCCCACCGTCACGAACAAGTGAACAATGTGCACACGGACATGAACCACAGACTCACAGCCCACATGACCCATCACAAACACAGCAACACCCAAGGAGCCACGTCTGCATGCACAAGCCACACTGAATATAGTACCACACGGCAGCCACTGTACAACCCATCACACACAACCGAAACACCATTGAAGTCCTGTCCATGTAGCCCCTACTGCCTGTCAACCACACACCCCACAACTACGCCTATGTAAGACAAACAACACTAGACGCAACAGAGCGGAACAACATAAATGCACACGAACACCACTGAACCCATCAAACACACAGACACACCATGCACATACAACATACCATCCATCCCATCCGTCAGCCCCAGTCTCATGAAAGGCATGTCATCCGCACAGCTGCCACACATACAGCAGTCACGCTAAGATACATGCCCATGACCAACCATGTGCCAGAAGTCAATGAAGCGCACGACACACTGTGAGCAACAACACACAACATGGGCCACACCCCCCGAGCACTGCAGTGATGCACATGGCACAGGGCAGCACGCACACCAAGGAGATGGGACAACTGCAATACGTTGGCTGGCACACAACCATCACTCACTCATAACGATGCGTCCAATGCCATGTCCAGTAATCACAACAGACAGCAAATATGCAGGCCATGTCAAGCATGCACACACCTCAAACCATGCACTGTCATGCTGCCACAACCCATGTCACGTTCGGCACCCATGGCTCACAGCATGTACCCCAAAAGCATATTCCATCCCAAATGCGAATCTGGGGCATGGCCCCCATGTTGCCATATGCGTTCCTAAGCGTCCCATCTGAACACCAAAAGCAAAGTACAAACCAGACCCAGGATGGGCCAGGAGCCCGCATACACCAGAGTCACAATAAGTAGGGGCACAGCAACACACCCATCGGCATGGCCAATCCGTCCCATGCCACATGTGCACAGCACACAGTCCCATTGTCAAGCACACACAACTACAAATGCTACAGCCACACACACGCCTCCGGGAAACCCATGTACGAGATTGCACGAACTGTTAATGTCAGACGACAAATACATACTTCGCCAGGTGCAACACAATAACAAATCTCATTCTCTCCACAGGTGACGAACTGCTGGATGCTGGGGATGGAGACAGCAGCCAGCACAGCCAGCCTACAAGCCCCCAACGAGGACACACGGATGTGGAGGATCTGTCCTCCTCTTCGGACACGGACCACCAAGCAGGCCCATCTGGTGTGGCAGGGCCCAGCCGCTCCCCAGGACCCCTCCTACCCACCAACCCATCATCCAGGGCTGCTGAACATTCCCAGCCCCCTGCTGCCACTGTCGTTGCGGCCACACCCACGGTCATTGCGGCCACACCCACGGTCATTGCGGCCACACCCACGGTCATTGCGGCCACTACCATTGCCGCAACCGCCACCATCGCCGCACCGACCACCACCGCCGCCACCACCACCACGTCTTCGCTGGCACCAGCCCCAGCGCAGGTGGTGGCCCGTGCGACTGGATCCACCCTGGGAGCCACAGCGAGGACCGTGGTGAGCAATGTGGCTAGTGGGCAGGCCGGTGGCAGCAGTACTGGTAGGAGGAGCAGGGTCAGGGAAACGCAAGTCTCCCCTGGGAGCCATGCCCTGCCTCAAATGGCCAGAGTCCTTGGGGCCTATGAAGAGGCCCAAGAACAATGGGTCAGGTCTGCTTCAGACACGCGGGAGGTGCTGGGGGTGCTGAGGTCCATGGACGCCCGTATGGGCCAACTCGTGGACCTCATGGGCCAGCTGGTGGTGGCGGTTAGGTCACAGCCAGGGACAGCAGCTCCACCACCGCCACCACCTGCCGGGGCGCAGGGTCAAGCAGCAGTGTCCAGTACCCCTGCGTCCACAGCCAGTGAGCACACCTCACCCCCCACCAGCAGGTCGCCACCACACACCCCCCCTCCCAAACGTGGAAGGGGCCGTCCGAAGTACAAACAGATCTCCCGGGAGGACTACGCACGCTCCAGACGCAAGTGAGGCAGCCAGCCAGCCTTCCTTGACCACCCACTGCATTGACTTGGACTACGATCCCACTCCACACAGCCATCTGGATGGCATGTGTCTGTTGGACCATGGACATGGAACAAGTGGGTACACCCTGAGCATCACGCAGCCGTGACCGACAGCTCATTGTCACTGCACGCACCACTTTTGTCATCACCTCGCACACAATCACATGTCACAGTTTGAAATAAATGCACCTCTTACACAAACTGCTGTTTGTGCCCTGTGTTTTATTTGTACGGAATACAACGGCCACCTTGGGCGGAAAGGCACCTGATGCGTGGCATGGCAATGGAACCGGAGGGCCTGTAGGGACCTAGGGGTGGGAGACAGAACAGGAGCACATTCAATGAGTGTGTCACACACCCATCACACAGTACATGTCAACAACTACAAGCAATGTACACACATCGCACAGAGCAATAGGGCACAATGCCACAGCCACCAACAGTGGCATACTACCCTGGCCATGGAGCGTTGACACACAGCACGCAGTGAACAAACGGCCACCCTGACACAGCACACACACACCTGCACAGATACAGCCACATCAGCCGTCGTACATGGACACTCACCGTCAAGTGAAGTAGTGGGCGATGAGCTGCTGCCGCACATTACCAGCTTCCTCCTCTCCGCTGTCCTCCTCACTCGAGCTGTCCTGGTCTGCGGGCTGGGGCCCTGGTTGATCTCCGTCATCCACGATGAGGGGGATCTGCTTCCGAATGGCCAGATTGTGCAGCATGCAGCACGCCACCACTATCTGGCACACCTTCTGTGGGGAGTACGCCAGCGCACCTCCGGTGCGGTCCAGGCACCTGAACCTGGACTTGAGGAGGCCAAAGGTACGCTCGACCACACGTCTGGTCCTCCCATGTGCCTCATTGTAGCGATCGTCTGCTGGGGTGCGAGGATTCCTCAATGGACTGAGCAGCCATGCCCCATTCGGGTACGCAGAGTCACCTGGGTGTGAGGGACACAGAGAACCGTTGCTATTCCAACTGGACAGGGGACAGCATCGCACAACCAGCACGCTACACCACTCCACATACTCACCGACAATACAGCCACGATCCTGTTGCAGATTGGACATCAGTCGTGGCAAGATGCTGTTGCGCATTATGTGTGCGTCATGGGCCGAGCCTGGGAACTTTGCACACACGTGGGTGATCACCATGTCCGCAAGGCACACCACTTGCACATTCAGGGAGTGCGTGTGCTTCCTGTTGCGGTACAGGTGCTCAGTGGCCTGTGGTGGAACAAGGCCAACATGTGTGCAGTCAATGGCTCCAACGACGTGTGGGATTCTGCCAAGGGCATAGAATGCACCCTTCACTGCCGCCAATTCACGAGCCCTGGGGAAGCGGATGTACCTGTTTCGGTACAGCATCATGGCTGCCAGTACATCCCTCAGCACCTTGCTGAACATGGGCTGGGACATCCCTCCTCCACTGCCCACTGTGTGCTGGAATGACCCAGTGGCGAAGAAATGCATGGCGGCCATCACCTTAGCCGTGGGGGTGACAGCTGTCGGATACACCCTGCGGGGACGGAGATGGGGTTCCAACATGGCACACAGTCGATGCAGGGTTGGCCTGTCCAGCCGAAACTTCCTAATGACCTCTGTATCGTCCATGTCCGCCAGCAATTGGTATGGGCGGTCAATGTTCGGTCTCCGCCTAGGGAAAATGGCAGTGGACACATGTCAAAGCAACACAACACATAGCAATTTCGCATACACATCACTGACATGACTGAGCAAGCACATGAGCCACAGCCCAGCTGTCAAGCTGGGACGGCACGGCCACAATACACTTACACAGGTCTCCCAACAATGGCAATGGCTAGTGATACAAACCACTGCCATGTGCATGCACATGGGGATCTAGGCCCCAATGACTTGCGGGGCGTGCTGATGGGGACTGACTGCATATTCGTCAAGCGGCAACGCCACGGCAACATGAATGTCTGCTGAGCATGGAACTGCTTCCGAGGCTGGATGAGTATGGCACACGACGACGACGATGTGGGCACAGGCTGAGCGGCCAAAACAAGTGGGACCTGTGGCACGAGGGGATATGAGACAGTAGTAGGTGTCAGCACTGCACCCTATGTACAGCACTGTACGGATCACACCTCCCGAAACATTGACAGGTGTCCACATTGACAGCCCCATGCCAAGACGGCTGTGTGCTTGCAGTCACACGTCACAGGTGAGAGGTTACATTGCACGTGCCAGGTGGCAGACGTACATAGTGGGAGCTGGCATGTGTGTGCATGTGTCTCCTGTTCAGGATCCACCAGATGGGCGCTGACTCTGTACTGACCATTGGACACAGCATGTTCCGTGGAAGGCTTGTGTGTGTGGGATGGTGGCAATGGATGTGCCTCCGTTGGGTGGGGGGCCATGCACAGGGCGGGTACGTCGATGATTGCGCATTGTTGGTCACGGTGGGTGCACCCACTCAGATGTGTTGCCCTGTGTTCAATTCCTATGTCCGCATGATGATGGACTGTAGATGT
Organism: Calotriton arnoldi; assembly: GCA_963921515.1. NCBI lineage: Eukaryota > Metazoa > Chordata > Amphibia > Caudata > Salamandridae > Calotriton > Calotriton arnoldi. The sequence goes on from CAWUFW010005453.1 coordinate 1,306,837, forward strand.
GGGCAGACTACACATTGGTCGATGTGCTGTCTATATGCATGTGCCTTCACACCAGGCACAGCTGCCCCTGCACATGTGACCCCTGCTGGACTCGCTGCTGGGTCTGTGGAGCTGATGCACCTTCTGTGCGTGGGGCGGACAGCTCTCCTCACTTCCTCATTGCGCATGTCATGACTTTGCCGCAGGTGACATGGATCATGGAGGGCCCACATGTACGCGTGGGTAGGCTACACATGATTGTTCACTGGTCGCCACCCCCAGTCAGTGTTTCAAATGGGAAGGTTGTCGTGCTGGTGGTATATTCGATGTGGCGGATGGGCGGGCCTAGGTGCGGGCTTACATTCCGGACATGGGGGGTAGTTGGATTGGCGACTAGTTGCAGTACACACGGGACACGTCTCTTCCTTTCCACATCTGGGTCATCCCTTGTACTCACTGACAGTGATACAGTCATCTTCGCCCCAGCCCTCATGTCCTCCCCTCGCTCCCCCAATATGCATGTGCACCTGCGAGGCTAGCGCTTGCACAGGCAGCCCCAAGCTCGCACCAGAGAGGGCAAGGAGTGTATGTGTGGGTCCAGTTGCACGAGTGGGCTGTCTCAGGGTATGATGTGTTGCGGGACGCCGTCCACCTGCGTGGTGCCCCAAATGGAGACCCGGCCTGCATGGTCTATGCATCACAGTCTTCGCTTTCCGGATCCGCCACCTGCGACACCCAGTGGCTGTGGCTGCCCTTGCGGCCATGCCGCGTCCGTCTGTGACTGATGGCCCACACATTCACTCTTTGGCCTCTCTGGGGAGGGCTCGGGGGTGGTGGCGCACGCGCTTGCACTTAGTCGCAATGGCATGTGGCGTGGTTGGTATAATGGGCAATGGATGGGATGGTGCGAGCCACCTCCCGTGACGTCAGTGCTGCTCGTGCTGTGGTGCGTCCCCCTACACTTCCATTTGACTTGTGCCATGCTAGACGTTGAGGTTCTATTGCCTGCGTGATATGACCAGGAGGAGCGCGAGGAGACCTCTCACACACCATGCTCCACTGCCATCCCGTGCCCTGTATCGCCTGTGCGGATTGACTATGTTGGGGTTAAACCTGGTCGACTGGGGCTGTGTGTGCCTTGTCAAGGGGCATGGCGGGCGCACAACAGGATCCAGCTTGTCCACAGAGGGTGGGCTGAGGTGCGCCTGGTACCGCTTTGTACGTGTGCCCGGCTGCTGTGCACACACGTGTTCACTCCCCCGACAGGTGTCCTCTCACAATGCCCAGGGAAGCGGTGGTGTACTGTTCATGACCCCTCCCGACACGGCGTGCTCCAACTTGGCATGTGCGCATCTACCCGTCACACCCACCCACCTGAGCACTGCGTCCATACGACTTCACACGACACATGTGTGTCTTCCACAGTTGTGCTACTCATTTGCGTTGACATCCAATACCAGTGGACTACATGGTCATGTCACGACTGCCGTGTACTTCACATACTCTCATCCTCTCTCATTCGTACTTGTGAAATGAGTCAGCGGAGACAGTTTTGGTTTCAAACATTATATTGAGTCTTCTGTCCTCTGTGATGCAGTATAGTGGACACTACTGGCAGCGGAATACATGTTGAGGATATACTGAGCATGATTGCAAATGGGATAGGGTGTGGGGTTACATGTGATTGGCTGTTGCATGTGGGATGTGGGCTTCAGAGTTACATCTGCTTGGCCAAGGCTGTGCTAATGTACATTTACGTATAGCAGCGGAGCTGCGGACTTTGACACAGATGGTATACATGTAGCCTACCAGACCGCTTGGCATCATGGGCACAGTCCATCTCAGTTCCATGTGACAGGTTTGCTGCGGTTGTTCCTCATGCACGCGTGCATGTGAGATGACATCAGGGCATGTGCTTGCGTGCATGCAGCGGCGTGCCACTTGTTGTTGCAATGTGGTGGTTACTGGACATGTCACAGTCACTGGGGTCGTGTTGTTGTTGTATGCACTTGTCGTCCATGCAAAGGTCCTGGTATGGGATTCCCGGGGCGGGGGTGGGAGGGGTGCAGCACCCACAGACTCCAGGCGACCTATTCATGTCCACTGAGCGGTGTGTGTGTCCATGGGCGCTGGATCCATGTCGTGTCCTGGTTGTTCGTGCAGTTCCGTCCATGTGGGTGCGATACACAGACCCCATGCCACTGCCTCCCACGATGCATGCGGTGTTCCTGGATGTGATGGGGAACAGTGTGCATGTCCCGGTCATATCCGATGTCATGGCGATGTCGTTGATGGTGTGGTTACAGTTGCCGGTCGTTTGGTATGGCTGTTGTGGTGGTGACTGGCCAGTCCGTGCGGAAGCTAAGCATGGGTGCGGGGTTGGACATCATAGGTCAATCGGGGAACCTGCGTTGTGGTCCGACGAATTTACAGGTTGTCAGGTATGCGATGCCGTCCAGCAGGGCTTCCATGTCATTGGTGGTGTACATGTTTGCCAGCCAATGTAGCGGATGGTGGCTGTCAAGGTGTTGTTCGTAAGTTGTCCCTTGGAGGACCATGATGGGGCATGCTGGGTGACATTCGATGTAGCTGTTCTCGATGATCCGTCGTGTGGAGGCACAGTGGTCCCATTTCAGTGCGGGTGCGATGTTGGCCACATACGCCATGCCCCCATAGGCAGAGCAGGCCCTGTCGTGTGCGTCCAGAGGGAGGAGTAGTGGTAGCAGGTCCGCCTTTAGACATGCCGGGTTGGAGAGGCATATCTCCACGGGATGCTGGTAGGGACACCTCCGACAGTAGAAGACGGGCATGACGCAGCTGAACAATGTGATGCGGTAAGTCAGTCGGTAACTTACGTTCAGCAGGGACAGGAGATCGCATCCCAATATATGTATCAGGTTGGTTTTGTACAGCTTGAGCTGTCCGGCGTAGTTGGGTAGGTGTGTTGCGGTTGCCATTTCGCAGCGGTGCGTTGTGGTGGCGTGCTCCGGCTGTGTGTGCAGTCTGCAATGTGCACGCTCCGAGGTTGCTGTGAGCTCTGTGTAGTCGTAGGGGGACAGGACTTGTGTTCTGTTGGCTTGTTTGGAGGACACGGGCCCTCATCCCACATGCTTCTCAGACAGTTCAAGGTCAGTGATGTGTGACTCCTTCCAATTAACTTGCATGTGGCCGACATGGGGGAGTGTTTTCTTCTTTCTTCCCCGTCCGTTGTGTGCTTCTGTGATATGCGCTATCTGCCCTGTGGTCGGTCTCCTCGGCATGCCTGTGTTGGTCTTTTCTTGGACAATGGCTGTATTCACCGGCTTCTTTCGTAGGGCTGTGGTTTCGGAGTTGGAATGGAAGGTCATTCAGTGCTGTCTGCTCTCCCTTGTGTGGGCGGCAGGCTGCCTTTCCGCTCTGCGTTGGGCCTTGTGTGTGAATGTTATTCTTGGGCCACCTGTTGTCGGTCCCCGGGCTCTTTGGTGTTCCGTTTTATATGTCTTGTTCATATGTGCAGGGTGGTATGGGTGTTTCAGTGTGGTACTGGCGTTCCTCTTCCCGAAGGGGCCCTGCTTCTCCTAGTTGGTGTTGCCGCCGCTGTGTGCTTCGCCATGTTTGTTACACTGGGGTGTGTCCTGCTGTTGCGTGACTTCACTGACATGTGTGCGTCGGTTGTGTGGCGTTGGGTGTTGTCCGTGAATTGGGCGTTGGGGACATGTCTGTGGCAGGCCTGTCACGTGTCATGTGCGTTCGGGGTGGGGCTGATGTGTGTGCTGCTTGGTTGTGTCCCTGTGTCTGTGTGCGACGCATGCATGGCGCTGCGGTTGGCCTCTGCGTTGTGCGCATGTGTGGCGGCGTCATCGCCGCTTTGGGGCCGTGACGGGGTTGTTGGTTCCTAGTCCCAGGTGGTGTGTACACATGTGTTACGCGATGTTACGATTTGGCCTGTGTGTCATATGTGGATGCAATGGTGGATGTGTAGTGTACACGCGCTGGGGGGTTGTCCGCTTTTTCCGCCCTTGCACTGTGTGCGCTGTTTGCGTGCACTTGTTGTGTGTGTGCCTACCTGCGTCTCCGCGGTACGTTGCGTCCTTGGTGGTGCATCAGCAAGAGCATGGGGAGGGCCTGCAGTGCTGGATTCATGCTCGGGGAGCCGCTTCTTCATTGTCCGTGCTCGGCGTCCGTGTTACCGCTTCGGTTTGTCGTACGGTATCTCTTGGCCGTGGGAGCCGTTTGTTTGCGGCATCGTAATTTATGCGCCGGGCGGGACGTGTTTTCATCGGACGGTGTGTGTCAGTTGAGCTGCGCCGCTACGTGTACGGGCGCACTTTGATGGCGGACGGTGTTGCTGGCTTGCCGGCGGTGTTTGGCCTACTTTTCGCATCGTAATTGGGCGGGCGTGTGGACTGCTGCGTGCCGGCGGTAACTGGTGGTTTTGCATCCGCCAGCACGGCGGTTGTGCTTCCGCCCGCCATCGTAATGACCCCTATATTATTTAGAACGATATTTTGGATTTGATATTTTTGTACTTACCTGTTTGTAGATAGAAATTCGATATTCTGGCATTCTATATTTTTTCCACGATATTTTGGCAGGTCGATATTTTGCTCCTCGATATTCTGTCAGTGATCCGATTCATACAGATCAAAATGGTTTTCTTCCAGGGCGGCTAATGGCCACTAGTACATATTTTTAATGCAAGCTATTGACTATTTTTCGGCTAATAAGATCAAAGCAGCAGTTCTATTGAAGGCTTTTGACTTGGTAGATTGGCGTGCTTTATTTTTTATTTGGGATAAGTTTGGTTTTCCACATCAGTTCATATGTATGTTGAAAGAAGTATATAGCCAGGCGGAGGCCAAAATTATTATTAATGGGGCAGAAGCTGGGATGGCAAATATCAATTGCGGAACTCGACAGGGATGCCCACTGTCCCCCCCTTTCGGTTTCCCTTATTATTGAACCCCTAGTTGCAAAAATTCATAATAATTTATCGATTTTGCCTCCCATTGATGGGATGGCAAAAATTAAATTATACGCAGATGACATAATTTTATATCTCAAAGTCGGGGGCTCTAATATACAGGGTGCGTTGGACGAAATCCAGAAATTTACGCATGTTGGGGGACACAAAGTGAATCAAGCAAAAACGGAAATCCACACATTCAATTTGGGGTTTTCAGAGATCCCGGTTTGTTTACAACATCCATCACCACACCCAATTAGATACCTCGGTATCTTTGTCACAAATGAATATGCCCAACTGTTTTCACTGAACTATGGAAATATGCTTGCAAAAGTTAAAAAATTACTAGATAAATGGACTCTTTTGCATTTATCACTGATAGGACGGATCTCAATGGTCAAAATGTTAGTGCTCCCATTGTTTCTACTCCTTTTTAGTAATCTCCCCATTAAAATTCCTAGTTCTCATTTTAAAGAAGTGGATGAAATGATTCGGACGTTTGTTTGGAATAATAAGCAACCTCGGGTAAAACTAGCCACATTACAATTAGATGTGGGGGATTGGCACTCTCACATTTTGCGACATACTACCAGGCCTCTCTGATTAACTTGTTATCGCAATTAGGAGAGATAAATTCGGTCTTTGATAATTTCCTTTTGTTTCATATGTTGAAAGAAAGTGCTATTAAGTTGCCAGCTTTTTTACCGTCAGCAAAACTTCCCAAAAGGACAAGTTATAAGGTTTTATTGGCGTTATTGGTGAGAACTCAGTTGTTTTTTTAAATCTCGAGATATTCCGGCATACCATGCTTATACTCTTATTCAAGATTGTGCAGCAGAAGGTTTAATGGTGTCCAAAGGACTGTATCAACTTTGGAAAGAATTAGGTTTTGATCGGCTGGGGGAGTTTTACAATCATGATAGATTAATTACATGGGCAACAATACCATTGCAATTCAGTAACCAAAGCACAGCCCTTTATATGAGTTTCCACCAGGTAGTGAATTTTCTCAAAAACAATTATAGTATGCTGATCATGATAGATTAATTACATGGGCAACAATACGATTGCAATTCAGTAACCAAAGCACAGCCCTTTATATGAGTTTCCACCAGGTAGTGAATTTTCTCAAAAACAATTATAGTATGCTGAGCGGATCTACACGCCAGATCACTAGGCAGATGGCGAACAAAACGGTGGATGTTGGAATTTGGTATAATTTGTTACATCAGAAGGCTAATAGAGAGGAGACTATTATGAAATGGCTTCAGAAAATTAATTCTGAACAGGGTGTAAATTCAACACTAGAGAATGGCAGCAGCTTAGTGAGACAAGTAATAAAGCGCTGCAAGGTGCTAATTTCAAAAGAATGAATTTTCTATCCAGATGGATGGCATATTACACCCCATTGAGACTGCATAAGATGTTTCCAACAAATCGGAACCAATGTTTTAGATGTAAAAAACAGGATGATGGGGGTTGGGTACATATATTTTTGAGTGTATTAACTTACAGCAATTTTGGAAGGATGTTTGTCTATAACAATTGTTCCATCCTGTATGCTGGTTTTATTTGGTTCATCAGTGGAGGTAAAACGTCTGAAAAAATATCAGCAGTATTTATAGTAATATCTATAGCAGTCGCAAGATCACTTATTTTTCAAAACTGGAGAACAAATAAACAACCAACGATTGGACATTGGGTTAATAAAATGTGCAGGACTTATAGATTTGAGGAGGCCTATGCAAAGCGTATAGAAGCCACTGTAAGATTTAGGGCTATTTGGGCAAGTTTCTCTTCTTATTTTATAACTTAGATGATTATATTCGAATTGAATGGCACTGTCTTTAGTGATTCAATTTTTGCACTTTGCTAAAACATTTGCTGCTAGTTCTATAGGCGCTTTAAATAATTTTGATACCAATATGACAGAGAGAAGTAGTTTTTGTATTGGTTTCCAAATATTTATTAGGTATTAGTTGCTACTAGTAAGTACTTTTTATTGATTTTCCCTGAATGCTGCCAGGGGGAATGATTTTTTTTTTCATATTGCTGGAAATAATAAAATATTGAGTTATGATGGGAAAGAAATGTTTGGTAGACTATGATAATACTGTATAATGTGGGGCAGTGATTAACATATTTTATATATTGTATTCTATTCATATATTTTGGAACTGGTTTTTATTAAGTATTCAGCAATGGATGATAACCCTGGTCATTTTTCGCTACACAGTATAATATATTTTTCATGATTTGATATTTGATATCTTCTACTTTCTATCTTTTTATTTATTCTGCAATGCTGTTCTTATTCCTGCTCTAATAGAAAAAAGAGATTTGAGTGGTAATTTAAAATCCTCTTTAATGATAAAGTTGGATTTCAAGTCACAAGTCTCAAATGTCACTTTCAGTTGCTATTTTCTTGTCCTAACCATTTGTGCCTAGTGCAGTATCCTGGGTCACATGACTGTGAATGGCTCTGCTGTTCGTCTTTGTGCATTCCTTCCAGACAGTGACACAAAGAGGAAGGTGTTGACAGGATAGATAGGGGCAGAGCTGTTCCCTGACCCACAGGATGTGGCCTAATGGCTAAAGCGGTCGACCTCGAAGCTGTGGAACTGGGTTCGAGTCTTGGCAGGGACGCTCAACATCCTGTGATTCTGGGCAAATCACCTAATCTCCTGTGCCTAACAAAATGAATGTGTCCATCTGTAACCCAACTGGTACTCATGTAAAGCGCTCTGATACCTTCGGGTCGAGTTTGCGCTATATAAAACTCAAAAGAATAAGTGGCTTTCCTCCAGCACACACATAGGAACCTGACACCAGTCTTTTGTCACCCCAGACTTCTTGGAGTCTTAACCATTCTTCAGTACACTCCTGGACCTGTGGAAGATTGAGAAGGACTGCCCTGCTGCCAGAAGGACTGCCGTACTGCTTGAATGACTGCCTTGCTGCTTGAAGGAGAGCTGGACCATCTCCTTGAGCTCACGATCACCAGAAGCGACTCTAAGGGCTAGTTGGCTGGCCTCCTGTGTGACCTACAGGAACATAAAAAGCTCCTGATGCCTTAAACCCAGCTGTTGGCCTCGACTGGAGTGAATCCTAATCCCCATGTGAAGCCCCCACACCCTGGACCCTTCCCACCCCCTAGACCCTTGGTAGTGGTGTTGGTGGCACTTCTCTAAAAGCTGGGACTTAAAAAAGGTTTCCACAAAAGCTTCCTGAAGAATTGACAGAAGACCAGGACCTACCTGCCATCTGATCTGTCCAAGGTTCATTGCCGGTTTCCCTGACTTTGATGTAGCTCTCGCTACGTTCTTCTCTGCAACAGCAAATCCTGCTTGGCGGGACCTCTTGGCGATGGTATCTAGCCTCGTGGAGCCCTCTTTGGCTACAGCCTGCAGTTTAGTTTCACTAGAGAATTTCGACTTCCAAAACTTTGTCTGAGTCTGAAGGTAAAAATCTTCACTTCCACCTCGTCCAGCAGCGCCGCTGAACTCTACTTTCTCAGGAACCTTTCTTCAGAAATGTTTCTAAGTCTGAGGTAAGCTGAGATCAGGCCCAATCCACTGCTTGTATTCGACTTGCACTCCATCGGGGTTGGACTTAGCTTTTGACTTTGACCCTGTCTCATGCGACCAGATAACCACAGTTGGCTCTTTGATCTTTTAGGTGCTAGATTTCACTAAAAACATTACAAATTCATCCCTCCTGTTCGACTGATTGGATTAAATTCATTTTGGTGCAATTTTACTAACATTTACACTATTTTTATAAATTAGTTTGGGATTTTTCTTGTGTTGTGTTTTTACTTTACTACTGTTTGTGTGCTGCACACATACTTTATACATTGCCTTTATCTTAAACCTGACTGCTTTTGTGCCAAGCTACCAGAGGGTTAAGCACAGGATAATTTAGTGACTTTTTGTGGTTCGTCCTGATAAGAATTGTGGTTGTTGCCCGAGTAGGGCTTTCACCTCCCTGAACAAATAACCCAATTTCTTACATTCAGGATAGCGGATAGAAATCTAATTAATGTTAATACAAATACAGCCAGCAAGCATCAACATAAGCAAAGGCAAATCAACAAATCAATGGAACAGAGTTTTGCTCCCTGGTCAGTTGAAGCATGCAATGTTAAAATCCATACATTTCAACGTGACATTTATACACTTTATGTTAATGCAAACAAATGGAGGGCAGAACAAATGATGAACCAATACTGTAGATAGGCGTTAATGAGCAGGGACCAGGCTCTTCTTGTGGGAAGAATGTGAGAAGACCTTGTAGGTTTGATTCACCTTTCTCGAGTAAAAGGCTGACTTTACTCATTTCTGCAGTTCTCGCTTTATTGGTTAAATAGCTACACTGACTGGAATATTTGAGCTAAATGTGCAATGCACCAGATGAGATAACAAATGCATTAAAGTGCAATAATGCTACTGGTTTAATGGACTTTAAGCAGGTATAAAAATTAAATCTCAGTTGTTAATATAAACAATGTGGCCCCCTTTTTCACCAAGAAGTGAACCCCTTACAACACTTCAGTAGCATAAAATCAAAAATTTGAATTTTTCATTGGTACATCCTTCATCATTATCCACAATATTGTCAATCAGATAAGCGAGGTCAGCGCTTTTTTTACTACAAGCACGTTGGATGATGTGAATGCTCAATATAATCAGAACATATGGGGGTCGATTCCGATTCGGGCCGGAAAAAGCACCGACCGACTCGGAGCCGGAAATTATACCGACCGACACGTACCTGTGGCGCCCGACACGCCAAGTACGATGCAAGGCGTGCAAAATCCGACCGACACGTACCGAACCCAAGTCGAACGACCGAGCCGCACGGAAAACAGCAATCCGGTCGGAAAAACACGCGAATCCAACCGACCGACACGCACCCGGAACAAATCCGACCGAAACGTACACGCGAACTCCAAACCGCAAAGTACGATGCAAGGCGCGAAAACCACGAGCGAGTCGGACGGAGGACAAGCCGTGCGAAAGACACGCATACAAAACCGAGCCGAAGCAACACAAAACACCGCGACCGACGCGTACGCAGCATAGAAAACTGCACAAACACAGCGTGAACGAAACGGGAGAACACCGTACGAGACAAATGCAGGGTCCGACTCGGTCACAAGAACGTTTCCAACATGCACAGACAGTACAAAGGAAAAATCACACAAAAAAGGCCAAACAAGCAATTACAAAGCCAATAAATACTGGGGTGGGGTGGGGACAGAGAACAAAGACACACCCACAACTCCACCCATATAAAGGACACAAATCACAACCATGATCCTTCGCAAATGCCATTCCACTGCCAGCACCCAAGAGACAGCAACCACACACCCACAGCTCATCCCTCACACAAGCCACACACCATCAGCACACCAACAAATACCTACCGCACATACACCCAGCAAAACACACACTAACACACCCTCACCTGCACACCAACACACACATCACTCACCATCACCACCCATCACCATGCCCCCAAGAAGAATCACAAGTTCCTAGATTGTGAATTGGAAGTCATGGTAGACGAGATCCTCAGGGTAGAGCCACAGCTGTTTGGCACACTGGTCCAACAGACCCCCATCTCCCAGAAAACCAAGATGTGGGAGAGGATCATCAACAGGGTGAACGCACAATCACCATGTCTGCGCACAAAGACCGACATCCAGAACAGGTGGTATGACGTGCGCAGGAGGGTCCGGGACCTGCTCAAGAAAGACTACCTCCTGAGCCAATACACCGGCAGTGGCCCTCCTGCCAAGCCAATATACCTCAGGCCCTGGGAGGAGAAGGTGCGGGCCATCCTTCCGCCAGTGAGCGTATATGGACTAGAGAACATCCCAGAGCCTGGTGAGTACACAACAAATGTACACAATATTCTGCCACAAACACACACACATCACTGTCAAGGGGAGAGTCAAACCATGCACTCATAGCAATTACACAGCAACCAGAACAGAATCATCCCAAAATGTGTATGTCAGTCAGATAAACACAACACATGCCATCAAAAAGTCACATCCAACTGTGCCATCATATGTACAAACACAACTACAACTACAGCTAGGCAGTGGCACAAATAGAACTAACAAACACATCCAGACATGTAGCCACCACAACAACACCAACACACAGTGAAGACCACTCAAAGGAAGGAATTCTGTGTATGCTGGCCAAGTCAGTGTAGCCAATAGCATCATGGGAGTCGCAGTCACACATATTGCCCCCCCCCAACTGTCCCATCAACACCACCATCAACCATGCGCACATCACAGGGAGTGGAGAAGGACTCACAAGATGGCTGACACTGGCAACTGCTGTGGGGAGCACAAGGCCCTGCTGGCAACTGTGCACCAACAAACAGCAGGACACCACTGACTGACATCCTGAGAGACAACTTCCACTCCCTGCAATGCAAGCACGTTCCATGGTGGGATATCTGGCTGGCTGGGTGGGAAGGAGGACTTGCAGCACTGACCATAGTCACAAGCACCTCCCCTCACACCCCCTCAACACAAACTCCACAGAACCCACCTGGTAGAATGCAATGCCTCCCATCCTAACTCAAGATCCCACAAAGAACCACCACCCTGGGTTATGTTGTGTGAAGCACAGGGACACTCTTGGGACTTTTAGCCAAACAACTGCCAGGACAAGACTCCCAGCCATCCTGTCAGCACAGCCAGCCCACCCCACAGGGAAGCAGAGTCAAAAGGAAGGAAGCATGGGCATGCTGGGAAGGGGGTGGAGGCAATAGCATGATGGGAGTCGTAGTCACAGACTCTACATCCCCCACCACATGGCCCAGCAAGCTCACACTCACGCATGCACATCCCACAGAGAGTGGAAAGGCCCATCAAAGATGTCTGACACTGTTGCTGTGTCGTGGGGAGCACAAGGGCATGCTGGGAACTGCACACCAACCAACAGCAGGACACCACTGTCAGCCATCTTGCCATTGCCCTCACACCCACACACACTGAACTCCCCACAAAAGCAAGTAAGTATGGGAATGCTGGCAAGTGGGGTGGAGGCAATAGCATGATGGGAGTGGCAGTCACTGATATTGGTCACCCCCACAACTGTCCCATCAACACCACCCTGAACCATGCTCACATCACAGGGAGTGAAGAAGGACTCACAAGATGGCTGACACTGGCTACTGCTGTGGGGAGCACAAGGCCCTGCTGGCAACTGTGCACCAACAAACAGCAGGACACCACTGACTGACATCCTGAGAGACAACTTCCACTCCCTGCAATGCAAGCACAGTCCATGGTGGGATAATTGACTGGCTGGGTGGGTGGGAAGGAGGACTTGCAGCACTGACCATAGTCACAAGCACCTCCCCTCACACCCCCCCTCAACACAAACTCCACAGAACCCACCTGGTAGAATGCAATGCCTCCCATCCTAACTCAAGATCCCACAAAGAACCACCACCCTGGGTCATGTTGTGTGAAGCACAGGGACACTTTTGGGACTTTTAGCCAAACAACTGCCAGGACAACACTCCCAGCCATCCTGTCAGCACAGGCAGCACTACCCCACAGGGAAGCAGAGTCAAAAGGAAGGAAGCATGGGCATGCTGGGAAGGGGGTGGAGGCAATAGCATGATGGGAGTCATAGTCACAGACATTGCTCAGCCTCACAACTGGCCCATCAACACCACCCTGAACCAGGCTCACATCACAGGGAGTGGATAAGGACACACAAGATGGCTGACACTGGCTACTGCTGTGGGGAGCACAAGGCCCTGCTGGCAACTGTGCACCAACAAACAGCAGGACACCACTGACTGACATCCTGAGAGACAACTTCCACTCCCTGCAATGCAAGCACGTTCCATGGTGGGATATCTGGCTGGCTGGGTGGGAAGGAGGACTTGCAGCACTGATCATAGTCACAAGCACCTCCCCTCACACCCCCTCAACACAAACTCCACAGAACCCACCTGGTAGAATGCAATGCCTCCCATCCTAACTCAAGATCCCACAAAGAACAACCACCCTGGGTTATGTTGTGTGAAGCACAGGGACACTCTTGGGACTTTTAGCCAAACAACTGCCAGGACAAGACTCCCAGCCATCCTGTCAGCACAGCCAGCCCACCCCACAGGGAAGCAGAGTCAAAAGGAAGGAAGCATGGGCATGCTGGGAAGGGGGGTGGAGGCAATAGCATGATGGGAGTCGTAGTCACAGCTCTACATCCCCCACCACATGGCCCAGCAAGCTCACACTCACGCATGCACATCCCACAGAGAGTGGAAAGGCCCATCAAAGATGTCTGACACTGTTGCTGTGTCGTGGGGAGCACAAGGGCATGCTGGGAACTGCACACCAACCAACAGCAGGACACCACTGTCAGCCATCTTGCCATTGCCCTCACACCCACACACACTGAACTCCCCACAAAAGCAAGTAAGTATGGGAATGCTGGCAAGTGGGGTGGAAGCAATAGCATGATGGGAGTGGCAGTCACTGATATTGGTCACCCCCACAACTGTCCCATCAACACCACCCTGAACCATGCTCACATCACAGGGAGTGGAGAAGGACTCACAAGATGGCTGACACTGGCTACTGCTGTGGGGAGCACAAGGCCCTGCTGGCAACTGTGCACCAACAAACAGCAGGACACCACTGACTGACATCCTGAGAGACAACTTCCACTCCCTGCAATGCAAGCACAGTCCATGGTGGGATAACTGACTGGCTGGGTGGGTGGGAAGGAGGACTTGCAGCACTGACCATAGTCACAAGCACCTCCACTCACCCCCCCTCAACACAAACTCCACAGAACCCACCTGGTAGAATGCAATGCCTCCCATCCTAACTCAAGATCCCACAAAGAACCACCACCCTGGGTCATGTTGTGTGAAGCACAGGGACACTCTTGGGACTTTTAGCCAAACAACTGCCAGGACAACACTCCCAGCCATCCTGTCAGCACAGGCACACTACCCCACAGGGAAGCAGAGTCAAAAGGAAGGAAGCATGGGCATGCTGGGAAGGGGGTGGAGGCAATAGCATGATGGGAGTGGTAGTCACAGACATTGCTCAGCCTCACAACTGGCCCATCAACACCACCCTGAACCATGCTCACATCACAGGGAGTGGAGAAGGACACACAAGATGGCTGACACTGGCTACTGCTGTGGGGAGCACAAGGCCCTGCTGGGAACTGCACACCAACCAACAGCAGGACACCACTGTCAGCCATCTTGCCATTGCCCTCACACCCACACACACTGAACTCCCCACAAAAGCAAGTAAGTATGGGAATGCTGGCAAGTGGGGTGGAGGCAATAGCATGATGGGAGTGGCAGTCACTGATATTGGTCACCCCCACAACTGTCCCATCAACACCACCCTGAACCATGCTCACATCACAGGGAGTGGAGAAGGACTCACAAGATGGCTGACACTGGCTACTGCTGTGGGGAGCACAAGGCCCTGCTGGCAACTGTGCACCAACAAACAGCAGGACACCACTGACTGACATCCTGAGAGACAACTTCCACTCCCTGCAATGCAAGCACAGTCCATGGTGGGATAACTGACTGGCTGGGTGGGTGGGAAGGAGGACTTGCAGCACTGACCATAGTCACAAGCACCTCCACTCACACCCCCCCTCCCCTCAACACAAACTCCACAGAACCCACCTGGTAGAATGCAATGCCTCCCATCCTAACTCAAGATCCCACAAAGAACCACCACCCTGGGTCATGTTGTGTGAAGCACAGGGACACTCTTGGGACTTTTAGCCAAACAACTGCCAGGACAACACTCCCAGCCATCCTGTCAGCACAGGCACACTACCCCACAGGGAAGCAGAGTCAAAAGGAAGGAAGCATGGGCATGCTGGGAAGGGGGTGGAGGCAATAGCATGATGGGAGTGGTAGTCACAGACATTGCTCAGCCTCACAACTGGCCCATCAACACCACCCTGAACCATGCTCACATCACAGGGAGTGGAGAAGGACACACAAGATGGCTGACACTGGCTACTGCTGTGGGGAGCACAAGGCCCTGCTGGGAACTGCACACCAACCAACAGCAGGACACCACTGTCAGCCATCTTGCCATTGCCCTCACACCCACACACACTGAACTCCCCACAAAAGCAAGTAAGTATGGGAATGCTGGCAAGTGGGGTGGAGGCAATAGCATGATGGGAGTGGCAGTCACTGATATTGGTCACCCCCACAACTGTCCCATCAACACCACCCTGAACCATGCTCACATCACAGGGAGTGGAGAAGGACTCACAAGATGGCTGACACTGGCTACTGCTGTGGGGAGCACAAGGCCCTGCTGGCAACTGTGCACCAACAAACAGCAGGACACCACTGACTGACATCCTGAGAGACAACTTCCACTCCCTGCAATGCAAGCACAGTCCATGGTGGGATAACTGACTGGCTGGGTGGGTGGGAAGGAGGGCCGGCTGTCAACCAAACACAACCAATGCAGACCATGTTCACACCCCAACAAATACATAGAAATGCCCAAATAATGCAGGACAATGTGCCACACCAATATCAACCCCTGACTGTGACGACTTAGGACAATGCAATGTACAGGCCCGCACCCAGAGGCACAGTCACAACTGTCATGTGTGTCAACCATTGATGCCTGCAGAAACATAACATACATTGTGTGTGTCTCCCAAAAACAGGTGATGATGGGGACACAGCAGCAGACGCTGAGGAGTCCCAGTCCCAGGCTCAAGAGGATGCGGAGCTCACTGGTGTCGTACAGCCTCTGCCCTCCTCGGACGAAGAAGACCAACCTGGCACATCCGGTGCAAGTCTACATGCAGCACCAGCAGGACCACCAGCTGCAGCACCAGCAGGACCACCAGCTGCACCCCCTGCACCCACCCCTCCAACGACTGTCAGCACAAATACCATCCCTGCCGACATGGACAGAACAAGGAGCAACACCAGCACAGGGACCCTGGACCAACCTGGGGCCATGGACACCACCACCACCACCAACCCCCAAGGTGGACCAGGGTCATCTGTGCGTGCCACTGCACGCACTGCACATGTCAGCAGGGGTGGTGGGAGGGGTGGGAGACAGAGGTCGCTGCTTGCAGAGGTTGCTGGTGTGCATGTTGACCCACAACTGGTACGCATAGCTGATGCGTACCAGTCCAGCACCGGAGACCTCAGCCAGGTAGAGGGGCTCCTCAGAGACATGAAACAGCAGCAGGCTGCCCATCATGCCCGCTTGGACTCTCACATGTCCCACGTGGAGTCACACATGTCCCGCGTGGACTCACACATGTCCCGCGTGGAGTCCAAGTGGGATGCACTGCATGAGATGACGGCGGTGCACAGGGACATTTTACAATGCCTCCGCCAGATGAACAGCAACCAGTCCACACCTCCCTGTGTGCCAACAACATCTGGTGCTGCCCAAACTGCAACTGCCACAGGGAGGGAGGATGACTCTGGTGGAGAGTCCCCTGCACCTCAGCAGCCTGTACTTGAGGGGCCCCCCCCAAGAAGAGGGGTCGTCCGAAGAGGGGCAAGTGAGAGGCCAATGGCCAAGCGCAACTCCCAGGAAGCCTGAACCTGTTCTGGATGTTCACCTTTGTGCACAGACTGTTCACCCTGTTGACGGCAACACTACTCCCACACATTGCATGGGGAGTACAAGTTGGACCAATGTGTCAGACAACTGTGGCCCCGATACTGGGGATTCTGTCTACCAGGACTTTCAATTCACCTAGGAACTTCTGATTGCAAGATTTATGTACAGCACTACCCATCCTATGCACTATTCACACAAATGTATCACAATAAACACACTAATACACCATACTTGCCTCTGTTGTGATTCCAACGTGGGTGCTGTTATGGGGATGATGAACTGCAAAATTACACTGTGTATGCGAACTGCAACAGCAAGTACAACACAGGCATGTGAGTAAAGGCAACGTGACACATATGAGGGAGACACACCACCAGGGCTACACAACACATACACACCTAGGCCATCTGACTCATTGCCTACACTGATGTTGCCAGGGAAGACGGTGCAATGCACAGACACCACACCCATTCCCAGTTGTAGTCAAGTAGCCCATAGGTGCAGTAAGCAAATGGCAGTCAAATGTGTGACCACAGACAACGCACATCACAAAGTGAAGCACAGGTTTATTACACAGTTGCAACATGTCGTAACCACTACAGATGCAAGGTAATCCCACCTGGCAGCGGGCACACAGTCAACAACTGTAGACGGAAGGAAGTCCCTGGGTGTGGCGCACATCACCTGTAGGGACACAACAGCTACCAGCCTGGAAGTGCACTCACGTCATCGGTGGACACAGTTGACCAAACGAATCTGAAAGTACCCTGTGAAGGACAGAAATGACACACAGTCAAAAGCAATGGAGTACAGGACAGAACAGCAAAACTCATGCACAATACATGTTACAAGATACCCACCCAGAACCAAGTTAGCATGTCAACACTGTTGGGGAGTACAGCCCACCTGTAAGCACACATCGCAACACACATCCAGTCAAGTAGCCCATGGACACACTCCAACAGCACCAGAGCACCACCTACACATATCATGCCAACTCACATCATTGACATGACACCTCAGGATACTCACATTCAGCTAAAGAAGTTGGTGATGAGCTGTGTGCGGACATCACCCTCATCATCATCATCATCATCGTCACTGGCATCGTGGTCCAGGCCAGGATCCTCCACAGGTGGCGGATGTTGGTCATTGTCATCCTGGATGAGAGGCAACTCCTTCCGCACTGCCAGGTTGTGGAGCATGCAGCAGACGATGATAATCTTGCACACTTTCGCTGGGGCATATGGGAGGGACCCTCCGGTCTTGTCCAGGCAGCGGAAGCGGCTCTTCAGGAGACCAAATGTCCGCTCAATCACTCTCCTGGTCCGACCATGTGCCTCATTGTAGCGCATCTGGGCTGGTATCACAGGGTTCCTGAGGGGTGTCAGCAACCACGGCATGTTGGGGTATCCCGAGTCACCTACGGACAGACAAGTGCACATTAGCTGACTTGGAAAAGTGGGCGGAATACTACAGATCAGATCACACACAATGGCACAAAGTCAGTACACACCGACAAGCCAGGCACGCTGGTTCTGCATCTGTGCCATCATCCTGGGGATGCGACTACTCCTCATCACAAAGGCATCGTGTGCTGAACCAGGGAAACGGGCACACACGTGTGTGATGGTCATGTCTGCAAGACACACCACCAGTGCATTGACCGAGTGGTAGTGCTTGCGGTTACGGTAGGCCTGCTCCTGGGCCTGTGGTGGTACCAAAGCCACATGTGTCCCATCAATGGAGCCAATGACATGCGGCATCCTCCCCAGGGCATAAAAGTCACTCTTCACGTCAGTGAGTCGTCGCAGTCTAGGGAAATAGATGTACCGGTTCAGGAATAGCAACATTGCCGCCAAAACATCGCGGAGCACACGGCTCAACATGGTCTGTGACATCCCACCAGCAGTCGCCACAGTATGTTGGAAGGTACCGGTGGCAAAGAAGTGTAGGGCTGCCATCACCTTCACCTTGGGGGTCAGCGCTGTAGGATACGGCCGGCCAGGCTGCAAATGTGGGGACAACTGCACTGCCAAATCCTCAATCAGCTGCCTGGTGAAGCGGTACCATCGGATGCTGTCCCGTTCCACCATCGTTGCCAGGTCTGGGAATGGTCGATGGACAGCAGGAGCCCTGCAGTGCAGAGGAGAAGTAAGCAAGATTGTCAGTCAGCCCACATATGCGGCATTGAACACACTCAATATCCCAACATACATCATTATGAGGCACAACTACATGAAGTGTGCAGTTCCGTAAGGACATGTATGGTACATACATGGCCAACATCTGTCAACACGGTCCAACAAGTGGCATCAATTAGTCCCAGGTTGGCCCATTGGATATCATGAGGCCGTGTCACAGTTCCCATCTCCTGCTGCCGTGTCACAATCACCCCCCACAGTGACATGTGAGGACAGATGTGCCCCAGGCACCACAGCTCAACGACAGGTACATTCCCAGGGACCCTGTATTGCCACATGGACACTGGCATTACATGGAGTATCATGTATACACCATAGCAAAACAACCATGACCCCCACAGGTAGTGGTCCCACTTGCCACGGCAGGACAGACATGGACGTCTGTGACACACACACGCACAACATCAAAGTCCATGCACACACAACGTGGATGTGGAGACTGTCTCCCATTGTGCACATGAAATCAGAGACATTGTAAACACTACATGCACAAAGACTGTGGAGGACGGACACCCTGGCTCAAACATACCGTCCCACATGGGACTCACGGGGTATGTGACATGACATACACATACACCACCGTGAAATGTGACCATGGCACATGCACAGATATGAACAGTTGCACATCACAGTGGTCATGTACACGTAACACCCAGGATCCTGTCCCCATGAACACGTGCACAGCCTGGGGGTGGCTGCCCACAGGTGACACCCACAGGACAACATGTACACCAACATACACACAATAGGAAATGCAGCCTTACATGCCTTATGATAAAGTTTGGACAGGCTGTCGTGATGTAGGTGTGCCCCTCACTCCCTGGGAGCTATCTGTGGCTGGCATATGTCCATCTGAGACAGGCATGCTGACATATGCCAGTCACATGTACAGTGATGCGTTGAACAGCAATGGACCGATCGGTGCCCCCGGCCGGCCCATTGCATTCAATGTGTGCGGGTACGCGTTGTACCCCGGTACGCGTTGTACTGCAATGGACCGATCGGTGCCCCCGGCCGGCCCATTGCATTCAATGTGTGCGGGTACGCGTTGTCACCCTGTACGCGTTGTACTGCAATGGACCGATCGGTGCCCCCGGCCGGCCCATTGCATTCAATGTGTGCGGGTACGCGTTGTACCCCTGTATGCGTTGTACTGCAATGGACCGATCGGTGCCCCCGGCCGGTCCATTGCATTCAATGTGTGCGGGTACGCGTTGTACCCCTGTACGCGTTGCACTGCAATGGACCGATCGGTGCCCCCGGCCGGCCCATTGCATTCAATGTGTGCGGGTACGCATTGTACCCCTGTACGCGTTGTACTGCAATGGACCGATCGGTGCCCCCGGCCGGCCCATTGCATTCAATGTGTGCGGGTACGCGTTGTACCCCTGTACGCGTTGAACTGCAATGGACCGATCGGTGCCCCGGCCGGCCCATTGCATTCAATGTGTGCGGGCACGCGTTGTACCCCTGTACGCGTTGTACTGCAATGGACCGATCGGTGCCCCCGGCCGGCCCATTGCATTCAATGTGTGCGGGTACGCGTTGTACCCCTGTACGCGTTGTACTGCAATGGACCGATCGGTGCCCCCGGCCGGCCCATTGCATTCAATGTGTGCGGGTACGCGTTGTACCCCTGTACGCGTTGTACTGCAATGGACCGATCGGTGCCCCCGGCCGGCCCATTGCATTCAATGTGTGCGGGTACGCGTTGTACCCCTGTATGCGTTGTACCGCAATGGACCGATCGGTGCGCACCCATTGACAATGGCCTTGCCTGGCAACGGACGCGTTTTCGAATTTCGAACGAGTCGGTTGCTGGAAATTCAGTTGGTCACCTACAACAATGTTGCAAAATCATGTATGTCATGAAGTTGAAGATTTGAAGGATGCTGTGGGCGTGTTTTGGTGCTGCTATTCCATGGATTGGCCAGATTCAGAAGATGCAAACGACTTGGACCTATCACTTTGGACACAAGGGACAGTATCTGCCTCTCCAGCACATATATATTGCTGGCTGTTCCCCTGAGAGCTCACTTGCCTGCACTACATGCTCCAGGACGACATCTGCCACTGCACTGCTGCTGTCTCTGCCCCTCTGGACCCTGCAATGGCACGTACTGTGGAGAGAGCCCCAGCCTTCAGCCTTGAGGAGAACCAGGCCCTGCTGGACAGCCTACTTCCACAGTACAGCAAGCTGTATGGGACACCAGGGGAGCAGGTGAGTGTTCTGTGCACTGCCTTTCTGAATGTGCATATTGTCTGACTAGCAAGGCTGAAAGTCTGCACGCCACTGGCTAGCAGGCTCACTGAGTAGTTGTCACCCCCCATAGTGTGTAGTGACATGCACTGGACAGGTATGGTGCAGTGACAGTGCATTTGAACAAGGTTTTACTTCCCATGCAATGATACCATGTAGTGACGTCTGGCAAACTGTCCATGGGCAGCTTTGCACTGCCTGTGTACATCATGTGCCCCTGTGATTGAGACATGTATATACAACTGTGTCATGCACGGATATGTTGCATGTGTAGTAATGGCCTTTTCACTTTGTCATCCTGACAGGTTAATGCCCATCGGAAGCAGGAGATCTGGAAGGACATCGTCCGGGCTGTCCGGTCCGTGGGGGTCTACAAGCGCCGGATCCGCAACTGCCAGAAGAGGTGGCAGGACCTTCGGGGCTGGACCCGGAGGATTGCACGGGTCCAGCTGAAGCTGTCGCCTCCTCGCAGGAGGGGCGGAACACGGACCCTGACCCCCACATGCTCCAGATCCTGGCGGTGGTGTTTCCAGACCTGGATGGGCAGCTGAAGGCCAGACAGCAGCAAGGAGGGGGTGAGTCAAAGACTGCACTGTGAACTCTGTATTACATGCTTTGTGCCCTCCTCTGGCCTGGTTCAACTGCCACAGTGCAGCAGTCATGTTGTCCAGGAGCCATGTCCCTCTATTGTGCACTGCCCACTGCTCATCTGATACCCAGGTGTGGCCCTTACATTCAGGGAATTGTGTCACTTGGGACTGTGTCCTTGCAGTTTGCTTCACTAAAGGTGGGGGACAGCATCTGTTTCCCTAACTCTGTTGTGGGCATCATGGGTGGGTCCATTGTTCACACTACGCCTGTGTTCGGACATGTAATCTGCGTGTTGCTTTGATATGCGGTCCACTTGCTGAGCTGAGCCACCACATGTGCCTGGGGTATGTGGCACACGCCCATGCAGCGGGTGGGAACAATGTTTGGGCCCCAGGAGTGTGCAGATTACGTGTGTCACACATACATAGCCAGCTATCCACTGTCCAGGGCTCATCCCTCATTCATGTGGGGCAGGACAGTCATGCCTACTCCAGGCCATGCAATGCACTCTGTACTCCCACTCCCGTGTATCAGCTGACACATTGTGCGCAGTGATTTGACCCCTCAGGTGTCTGCCTCTGTGTCAGTGTGCTGTGGATTAGTTGCCAGGACTGCTGGGGTGTTTCTTGGTAGGGGCTCAGCATGCCCCTGGAGATGTGACCATAGGAGACGATACTTGTGTGTCACATAGGTGTTTGATCAGCTGCCCGTGCAGACTGGGGTATGCGAATGTGAAGTTCAGGCAGCTGTTCCCCATTCACAGCAGATTGTGAGGGGCTCAGGTTCAGAGGGTAGTGTCACAGGTCTCCCATATGTCCAATAGGTCTGACCTGGACAGATGAGGGTTAAGATGATGTGTTGTGTGGGGGATGTACATGTGCACTTGTGCAGCTCCAGGACTTGCATTCCCCATGACCTACTATTGTGACACAGTGCAGAGTGTTGTTGTCTGGCTGCCAAGTCATACATCACTGAGACAGTGATGTATGACTTAGCAGTCATGCCTCCGCCATGGCATGTGTCTACTTATT